>JARFIW010001381.1:102500-2502500 GCA_036346225.1 Platerodrilus igneus
ATGTGTATGTATATAAATATGTTTCTTTTTTTTTTGTTTCTATATTTATGTGTACATGTATGTATATGTATTTTTGTATATATATCTTTGTGCATGTAGATGTACACATATGTAGTTATGTATTTTCATGTACATTTATATACACTACACGCATGGATATATATTTATAAAATATGTTTATAATATATGAAGCTATATTTGTATATTTCTGTATGTTTATCGACATGAAATATTACCGATATATACACGCATACCTATAAATTAATTAAAAATCAAAGACATATATTAATCAAAATCTAAAATTTTTGTTTCTGTCAAGTCAACATTTTACCTCAATTTTATATATACTATATCTGTTTATCTTAAATTTTATAAAGATATTATCTTTGTAAAACATAATTATAATGAAAGCTAATATTTTGTAACCTCGATGTAAGTAACTAATTTTTACACCAGCTTATGTAGAATTTATCTATGTTTTAGTTATGCCTGTGATCAAGCTTTAAATAAAAGCGAAAATTTAGGCTATAGAGAAGAGTTTTCTTCAATACACCAGCTGACCTATAACCTGCAACATTGAACAAGTATTGTAAAATAGAAGGTCATTATTATTTATAAAGGGAAGTATATATATATATATATATATATATATATATATATATATATATATATTAATAGTTTTTAAGATGAAATAAAAACCCAACTTTTGTATGTAAAGTTGAATTACCATTTCAAATCGAACTAGTAATTGAAAACTACTAAAAGAACGGCTACAGCAGGATTTGAACCTGCAACCTCTGATTTTCGGATCACTCTAACCAATTGAGCTATCTAGCTTAATCGTTTAGATGATGTTATAATGAATACTACTGAAGCTTGGCTCTTGTTACCGATTTTCAATTACGTCTTGCATTTAAGAGAATTGAATCTAGATATATACATAATTCATGTACTAATAACTTGATCATCTCATTTGCAACGTTCGGATAATACAAACATGTAATTATATTATTATTAATAGAGAAGATATATATCCATATATATGATATGCATATATGATATGCTATATATATATATATTAATAGTTTTAAGATGAAATGAAAACCCAACTTTTGTATGTAAAGTTGAATTACCATTTCAAATCGAACTAGTAATTGAAAACCACTAAAAGAACGGCTACAGCAGGAAAATCAGAGGTTGCAGGTTCAAATCCGCTCTGTGTTCTCAAACAAAACTTAATCTTACTAATTTTACTATTATGCCACGGCTAGCCCTATTTAATCTATACTGAGTGCACAACGTTACGATGATCAATTTTTCTCTTCTCCACCCCTTTATGATTACCTGTTTGTTTGAATTTATAGAAGGAAACCAATTAATTTCATATAATGAAAAGAAGTATTATTTACACGTTTTGAAAAATATTAAAATACACCCTTCAATCAATCAATATCATATGTATCATTTACCCCAAAATTTATATGCTTTGAAATCAATCTAAAGTCACGAAAAACTACCTCTTTTTACCAAAGAGACTTAGAACGTTCTGGAGCCCTTTATAATATATTACGTAAGTTTAACGTATGCAATGTTTGTTGCTGACTTCGTTACACTTTTATATAAATTAAGTAAATTCAGTATTGAAATTTAAATAGAAAGAAATATCTTAAAATTAATTAGATCTGACCTGTTACAGGTTTTTCGGGTTGTGAATCAACACCCTTTGTTGTCCTCATTCGTCTATCACTGCTCTGTTTAATTGAACCCCTCGTTTTCCATAAATTACTTCGTGCTCTATTATTTTATTTGCATTGATTCTCGCAACTCAAAATTGTACCAGAATTGTACCAAAATCGTCGACGTTGATTTGAAATATTATGTTATTGACCCAGATTTGAATTATTCTCATTAACACATTTGAAATATTCAATCGCCCAATTCGAAATATTATATCAATCTATTTAAAATATCCCCACATTTGAATTATCATCAACACAATTGAATTATAATATCTATCCACTCGAATTTGAAGTATTATACCATTCATTCAAAATGTTATACCATCAATTAGAATTCTTATCATCAACATTTGAAGCCCTATTATTATTAATATTTAGTTTAAGTAAATTACCCCAAATTCTACTCACGTTAAACGGCAAAAGAAGTTTTCATAATTGTTGCACTTTATTGTCACTATAACGTACTTGATATTTTATTATAATTACGCGTGACCTTCTGATTAGCAGTGACGCAGCTTTGCCCTGCCTGAGTTTAAACTGACTCGTCCTATCATTGCTCGGTGTCAAATATAGACTGTTCCCACTTACATGTAGGCTGGGCTTTCAACAAGTCTTGTAGATATCTTAACCAATAAGGTCTTTGTATTTCATGCATTTTGAAGTGGTTTCTGATGTAATATATTTGGTTTTCCGTGTAATACCTATTTGCCATAGATACCTCGTTATCTTGACCATACGTTGTTTTGTTTATATTGCCTTTTTGATAATTGAACAAAATAAATGATGTAACCTTAATTCTGCTTTCGTTTATGTATTTTTGAAACTGCGTTTTCTCATTAAAATGTTTATTGTTTTTGCGTAATTGCGTAAAGCTTTGTTAGGTTTTATCTTTTATCTTCGTATTTGTTTTATAATTAGAACACTTCTCAACGCGTGTTTAATTACATGCGCTATCATTTCTTTTGAATACGCTTACTCTCACTGAAAAATATTCTCACTTGCATTACTTAAAGTTAATTATGGTCTGTATACCGAGTGTTAAATATTTGTTATTTACCTAATGTATGAATTACCTATTTTCCTGCTGAATACGCGTTTTATTGTTGTAAGATGTGCTTCCGTGCATCGAAATCTATGGTTACTACACGACCCTTGGTATTCAATACACCCCTAAACAACCCCTTATCACGGCAAATATATATATATATATATATATATATATATATTACTCATATTTAGACCAGGGTAGAAAATTAAATAATCACATCAAATAATTTTAATCACCGTGTATAAGGAATTTCATTAAATAATACGCTTTATTAAAACCTTGAAGCATAAATAAACTTGGTCGTTTCAGTAAAAATAAGAAATTTAAATTATTTATAAGACGCTTTATATCAAAAGAAGCAGTATTGAAAAGCTCTGCGTGTAATGTAATTATTCCTAAGAAATAAACAAATGGAAATTACGTGCAAAATTTATCTTAATTAACTCATTTTAAGTAACCGGTAGTAAAACAAAGTGTACAGATAATAATTAATATTTAAGTTGTATTCGCTAAAAAGGAAAGGATAGAAATCAATTTAATTGGAGTTAATTAAACCGTTAATAACATAATACCTATAGAAACTTGTAAAAACCCAAGATTAAAATACCACGGAATAAGGCTCTGAGAATTAATAGTATGTTTAAACACCTGGGTTTATATAAAAATGCTAATTCGGCGTAAAGTTTGCAGATAATTAATGTTTCAAAGAATCTTGGAGAAACCGGGGCTTAGTATTCACGAGAATGTGCGATACGGGTTTATTAAACCCAGATAACAGTCCGCGTGGACTGAAATAATCGATAATGAAGAATATCAAGTTGCACCAATAAGAACACGGTAGAGAAGGAAAGAGAAAATGCGTCAAGCAAAGACACATATTTTAAAAGGCGGGATTTAAGCAACGTCATGGGGTCACAATTGGTTAAAAATAGGATGCAAATATCAGAAGTAGAACAACAATTTCTGTACAAAATCAATTAGTTTTTCTCGGACATGCTTGCGTACCGTGTAGAAATTTTCTGAGATTTAAATGGGGCGAGTGAAAATTGTAAAAATCGACGTGCGGGCGACAGACTGGGAACAGAGCATGAGAAATTCTAGAAACTGGCCGTTTTAGAGACTCGACCGACAGACAGGCTTTTTGCTATATATACCGAGATGAATGTAAACAAACTCTCGGAGACTTTTGACGATTCGATGCGTTAAAAGCTCGTACATACGCGACTTGATTGAAGATGTTAAACCGTGCATTTTAGTTGATTAAATAATTTAAAGTTTGCTAGTATATTTAGTGATTCAAAATAGCTTGTTATTTACGTGCTAACATGAATGTACTTCAGTGCACTTAGATACAAGGTAATAAAATTTAGTTTCACTGTACCAATTAGCAAAATTTACAACGACGAATGTATACACAAAAGTAGGCAGTTTTGGCGTATATTGGTGACAGAAGCATGACTGTCTTTGCTATTTTTCGGGGGTGTTAATAATTAAATGGTTCAAATACGTGTCTGGATTCATGAAACAAGGGTCAGATAAACACAGATGAGTTCCGGAAAGGCCCAGAAACGACTTTGAATGGATGGTGATGGAGAAAATTTAAAAGCGTAGAGAATCAGAAGCCGTAAATATAATCCTGTTGAATGGTGTGATTAACTAAAAGAAACGATACTTTGAAGCTACGAGGACAGTAACCTTCAGGTAAATTATACTATTTTGTTTGACATTTTTGTGTGTATTGAATGACTTTATAATTGATTTACTTTAAATGGACATTAGTGAAATTGTTCTAACCATAAAAGTTTAATTTTAAGATGAAATTTGCTTGTTTAAGTAAAAAGGGGTATTTTGTTTTGATGTTCGGGAATATGATGAAACTTTGGGTATGTCTTTGAGCTCAATTAGACAAACCTGGTTAATTAACGTAAAGGGTGGTAGATGCTCCTTTATACTCAGACTCCGGTCTGCTTATATTGTTATATTAATTAGTAGGCATCCAACAAGGACTTTAATTCTGGATGCACGTTAAAGTGATAATAAAATTAATTTTGAAATTCTTTTTAAAACTGAATTTTATGCTGAAATTTAATTTGAAAATTTAATGTATTCTGAATATTGATGTAAATAGAGTTAACGTTGATGTTTGTGGTAGGAATGTTTTTTTTTATGTATGAGGATGAAAGCTATCTAGAGGAGCAGCCGAGGCGATTAACAGAAGAAAATCAACGGACCAGGTGATTCAAGAGGTTTCACAGCATAATTTGGCGCCCAATTCGTGAGGCTCGATTTTATACAGGGTATCACAGCATAATTTGGCGACCCAAAAGTGAGGCTCGAGTTCCAAATAAAAATTTTGTTATTTTATTCCAGGAAACTGGCGATCTGAGAGAGAGAGTTTTTGTGTGTGTATAAATTTAAGAGTATTTTAGAGTGTGTGTGAGTGATTGGAACGTATGCAGAGAAAGGAGTGGTTAAGGAGTCAAGGAGTGGAAATTGGAAGTGACGATAGTGCATTGTGTGGGAAAAATTCTAAAATGGAAGAAGCAGGAGGCAGTAGAGATCAGTCGAGGACGGAATCAGGAGATCAAGGAAACGAGATGATAATGAGAATGCTAGAGAGGATGAACGAAGAAGCTAATAGAGCTAGGGAAGAATCTAATAGAGCGAGGAGGAGTCCAACCAAAATTAGAGCAGATAAGCGGGAAAATTGAACAAAATACTAAAGAATTTACAGAATTTAAAGATAGTCTTACCGTGAAACTGGGGAAGTAGAAAATAGGGTTGAAAAAATGAGCGTGATATTACAGGTCTTCGACAGGAAATGGGACATTTAAGGTCCGAAGTACGCATGTTCTGTGAAGAAGAGATTAATGTAAAATGACTGAAGTGACGGACACATGTAGGGATCAGTTAGGCAGGGTAGAGCGCGAAGTTAGTAGTATCAAATACAACATGTCAAATTTAACGGGGGAAGGTCCCAGATTTTATACAGGTGGCGTATCATTGGACCAACACATGAAGTTTTATGGCGATAACAGGGTAAATCCACAAATTTTTATTAATAGTGTAAGAAATCTAGTGGGAAATTTATTTGACGAACAGACTAAACTAAATACGATAAAGGCTTTATTAAAGGACAACGCGGAAGCATGGTACAATTTAGTAGGACAGGACATAGACACGTATCGGGACTTTGAAGACAAATTTTACAACATTACTGGAGTGATCACAAACAGGATCAGATTAGGGACGACTTGATTACAGGAAAATTTAAGGAGAGTTTGCAGGTTCTAGGGAGCAATATGCCATCCGCAAGTACAGTGTGGCCAAACAACTGAATCCACCATTGACGGACAGACAGATTATCAAGTACCTATCACGACATTTTGAACAGGAAATTAGACAACACGTGGCCTTACAAAACATCACAGAACGGGAGACATTTTAGAGTATTTGCAGAGATATGACGATGTATGTGTAGGACGGACAAGAGAGATACGAGAACGAAACGTTAACACAGTTAGGTTTGACAACAGGACACCGAATTATCCGAGACGGCCTGACTACAACAGAAATTTTCGACCGAATTGGGAACGACGAGGACAGGAATACCGGAGCAATAGTGCGACTAGGGGACCGACGCCAAGACCTAGTTACACGCGACAGAACAGTTTACCGGAAGTAAACAGGACTGTGACCAGCACGCCGAATAGAGACAGGGACACGGATATTAACACGAGAAGGACGTACGCACAGGTTGTAGAAGGACAACCAGGACCAAGCACGGAAAACAGGATGAGACAGGATTTTTAGAACGCGACAGACCACTAGATTTCTGTGTAAATGTATACGAACATCCACGTGAATTTTTCAAAATTGAGGAGGAAGTAGAGCCAGAAACTGTAGAAAAATTATATTTGCCAATTATTAATTTAGAAATTTTTGAGAATAATGTAGAAGTATTACTTGATACAGGGGCAGAGGCGAGTTTAATATCGGAGGAATTCGTCAGCAAAATTAGGGATAAGGTTTGTGATAGAATTATGCCTATAAAACGTAGCCATTTAGTAGCTCCAAATAAAAGAAGTTTGCTGTAGTAAATAGTGTTGTGGTGCTTAGGATAGATATAGGAGGTTTAAGCTGTGAACAGGAGTTTGTAATTGTACCTGGACTGAAGTTTCAGAGCATTTTAGGTGTTGACTGTATGATGAAGTTAGGGTTTTGATAGATATGGAAAGGAAGGTAATAAGGATTAAGGATAGGGTAGTGCCATGGAAGGGCAGTTATGAAGTCACAGAGAATGACACGGGGTTTAGTATTAATGTAGTAGAGGTAGAGGATGATGAAGTAAAACAGATCAACACAATAAGATGTCCAGAGGATAGGAAAGTAGAGGTTCAAGCTTTAATACAAAAACATGCAGAAGTAGTGGGGGTAGAAGCAGCATATCAGGAGCAGGTGAAGACGAAATTAAGTAAAGATGGCAAGTTTGTTTTTAATCAAGTAGATTTAAAGAATTCATTCTGGCGGATTCCATTACACAAGCAGTCTAGAAGGTACATAGGATTTTCCATAGAGGGAAAAATCGATAATTGTAAAGTAGTATCGTTTGGTTTGTCGGCAGAAAGGGAAACAATAATAAATGAGAAACAGACAAGTGTAGGGACTGAAGAAGAAGTAATATTTAAGAGTCAGGATAATAGGGATGATAAGTTTATTGTATGTGAGATAATAGGGAGGTTAAGTATAGATATAGAAGGGGGAGAGATAGGGATGAAGAGTATTAGGATGGTAAGAAGAAAGACATGGAGGGTCAAGAAGAGAGTTAGATTTAAATAGGATAGGGAGAGAATAGGTGTATATAGAAAAGTAGAAGTAAGTGTTTATAGAAAATAAAGCTAGGTATAGGATAAATATGGGAGATAATTAGAAATAGGTTTAGGATGAGAATAAAGATTAAATGTAGGAAGAAAATAAGATAGGTTAAGTATAGATATTTCATATAAGATTAGTGGAGAGTTAGGAATAGAGTAAGAGTAGGATAGGTATATAGGATTAGGTAGGGGGAAGTGAAGTATAGTGAAGATTAGTTAAAAGTTAGGAATAGGATAGGTAGATAGGATGTATATAGGATTAGATGGATAAGTAGGATGAAGTTAGGGATAATTTCAGTTTATAAAATTAAGTGAGAGTTAGGAATAGGATAGGGATATAGGATAGGTGTAAATATTTTTTTTTGATTGGAAACAAAGTAGGTAAGTTAGATAGATAAGGGTAGAGAGAGATAGGCAATTTTTTTTGTAATTTTTTTGTCTAAATGCTTTATATTTGCATTCAAATAAGTGGGATTATTTGTATTCAAATAGGGGGAAAATACTCATATTTAGACCAGGGTAGAAAATTAAATAATCACATCAAATAATTTTAATCACCGTGTATAAGGAATTTCATTAAATAATACGCTTTATTAAAACCTTGAAGCATAAATAAACTTGGTCGTTTCAGTAAAAATAAGAAATTTAAATTATTTATAAGACGCTTTATATCAAAAGAAGCAGTATTGAAAAGCTCTGCGTGTAATGTAATTATTCCTAAGAAATAAACAAATGGAAATTACGTGCAAAATTTATCTTAATTAACTCATTTTAAGTAACCGGTAGTAAAACAAAGTGTACATATAATAATTAATATTTAAGTTGTATTCGCTAAAAGGAAAGGATAGAAATCAATTTAATTGGAGTTAATTAAACCGTTAATAACATAATACCTATAGAAACTTGTAAAACCCAAGATTAAAATACCACGGAATAAGGCTCTGAGAATTAATAGTATGTTTAAACACCTGGGTTTATTTAAAAGCTCATTCGGCGTAAAGTTTGCAGATAATTAATGTTTCAAAGAATCTTGGAGAAACCGGGGCTTAGTATTCACGAGAATGTGCGATACGGGTTTATTAAACCCAGATAACAGTCCGTGGACTGAAATAATCGATAATGAAGAATATCAAGTTGCACCAATAAGAACACGGTAGAGAAGGAAAGAGAAAATGCGTCAAGCAAAGACACATATTTTAAAAGGCGGGATTTAAGCAACGTCATGGGGTCACAATTGGTTAAAAATAGGATGCAAGTATCAGAAGTAGAACAACAATTTCTGTACAAAATCAATTAGTTTTTCTCGGACATGCTTGCGTACCGTGTAGAAATTTTCTGAGATTTAAATGGGGCGAGTGAAAATTCGTAAAAATCGACGTGCGGGCGACAGACTGGGAACAGAGCATGAGAAATTCTAGAAACTGGCCGTTTTAGAGACTCGACCGACAGACAGGCTTTTTGCTATATATACCGAGATGAATGTAAACAAACTCTCGGAGACTTTTGACGATTCGATGCGTTAAAAGCTCGTACATACGCGACTTGATTGAAGATGTTAAACCGTGCATTTTAGTTGATTAAATAATTTAAAGTTTGCTAGTATATTTAGTGATTCAAAATAGCTTGTTATTTACGTGCTAACATGAATGTACTTCAGTGCACTTAGATACAAGGTAATAAAATTTAGTTTCACTGTACCAATTAGCAAAATTTACAACGACGAATGTATACACAAAAGTAGGCAGTTTTGGCGTATATTGGTGACAGAAGCATGACTGTCTTTGCTATTTTTCGGGGGTGTTAATAATTAAATGGTTCAAATACGTGTCTGGATTCATGAAACAAGGGTCAGATAAACACAGATGAGTTCCGGAAAGGCCCAGAAACGACTTTGAATGGATGGTGATGGAGAAAATTTAAAAGCGTAGAGAATCAGAAGCCGTAAATATAATCCTGTTGAATGGTGTGATTAACTAAAAGAAACGATACTTTGAAGCTACGAGGACAGTAACCTTCAGGTAAATTATACTATTTTGTTTGACATTTTGTGTGTATTGAATGACTTTATAATTGATTTACTTTAAATGGACATTAGTGAAATTGTTCTAACCATAAAAGTTTAATTTTAAGATGAAATTTGCTTGTTTAAGTAAAAGGGTATTTTGTTTTGATGTTCGGGAATATGATGAAACTTTGGGTATGTCTTTGAGCTCAATTAGACAAACCTGGTTAATTAACGTAAAGGGGTGGTAGATGCTCCCTTTATACTCAGACTCCGGTCTGCTTATATTGTTATATTAATTAGTAGGCATCCAACAAGGACTTTAATTCTGGATGCACGTTAAAGTGATAATAAAATTAATTTTGAAATTCTTTTTAAAACTGAATTTTATGCTGAAATTTAATTTGAAAATTTAATGTATTCTGAATATTGATGTAAATAGAGTTAACGTTGATGTTTGTGGTAGGAATGTTTTTTTTATGTATGAGGATGAAAGCTATCTAGAGGAGCAGCCGAGGCGATTAACAGAAGAAAATCAACGGACCAGGTGATTCAAGAGGTTTCACAGCATAATTTGGCGCCCAATTCGTGAGGCTCGATTTTATACAGGGTATCACAGCAATATATATATATATATATATATATATATATATGATGTGGTAAGGGCCGCTCCTCGGTGCGCCACTAAAAGAGTGATGTGGAGAGCCCGCGTTGTGAGCGTAACTAAAAGCCGATAGCTCAAGGTACAGTTTTCTGATTTCGTAGTTTATTCTTTGGTGCTGTGAAGGATATACATTTCATTTGCTGTTTATAATGTTATTACCCATGATTATCTAGCAAATTGGCAACGCCACAATGCAAAATTCACGTTCACAATGCACGATCGATTATGTAATTATTCTTCAAGTTAAAAATTAGTCAATTAAAGTTTGTGATAGAACCTGTTTTACTGTTTCTTTTGTCCTTTTGCATAGATATTAACGTAAAGAACTTGCGCAACAATTTAAAAGTAGTTAACACTTTATTAATTTATAAGTTTTATGTTACGCTATTTCTTGAGGTGTACTTCACAATGCAGATTGTATAAATTATGTATATTCTTTTTCCTAGAATTACTGTAAAGTTTATGTTTAATTTTCTGTTATATATATTTAAGGTGAACCATTAAATAAGTATTTAAATTCTAAGATGTTATATTTGCTTATCAATTTTATATTTTTATGTTATGACGCTTTGTTTACTATCACGCTGCAACAAACGATTGCGCAAATTATCGGTTTCTTTGTTGTTTTGTAAATAACTTTTTGAGATTGTATATTGACATAGTTTACTGAGGTTTCCAATGTGTTCTTTCTATTTTACCCACGCCACTCTACAACGTTTTTGAGCTAGCCAGAATTCTACCATTTTGTTCCTGTTTTGTTGCGGTATTTGGCGTAAACGATTTCTTTACTGACTTTTACTGTTTCCTTTCGTGTTTGCGCTGAACACCGTAACAATTGTTAAGAGAATTTTGGTGAAATTGACTTGATTTTGCTCAAATTACAAAAATTCAAAAATTTCTAGAATGTTACCATGTTATGGTACTAAATTAGTTTTTATGCATCTGCTAGACTTTTTATTTTTTTTCAAATTTCATCTCATGAATTTTTTCGAAGAAATGTAGTTATTCTCGAATTACTAACATTTTTTACGAAAAGTGCTGAAACTCAAGACGGTGGACAATTTTTTTAATGACGCAACAGACGGACGAATTGGGACTTTTAGTATGTTAATGAGGGCTACTAATGCTAACTATTTTTAACAGTCGATGCCTTATAATACTTTTGGCAAATTCAAAATTAATTGCTTTGTGCTATCAGGCAAAGGATAAAAGTTGTGCTGCGGAATACAATAGTAATGCATCTTTTAATACCGTATAATCCATTCAAAAGTATTTTAAAATGGAGTTAGCTAAAACTTTGTACGTGACACGTTATGAAAAAACATTTTAATTGGCTTGTGCGATTTGTAAAACTGGCTTGTTTCGTTTGCCTGTTTTGGCAAATTTTACATTCGTCAAATAAACCAGGGAAACAAATTACTATTACATACCGGGTTATCTAAAGTAAAACCGACTTGTACAATGTACATGTTGATAATGACAAACATGAAAACCATTTAAATATAAATAATTTTAAAAAATTAAGTATTTGTTTAGTTTTACAAATGTTTCTGATAATACTTACATCATATTTATTTAGAATACTTCTTTTACCAAGTCTTCTTAGTTCAGTCCCACTACCATGAAACTCTATTTGCCCCTTGCTTAGAACTACAACTTGGTCAATGTCATTTAAAAATTGTTGCAAATTAAAGGTTACTATACAAACCTTCTTGCTTAGGAAACCTTTAATGCATTTATAAAAAATATGCTTGGCAACTTGTAAATCTACACCGGATAAACAGTCATCCAGCAGATAGATATCAGCTGACCTGTAGACAGCGCGAGCTAAATTGATTCGAATTTTTTGACCCTCGCTTAAATTAAGACCTTTGTTAGTTAATAATGTTTGGTCTCCATGGTCAAAAGATTGAAAATCTTTTTCCAGGCCACATGTCTTAATAACACTGTCATAACGTGTTTTATTAAAGGTTTCGTTAAATATTATGTTCTGCTTTATTGTACCCGGAAATAACCAGGGTTCTTGAGATGCGTACGAGACTCTTCCAAATACAGTAATATTTCCATTGCTTTCAATATCTCCTAATATCGCTTTAAATAGTGCAGATTTTCCAGATCCAATGGCTCCTGTAATCAATGTCACACCTGGTTTCATTACTAGACTAATATCCGCCAATATAGCTTTAGTGTTGTCTCCCAGTGTAACATTTTCAAAAACTACTTTCTTTTTTTCGTTTTCAAGTTTTTCAATGCGATAAATTTCTTTGACTTCGTCTTGCAACAAATAGTCGTTTATTCTTCGAAGAGTTGTTTTTAGTTCACCAATCTTGAGGAAACTTAAAGGAATGTATACGGTCAAGACTGCACGCAATGACGAAAAACAACTAGTTACAGTAAATGCTTTTTCAGCAGTTACACTATTTCCAAATGCTGCAAATGTAATAATACAAACGTACAACGATAATTTTGTACCCAATAAAGCAATACAATAAGAAATTGCTTTAAGATAAATTAGTATACGGAGGCTTCGTATTTCTTTTCTGCAAAAGTTACAAATATTATTAGTTAAAATATTGAATTAAATGTTACCTTCTTACTATATCAATGGCTCTGCAAAAGAATTGTTCCCAAACATACATTTTTATAACTTTTATAGCCGAAATTATCTCTTGGGTTAACTCTATTCTCTTATCTGACTTTCTCACTACTTGAAATTTATAGTGGGTGGTTTTGTGTCCCAAAATTGCTACATTATGTAAATAAATGTTAAAGTATTAAAGTAGAAATATTCTAAAATATTTTATTTAAACTCGTACAAACAGTATTTCAACACAAGCAATTACAAGCGAGTTGGAAAATGTTTCATGACTGCCGAGAGCGATATTGCTGACCTATGCGCGAAGATCAGCAAAAGCCCGAGGTGACAATGAAATTTCCAACGAGCTTTGTATAATATTTTATTCACAATCACTTTTGTATTTAGCTATGGTTTCTATTTCGTCCTATCAAAATAATACGTATAAATTGACTATATCAGTTGCACTTGCTTGGGAAGGTATCGATCTTGATAAGCTTTCTCATATTTCGAATTATCTTTTATCTGGCAATAAATTTCTATTCGCTGTTTCAGCCGCTTTCTTTAATTCCAGAGGAGTACAAAACTCAAATTAGCTATCGTGCATACTCGGTATTAAATTTACCTTGTGCAACTTCACTAGTTGAACACAAACAATTAGTGTGATATTTACAATTGGATACCTTCCGACCGTAGGATGTAACCCCGATTTCCAGAGTTCCGATTCGAGATACATCATGAGACAAAGGAATTATTGATTTGCTAACCTTCCATATTTTATGTGTCTATTGCGATTATGATTACAGGTACATATCCATCCCTAGGAATGCATAAAAAGATACATTTACGGAATCTTTATACCTTTACCAATATATAAAGATATGTAATATTAATTTTTAGACAACTACAATAAACTGAGAAAAAACAATTTCTAACCATAGAGTTCACAAGATCTGTTATTAATGTGATAATTTTACAAGTAAAACATTTTAATGCATTTATCAAAATGAAAGATACGGAAATAATGTAACGCATTCGCCTTACTTTAGATATTCACCACATAGAGAGGAAGAAATTAAATTTTGGATGTACAGAATAAATATGGACGCACCTTGTATAGTAAGATTTTACTAACAATGAACTTAATTAAGCATGCTTTTTATTCTTTTGTTTCTAGAAAATATAATTTTAATTACGCTTGTTAGTATAACCAAAAGAAATAAAATAAATTATCATAAAATTAATTGCCACACTTAATACAGTAACGCATTAGCTATTAAGCAGAATAAACGTTGCGACAATAAAAACCGCGTAAACCTCATAAACATGTAAACTGCTGAAATAAAACATTCCGTAAAACATACAATGTATTATTCATTAATCAATACTTTGTTATGTATAATACAAGACGCTAAGTATGTAGGAAAGTGAAACTGAAAATTATGATTAAAATTAAACACGGAGCGAGTTACATATACTCCAATTTAGAATATTTATGTAATTAATGGAACTATTAAGAACTAAGAATTATTAAAACTTAAGTTAGATGCAACAATGTAAACTTGAAAGACATAATAAAAAGCGGAATATAAGTTCAACAAGCCAGACTGTGAGAACGGAAACAGATATTGTATTCCAGACGTAACGTAATACTGCAGGTGCAGGTCACTGTAGGTTAAAAGACAACAATTATTAGAATTAGGATTGTTACTTTGTATTGTATAAATGAATAAAGAAAATAGCATGAGCTCTGCAGCTCCCACAAGCAATGTGAGGGGCAGGGATAGCATAAATACCAGTCAGCCGAGAGCTTTTTAACTTTAACATTGTTGTTAGTTCAGCTACTCACCGTAATTTTAGTTAATTTAAAGTGAATTTCAACTTAGAATTATTTTGGCCTCCAATGTTAATGAACATAACGTACTTGTAAATTAAAACTAAATGTAATTTCAGTATAAAATAAATTCGTTAGAAGAAGTTTTTTGAAAAGCTTTTTAAAAAGTCGCTTGAAGAAGCCCAAAACCTAACTGGCGCAGCCGGTAGGATACCAGAAGGGCATTAGCAGAATCCAAAATCGAGGAGGCTGGTGGTCGTGAATTTCAATTCTTAATCTGGGACAAAAACCAACTGGACAAAGTACAAAAATACACGAAGTTTAGAAGCAGAAAGGAAAAGAATTGAACTGTCAAATTCTTACCAAAGTTTATTTTTCTAAACCATTACTAACTAAATATTGATACTAGCTAGTAAGAAAAAAAAATTTTATGAACAATTTTTATCATTGCAATTTATTATTTTATCATTTCTAAAAAGAATTTACTCAGAGAACTTATTTAACAAAGGAATTATAAAGACGCATTTATATGCACTACTATTAAATTATTACAATAAATGAAACGATTTATTCAGCAAAGTCTGAAGCTTTAATATTTAAATAGAACGCAATTATTTTACCATTTCTATTACAGCAATTATTACTGAAGCAATTCGATTCTTAACACATTTTCTATACTTAAACACTTTTAAGGCAACAAATTAACGAAGGTGTATAATTGTAGAAGTATTTTGTAACACTTAATTACTCATCACAAATCTGAACAATAGCGTATAATTATAACGCAGTTATTGCAAAAAATTATTACTCAGAAGAAAACCTAAAACTTAATTTGCAACAATTGTAACCTCTGCAAAATTATAAATACACACTCCAACGCTACAGTAATTGACGAAACAACTACCAAGCAAAAATTCTCAATGAAATTATAGCATTCTATAACTACATATAAAATATACGTAAAGCGATTCTTTAAACACCTTAATACAACTAAACTGAAAAGTAACAATACAAACTGAAAAGCAATTCTCAACTTATACAAAAACGATACAAACTGAACTAAAAGCAACCATTAGCAACCATGAATTTCAATATCAAACTTTACCTCGAGTCAATCCCAACATGTGACGGAAGTCAAGCATGATTATGAATCTTCATAACCGCGTGCGAGATATTTTTAAAATTCTTTTACAAACTAGGAGACAGCGAACGCAACGTGTTACTCCTACGCCTAATAAGCTGCCCGTCAGAGCATTAACTCTGATTGCTTGTCGAGAAGATCCGATCGAGTGAGAAGAATTCAAACGAATCCTGATTGCATATTTTGGCGACCAACGAAACATCAAATGTCTGGCCCGCGATTTAATAAACCTACGAATGGAAAATAATCAATCACCCTATCAATTCGGAATGAAATGTCAAGACGTACGAAGTTTGATTTTGACTAAGCTAAAAATTGAAGAACCCGATTAAAACATAATATTATTGAAAACGAAAATGTACGATGAAATGGCCTTAAAAATTAAACGATTTTTAGGACTCAGTAGTTATTACAGAAAATTCATCAAAGGTTACGCACAAATAACCAAACCACTAACAAACTGTTTACAGAAAGGCTACAAGATCGAACACACACCAGAATTTATCAAAGCTGTAAAAAAAATCAAATGTATCCATACAAATCACCCTATATTAGAATACCCCGATTTTTTACAACCATTTATATTAACAACCGACGCATCAAACCTAGCACTAGGCGCAGTGTTGAGCCAAGAAAAAGTAGGTAGCAATACACCAATCAGCTACGCATCCAGAACATTAAACGAAACGGAACAAAAGTATAGCACAATCGAGAAAGAATTATTAGCAATAATTTGGGCAACAAAATATTTTATACCATATTTTTATGGAAGAAAATTCAACATATACACCGACCATAGACCATTAGTATAGTATGGTTATGCAAACTTAAGGAACCAAATTCAAAATTACAAAGATGGAGGATTAGATTAGAGGAATATGACTACAAAATTATATACAAAAAGGCATTTATAATAATAACGCAGATGCACTAAGCAGAATTCAACTTAACGCAATAGAAACGGAATCAATTATAGGTAACGTAGACGAAACAGAGATAACAAAAGACCCAGAAGAAATAGATACTATTCACGCAACACAAAACGAAGATCCAAAAACCGCAATTAAAATTTTAAAAATAAAACCCAATCAATTCATAGTTACCGAAGTTTTAACAAACCCCAATCAAGTAAAATACACAAAAACAGATAATAGGAAAATATATCAAATTCAAATAACTGAAGACGATAACGAGGAGTAAATAATTAAAATTCTAGAAGAATATACCCCAGAGAAAAAACGTTTTTACTTTTATTTTACCACCGAATATTTCTACAAGAGATTTTCAGAATTATATCTTAGATTATTTAATAACTCAGGACCCGAAATTATTAGATGTACACGAAAATTAATAACTTTAGATGACCCAGACGAAATAAATGACGTAATTAGAAATCAACACGAAGGAAAAACCAATCATCGTGAAATCAACAAAACCCTAAAACAACTCACAAGGAGATATTACTTTAAAGATAAGAAAGAATTAACCACAGATTTTATTAACCAATGTGAATTATGCCACAGAGCAAAATACGACAGGTCACCCCCAAAAGTACCCTTAATATTAACCACAACACCCGACAAACCTTTTCAAAAATTACACGCAGACACTCTGGTAGTATAAGCTCAAAACTTTTTAACAATCGTTGACGCATTCATCAAAGTAGGACAAGCGATACCCATCACTTCAAAAAATAGTATCGACGTAACCCAAGGATTCTTACAATATTTTACATTTTACGGTACATCAGAAACAAAAACTTTAGACAATGGCAGTGAATTTAGAAATGAAACAATACAAAATACTCTAGAACTCCATGTAATTAAAATTCATTTTATAACGGAAAATCACCCAGAATCGAACGGATTTATTGAAAGGTTACACCTAACTCTCTTAGAGCAAATTACCCTGTTAAGGTTAACTTATAAGAAATAACACATAACTAATTTAATGTCATACGCATTAATTGCCTACAACAACACGATCCATACATCAACTAATTTCACACCGCTTAAATTAACATTAGGACACTCAGATTTCCGTAACCCTTATGATATACATTACAACAAAGAAGTATGCCAACAGTTTGCTAAAGACCATAAAGAGAAATTAAAAATAACTTATGACAATGTAAAGAATAAATTAGATAACGATAAAGAACGCATTACAACAACCGACAATAAGAATGCCGATGTAAATAAATTTTCAATAGGACAAACCGTATACGAAAGAAACTTTAAAGGTAAAAAACACAAAACGGCCCCCAGAAATTTTGGTCCATTTAAAATCAAAAAGATATCAGACAAAAATGTAGCCGTAGTACACAACGGAGAGATAGTAAAATATATTCATTTAAAGAGTTTAAGACACCCTGTAACTTCGATGGACAACCATCACTCTTGCCGTCAACCTCCACCCAGGTTGAACGCACGACGACATATTAGTCGAAGACATTAAAAACAATCCCGGTATACTACCAGTAAAATTGGGAACTATGCAAAATACAATAGATTATTGGACAATCGTGCAGAAATTTCACCTAACAGAATTAAAACAAGAATTTTATATAATTAGAGACAATCACTACAGACTGAAACAATCAATGGATAGAGCCAAATTTGAAAAAGAATGCGCGATAGCGATCGATGCTTATTTATAACAGTATAATGGAAAATATTTTTAACAACACAGACGATAAATTTAATTGATTAATACCAACAGATCAAATTAAAGACAAAAGAGAGGACTTATTAAAGGATTAAGTATTATTATAAAGGCTATCACAGGCAACTTAGACAGCCAAGATGCAGAACGATGTGACAAAGCCATACAACACTTAATTGATAACCAAAATGACATAAAAACCATTGTTAAAATGCTAGTGAAGAATCAAGACAGTATATTCAATAGAATACCAACCCTTGAAAGTAACATGCAAACCACAATGTTAGGAATGCGAGATTTAATCACATTTAATACGATATCAACCGTTACTGTAACTCAACAAATTTTAGCCACAATAGAAAACACTGTAACATTTGCTAAACTAAACACATTACACGCTAGCATAATAGAACCAATTCATTTATTAAATGAATTATTAAAAATTAGATCACTTATAACTAATAGTAAATTACTCTTTGAAGTAACAGAATCTAATATACCCATATTTGAAAAAATAGCCATAGTAAAAGGTTAAGTAAAAAAATCATGAAATTACGTTTTAATAGAAATCCCCATAGTAGAAAGTAGCACTAATAATAATTATCATTTATTTGCTCTTATCAAGAAAGCTACTAGCAAGTACCAAGTTATTATTCCTAAAACCAAGTTCCTTTCCCTAAATGAATTTAGGTATGGCTTCACGAATGAAAAATGCAAAGAAGTAGCACCAAGTCAATATTTATGCCAATCATTAACGACAACAGCTATTCACGCAGATAGCCCCTGTGAAGTACAATTGTTAAGATTATCTAATCATTATGAGAATTGTGATCCAAAACCAGTACAAATTACAAATATGAAAATTCAAAAAGTTACGGACAACAAATAGATTGCTGTATTTCCACAAGAAGTAATAGCAACCGCCCATTGCAACCAAGACGAAAATGGCTTAGCATTAACTGGAAGTAAGGTAATCACCATAAAAGAAGACTGTTATTTAAAACTGAAAAACGAAATTATTCGAGTATACCAAGCCCCGACAGTAACGAAGAAATTCCCAAATTTACCGGAACTACAATTCAGGATTACGTAATCCGAAGACGACGAATTCAGCAAAAAACCATTGCAACTAAAGCACCTAAACCTAGACGATCTCAACTAAGCTGTAAAGCTAATTGACAATTACAAAGAACATTTAAGTGAAATAAAAGTACCAAAAGTACATTATGACAATATCAGTGTTTGGACAATTTTGTTAATCATTGTAATCATTTTATTAACTATGTATGTATTGTACAAAATGTATCTTAGATATATATGTACAAAGAAACGAATTTTAGTAATAAGAAACAAGAAACAAACGAAACTAAAGAAATAATAAATGAACCTTTATGAACAATGAGTTTCAAAAATTAAGCAAAACCCTTAATTTTTATCTACGTCGGGAAGAGTAACATATCCCCCCAAATTAGAATATATATGTAATTAATGGAACTATTAAGAATTAAAAATTATTAAAACTTAAGTTAGATGCAACAATGAAAGCTTGAAAGACATAATAAAAAGGCTAACGAAAGTTCAACAAGCCAGACAGTGAGAACGGAAACAGACATTGTATTCCAGACGTAACGTGATACTGCAGGTGCAGGTCACAATAGGTTATAAGACAGCAATTATTAGAATTAAGATTGTTACTTTGTATTGTATAAATGAATAAAGAAAATAGCAGACATGAGCTCTGCAGTTCCCACAAGCAATGTGAGGCGCATGGATAGCATAAATACCCACGAGAGCCCAAGATGGCCAGTCAGCCGAGAGCTTTTCAACTTTAACATTGTTGTTAGTTCAGCTACTTACCGTAATTGTAGTTAATTTAATTTAAAGTGAATTTCAACTTAGAATTATTTTGATCTCTAACGTTAATGAACATAACGTACTTGTAAATTAAAACTAACTGTAATTTCAGTATAAAATAAATTTGTTAGAAGTTCTTTGAAAAAGCTTTTTAAAAAGTCGCTCCAAGAAGCCCAAAACCTAACTAGCGTCATGCAATAAACGAAACCACAGAGTATACCATTAATGCGTGGGAACGCAGAAACCGAAATGCATAACCGAATCTAAGATATGGCTAGACGTTCAAGGCCAATTGCAACAACAATACAACGCACGTGACTTTAACGTAAATAACGTGACAATAATCTTTTATTCGGCACAGATAATATATGTCACATTGCAATAACGAAATTGATAGAAGGGAAAATGATTTACAACAACTAAGCAATACAAGTTGGAAGTTAAGTTCAAAAAGCTATTTAGAAATTACAGAACGTAGTAATACAGGCATGTAGCAGGCGGAAAAAGAACCGCGTTGTTTTTGTTGGAACCTTTGCTGCGGTCAAGTGCAAAAAGGATTTTCTCACGATTTGTGGATTTTGACAAAACCCGTGGTTAGGAATGGCGTCACTTTAAAAGTTGGTGGCCGGAGCACAGATTTTAAATGTAACGTAGGATTCTCCTGAAGTCAAAATTAAACGGTGTGCAAGCGTTTGTGTAACTTCTCCTACAAGTTTTAGCAAGAAATGTTAGTTCGTGCGCGAGGACTTTGAACCCGTGTGTGCTAGGATAAAAGGTATATTTGCCAGTACAGCTCAAATAAGTGAGTTTTGACTGTGTTAATAGAGCAGGTGCTACGTAGAAAGAAATGAAAACTGGTGTTTCTTGACGTCCTTAAATTTTAAAGTTGAATTTGAAATTAAACCTGAGAAAGGTTTGAACGTTTTCGTTTATGATTTATAAATATGTATTAGTGGAATTTTAAATGTAAGTTGTATATAGTTTGTACTTATGTAGTGGGAAATTAGCAGGACGGGGAAATAATAAATTTGCTGGAAATAGAATAGCGACGAAACTGGTTTTGTTTTAAATATAAGTATAAAATTATCGGAAAATGAAGTTTGAACATTTCGAAAAATTAGGATATAGGTGTGTATTAACTTTAAAGTATTTTGTTGGACAATTGAATCGTGGAAGAAAAGTTGGTATTGCACTGTTTTCTATATGTTGTTATTAAGGGTATTACCAGAAGTGGAATTTAGAATGTCATGTACCTCAATATTGGAAACTGAAACATTGGTGTGCTGGTATCATTGATGGATTCCATGTTTTCCTGTAGGATTTCCTTTAGTAATACCTAACAAATTTGTGTTAGGAAAATAGGTTCTTTGGGAAAATATTTGTCTATAAATAGACGAAATTTGTGAAAATATATTCAAAGCGCCAGTGATGGAGTTGTATTTGCGAGGGGCACTTTATTTTAAAAACGTTTGTGATATGAAAAAATGTAAGAAGTGCTTTTAATGTGTAAGAAGTGGTAAAGTATAATGTGCCAAATTTAAGAAGCTAAATGCAAAAGAGACGCATCCGGGAGAATAGCCTTTGGTGTAAAGATAATACTCATTAGAATTGCTGAGACAAGATTTTTTGTCGCCCTTTAATTATGACAACGTGTATAGTCTTTCAAGGTAAGTGGTCATTGTAACGTAGTTTTGTATTTAAGCCATTTCAAATGTGTATCCGTATTATTTTATTGTTTTTTTTTCGCATGACTGTAGTTACCCGGTGCACCATTAAAATTGTTACGGGTTTCCGCGCCTTCGGGGCAAATGTAAATGCAAGCGTCAGAATATTTTGGTCAAGATTACTTCACTGATTAAACATCATTTTTCCGAACTAAACACATTCCAAAAATAAAACATTTAAAAGAATTGTTTGAGATTCTAATGTTTTTTTGATGTTACTATATATATATATAATGCTATGATAATAGGGTAGTTTAGGGGTAGGTTAAGTCATGGGGGTCGTAAAATAAATAAAAACAACTTTTACATTAAGAAAGGCACACAATTTCAGAAATTATAACAGTAAATCGGTCACCCTACATATTGTTAATTGAAAGCAAACTATATATAAAATACACGGGATAAAATTCATGAGAACATAAAGAGGTCTAAGAGTAGTTTACACGTAAAGATAAGATTTTAAAACGCAACAAATTACATCAAAATCAAATCACCGGGAAACCTAGATAAATTGGCATTGCAAAGATGTAACAATTGCGTTAAAAATCCAATCGTACACGCATTCTAAATAATTTATTATTAGAAAATCGTTACGTGACTGGAAGAAATCACATTTGTTCAAAATCCAATATTTTGTAGAAATAAACAAGCACCAGGCGATTCAATTTAGGCGATAAAATTTAACAAACATCCAAATACGTAAGTTAATAAAAGCCAAAACTTGGAAATTCTCAAATAATACCATAATATGCGGGAGGTCTACGTGACAGTCAAGGCATGCATTGAAAGATTTAAACTAAATGATTGGTAAAAATCCCAAGGTATGTGAGATAAGCAGAAGTGTCGTCCCAGAATGTAAATAAGCTAATGAAATCAGTTGGAGCTAGGCCTTATATATCCGATAGTGACGGAGCGACAGTTTAGTATATATTCAAATTGGGCAATGACTATATTTAAAAGTGTTAAGAACTTACGTAACCGTGAAGCAAAAATCAAAGTAAATCAGAATTAAAAAGTGCGAGAATTTATGCAACGAAAATAAACCGATCTATAAATAGACGTAAGTAAAACGACTTAATTAAAATCCATTTCTAATATCAATAAAACAAGGCTTTCAATTTGGACTTTAATTTAGGCTTTTAATATCGACTTTTAATTTCGACTATCAATTGGAGACATATTTTGATTGAGATGGCTTTAATTTGGGATATTTAAAACGACTTTAATTTGGGACTTCGAACTTTGAACATACTCAAACTTTGGAGATAGTTAAAAAATGGTGTCAACTGTTGGGGAGGCTACACCCATAAAGAATGCGT
Source organism: Platerodrilus igneus (assembly GCA_036346225.1). Taxonomy (NCBI): domain Eukaryota; kingdom Metazoa; phylum Arthropoda; class Insecta; order Coleoptera; family Lycidae; genus Platerodrilus; species Platerodrilus igneus. Next base: position 125,939 of record JARFIW010001381.1, read on the forward strand.
TTGGCCTCCCATTACTACAAGGAACGACCATTCATTGCAGCTCTAAGGCCGCCCAAAGAAAGCACGCTGTAATGCGTGCCCGAAATTCGCATCAACCAGAACGGAAACAACCAAACATTCTACGCGTATTTACTTGTGGAGATTGCAAAGCAAAATGACTATTAATTTTATTTCACTAAGAACCAAAGCTCAACGTAATCTTGTAGTCAGGCTTAAAACGGGAAAAACACAGTTTATAATGGGGCAATACGCAACTTTAATTCGATGAATTCTTTCAACGGGAAAATACATAAGCATTCATTATCGTATACTTGGAACACGTTATTGACTATTTAGCGCAAACTTTACGTTAAGGAATTTTTAGAACTAGAATTTAGTATTAATTAGCGCAAGTAACAATCGAAATTGAATTTATGCAAACAGATAAATGAATTAACACGTGAAAGGGTTATTTTAATTTACTGAATAAATTTTCGTTTTTGAAGTCAAGTGGGTTTTGAATTGAGAATTATGGTGATTAATTTGTGCGGAAAATAAACGTAACAAATGTTGTGGCAGCCGTTTGAAAACAAAGGGGTAAAACCTGTTGAGTCATACTTTCATTTATTGGAACTTTGCCGGATGTCTAGAGTAGGGCAGTTGCTGTGCTTGGATATCTAAGATATGACAAACGGAAAAATACTGACGCTAGTTAGAGATCCTGGAAATAAAAAGTCAATACTATTGAGAACTTCTATGTAATTTTTAAAACCATTGTTATGAATTAAATGTCAACGATATGTATTTTGGTAATAAGAAATTAATTAAGGGAAAATAATTATTTGGTTGAACTGACTAGTGACGGAATTGTATATTTTAAGTTTAAAAAGAAAGCTTTATTTGTAAAATTTAGTGCTACTAAAAGTATAAAAACTTTGCCATTTAGGAATGAACCATGAAAGAGTAGAACGAAAAGGTTGTTTTGCAGGTGTTATTAAGTGCATTGGCAACCAAATTGGGATTTATAGTGTCACATGATTCATATGGAAAACGGGAAGAGTGTGAATTGAATTATTATTGTTGTACGTAGTTTTCTTTAAGCTGTGTTTAGTGATACGGTGCAATCTAGTGTTTTTCTTATAGAATTTATTTTAGCAATACCTGGCCAGATTCGAGGTTAAGAAATTGTTCTAAGGACAGTATATTTGTATGTGTACTGAAATTACTTAATGCTAATATGGTTTAAGTTTATGTTAAATTTGATTTAAATTTATTTAGGAAATAGGTAAAGTGAGTGATTTGTAAAGAATACCCAACTACCCCAGTGATAGTATTTTATTTGGAAGAAGTATTTTAGTTTACAATTATATTCTATTATGACTGAAACAAGGGAACTTTATGAGAAAACACCGTCTACCGTATAGAAATCACATAATAAAAAATTGCTGCGACAGATGGTTTGGCGTCTCTCGATTTCGACAGAGAAGAATCTTTCAGGGTAAGGTAAAATTTTTGTATTTAAGTCTTGTTATTTATTACTATGTATTTCTTTATTTTTCTTATTTTCTATTCTCATTTATCCATAGGAACCCACTTCCGTCCATCGCACTTAGCCGTCACGGGGTTCCGCACTTTCAGGGCAAATCAATATTGAATTCATTTAACACTTATTTTATCTGTAGCAGTTGTTTATACTTTGTTTCTAATTTAATTCTTCATTTCATTTTAAATTTAAGATTAATGGAATACCTCAAGTTGGAATTGGAAATTGATTAAAAATGATATCTTAAACTAGGCGTAAAAACGGAAGTTAATTTTGAACCCAGTATAAATAGGGTGGAAACTGACCGTCATCCATCCTATCGGTTAATAATATTGTAATACATGAAGTAGTTTGGAAGATATTAGTTGTTTGTCGTCGCACAGTAATGGTAAATAACGTTGATTAATATCGGCCAATATCTCAAGTTCATTCCTTGCGTGTTTCAGCATTGCATGCTTCGTGTATTTCGGAAGTGTGTAATAATGAACAGCGTTCTGTCCGTATGTTGCATGATAACTAGCCCGAAATTGTATAAGCACTGCTAGAAGAACATCCGTTTTAAGGAATAAATCAAAACATTAGTCCAAGTTTCGAATACTAATTGCTCTTTATGTGACCTTTTAATTATTATATTTTTTAACATGCTGTAACACTTTTACAGAGACCCGTAAGTAAAAGTTTTTCCAAAAGAATCATAACATTAAATGGATGTATTTGTCGGATGAATACCACTCAAATGAGTAATTCGCTTTTTATTAATTGATAGGTGCTCAGATAAGAACATAGTATTTCTTTAAAATCATGAAGTTAAACTGTCTGTCAAATTTATAATTTTCGTGAACGTTTCATAAATGTGCTTTATAATTAAAATGTATTTTTCTTTAGTTAGCGATAGAACATCTACACGACCTTCCAAAGTACCGACAATACCTTTGATCATGAAACGTTTGTCTTTCGCATACAGTTTATGAAAACTATTAGAATGTATGAGTATTCCTACTAAATATTATAACTTTCATAAGCTGGATCTCTGTAATTGCTAGGGATGGACTCGGGCCCGACGCAGAAAAGTGACCGGCCCGTCCCGAAACCCGACCCGAACTGAAAACTGACGGCCCGGCCCGGCGGGCCCGACTGTCATTCAGTGAATGAGAAATTTTTTTTTCAGTGTTGTTCAACAAGTAACTATCACTCTTTTGTTTGATTTAAGAGTATAATGATTTTGAGTTACAATTAAGTTACTTGTGGAACATACCGTAGTATATCATTTGATTTTTGTTTTCTTGAAAAATCGTAAAAATATGTAACAAAAGAATCTAACGCTAATTAATATATACTACATGGTAGTGTTTAAATAGTTATTTGTATATCAAGGCCTTACATATGATTTTCCAATGCTCCACCCAAAGGTACTACATTGGCCAGGAAGCGAGTTTTTTACCTGAAAAATTTTGAATTTTGCCGAACCCTTGCTGTTCCAAGCAAGGTAGGGATCTTTAACGTGCGTGACAACACTCACACACGGGACCTCCATTTTATCTCTCATCCGAACGAGGGTGTATTTGTGTGAAAAATGCTCGCCTAACATTTTTCAAGCGGACCGTGTCGGGATTCGAACCCGGGACCTTGGGCGTAGTAGTGTATATCAAGGCCGAGAAATAGTTTTTTAGCGTACCAAGAGAAAGTTTATCGCATAGATCGCTTTTGACGGAAGCTAGAATTTATATGTTTATATAGTGGCTTTACATCACACGTTGCTATGGAAATGATATATTCAAAACACCAACAGTATTTTTAAAAAATTCCTTAAGAATGTGAGAGTGCGCTAGTACTACATAGTTCAATTTCCTACACTATTTCAGAGCAAGTGTTTTTTCCTTTACTCTTTATTTTGACATCTATGTTTAGTATTCTATATCTATAGGTTATGTTTTAAAAATGAATAAAGAATTAATCTCTTTTGTGATAAGGTGACTTATAATACATGTTTAACTATATTGGAAAAGATCAAAAAAATTCTATTCACACAAAGACTTTTTTATTATTTGAGTCTTTCATTTGCCACTGATTCTATAACATTTGTACGTGTTGTCAAAGTGTTTTCATGGAATACTCTTCGAGTTTACTTCAAGACACTGTTTTTTACTTATTCCCAAGCGTATAGCGTATTTGTTTTCAAAAGGATTTTTACACCTTACTTCTAGGGAAAGCATTACAAAACAGCATACTCGTATTTAGAGCGTTGACGTTTTATATGTTTTTCGTCTTATAAACTTGGACATTGTATCTTTAAATTTAATTACGGAAACAACACTACAAAAAACCATTTAATTGCACAATATCTATACAGAAAGCAGACAATTAAATGTAAGTTTGTACGGTAGGCATTTGGAATATGTCAAAACTAAAGGCACTTTATTAAATAAAAGCATTCCTTGCTGTATTTAAATTAAATAAAGATGTTTAGTATTTTAATACAGTACAAACATTAAAGATGTGTTAATTGCGCATGTGTAAATGTCAAATAAGGAAAACGTTTATTAAAAAATTGGTAAAATAAACGTTGCAATAACTCTCTGGTGTTTTAGGCATTATACAAAAACTATACACCCGATTGATAATATCGACGTTTGCCACATGATTGAAATTTGAAGTATATACATATACATAATATAAATCGTACAAACTTTTAAATTATGAATAAATCACCTAGTTCGATGTTCCTGGGCATTTTTAACTTGCCTAAAGTACAACATGAGGGACATTAAATAGGACTAGAAAAAAATATTCGGGATAAGAAGTGAGTTATAATATCATGCCTCCTTTACACTAATCAAGACTAAAAACTGATTATTAATGGGTTCATGATGACACTTCGTGAAAATATAATTAAGAACGTTTACTTACTCAATGTGAGATAAGACAGTGGAGTATCTATCTACTCATGCGCCTTTCGGCCCGAAAAATTCGGGCCGGCCCGAATCGTTTGGCGCGGCCCGACTCGAAAAAAGGTAGGGCCGACTCGGGCCCGGCCCGAATAAAGTAGTCAACGGCCCGGCCCGGATTCGAACCCGAAATCGGGCCGGGCTGGCCCGAGCCCGAGTTCATCCCTAGTAATTGCTAACGCGAATTAACTGACCATTAGCAAGTGCTTTGCGATGCAGTTTTAAATTAGTTTTTGTTTTTGATCTTCACCGATCCACATCATTTGGACACACGAGTCTAATGTCAACATCTTTAGCAAATTGATTGAATTCGTTGGAAAACCATTTCATAAAATCTTCATCGTCGTAAGATTGATAAATGTTACAGAGTTATCATAACTACACCTCACATAATATTATCAATATATAGTAATGGAAGGTTTGGTATACATTCCATATCTTCATTTATAAGAAGGGACTTTAACAATATTCTTCATATTTTTGAAACATAGGATTGTTTCTTTTCTGTTGACAATTGTGCTAACACTTCAATAATAGGATACGCACTCCTATCAGATTGTAAAAAACTATCAGGAGAAGAATTCAGAATGGACTTAAAACCGAAGAAGCCATAAAAGTGAATACCGTCTGTAGTGGAGAACTCGAAGTTGTACCTATTCACAAGCGCATTTCACCCCGTTTACTACATGACTCAGGGACGCTGTTCTAGATCGATGGTTCATAGAGAGTCACAGAACTAATCATGTTAGACTTAGAAGATTTTAGAGGCGAGTTTGTGGAGATTGTGAATAGGTTTAAAAATATAATAAATTGAGCTGCCATTCGAAATCAAACGGAAGTCAGTGTGCATCGGCGTCAAAAACGAACATCAAGATTGCCTTGCGTGGATGATGGTTTTCGCTAGATACTGTTGTTGCAATCTTCACAGAAGCCATAATCGTTGAAATCACCATAATTGTAGTAATCATAGTTGTCACAGATGTATCTTGATTATTCTTAAAGTGGCGTTAATAGATTGTTTGGTTTCGAATTAACAATTATATCAGAAGCGGGATCGAGTAAATAAATACTTACGTTTGGTCGGTATTTTTGGCGCGGACCTAGCTGAAGAAGGATTTTACTTCGAATAATGTCGGGGCTAACCTATTCAATCAGGGAAAGGCGCCGAACTAACCTATAAATTTTGACTCTTTGCTGTATGAAAATTAATAAGCGCGTGTAGCAGAACTTTTCTAATTGTATATAAAATTAACGTAATTTTTGATTTAAGAATTCCTTAACAGAAACCTTAAAATTAAAAAATTAATCAATATAAATTTTAAGTTCATCTTTGAAAAGCTTTTTACAGCTCCTATGGGTCTATATTATTGTTTAATAAAGTTGTACCCAAATTGTATATTAGTCTATAAATACTTAATGCAATTTCTCTTGCACAGAGACTTGATTTAATAGGGGGCAAATTGGTCCTAGTATTAGGGGTAAAAAGGATTGGATAATAAATGCAGTTGTGAGGCAATTTGTTCCAATTGTTCTTGGTTACTTTTGGCAATCTACAAGTCTTACACATGCCCGACTTGTACTATACATCTAATGGATAATTATTGATTTTATAGCATAACGTTGCATTCGTATATAAATATATATTTTTAACATAGATAATTCGTGATTATGGGAAATTAAGAAACTTTATATTCACCAGCAGTTGTCAATTTTTTTCTCAGCGGATTTAAAATATGTTATTCTGGCATATCGTTTAATTGTACCATCTTGTTCTGATTAAATCAAACGGTATTTTTTATCTGGTTAAATAGGGACGCGGAAGAAAACGTCATTATAGAAAATTTAAAGAAAGTGAATAGATAGCAAGAATATATAGCGAATTTATATGCAGGAGAGGAACTAACAGCATTAGAACAAGAATCGGACATTGCAAAGGATGATTTGGAATATCTTATACTTAGAGATGTGTTTAAATTAGCACTATCAAACACACATGTGTTAATAGAAACTCGAAACAACCTTTATCAAAGAAGTGTGATCTATTATTTCAAGAAGTCTTTAGGATTGGGTATTATAAGAATTAATTATACTCTATAGTAATATGCACCAAGACGACGGATTCTTAGAACAAGATACCGATTATTTAAATTACAGAGGAACTTTCCATTTCGCAGCAAATGGGTTTAAATGGATTTGCAGTAAAGCGTACTTACTGTCGTAATGTTTTATATACAGGGTCGTGAATGAGTATCAAAAACAAAATCTAGGTGAATGAATAATGAAATAAAACGGCTTAAAGTTTAGTACACCGTTGAAAGATGGATGTAACAAATCCCAGCCCTCAGCAAAATTAAAAGGTCGGGGTAAAAAAACAAAAGCAACGAAACAGGCAGTACAGTACTAACAAAAACAAAAAAAAAAAATCGTTTGAGAAAACTCAAAGAAACGCAAAAAACCAACAAAAGTTAACGTATATCCGGCTCGAAAGACCAATATACAACAAATAGGATGAACCAAAAGAAAATTCACTTAAGAAAATTACAGGAAACACTCAAAGCTTAACAAAAAAATTTTCATCGAGCTCGAAGGACAAGTATACCGGACTAAATCAAGAAGTTTGAAGGACATAGGAAAAAGAAAAGTAGAAGGTAGCAATCATCGAGAACAAAGATGGAATAGCGTAACACTGAAGAAAAGTCGTTGGAGGACGGATATCTCTAGGAAAGAAACAGTAAAGTCTTCAACCTGAAGAAAAGAAATTGGTTTCTCGCGAAAAAACCCATAGTAAGAAAATGAACGAGGAAGATAACCAATAGTACAAGCCAAAACGAGACAATAGCTGTCAAGCCTCAAAGTAAGCCTGGGAACAACAAGAATGCTAGATAAAAAAAAATTAAAGTACATCAGGCTGTGATACAAAAGAATCGCATCAAACGAAGAACTGAAAAAAAGAATTGCTCACTAGGCCTAAAGTCGACTAAGTCGTGGTTTCCGAAAAAAAGAAAAAGGACTAGAAAGCAGCTACCACAGGAAGTGGATCGAAAATTTTTATAAAGTCCGTATAAAACTAACAATAAGAAAACCAGTAAAAGGATAGGGAAAGGAAAGTGGATCAAAAAGAACAGGGAAGTAAACTAAAAAAACACCCATAAGAGAGCAGCACCAGAACTGTAAGAAGTGGACAAACAAAGAAACGCAAAACCAAAAGAAAATGTGCGTGACTAAGTATGTATGTGTGTCTAATGTTGGAACTGACCGTTTTAGTCGCCTCTTACGACAGGCAAGTCTTACCATGAGGCTATTCTAAATCCGGACCCACACGGGGTTGGGGCACAAGAAGAGAACGAAAGAAAAGAGAACCAAGCAGAAATGTGTGTTTATGAAGTGTGCGGGTGCGTGTGTGTGTGTGTATGTTAGACCGCTTTAGTAGCCTCTTACGACAGGCAGATCTTACCATAGGGCTATTCTAATCCCGGACCCACATGCGGTTAGTAAAAGAAAAAGAAAGAAAACAGGAAAGTAAATAAAGGAATCGTTATGTCCAAAAGTCAAATGCTAAAGAGAGCAAAATCGACATAAGAATTTGAGGGCGCGACGACTAGGTATTGAGCTTAAGACGTATGCGCCGCCAGCAGAAACACAAAGTGAGGTCAAAAACATTCGACATACATCTTCAGGTTCTGAATCAATATCAAATAATTTCTGCCTCTTATTTCTCTCGTTAACCGGTTTCGTGGGTTGAGTGATTAGAGCAGGAGGTAGTATTGAGCGGACATTTTTTCGCCAAACAAGATTAACAGGGGATGTAGTAGTTGTAGCACGCGCTTCTGGAGGTTTTAACTTCCGGAATACTAACAGGATTGAAGCAACCAAATAGAAACTAGGAATAGAAATAGGGCGCCAGCATTTTCAACAAACTAGAATTATTAGCGAAAACACAATTCCAATAATTCGGAGAAAAACAAAAATTAAAAAAGATTGTTATGTAATACAAAAAACCCAAGAAAACAAATTAATAAAATTTCAGAACAAAATAACCGAAAATCCAAAACTGGTTTCACAAAGGATATTGTCGGGACGAATCGTTGATTATAGGAAATCAAGGCCGATCGTAAAGAGAGAAAGAAAAAATAAGCAAAATCAGGCCGAGAATAGCGGATAATGTAGGAAATTAGGCGGCAACAAAATCAGGCCCCACGCATTGGGCGTCCAAAATTTATGTTACGAAAAATTTATGTTACGAACATCGTAGTCTCACTTTGAGTCTATCAGAAATTTAGTTATGATCTAGAATTAAACTAAAGAGAAAGGAAAAGAATGACCGGGCTCAATCGGCGAGTAGGCGGGATTTTACAAGTCCAAAAATAAAGAAATTGCCTAAAATAAAAAAATTAAAAGTGCAGTTCAACCTGTAATAAAAATAAACACACTAATCTATAATAGCAAAATAAATTGTTCATTTTATTAAATTGCATGTAACTTAACGATTTCGCCAAACTATAGAACATACCAACCGAGAAAATATTTACAATTTACAATTACTATTAATGTCCTGTAACGTTGGGATTATTGAAAACGTTTTCTCCCACCCCAAATGACATAACCCACAAATGAATTCCAGTATCGAAAATATCTAGATATAAATAGGATATCTATATACAATAGTAGCAAGTCGGGAATTTCTTTCTCTCAGATGCACAAATAGTAGAGTAAAAGAAATTCCTGCTTGTATATATTACAATCTTCAAATACACAAGTAAACAGACGAGATACGTCCAAACAGCACTCGAGAAATTCTTTCTTGGTACTTATATATGATAAACTTTAGATGGGTAGGCAAGCAAATAGGACCCATACAAGTATGCAGTTAAGAAACGCTCAACCGCGCATCTAGGTTGATGCGTTGGTCACACTTTCCTCAAGAACAGAGAGAAACAGTTAGGTCCGGGACGACGTGAGCCGTGCATCCTTCCTACAAAAAAGCAGTAACTATTCCATGAGTCAGGGGTCAATGTTATGAACCGGAGGAAGCTGTAACAGGTACAATTAAAATAAGATCATTAACGAAGAAAGGTACATTTTTAAAACTGAAAGCACCAGACAACGTTGAGCACAAAATTTCTGTAGAATACGAAATAAGGTAACGACAAGTATTCTTTGTAGTACAGCTGCAGAGAGAACTCGTTTTATAGCAAGAAATAAATTCAATCCCAGCGTTATCGAACCCACAGGTGTTAATAGAAACTCGAAGCGATCTTTCTCAGAGAAGTGTGATCTATTATTTCAAAGAGTCTTTAGGATTGGATGTTGTAAGAATTAATTATACCCTATAGTAATATGCACCAATACGACGGATACTTTAAACAAGGTACCGATTATTTACATTATAGAGGAACTTTACATTTCGCAGCAAATAGGTCTAAATGGAGTTGTAGTAAAGCGTACTCATTGTCGTAATGTTTCATATACATGGTGGTGTATGAGTATCAAAAGCAGAATCTAGGCGAATGAATAATGAAATAAAATGGCGTAAGGTTTAGTACACTGTTGAAAGGCGGACGTAACACACGTGTGTAACTAGAATTGTACAAAGACAAATGGAAAAACGAGCTGAGGAAGTACTAGGAGAAGATCAATTTGGGTTTAGGCGAAACAGGAAAACACGGGAGGCTATCTGGAAAAAGCATTCAACAATATATATATATATATATATATATATATATATATATATATATATATATATATATATATTGTAGTGTCAGTAGGAGCTACAAGGGTTCTAAGGGTTGTTTTTGTTGAAGGTAGTGTATGCCAAATAAAGTAAGCCATATATCAGATCCCGTAATTTAAAAATTTATGTTTGCCGTACTTTACATACGTTAAAGTATTTGAAATGTTAGTTAAAAATGTAAGTGCCAAGACGTAAAAACAATGACTTGATGACGTGATAAAACACACAGTGTTCAAGGTTTTATACTGAGTTGTAGTTTAATAGGCCATAGAACGTACATTTGCCAATCGAAAACCGGATGCGTCTGTCCACTATTAACCACGCAGATCCAGGTTATATGTGTATCATTTTGGCATTTATTTTACTAGAATCAACCTTTGGACAAACATGTAATCTCAAAATTATAAGTAATAGCATTGCCAAATATGATTGAAGGGTTGTGCGATATTTAGGACCAATGATTGAACATTATGTATAAAAATAGGAAAGTGCAAAAGACAAAGTTTTAGGTATTAGTGACACGAACTTGGTGATACGACGTTATTGGATGGTTTTAGTATACAAAGTAATAAAGAGTAGGCAGATTAATATTGTAATTATCACCTAGGATAAGTAAACAAGAAGTCGATTTCGAAATAATTTTGTAATAAGACGTGTTTGTAAACTGCGCTAAATTGTTTGAATATTTTTGGAGATTTAATAAATGAGTTTGAATTGTACGAGTTTAATTTATAAAGGAAGAGTAAGGATAAGCAACAGTGAATAAATAATTAATAGCAGCGACGAGTAACGAGTTTAAAAGTGGAATTAGTGCGACAGCAAACCGGCGGAAAATAAGTGGATTGAATTGGAACGAGATTTATATTGGCAGAAGGCATCGAATAGGAATTTATAAGATTGAACAAGGTATTATTAGGATTGAATTGGATATGGTTTTATGTATAGCAGGGCATTGAGTGGTAAATAGAAACAAGGATTGATTTGGAACGAGCGGATTAAATAGAAGCAAGGATTGATTTGGAACGAGCGGATTAAATAGAAGCAAGGATTGATTTGGAACGAGCGGATTAAATAGAAGGAAGGATTGATTTGGAACGAGCGGATTAAGAAAGCAGTGATTTAGAACGAGAGAAGCAAAATTAAACGACAGCATAGAAGTAGCAAGAGGATTCGTACGAGATAAAAGAAGATATAACACCGGAAAAATTAGCGCAGGGGAAGTAAATACAAAAGGTTATTCTAAATTCTAAATTCGGGTCATATTTATTTTAGATTTGGGAGCATCAAAATTAAGGCAAAGATACCTGGAGGCTAGACGGCAGTTTTCAAAGTGATAGTGCAACCTTGTGAAGACGTATACGGCGAGTTTCATAGAGGCCGATTACGAAGTATAGAACAGGTGAGTACTGTGTGATATAACGTCAAAGTCAGAAAGTTTGTAGTAGTAATTAATTTGGCACAAGGCTACGTGGATCATATAAAATTTGGCATATACAAATGAAAATTATAAAAAGGTAATAAAACAAAAGATAGTGCAGTTTGGTTGGTGCATTGCACATCTACTTACCACTGAACCCACGGTAAGTAGGTGGATACCCTGGGAAGAAAGAGTTTATAAATAGTCGAGGCATATTAAAAACAGTTTTGATTTATTAACCAACCAAATGTTGCTAAAGCACGTAACGTAAAATAAATATTTGCACATTATATAAAAATCATTAAATTAATAAAGAAAAGGCGCGAAAGAGCGGGGTGGAGCATAAGAATATATATATATATATATATATATATATATATATTAGTAAAATAAATTTTGTGTGATATTTTAAATAATAAAATAGGATCTGAAATTAAAAGCAATATGCAAATCAAAAAGAAAGTTAAATATGGAATTATAAAATAATTACCTAATGGTGGAACACATAATAGTATTACTGCTAATCCAATGACTGCAGAAATTCCTATTTGAACATACATTATGTATCCCATAGCTACAACTTTCACAGTTCCAGTTATCACTTGATGAGTCATTATCATGGTTTCTTGAAATACTTGCACATCTTTCGAAATTAATGTAATAGCTTGTCCACAGCTAGCATTTGTTATGTAAGTATTTAGCTTAAGACTTTTACGGTAAATTAGTGCTGAACAGGCAATCTTAATTTTTAAAGCTAATATCTTTATAATAAATGAATATAATTGGATAAAAACTGAACCCACAAAAATGCATCCCAATAGCAATACCAAATACAAGATAAAATCGTTTTTAGTCACTTTCATTTGGTCTGGGCTGAAGTAACTAACAATTTTACCAATTAAAATAGGTTTGGTCACGCTAAAATTTGCCATATTTAAAAAATACCCAAAATATTCAAATAAATATTATTTACATACATTATGGTAGTGCTTGCTATCATATCCAAAAATCCCAAGGCAACGTACTCAAAGCCAAAAACTTTCCAAATGGATCTGAAGATGCTAGGTTTCTTTTTTGTTTTCTCTTCATTCCAACTTGTTTCTAACTCCTCTCCGAGTAGCTTTGAACTGAGATTGCTCAAAATATCATATACGTTGTTATTGTTCAAGTTTTTTGTAAGTGCACGACGAAATATCGGTATAGCAAAACTGCAAAAATGTATGTCTGTTAAAATATAGTACATCGCTGTAATTCAGTTTGTTAATATAGGGAGAGCATACTTAGTTTTTTTTTTAATTCGGGAAATTCTCAGGAGTGTAGTAGGATACTATTTAACATATCAAGAAAATATAAAAAAAATAAACATTCCAATTTAAAATGACGTGCAAATATTTTAAGCTTGTTTGAATTTTAAATACGAGGATCGTTCAACAAGTCTTTAGAAAAAAGTAGAAAAAACATGTTTTTGGGTAGACTTTATTATTTTTTAACATAATCTCCCTTCAGTTTTATATATTTTTCTAAGCGTTTTTCCAAACTTTTTAAGCCGTCCAAAAAATAGAATTTCGGAAACTCCTCAAAATGGGCATGGGCGATGACTTCCTCGTTAGACGTAAACCCTTGTCCGCCAAACCACTTCTTCAAGTTGAGAAAAAGAAAAAGTTACTGCGTGCCAAATCTGGCGAATACGGTGTATGTTATAATCGCAACTGCGCAGGTGTGCACCCGTGCATTGTCTTGATGAAAGAGGATCTTTTTGCGTTTTAAATGAGGACGTTTTTCCTTGACTTTTCGATCCAATAACGACGCATAATACTCTCCTGTTATCGTTTTTCCCTTTTCCAAGTAATCGAGGTAGATGATTCTGCGTGTATCCCAAATGACCGTGACCATAACCTTGTCGCCCTATTTCACAGTCTTCCCCTCCTTCGAAGCCCGTTCGCCTTCAAAAATCCACTGTTTTAACTGTTCCTTTGTCTCTGAAGTGTAGTGATGTATTCATTGTTTTGCCAACAGTTATGTATCAACGCAGAAAATCCTCAGGATTGCGACGGAAAAGCGCCAAAACAGCTTCACAATCGACCACAGTATTGCGATTATTCTCTACTGTGAGCAAATGCGGCACCCATCTTGCCGATGTTTTTTCGCAGCCAATTTTTCGTGCAAGATTGAAGCGACTGTGCCTTGCAATGTGCCTGTGGCCTCAACTATTTCGCGCACTTTATTCGTCGATCATTTAAAATCATATCGTGGATTTTGTCAGTAATTTCTGGGTTAGACACTACCACAGGGCGTCCGGAACGATGTTTATCTTTTGTGAATGTACGACCACGTTTAAACTCATTCACCCAATTGTAAACAGTTGCAAACACAGGAGCACATGTGCCATGAACTTCATCCAACTCAGCTTTGATTTATTTTGACGTTAACCCTTTTAAATACAAGTGTTTAATCACTGCTCGAAACTCACTTTTATCCATTGTTATAATCAAATGAAAATTTTTACTTCAATCAACAACAAATATGAAACTACGTGATGGATACGGCTGAAACTCTAACAGCCGACTAGTTAGGATTGCTGCTGATTGTGAAAAATTTATTTTCAATACTACCAGCGCCATATCTTGGATTTTCTAAGGACTTATTGAACGACCCTCGTAGTTAACAAAAAACAAAACCAGATGCAAGACGAGCACTTTATATCACTTGCGTAAATACTTTATCTTGGTAAACATCTAAAAAAGAATGGAATCTATAATGATTTTAATTACTTGACCTCCGGACGTAAATAAATAATATGAACTCAATTAACTTTATATAAATTGGAAGACAATAGATATTAGTACTGTTTGAGACGACTTCACTCCCAGACACAACCCTTATCTACACAGGCGTAGCTTCATCATTGACAACTAAAAAGATTAAACACTAATCTGCGCAATCACTCGTTTTCTATTAATCTTCACGAGAACCATAATGACTTCAAATCCATTTTTACTTACAACAATATTTTTTATATAAATTTTAAATAGATGCACAGAGAAATTCTTTGAGAATTCTAAATTGTTCTAACCGATAAAATAAACGCGACTTAAAACATATATATATATATATATAACACATCACTCAATAAGTCCGTAGGATAACTAAGAAAAACACATTTTTTTGGCGAAATTCGATTTTATTCATCAACATACATTCCTTCAAGAGTGATACAATCAGTCCAACGCCGTTCTAGCATTTCGATACCTTTTTTGTAAAACAATTCGTCTTTGGCCTAAAAATAAGCTTCAGTTTCAGCGATCACCTCTTCATCCGAGCCAAATTTTTCCGGCGAGCATTTTTCAGGTCTGCGAACAGGTAGTAGTCGCTGGGGCCAAATCTGGAGAATACGGTGGGTGCGGAAGCAATTCGAAGCCCTATTGGTGCAATTTGGCCATCGTTGCGATCGACTTGTGACACGGTGCATTGTCTTGGTGAAAGAGAATTTTTTTCTTCTTCATGTGTGGCCGTTTTTTGGCAATTTCTTCCTTCGAACGCACTAATAATGCCATGTAGTATTCGCTGTTGATTCTTCTTCCTTTCTCAAGATAGTCGATGTACAAAATTCCGTGCGCATCCCAAAATACAGACGCCAAAACCTTACCAGCCGACTCTTGCGATTTTGGTCGCTTTGGACGTGGTTCTCCGGCTGCAGTCCACTCAGCTGACTGCCGATTAGACTCTGGAGTGTGGTGGTGGATCCATGTTTCATCCATTGTCACATACCGACGCAAAAGTCCTTTATTCCGGTTGAACAGCTCCAAACAGCTCTCAGAATCATCGACACGTTGTTGTTTTTGGTCCACTGTGAGCAAACGCGGCACCCACTTTGAGAACAGCTTTCTCATGGACAAATGTTCATGCAAAATAGTGTGCACACTGCCTTCTGATATCTTCAAGGTGTCAGCTATCTCACGCAATTTCACTTTTCTGTTTTCCAAAACGATTCGGTGGACTTTTTTGATGTTTTCCGGTGTAACCACCTCAATTGGCCTTCCAGAGCGTTCAGCATCGTCAGTTTCTGTACGGCCACGTTTAAAATCAGCAAACCACTTCTCCACCGTTTGTCTCGATGGAGCAGAGCCCGGATTACACTTATCAAGCCATGCTTTGGCTGCGATGGTATTTTACCCATCAAAAGCAATGATAAATCAACACGCGAAATTGCTTGGAATTCATTTTTTGAAAACTCAAAAGTATCGTCACTTGAACCTCTGTAACTTGTAAACTAATCGTCGGATTGTCATGAAATTTTGACAGATATCTTTTTAAGGTTAGTACTTCCTACAAATCATATGGATTATTACATAGCAACGCCATCTATGTATCATCCTACGGACTTATTGAGTGATGTAGTATATATATATATATATATATATATATATATATATTAATATATATCAAGCATTAATTTGCATTCCAAATGTGGATTATTCTTCTGTATTAATTATATATATATATATATATATATATATATATATATACAGTGCTTCCCAAAAGTAACGGATAAATTCGATTAAATGATTATTGACAATTTCTGAGTAAAAAGCTCTGATACGTCGATTTTTATTTTTAAATTGTCATTTAATTAGATAATTTTTAACCCCCCACCCTTCAACCCCTAAGCGCTAGCATCCCCTACTTAAAAATTTTAAATGGCAATGTACCCCTTGTGATACCTCAATTAATAGCATTTTTCATGCAGAAATAAAATTTTACAGAAAATGCTAAATCGGTTGATAAATAACTGTTTTATTCAATAAAAAATTATTCGCTTAAAGTGCCAATTATCGGAGATGCCTTGACAAACAAAATGTTTGTAAAGTGTCAAATAAGTTTAGTGAAAGTACGTTAGTCAAGTGCGTGTTGCTTGTTTAATAATAAGTCAGTTTTATTCAATAAACAAAACTTGAATAAAAAACAAAAACAAACCCAATTTAAATTAAATGTTCAAACTGCTGTCGGTTAGTCGCTAGGCAGTATCCTAATCTAGAGACGAACTCTTGTTGAACTTTGTTTACTATCTATGGAGAAATTAAGCGAATTTCATTCCGAATTCTCTGCTTTAACTCGTTTACGTTTTGAGGCCTATTCAGATACACTTTAGATTTTAAATAACCCCAGAGGAAATAATCCAAATGGGTTAAGTCGGGAGACCTAGCGGTCCATTCAATTTGTCCTCGTCTGCCAATCCACCTCATAGGAAATACTTGGTCGAAATATTCCCGTACTGGACGTGCATAGTGGGGAGACGCACCATCTTGCTGTATCCAAATACTGGGATGAGGTGAATCAGGATCTTCTGCATTCAGATGTAGTACCGCTAAAGCCCGAATTAATTCAAATTGGAGAAAATTTAGATACTGTTCTCATTGAATGTTCTCTCAAAAAAGTACGGTCCAATAACTGTATTATCCACTATCCCCACCCAAACATTCATCTTTTGTGGAAATTGTGTATTTGCTTCTATCAACCAATGTGGATTTTCATCAGCCCAATAACGGCAATTCTGCTTATTAACGGTACCATTGAAATAAAATGTTGCCTCATCCGAAAACATAATATTTCCTTCCAATCCAGGATTTTCATTGCAAAGTTCCATCATTGTCTCACCAAATTGCGCTCGCCTATCAAAATCATCATCTGATAACTCTTGCACTTTGTAAGGGTGAAACCTTTGCTTATGGAGAATTCTATGAACTGCACTTTTTGATGAATTTAACTGTGAAGCGACTCCCGCAATGCTTGAATGTGAATTTCCCTGCACAAATAGCAAGTCATCCAATTCTGAATCTTCATCTAAAGCTGATGGACGTCCATCTTTAGATTTATCTCGTACGTGTCCAATATTCCGAAATTTATTTTCAATTCGGATTATCGTTGATTGCGAGATTGGGGAGAGGTCTGGATGAATTACATTGAATAAAATTCGAACTTCTTTGTGCGTTCGAATTCTATCTCCAAAGCCAATCATCATTAAAATTTCAATCCTTTCGGCTTCGTTAAGTCTCGTTTTTCTGACTTATTATTAAACAAGTAACACGTACTTAACTAACGTACTTTCACTAAACTTATTTGACACTTTACAAACATTTTGTTTGTAAAGGCATACCCGATAATTGGCACTTTAAGCGAATAATTTTTTATTGAATAAAACAGTTATTTATCAACCGATTTAGCATTTTTTGTAAAATTTTATTTCTGCATGAAAAATGCTATTAATTGAGGTATCACAAGGGGTACATTGCCATTTAAAATTTTTAAGTAGGGCATGCTAGCGCTTAGGGGTTGAAGGGTGGGGGGTTAAAAATTATCTAATTAAATGACAATTTAAAAATAAAAATCGACGTGTCAGAGCTTTTTACTCAGAAATTGTCAATAATCATTTAATCGAATTTATCCGTTACTTTTGGGAAGCACTGTATATATATAAAAGGTACTTTATAACTTTAGACAAAAGCTATCTCTATTGTTGGTGCAAATTACCCCTAGGCAATTGGTCAGTTTCGGCTTTAAACGGTGAAATATTAAAACAATTTTTGCCAGGAATAAATTCCCCAGAAAATATATGTACTAGCTATAGGATATAAACATGATAACTTATAAAAAGAGCCCAAACCCGACAGATTTATTTTTAATATAAAAGTTGAAAAACGGGCATTATAGACAAAGTGGTTGCTATTCTTTATTTCAAGGTGTAAATATTGATCTTTTGGCAGAACAATCCCCAAAGTTTGATTTTGTTAGCCACTTTTAGTGCTTTCTATTGAGCATCGAGGAAAAAAATCATCATGTAGTTTGATATTATTTAGCAAAATAATCTAGAATTCAACTTTCCTTTGAATACTTGTAGACGCTTGTTGTCAATATTATCATTTTTAAATATTATAACTTTAAAAAATGTAGTGTTAGTGTCACTATTCGAATAGCTGAATATCTACATTTATGGAACTTTCGAATCCAAATTTTCCATGTTGTACTAAAATAACCATGTCCATAGAACTATGTGGTGCATGTCTGGTCTTACAAAGTTTCATAAAAATTAACCAATCAAAATCTGAGAAAACTCTATTTTTAGATTTTTAGAGATAACAATTTCTGTCAAAACCGGTGTAGTAATTAACTAACTCTTTCTCTACTAAGATAAAATTTTGCCAGCATTAGTAAAATGTATAGCCTGTTTACATCTTTTATTGTACGTGGCAAGCGCTCCCGGAAATACAAACACTAAATTAATTTGATACATTAATTAAAGTTAGAGCGAATGAATTACATAACTGCCAGGAACTATAAATAATGAGTTTAAAACAATAATTTCGTGAAAGCCCCCGTTTTCAGAGTTCCAACTAATACGAAAGGTCCCCGAGATTAAATAATAAATATGATTTCTCAAATTAAGTGACACTGAATTAGTTATTTAAATTTCTTCAAGAGAAATTGTTTATTGAAATTAAGTTTTGGAAACACAGTTATAACCATGAAGGAATATTTATAAAATAAGCTTGAAATAATTTGTTTTAGTAAAAGCCTTTTATATACAACCTAATCCCAAAAGTTTTCGTATGTTCGATAGTAACTTTACCGAGTACCAATTTTTCTTGGTGTAACAAAATTTCTTTACGGTGTCTCAAAGCTGTATTAAGGAAGAAAGGAAAATGAAAAAATTCGCTACATATTATTTATGTGCAAATTTAAATAAGCTTTGGAAGTCATAACAGATCTTTAGTCCCATATGGTCATCGAACGATTTGTTACTTCTTAGTTTAATTCAATTGCAGTCCTAAACTCCTCATTTTGTTGAAATAATTATATTAAAAATACTTCTTTTTAAATAGCATTCTGATCGTTTGAAGTCGGAGCAAGTAATTTAATGTTCAACGCTTTCAACTAGTTTCATAAACACGGCGTGTAGCCGTCAATCATTTATTCTGATTGGCATAAAATTCCAGCAAGATAAAAATTTTCCAGATCGAATTGTCTTCATAAGTTGTTTTCCTATTCCGATTACTTCCACTTTGTTCTTTGAGCAAAGCGGAATGGGAGTCGCTGATGATAAAAATTAATTGTGAAAAGTCTGACAGTGCGTTAATATATGTTTTTTAGCGCTAAACCCGCAGGGCAATAATACCAAAATTTAGAGTCCATCTGGGGTTTTTTGAATTCAATGCCTGCAAGTAAACAGCAGAAGATGAACTGAAACCTGATTATATCCATTGAAAGGGTAGCAGTCGGATGACCTATAGTTTAAGGGTGAGTCCATTACTTTTGCTGAATCCTTCATCGGATTTATTACATACCCCTTTTTTACGTATGGACAAAATACTTGCCGTAACCAATCATATCGTTTCAGTCCTTGAAATCCGTTTTTTTAATACCACAACAACAATTAATATTACCAATTTCTCATAACTACATGTATTTTGTGAAAGAAAAGTCATGCGTTAAGATTTTGCAAAATTTGAAGCCTTCTCACTTAAAAGAAGCCTAAACAGAATTGTTTTATTGGTAACAAAGTAATATTTATATTAAGATTGCTTGAAATTCCAGCTTTCTAAATACATTGAATTTGTAAGAGACTGTCAGATCTGACATTCATTCGTATACTAATATATAACGAAATTTTGTTCAAATATTTCAAAACTAAAGAATCTGCTAAGTATTGTTCTTCTATGATATGACTATTATTAACAAATAGACGCGTTATCACACAAGTAACCTTTTTTGGGAAAACCCATCTGCTAAAAGTGTTTCTAGGTTAAAAACGTCTAATGTATTATGCCGTAAGTTGATCCAAAAATTTAAATTAAAAAAATGCAGAACTAACAACTAGGAACGGGTTTTCTGTAACAACTTTTTTTTATTTGTTTTATAATTACTAGATACAGTAATGTCCAATCTTTATAACTTTAAACTAAATTGTTTCCTGTTTAACTAAGAAAATTTCAGCCAGATCCACTTTTAACTATTCCTAGGGGTAATAGCCAAGTTAGCCGTCAGCAAAATAGTTTTGAGCCATTTTATCTTTTAGGCTTAAAAACTTTAATTTTTTAAAGTGTATTACTTTAGTGAGTCGTGTACAACGTGAAAATTTTATTAAGCACGCATAAATTATTAAAACTGCTACAACCGATGTATGTTTTCTCCAAAATAATTTGGGAATCCTGCGATTCAAAAACTATTAATTGAAATTTGACTTTTATTCTAACCTTTCTAAAAAAATTTGTAACAAATATACTTAACTGTGAAAAAAGTTTATCGGCTAAATAATTAACATTTAGCATCAGGTTTCAGATAAGCTGAGGTATATTCAAGTAACCTTCAGGCTGTAATAATAGTATTTCTCAGATTGCAGAGGACAGCGCAGCCAACACAGCAAAAATATTCGATGAGCAGAGAGTGTTGTATGTAATACGACACGGTAGGCACTTCTCTAGGAAAGAAAGAAAACAAGATGCAATGCAAGTAAAAGCATTTAATTTGGAGGAGTTGAACAAAGAAGATTTAAATGTGTTCACATAAATATTAGCAAGAGGGGTAAAATCTAGTGATAGATTAGACATGCATGACAACGTTATATAGAATTCGGGGCATATACAACATGAAGACAAATTTGTTAGTGTTGATTATGGTTCATCTTCAGGAAACAAGAAATACATGGAAACCGCAGCGCTTGTTACGTTCTATTTCATATTAAAAAGATTTACGGCCTCGTTACTGTAACAAACCATTTCAGTTTCTACTTATTCATATTTACGTTTGCTACAATTCTATAAATTCAAGTCGCATAGATAGACAATCAACTTTATCCGTCCTTCTTTTAATTCAAGGTTTGCATGTTTATGTTTATACTTTCTGGTCTTATCTATACATGTACGCCTTTGAAGTAGATATATTGTTCTTTTGTATTGTTAGAAGTTTGTTAGGCGATATAGAATTCGTGCATTTTGGTTAAAACTATCGTTCACTTTGAAAAACAAAAGTTATATATTTCTCTATCGTTTTGTTTATCTTATGCAATACCGATAATTTAAGTGATCTTTCTTACACAAATGTACGTTTGCTGTTTTACATATAAAAACAACTTTAAGTGAGAAATAACATGATGGCCAGTGTTACCAAGCAGTTTTAATCCTACAATAAGACGTAACATGAAGTGAAAGACGTTTAAAATGGCGGATTACTATGGTAAGCAAGTGATTATTTTGTTTACGTTTAGATATATAATATTTATCTTATGTCAATGAATGAAGGTTGTGTGATTTTTTTTGTATAAATTTTTTTAACGGGAGACTGCATTGAAGACTGATTCAACCTCGAAATACTATAATTAAAAAGTTTGAACATTAAGATGAATATTCGGAGATGAAAAATATGACAAAATTCAACTCCCTTTTTTTCCGCTGTAGTAATCGGTGCGGACTAATTACGTTGCTTTCGTAGCTTTCCTCCTTTTCTGACAGGAACAGCGTAACATACTATGGAAGATAATAATGGTGCTAAAATATAAACCATAGACTATAATAACTATGAAAGGGTTTTACTTAAAAAAGGTCGAAGAAGAACGGAATTAGTAACTCTTCTGTTAAATTATAAAACTTATTTATGCTGTTTCTGATAAAGAGCATTATCTTTTGATAAAATGCATGTACATAAAGAGTTTATTGCTACAAACTAGAGTAACCTTTTGTTAATTCTCATTAGTGACTGCTATTGAATTCAGTGTGTTATACATTACATACAACTGTTATTAGATTTAAAAAAAGAGCTTTACTAATCGCCTAAATTTTTGAATAATATTTTATGCTTGCTTACAGGCTTGTAAAATAAATAATATGAAAATGGGATATAAATTAAACATTAATACAACCAAAGTGTGAATATTTAAAAAAATGTTATTCAGAATGATAAACACATTTTTTTTAATTATTATGTATGTGTATATATATATATATATAATGCTATGATAATAGGGTTATTCAAGGGTATATAAGGTAACAAGAAAGGTATGATTCATGTAAACAACACAAAAATCAAGAAAACTAAATATTTAAACCATAAAAAGTACACAATTCGTTGATTATGCAAAAGGCAAATACTAGACACTTTGTATAAAATCAACAAGTAACTACAGTTAATGAAAGAATGCTCATTGTTTAAAAATTAACCACATTTAGTAAAATAGAGATCTCTGGACGCAAGCCAATTTATTTTAGAAACATTACTACATTCGTAAACTTTAAACAAATGCAAACACTTTCGAATAAATCCCAGCATATTGGGTAAACAAAATACGGAACAATAAACTTTGTATACGTGCGGAATTGAAAGGAAAATTTGATAAGTTCCTGTACAAAATTACAATTACGTGATGTTAAAAGGTACAAAATACCATTGGCGAACGAAATCCATAATATAAAGCTTTTGTCTACGTGATTTTTGGAGCAAACGGTCAACCAACGACAGCACGTAAAAGGGCTAGTCTATATATACTTTACCTAAATTGAAAACATTCATTGATTCCTTAACCGAAGCACGAACTGTACTAATAGAAATAAAAGTATTACGCAAAGTTCAATTGTGAAGTTAAACAAACATTTATAAGTGAAGGTTACAGTAATTAAAATTTCAAGTGAATAAATACAGTCAAGTGCGCGTTCAGACATACGAGTTCATAAGATATCCGCGTTGGCATAAAACTGCACTAAATAATTCAATAAGAAATCTAGCAAAGCAATTTAACAAGAAATCTAATTAAGTACAGAGGTAAAACTACAATACTTTAAGTACTGAATACAATAAATGGGGAAAGTCTAAATCAAGATGTTAAGAGTACAACTAAAGCTTAAAGCAATCCCAAGTCACTGGTTAGCAACACACTGTGGAGAGGCAGTTAGAAGCATTGAAGTGTACGCAGAGCTACGGGGTCACAACTTGGAATCCACGAATCTAGCAACTGATTCGAACCAGAAAATCAATCGGAAAAATACCAGGTTAGCATTTATGTTTCAACTAATAGCATAAATCTTATTTTTGAATTTTTGAAACTTACATGTGCTTAAATATTTTGTGTAAAGGGTCATCAAAAAGTTTTTTACACGTAGAAAATACGTTAAAAGAAGGGGTTCATTGAATGTTCAACGAAACATGCAATATAAACCACAACTATTTTTGCTAGCTTTAATTTATTAAGAAGGGGTTATAATTTTGTAAAGAACAAATTGAACATTTATTTTTACTTTGATTCAGAGGTTTTAAATAGCAAATGACATTACGAAGGTTATAGAGGTGTAAATTGTACATATTTCTTAGTTTACTATACAAATTTTGGCGGATTTCGATTATTTTATTCAGGTATGAAACTCGGAGAAGCAAGAGTGTAAATATTCTTTGTTATCATATCGTCATTCACTCTATGCAGGGTATAACTAAGCTAGCCGACGCATAAATTTAATTGTGTGAATTTTGAAATTATTTTAGATTATTTAGAGGCACAGAGAGGTGGCGTTTGGCAAGACAACTGAGCATTACATACACCAAGCGAGCGGCGATATCGTAGCAATATATATATATATATATATATATATATATATATATTAACAGTTATAAGAGGAAATGAAAACCCAACTTTTTTATGTAAAGTTGAATTACCATTTCAAATCGTACTGGTAATTGAAAACCGCTAAAAGAACAGCTGCAGCAGGATTTGAAGCTGCGTCCATTGAATTTCCGATTCAACGCTCTAACCAACTGAGCTATGCAGCCAATTGATTAGAATGTGTTATAATTTATATAACTTTACATAAAAAGTTGGGTTTTCACTTCTTCTCATAACTGTTAATATATATTAATAAATATGCATTTGCATTCCAAATGTGGATTATTCTTCTTCGCTATTATATTTATATATATATATATATGTGTGTATATTATATATATATATATATATATTATATATTATATATATATGTGTATAGTATATTATATATATATATATATTATATATATTACCGTGTACTCTCAGAAACTAAGCTTTTAACATCGAGCCCCACAAATTGGGCAAACATAAAATTTTTCAAAAAAAATAAAAAAACTTTCTTACCCCTTTATTTTGGACGCCTTCGTATTTCTCTGCTCACCCTGGCTATCTCAGCAATCGGCTTCTTCTTGAATACCTACGATTTAAAATACATACCTCTCTCTCACACACAGTCAAATGAAATTACCAAAATAATACAACAACCATACAACCTTTTATTTACACATCTTAACAAGTTTCCATTATAAATACAATATTTACACCTTGGTACAACCAGTTTGTTCCAACTGTTACCAGTTCAATCATTAAATATTTTGAAGTCCTTAGTTTTAGTATATTTGCACAAATTCTATATAATACGAGTAGATGGGCCCCACATGCTACCCTAGTTTGATTTTATTCTGGTCTATTGTGAGCTCATTATAACCCAGTTTCTGTAAATGCTTTCTACACCTAGCATTTTATTGAAAACAAATTTAAAGGACCCGTTTACTCCTTACAACAACAATTTATAGCATGAATAAATCTTTATATCATCAATAAACCATTTTAGTAATTAGAATTAATTATCCAGCACATATACTTCTTTAAACAAGTTTTATGGTATTAAATACGCTACCAATAAGTCAACACATACACAAAAAATAACAACGGAAATGTTTATACAAAAACAGGAATTTAAATTTCGTTACCTGGAGTCGCTTTCATTCTTCGTCACCAGTGAAGATGATTTCCAGAAACCCTCGTCGTTGTGTCCATCTACTACGATGCTGCCTGGCTTCACAGATCCCCACCATTACAATCTCTGCCACCACCACTATTAGCTTGGTCTCAAACGCAACATTTCATCTCAAAAATACTTCACGCATACAAGTTTAGTCTTCGCTTACCCAAAATATCATCTCTTTGTTTAATTGCTTTGTTGTAGTAACGGCACCTTTTATTTACAAACACCAATTCGTGCAATATCAGTTTTATAACACGCGGTACGCTACTACAGCTTCTATCATTTTTAAACAGGATGTTTAATGCAGCTTTACTGAACACGCAATAATTGATTACGTTAAAAGCACTTACTATTATGTTGTAGATCTAAACCCGTATTCAGATCTAAATGGAAAGAAAAAGAGCTTTAATATTTTCGTTCGTTTATTTATATGATCCCCCCCCCCAGTGGAACCGGTTTCGCGCGAAAAGCTTGTTTTCGAAGCGGTTTTTTAAAATTTTGAACGTAACCGACTATAATTTCTGAAAAATTTCCCTCGTCCATCGTGCTGTTTACATAGAATTTTGTTTTCTACATTACCGTACGCGCACTTCTCGAAAACTGCTCGTGATCGACCAATGATAGAATTTTCCCCCGTTCAGACGTGCCACCTCTCAGCTATCTATCTTTCTTCCTCGCATATCTGTTGTCTCCTTTAGAACCACTCTTAAGTTACAGAAAATCGATATTGTAGTCGTCCTTTACAAATACCCGTGTATATCTTACGTGACTTCTATCCAACGCTTGCTTTATCTGCTTCTTTATCTATCTTACATTATCGATCGTTTATTCCACTCCGTCCTTAAGGCATTTATTATTGTAGCAGCTTATAAACTGACCGTTGCCAACAATTTCTATGGAATTTTGTCCTAACGTACATTTAAAATTCTCTGAACGTGACATTTAACAAGCAGGTGTTACTTGAAACAACCGACCGTTTATAAAATAACAATTCTTGGTTTCTTTCCTTCTTAGTGTTTGTATAACGTACGTTGGCTTTTAAAACGAATACATTTGTGTTTAGAATGATTGATTTTCTATGCATGCAAGCTCCCTTCTTGCTTCCATGCGTTCGATTAAATTATTATAATTACTTATGTGTATCCTTGAGTTGTTTATGTACTCTAAAACTTTTCTTCCTTTATGTAATTTTAACTTTTTAATTTAAATATAAAAATACCTTAATACCGGTCTGTTTTCACAATATAAATTAATTAATTTGGCGCGTAAATAATTTGCTCTTTTTTCTATATACACGGTTGCTAAAATTTTATTGTCTACACTTATTTACCCTTTAAATCCACAAATATATATATATATATATATATATATATATATATATAGTGAATAAGATGAAATTATAACTTAGACTTTTATGCAAAGCCCAAATGATCATTTCAAATCGAGCTAGTAATTGAAAGATAGAAAATATAGGTCTTGGACAGGACTTGAACCTGTATCCTGGTTTGCCGGAACCATGCGTTTACCAATTACGCCACGAGACCGATGACACAATTGGGAAATTTACAAATTTAAATCGTGTACACGACGATACATCGACCTAACTTTCAATTACGTTCGTGTACACGATTTGAATTTGTAAATTTCCCAATTGTGTCATCGGTCTCGGTGGCGTAATTGGTAAACGCATGGTTCCGGCAAACCCAGGATACAGGTTCAAGTCCTGTCCAAGACCTTATATTTTCCATCTTTCAATTACTAGCTTGATTTGAAATGATCATTTGGGCTTTGCATAAAAGTCTAAGTTATTATTTTATCTTATTCACTATAATACGATAGTATTTATCAACTTACCTTGTGTAATTAACTACCTAAAATATTTATATATATATATATATATATATATATATATATTGTCGCGTTTCCTAGGAAATCTTAGTAGATTCAAAAATTAATTTATTTTCATTTTTACAAAATCGAAATTGCACACAATAGAAAAATTTAACAAAAAAAATAATCTCTTACCCAGATTCCTTACTTCATCACCTTAATTCTTTTTCAGTTCCCAGGCTAGCTTAGTTGGGCCTCCTCTTGGATACCTAGATTCACTATTCTACTCTGTATCGTTCACGCACTTTCTCAATAAAACCACAAAATAATACAACCATTATACAATATTTATTTTGTCACTATTTACAAATAAAATTCAAGATTATCCACTTTTCAGAGATCAAGTAACACCTCAATAAATCCTATTTTTGTACTGTCCTGGACTTTAATTTAAAATATCAAACACATTGAATATACCCGGAGTAAATGGGCCCTGAATAATACCTTATTTTCTTTCTTTGTTTATAATTTATTTTAAATTAGTCTACTCTGGAGTATGGTGAGCTCATGATAACCCAGTTAATTATGAATAATGTATGCTTTTGTACTTTGCATACTCTTACAACAAACAAAAATAACAAACTCATGTTTTCGTAACAATAAAAGTTTTAAATTTCTGCTGGAACGTTAATTATACACTTTTAGATTTCTATTTAAATACCATAATAAAGTTAGTTATACGTATTATTTTCAATACCCAAATTAATGCACAATACCTTCAAAATTCACTCTCACACGTCACACAATTTTCGTAGTTTCATAGTTTATAACAACAACAATTTTAAAGCGTTACCTGGAATTTCTTGAAGATCTCTACTCCGTTGACGATGCGGTAAAGTAGTTTCGATCTGCTCTGCTGGCCGCTTCTAGCTCTTTGTAGAGGAACACCATTTAAGTTGTGCTGTTTGCTCTGCCTTCACGGTGCATCCAAATCCAACTCCAAATTAATTACACTTCTTTCATAATTGCGTTTTTTAGTTTAATTTAATTTAAATTTACGTTATTTCACGTCACTTCACGAGCTTGTTTAAGATAAATGTTGCACCTCAAATTAAAATTTAGACTCGCCACTATTCACGTATCAAATTATGAGGCCAACACTGTATTATTTAATTTAAAAATATGTATACTTACAAACTCGTATTCTGAAGCGGCGAAAATACTAAGAGATCGAAGTTAATAGGGAGCGATCGCTAATTCTCTTCGAGTATTTATATGATTCCGAATGCCACCTCTAGGCCGCTCTTCCCGTGAAAAATCTAATTGAAAATAACACTTCCTCAAATTTTGTTTCAACCGTTTTACAAAGTCATCTGTATTTGATAAAATTTCTTTTTAGAGCATTAGTTACCAAAAATGCAGCTTTCTTTTAATTAATTAATTTAAAGTGGCTTTTGTATGAAAATGTTTAGTTTTCATGGTTTTGTAGAAAATAATCATATTTCAACAAATAACTGAATTCCATAATTTTTTTATATTTGAAACTACTTAACGTAGAAACTTCATTGCAACTCTGCATGTTGTTTTGGCGTTATTATTAACGTTACATTTTACTAGGTATATGAAGGAATCTTGAAATCTACATTGCCGATCGCGTAAATTCAAATAAATTGAATCGAATGTCGATAGCTTCTACTTATATATCAAATTATCTAATTACGTCACGGTTCTCCAAAGATTTTTCCCGATTTAACTAGAATCATTCTCACCTACATGATATAAGATTTCTGAGAACAACTCTGTTTATTATGCCAAACGCAATTGAAAGTTAGGTGACATACACGATTTAGGTTTTTAAAATTTTCCAATTTTCATTACCAGTTCCGGTAGTGTAAATGGTAAATACGTCAGCCGCGAAAGCTGAAGATACAGGTTCAAATCCTGTTTGGGACCATATATTTTCATCTTCCAATTACTAGCTCGATTTAAAATAATCATTTGGGTTTGCATAAAAGTCTAAGCTATTATTTCATCTTACTAGCTAAGTATGTGTGTGTGTGTGTGCGTGTAAAACGTCTTTTTGAAGTTTCCGAAAATGCATGATTTTTATTTCATTTTTACTATCATATATGTACACCCTCTCTACACACACATATACACACACACCACACACATACACAAACTACATATATACACACGCGCGCGCACACGCAAACGCGCGCGCGCTGCTTATACACACACTCAGTTACTATCTTATCTTATTGAATAATGTAATATTGAAAATCAGTTTGCCTTGTGCAATTACTAATATTAGTAATTAATAATTGACTTTGGCCGTAAATTTGAGCGTCGCTTCTTACCTATATCTGACGTAGATCAAAAACTCGACGTTGCCAGTTATGACTGACAAAAATGCCAAATATATTGAAAGTTACGTTGAAGTATGGTTGGGTACAGGATTTAAATTTTTATATTTTTTCGATTGTAATGATCCGTCCCAGTGGCGCAGTTGGTTAGCGCATAGATCGCGAAAGCCGAAGATATGTCTGAACCCTGACCAGGATCGTATATTCTCCATCTTTCAATTATTAGCTTGATTTGAAATGATCATTTATGCTTTGCATAGAAGTCTACGCTATTATTTTATTAACTAAAATAAAACAGAAAAAGAGTCTGCTTTGTGCAATCACTAATATTTGTAATTGATAGTTGTCTTTTGGCCGTAAATTTTAGTGTCGCTTTCAGACAACATCTGATTGAGTCAAAAATTTGATACTGTAATTGTAAATAACAAAAATACCAAACGTAATTAAAAGTTAGGTTGATGAATAGTTGTGTACATGAATTAGATTCGTATATCTTTCCGTCCGATTGGTGCAGTCGGTTATCTCATCGATCGCAAAAACCGATATTATATGTTCGATTCCTGTGACATATTTTCCATCTTGCAACTACTAGCTCGGATGGAAATTATAATTTAGGCTTCCCATAAAAGTCTAAGTTATTATGTATTTCATTTTATTAACTAATATAATAATGAAAATCAGTTTGCCTTGCTCAATTACTAATATTTGTATCAATAGTTGACTGTGGTCGTAAATTTGAGTGTCACTTCCAATATATATCTATAGTAAGTCTAAAACTTGACACTGGCGGTTATGATTGACAAATATGCTAAACCTAACTGAAAGTTAGGTTGATATATAGTTGTGTACATGATTTAGATTTGTATATATTTCCGATTATAATTACTCGTTCGAGTGGTGCAATCGTTGGCGCAGCGGCCGCAAAAACCGAAGATACAAGTTCGAATCTTGTCCAAGACCTCATATATTTTATCCTACAATTACTAGGTCGATTTGAAACGGTCATTTAGACTTTGCATGAAAGTCGCTAATATTTTATCATATTAACTAATATAATATTGAAAATCCGTTTGTCTTTTACAATTACCAATATTTGTATTGATAGTTCGTCCTTGGCCGTAAATTGGAGCGTTGCTTGCTGTCTATATCTGACGTAAGTCAAAGACTATACACTCTCAACTATGATTAACAAAAATGCCAAACGTAATTAAAAGTTAGGTTGATGTATGATTGCGTGCACGATTTAAACTTTTATATGTTGCCGACTGCTATCACCCGTTCGGGTGGCGCAAATGGTAGCGTATCGGCCGCAAAAGATGCAAATATAGGATTTTGAATCCTGTCCTGGACCAAAATTCCGAACGATATTGAAAGTGAGGTCGATGTATGGGTGTGTATATGATTTAGATTTGTATATCTTTGCGATTGACATCACCCGTCCGGATAGTGCAGACGGTTAGCGCATCGGCCGTGAAAGTCGTAGATACAGGTTCAAATCTTGTCCGGAACCTTATATTTTTGATCTTTCAACAACTAGCTGGGTTTGAAATGATCATTTAGACTTTGCATAAAGGTTTAAGTTATTATTTTACCTTGTTAACTAGTATAATATTGAAAATCAGTGTTATACAATTACTAATGTTTGTAAATAATAGTTGGCATATACGTAAATTTGAGAGGCGTTTCCTGTCTATATCTGAGTTAAGTTTAAAACTTGACACATAGGATTGACAGTGATGCCATACGTAATTGAAAGTGACGTTGATGTATGGTTACGTAAGGGATTTAAATATGTTAAATTTTCCAATTGTCATCACCAGTCCCAGTACTGTAATTGTTAAATTCATCAGCTACAAAACTGAATACACACACACACACACACACACACACACACACACACAATCACACATGCACACACACACACACACACACATACATATATAATAAGAACCGCTATAAAACACGCACCTGTGCTTTATCTATTTTAAATTCTACTATCTCTTTATCTATGTCTGCTACAGCCACTTGTTTCCTCTATAAATTCTTAAATATTTATTTGTCTCTGGATTCGGTTCCTGTTTCTTTTAAAATTTGAATTATTTTGTTCAGATTTACTCCACAAAGTCTCCTAAAAACAACAAGTTGTCGTAGATACTGCAAATATCTTAACAGTAGCAGTATTACTGTCAACAAAACTGTCTATAACAATTTTATAATTTATTTTGCAAAAAATGCTACTACTTGAGACGATAATGGAATAGAGAGAAGGAATGTTCAAGGATTATTTGTAAAGAGATTAAAGTACTTTGTGATATGTGGCGTGTTCCTTATTTAGTCAACATTGACTGAATTAGTTCAAAGTAAATTTACACACTTCTCCAAATATTTACGCTTTGAGCAATAATATTTTACCTTATTTCTTGATATGACAATAAAAGTTAGTTACTTGTGCTAACTACTTACTAACTTCCTTTATTTAATTATACTTGAAATCATAGACAATTTACTTAAAACTAAGTAAATCCTTTTGATTACAGTGTAAGGTAATGGCTTATCAAATATAGCTTGCGCCATATTTATGCATAGTAGAGATAAAATTCCTCATAGAATTATTATACTTAACAACCTTTCGTAATAAGCTTTTTAATACTGTTATTATTAGGATCTTTATTAAACTTGAAGGTTATGAACATGCAATAAATTAATTATTATGCCATTGAAGATGCTATTATGATTTCTGTTATTTGGTACCTTCAGAACAAAAAGTAATTCTTGGGATGCCTTGAAAGTATACTCATTAAAATGTAAAAGTGCATTCTTGTGTAACATCTATCTACCCTTCAAATAGTTTTAGAGGTGTAGAACTGTGTAACATTTTATTAATAAATTAATGTCATTTCAGTAAAAATTGATAATTGACATTAAAGGTCTTCGTTATTTTTAGAGATTTTTATTGTAGATTCAATTTTTTAAAAATTAACCAGTATTGAGTTTTGGTCATGTCTACAAATAGGGACATTGAATCAATGGTTGCGCAAATATAAATATATTTAATAAAAAAATTAATTTTATTGCAGCATAAATAATCTATAAAAAGAATAGATAGAAATTTATTGCTGTTGATATTTCAAAAAACAATTAGTTTTCTTTGTAAAACAGAATTGTACATTGCACATCAAGCACTTTGTTCTTGATTTCTCCTTACAATTTAAATCATAAAAAGTACATAATTTGTCCATTATGCAAAAAGTACATTCTAATCACCTTGTATAAACTCAACAACTAACCACGATTAATAAAAGAAGGCGCATTCTGTAGTAACTTAAAAACATTAATCAAAATAAATAATTTTGGAAGTCATTCATTTCTAAACATTTAAAACATTCTCAAGCGCCAAAGCAAATACAATATATAAAATAAAAGGAAGCTCATTTTGTAATAACTGAACCACATTTAGTAAAATAAATAACCCTGGGCGCAACTCATTTCATTTTAGAAGCATTTAAAGCATTTATAAACTCCAAATAAATACAAATTAGGCATATTTAAACGTGAAACATATTTCTTTCAAACCGAAGCATTGCGTAAGAAATAGAAGGCAATAAAACGCATAAAACAAACTTTAAAAAAACGGATATTTCATAACGCCATAAGGTATAGATATTGGCGCAAAAGGCGTACGTGACATTATAAATGTAAAAATTGCTACAATTTTGTAAAGTCCGGCATAGGTAAACAAAATAAGGAATCATAAGTTTTGGTGTACGTGCAGAAATAAATAAAACATTTAATAAATTCCTTTACAAATACAAAACCTTCAAGTACGTGCAAAGTTAAATGCACAGAGTAAGCAATTTTGAATAAAACCCAACCGGTTAAGAGATAGGAGGGAACGAACTTGTTCTATATACGGAACAGAAACTGATAAGGGTCATTCACTCTATAAGGACGCACGGCTGAACCAGTCTAGATGAATTTATTACGAAAATCTGAAATTAAGTAAAGTCAAAAGTGACATAAAATAGAATTTAAGTTAAAAATAGTAGAAGTGTGCGTAAATTATGAGTTAGTGAAAATTTGCTGTTAGTATTAAAAACGTAAGTCTAAATTTAATTAAAGTAAACATAATCTTTACCATTTATTAATTTAGGGCTCTAAGTATTGTTCTAAGTAATATTCTAAGAAACTATCTGAGTAAGGATCTAAAAAATTCTCTAAGTAATCATCTAAGAAATATCTAAGTAATAATATAAATAAGGATCTAATGATGACGTTAAACTAAATAAGCAACTAAAGGAATCATTAAAGAACGTCTAGAAGTTATTGGAAAACTGTGAACTACTAAGTTAAAAGCCAAGCTAAATTCAACGACTGGAGCTAACAATCGAACTGGGTCACGAAGCTTCCGCAGGAGTTAACAGAGAGATACAAGGTCTGAATTTAAATTTATAATTTTTTGAATGTTGTGTCGTATTTCAAATATTTCATAAGCATAAAATTCACATGTAATATAAGCAATTTTATCATAAAATTTTAACAAAAAAATCTTGGTTGGCACGT
This sequence comes from Platerodrilus igneus, assembly GCA_036346225.1. Classification (NCBI taxonomy): domain Eukaryota; kingdom Metazoa; phylum Arthropoda; class Insecta; order Coleoptera; family Lycidae; genus Platerodrilus; species Platerodrilus igneus. The sequence continues at coordinate 160,115 of JARFIW010001381.1, forward strand.
AAAAATTACTTTAAAATGGAAATAGTTTTTTTGAACGTTCAACGAAGCTTTCAATATAAATTATAATTACTTTTGCTTGCTTTAATTGCTTAAAATTTTGGTAGTAAACAAATTTAATAAGAATATTTATTTTCATATGATTCAAAAGTTTTTATAACTAATAATATTACAAGGCGTTAGAGTTATGAATTGTACATTTTCTTTGCCTATTATACAAAATTTGATGAATTTCGTTTGTTTTATTCAGGTATATGAAATGATAGAGGGAAGTGGGTAAATATTCTCTGTAATCATCTTGTCGTTCACTCTGTACAGGGTATAACTGAACTAATCGAGGCATAAATCTCATTGTATTGATTTTAAAATTATTTTAGATTATTTTAGAGGCACAGAAAGATAGCGAGCAGCAAGCAACTGAGCGTTAAGTACACCGGGCGTTTGACGATATCCCAGCAATATATATATATATATATATATATATATATATATATATAGTTAAAGGGCAAATTAAGTGATAGGGGTCGTAGAATAAATATAAATAATTTTAACGTTAAGAAAATCAAACAATTCTACCAATTAAAGGAGTAAATCGACTATTTTACAAAAGGTCATTAGCGAGCACACTGTATATAAATTATATTTAATTTAATCCATAAGAAAGAAGCTCATTTTCAATAACTAGATAACATTTAACTAAAATAAGAATGTGTACGTCGTATATGTTTTAAGTTAAATTTATAAGTTTAAAATCGGAAAGAAACGAGTGAAGATAAGGTTTCAAATGCAACAAATTGCATCAATATAAACACGTAATCGGTAAAGATAAACAAACAGGCATATTAGCTATTTAAAAACATCATCAAAAATGGCAACGCATAAATAAGTAAACGCATTCTAATACGTCATTATTAGAAAATCAATACGTGACCAGGAATATTACATTTGCAGAGAAATCCAACATATTTTTAATAACAAATAAATAACAGACGGTTTGTTATACAATAAGCTTCGGACTATAAACGACACAAATATAAAATACGTGACAGAATGAAAGGAATATGTGGAAACTCTAAAAATATACTGTGATATACAGAACGCTTACGTGATGGGCTAGCATTTCATCAAGAATTAAACCAGGGAATTTTGAGAAATACCGGGTTCTACAAGAAATAGGCGCAAAGTACAAGAATTGATCAACGAACACGCCAATTTAAACGTTGGAAGGTGGAGCTTATAAATATGATAGAAAACTCGAAAATAGAAGTCTATCCTCAACAAGGCACGAATCACGTCGATGTAAAGTAAAAATTTTCGTACTAGTGACAATTTGTAAAAAGTCAATAATTTAGTAAAAGTGAAAGATTGAAAGTGCCAAATTTGTGCGACAAAAATAGCCGTTCTACGCGTAAACGTAAGATGAAATTATTAAGTAAATTTTGTACTAATATTTAATCATTTAGTGCTCCGATTAAAGGTCTGAATAAAGATCCGAAGAAAGGTCCGGAAAAAGGTCCGAATAAAGATTTAAATGTACGTCTAAATAAATACTCTAAATGCATATTTAAATAATACGTCTAAAAATACGTATAAATAAACTATTACATGGAAACAAAATAAACGTAAAGATACTCAAAGTTACTCCATAAATCCTAGGGGAAAAGTATAAGCAACCATTAATTCACCATTCTGGCTAATCAAGTGAAGCATGTCAATAAAAGAGGTGCTGACCACAGATACTCTAAGGCAATTCTAGTGACAAGCAAGAAAACGCAGGTTAGAGATCTTAAAATTTTTCTTAGTTAAAAACTGTTTCAATTTTAATATTTGCTATATATAATATATCTGTAAGAGTAAACAAACAGGTTAATTGAGAATTTGAAAAATAGAGAAAGCATCTTTGAACGTTCGAAAAATACTTAAAAGTAATTATAAAGATATTTTTGCTGGCTTTCAAAAAATTATAAATTTGGTGAATGTTAATGTTCTATTCAGGGGCTAAATTTTGAATTTACATAAAACTGTACATATTATCCATCATTATATTGCGTAACCTTTGGATTGCTTTTTTTAAATTAATTTAACAGTTAGGTAGTAGACAGAAAAAGGGTTAAACAATCTTTATTGTTGTGAAGTAGAGCATGTTGTGTTTTTGAGCTAGCCGAGGGAAAACAAATTATAGAAAATTTAAAGGGGTTCACAGCAAAATAAAGGAAAAAACATTTGTAGGATTTTTAGTAAAATTTTTATTGACACCAATCAAAGAGTATAGCACAGCAATAAAAATCGACGCCCAATCGTGAGGTTTCTAAACGGTTATATAACAGCAATGAAATAGGTCATACCAACGTAGGAGCTACATCATAGCAAATGAAAGTGACGTCCAACGTAGGGGCTTGAATCGTAAAGGCGTTAGCACAGTAATATATATATATATATATATATATATATATATTATATATATATATATATATGTGATTAAATCTGGATGAATTCAATCCCTACCGTAGGGAGCCATTATTTCTGTGCTTATTCTCTGGATTATCCTGAAAGGAAGCCCTAAAAATCGTGCCCCACTATTTCTACAAACCTGTCTGGACTCCAAACCAACTCTACCAAATTGCTTCAAACTACTTTCCCAATTTGATCTTCCTCGGCTAGCTCTGTGCACTACCTCCTATGATATACTTACCCCAACTACACATTCTTTCAACACCTTTACATTACACACAACAAAATACAAAAATAAAATAAAATCCTTGGACAAACATACACCCTTTTATTCGTATGACTCAAATGATTATTCAGACAATCTCAATATTTACACTTTTACACTTACAATAAAACATTTCACCCTTTTCTTCAATCTAAATTGTTTGTGAGTAATTACACTTCAAGATTTTTATTTCAAAGTAGATGGGCCTATCGTGAAACCCTAAATTTATCTTTTCTTGGTCTATGGTGAGCTCGGTATAAACCTTTTTCCCTGATATGCATAAAATATTGCATGGTCAAATTACTCTAAAGACCTGTTTACTCTTTACATCAAAAATTATTATTCCTGTTTTTACCTACTCAAATAATAATAGAAAATTGTCTTTTATAAACGGTAATCAAACTAATTTTTAGTTCATAAAATTTTCACCACATAATTCTAATCATACATAGTTTTATAACACAATATCAGCAGCACAGTTCAACAATAAAACAAAATTCGTTACCTGGTGTGTTCTTCGAACGCACCACCTCCTTAGATGACCTCCACCAAACTCACGTTCTTGGATTTCCCCCAATTTCTCACTCCTACATGACAGCAACTCCATCGCAACTCGTTCATCCAGTTCCCCCAGTTACTAGTGGGTGCTTTCCATACTACCATCCATTTAAATCCAAATTTTGCCTCCGTATCAATTTAATGTGCCACCCGCACTCCCGTTCAAGAAATACTTGGTTTGCTTACCTCACTAGCATCCTATTTTTACTTGTACCATTATTTATAATAATGTATTTTCAGCCCGTTTAACTTGTTAGCACCAACTCGTGCATTTATAACTCTTGTAAAAATATATTGTGGACTGCACTATGTCGTGGCTTTTAATTTTAAATTAAGATGTGTTCCCGATGCTACTTAGTGTACTCGAAGCGAATCAGAAAATTAAGAGATCTCTTCCAGCTCTGGCAAGAGCTTTTATAATCTTTAAACCCCTTCTCTACTCACGTATTTACACAGTCTTCGCTGAACTATTGCACCCGCCACAAACAGTTCTCCAAATTCCTGCACTCAAAACACAACATACTTTTAAAACTCAGAATTTCTTCCGTTCCACCACGGCTTTACCACAAAAACTATCTACCAGTTGCAACCGTCGAAGAGTACCTAAAAAATTATTCTTCTCCATTTACTCTAACAACCTCCAAAACACGCCCACAGTGTCCGCGTCTCTATTCTCCTTGCAGCCATGCGTTCATACCCATTATTTTTTGTCTCACTCTTGTTTTCCTATTTTTATAGAGCCCCCACTATTGCTCTGCTGTCTACGGTTACCGTTCCCAAGTTAAACGTGCGCCTTGATAATCGATACCGTCGACAAACATCTTGCATCTTTGTTTCACCCATTTGTCTTTAAAATATACTTGTTTGTCACTCGCTTGAAGCTGCTTGTCCTTTTACTATCTGATGTATTCTCTATCTCCCTTAGTTGCCTTCTAACGGTTTTCTATCCTTTAAAATTATTGATTTTTGTTTCAAAAATAACATACTGTTCGTTAACCTTGCCTTTTCGTTGTACAATACCTCGAAATGTTATCGTATCGTCTTCTAGCTTTCAAAGAAATATTTATTTACTTGCAGCTTTCATTCCCTGAACCTCGACCGTTTTGTTAGGTTATTTTGTAGCCTTCTACGAATTAAACGAACGTACTTTTTAGTTTACGATACTAAACAAATATCCGTTGCATCAATTATTGATTTTTATATACCACGAAGCTTTAGTATTATACATGGTTGTGTGAAATAGTCAACCTTGTCATCGATCCTACTTGTCTTTGCATTAAATTAATGTATACAAATTAGTACTTTAAAACTACATAAGAATATGTCATTTAACACTAAAAATTTCTGTATGTAATTGTCTGCCTTGTCTTATACTAAAGTATGCAAATTATTGATTTGAAGCGTAATAAATAAATTATTATTTTTCTATTTACAGGGTTGTTATAAAAATACCCTCTTGGTTTATTTACACACGTTGACTTTTAACCTACACAGCAATATATATCTATGATAAGAGGGTAGTTTAAGGGTAGATGAAGTCATAGGGGTTCTAGAATAAATATAAATAATTTTAACGTTAAGAAAAACAAATAATTTACCAATTAAAGGAGTAAATCTACTATTTTATATAAGGTCAATAGCGAGCACACTGTATATAAATTATATTTAATTTAATGAATAAGAAAAAAGCTCATTTTCAATATATATATATATATATATATATATATATATATATATTATATGTACGTTTTAAGTTAAATTTATAAGTCTAAAATTAAATAAAAACGAGTAAAAGATAAGGTTCTAAACGCAACAAATTGCATCAATATATACACATTATCGGGAAAGATAGATAAACTGGCATTCTAGATATTTAACAATTTCGTCAAAAATGTGAAGGCATGAATAAGTAAACGCATCATAATCAGTATTATAAAATGAATACGTGACTAGGAATATTATATTTACATGAAAATCCAACATATTTTAAATAACAAACAATAAATAACAAGCAGGTTTGCTATACGATAAGCCTTGAACTATAAACAACACAAATAATGAATACGCGACAAAATTGTAATGCATATTTGGAAATTCTAAGAAGATGCTATGATATATTAAATGTCGACGTGCGGAATTGAATGAAAGTACAACAATTAAAACCAGGGAATTTGAGAAATCCCAAGGTTCTACAGATATAGGTGAAAATTACAAACGTTTATCAATAAACAGGCGATGCGCGCCAATTGGAACGTTGGAAGATGGAGCTTTTAAATAGGATATGAAATTCGAAAATAGACAGTACATCTTCAACAAAGGCACGAATCACCTCGATTTAAAGTGAAAATTACGTACCAGTAATAATAAGGGAAAGTAAATAATTTATTAAAAGTAAAAAATTTGAAAGTCCTAATATGTGCAACGAGGAATAGGCCGTTTTTACGCGTAAAACGTAAGATAAATATTAATTGTCTTTTATTTTAAATATTTAACAAATTTAGGGCTTCGAATAAACATCCAAGAAAGGTTAACGGTTTCGAGTAAACATCCAAGTAAACGTATTTGAATAAAGATGCAAGTAAACGTATTGGAATAAAGATCAGAAAAAAAAATCCGTCTGGATAAATACTCTAAAAGTTTGAAAGGTACTTTGGAGTAATTACAAAGATATTTTTGCTGGCTTTCAGGAAAATTAAATTTAAATTAAATTAAAATTAAATTAAATTTGGCGAATCTGAATAATTTATTCAGGAGCTAATTTTTGAATTGACATAAAACTGTACGTATTATAAATCATTATACTGTGTAATTTTGAATCGCTTTATTTAAATTATTTCAACAGATAGAAAGAAAGGGGAATTTTATAGCAATTTTAATGGTACGCATCGTAGGGGTTATAAAAAGGTTATTTCATATCAATATTAAGGGCACACCAACGTAGGGGCTATTTCATAGCAATATTAATTGCGCACCAATCGTGGCACTTGTAAAGGGGATTTGACAGCAATAATAATGACACCCAACGTAAGAGCGTAGCACAGCAATATATATATATATATATATATATATATATATATATATATATTGCAGTGTCCTTTGGGATTAAATTCGAGCCCTACTGTTGGGAGCCATAAAATGCAGTGGACTTCTATTTGAAAATCATGCCCCACGAATTGGGCGTCAAAATTACTGTGCCTCACCGGATTATTTTCGTGCCCCACTATTTGGTGTCATAAAAATGCAGTAGTTTTGCCTGTAAAAAGCTCTAAAATCGAGCCCTAACTTTGGGCGTTATAAAAATGCAGTTATCTTCTAGATAAAAATATAACTCCATCAATTTGCACCTAAATAAAACTTCTAGTTTGATATTTACAAAAATTGCTTCTCCAAGTTAATCTACCACGGCTAGCTCTGAGCACCACCTTTTATTATATACTTACCCCAACTACACATTCTTTCAACACCTTTATACACAACAAAATACAAAATAAAATAAAATTCTTGGACAAACATACACTCTTTTATTTATATGACATAAATGATTGTTCAGACAATTGCAATATATACATTGTTATATTTACAATAAAACCCATCCAAATTATGCCTCCATCTCAATTTAACGTGCTACCAGCACACTCGTTCAAGAAATACTTGGTTTGCTTACCTCAGTAGCATCCTGTTGTACTCGTACAATTATTTATACTAATTTATTTTCAGCCCGTTTAATTTGTTAGCACCAACTTGTGCCTTTAGAACATTTGTAAAATATATGACGGACTGCACTATGTTGCTGTTTCTAATTTTAAATTAGGATGTTTTCTCGATGCTACTTAATGTACTCGAGGCGAATCAGAAGATTAAGAGAGCCCTACCACCCCTGGCAAAAGCTTTTATAATCTTCAAACCCCTTCTCTAGTCACGTATTTCTCAAGTTTTCGCTGAACTATCACATTCGTTACAAACAATTCTCCAAGTTCCTCCACTCAAATAACCAACTAACTTTCAAAACTCAGAATTCCACTCCTTCCACCACGACTTTAGCACGAAAACTAGCTTTCAGTCGCAACCGTCAACGCGTACCTAGAAAATCTTTCGTCTCCATTTACTCTAACCACCTGTAAAACACGCCCATAGTGACGTCTTTATTTTCTTTGCAGTCATGCATTCATAACCACTATCTTCTGTCTCACTCGTGTTTTCCTACTTTCATCGAGCTCCCACTATCTACGCTTCGTTACCTGGCTAAATGTGTGCCTTAAAAATCAACATCGTCGACAAACATCTTGCATCTTTGTTTTACCCGTTTGTTTTTTAAAAAATATACTCGTCTGTCACGCGCTTGAACTGCTTGTCCTTTTACAAGCTGATGTATTCTCTGTCTCCCTTGATTGCTTTTTAACGATTTTTTGTCCTTTAAAGTTATTGATTTTTCCTTCACACATAACATACTTGTTCGTTAACCTGGCTTTTCCGTTGTACAATATCTTGAAATGTTGTCGCCTCGTTTTATAGCTTTCAATGAAATATTTATTTACTTGAAGCTCTCATTCACTGAACTCCTCGACCGTTTGGTTATGCAATTCTTCTGCGAATTAAGTTAACGTACTTTTTAGTTTACGATGTTAAACAAATATTCGTTGCATCAATTATTGATTTTTATATACCGCGAAGCTTTAATATTTGCCTGCAATAGTCAACCTTGTATTAAATTAACGGATACAAATTATTGATTTGTCCCTACCGCAAAGCTTTAGTATTCTCCATGGTTGTATGTAATCGTCTACCTTGTCTTATACTAAAGTATGCAAACTCTTGATTTGAAGCGTAATAAGTAAACTATTATTTTCCTATCTACAGGATTGCTATAAAATACCTTTTTGGCCTATTTACACACGTTTACCTTTAACCTACACAGTAATATATATATATATATATATATATATATATATATGTATATATATTATATACTACCTGAAAGTTTGTGATTTATGTACTGTAATGATTGAATTAGAAATAGAAATAAATACTTAGATCCTAGTTAGATTCTAAATCCTACAACTGGCCCTACAACATGTTTAAACTTCCCTAATAACAAAACCATAAATATGTAGTATATTAGGTAGCTCACAAATTACTTAGCGGCGTATCCACAGAAATGTTACCCGACTTCTATCTGTTATATGTTTTGCTTTGCACTTCGATTTTACATTATTCAGGTTAAAAAATAGAAATAAATGCAATTTTAAGTCGACGTCCAATCTCGCTGCTTAAACATGTATACCCATTTTTATTTGACGAAACAGGATATGCTAATTAACAAATGTTGTCAAAGGAAAAGGACTCATTTAGCAATGATTCTATAAGTTACGATATACTTACAAAAATGTTATTTTTGACAGAATATTTGCCTTTTCACGTGGATTTAAATTCTTTTGTGTTGAGTAACTCCATCCATTTTGAAATATTTATAATTTTGTTGTCTGAAACTTATAATGCTGTGGTAATAGTAGACATATTCTAGAACCATATCTAAAAATAGAAAAAGTCTATGAATATAAGTTGCACCGTCCAAAGTCTAAATTTCTAAAATAAAATGTTAACTTTTACTGACCATTTTGATGCGTATTCAATCCCTTTAGTATTAAATTTTTTTATATATAAATTCGTTATAGCTTTATGTATAAATTAAAGCTTTTCTGTGCATTTACGCGACCTTCTGTTCGGAGTTGTGTGATTGGTTTTTAGTAATCACGGTACCGTTGTAAGTCAACAATAATAGACTTTCGAGTAGGGAATTCACAGCTTTCTTGGGGGTGAAGTAGATATTTTTATCAGTACCTAGAAGTGGTAAACTACAATGAGTACTGCGGAAAAAGACGCCACACTTTTCTTTGCATTTTTTATCCCTTTTTAGATCTTTTACGGTAGTATAAAGCAGGCTTGACGCCTTGCCTTAGAAATTCCATTAAAGTAAAAAATCCGGAAGATTAACACAAGGTGTTCCTTTGCTCAATGACAATGCACAAATCGATACTTTCGAAAGCACCTATCTATTGCTGAATGTATTTTTATACAAACTGACTATCTGTTTTATAGTCTAAAGCCAACCATCTATGGCAATTTTCCATTTATAAACCTCATTAAAAAGAAAAAAATTTAGAGACGTTGATGAATTTATAGTAATTATTGTAGTTATACCGACTAACCAAAAAAATAGTTTTATAATGGGTTCAACTATTTTTGATCGACATCTTGGGCGGTCTGATTACAGTACACAACACTTTACCTAACATTACAGTTTTGTTGTTTTCTGGGTATATTTGACCTAGCTATTTAGGTTTGTGTTGCATTAGCGTTACTTTAAATATACACCAGATGGATAAAAGAGAGAAATTTAATTTTGGACGGACAGAATAAAGATGGACGCATTCAGTATATCAAGATTTTATTAACAGTAAACGTTAATTAAACCTGATATTTAAACTTCTTTGTTTTTGAAAAATTTAATTCCAATTAAGACAGTTAGTATGATTAAAACAAAGAAAATTTTAAAATAAATTAAAATAAATGTTACGGCATTCCATGCAGACAAAAAGAAAGCAGTAAAGTAAATAAAGAAAATCGCACACACCGACTACCGCAGCAAAACGTGGGAGTAGGGTAGGATAGAACTCCACAAGACTTGGATTTAGGGCTAAATCTAGATGTCGTACAGTGGGGTGAATTATACAGAAACAAAAATTAGAAACCTCAGTAAGTGGATTTATTACAAACCTTTAGTTAAACATACAGTCCCAAAAAGGAATATTTACAAAAGTCAAAAACGCACATTTTCGTAATCGTTCTGTTATAACGTGATATAAACAAAGCGTCAATTTGCATGTAACACAATATAAATCTAAACATTTTAAAATATTGAGAATAAAATCTTAGAATCTAAGTAACATGTACATACTTAAATCACAGGTACATGTATACTTACACAATGTTTATAGCCCTAAATATATACAACAAAAGAAATAAACATAATATATATAGTAATTTTGATCTATTTGGTAAAGTGCACTTCGTAGGAATAAGAACGCAACCCTAACTTAAATGAACCAGGTGTTAACTAATTTGATAAGCAAGTTATTGACGTAAACATTAATGTACAAAAAGAAAGGAAACAGAAAAGAGTGCTTTAATGCAGCTTTAGTTTAACTAATTATGACTTGGAAAATAATTACATAATTACTCGTGCACTGTAAACGTAACTTGGTAACGAGCAGTCTGCAAGTTATTGGATGATCATGAATAAGAAAATTGCAAAACCAGCAAAAGAAGTGTCTTTTTTCTACGGCAGTATCAAAAGAAAAGTAAACAGAATAATTGTACCTTAAACTGGTACCATCTTCAAGAATTTGGAAGTGTGGGCAGCACCCGTCTACGGGATGGATACGGGATCAACTAATTTAACTAGATTAGAACACTACCTACAAACAGCATCTTAACATCGCGACTCACGACATTTCTTTTCCTAAAAGGATGTTGCACCGAATAGCATGTTGTATTGAATCGAATAGAATCTAATAGAATCCTTTCAAAAGCTCAGCTTCTCGAGTGGATCGACCAACGGGGGAAAGTAACGTACAACAATTCCCAGCTATAATATGTGAGGTGTTCTGCGAATACCTGTAAATATTTTCTAACCCGGCAACTGCAAAATATTCCCAAAAAACAGCCAATTAACGCAAGTACATTTTATATTATAATGATTTCCCTTGAATTTTGTTTTGTCCGCATGGAAAAGCAACGACTATTATAATGATCCTGAAGGTTAGCAACCATCTATGCAGCGGAATGGTGGGAAATGTATAGCAGATTGCCTAAAGGTCATAAGAACAAATAGCGATTTGTATTTTATCCATCTACGATACGGGGAATGAATTAATTAGGGGACGATTATTGCCCATAAAACTTGAGTGAGCGGAACGCGTGTAGATAACGAAATAGGATTTCTCAGTACCATTAAAAGCGTTTATATTCTTACAACACAGTGTTTCAAAGAACAAACTATTAAAGTGTGGTTTCACGATAAGCAGGTGGTGTAGAATTTCAGCAAACCTTTAAAATGAAGTTGTTAAACAATACTCACATATTTCAGAGAAGCTTTGAACACGGTTGTAGAACATATTCTAAGTGTTACAAAATTTTTTATATAGGACGGTTTGAATACGTATTGTGATTGGGAGGTGACTGAACATGCCAAATGAAAGTTCGCATAATTTAGAGATAACAAAAAACGCGTGCGGTCGTTTAGATTTTAGGAGGCGCTTAATTAAGGTAGTTGAAAATTAATGCAGAAATCAATCAATTTCAAAAATCTAACGTAACATAAATTGAGACACTTAATGCAATACCATTGTAACGTGCAATTTTTGTAGTTTTAAACTTTTACGCTGTTTCCCAATTTATAAATGCATTTCTGCAAATTGCTGTTTCTGTATTTGATATTTATTAACTCGTGTGTAGTAATTTAAAGATAGATAAATTGAAAATTACAAACCGCTGTAATTAATTATTATATATGATTGCGGCATTCACGTTTTGAATGTTGCTGATGTTATTAACAAGTCTAGATAAGATACGATAAGCGGTTGTAATAGAACGAGTTGAATAAACAGACGAGGAGTCGTGTTTTGTTCTTTATTCCGATATACTAAGTACGTTAAAAATACTGTTTGCTCTTTGCTTTGACTAGTGAGAATTAATGCGGGATTTAATTTTCGTATTGTTCATGTACAAGCACGGCACGATTTTTTAGTTGTTTTCTTGTGAAATAAAAATTGTATATTAACTGTACAAAAGTGTTTTACGGAACATTTTGACGGACGTACTTAAGTGATACACGTGCTCTACCCATTACGGTTCTTTTTTAGTTGTTTTGTCTTTTGATATTAAAAGTGTGTGTGCGATCTGGTTTCGCGGTCCTTTTTTTCCTTTTCAGAGTAGCGCATACTTTGGATTATTTAAATACAGTGATACTGTAGTTTCTGAATTTTCTAACAACAAAGAATCTAAAATAGATCATTGCTTGCGCAAATTTCGTTATTTGTGAAATACAACAGATTACCGGCTTACAAAGGTATTGGTTGAAGTTTCTCACTGCTTTTTGGGATGTTTATGAAAATAATATACCTTTGGTCCTAGTTGAAATTAAACTAGTGGGCGTTGATTCTTCATGGGCGTAATGCCTGAGATACCGTATGGATGTTTCACCACCGTATAGATGATTGATATTCAATGGGTGCAGCTGTCTGTCTTATCGAGGCGTGCAGCGATGTCACCTTATAAGTCCATCTGGTGAGTCCTACCCATATTACCGCTTTTATTTTAACCTTGAGACTATGCGACAGGCTTGTGCTTATTTATAGTCACTACAGGGAGGATGTATTTATCTTGCCACCTCATAAATTAAGGGATAAATATAATTAAACCTACTTCCAGGGAATCGTCTTATCGTACGACGTCACGAAACTAGTAGTCTATTTAGGAATTGTCCACAAATTTTAGTGTGTGGTTTCTGTATTTAAACAAATTTTATACCGTTCATTCTAGTAATATTTGCCAAATCTGCGGTTATCTTCTTGGTTCAACTTTCCATTAGTACTGGTAAAATATTACCAACAGAGCCTTTATATTTCAAATAAATCTTTTATGGGTTTATTTTACAAATGCGTACTCCCATATGTACATAGTTAGTATTAGTTTTAACTTTGAATTACGGCCCATTAGCGCATGGAGAGAACGTTTTCTTTTGGTGACAAAAATTTGCCATATATTTTGATACTTTAATTGTACTATTCTCCTGTGACATATATATATATATATATATATATATATATATATTATATATATATATATATATATATATATAAATATTTTAGGTAGTTAATTATTCAAGGTAAGTTGATAAATAATATCGTATTACAGTGAATAAGATGAAATAATAACTTAGACTTTTATGCAAAGCCCAAATGATTATATGATTTAAGTTGCTCCAAACTGGTTTTTTTCTTAAAGGATATTTGGAAACTGCAACAAAGTTTTTTTCAGTATTTTTTTGTAGACATGCAACTACAAGTCATCTACATATTTTAAGTTGTGATAACTGGTTCTAGTGCACTTTGGATGCAACCCAACTTATTTAACTTTGATTATCTATGAAATATCATATTGTTTAGTTATATAGGGTGTTTTAGAATAAAGTACCGTATGGGAATATATAGATCTTGACGAGTTATCACGAAAAGTTAGACAACAGTTTCCTATAAACCAGCCGTTTCCATTATACAGGCTAATGAGTGATATTGAAAATACATGTTCTTTAGAATATTTTCATTTAGGGTAGGGACTTTAACTTGAAAATAAATACACGTTAGTTGTTTACTAATACGAATTACTACACTTTATTTTGACAAATTAGGATAACCCATTGGCGTAGAATAAGGTCAAACAATTGTGACCTATACTTTTTGCACACCTTGTATTCCATAAAAATTAAAACTAATAATTATTCCTCGTACAATTTGCCACGAAAAAGGTACTCTGGGCTATCCATTTTCGAGATATTTTAAATTACGTCATACTCAACTCGTGCATGAAAACAACGTATTATTAGTTCTTTCAAAAATGCAAAGGTTTATTTTATGAATTCGAAACTGGTATCTGATTTAAATCAAATACAGTAAGTTGACAAACATGTACATATTTCGTAAAAATAATGTTTTATTTATATTAGTTTTACTACTAAAATACAAATAATTACAAACTGTTGCTGAATCTAGTAGGCTTCTCTTACTTGGTACAGTTGTCAAAAGTTATACTGTTCAATACGTAACTACAGTTTGCTTATTTTTTATTATTTTGTTAATAATCAAACACAAAAATGGTAACATACACATTCTCTAAATATGCTGACATGCATTTGGTACTAAGAGAATGCCAAGGCAATTCTGAAAAAGCTGTACGAAAATATGCAGAGAAATATCCAGTACGCATTGTTCCCAATAGAAAAACTTTTGTAGCAACAGTCGAATAAGGGAAACTGGAACGATTTTATCCGCTGCTCAACATCGTGTAAGTGAGAGTAAAACGCACTTTGAGAAATGAAGAAAATGTTTTAAATTTAGTAGAGGAGAACCCAAAAATAAGTACCAAAAGACTTTCGCTACAAATGGGAGTTTCTCAGGTAACATGTGGGAGAATTCTAAAAGATCAACAGCTGTATCCCTATCACCTGTAACAAGTTTAGAAACTTCTAGAATCCTACTAAACCTAGAGTCGATTTTTGCGACTGCCTACTAAGACAAATTAGAAGAAATAATGAATTTCTTAACAATATTCTTTTTAGTGATGAAGCAACCTTTAGCGGAATTGCATATTTAACATGCATAATGAGCATGTGTGGTCAAATGAAAACCCACATTTCACGAAAACCAACAGTTTTCAGCATAAATTAAAAAAATGTTTGGGCTGAAATTATACACAATCAGCTGATAGGGCCATTTATATTGAAAAAAAATTTAACTGGAGAGCGATATACAGCTTTTTTAGGAGAACATTTAATAGGTTTATTTGAAAATGTTTCTTGTTATTGAAGACTTAACATGTGGTTCACTCATGACATCTCATTTTGCACTAACTGTAAGGGAGTGGTTAAATAACAATTTTCCTGGCAGGTGGATTGGACGTGGAGTAAATGCTCTGGTTAATTGGCCACCTCGGTCCCCTGAGTTAAATCCTATGGACTATGGAATTTGTGGTATTTTAAAGCAAAAAGTTTATTCTTATCCTATTAATACTGTTCAGCAGTTAAGAGAGGGGATTGAAAATACTTTTAGGCACTTAGCCAATTCCAGGTTCATTCTACAAAAATCTACTCATCAGATTAAGAAACGAGCCCGAACATGTATTCAAGTTGGAGGACGACATTTTGAATATTTACTTAAATAATCAGCGATATGAACTAATTTTTATTTTGTAGTTTGTAACGACTCAGTAAGCAAATGTTAGCTTGTAGAGTTAAAAATTTTTCAGATTGTAAACACTGGTAAGTTTATTAAATGCGTTTTTTTTACTAAATGCATTTTATTCAAATCATATTCCAATTTCGAATTCATAAAATAAACCTTTGTATTTTTGAAAGAATTAGTAATACGTTGTTTTCATGTGCAAGTCGAGTATGACTTAATTTAAAATATCTCAAAAATGGAAAGCTCTACAGAGATTAACCTAGAGTACCTTTTTTGTGGCAAATTGGATGAGAAATCATTACGAGTTTGAATGTTTATGTGAAAAAAGTAAGGGTCAAAATTGTTTGATAACCCCCTTTATTCTACACCAATGGATTATCTTATTTTGTCGAATTATAGTGTAATAATTCGTAATAGTAAACAACTAACGCGTACCCATTTTCAACTTAAAGTCTCTCCTCTAAATGAAAATATTCTCAAAACCTTTTTGTTTCAATATCACTTCATCACACTGTATAATAGAAACGGGTGGGTTTACAGGAAAATGTTATCTAACTTTTTTTGTTTACTCGTCAAGATCTATATATTCCCCAATTTACGGTACTTTAATCTGAAGCACCCTGTATATTAATGTAATGAAAGAAAAAGGTATTCGCTTTGTTATTTACTTACACTTTAATTTAAGAGTACACTGTATACTGCATTTAATATGTTTTTTAATTCTCGTAAGGTCTGATCATATCATATTTGTACTGTAAGTTGTCATATTGTAACGCGAGTTATGTATCCCCCAATTTATGTATGTATAACAAAATAAAAGTTATTAGGAATTATTAGAAATCGTTAAAGAAATTATTAAGTCAAGTGCAACAATGTAATTTAAGTATAATTAAATAAAGGTTATTAACAGTTCATGAAAATGGATGCAATACATTGTATCCCAGACGATAGTAATACTGCAGGTGGCAGGTCATAGACGGTTAAGAAACCGCGATTACTTAGAAATTAAGATTATTACATTGTATAATGAATATAATTAAGAAATAAGCAGACACGAGATCTGCAAGTTCCCACAGACATGTGAGGAGTAGGGACAACATAAATAGCCCGGGAGCCCCAAGACCAGGCAGTCAGTCATAAGCATTTCAGCTGTAACATTGCAGTTTGCTTAGGCTACTCACTTATATTAGTTTAATTATTAATTATTTTTCGACTTGGTTTAATTTTAATCAAGATTGTCAAAATTCCATGTTAATATCTGTTTAATCAAATAAATTTGTTACGAAGTTTTTGGAAGTTTTTAAAAAGACCGCTCCCAAGGCCCGAAACGTAGCTGGCGCAGCGGTACGGAGGTCAGAAGGTCACTAGGGAATCCAAATTCAAAAAATTGGTGGTCTGGAATTTCAATTCTCAATCTGGCAGAACTTAAAACAAAGTTGGATGAAATACAAGCATCGATCAAATCCAACCAAACAAACCTTGGACGAGATACAAGCATGGATCAAATCCACACCAAACCAACGTGAACAATGTACAAAAATCGAAAGAGTTCATGAAAGCGACGAGAAAATTAATGTAAGTTCATTTTTCCTTAAAACCAAATGATTTTTGGCAAATTATTGGATATTAGCTAGTAAAAAAAATTTTTGATTATTTTTTTATGTATGCACAGAATTTTTATTATTACTGCAATATTATGCCATTTTATGAAAATAATTTACGCAACCATTACGAGAAATTATTTTCAAACTTATTTTAAGAAATTTATTTTTAAAGAGAATTTTAACCAAGAAAACAATATAGTACAATTACTACAAATTACTATAAAACATAACTGACGTACGAATAATTATCAATACAAAAACGCAACGATTTAAATCTGCAAACCTTAAAAGTAGAACGTAATTAACTCTACCATTTAGTACCGAAAGCTAATGTATAAAACGCAATTCTTATAAATAATTAATTACAGAAAAGACTATTTAAAACTTAACCTTCATTCTATAAATTAAACATTAAGTGTAATAATTATTATTTAATTAAACCATTCAAAGCGTGCAAATTTAAAGCGCGATTTTTATATAAATTATCACCGGAAACTCTCATCATTGACCATTCAGTACTAATATATCTAATTATAGCGAAACAATTACTAAATAAGATTCATTCAGAAAAGTGCATCGCAACTTCATAAAGTATAATCGAATATTTTTCAGCACGAGGATATCTAATTATACAAAAGCATTACGAAATTTATTTAAAATTAACACAGACTGAAATTACATTTTCAGCAGACTAGCAACTCTATAATTAAACAATTTATTATATAAACTATAAAGGCAACATTTAACAACGCAATTAACTGAAAACTTGCAACTCAATATTTAAAACATCCAAGGTAACGAGACAGTACAGTTGACAGGAAACATCTTACGTACCCACAATTACAACACCTACGGAGCAGAGATAATTATAACAGACTCAATTAATTAACTGTACTGAAATAAAATAAAATCATAACTGGAGAAAAAACATACAAAGTAACGTAATTACTGTAAGAGATTAGTAATCCCATAAAAACCTTTCAGAAAAATTAAAACCCACGACGACGATCACATCCGCGAAGTACAAATTATACAAATTCGAGACTACAGCAATTAACCAAAACATTACTTAACACAAATCCCTCAGACTAATTATAAAACCGTATAACTCGATTTTTTAAATAACCTAACACAATTCAAACTGATAATTAACAAACCAAACTAAGAAGTAACAGTACCAACCGCACAATAAATCTCAATTTATGCAAAAACTTAAAATGAATTAAAACCGAAAGTAACTATTTATTATTAGAACAACTCTTAACAATCATGAGTTCAGATATGAAGATTTATCTCGAGAGTATCTTTTAGTTTAACGGAGATCAAGCGTTGCTAGAGAATTACACTACAGCATGCAAAATAGTTTTGAAAACCTTCTACAAACCCGGAGGTAACAAAAGAAATGTATAACTTTTACGCCTGTTATTAAGTAAACTGACCGGAGGGCACTAAGGCTAATAGCCAACCGAGATGATTTAGAACAGTGAGAGGGCTTTAAACGCATATTGATTGCATATTTTAAAGACCAAAGGAACATAAAATGTCTAATACGCGACTTAATATACCTCAGAATGGAAAATAACCAATCTCCGTACCAATTCAGAATAAAATACCAAGACGTGAGAAGTCTAATCTTAACAAAATTAAAAATTGAAAAACCTGACCAAAATATCCGACCTCTAAAAATAAAAATGTATGACGAAATGACACTGGACACCTACATAAATGCACTACCAGAACGACTACCGGATAAAATAAGATTTTAACATCTCCAAAATCTAGAAGAAGCCATGAATATGATAATAGAAGAAGAAAACGTAATGTATTACCGAAACAGACTATATAACCCCAACGCGAATAAAAGTTATTCACCAATAAAAATTCTACAAGCCGCAAGACAAACAATCTCCCAACAAAAATTCACACCATTCAATGCACAAACAAATCAACCGCGAATTAACAACTCATATTTTAATAACACCAATTTTAATAACCAATTCAAACAATTCCCGAGACCAACGTTTAACTCAAATTTTACGAAACCCGCATTTCAACCAAGATGCAACCAAAATATGAACCAACAAACACCAGCATTCAACGCAAACACTATTAGAAATACACCAATGACAAATAACCATAACAACCTAACAGTCATTATAAATCAACACCTATGGACACATCATCTGGTAACACAAGACAAAACATAAAAATATCGCAAATCCAACCCAGCCATAATCAAAAACAAAACTTTACTTTAGAAGAATTATTTCACCAAGAGATAGAAGAACCCAACGATGAATCAAACCAATTCGAAAACTACGAACGTAACGACCCATGTGAAAACTACGAAGAGAACGACAAAGAAAACGCGTGCTCAGATTTTCAGATAGACCGATTTATAAACGACGAAACCTAATAAATTTAAATAATATTAATTACCTAGTACTACCCCACATAGAAATACCCCACACAGAATTTAAACTACTAATCGATACCGGATCCTCAAAAACACTAATCAGCCCCGAACCGTAAAAGAACATTATTTAGATTTTGTAGAAAGAGAACCATTTAAAATTAAAACAGCCCATTAAACGACCCTACACCAATTCATAGCTAATATACCCTTACCAAAAATCTTTAATGTAAAAATGAAACACAAATTTTTCGGATTTAACGATAAATACGACGGATTAATAGGAATGGACCTTCTAAGAAAACTAGGAGCCAATATTGATATAAAAAACCGTTTATTAAGAACAAAACACGGTCAGATCTCTATTAAATTTCAAAATACCCTAACCGAGTAAAAATACACGATAGAACCCCGAACAAAAAAAAATAAAAATCCCAGTATATTCAAAAAACCAAGTATGAACTATAAACCATATAACATTTCAACAAGAAGTAGAAACCCCCACAGCATTAGTACAAATAAAAGATAATTATGCCACTACAACAATTTTAAACTGAAATAACTACTCTGTAGAACTATCACTAACAAATCCAATTAACATAGAAGAATTAAATGTCAATGAAATGGAAATAGATGAAAATTTAGAAAACGATTACAACCGCGTAGAAGACGACAAAACGTTAATAGAAAATTTAAGTAACATTCGCTTCAAAACCGGCATCAACAAAGAAAAGGAAAGAGCGATTAAAAATCTATGTTTTGAATCTCGCGACATATTCCATTGTGAAGGAATACCCCTAACATTCGCTAATACAGTTGAACACAACATAGAACTAACAGACAAGCCAATTTTTACAAAAGCATACAGACTACCTCAGGTAAGCCAAGAAGAAGCCGACAGACAAGTAGCAGACTTATTAGAACAAGAAATCATACAACACTCCAACTCACCATGGAGCAGCCCCGCATTAATAGTACCCAAGAAATTAGACGTCTCGGGCTAAAGAAAATATCGAATGGTAATAGACTACAGAAAGTTAAACGAAAAAACGGTAGACAACAAATATCCACTACCCAATATCACTGAAATTTTAGACAAATTAGGTAAATGTCAATATTTTTTAATACTAGACCTCGCCTCAGATTATCATCAAGTAGAAATGGACGAGAACGATACATCGAAAACCGCATTTAGCACACCTAGAGGACATTATGAATATAAACGAATGTCATTTGGACTAAAGAACGCACCCGCCACTTTTCAACGAGTCATAGACAATATTTTACGAGGAACACATAACAAAAAATATCTTGTGTACTTAGACGACATCATAGTTTATTCAACATCATTGGTAGAACACATAGAAAGATTAAGAAAGTATTTGAAAGACTAAGACAGGCACATTTTAAGGTACAACTAGATAAGAGCCAATTTTTACCGAAAGAAGTATCATTCTTAGGACATATAATAACACCAATGCCAAACCCCGATAAAACAAACGCAGTACTAAATTACCCCTACCAAAAACGAACAAAAAAATTAAAGGATTTTTAGGACTTAGTGGTTATTGCCGCAAATTCATTAAAGGTTACCCACAGATAACCAAACCCTGATGAATTGTTTAAAGAAAGGAAATAAAATTGAACACACCCCAGAATTCATTAAAGCCGTAGACAAAATTAAAAGCATATTAACAAATCACCCCGTATCAGAATACCCAGACTTTTCAAAACCATTAATATTGACAACAGACGCATTAAACGTAGCACTAGGCGCAGTATTGAGCCAAGGAAAAGTAGGTAGCGATAAACCAATCAGCTACGCATCCAGAACCCTAAATGAGACCGAACAGAAATACAGTACCATAGAGAAAGAATTATTAGCCATAATTTGGGCAACGAAATATTTTAGACCATATCTTTACGGAAGAAAATTTTACATTTACACCGACCATAGACCATTAGTATGGCTATGCAAACTTAAAGAATCAAACTTAAAATTACAACGTGGAGAATGAGACTAGAAGAATACGATTATGAAATTATATACAAAAATTTATAATAATAACGCAGACACCCAAAGTAGAATACAACTCAACGCACTAGAAACGGAATCAATTACAGGAAACGTAAAAGAAACGGAAATAAAAGAAGACCCAGAAGAGACGGACACAATACATTCGACTCAAAATGAAGGACCAAAAACCGCAATTAAAATTTTAAACGAAGTAATCGATATAAAACCAAATCAATTTATAATTACCGAAGTTTTAACCAACCCCAATCCCTTAAAATATACAAAAACAGACAATAAGAAATAATTCCAAATTCAAATAACCAAGGACGGCAACGAGGAACAAATAATTAAAATTCTAAAAGAATACACCCCCCCAGAAAAAAAGATTTTACTTTTATTTTAACACTGAATTTTATATAAACGATTTTCAGAATTATACGTTAAATTATTCAATAACTCTGGCCCTGAACTTATCAGATACACAAGAAAATTAATAACATTAGACGACCCTGACGAAATAAACGATGTAATTAGAAATCAACACGAAGGGAAAACCAACCATCGTGGAATTAATGAAACCATAAAGCAATATATAAGACGATATTGTTTAAAAGACATGAAAGAATTAATTACAGATTTCATTAACCAATGTAAATTATGTGACGGAACACCTCCAAAAATACCCTTAATGTTAACTAAAACACCCGACAAACCTTTTAAAAAATTACGTACCGACACTCTAGTAGAAGAAGCACAAAACTTTTTAACCATTGTGGATGCATTCACCAAAATACGCCTAGCAATACCCATCACCTTGAAAAATAGCATTGACGTAACACAAGGATTTTTATAATACTTTACATTTTATGACACACCACAAACAATAACCTTAGGTAACGGCAGCGAATTTAAAAATGAGACGATACAAAACACTTTAGAACTCCACAAAATAAAAATTCATTTCATAACTGAAAACTACCCTGAATCGAACGGATTAATTGAAATACTAAATTCAACCCTGTTTGAATAAATCAGATTACTAGGATTAACCTACAAGAAGGAACACATCACCAATGTAATGTTATACGCACTGATTAGTGCGCCTACAATAATACAATCCACTCATCAACAAACTTTACACCCCTAGAATTAACACTAAGACATTCAGATTCCCGCAACCCTTACAACATACACTATAACAAAGAATATGCTAAAGATTACAAAGAGAAATTAAAAATAACTTGCGACAAAGTAAAAGATGAGTTAGATAACGACAAGGAACGTATCACCACAATTCGTAATAAGAATACCGACGAAAATAAATTTTTAATAGGACAAACCGTGTACGAGAAGAATTTCCAAAGTAAACGACCCAAAACGGCACCCAGAAATTTAGGCCCATTTAAAATTAAGAGAATATCCGACAAAAATATAATCGTAGTAGACAACGGCAAGACAATAAAATACATTCACTTGAAAAACTTAAGACGCCCTGTAATTTCAGATGGACAATCATTACCCTTACCGTCAACCTTCGCCCAGGTAGAACGGACAACGACGTATTAATTGAAGATATAAAAGCAACCCCAGTATAGTAGCAATAAAATTGGGAAGTATGTAAAATATAATAGACTATTGGACATTCGCACCAAAATTCGATTTAACGGAACTAAAACAAGAATTTCAAATATTTAAAGATAATTACAATTGACTAAAACAATCAATGGACACAGCCAAATTCGGAAAGGAATACGCCATAGAAATGATGAACTACAGTAGCATAATAGAAAGCATTTTAAGAAACATGAAGATAAATTTAACAGAACAAATTGCAAGACGAAAAAGAGGATTAATTAACAGACTAGGTAACATAATAAAAGCTATAACCGGCAATTTAGATAACCAAGACGCAGAACGTTATGACAACGCAACACAGCAATTAATCGACAATGAAAACAATATAAAAACCATTGTTAGCAACCAAATATCTCTAACCCAATGAATCATAATAAAATTTAACGAAACATTAAGAAAGCTAATAAGAAATTAAAAGTGTATAGCCAATAGAATACAAATTCTTGAAACTAACATGCAAACTACCATGTTTGGCATGCGAGATTTAATTAGATTCAATACAATATTCACTCAAATAATATTAACCCTTACTTTAATCCAACAAATCTTAGCCACATTAGAGAACGCAGCAACATTTGCAAAGTAAATACATTACACTCTTGTATCATACAACCAAGTGACTTATTAAAGAAATTATTAAGAATTAGAACGATTATAACTAATAGTAAATTACCCTTTAATGTCATAGAATTAAACATTCTTATAAAAAATAGCTATAGTAAAAGGTTATGTAAAGAACAATGAAATAACATTTTTAATAGAAATCCCGATAGTAGAAAGTAACAAATATAATTATTATCAATTATTTGCTTTTTCAATGAAAATTACTAGCATGTATCAAGTTATCATACCCAAAACCAAATTCCTATCCTTAAATAGACTAAGATATGGTTATACAGACGAAAAATGTACCGAAGTAACACCAAACCAATATTTATGCCAATCATTGACAGCAACAACTATTCAACTATACAATTACTAAAATTTTCAAACCATTACGACAACTGTGACACTAAACCTGTACAAATCACCAATATGAAAATTCAGAAAATTACCGAAAACTAATGGATTGCCAGATTTCCAACAGAAATAATAGCAACCGTCCACTGCAATCAAGACGAGAATAATCTAGCATTAACCGGAAGCAAATTAATCATCTTTAAAGAAGACTATTATTTAAAGTTAAAAAACGTAATAATCATAGTTTATCAAGACCCTACAGTAACCAAGAAATTCGCAAATTTACTGGAATTAAA
Organism: Platerodrilus igneus; assembly: GCA_036346225.1. Taxonomy (NCBI): domain Eukaryota; kingdom Metazoa; phylum Arthropoda; class Insecta; order Coleoptera; family Lycidae; genus Platerodrilus; species Platerodrilus igneus. The sequence continues at coordinate 184,328 of JARFIW010001381.1, forward strand.
ATTCAAGATAAAACAACCAGAAAATGAAGAAATAATCAAGAAACTGATGCAGCTACAACACCTAGACTTAGACGACCTCAACCACGTCATGAAAATAATGGACAATTATAAAGAACACTTAAGGGAATTAAAAGTGCCAAAATTACACTACGATAACATAAGCGTTTGGACAATTGTATTAATCATTTTAATTACTTTATTGATCATATATGTATTTTACAAAATGTATCTTAGATATAAGAATAAAGAAAAATGTTAAACTTAAAGAAACAAAAATAAATAAAGAAACAAATATACCCTTAGGGACAATAAATTTTAAATTATGAATTTAAAAAAAAAATTAAGCAAAGAAAACCTTGATTTTTCATTTACGTCGGGAGGAGTTATGTATCCTCCAATTTATGTATGTATAACAAAATAGAAGTTATTAGGAGTTATTAGAAATTGTTAAAGAAATTATTAAGTCAAGTGCAACAATGTAATTCAAGGATAATTAAATAAAGGTTATTAACAGTTCATGACAACGGATACAATACATTGTATCCCAGACGATGGTGATACTGCAGGTGGCAGGTCACAGACGGTTAAGAAACCGCAATTACTTAGAAATTAAGATTGTTACATTGTATAATGAATAGAATTAAGAAATAAGCCAACATGAGCTCTGCAAGTTCCCACAGAATTGTGAGGGGCAGGGACAGCATAAATACCCCGGGAGCCCCAAAAGCAGGCAGTCAGTCATAAGTATTTCAGCTTTAACATTGCAGTTTGCTTAGGCTACTCACTCATATTAGTTCAATTATTAATTATTTTTAGACTTGGTTTAATTTTAATCAAGACTGTCAAAATTCCATGTTAATCTGTTTAACAAAATAAATTTGTTATGAAGTTTTTGGAAGTTTTTAAAAAGACCGCTCCTAAGGCCCGAAACGTAACTCGCAGCGTCACTTAGTCTATCCTTGACCAGAATAATACTGCTACAGATGAACTTCATTGACAGTTTACAAGAAGTTGCATTTAAGAATTTCATTATTCTTAAAATGCAAACCTTCTAGATGTTATTTGCATAACTCTGGTACGTTTCAGAATTATAGACTTAAATATATAGATTGCTCGTTAAGGGGTTTTAGGTGAGTGCTTTGATTATAATATCAGCTTTTATTCGTGTCTTAATTTACTGGTCGTGATATGAAATAAATTAGCGTTAAGATAAATAGCTCTATGTGATATAAATTATTGTAGTGATGGATATAGATTAGTACCTAGTACTTCAATAGTTAATTATATTACTTCGATAATAATTAAGAAGACAGAATTGTAGCTTTATGGTCAGTATTTCTACTATTGGCGATTATGTGAAAATGAATTGTTGTGAGAACTTTTAGAAGTTTACTTTAGATACAAGTAGTTGAAAAAGTGTAATCAGTTGATAATAAAGAAGTATTGTTATTGTAAACAAGTTTTCGTTACAATATTTTTTTGTGAATTTTACGTGTATTTTTTACTTTGTTTAAGAAAAACTTTAGTCTTTAAATGTGATTAAATTAACTATGCTAACGTACGATTGTTAATTAATCATACAGTTCCATATTTTAAGGTAAGCTTAATGAATCAATCGCATTGTGTGGGAATTAATCCGACCCTCGACCGTCACACCGTAGTGATCTATTAGGTTTTTTAAATTTTAAATGGCTACCCGGAAATTGTATTAAGGAGGGATCTTATTTTGAAGCTATTCAGAACAATAGCGCTAAATTACTATAGATTCTTTGACAGTTCAAGGTTTGCCTTTGTTCTCAAACAGCTTCAACAATCAACATTTTGATTATATATATATATATATATATATATAGTATATATATATATATTATATATATATATATATATATATATATATATATATATATATATGAAATAATTAAATTTGAACATACCCATTTTCACGAGTTATATTATACAAGTACAAGTTCGTGACTGATTTATCCTTAAAAACTTAATTAGAAAGTCCGTCGTTATATGCACAATGCAGACGGCAGAATGGTTCAGTTATGACTGGAGAAAATGAATTAGTTATAAACATTATAATAATAATTTGACTATGAGATTAAAGAACACGTTCCCTAATAAATTATAATGAATAGAAGAAGGTGTATGTTTGCTGATCACTATCTTATAAAACAACGCAGTGGTACATGTAAAGCAATTAAAAATTTAATACCTTGAGAATATCTAACATTATATTTGTGGTCTACAATAGCATTACATTGAAAAAAACACTAATTCATGAAGCAAATACACCCCCAAGACCTTGTAATGATTTACAAGTACATGTTTTTCCTGTAAAAATTCTCTCATTCTGTAAGTACTTATATCACTTCAATTGTGACGTTCTTTTTATACATTTAAGCTACGTACAATAGGGTCGCACTGAGAAAAAACCTGGTTGTGAATCATTAATAACTAGCCATGTATAAAGAAATGTGTGGAGACTGGAACTACGGTGAGTGATACGTAAATTTTGACAAAAATAACATCCATAAATTCATAAATTACTTGCTCGTGTTATATATATATATATATATATATATATATATACATATATATATATATATATATATATATATATATATATATATGTATATATATACATATACAAGGTGTTTTTTTTAAGTGGGAGGTCACCTGTATATGGAAGACCAATGGTAGGACGATACTGAAAATTTGTACTAGGAGGTTTTCGAATATGCCCTACACGTCTAAAATAGTTTCCATACGTTAGCACTTCCGGTTATACCGGAAGTCGGTATTACTATAGTTATTTTAAATAGAATACCCTGTATATTTATGCATTTTCGAATTCCTTGTCGAATTTTATGTGAACTTTTATAATACAACCATACCTCTATCTAATGCCGTTTTCGAGATATTTTGACTTTTAATAGATTTTTGACATTTGCATGCAGTCACATAAATTGGAATAACTAGAATGTGAACGAACTTACAAAATTGTTTTTTTGCAATCACAATAATTTTACTTGATATTATTTTCTACGTGCAAAGAATATCTGATTGCAATGTACAGGGTGCTAGAAAATTCATTTTATAATTTGACTATTAAAATGTCAAATATTCCGTTTTTTTTAAATGGAACCCACCATATTTTGTTTTATTAATCGATTCTATGGAAAAAATACATTAAGTATGTAATTACAACAATCTATTTATTGTAAACCGTTTTTGAGTTAATTGCACTAAAAGAGAAAATGCGCTAGTTCAGTAACATAATAACATTTGCTACTATCAAGTAGCTTTTGTCCGATACATTAACAAAAGAATAATTGGTTATTTTTACGAAACGTCAAATATAGATAATTCTACGCAGGTTGCAATTCTTGTACTCTAGTTAGTTGTAATGGCTATTCGAAACTTTACAAATCAAGATTATCTCGAAATGATAATTATTTATGGCGAATGCAACAGAATTCTTCGAAGAAATTGCGATGTCTTTCATCAAAAATTTCTTAAAAAGCCAGCGCCGAATGTTAGGCTTCTTAAAACTATTCTTGAAAACTGTGCAAATAATGAATCATTTATTACAAAGAACAGAACCAGCACCGTGACGGAGGAAGTAATTGAAGTTACTAGTGCATTGGCATATTTTCATGCAGCAGAGCTTCACTAAAAAATGATGTGCAAGACATAGGAATGAGCCGTAGTTCCATATACAATATTTTGAAGGGAAATAATTTTAAAAGTTGGTCACTTTATCGTGTTCAGCACCTTAAGGAAACCGATTTCAAAATGTTGTTTTGCGAATTTGTATTACTTAGAACGCAAGAGGATGAACAGTTTTTGAAAAATATTATTTGGAGCGATGAAGCAAAGTTTACGAAAAACGGAGTGTTTAACAAACATAATTCACACCATTGTTCCACAGAAAATCCTCACCAAGCATACATAACAAATTTTCAGGAAAGTTGGTCTTTTAATGTTTATTGTGCTATTAGAGATTCGCGAATCGTATGTGTAGTGTTTTACCAGGAAAATGTAAACGGTAAAGTACATATTGTTTTAGTAATTCTTTTTCTTCTCGATGAACACTTTTTACAGGGGAACGATATTTAGAAATTGTGCGTGGAGAAATTTTAGCATATTTAAACAACTTCTCACCTAATGAAGTACGCAAAATATTCTACCAGCCCGACGGTGCTCCTGCGCACAATGGAAACGTTGTAACCGAGTACTTACATGCCTTGTTTGAAGACCAATTTATAGCTACTATCGGACCTCACTTATGGACACCCCGAGCACCCGATCTCACTCCTTGGATTTTTTTCTATGGGGTATGTAAAAGATACGGTCTTCTCCTACGCTCCTACTACTGAGGAAGATTGCAAAAGACGAGTATTAAATGCTCTAAATTCTTTAACTCCAGAACAAATACAAAAGGCAACAAATGAAGAGTGTAAAAGACGCATTTTAAAATGCTTGGATCAAAATGGCCGCCAAATAGAACATTTATAAACAACCTCTTATGTTCTTATTTATTTTTCTTTAGGTAAAATATTGTTAGATGAAATACATTGTTCCATGTTTGGGTAGCTTTTAAACATTATTTTTCAAAAAATGTTCTTGCGCTGCCATTTTTGGCAACTAAAATGTGCAAAAGCATATCCTGCTTTCTAAGTACAAAGATATTAATTCCATAGAATTGATTAATATAACAAAATATTTGATGAAAAATATCGCCAGTTCTTCGAAGAAATCTATTACATTCGCCATAAATAATTATCATTTCGAGATAATCTTGATTTGTAAAGTTTCGATTAACACTCATAAATAACTACAGTACAGGAATTGCAACCTGCGTAGAATTATCTACATTTGACGTTTGGTAAAAATAACTAATTATTCTTTTGTTAATGTATTGGACAAAAGCTACTTGATAGTAAGAAATGTTATTATGTTACTGAACTAGAGCATTTTCTCTTTTAGAGCAAATAACTCAAAAACGGCTTACAATAAATGGATTGTTGTAATTACATACCTAAGGTATTTTTTTCTATAGAATCGATTAATATAACAAAATATGGTAGGTTCCATTTAAAAAAAAACGGAATATTTGACATTTTATTAGTCAAATTATAAAATGAATTTTCTAGCACCCTGTACATTGCAATCAGATTTTCTTTGCACGTAGAAATAATATCTAGTATTATTGTTGTGATTGCAAAAAAACAATTTTGTAAGTTCGTTCACTTTCTAGTTATTCCAATTTATGTGACTGCGTGCAAATGTCAAAAATCTACTAAAAGTCAAAATATCTCGAAAACGGCATTAGATAGAGGTATGGTTGTGTTATAAAAGTTTACATAAAATTCGACAAGGAATTCGAAAATGCATAAATATATAGAGTATTCTATTTAAAATAACGATAGTAATACCGACTTCCGGTATAACCGGAAGTGCTAACGTATCAAAACTATTTTAGACGTGTAGGGCACATTCGAAAACCTCCTAGTGCAAATTTTCAGCTTTGTTCTACCATTGGTCTTCCATATACAGGTGACCTCCCACTTAAAAAAACACCCTGTATATATATATATATATATATATATATATATAATATATATATATATATATATATATATATATATATATAGAAATAATTAAATTTGAACATACCCATTTTCACGAGTTATATTATACAAGTACAAGTTCGTGACTGATTTATCCTTAAAACTTAATTAGAAAGTCCGTCGTTATATGCACAATGCAGACGGCAGAATGGTTCAGTTATGACTGGAGAAAATGAATTAGTTATAAACATTATAATAATAATTTGACTATGAGATTAAAGAACACGTTCCTAATAAATTATAATGAATAGAAGAAGGTGTATGTTTGCTGATCACTATCTTATAAAACAACGCAGTGGTACATGTAAAGCAATTAAAATTTAATACCTTGAGAATATCTAACATTATATTTGTGGTCTACAATAGCATTACATTGAAAAAACACTAATTCATGAAGCAAATACACCCCAAGACCTTGTAATGATTTACAAGTACATGTTTTTCCTGTAAAATTCTCTCATTCTGTAAGTACTTATATCACTTCAATTGTGACGTTCTTTTTATACATTTAAGCTACGTACAATAGGGTCGCACTGAGAAAAACCTGGTTGTGAATCATTAATAACTAGCCATGTATAAAGAAATGTGTGGAGACTGGAACTACGGTGAGTGATACGTAAATTTTGACAAAATAACATCCATAAATTCATAAATTACTTGCTCGTGTTATATATATATATATATATATATATATATATATATATATATATATATATATATATATATATATATATATATATATGTATATATACATATACAAGGTGTTTTTTAAGTGGGAGGTCACCTGTATATGGAAGACCAATGGTAGGACGATACTGAAAATTTGTACTAGGAGGTTTTCGAATATGCCCTACACGTCTAAAATAGTTTCCATACGTTAGCACTTCCGTTTATACCGGAAGTCGGTATTACTATAGTTATTTTAAATAGAAGACCCTGTATATTTATGCATTTTCGAATTCCTTGTCGAATTTTATGTGAACTTTTATAATACAACCATACCTCTATCTAATGCCGTTTTCGAGATATTTTGACTTTTAATAGATTTTGACATTTGCATGCAGTCACATAAATTGGAATAACTAGAATGTGAACGAACTTACAAAATTGTTTTTTTGCAATCACAATAATTTTACTTGATATTATTTTCTACGTGCAAAGAATATCTGATTGCAATGTACAGGGTGCTAGAAAATTCATTTTATAATTTGACTATTAAAATGTCAAATATTCCGTTTTTTTTAAATGGAACCCACCATATTTTGTTTTATTAATCGATTCTATGGAAAAAATACATTAAGTATGTAATTACAACAATCTATTTATTGTAAACCGTTTTTGAGTTAGTTGCACTAAAAGAGAAAATGCGCTAGTTCAGTAACATAATAACATTTGCTACTATCAAGTAGCTTTTGTCCGATACATTAACAAAAGAATAAATGGTTATTTTTACGAAACGTCAAATATAGATAATTCTACGCAGGTTGCAATTCTTGTACTCTAGTTAGTTGTAATGGCTATTCGAAACTTTACAAATCAAGATTATCTCGAAATGATAATTATTTATGGCGAATGCAACAGAATTCTTCGAAGAAATTGCGATGTCTTTCATCAAAAATTTCTTAAAAAGCCAGCGCCGAATGTTAGGCTTCTTAAAACTATTCTTGAAAACTGTGCAAATAATGAATCATTTATTACAAAGAACAGAACCAGCACCGTGACGGAGGAAGTAATTGAAGTTACTAGTGCATTGGCATATTTTCATGCAGCAGAGCTTCACTAAATAATGATGTGCAAGACATAGGAATGAGCCGTAGTTCCATATACAATATTTTGAAGGGAAATAATTTTAAAAGTTGGTCACTTTATCGTGTTCAGCACCTTAAGGAAACCGATTTCAAAATGTTGTTTTGCGAATTTGTATTACTTAGAACGCAAGAGGATGAACAGTTTTTGAAAAATATTATTTGGAGCGATGAAGCAAAGTTTACGAAAAACGGAGTGTTTAACAAACATAATTCACACCATTGTTCCACAGAAAATCCTCACCAAGCATACATAACAAATTTTCAGGAAAGTTGGTCTTTAATGTTTATTGTGCTATTAGAGATTCGCGAATCGTATGTGTAGTGTTTTACCAGGAAAATGTAAACGGTAAAGTACATATTGTTTTAGTAATTCTTTTTCTTCTCGATGAACACTTTTACAGGGGAACGATATTTAGAAATTGTGCGTGGAGAAATTTTAGCATATTTAAACAACTTCTCACCTAATGAAGTACGCAAAATATTCTACCAGCCCGACGGTGCTCCTGCGCACAATGGAAACGTTGTAACCGAGTACTTACATGCCCCCCCCCCCCCCCCCCCCCCCCCCCCCCCCAAAAAAAAAAAAAAAAAAAAAAAAAAAAAAAAAAATGCTCTAAATTCTTTAACTCCAGAACAAATACAAAAGGCAACAAATGAAGAGTGTAAAAGACGCATTTTAAAATGCTTGGATCAAAATGGCCGCCAAATAGAACATTTATAAACAACCTCTTATGTTCTTATTTATTTTTCTTTAGGTAAAATATTGTTAGATGAAATACATTGTTCCATGTTTGGGTAGCTTTTAAACATTATTTTTCAAAAAATGTTCTTGCGCTGCCATTTTTGGCAACTAAAATGTGCAAAAGCATATCCTGCTTTCTAAGTACAAAGATATTAATTCCATAGAATTGATTAATATAACAAAATATTTGATGAAAAATATCGCCAGTTCTTCGAAGAAATCTATTACATTCGCCATAAATAATTATCATTTCGAGATAATCTTGATTTGTAAAGTTTCGATTAACACTCATAAATAACTACAGTACAGGAATTGCAACCTGCGTAGAATTATCTACATTTGACGTTTGGTAAAAATAACTAATTATTCTTTTGTTAATGTATTGGACAAAAGCTACTTGATAGTAAGAAATGTTATTATGTTACTGAACTAGAGCATTTTCTCTTTTAGAGCAAATAACTCAAAAACGGCTTACAATAAATGGATTGTTGTAATTACATACCTAAGGTATTTTTTTCTATAGAATCGATTAATATAACAAAATATGGTAGGTTCCATTTAAAAAAAAACGGAATATTTGACATTTTATTAGTCAAATTATAAAATGAATTTTCTAGCACCCTGTACATTGCAATCAGATTTTCTTTGCACGTAGAAATAATATCTAGTATTATTGTTGTGATTGCAAAAAAACAATTTTGTAAGTTAGTTCAATTTATAGTTATTCCAATTTATGTGACTGAGTGCAAATGTCAAAAATCTAATAAAAGTCAAAATATCTCTAAAACGGCATTAGATAGAGGTATGGTTGTGTTATAAAAGTTTACATAAAATTCGACAAGGAATTCGAAAATGCATAAATATATAGAGTATTCTATTTAAAATAACGATAGTAATACCGACTTCCGGTATAACCGGAAGTGCTAACGTATCAAAACTATTTTAGACGTGTAGGGCACATTCGAAAACCTCCTAGTGCAAATTTTCAGCTTTGTTCTACCATTGGTCTTCCATATACAGGTGACCTCCCACTTAAAAAAAACACCCTGTATATATATATATATATATATATATATATATATATGTGTGTGTGTGTAAATCGAGTTCAAACCACTAATATCAGTTTTTTATTTATACTATTTTTTACAATAAAAATGTGATACATTTCAAAAAATAGTCTTTTTTGTTTATCTTTCTCTAATTCTTAAATTTTTGGATTTTTGAAATCTATTCTGTGATCTAAATTAGCTGAATGACTCGATAAAGCACAGGAATTTGGTTTAACTTTTATGTCACTTCTGTGTTGAGTTATACGTTGATTTAAGGATTGACATGTTTGTCCAATATACAAGCCATTACAATCTAACGGATTTAGAAAATTGAGCTAGTAATTCAAAGGTTGAAAATATAAGGTCCAGGACAGGATTCGAACCTGTATTTTAGGCTTTCCTGGTACATGTGTTTCTAATTTAAAGTATAGTGTACTTTGTTTCTTGGAAGATCAAAAGTTCTGTGTGTTTTATTTCATGTTTCAACCACCACGCAGTGAGCGAGAACGACATACTGAAAAGATATGTAATTTGCAACTGATATGTAGAATTGATACACGGCAATATATATATATATATATATATATAAATATATATATTGCTACGATGATAGGGTAGTTTAGGAGTACGTTAATTCATAGGGGTCGTAGAATAAATATAAACAACTTCAACTTTAAGAAAAGCAAATAATTCCAGAAATTATAAGAGTAAATCGGTCACTTTACACAATGTTAATTAAGAGGACACTGTATATAAAACATGCGGAATTAAATGCATGAGAACATAAATATGTCTAAGTGTAGTTTACAATTAAAGATAAGACTTTAAAACGCAATAAATGGCATCAAAATTAAATCACCGGAAAGCATAGATAAATTGGCATTGCAAATATTTAACAATTGCGTCGAAAATATCAACGTGCACGCATTTTAAATAATTCATTATTAGAAAATCGTTACGTGACTGGAAAAGAACACATTTGTTCAGAAAACCAGTATTCTGTAGAAACAAATAAACACCAGGCGGTTCAATTATGCGATAATTTTAACAAACATCCAAATACAAGAGTTAATGAAAGTCAAAAGTTGGAAATTCTCGAATAATATTACAATATGCGGGATGCGGACGTGACGAACAGAGCATGTATCGAAGATTTAAACTAAGTAATTTGTAAAAATTCCGAGTTATGCGAGATAAGGTAAAAGTATCAGCCTAGAATGTAAACAAACCAATGAAAACAATTGGAGGAAGGGCTTATATATACGATAGTAACGACATTTTAGTCTATATTCAAACTGAGCAACGACTATGTTCAAAGGTGTTAAAAACTTACGTAACTAATGAAGTATAAATCAAAACAAATCAGAGTTAAAAAGTGCGAGAATTTGTGCAACGAAAACTAAGCCGATCTATAGATAGACCTAAGTTAAACAATTTAATTAAATTCATTTTGATACTAATGAAACAGGGCTTTAATTTGGATTTTAATTTGGACTTTAATTTGGGCTGTAATTTGGGACATATTTGATTGAGATGGCTTTAATTTGGGATATTTAATCGAGACGCTTTTAATTTAAGACTTCTAACTTTGAACATATTTTAATTTTGGAGATAATTAAAAATGAACGTATTCTAATTTCGACATATTCCGATTTGGTACGATTTAATTGGAAGTGATTTATGGGAGGGGATTCTTATATAGGGCCGGCATATCAATAAGCAAAGCAGACACAGAAAAGGGACGCAGATCATAGACTAGGATGGAACTACGGAACCAATTCCAGGTTAGCAATCTTAACACACTTTATTATTGAAAACTGTTTTGATTTAATATTTGCAATACATTGTATATTTGTAAGAGTAATCAAGAAGTCACTTTAAAATTTATGAAAATGGAATAAGTATCTTGGAACATTCAAAGGTCCTTCAATATAATTAAAAAATATTTTTGCTGGCTTTCAGAAAAAGCATAAATCTGGTATATGTAGATATTTTGTACAAAAAAGAAAATTTTAAGTGTTGTAAATATTATCGATTATTATATTGTGTGTTCTAGAATTGCCTTATTTGATTCAATAAGATTTATTCAGTAAGCTAGTCGGGGTAAAAACCTTCAATATTTCATATAATAAAGGAATAGTACAGCAATTTTATGACACCCACCGTAGGGGCTTGACAATCCTAAAATAGGGAATTTTATAGCAATTTTATGACATGCCCAATCGTAGGGCGAATAGCACAGCAATATATATAAACATACATATATAAATATATATATATATATATATATATATACATATATGTGTGTGTGTGTGTGTGTATGTGCGTGTGTGTGTATGTATGTAAATAATTATTTACAAAAAACTTCTACATTGACCGTTCTTATTTTCGATTTTCACCTGTTTCGATCTTCTTGTGGATTTAGGTTTTGCTAATATGTTCTAACATTTGCAACTACGTCTTTGTATTTCAACTTTGTAGTAGGTATTTGTCAATGGTTATCTGTAGTATTTTGGTTACATATACTTATGTATATTTCGCTTTATTATATTAAAGCATTTATTATTATTTGGCGTAAGTACACTCTGTTTTGTGGTGAGTAGTAAAATAAAGTGAAGTATTAAGTTTATGTAATGAAAATATTTCCGATAACTATTGATTAGTCCCTGATACACGGCCGTACCGTTTTGAGACATAAAAATTATTTCAATAAATACAAAGTTGGGGTATCAGCTTGTTTAAACAAAACTTAGCCGCACAATAAAATCAGGAAAAGCAGTATTAAATAAAAAAGTCAATAAGGAAGTTAGTTGTAGAATATAAAAGAAACTTGAATTAAATAACGGTTTTACAGGAAAAACTAGAGAACGAATTTAAATTATCCACATTATCATACTAAAAACTATCAGACCCATATCTAAAAATATCTAAACAAAAAAATATTTGGCCTTTTTTCTTACGTTTTAAAACAGAAAATTTAACTGCTATGTTCCTTAACATTATTGTAGTCTTCGACAATGTAAACTTGAAACAAAGATTTTTTTAACGTATTGATATATAAATCTAAAATTAATGCACTTAATTTAATGCCTAGTGGAAGGTGCATAAAATTAAAAGCATTAGAAAGAGTTCAGCAGTTTAAAAATGAGTTAAATAAAATTGTACCGGTAGATGTATGGCAACGATACTTTAGGCAATATTTAACAAAATAAAAAACTTTTTAAAAATTTTAAAATAGGAAATTAATTAAAATTGTTTTTTAAAAGATAACCCCAACATATTCGTACTAAAACGTGAAAAAATGAAACAAAACCATAATTACAAATAAAGCTATCTACGTTAATAAAACCTTCAACGTGTTAAACGAAAAAAGAACTCAGAAACTGATAGAGTACAACCCGTCAAGCAAGTTTCAATATTAAATAATGACACTCTATAGAAAAAACATTCAATATATATTTATATACATATATATATATATATATATATATATATATATATTATATATATATATATATATATATATATATATATATATATATATAAGATAAGATGCATCTGTAAACAAACTCTTATGAAAATAATAAGAGCTTATTGACGAATACAAATCGGGTTAATAGTCGTATAGCCATTAACAAGACAATAGCTTTATTACTTCACAGGGGAGGAAACATCCACTATCCGGCCGGTTTCAGCTTCCTTAGGCATCTTTAGAGCGAATTAGTTTCCAACCCTGCGAAGTAATCAACGCTATTATACTGATATAATTTCGAAGCCTTCTCTGTACTATGGCATTTGCTCTGAAGATGCTTAAGGAAGCTGAAACCGGCCAATTAGTGGATGTTTCCTTCTCTGTGAAGTAATAAAGCTATTATTTTGATAATGGATATACAAGTATTAGCCTCATTTGTATTCGTCAATAAGCTCTTATTATTTTCATAGTGTTTGTTTACAGAATACATCTTATATTATATATTGTTCTACACAATTTCTTATTGCAGACTACAAATAACTTGTCTTTTATTATTATGAATTGCCTTTGGGGCAAGAACCGGGTGTCGCCACGAGAAGACTTGTTACGTTCGCAAATAAATTTTGCTGTAACATTCCGCAAATCTCAAAGGCCAGACATACTTGTATAATCATCTATAGAACCACGATGTAGTATCGATTCAATTTTTGTACTCCACGTTTATTAGTGTTGGTGTTTTACCACCTGATGGCGGTGTTATTTACTTTTGCCATAGTGCAGAGATTGCTTCAAAATTGGAGACAATTCGCTCTGAAGATACTTAAGGAAGTTGAAACCGGTCGGTTAGTGGATGTTTCCTCCCCTTTGAAGTAATAAAGCTATTGTTTTGTTAATGGCTATACAACTATTAGCCCGATTTGTATTCGTCAATAAGCTCTTATTATTTTCATAAGAGTTTGTTTACAGATACATCTTATTTTATATATCGTTTTACACAATTTCTTATTGCGGACTGCAAATAACTTGTCTTTATATATATATATATATATATATATATATATATATATATATATATATATATATATTTCTGTGACACGCCCTCATTGGAGCGCCACTAAAAAAATGCTATGACAACCCCAGCGTTAATGCGCTGCTAAAAGGGTGCTGTGATACTGGCTAGCTCAATGAATTAATGGAGTTTTCAAAATGAAATCAAACACAGCAGTATCAGAAAAAATTATCTATTAAAGGGCCAGAGTGCTTTGAACTCCGATCATAAGCTTCCTGGTAAATACCCTTACAAATAAATTATTATATAAATAAGACCTATTCTACTTTAAATTTAAGTGACAAATACTCAAATATCAGTTACACACAATGTTTTGTAAGTAATACCTGAAACAATCTGCGAAGCGCTTTTTCCATTGGTAAATAACAGTATTAAATATCTTTTGCTACTGTTTTAATTGAGGTCACATCCCAGTATACAAAATCATACGTAAAATTTTCATTTAGAAACCTGTATGCACCTCGGTTTAATTATTTAAGTTAATTTTGAAATAGCTTTTTATCTTGAAGAATTTTTCATGTTCATTACAATTAATAATTTCTATATTTATATGCAGGATACGCTAAACTTTACTCCTTCATTCACTGTTACGTTTTATTATCAACGTTATATTTCAATTATTAATTACAATATGCATATTGCATACCCAAAATATTATCTTCGCAAAGCAACATGCTCGCAACTTAATCAAAGTAACATTTCGCGATCGAATTAATGAATGAATCTAAGGTCGATTACTTATGTCTAAATACAAAAGTATCTCTTTTGTACTACGTTCTAGTGTTTACGTGTTTCTATTCCAAAGAACACACGCCTATCTGATGCAAGTTTCCGGAAATTCCTCGTTTTAATACCTCATTACCGCGATCGACTTATTAGTGACGTGCGCGGTCCGTCCTACTCTAACACATACAAGGTTATTGTGACGTCGCATACTAATGCCGAAGATAAGCAATAATTTTTATTTATTTTATACGTTTTTAATGCTCCGGCCGCTTCTTTGAATAAAAGTTTAATTTTGTTTAATGGGTTCATACAAAGTCGACGTATTCTTCTCAATTCCTCTCGAAATTTCCAGGATATGTTTTATTTAAATTGAATTTACGTTATACAAAGTCAATTAAACTGATTAATTTCAAGCTTTATAATGCAAATGAGTTACATTTTATAAAAAATATTTACTTATACTGTAAAACGTGTTTTAATACACATAATTAAGATTAAAGCGTTTCGTCTTTAACAAGATTGATATAGCTTTTACGCTAAATAGAAAGAATGTTTTATATGTAACGGGAAATGTATTTTTTTATGATAATTAACGGCTACGTATTTACGCTTGAACTTGATAAATTTCATACAGCATAAGGTCCGCATTTAATGCGTTTTTACATTGTCTAATTAATATTTTATCATTCTTACTTTTATTATTATTATTTTATATTTATATTTCATTTTCTTTTTTGTCCTGATAAAGCCCTTTACAAAAATGGGCGAAACGTCGACCTTAGGTTATAAAATGACACGGTCCCAACCCGGAACCATAAATATTTATAATGACTCCGGCCGTGAAAGCCTTTGACAATGTCACAAAATACGGACTCGTTCGGATGAGAGATAAAATGTAGGTCCCGTGTGTAAGTGTTGTCACGCACGTTAAGGATTCCTACCTTGCTTGGAACAGCAAGAGTTTGGCAAAATCAAAAATTTTCAGGTAAAAAACTCGCTTCCTTCGGGTAGAACATTGGAAAGTAAAATGTAGGGGAATGTGTGCATGATCTTTTCTTTCATAAAGTATTTCCAAATGGATACAACAGTCACATTACGTAAAGCATATTGTTAAGTAACTAAATGTATAAAACTTGGACATTGCAATTTTAAATTGTCAATTAGAAAAGAAATGTCCCAAATTATTACTACAGTTAATTATAAAGGTTATAATTAATTGAGAACTAACTATTTATAGAATTTTACCGTTCCACGTGCATTTATTTTTAGGAATATCGCTATGTTGCTGACATTTAGTGATTTAATTGAATTCAATTTCAAATTGTTATATGTATGCCAGTTTACAAGAAGATGAAACAATGTTATTATAAAATAGATTTAGGTGACGTAGGAAGTTGAAATTCCTTATCTTATTTAGTTAAATATATAGGTGGAATTTTGTAATAGGAACTCCATTTCACCCGAAGCGTATAGTAGTTAAAATCCTCCAGAAGTACTCAACGTCAAGTGGACGCTCACGGACTAGATTCGACTAGATGAACTGGCGTCCATATTTTGGCAGTGTCGAGAGTCTTCCAAGGTAAGTGCTATAGGAAACATAGTCTTAAAATTGTACCTAGTGAATTATTATATTTTTCTACTCTTTTTTGTATTGTATTTTTCTATAGGGACCCGTTCACACACCGCTGTAGTTAACCAAAGCATCCTTATTTTGTTAAAAGATTCGCGCCCTTTCTAGGTAAGTCAAATTTAAGAATTTTGCGCTTTATTCACCAGTAACAGTAGGTTGACGGACGCATTTATTTCTGTTCGCAAAATCACTTTAAAGAAAATTGGTTTAGTGAACAAATCGATAAAGTTACTAGCTCCTAAGATAAAGCTATTATAAAGAGTAAAACACTCTTACAAAAAATTACTATCAGCAGAAATTAATTAACAGAGTATTGAAAAACAAATTAGCAAATTCTATATCAGCGGCTTAAGTAAAGACAACAAGAATAAAAATAAACAAAAATCAAAATACGTTTCACTTTCATACTTACTTAGTTTACTAGAGAAGATACATAACCTATTTAATAAAAACAACATCACAAAGGCATATCCAGGAATTTGTTAAGTAAATTAAAAAACGTAATACCAAAAATAAAAGTGAACGAATTGTATTACAATTCTGTAATGCAAGGATGTGTACATTAGACAACTTTTTCAATACATTGCTAAGTGGTTCAGTGGTTATAAATATTATAAAAAGACTGGCTCACTAAACATGAAACTGTAATAAAACTATCCTGATTTTAGCCGTATAAACGTTATTACAAAGTAAATAAAAAAGCACAAGGGATTAGAAATGATTAATGAACTAAAATACCTTACCGCCTTTAATGATAAAATAAATATTGAATCATTGAGTAAAATGTATCATAACCTAATCCACGGACTACAAAGGAAGTATTAGAAACAAGTTAGTAAACTGTTTACTCTGACAGAAACACAATATCAATCACCCAGTACAACAAACAAATTTACTAAATCAAACAAACTAGTTAAAAGCAAGACCAATTGTCTCAGTAAGTACATAAGTGACAGAAAACTGATAACAATCAAAATTTGCAATTTAGTTTGACGAATGGTGTAAGTATATTGACAGTAATAAGGGTTTAATCGAGTTGCTAATTTATTTAAAATAAAACCTTGTACTATTTTTTAAAATAATATTTGTTTCAATAGTTGTACACATCTTTTTTTATAACAGTTTGGGTTTAAATATTTATTCTTCGTTCCTTGATTAGTAATAAAATAAAGCAGTGTCGATGCTGTTTGTAATCAAAACATTAAAGATGCCATTGCTAAAAACTTAATACAAGATTTTACGTTCCGTACCTGTGATTTAATAATTTGACGCATAATTAATTTAAAATTTCGTATCTCTTATTGTTTCTACGGTTATTTTGTATGCTTTATAGCGTGTTTATCTCCCTTTCAATTTTCAAACGATCATTTGTCTAGCACCATGTAGGTAAATGTTTTCGTTTTATGTAATTAAATTTCACTTGCTCTACTGTACCGACGGTCATGTACGAAATTGTTAAGTGGTTCCGTGTTCTTTTGAAATGGAGTAATTGCTTATTCAACACCCTGCAGGTTTTATTAGTATATGTAAGTGTCATTTAATTATAGCAAATTTATTATTTCAATATAATTAAAATCAGATATTTTTTTTAGCGATTGCAATACGTTTAAAAACGTGGTTTTCGAATGTTAAAGCATTTGTTTTGAAAATATTACATTCATGTAGCGACGTGTTCCATCAAATGGGTTTGCCGTTATTAGTTGTTGTTGACTTTCAGTTTCTAAGGTGGGTTATTCGAGTAATTTTATTTTAGATGCATCTAATGACTGTATCAGTCCGAATCAAAAAATATTCCTATAAAAATTCTCTGAATACACTTATACACATGGAATTATGAAATCAGTTTGTACGAAGCGGTTACTTGAATTTTTTCAATAACAAAGTTATTTGCGGCAATTGGTGGTATATATATTTCTGTGAAACCTCTCTTATCTGCAGGTACTGGCCCTTTAAAAAAAACATTCGAGCCCCACAGTTTGGGCGTCAAGAATGCTGTGAAACCTTTTGAATTACCTGTTCCGTCGTCTTTCTTCTGTTAATCGCCTCGGCTGCTCCTCTAGATAACTTACATCCTCAATCATAAAAGAAACAAACACATTCCTACCAAAAACATCAACGTTAACTCTATTTACATCAATATTCAGAATACATTAAAATTTCAAAATTAAAACTCAGCATAAATTTCAGTTTTAAAAAGAATTTCAAGATTAATTTTAGTATCATTTTACTGTGCATCCAAAATTAAAGTCCTTGTTGGATGCCTACTAATTAATATAACAATATAAGCAGACCGGAGTCTGAGTATAAAGGAGCATCTACCACCCTTTACGTTAATTAACCAGGTTCGTCTAATTGAGCTCAAAGACATACCCAAATTTTCATCATATTCCTGAACATCAAAACAAAATACCCTTTTACTTAAACAAGCAAATTTCATCTTAAAATTAAACGTTTATGGTTAGAACAATTTCACTAATGTCCATTTAAAGTAAATCAATTATAAAGTCATTCAATACACACAAAATGTCAAACAAAATAGTATAATTTACCTGAAGGTTACTGTCCTCGTAGCTTCAAAGTATCGTTTCTTTAGTTAATCACACCATTCAACAGGATTATATTTACGGCTTCTGATTCTCTACGCTTTTAAATTTTTCTCCATCACCATCCATTCAAAGTCGTTTCTGGGCCTTTCCGGAACTCATCTGTGTTTATCTGACCCTTGTTTCATGGATCCTGACACGTATTTGAACTATTTAATTATTAACACCCCCGAAAAATAGCAAAGAAATTCATGCTTCTGTCACCAATATACGCCAAAACTGCATACTTTTGTGTATACATTCGTCGTTGTAAATTTTGCTAATTGGTACAGTGAAACTAAATTTTATTACCTTGTATCTAAGTGCACTGAAGTACATTCATGTTAGCACGTAAATAACAAGCTATTTTGAATCACTAAAATATACTAGCAAACTTTAAATCAAACTAAAATGCACGGTTTAACATCTTCAATCAAGTCGCGTATGTACGAGCTTTTAACGCATCGAATCGTCAAAAGTCTAAGAGAGCTTGTTTATCTTCATCTCGGTATATATAGCAAAAAGCCTTTCTGTCGGTCGGTTCCCCAAAACGGGTAATTCTAAAGAATTTCTCATGCCATGTTCCCAGTCTGTCGCTCGCGCGTCGATTTTTACGAATTTTCACTCGTCCCATTTAAATCTCAGAAATTTCAACACACGGCACGCAAGCATGTCCGAGAAAAACTAATTAATTTTGTACAGAAATTGTTGTTTCTACCTCTGATATTTGCATCCTATTTTCAACCAATTGTGACCCTCGTGACGTTGCTTAAATCCCGCCTTTTACTATATGTGTCTTTGCTTGACGCATTTTCTCTTTCCTTTTCTAACCTGTTCGTATTGGTGCAAATTGATATTCTTTATTATCGATTATATTTTAGTCCATGTGGACTGTTATCTGGGTTTAATAACCCCGTATCGCACATTCTCGTGAATATTAAGCCCCGGTTTCTCCAAGATTCTTTGAAACTATTAATTATCTACAAAATTTACGCCGAATGTGATATTTAAACTACGCAGGTGTTCAAAATAATATTAATTCTCAGAGCTTTATTCCGTGGTATTTTAATCTTGGGTTTTTACAAGTTTCTATAGGTATTATATGTTATTAACGGTTTCATTAACTCCAATTAAAATTGATTTCTATCCTTTTCATTTTTAGCGAATACAACTTAAATATTAATTATTATAGGTACACTTTGTTTTACTACCGGTTACTTAAATAGAGTTAATTAAGATAAATTTTGCACGTAATTTCTCTTTGTTTAGGAATAATTACATTACACGCAGAGCTTTTCAATACTGCTTCTTTTGATATAAAGCGTCTTATAAATAATTTAAATTTCTTATTTTTACTGAAACGACCGAGTTTATTTATGCTTCAAGGTTTTAATAAAGCGTATTATTTAATGAAATTCCTTATACACGGTGATTAAAATTATTTGATGTGATTATTTAATTTTCTACCCTGGTCTAAATATGAGTATTTTCCCCCTATTTGAATACAAATAATCCCACTTATTTGACTTCAAATATAAAGCATTTAGACAAAAAAAAATTACAAAAAAATTGCCTATCTCTCTACCCTTATCTATCTAACTTACCTACTTTGTTTCCAATCAAAAAATATTTACACCTATCCTATATCCCTATCCTATTCCTAACTCTCACCTCATTCTATAAACTGAAATTATCCCTAACTTCATCCTACTTATCCATCTAATCCTATATATATCCTATATCTATCCTATTTCTAACTTTTAACTAATCTTCACTATACTTCACTTCCCCCTACCTAATCCTATATACCCATCCTACTCTTACTCTATTCCTAACTCTCCACTAATCTTATATGAAATATCTATACTTAACCTATCTTATTTTCTTCCTGCATTTACTCTTTATCCTCATCCTAAACCTATTTCTAATTATCTCCCATATTTATCCTATATCTAGCTCTATTTTCTATAAACACTTACTTCTACTTTTCTATATACACCTATATCTACTCTCTATTCTATTCTTATTCCTATATCTATACTAAAATTCACCTATCTCTATCCTTTGTTCATCAAGTTATTTAAATTTAACTCTCTTCTTGACCCTCCAAGTTTTTCTTCTTACCATCCTAATACTCTTCATCCCTATCTCTCCCCCTTCTATATCTATACTTATCATCCCTATTATCTCACATACAATAAACATATCATCCCTATTATCCTGACTCTTAAATATTACTTCTTCTTCAGTCCCTACACTTGTCTGTTTCTCATTTATTATTGTTTCCCTTTCTGCCGACAAACCAAACGATACTACTTTACAATTATCGATTTTTCCCTCTATGGAAAATCCTATGTACCTTCTAGACTGCTTGTGTAATGGAATCCGCCAGAATGAATCCTTTAAATCTACTTGATTAAAAACAAACTTGCCATCTTTACTTAATTTCGTCTTCACCTGCTCCTGATATGCTGCTTCTACCCCACTACTTCTGCATGTTTTGTATTAAAGCTTGAACCTCTACTTTCCTATCCTCTGGACATCTTATTGTGTTGATCTGTTTTACTTCATCCTTCTCTACCTCTACTACATTAATACTAAACCCCGTGTCATCCTCTGTGACTTCATAACTGCCCTTCCATGGCACTACCCTATCATTAATCCTTATTACCTTCCGTTCCATATCTATCAAAACCCCTAACTTCATCATACAGTCAACACCTAAAATGCTCTGAAACTTCAGTCCAGGTACAATTACAAACTCCTGTTCACAGCTTAAACCTCCTATATCTATCCTAAGCACCACAACACTATTTACTACAGCAAACTTCTTTTTATTTGGAGCTACTAAATGGCTACGTTTTATAGGCATAATTCTATCACAAACCTTATCCCTAATTTTGCTGACGAATTCCTCCGATATTAAACTCGCCTCTGCCCCTGTATCAAGTAATACTTCTACATTATTTTCAAAAATTTCTAAATTAATAATTGGCAAACATAATTTTTCTACAGTTTCTGGCTCTACTTCCTCCTCAATTTTGAAAAATTCACGTGGATGTTCGTATACATTTACACAGAAATCTAGTGGTCTGTCACGTTCTAAAATCCTGTCTCATCCTGTTTTCCGTGCTTGGTCCTGGTTGTCCTTCTACAACCTGTGCGTACGTCCTCCTCGTGTTAATATCCGTGTCCCTGTCTCTATTCGGCGTGCTGGTCACAGTCCTGTTTACTTCCGGTAAACTGTTCTGTCGCGTGTAACTAGGTCTTGGCGTCGGTCCCCTAGTCGCACTATTACTTCTGTATTCCTGTCCTCGTCGTTCCCAATTCGGTCGAAAATTTCTGTTGTAGTCAGGCCGTCTCGGATAATTCGGTGTCCTGTTGTCAAACCTAACTGTGTTAACGTTTCGTTCTCGTATCTCTCTTGTCCGTCCTACACATACATCGTCATATCTCTGCAAATACTCTAAAAATGTCTCCCGTTCTGTGATGTTTTGTAAGGCCACGTGTTGTCTAATTTCCAGTTCAAAATGTCGTGATAGGTACTTAATAATCTGTCTGTCCGTCAATGGTGGATTCAGTTGTTTGGCCACACTGTACTTGCGGATGGCATATTGCTCCCTAGAACCTGCAAACTCTCCCTTAAATTTTCCTGTAATCAAGTCGTCCCTAATCTGATCCTGTTTGTGATCACTCCAGTAATGTTGTAAAAATTTGTCTTCAAAGTCCTGATACGTGTCTATGTCCTGTCCTACTAAATTGTACCATGCTTCCGCGTTGTCCTTTAATAAAGCCTTTATCGTATTTAGTTTAGTCTATTCGTCAAATAAATTTCCCACTAGATTTCTTACACTATTAATAAAAATTTGTGGATTTACCCTGTTATCGCCATAAAACTTCATGTGTTGGTCCAATGATACTCCACCTGTAGAAAATCTGGGACCATCCCCCGTTAAATTTGACATGTTGTATTTAATACTACTAACTTCACGTTCTACCCTGCCTAACTGATCCCTACATGAGTCCGTCACTTCAGTCATTTTTACATTAATCTCTTCTTCACAAAAATGCGTACTTCGGACCTTAAATGTCCCATTTCCTGTCGAAGACCTGTAATATCACGCTCATTTTTTCAACCCTATTTTCAACTTCCCCATCTTTACGGTAAGACTATTTTTAAATTCTGAAACTTCTTTATTCGTCTTATCTATTTTCTCACTTAGGGTTTCCCTAACTCCTGTTAATGTCTCATTCATTCGGTCAAATTTTCGATTTAAGTCCTGTCTCGCTCTATTCGATTCATCACTCATTTGCTCAAATTTTCGATTTGAGTCCTCTCTAACCCCGCTTAACGTCTCATTCATTCTTTCAAGCATCCTCATTATCATTTCGTTTCCTTGATCCCCTGATTCCGTCCTCGACTGATCTTTACTGCCTCCCGCTTCTTCCATTTTCGAAATTTTCTCACACAATGCACTATCGTCACTTCCAATTTCCACTCCTTGACTCCTTAACCACTCTTTTCTCTGCATACGTTCTAATCACTCACACACTCTCAAATACTCTTAAATTTATACACACACAGAAACTCTCTCTCAGATCGCCAGTTTCCTGGAATAAAATAACAAAAAATTTTATTTGGAACTCGAGCCTCACTTTTGGGTCGCCAAGATTCTGTGAAACCTCTCTTATCTGCAGGTACTGGCCCTTTAAAAAAAAAAACATTCGAGCCCCACAGTTTGGGCGTCAAGAATGCTGTGAAACCTTTTGAATTACCTGTTCCGTCGTCTTTCTTCTGTTAATCGCCTCGGCTGCTCCTCTAGATAACTTACATCCTCAATCATAAAAGAAACAAACACATTCCTACCAAAAACATCAACGTTAACTCTATTTACATCAATATTCAGAATACATTAAAATTTCAAAATTAAAACTCAGCATAAATTTCAGTTTTAAAAAGAATTTCAAGATTAATTTTAGTATCATTTTACTGTGCATCCAAAATTAAAGTCCTTGTTGGATGCCTACTAATTAATATAACAATATAAGCAGACCGGAGTCTGAGTATAAAGGAGCATCTACCACCCTTTACGTTAATTAACCAGGTTCGTCTAATTGAGCTCAAAGACATACCCAAATTTTCATCATATTCCTGAACATCAAAACAAAATACCCTTTTACTTAAACAAGCAAATTTCATCTTAAAATTAAACGTTTATGGTTAGAACAATTTCACTAATGTCCATTTAAAGTAAATCAATTATAAAGTCATTCAATACACACAAAAATGTCAAACAAAATAGTATAATTTACCTGAGGGTTACTGTCCTCGTAGCTTCAAAGTATCGTTTCTTTAGTTAATCACACCATTCAACAGGATTATATTTACGGCTTCTGATTCTCTACGCTTTTAAATTTTCTCCATCACCATCCATTCAAAGTCGTTTCTGGGCCTTTCCGGAACTCATCTGTGTTTATCTGACCCTTGTTTCATGGATCCAGACACGTATTTGAACCATTTAATTATTAACACCCCCGAAAAATAGCAAAGAAATTCATGCTTCTGTCACCAATATACGCCAAAACTGCCTACTTTTGTGTATACATTCGTCGTTGTAAATTTTGCTAATTGGTACAGTGAAACTAAATTTTATTACCTTGTATCTAAGTGCACTGAAGTACATTCATGTTAGCACGTAAATAACAAGCTATTTTGAATCACTAAAATATACTAGCAAACTTTAAATCAAACTAAAATGCACGGTTTAACATCTTCAATCAAGTCGCGTATGTACGAGCTTTTAACGCATCGAATCGTCAAAAGTCTAAGAGAGCTTGTTTATCTTCATCTCGGTATATATAGCAAAAAGCCTGTCTGTCGGTCGGTTCCCCAAAACGGGTAATTCTAAAGAATTTCTCATGCCATGTTTCCAGTCTGTCGCTCGCGCGTCGATTTTTACGAATTTTCACTCGTCCCATTTAAATCTCAGAAATTTCAACACACGGCACGCAAGCATGTCCGAGAAAAACTAATTAATTTTGTACAGAAATTGTTGTTTCTACCTCTGATATTTGCATCCTATTTTCAACCAATTGTGACCCTCGTGACGTTGCTTAAATCCCGCCTTTTACTATATGTGTCTTTGCTTGACACATTTTCTCTTTCCTTTTCTAACCTGTTCGTATTGGTGCAAATTGATATTCTTTATTATCGATTATATTTTAGTCCATGTGGACT
Organism: Platerodrilus igneus; assembly: GCA_036346225.1. Classification (NCBI taxonomy): domain Eukaryota; kingdom Metazoa; phylum Arthropoda; class Insecta; order Coleoptera; family Lycidae; genus Platerodrilus; species Platerodrilus igneus. The sequence continues at coordinate 209,283 of JARFIW010001381.1, forward strand.
GTTATCTGGGTTTAATAACCCCGTATCGCACATTCTCGTGAATATTAAGCCCCGGTTTCTCTAAGATTCTTTGAAACTATTAATTATCTACAAAATTTACGCCGTATGTGATATTTAAACTACGCAGGTGTTAAAAATAATATTAATTCTCAGAGCTTTATTCCGTGGTATTTTAATCTTGGGTTTTTACAAGTTTTTATAGGTATTATATGTTACTAACGGTTTAATTAACTCCAATTAAAATTGATTTCTATCCTTTTCATTTTTAGCGAATACAACTTAAATATTAATTATTATAGGTACACTTTGTTTTACTACCGGTTACTTAAATAGAGTTAATTAAGATAAATTTTGCACGTAATTTCTCTTTGTTTAGGAATAATTACATTACACGCAGAGCTTTTCAATACTGCTTCTTTTGATATAAAGCGTCTTATAAATAATTTAAATTTCTTATTTTACTGAAACGACCGAGTTTATTTATGCTTCAAGGTTTTAATAAAGCGTATTATTTAATGAAATTCCTTATACACGGTGATTAAAATTATTTGATGTGATTATTTAATTTTCTACCCTGGTCTAAATATGAGTAATATATATATATATATATATATATATATATATATATATATATATATATATATATATTACGTAGAGATGGATTGAAGCAGTTGAAAGTAATTTACCACCAATTGCCGCAAATAACTTTGTTATTAAAAAAATTTCATCTTACAAAGTAACCTCTTCGTACAAACTGATTTCATAATTCCATGTGTATAAGTCTATCAGTGAATTTTTATAGGAATATTTTTTGATTCGGACTGATACAGTCATTAGATGCATCTAAAATAAAATGATGTAGGTAATCAAAGCCACACAACGAAGAAATAGGAACTCTTACAGATTTTCCGGACGTTCCGTTGCGGTCCCACACTGATGTCCCTATGTCATGGAAAAATTTTGGTATGCTGTGCCGGATGATCTCGCATATGTCGACTAAAATCAGTGAGGGACCGCAACGGAACGTCCGGAAAATCTGTAAGAGTTCCTATTTCTTTGTTGTGTGGCTTTGATTACCTACATCAGAAAGAATTGTGTCTGGGATTTTTAATTAAGTTTTCCAGTTACTCATGGTGTTGAAATTAAATTTACTTCATTTAAACTGGCGGTATATGCTGATGACAACAGCTTTTTCTTGTTCGGGAATCAATTTTAAAATATAATTTTCCAATTATATAAAAATTTAGTATATACTATTAAAGTGGTACGTTTGCTAATCTATTTTTAGCCATGAGGAAAATTGCATTTCAACTTTGCTACTGACTAATTTACCGTTAGTATTGCTTTTTTGTACTTGCTTATCTAGAATTACTCGTGGACAGTACGTAACTACGTGACTTTATGACTATTTTTATATCAAAAATTTAATATTGGATAACTAGAGGATTGAAAACAAATCACTGTAAATATATTTGTTTAAAATTTTTTCTATATAAGCACTTGGATTAAGATAGTAAATTAGGTTAAGGTAATCAAAGAGGGGTATTAATTATTTTTGCGAACGTTTTTGCACTCTGTAAGTCCTCCGGGATATTTTGGATAAATGTTTTGTTCTATACGAAATGGTTTTCTTTTTTTTCACATGTTGTAAATAAAATGCCCTTCTTGAGGTTTCCTTTTTCTTTCTGTGTGAACTCCCGTCTCACACTCTACGACGTTTTTAGCTAGCGCGGCATTAATTCTTTGGAATCCCCTGGTTTTTGTAGCAGTACCCGCTGCTGGCGAAATTTCTTTGCTTTCTTTACTACTTTCTTTATTATCCGCACGGATTGCTATAAGAAAGTCTGAACGTTTTAAGACAAAAATATTAAGTCAATAAGTACAAACATTGAGTAACAAGGAGTTTGAATATAATATTAATAAAGGTTCCCAATAAAATCTACAAAAGCGCAGTTTTAAAAAAAAACAATAAAGAGATTAGTTGTAGAATATAAACGACATCGGCGAAATAATGTTTCCATACAAACAAAGTACAACTTTTATTATTTAATATTGGATAACTAGAGGATTGAAAGCAATTCACTGTAAATATATTTGTTTAAAATTTTTTCTATATAAACACTTGGATTAATATAGTAAATTAGGTTAAGGTAATCAAAAAGGGTCCACGCGCGTACCTAAAAGTAGCTAAACAAAGAAACGTAAAAATTTTCTTGTTTCGTGAAAAACTGAAAAATCTAACTCACACATACCTTAACATTCACGATAAAGACCTATTATTTGACAATTAAAACAAAGGTAGTTTAAAACAGTGATATATAAATTTAAAATTAATGCACTCAGTTATTGATTAGTGACACGTGCGTAAAATTAAAAGGACTAGATAAGAGTTTATGCTACTATAAGATTTGATCCTACTGTAATATTTGGTAACTGGCTTGATAGTTGAGAGGTCCGAGACGAAGCTAATTGCGTATCTCCTCCGAAAGTGGGTAGCAAAGGGGTGCCGGAAAATTAAATTGTACCTGAAATAAGTACGATTTTGCGATGGAAAACCGGATATTTTCGTCGAGGATCGGTATTTTTGGCAAATTTTGGTTTTGCGGTAACGTCGTGCGCTGCGTGTATAAAGTCACCAATTTCACGCACGTATGAGCCTAACGCGAGTTGCTAGAGAACCGGCAAGTTGCCAATTTAAACGAGTGTGAGGAAGACGGAAGATCGATTAGTTTGCAAAATTATACACGGGGAACTCAGCAATCGAATTAGAACCTAAATTTGACGCTGTTTCCACGTAGGAGACCTATTTTTCGAGAAATTTGCGAGTAAAATTACAGAAATTATACGATATGTCAAAATTGGGTCGCGACAACGGACGGATATATCCGAAGCGTTGGCGTAATAATTTAAGGGGTTTGTTTCAATTTATTCTAAATTCTAAGATTACGCCGTTGTAAAATGAGTAATGTGTAGTGTGTCTTAAAAATCGATTTAGAATCTAATTTCGTAGCGATTTCTAATACGGAGGGATTATTTAAAATAAAATATTAAATTCCGAACCCGTTCGAATAGATTTCGTAATACACAAGTAGAACGTTCGACATTTCGACAAAGTTCGGCAGGATAGCTCATTGCACATGTTTCGGATTACATGCACGGGGTGTCGGGTTCGAAGGTTCAAAGGACAATTGACGCCAACTCTCTTACAAAAGCTGTTGCGATAGAATTTTCTAAAATTTTTTACACCTAAATATCGCATTTCTCGATTTCCGTTTGGTTTCGCATAAGTTAATTGTCCGTTATTCAAGTTTCAAGTTATTAAATCCAAAATTATGGCGTTATTAAATATTTGGCACAACTGGAGGACGTAAGTTGCATTTTGTATACGATTTGGTACTGTTTCAGATATAAAAACCCTTAATTTTTGGGAAAACTTATTAAAAACCTCTGAAGTCAACGAACAGACACGCACGAAAGCGCTTAAAATGATGCGTTCAGTACCTTAAATGTCATTTCCAATTTTCAATACACAGGTATGATACGATAAAACGTCTAATGTATAGCGCGATACCTTAAAATCGATTTCACATTTCAATCCGTGATAATTTCCAATGTATGAAGTCTAATTTTTAAAACAATTAATAAAATTAAATCAAATTGACATACGCTTTTCTCACACAGTCGTAATTATTATTTTTTTTAAAAGTATACCAGACACCATTTTGTACAAACATTACAATCATTTTCTGGAAGACATACGAAGGTACGGGGACGTTCGGAATAATATATTTTAGGACGCTTGACTGAAGAACATCGACGATTTAATTTCACAAGTGGGAGTAATATTCTTTTTAATTTAAATTAATTCTTAAACGTAAAATAGTTATCTGCACTAATGTTAGTATGGTTTTGCCGCTAAGTAATTGATAAAAAGGTTAAGCGAATTTTTGATAGTTGGTCGACCGCCAACCGCGAGCACGCGTAGACTTAAAGTAGCCGCAAATTTATATCCTTACATTTGATTTTCCAATGCTCCACCCGAAGGTATTATATTGGCCAGAAAGCGAGTTTTTTTTACCTGGAAATTTTGAATTTTGCCGAACCCTTGCTGTTCCAAGCAAGGTAGGGATCTTTAACGTGTGTGACAACACTCACACACGGGACCTCCAATATACCCCTCATCCGAACGAGAGCGTATTTTTGTGAAAAATGCTCGCCTAACATTTTTCAAGCGGACCGTGTTGGGATTTGAACCCGGGACCTTGGGCATACGCAAATTTATATCTTACATGTGATTTTACAATGCAGTACCTGAAGGTACTACATTGGCCAGGAAGAGAGTTTTTTTTTTACTTGAAAAATTTTGAATTTTGCCGAACTCTTGCTGTTCTAAGAAAGGTAGGGATCTTTAACGTGCGTGACAACACTCACACACGGGACCTCCTCCATTTTACCTCTCATCCGAACGAGGGTGTATTTTTGTGAAAAAAGCTCGCCTAACATTTTTCGAGCGGACCGTGTCGGGATTCGAACCCGGGACCTTGGGCATAGTAGTCACAGCAAATTTATATCGCCATACCAGCAGCTACAAGAGCAGCTGATTCAATACCGCGAAAGCGAGACTGGTTAAAAGGTGTCCGCAGCCAAATTGTTTCCCAGGCAAAAGGGATTTTAAGGCAGAAAGGAATTACTAGGCTAAAGAGCTGACGGACGAAAGTAGGTACTCTCCGGACAAACGAGCTCACCCGGCCAAAAGAAAATCCTCCCCGTAGGGACTGAAAACCAATTCTGTAAGAGCAAAAAACTGCTACGCCCTGACTAATTATAGAAACACAGTAGGAAGTAAAAACAAATTTTTTGTTTCAGTAGGCAATAACGGTACTAATATGTGGACAGGAAACGACCCGGGTTAAGTTCATCGAATCTTCTTTTATAGATTTTCCTAAACGAAAATGCGTGTTATGATTTTAATTCCAATATTAATACAGGCACATCATATAAAAAGATCAAGCAGAAATTGATAACTGAATGGACAAAATATTAATTGCATATTTAATGCATTGCAAAATTTCGAGATATATAGTTCTGTCTAGACAAATGTGAAGGTCGCTTTCCGCAGTTACTTTGATCTTAAACATATTCATATATTACGTATGTGTCAATTTTATATATTTCTGAAATATATGTTGCTTTTTTGCTTAATTACATACTTAAAATAATCGTATACAATATTATATATGTTTGTAAACAAGAAATACAAGAGTATTCAAACTTTAAAAAATTTGAAGGGTATTCTATTAAAGTAATTAAATGTCTACTTTCTTTCAACACACTGTATATGCAATTCAGCCAGTTACCATATTTTTAATCGGTAAAGGTAAAATACCAACACTTTTACTTGAAACTTTTACTCGTGTCCTCAATGGTAACGAATATAAACAAAAGGCAAAAAATAGTTAAAAACATGGTACAAAAGCGCACTCACAAAACAAAATAAATACAAGCAAATAATTACATAAAGGTATTACTTACAAATTTCTCGCTGGCTAAACTATCAGCTCTCCACGTATTTACGAACGGTTTTATTTGATTTTATCGAAATCTAAATAATAAATACAGATAACATACTCTTGACCGTGACATAAAAATTATGAGATCGCGTCATTTTCGAGTCTTTTAGTTTGAAACGTGTATTGAATTGAATGTCTCCCACTCAAATGCATAAGGACAGGGACACTTTATTTGTAACTGACACGTGCTGCACCTCTCCCTTTTAACCAACATTAATATTCATACTGATTATGAAATAGGCTGATGCGCATTTGATGTAGTATTAATGAAAAAGTATGTTCAGGTTAAATTCTCTGCTCAAAATAGGTCTTTCTCCTAGTGGTTTTATTATTATCGATTAAATATATACTACCACGCCTTTAAAGTAGAATCTGGTCTTCTCTTCCATCTATTTATGTATTTAGTATCTTTAAAGAAATTGTTTATAGCCTAGTAATATTGTCAACCTATTACAAACCGACGATCAGTCTGTGTTTTATTTGATATAATTGGGTGTCACAGTTGACAAGTAAAACTGCCCGTTTCTTGGGAGGTCATTCTCTAAGCACCGATAGCTTGAACCTGATAGAGTTGATACAAAATGGACTTTTCAAACAGAGAGAACGATAGGTACTTTCTGAGAACGGCAAACTTTGATCGGTGGAGAAGAATCTAGACAGACATAGATAAGTTTTGATCATAGCGACGATGGCTCTAGTGAATTCACGACATAGGTTTTCAACAAATCATGTTATAACAAAGACGCTGAAGTGTCTGAAATCAAAAGGGAAAAATCATTAAACCAAGAATGTATTGATTGACAGCCACAGGGGTGCAATTAGAAGCATATAAACAGGAACAATCTAGAAGATTCTCAAAATTTCTGGTAATCGTAGAAGGTTCGTCAAGAATTATAATTAGGCGTATATAAAACCGCATGGCTCGACAGAACGGGAAGTTACAACCGAAGCATAAATTCACGAGAATGATATAAATTATTAGATGAAGCGTTAAAATAAATACATTTAACGTACATAGATAGAAGTGTCTGTGTAAATAAATTTACGTACTCTAACGGAGTAGCAATTATCGCGTTAAAAAGAATTTAGTGTTAGTAAACAGTAGATAAGCTACCTTCCTACAACCTCAAAAAAGCGGCTTCTTTATAGGATTTAACATAGTAAATTTTAAGGTTCGTTTTGCAAGTTTTTATAATCTTCAAGATCATTCATTTGAGAATCACATGACGTCATCATGTAAAACCTTTCACTTTTGTTGTTTAAGTTCAAAGCTCAATCCTTTAGCACTTTCGCACTACTTTCGTCTCCACCAACGGGAGTGTTTAAAATGCATTTATTAAAATAATAGTAGATAAGCTATGTCAGTACGAACACTACATAAAATCGCCAATTTTTCGATTTGCATATTTTTTCTACTTGTAAGTGTCATTCGCTCCAGCGTGTCGACCAATCACGTAGCGAGTCTATTACTTTTATGTACGTGTCGACATATTACATAACGCTTCTCCTCACGCCCCACTCGGCGCATGGCCTCAATATCGATGAAAATCTAAGGTCCATTTTGCAAATGTTGAACCCTTCAAGATTATTCACTCCAAACCAATGTGACGTCATTAGACGAGTCTAGTACTTTCGTGTGTGTGGCAACCAATCACCTAAGACTGCGGCTGCCCTGAAAGCTTCTCGTCATCACCACCGCGCGGCGGCGACATGGAGCAATCGCAGATGTACTTTCAGGATTACTCTATTAGCCATTCTGAATTACTTTCGTTTCCGCAATCATCATATACCTCTTAGCTCTGGGGCACAAGAGTTCACCCAGCGCTAGTGCTTCGGTCCGAGAGCCCCGTTCGAAAAACCATATTTTTTATTGAAGGTTAATATAAATATATGCTTGTCAAGCGCAGACCCCTAAACAACGCACGTTATGGAAGAGGAAGTGACGTAATCATTCCTAGGTAAGCCTTATGATGGACGAGGCGGGTTCTGGGATATGCAGTTCCGTTCCAGTAGCAAGGGCGTGTTCTGCAACAGAAAGTTCTATTTAAGAATCACATGACCAACTTGGGGGTCCCGCAGCGCTAGGGTTTCACTCCGAATTTCAAATAAAGGTGCATATATTGATGTTTAAAATTCAGATGAGTCATTGACGTACTTATAATATATAACATTTTAGCTTAGAAGGTCCCCCCAGTGCTAGGGTTTTGTTCCAAATTTCAAGTAAACGTGCACGTGAATAATTCAGATGTGTCATTACCGTAGTCATCACATATAACTCGGGGGGGGGGGCGCAAAACTAGGGCTTCGCCACTAGAGTCTCGTTCCCAAGGCCTTTTTGGTTTAGGTAAATTAGAGGATCGTCATTGTCGTCGTCGTCTGCAGCGGCGGCTGCGGTGGCGGCGGCGTTGTGTGATGGGGAGAGCAGCGTCACGTTGTCGGGTGCTGAATAGGGTGGTTCCCCGTTGAGAAATCGAATAGTTAAGTAAAAAAAAGCAAAACCGCTTACACTAACCTTATTTTCTCAGTATTACTTTATATTACTTAGTTATTCACTAACACACTTAATTTACATATTTTTTATTTTTATCGTAAAATGTGGTTTCCAGATGCGAATAAGGTGTAAGAAGTTGCTGACATAATGACTATACTTGCAACAATTCAAATAAACGTACATGTATTAACGTGAAAGGCTCTGATGAGTTATTGGCACAATCATCATATATAATTTATTGCTTGCGGACGCAGCGCTAAAGCTTAGCCCCGATAGTCTCGTTCCAAGAGCCTTTTAGGTTAGTGTGAATTCGAGAATTGTCGTCGACGTTGTGTGATGGAGACAGCAGCGCTCCGTCGTAAGGTGGTGAATTAAGACGGCGCCCCATTAAGAAATTGAATTGTTGAGAATGGGGATGAGTATCAGAAGTTAAGGTAGAGCATTTTTGAAGTTAAACAAGAACGCATTAGATATGTCAGAGCTTTTAATGTTTCCTTTTTAAATAACGCGTGCACAGTGACACACAGACCCTTATAGACAAGTATCATACGCTATTCTTTAATCCCAATGCATGTTTAGCTTTTTGGTGAAAAGTTGAGTAGGTTCTATGTTATGACTCGTTAAAGTTGGAAATAATTAAGCGATGCGAAAGAACAACCGTTTTAAATATTTAAGAATCAGTAGACTTCCAAGAGAACAACAAAGTTTATATCTTAGAAATTCAAGGTTTTCAGTATCACTAGCGAATTTTTGTGAAAGATATTGCTGTGTTGTTACATTTACCGCGTTACAATTTACACGCTATTATTACACTTTAGGCGTGGCTCTAACGCCATTGTTATAAAACGTACACCGACCACGTTTTTACCGGATGATGCAATTCCTGTCTAAATCAATTTACATGCACATTCTAGGTAAAATTCAAATTACTTACGTGATGTGTACATCTCAGGGTCCAGCACGTGGGATGTTTTCGTGATTACGCCGTGTTGAACATCAAATTAATATCCGTCACTGAACTTCTATTGCATCTCGTAGGGGTTTAAAAGGAAAGGGGTAGCAAAACGATAGAGGGAGGTAAAGGAAAACTACATACCTGTTTTTTAAAAACTACACCGCACTTAGATACTTGTTGCTTAAACCATGTCTCGTTGCTTAATGTCGCCTCTTCGACTCGCGTACATCCGCACTCCTTCTGCGCAGACTCGACTGTCAGCAACGGCGGAAGTTAGCGTATCATTTCAAAAATATACGGCAGTTAACCTACAAGGTGTCTCTAAACCTAAAACATGATGCATGACCAGTTTGGAATGTAACAGTGTCAAACATAAAAAAACGATGAAATATGGCTTGAGATGATTTTATCAACCTATGCCAGAATTTTAAAAAGCACAATGCTTGGTTAGAAGAACATTTACACGGGATTAACTAGGTTAATCTATCATTAAATGGTTTATCACTACTGCATTTATCAATATATTTACAAAAGGTAATACCACCGTATCTTTTTATTTAAATATTCGCAAATAAATATCACAGTGTACATTAAGCAAATTCAAAGCAAGTTTTTATAACAAAAGTTGCATTCAGAATGGAATAATTCCGGTTGCAACCCTCAACTCTTCCGCCTGTAGTCTTCCCTCTAGATTGATAACAACATTTTTGCGCAAAACTTCTAATCTATCGAATAGTAACAGATACGTTAACAGCAGGAAATTTTCTTTAATGGCACAGTAAACTATATTAACCAATGCAGCGGTAAAAGTTGGCGTTGATACTAGAAGAATTTGCACTCATACTATAACCGAATAGGAATATTAAATATATTGCGACTTATTAAGATTACATTATCTCTGTCCTCCCCCGCAAACCATGGAATCTTGACGAGATGGGGAGACGTGTATGTCTCAGAGAGGCAGACAGTTGAGTCGAAGGTGCAACCATATTGAAATGGACGAAAGAAGTACTTTAGATGAGGAATGGTCAAAACTGAAAGATGAAATTACTGGGACAGCAGATGAAAAACTAAGAAAAAAGGCAAAGTCAAATGAAATTCATGGGTAACACTAGGTCGTGGATTTGATAAATGACCAATGATAATTTAAAATTGTATAGGATGAAACATGCAGATAAAGGTATAGCAGCGTCACGAGTGAAAAAATAGAACTGCAAGCTTTGCAAGAGAAGTATGGTTGCATGAGAAATGCAAACATGTTGAAATCTGTATGGTTGTGGGAAAGCAGATGCAGCTCATAGGAATATCAAATAAACGTTTGGAGAGACGAAAACCGTTGTACAAATCTAAGTAAATAACAAAGTTGTAACCGTTGTTGAGGCCTAATAATTGCAGAGTAAAATACTTCATATAAATAATTAAAAAATTGAAATTACCGAGGATTACGACATTAATACTAAACAACAAGAAAAAAAGCATGTTACCAAACATACGATTTATTCTGATTAACAGCGTCCTCTTGTGACCGAAATATTTCGACAACATGGCATCTACATGAACAGTTGTACTGGCAACAATTAACGCAGAAATTACGTTAAACCATCAGCAACTGAGTTTTCACTCAAACACTGCTAAATTCCATTATTCCGTAACATCATTCAATCTTAGAGTAGTCGCTTCGATACAAAATTTGAATTTGCATAATGTCAAAAGTCGTCCATTGAATTAGTTACAGGGAAGATTAACGTAAGTTAAATAACTGCAAAGATGGTATTATAGAAGTTGTGCTATAATATTTAAGAATAATTAAATATACATTAAAACTGATAGATTTTATAAACCATATCGTCCAATTTTCTACATCGTAGACGAGGACTCTGAGAGAACTAATTTTCAAAGGCTATGCGGAGGTCGTATTTCAACATGTTAATTAGGGCAAACATGTTTCTCACATGATAGTTGCAATATGACTGGCCTGTTTACTGAAAAGTTATCTATTACTACAACGAGCGTTCAACAGTGCACGTGCGGCTTGATTATACCATAAATAACTAGTTATGTATTCATGCACTGTAGCTAGCAACGTTTTCTATTTCAATAAATAGTTATGAAGTGACTTTTTAGTGCTTTTACAAATCTAAAAAAAAATGACTAACAAATGTTAATTTAAACATTTGGATATGCAAACAAAATTTTTTTCAACAATTAAAATCCAACACTGGCCATATACATAGTGATTTACTAACAATCATTAAAGTTAAAGTTTTTTTCAGCTGCTTAATTGCATTAATAAAATAAAAATCCTTCACAGTATCAAAACAATAGTAAACAGAATAATCGTTCCTGAAGCTGTCTACCTTTCTGGTACTATATTCAATAATTCGGAAGTTTGGACTGCACTCGTCTACGAGTTAGATACGGGATTAACCAATTAAACTATGTTAGAACACAACAACATCTTAATATCGCGACCCACAACATTTCTTTTCGCTAAAAAGATGTAACGAATAGCACGTTGTATGGAATCGTCCCAGTTATAATGCGTGAGGTATTCTGAGAATATCTGTAAATATTTTGAAAAGAAAGTGCAAAATGTTCCCAGAAAAATAGCCAATTAATGCGAGTAAAATAGAATATAATGATTTCCATTAAATTTTGTGTTCGCATGGAAAAGCAATGTCTACTGTAATAATCCGGTAGGTTAGCAACCACTCATGTAGCTGAATGGTGGGAAATGTATAAAAGGTTGCATAAAGGTTTATACAACGTATAGCGACGTGTATTATGATTAAAATAAAATGGTGAGCGCAATAAACGAGGCCACAGATTAAATATTGAGGAAATAAATTGTTGTGTGGGAAATGCAGAATCCGTTAAAATGGGGAACCATATCTTAAACATGGCTAGTCGTTTAAAGGCAATTGTAACAACAACACAAAGAACGTGATCATTACGTAATTAACGTGACAGTAACCATATATCCAGCGTAGATAAAATGTATTATACAGGGTGGGAAAAATTTCCATGTGCAGTATGGGGATCTCGGAAACTATAAGAGCTAGAAAGTTGGTTAAATGGGAAAAAACTTGTGCAATTATAAGCTCAATTCAAAACTAAAAAGAAAATAAATGTATCTCTGTCCGTTCTAAAAATATGGCATAAAAACCAAAATTTACTAAATTCGAAAATGCTTAATAACTCCTATACTATTATAGCTATAAATGTGAAACTTGGCTCGTTTACATAAGTCATTAGTAGGAATTCAACGAAGTGATCAGAATTTTTCTAAGCCTTCTGTATTCAGAGATGCGACTGTCAACTTTTATTTTTTATGGACGCCATATTGGATTTTTGCAGTTTTAAATAAAGGGAAAAATTACAAATTCATTGATATACCACATTGTATACTTTTCTTTTAAAATGGCCGATATATTGTAAATTGTTTAGTTTATATGAAAATTATAGTCTTTATTTAGAATAGAAAAACAATTTAAGAATAAAGTGCTGTCATCAGTGAAAAGTAAGAATTTTCAGTTGTAGTTTTTAGCATTTTAATAAAAAACAAAACTGAAAATTTGGTTTTAGGTTTTGTGGTTTGTTATTTTTAAACAAACATTATCAATAAAATAAAATTGCAAATTTGCTACTTTTTATTGAGATCTAGTCACTACAGTTAGAAAACAATTGAAGAATGAAGTTCTGTCATTAGTGAACAGTAACTAATGAGTTATTTGTCACCATTACATGTTTTGCTATTTTGGTAATTTATAATTTTTAATATTGTGGTGGAAGTAGAATAGTGTTAATTGAAATTTATTTAATATTCATAGTACTATCCATAATGGTAAGATATTCTGTGGAACAGAAATTTGATATGTACAATGTTTACTTGGAATGCCATCGAAATTCTATTACATCTGAGCGTAGATATTCAGAACTATACCCAGAACGACCACAGCCTTCCAGAATGGCTTTTGTAAGAGTCTACAGCACCTTAAAAACTCATGGATCCTTTAATAAGCAGCGAGGAAGATATAGTAAACATGCAGATATCAATGTTACTAATGTATTAGCACAGTTACATCTGAACCCACAAACATCTAGTCGGAATATCTCTCGCGAATGTGGGTTTACTGATCGTGGTGTTCGTGCTATAATAAAACCTAACAAGTATCACGATTACAAATTCATTCCAGTACAAAAATTGCACCCTGGAGACGATGAACGACGACGTGTTTTTTCTCAATGGATGCAAACGAAATTAAGTTTTGACCCAAGTTTTAGCAGAAAGATATTGTGGTGTGACGAAACAAGTTTCACTAACTGTGGCATTTTTAATAGAAAAAATGTGCACTATTACGCTCAAGAAAATCCCTAATTCCTAATCCCTAATATTATCAACAAGACGGCTGTGCTTCCCACAATGCCAGCGTGGTAACCGAGTATTTAAACGAACGCTTTCCTAATCAATGGATAGGCACGTGCGGTCCAGTAAGATGGCCACCACGGTCTCCGTGCTTCAATCCACTCGATTACTATTTATGGGGAGCCATTAAAGACCACGTGTACAGTGAAATACCAGAAGACAGAGATGAAATGGTTGACATAATAAATAGATACATACAATCAATAGATTCAAACACAGTTCGACGTGCGGTACAAGATATGGGTAGAAGAACAGAATTGTGCATTCGCACCGGAGGAAACCAATTCCAACAATTTAATTGAATGTTTTGATCAAAATTTTTGTTTGTTTTCCTATTCTAAAGAATATAATTTTCATAAAAACTAAACAATTTACAATATTTCTGTCATTTTAAAAGAAAAGTATACAATGTGGTATATCAATGAATTTGTCATTTTTCCCTTTATTTAAAACTGCAAAAATCCAATATGGCGTCCATAAAAAATAAAAAAGTTGACAGTCGCATCTTTGAATACAGAACGTTTAGAAAAATTTTGATCACTTCGTTGAATTCCTACTAATGACTTATGTAAACCAGCCAAGTTTCACATTTATAGCTATAATGGTATAGGAGTTATTAAGCATTTTCGAATTTGGTAATTTTTGGTTTTTACGCCATATTTTTAGAACGGACAGAGATACATTTATTTTCTTTTTAGTTTTAAATTGAGCTTATAATTGCACAAGTTTTTTCCCATTTAACCAACTTTCTAGCTCTTATAGTTTCCGAGATCCCCATACTGCACATGGAAATTTTTCCCACCCTGTATATGATCCACGGCTTCTGACCGCAACTAATAAGAATCACAAGAAGAAAAAAGAATGTTATATATTGACTAGACCCGAAAAAAAAACACTTAGGTTAAAAAGTTAAAAGGAAATACAGTTATAAGATGCAAACATAAACTTTGCCGCAGGAAAAAAGACGGCCAGCGTTCTATTTCATTTAACTACACTTGCAAGGGCAGTGGACGTTTCAACCACTGGTTTGTGAAATTAATGTCGTGACGACCGGGAAAACCTAAGAATTAACACCACAAATATTTTGTACTGTGAATGGTTTTAAGGGAGCGTGTAAGTTACATAAAAAGAAAACTGAAATAATTTATAATTATGTACATATGGATTTTAAATGTATACGTAATTGTTTTCATTTAGTAGTAAATTAATAGAACGTGGAAGTAATTATTTTGTTGGACTATGAATTAGCGAAGAAATTAATCTTGAGCAAATTTGAGCACGATACTATCGTAAAAGAAGGTTGGGACCGTTTAAAAAAATTAATAAATATGTGCGTATTGAGTTTAAATGTAAACTTTATTGACGGAATCTATTGTCAGTTAAAAAGAAAAAAATTTAGTGATTCTAATGAACAATAGAATAATAAACGGAGAAGTTGGTAATTAACTGTTTTCTATGTATTGCTATTAAGGGCATTTCGAAAAAAACAATTTACAATATCAGGTGTATCAATATTGAAAACGAGAATAATAGTATGATAGTATCATTGATTGGTTTAGTGTTTTCATTCTTTAAGATTTTCTTTAGTAATACATGACCAGTCTGATGATAAGAAAATATTTAATCTCCATAGAGATTAAATTTCGGTTGAATTTGATTTGAATTTATTTATAAACTAGACCAAATTAAACGAAAAGTGTGAATAGATATCCAGTGATAAAATCGTATTTGGAAGAGACACCAGTTACATATCTCTCATATTAAAATACATATAAGGATAAATGTAATTATTATGTTTTAGTAATAGTATGTTACATTGTATTAAATGAAGGCTATAATTAAAGGTTAATTAGAGTTCATGTCAGAAATAAGAAAGGAAACGACTACTTTTTATTCCAGACGAAACCTGATACTGCAGGTGCAAAAACAGTAAACTGCAATAAAGCAATGTTAATTAAAATTACTTAGAATAAGACATTGTAAGATTATCAAGAAATTGCAGATAAAAAGATCTGCACTTTCCCACAAGATGAAGTGAGACCAGAGGCTTCATAAATACTGTAAGAAGCCCCTGCCCGTCAGTCAGTTTTCGAACTTCATAACTTTAACATTGATGGTAGTTCAAGCTACTCATTGCTAATTATTGATTGTTAAAATATTAACTTTGATTATTTTTTCGTCACGTTAATGAACATAACTTATAAGTTGTTATAGAAGAAATAAACCAATTTTGTAATTACTGTATTAAAATAAATTTGATAGGAGTGTTTTTGGAAATAAATCTTTTTTAAAAGAAACTTCCAAAGGTCCAAAACCTATCTCGCCTTATTTAAAAAATTTCTTTGAAATTTAAGAAGCGTTTTAAGGTGTTGTAGGACAAAGTAAAGTACACTGTGTTAAATTTAGGTAACCAAAAGCAAAGAAGACCTATTCGGAATAATCGTCTTTTGTGTAGAAAAATATTGAAAGGATTACCGAGACAAGGCGGTTTGAAGCCACTAATTATGACAATAGGAAAGGCCTTTTAACGTAAGTGGTTATAGAGTGTAGTTTTTGAATTTGACTCATTTCAAATGTTTTTTTTTTATTATATTTTTCCCAAGGAACCCGCTTCCACACCACTGTAGTTATCTGGCGTACCTTTAAAATTGTTACACAGTCCCGGCCTGTTCAAGACACATCTAAATTTTTAACGTAACGCTCATTTTACAAGTAACAGGTTCTTTTTATTCCGTTAATGCAAACTGTGGGAATTTGATATACATTCGTCAAACATCTTAGTAATTCGTTATACGATACTTCACAGTAGCCTTACAATATACGCCATGGTGCGTTATTTGGCAGCTTCCTCATTCTATTCTCCAGAATATAAAAGATCTTTTGGTTTCAAGATCATTTTTGCTTAGATGTTTTAAGTTTTAATACCAGTTTGCAGTTTGCTAGTTCAGCTAACATTTTTTGTTTTCTAGTTGGGAATTATATAGGTTCGTCTAAATCCAGCGGTTTAACGCTTACGCTATTTATGAGAGGTCGCTTTTAAATTCTCAAACTAGAGATGAAAAGGAGTGATTATAAGAGTAACAACAATTTATTTTCCTAAATAGTTGCTTTGCCTTTAAATGCAACTGTTACATCGTTTCAATGACATATTTATCTTTTTATAAAAACATATTTTTGGTTTATCCGCAGATTGATTCATAAGAACCACTAGAAATTCGTTATTGTCTATATACCCTTTCCATTTTTTTAGATTTCGAAAAAAATAGTCACATGTGGCTGAATCTGGATTATAAGTCAAATGGTTAATTTATATGAAAGTACGTTTAATAATTGCAGTCGGTGTTTAAAAATGTCTTAATTTGTGCACTGTTGTGTTGAACAACAGTTCACATTGTGTTAATTTTCCGGACTTCTGTAACGGGTTGGCGTTACATTAAATAAAACTGGATGGAAAAGGAGAAAATTAATATTAAACGGACTAAATTAATGTCGATCCATACTGTATACTGTGATTTTATGTATAACAGCATGACATTTCCAATAAATTAAGTGTTTTATTAAACTAAATTCGGTCATAAAATGAAAACCGCAAAAGTATATTTTTTTTTGTTGAAGACATATTTGAACGTATCTCAGGTGAAAAAATTATTCCAAAACCACAAAAAGGGCAAATGGAATATTTATAAAATTACAATTACTAATATGCATGTTTCATAACATAATTTTCCCAAATATAAGAGTGGTTCTTACAAATTATAGTAGAATGAAATAAAATTAATGTCATGTGGTAATCTGTATAATTGTAATACAAAGTAAACTTCAAGCAATATCATAAACATATTCGGACAATGTAGTTCATTATTTAAGAACACGCACTCTTATTTAATGAAACTCACAGTTATCAAGCGACGGATAATTAATCATA
This sequence comes from Platerodrilus igneus, assembly GCA_036346225.1. Taxonomy (NCBI): domain Eukaryota; kingdom Metazoa; phylum Arthropoda; class Insecta; order Coleoptera; family Lycidae; genus Platerodrilus; species Platerodrilus igneus. The sequence continues at coordinate 226,650 of JARFIW010001381.1, forward strand.
TCATTCAGTACAAACTAAAAATGTTCTAAATGTATCTATCAGACTGCTGAAATAATGAAATAGCCTTGAGCACGTGGTCTTTGCATGGTGGAACCATATGAATTCACGTCTAATTCGCGTGGTTCTACGCAAATAATAGAACTGCTATACAATGACTTAACGCCCACTGACCACATGATGAGTGGGAAGAGAATAACGGACACTGGACGGTGGACGGAAACTATTAACTAGTTATTTGTGAACGATGAACAAGAATACATGTGCGAGTGATCGTTGAAAGGTTAGTCGAGTACAGACTGGTTATGAATTAAAAAACGGGTGTTAATGTGAGGAGATTCGCGGATTTTGACACAACTCACAACACTGAAAGATTGGGACGGATTGGTTAAAGAAGAGAAAAGATTTGAAATAAGAACTTAATGGCACATGAATTTAATTCTTCCTTATGGAATTTTCATCCACGTTAAGACGTAGCTCTAAATCGTAGCTAATTAGGAAGTACTTTTATTGATTGCTGATGGCATCTATACATAATGCTTCTTCAATTAAATATTGATAAAATTATACAACGTACACCATCATCTAAAGTATGGTGTTAAGTTATTATAGATATAAAACCTGGACATTGCAAGTTTTAATTGAAAATTTGAAAAGTGTTGTAAATTATTATAGCTGAGTCATTAAGTTATGGATAATTAGATATGAATTTATTTATCACATGTTTCAATTTTGTGTGTGAATTTGTTTACGGAAATATTTTGTTGCTGATATTTAAATTGTTGTAAGTAACTTTAAAATTTCGCATCTATATTTGTTTACAGGAATAATAAAAAGATGCTGTATTAAAATAGATTTAGGTGATGCAGTTAGCTGAAATTAGTTTCTTTTGTGTAGCATTTCGTAAAAACTCCATTTCACCAGGAAGACAACGTACTCAGAATCCCCACTAGACTAGACTAGACAAGTTGGAGCCAACAATTTACATCAGGTTGAAAGCCATTCCAGGTAAGTTTATTTGTAACGTAGTTTGAAACTGCACCTAGGTAGTTTTTATACTTTTCAATTTTTCTTATATTTTCTTTTATTGTTTCTATAGGGGGCCCACTTCCTCATTACAGTAGTTAGCGGATGCCCCCTAAATTTGTTGCCGTATTCCCGTCACTTCTAGGAAACTTCAAATTAATGTTTATGTTTTATTACTTCGTAATACTTTTCACTTTAAAATAATCTCCCATGTGATTCAATAAACTTGCTGTGTATTCACTTGTACTATTCTTATTCAGACTATCAATAATTAAAATACCCTAACGCACCCAAAAACCCCTGCCATAGTTTTTCTGCAAAAGTGGTGACTTTAAACTTCGTGGGAAAGCTAGAGCCACTGTATGAATTCGGGATTAAAATAATGTTGCGAGCTACTATTAGGTAACCCGTCAAACACACAAGCGCCGCAAGCACTGTATATTCTCCATGGACCAAGAAGCTTTTAGCAATTACTGGAGGATGAGTCATCCTTTTTAATTCACGGTATAAATAAGACCGATGATGAGGTACAGACTTAGTTGCTGCCCAGACGCCGATGAGGTAGCAACTCGCGTATTTCTACCACCGCCTTCGGGCGATCAAAGGTGAGCAGCGTAACCCTGTTGTCCAGAGGGAGTTCTCCAGCTCTGCAGGGTGCCGAGGAATAGGTACACAAGTGAAGTCGTCAGGGATGCACATCCGTCAGTCCTGTTTAGACGAACTACCTTACGACGGAGCGGCCTGTGGCGAGTAGCCAGTCCTGTCAGTCGAAAACCACAGGCCAGTGGACCCAGGATCCTGAATACTGTGTAGTAAGAGGACAACTAAGGGGAAGATCCGGGAAACTGCTCACTGCACCGAAAAAAGAGGATTCCAGGAGCAGGTTTTTTGGAATTCAAACCTATAAATATATAAATAAAAAGATCTATCAAGATAAACAGTCAACATCATCAAGCCAAAAAACTCTTGAGTTATAAGGCATTTTTAACGACGCTGAGAGCGTCGCGTTAAGCTTCTGTAGTATATAGTACAGACTTAGTCTATATCATAAATTATATCGTGTAAAGTTAAATAGTTGAGCTTTTGCAAGTCCAAGAGTAAACATAAATGTTAAGTGCACGTGTCTAATGTACATGCAGTTTGTAGAATACATAAATAGACAAAAGTGTAATAAATAAATAGTTGTGTTAGTGTTGTTAATGGAACTATGGTAAAGAAGTTAGTTTAAGAAGATATTAGTGCTTATAAATTCATTAGTGTGATAGTTCTTCATTGTTAATTGGACTGAAAACATCTATAAATAAGACATATACTGTTAATTAGACTTGTGAACAGTGAGTAATATAGACCCTTGTTATACTTGTTTTAAATTAGTAAAACGCGGCAGTAGTCGCCCGCTACAATAATTAACTCTCAGTCTTCCCCGAATTCAGCCAATATTTTTCACGATTTATTTCCGAGAGATTAACAATTAAAATTCTGTAATTTTTTGGACATTGTCCAACGTGTTACCAAGGCATATGTGATTAAAAATAGTACAATGAAAATTGCATTAAAATTGAATACTGCCTACTGTGGGGAACTTAAAAATCATCTCTTGTAGTTGTAGTTGTAGTTGTTTAACCAAAAATTCAATAGCAAGAACTTCAAATAGTTTCGAATCGTGTTGTTTACTATATAAATTTGAAGTACATTCAAATTTATTATTAACTTAATATGGTGTTATCCTTTTTAAACGCTGGTCTTCATATCACAAAGGCACTATCAGGTGATAATATTTCGGGCACCTTTATGTTGAACTCTATCAACTTAGAAGTGATCTAACTAATTTTCCTCTTGTAATTCGATTGAAATTTAGAAGCTGAAACGGCTTTGTTTTAGGAAGTCTTTCCTGTATTATTATTTTGTCAGATTGTAGATTATTATTGGAATTTCAATTTCATAAAGAAAAATTGATTATATGATTTAAGTAGTTTCAAACTGGTTTCGTCGTACCAGATATACGGAAACTGCAACAATGTTTGTTTCAATATTTTTTATAGGTATGCAACTGCAAGTTAGCTACATTCTCTAATTGTGAGTACAGCAGTCAATTTAGTTCAAGTGCCGTAAAGGAAAAAGCAAATCTACAATAGCGAAATTTAATTAACAATATAATTCAGTATTTATAAATTTATAACATATTTACAAACATATGGACACGCATTACTTCTTTTTGGTATATTTTAAGTTGTTATAACTGGTTCTATTGCACTTTGCATCCAGCTGAATTTATTTAGTTTTAATTATCTTTAAAACAACATATTGTTTAGTTATATATTAATGTAGAGAAAAAAGGTATTTGCTTTGTTATTTGCCTATGTTTTAATTTAACAGGTTTACACTATGAAATGCATTTAGCACATTGTTTAGCCCCATAGGGTATCATATATCACATTTGAACTATAAGTTATTATTTTGTATCATGGCGTCAGTTACTGTACATTTGACCACAATAATACTGCTACAGATGGACTTTATTTACAGTTTACAAGAGATTTCAATTAGAAATTTTATTAAGTTTACAATAGAACCCTTCTAGATATTATTTGCTTTGATTAAAATACTAGTTTTTATTAGTGTCTTATTCTATGAAGTCGTAGTATGAAATAAATTACTGTTAAGATAAATAGCTCTATTGCTATAAATTATTGCAGTAATTGTTATAAATTAATACTTAGTGCTTCGATAGAATTAGGAAGATATCATTGTTGCTTTAAGAAGTCTGTATTTGTACTTTAAACGATTAGCTGAAAATATATATTCATGAGTGTTTTAACATTTCACTGTAGCTACGAGTAGTTGAAGAAACTTGTGTAGTCAGTTGATAATAAAGAACTATTGTTAGTGCAAAAGAGTTTCCATCACATTTCTTTTTGCGAATTTTATGTGTATTGTTTATTTTGTTTAAAAAACCTTAGTAGGAGGAATACAGGGTTTCTGGGACCATATTTCCACCAGCATCCACATTTCCACACACATCTGGACCAAATTTACATGTAAAATCTCATAAGAAGGACATGAGTATATTCATCTCCACATTTCCACAAGCATCTACATTTCCACACACATCTGGACCAAATAGTTTTCTTCCACTAGCCATTTTCATCTTTCGAGATAAACCTATCTCGTTTGGTATCAATTAATATTAGATTTTTCTCAGCTACCCGAATCTCTAGGAATTTCTTAGATTGCATCATCCCCCAGAGAGCTACCCTCATTTTAAGATTATTTGCCGGTAGCAATTTCTGACCGTTCTTATAAATTTTTTTGCCATGCGACACATCAAATTAGTCTAGAATTTTATGCAGAATCCGAATTCGCAAACAGATTTGCAATAGGACCACCCCCTGCAAAGTTATACCCCTTTAACGTTCTAAACCTCTAAATTTTGCTCTTTGCTCTATAAGAAAATCTAACATATAGTTTTCTTCGACTAGCTATTGCATCTTTCGAGATAAACCTATCTCGTTTGGTATCAATTAATACTAGATTTTTTTCAGCTACCCGAATCTCTAAGAATTTTTTAGATCGCACCACCCCTCAGGGAGCTACCCTCATTTTAAGATTTTTTACCGGCAGCGATTTCTGACCGTCCTTATAAATTTTTTAGACATAGGACACATCAAATTAGTCTAGAATTTTATGCTGAATTGTATGCTGAAACTTGCAGAATGTAGACGCTCGAAAGGTTAAGTTTTGACTAGGGTTGAATTTAACATTAGAAAATATATTAGAAGGAAACATTATTATAATGATTTTATCATAATAGTCGAGGACACGTTACGTAATATATTATAATATACAAAAGAGTACCTTTGTTTACTGATTAATATCTAACAAAACAGCAGCGGTACATATGAAGGAACTTTAAATTTAATACAGTGAGAATATTTAATATTGTATCTTTGTTCAACAATAATTTGACATTGAAAAAACACTTGTGCTTGACGCAAGTAAATATCTAAGCATTGTGGTGATTTCCGAGTACATGTTTTTCCTGTAAAAGTCCGCCCACTCTGTAGGTAATTATATCACTTCAACTTTAGCGTTTCTTTTCAACATTTAAGCTGCGTACATTGGTGTCGCCTTGAGGAAAAATTAGGGTGGAACCATCAATAATTATCCATAAATAAAGAAATGTGTGAAAACTGGAAGTACGGTGAGCGATAAGTAAATACAAACTAGATTTATTTTGTCAAAAATAACATGCTTATATGTTCGTATAATATGTTATTGTGTAATTAATTATCTAATATTTATATACATAATATATATATATATATATATATATATATATATATAAACTACTTGTTGTTGGATATAATTATTGGGAACTATTTAGTTCGAAATGAAATGCTTGAGGTAGAATGTATTTATTTATATACCTGACGTTTCGAATCCTTTTTTGACTCTTTTTCGAAGGCTACAATGGTGACAGTTAAAATACAATTAGGTACATAATAGAAAAACTTACATATAAATTTACATCAGCATTTTAACTTCAACTAGCAAAATCTTCACAAATTAAAACTTTAATAACAATAAAACTATAAAGAAGAATAAAACTAGATATTAATCATTAATGTAAAAATTTTGTTTGAAACTTATCGAAAAATTAAATAAATGTCAAATTTAAATTAAGGCATACGCCTTCTAAGGTATCAAAATTATAATGTCTATGAAACGAAGATTGCATTTCTAACTATTAAATTTATAAAGCGAAGTGTAAACCGCACTTAGGTTGTCTATATCACTTTTGAATTTAGATTGTTTTAGTTCTGTTTATATGATAAGATTCTAAAAAAGTCTTTTTGTAGTCACGTTCAACTTCCATTATTTTCACATCAACAAAATTGGGGTTGTGGTGAGTGGTTTGGACATGTGACGCTAGTGCGCAGGACATCTTTCCTGGTTTGGCATCACTTTTGTGTTGTGTTAACCTCCTGCAAAGGTACTGTTTTGTTTGTCCAAGGTATAAGCCCCACACGAGCATTTTACTTGATAGACGACGTTGCTTAACCATTACTTATACCTTGGACAAACAAAACAGTACCTTTGCAGGAGGTTAACACAACACAAAGTGATGCCAAACTAGAAAGATGTCCTGCACTACGTCACATGTCCAAACCACTCACCACAACCCCAATTTTGTTGATGGAATAATGGAAGTTGAACGTGACTACAAAAAGACTTTTTAGAATCTTATCATATAAACAGAACTAAAACAATCTAAATTCAAAAGTGATATAGACAACCTAAGTGCGGTTTACTTCGCTTATAAATTTAATAGTTAGAAATGCATTGTTTCATAGACATTATAATTTTGACTTAAGGCGTATGCAATTTAAATTTGACATTAATTTAATTTTTCGATAAGTTTCAAACAAAATTTTTTACATTAATGATTAATATCTAGTTTTATTCTTCTTTATAGTTTTATTGTTATTAAAGTTTTAATTTGTAAGATTTTGCTAGCTTGAAGTCAAAATGCTGATGTAAATTTAGTATGTAATTTTTCTATTTGTACCTCAAGATTGTATTTAACTGTCACCATTGTAGCCTTCAATAATTATATCAACAAAGTAGTTTATTTAAACGTCAGTATCTAAATTACTTGACATTTTGTCAAATCATATTTTATATATATATATATATATATATATATATATATATTGCTGTGAAACCACCAAAATCCGGGTACTCCGCTTTTCGAATCGAGCCTCACGAATTGGGCGCCAAGAATGCTGTGATCCACCTATTAGAATCGAGCCTCACGAATTGGGCGTTAAGAATGCTGTGAAACCTACAAAAAGCTATTAATTTAACTGGTCCGTTGACTTTCTTCTGTTACTCGCCTCTTTACTCTTTTCCGCCTCGGCTGCTCTCCTAGTTAAACCTTCATCCTCATTCATAAAAAAAAACAAACACATTCCTACCACAAACATCAACGTTAACTCTATTTACATCAATATTCACAATACATTAAAATTTCAAAATTAAAATTCAGCATAAATTTTAATATCAGAAAATTTCAAGATTAAATTTGTTATCATTTTAATGTGCATCCAGAATTAAAGTCCTTGTAAGATGCCTACTAATTAATATAACAATATATGCAGACCTGAGTCTGAGTACAAAGGGAGCATCTACCACCCCTTTACGTTAATTAACCAGGTTCGTCTAATTGAGCTCAAAGACATACCCACATTTTCATCATAATCCAGAACATAAATACTAAATACCCCTTTCTACTTAAACAAGAAAATTTCACCTTACAATTAAAATTTTGTGGTTTGTACAAGTTCACTACTGTCCATTTTAAATAAACAAATTATAAAGTTATTCAACACACACCAAAACATCAAAGTTCGAACAAAATAGTATAATTTACCTGAAGGTTACTGCACTCGTAGCTTCAATGTACATCGTCCCTTTGTTAATCACACCATTCCAACTGGGTTATATTTACGGCTTCTGATTCTCAACGCTTTTAAAATTTTCTCCACCACCATTCATCTAAAGTTGTTTCAGGGCTTTTCCGGAACTCATCTGTGTATATCTGTATCTTGTTTTGTGGATCTAGTCACGTTTACGAATCATTTAATTATTAACACCCCCGAAAAATAGCAAAGAAATTCATACTTCTTTCAGAAATATACGCCAAAACTGGAATTTTCTTAGTTAAACTGAAAACAATTTAAATTATTGTTGGACACCACTGTATCTAGCAACTGTTAATAAAAAAATTTTTTTTTGAATATATATAGAAAACCCTTTCGTAGTTGGTGATTCTTAATTTTTTTAGCTAAATTCTTGGTGAAATGGCGAGATCTCTTTATCATAGAAAAAATTATCAGAATGATAATACTTCTATTCCATAACAAATAATTTGAATCTAATAGCAGCGACTGTTAACAAACAACTGATATCACTGACTTTTAATGTAAAAAACTTGAAGAAATCTTGTTAAATAATTGTCGTGTTAGTTAATGAATGTCAATTTTAATATAAATCTTTTCTTTCACAGGAAAATATAGATATATAGTCTTGCAAAATTAATAAAATTAAGGAGGATTACAATATTTTAATAGATCTTATGAACGGAAACGGTGAGGATTTTCACGGTTGGCACTTTGATCATATGTGGGGAAGGGGTTGTTAAATAAATCCGATTAAAGATTCCTCAAAAGTAAAAGACACCGTGAACTACTGGTCGCCGACTGCTACCCTTGCGTTGGTAATAATCCGGTTTTAGCTCGTCTCCTGCCATTCACGTGTAGAAATAAAATTCAATGAACCACAGGCGGACTCGTGGAACTTATTGACAGGAGAGCTTTTCAATTACTTGAGGGTGTTTCTTCACCTGTTTGCTTTTGTAAACTCGATGGTTTTTGTTGACCTGTGGGTTTTTACTATTGGCCTTAATGTTTTTGCGCTGAAACAAATATCAGTTAAGGCATTTAATTTGTCACCACTAATTCTCATATGAACGACCTCTATTCCGATTCGCTCGAAGATTAACGTGCAAGTGAGCGGGTTAGGAAAATAACTTTTGAAAATAGTTCGATCAGGGAAATTCTTATCTCTCAGAATTTTATTCTAATCAGAACAAATGTTTGGAGACCACGCGCCGTGTTTACATAACAAGTTGAGAACCTTAAGATATACGTGCACAGCAAGTTATTTACACGGACTTTTAATAACTAGAATGTTAGTTAAAGCTTTCTAACCAAACTTGGAGCATAGCATTGCAATTTAATCAAAAGAAATAACAGATCGTTTGTTGTTTTCCATATGGCCCGAAAGATTTGTTAAGAATTCAACAACTTATGTTTGTTTGCAAATAAATAATTATTAGCGAATTCTTTTACCTTTCCAACTTGCCTAAATGCAGCTTTGATATTCTGTAAAGAAATTTTGATACACCAAAAAAGATTGTTACACTCTACCCCACTTCACGATGTAGAAACTCTAGTCTTTCCAACAAAAGCATTATCTGCTTTCCATCAAGTCCACTTATAGCCACAATATCTATCTCCAACCTATTTAGCTCTAGTTTTAAATCTTCTAATCTGTAAACCTTATTTATACTCCTAGCTATCTACGCGACTCGTAAGGTGTATTTTGTAGTAACCACCTGCAAATCTGAACGTGGTATTAGCTAATCTCTGGAATATTTCAGCAAAGAAGGCGCCATTGAAATTTGTAAAACAGCATTTCCTTGGCACATTCATAAGAACCTTTAATGCAGTCGCTTCACGTTCTTTCTGCTTTTACATGCCGTCCGTCAAACTAGTAGCACGTGCTATCAATAGTGATTTCTTTTCTGCAATCATTAATTTACTCATCCAGTCTATTAAGTGTCCGTTGGCGCTTGATAAAAGTGGAGTCTTTAATCCGGGATTTTTTCAAATAATTAATTTCATGTCCAAAAGAGGATATAATATGGTTAAATAAGTAATGGGTAGGATAGAATGAGAACATGTCCCTATCGGAGTTGGAAAAAAAGGACACTGAAGCTTCCGTAAGCAGAGTCTCATCTCTCTCCGCGGCAATCGCAAAGAATACCAACTGTTGCGAACTTACGTCGATTATTTCTAGTAGTAAAATTGATTTTGTTCACAATCATAATAGCAATGAGCATATTTTAACTTACGAAAGATTAAGAAACCGACGTTCTCTTTGTCTCAAGACGTCGCTCGAATCATAAAGTTGCTTCGCGAGTTACATTCCCCCAAATCTATATATATATATATATATATATATATATATATATAATCAAATAGGAATTATTAAGAAATTATAAAGAAACTTAAGTTAAATGCAACATTGTATTTCAAGGATAAATAAAGAAAAGGTAATAAAAGTTCACAAGCTAGTTGTGAAAACGGATGTGAATACATTGTATTCCAGACGCAAGTGATACTGCAGTTGCAGGTCACAAACGGTTAAAAAATCGCAATTATTAGAATTAAGATTGATACATTGTGTAATGAATAGAATAAAGAAATAAGCAGACATGAACGCTGCAGTTTCCACAGAAATGTGAGGGGCAGGGACAACATAAATACCCCGGTAACCCCAAGATCATCAGTCAGCCTTGAGTATTTCAGTTTTAACATTGTTGTTTGCTGAGGCTACTTGCCCTAATTTAACTTCAATTATTAGTAAATTTCGACTTAGTATAATTTATATAGTTTATAAAAATTCCAACTGTAATTTCTGTTAAATAAATAAATTTGTTACAAGAGTTTTTGGAAGATTTTTTAAAAAGCAGGGAAGGAATTATTAGTAATAATTTGGGCAAGGAAATATTTTAGACCATACTTGTATGGAAGAGAATTTGATATATACACACAGACCATAGACCGTTAGTATGGTTATGCAAACTCAAGGAACCAAATTCAAAATTACAGAAATGAAGAATTAAATGAGAGGAGTATGATTACGAAATTATATACAAAAAAGGAATTTATAACAATAACGCAGACGCCCTAAGTAGAATACAACTCAACGCAATAAAAACAGAATCAATCAAAGGCAACGTAGACGAAACAGAAATAAGAGAAGACCCAGAAGAAATAGATACCATACACTCGACGCAAGACGAAGAGCCAAAAACCACAATTAAAATTTTAAACGAAGCGATAGATATAAAACTAAATCATTTTATAATCACCGAAGTTTTAACAAACCCCAATCCCGCAAAATACACAAAAATAGACAATAAGAAAATACACCAAATCCAAATAACCAAAGACGATAACGAGGAACAATTAATTAAATTCTAAAAGAATATACCCCCGAGAAAAAACTACTTTACCTTTACTTCAACACCGAACATTTATATAAACGATTCTCAGAATTATACATTAAATTATTTAATAACTCTGTCCATGAACTTATTAAATGCACAAGAAAATTAACAACCTTAGACGGCTCTGACGAGATGAACGACGTAATTAGAAACCAACACGAAGACAAAACCAACAATCGTGGAATTAACGAAACACTAAAGCAAGTTATAAGACGATACTACTTTAAGGATATGAAAGAATTAACCACAGATTTTAACAACCAATGCAAATTATGCGATAAAGCAGAATACGATAGAACACCTCAAAGAATACCCTTAATGTTAACCAAAACACCCGACAAACCTTTCCAAAATTACATGCAGACACTCTAGTAGTAGCAACACAAAACCTTTTAACAATTGCGGACGCATTCACCAAAATAGGTCAAATGATACCTATCACTTCCAAAAATAGCATTGACGTAACCCAAGGATTCCTACAATATTTTACATTTTATGGCACACCCTAAACAATAACTTTAGATAACGGCAGCAAATTCAGAAACGAAACGATACAAAACACCATAGAACTTCACATAATAAAAATTCATTTTATAACCGAAAACCACCCTGAATCAAACAGATTAATTGAAAGACTACACCTAACCCTATTAGAGCAGATCAGATTATTAAGAATAATTTACAAGAAAGAGTACATCACCAATGTCATACGCACTAATCGCTTACAACAATACAATCCACTCATCAACAAATTTTACACCCCTAGAATTAACATTAGGACATTCAGATTCCCGTAACCGTTACGGCATACATTAAAACAAAGAAGTATACCAACAGTATGCCAAAGACCATAAAGAGAAGCTAAAAAATACTTACGATAAGGTAAAAGATAAATTAGATAACGACAAAGAACGTATTACAACAACCCGCAACAAGAATACAGACGTAATTAAATTTTCAATAGGACAAACCCTGTACGAAAAGAACTTTCAAAGTAAAAGACACAAAACGGCATCCAGAAATTTAGACTAGTTTAAAATCAAAAAATATCAGACAAAAATATAGCGGTAGTAGACAACGGAACGATAGTAAAATATATTTATTTGATAAACCTAAGACACCATGTAAATTCAGATGGACAGCCATCACCCTTACCGTCAACCTCCAACCGAGTCGAACGGACAACGACATATTAGTTGAAGACATAAAAAACAACCTCGGTATACTAACAGTAAAATTGGGAAGTATGCAAAATACAAAAGATTATTGAATATTCGCATAAAAATTCGATTTAATGGAATTAAAACAAGAATTTCACATAATTAAACAAGATAAATTAGATAACGACAAAGAAAGTATTACAACAACCCGCAACAAGAATACAGACGTAATTAAATTTTCAATAGGACAAACCCTGTACGAAAAGAACTTTCAAAGTAAAAGACACAAAACAGCATCCAGAAATTTAGGCCCGTTTAAAATTAAAAAATATCAGACAAAAATATAGCCGTAGTAGACAACGGAAAGATAGTAAAATATATTTATTTGAAAAACATAAAACACCATGTAATTTCAGATGGATAACCATCACTCTTACCGTCAACCTCCAACCGAGTAGAACGGACAACGACATATTAGTTGAAGACATAAAAAACAACCTCGGTATACTAACAGTAAAATTGGGAAATATGCAAAATACAATAGATTATTGAATATTCGCATAAAAATTCGATTTAATGGAATTAAAACAAGAATTTCACATAATTAAACTATTACCGATTTAAATAATCAATGGACACTGTAACATTATTTTGTAATGTTAACTAATAAACAGATCAATTAATTAATTAAAATTCAGTAACTTGCATAACTTATAGACAAAAACTCCACAATAAATTACTTCATATTTTAGTTAGCTTAAGGCTAAACTATTAAAAATTCCAGCGGCAGGTCATCACAATTTAAAGCTTTACCCTTGTAAATCAAATACAATAAACCTCTTAAAGCTTAGGTCGGTTACAGATTGACGAATCTGATAAAATTTAAATGGAATAATACCTTTTAACGTAAATAAAGAAAAGCAATTTTCTGTTGAAAAGCTTAATCTGCTTAATAATTTCTCTGATTGACAGCGGGTTATAGAAAACGAAACATTGTAAATAGCGAAAACTATTTCCAATTTGATTTGTTCAAAGAGTGCAAGTAATTTTAAGTAGTTTGGAGACGTCCATTGTATTTAAAATCCATTTCGGCTCAAGTGGGTTAACCGGTCTTTTGTTAATGGAAGACAACTGTCGCCATATGTATGGTCCACATTTAAGTAATTAAAATTTCCAAGAAGATACAATATATTTAAACCCTTAGAAAAATAATTGCTTCCGTGACCCTCATCTCAAAAGGGGTTGGATTTGGTTTCTAAAATCTTGTTTTTGTGGGAGGTTCTGTTTAGTCATTGGATAACAGAAAATGACGTAGATAATGGTTAGAGTAGGAATTAATCTATATAACTTAAAGCTTTAGCAAAAGAGAGAGTTTTTCCAATGGGACTGTCCGTGGTCAAGAAGTAGAAAGAAACGTAGTTTGCGAGTAGCGTTCTCCGGTATCACAGATATAATATTTCACTTAGTATCACGATAGAAAAATGAGAAAGGAGTGATAACTCTTCCAGTTCGCGAGGGTTACGCCCGTATGTTCGCAAATTTATAGTGATACACGGTAAATAATAAAAAGCTTGTAGGCGTGTGACGCACAAGTTAAGTGATATTGTCAATAAGATTCTGCCGGGTTCGTGTGCCACTCAATTATTTAAAAATTACAAACAAGAGCAACAAGCGAGATTCTCTCCCCCAATTTAAGAGCTGTTCTACGTTGGAAGGCAAGCCATCAAACAATGGACAATTTTTAGTAAGTTTTTATAGTTAAGTAGCATGACCAATTTTTAGTTAGTTTATTTGTTAGGACGTTTTAGCCATAAACCGTAAGATTAATTTAGTGTAAAATTTATAGTATAAGTTTTCTCTCATATACAAATGTTTGGGAATTACTTATGTACGCAAAATTTTCATAATTCCATATTCACCTATTCAATTCAATTTCTAAATTAAAATCAATGAATGTACGAGGTTCATGTTTATTGCTCTGTTAATTAAATAGTTTTGTTTGCCGTTGATTAAGTTAATAGTTTTTTTATTATTTTTTTTATCATGAAAGTTGCATAAGTATTTAAAAAGGTAACAGTTGATTAAAAGAAAAAAATTGTCCTCCTTGGGATGACAAGTCTCTCAAGGTTTTGCACGAACATTTGGACATTCTCGACTTGTCTGGCGCCCTTGGTAATTGTCATTAAGCCACAATATTTCTAAAATGTAAGTGCCAATTTTTTTTGTGTAGTATATTATAAATTAATTTAACCCTTTCTGCAAAATTTTAACCCTCTATATGATCCACGACCTTCCGCTAGTTAGTGCCGGTGACCTCCCTTTAATTTTTGTTTTACAGGCCGCCCCCATTTTATAATTTTATTGGAAAATACATACTTAGTAGCTTTTCCGCCTGTAACAACACAACCAAATTCGGAAAAGAATACGCAATAGAAATACTAATCTACCACAGTACAATAGAAAACATTTTGATAAACATAGAAAACAGATTTAATAGATTAATACCCACAGAACAAATTACAAGACGAAGAAGAGGACTTATCAACGGACTAGGTAACGTTCTACAAGCTATCACAGGCAATTTAGATAACCAACATGCAGAACGATATGACAACGCCATACAGCAGTCAATTGAAAACCAAAACGACATAAAAACCATTGTTAGCAACCAAATATCTCTAACCCAATCAACTATAATAAAATTCAACGACACGTTAAGAAAGATAGTAAGAAATCAAGACAGTATATCCAATAGAATACAAACCCTTGAAACTAACATGCAAATCACAATGTTAGGAATGCGAGACTTAATCAGATTCAATACAATATTCAGTCAAATAATATCAATCCTTACTGTAATCCAGCAAATTTTAGCCACGTTAGAAAACGCTGTAAAATTTGCAAAATTAAACACACTAAACTCTAGTATCATAGAACCAACAGACTTATTAAAAGAATTATTTATAACTAACAGTAAATTACCCTTCGATGTAATAGAATCAAACATACTCATATTTGAAAAAATAGTCATAGTGAAAGGCTATGTAAAGAATAACGAAATCACATTTTTAATAGAAATCCCCATAGTAGAAAGTAACATTTATTATTATTATCATTCATTTGCTTTCTCCATGAAAATTACTAGCATGTATCAGGTTATCATCCCCAAAACCAAGTTCCTTTCCTTAAATGAACTCAGATATGGTTACACGAACGAAAAATGTAACGAAGTAAAACCAAATCAATATTTATGCCAATCATTAACAACTAGAACTATTCAAGAAGACAGCCCTTGCGAAATACAATTACTAAGATTTTCAAATCATTACAACAACTGTAAAGCAAAACCCGTACAAATACCAATATGAAAATTCAGAAAATTACGGAAAACAAATGGATTGCTGTATTTTCAACAGAAGTAATAGCAACCGCCCATTGCAACCAAAACGAGAACAATCTAGCATTAACCGGAAGCAAAGTAATCACCCTTATAGAAGACTTATCTAAAATTGAAGAACGAAATCATTAGGGTATATCAAGGCCCCGCAATAACCAAGAAATTCGTCAATTTACCGGAACTACAATTCAAGATCACACAACCCGAAGACGACGAAATAATCAAGAAACCCATGCAACTAGAACACCTAGACTTAGACGATCTCAACCACGCCATGAAACTAATGGACAATTGCCAAGAACACTTAAGTGAATTAAAAGTGCCGAAACTACACTATGATAACATAAGCGTTTGGACAATTTTACTAATCGATTTAATCATTTTACAAATTATATATGTATTATACAAAATGTATTTTAGATACAAAAATAAAGAAAGAAATTTTAGTCATAAGGAAACAAAGGTAAATAAAGAAGTAATAAATGTACCCAAAAGGACAATGAATTTTAAAAATTAAGTAAATAAATCCTTAATTTTTCATTTACGTCGGGATGAGTTACATAGTTACAATTATAAAAAAACTTAAGTTAAATGCAACATTGTATTTCAAGGATAAATAAAGAAAAGGTTAATAAAAGGTCACAAGCAAGTTGTAAGAACGGATGTCAATACATTGTATTCCAGACGTAAGTGCAGGTGCAGGTCACAGACGGTTAAGAAATCGCAATTATTAGAATTAAGATTGTTACATTGTATAATGAACAGAATAAAGAAATAAGCAGACATGAGTGCTGCAGTTCCCACAGAAATGTGAGGGGCAGGGACAACATAAATACCCCGGATGCCCCAAGATCATCAGTTAGTCTTGAGTATTTTAACTTTTACATTGTTGTTTGCGGAGGCTACTCGCCCTAATTTAACTTCAATTATTAGTAAATTTCGGCTTAGTATAACTTATATAGTTTGTCAAAGTTCCTACTGTAATTTCTGTTAAATAAATAAATTTGTTGTTTTTTGGAAGAAGACTTTTAAAAAGGCAGCTCCCAAGGCTCAAAACGTAACTCACGTTAGATCCTGTGGTCGGAAATTTGTTAAATAGTCAAAATCGAACCGACAGTTCTACGTTCAAGCAGTAAAGTTCTGCAATATAGATTTATTATCTAGTGTGTATCTGCGGTTCAAAATTTATTGTTAGGTATGACAGTGCTTAAAAGTAAATCAAGGTACAATAGGGCTTATACACTATAACAAAATTGGTGCATTTTCATACAAGTGCAATGAGTATATTCAGTCAATATCTAGCATTTTGACATGGCATTTCACAGCAGAAAAATCATTAACTAAAATACGTGAGTAAAATAGTATATAAAGCTCGTTGGAAATTTCATTGCCTCCTCGAACTTTTGCTGACTTTCTCACTTCGTTAATTGGTTAGCAACGATAAAACATTTTCCACCGCGCTTGTAATTTACCATACTTTGTATACACATCTAAGTTTTCGATTTTATGAAAAAAATTATGTAATGTATACACCTATTTCCGAATATTCTTTACTTAGAATATTAGTGCTTTTATGTGGTTAAAAGTTTAGTTACTTATCATCTACGTACTGAGACAATTTATTTACATATACGTAAATATTATATCAATTCAACTTACTTTTGAATGACATAAGCCAATCCTGCTTGGTTCAAAAGTTGTACTGATTAGCAATACACTTAGATACAGTTGTATGTTCCAAATTTCTTCTTGTTACATCACTTAAACTTTAGCTTGTCGAAGTCATATTCTTTTTGCAAAACAAACTTATCGAGTTTAATATCGCGTTGTGTTCTGATTTACTTATGTAGACATATTATCAATAAAAATTTATAATCAGAAATTCAATGCAAGAAGAAAACGTAATTTTAAAATTATCTGCTTATGTATACATTACAATTATCTGGCTTTTTAGTTTATAAATACAGCAGTCATAAGGTCATCGACCACTGCTTTTATTTTAGACAAAGATATTAAAAACAATGGTAACTTATTTTGTGTGCCTGTAGTTCAAAATTCATTGCGTACGAGCAAAATAGGGTATGAAGAAGAAAACAACAGAAAATTTAGTGCTGTTGAACGAATCAACCTCTGAAACTAAATTTATCTTCAAACCTTTAATAAAAGAGCTCGCCAATATATTACTAAGACTAAATGGTAGAAGTTTAAACACATATCGTCGCCTTGGTGGTGAAAAGAGCTAAGCCACATTTCTAGACAAATTAAGTTAGCTACATCACACCAATCAAACAACAATGAAAAATACAGTAGTGAAGAAAGCTAAATGATTATTTAATTGTAACCTTAAATTCTACTAAACTGTGAAAGAAGTTAACCCTTCGAAGACAGGTTTATTTTATTGAAAAAAATGAAGACTGTAATTTTGTTTGTTTATATTATAGTAAGCTTTTAAAATGGGATTGACAATTAAAAATAATAAGGATTATCCTGCTGGGTATGGTATCCCTAAATTACCACTAGACAAATGACAATCTTTAAGAACAAAGGTAGATAAAATATTTTCTGTAAGAAAATACTAAAACAAGGCCAATTAAGGAAAAAAATACAAACTACTTGGAATAGTACACAACAAAACAGTTCTTGTCATGTTTTATGCACAATCCCATAGTGCAAGTTGAACACTTCCACTTCGTACGGATTTTTCTTTGTGCTGCTACAGTTGGCACATCTCAGCAACGTAGATCTTTCTGGCATGTGGCATTACTTAGAACAGCGAAGTTCCAAGGAAACAACTTTTAAACTTGTTCACAGGTCTCTCGTTTGATTACCGTCCTTGTTTGGAAGGAACTGCTGCTCAATAAGACCCCTGGCTACAGACAAACGGAATATTTCCAATGATTTTTAATAACACAACTCCTTGTTACAACACGAGGTTAATAAACAACAACCTATGTGTCATCATCATAATTAGGCCTTCAATCCTGGAACTGGTTAGACGCGTACCATCATTGTTTCCTATTCTGAACTAACCTACACATTTCCCTAAAATTTGCACAGTCTGCATCTATCACTATCTGATCTAGGTCAAAATCTACCTCTTTTTTCCTATCTCTGCTTGTAATATATCCCATACTATTCCCCAAAAATCCCTTAGAAAGTATTCTGCCCTTCTATTTCTCTTATCTTTTTCCCCAGATATCCTTGTTCCCCTACTATTTCTATAACCTACTTGTTATTATCTTTGTCTGTCCATGCTGTCGTCCTCATACATCTGAAGCACTGCATTTCAAAAGGCTGCTGCCGATTTTCTGTCTGCGTTTCAGACTGCCCGTATTTCATGGGCATACTGTGCAGTGCTCCACACATATGCTTTCAACAATTTTCTTCTTGTTCTATGTTTGTTGTCTTTCCTCATAGGCGCTGTTCTTTCTTGTTAGATGCCGTTCGGTCACCTTCTATTGTTTTACAATTATATACCCTATTTCTCTGACCTTCAGTGGTTGTGAAAGGAGGTAAGTAGCCTTTGGCTACCAAGTTCCCCCAACACTTAACCATTTACCGATTTAATATATTTTCCAATATATTTTTTCGCACAGTCAACAGTAGTTGCAGATATTTCGCAACCAACAACTAGTTGTTTATACTAATCATCAGATTTATCTGCGCTTATTTTTTCGTCATTAGGTTTTCCGTCTCAAAACTGGTTGGACACGTACCTGCACTTATTTATATTCTGAGATAGCCTACATAGTTCCCTGAAATTCTCACACAGCATATATATATATATATATATATATATATATATATATATATATATCTCGTTCCCCTTCTATTGTTTTCTAATTTTATGCCCTATTTCACCGAGATTCAGTGAAGGGGGTTAAGCAACCTGTGGCTACCAAGATCCCCCAACACTTAGACATTTGCCGGAATAATAGTTTTTCAGTAAATCCTTTCACACACTTAACATTATTCGAGAATATTGCCCAACCAATTCTTGTAGTTACTTATAATAATCATCATGTTTAAGCACAGTTATTTTTTCGTCATTAGTTTATCCATCTTGGGATTGGTTGGATGTGTACCTCCATTGATTTTTATTTTAGGCTAGCCTACACATCTCCCTGAAATTCCTGCAGCCTACATCTTTTACTATCTGTGTGCAGTAGTCTAACCTAGGTCTGCCTCTTCTTCTCTTTTTTTCTATCTCTGCTTCTAATATATTCCGCACTATTTCCTCATGCCGTAGTATGGGCCTATCATCCTATCTCTCCTATTTTTTTACCGTTTTCCACATATTTCTTTCTTCCCCAACCATTTTTAGTACCTCTTCGTTCTTAACTTTGTCTGTATATGATATATTCATCATACGTCTGTAGCACCACATTTCAAAGGCTTCTACCTATTTCTTGTCCGCTTCTCCTAAAGTCCAGACTTCACAGCCGTACAGTGCTGTGCTCCACACATATGTTTTAAGCAATCTTTTCCTTGTTTCTATGTTTGTGGTCTTTGAGCACAGTAGTTGCTTTTTCATGTTAAATGTAGCACGACCTTGTGCTAATCTTTGTTTTATATCTTTTGTGCTTTTCCCATCTTGCGTTATTTGGCTTCCTAGGTAGCAGAAATCCTTAACCTCTTGTAAGTTCTTGTTACCTATTTGTATTCTTGTTTTTGATTTATATTCCCCACCTTTGCATACTAGAACTTTAGTTTTAGTTTTGTTAATTTTCGTACCGTATCTCTCTATTAGAACCGTTTTCATTTCATTAAGAGCAGCCTCTAACTCTTCTTTGCTAGACGCTAATACCGCTATATCATCTGCAAATCTAAGCATATCAATTTTTTGTCCCTGCATAGTAATTCCAAATGTCTTCCTGCATTTGACAGTATTCATTGCCTCTTTTATGTACAAGTTAAAAATCAATGGGGATAGGGCACATCCCTGTCGCACCCCTTTCCTAATGTTTACTTCTCTACGTTCCTGCTCTAATTCTATTACTGCTGTTTGCTCTTTGTATAAGCTATGTACTATTCGTCTATCCTTATAACTAATTCCAATCTTTTTGAGTATTTCAAACATTTTTTTCCATTTTACATTGTCGAATGCTTTTTCCAGATCTACAAACCCTATATACACGCTTTCCCCTTTTTCTATTGTTTTCTCCATTACCACTCTCAGAGCTAAAATTGCCTCCCGTGTTCCCCTGTTTCGCCTAAACCCAAATTGGTCTTCTCCTATTATTTCTTCCACCCGTTTTTCCATTCATCTTTGCACAATTCTAGTTAATATTTTTGACACGTGTGCTGTCAAACTTATTGTTTGAAAATTTTCACATCTATCCGCGCCATTCTATTTTGGTATAGTTACTATGATGCTACGTTTGAAATCTTTGGGTATCTCGCCTGTCTCATACATATAGCTTACAAGTTGGAAGAGACGTTCTGTTACTGCTTGTCCAGCGGCTTTTAGAGTTTCTGCTTGCACCTTATCTGTACCCGGCGTCTCACCATTTTTCAGACACTTTAATGCTAATTCAAACTCATCTCTAAGTATAGGATCTTCAGATCTACAAACCCTATATACACCCATACCCCTTTATCTATTGTTTCCTTCATTATCACTCTGCTAGCTAAAATAGCCTCCTGTGTTCTCCTGTTTCACCTAAACCCAAATTGATCTTCTAATATTTCTTCAGCTCGTTTTTCCATTTGTCTCTGTACAATTCTAGTTATTATTTCTGACACCTGTGCTGTCAAACTTATTATTCAAAAATTTTCACATTTATCCGTGCCCTCTCTTTCTTGGTATAGTGACTATGATGTTATGTTTGAAATCTTTGTGTATCTCGTCTGTCTCATACATATAGCTTACAAGTTGGAAGAGACGTTCTGCTACTTCTTGTCAAGCGGCTTTTAGAGTTTCTGCTTGCACCTTATCTGTACCCGGCGCCTCACCATTTTTTAGACACTAATGCTAATTCAAACTCATCTCTAAGTATAGGATCTTCAGATCTACAAACCCTATATACACCCATACCCCTTTATCTATTGTTTCCTTCATTATCACCCTGCTAGCTAAAATAGCCTCCTGTGTTCTCCTGTTTCACCTAAACCCAAATTGATCTTCTAATATTTCTTCAGCTCGTTTTTCCATTTGTCTCTGTACAATTCTATTTATTATTTCTGACACCTGTGCTGTCAAACTTATTATTCAAAAATTTTCACATCTATCCGTGCCCTCTCTTTCTTGGTATAGTGACTATAATGTTATGTTTGAAATCTTTGTGTATCTCGTCTGTCTCATACATATAGCTTACAAGTTAGAAGAGACGTTCTGTTACTGCTTGTCTAGCGGCTGAGTTTCTGCTTGTACCTTATCTGTACTTAGCGCCTTACCATTTTTCAGAAACTTTAATACTAATCCAAACTCATCTCTAAGTATAGGATATCCCAAGTCATCATTTTCAGTCTGATTCCTGTTCTAATGCAGTTAGTTCCTCTCCTGCATATAAATTCCCTATATATTCTTGCCATCTGCCCACTTTCTCTACGTTTTCTATGATGACGTTTCCTTGTGCGTCCCTTATATTTTTGCTATACTGTTTTATATCCCTAAAATTCATTCTAATTAATTTGTACGCATCATCTGTCTTTCCTATTTCCATCTTCGTTTGTACCTCTTTGCACTTATCAATCCATTGTTCTTTAGCTTTTCTGCATTTTCGAATAATTTCCCATTTTATGGCTTTGTATCTCTGTTTTCCTGTTTCGTCTGATTTATTTCTGTATTTTCGTCTTACTTCTATTAAATTCAGGATATCCTTTGTTATCCATGGTTTCTTATATTTTTTTTATGTATACCCCAGAATATCTCTGGCCGCCATGTCTAGGCTGGATTTAATGTTATTCCATTCTGTTTCTACTTCCTTAGTACGTTTTCTATGATGACGTTTCCTTGTGCGTCCCTTATATTTTTGCTATACTGTTTTATATCCCTAAAATTCATTCTAATTAATTTGTACGCATCATCTGTCTTTCCTATTTCCATCTTCGTTTGTACCTCTTTGCACTTATCAATCCATTGTTCTTTAGCTTTTCTGCATTTTCGAATAATTTCCCATTTTATGGCTTTGTATCTCTGTTTTCCTGTTTCGTCTGATTTATTTCTGTATTTTCGTCTTACTTCTATTAAATTCAGGATATCCTTTGTTATCCATGGTTTCTTATATTTTTTTTATGTATACCCCAGAATATCTTTGGCCGCCATGTCTAGGCTGGATTTAATGTTATTCCATTCTGTTTCTACTTCCTTAGTATCAGATATTTTCCCGATATCTTTGAGCAATTCATTTGACTTTTTTCGAATCTTTCTTGAATATTTTTATCTTTTAGTTTTGCTAAGTCCAAGTGCGTTTTTCCGTTTCTTTTTTTCACATCCTTAAATTTAAGTGCGGCCTTCATCATTACGATGTTGTGGTCAGTATCTATATCTGCTTCTGGGTAGCTTCTACAGTCTTTTACTTGATTCCTAAACCGTTGTCTAACAAGAATGTAATCTATTTGATATCTTCCTATATCTCTTAACATCTTCCACGTATATCGTCTTCTAGCATGATGTTGAAATAATGTGTTTGTGATGATTAAATTGTTCTTGTCGCAAAATTCTACCAGCCTATTTCCCCTGTCGTTTCTCGTGTCTAAACCAAATAAACCTACTACCGCTCCTTCCCTACCCTCACCTACCACGGCATTAAAATCCCCCGTAATTATTAAATTTTCATGTCCTTTTACATATCTTAATATGTTTTCGATATCGTTGTAGATGGTTTTTACCTTTTCGTCACTGTAGCTAGAGGTGGGCATGTATACTTGTATTATTACTGTGTTTACCGGTTTAGATTCTAATCTAACCATGAGTACTCTTTCGTTCTTTTGTAAGTAATTTTTTACACAGTATCCTATCTTTTTCCGCATAACCTTCCCCACACCCAAATTTCCTTCCTCTGCTCCTGTATGAATTACCCTTAAGTTTCCACTCCAAAAATCCCCCGCCTCTGGCCACCGAACTTCGCTGATCTCTACTATGTCTAGTGATAACATATTCATTTCGATTTTTAGGTTCCATATTTCTAACATTCCACGCTCCGACTCGCAGAGTGTTCCCGACTCTTATTTTTAAGTTTCCGATCGCATCCTCCGAATTAGTCCCCTCCCGGAGATTCGAATGGGGGACTATTTTAACTCCGGAATTGTTTACCCCAGAGAATGACATCATGTTTGTTACAATTTAAGTACGCTGTGTATTTGGGAGATAATGTGGTGGTTTGCCGTTGCCTTTCACATCGCGGTAGTGTGTCTTAGAGTGCCATACCGACCCCTATGGTCTCTGCCAATCTAAGTACCGAAAGAGCCGCTACCCTCTTTCGGGGACCTGTCTTAGTCTGGTTCCTCACTAACGACCCTACTACTTTGGTTGGACCTGAAGTTTTGTTCTTTAGCTCATTAGAAAACGCAAGCCATTTCACCTGTTCTAGT
The DNA here is from genome assembly GCA_036346225.1 of Platerodrilus igneus. NCBI lineage: Eukaryota > Metazoa > Arthropoda > Insecta > Coleoptera > Lycidae > Platerodrilus > Platerodrilus igneus. Next base: position 250,624 of record JARFIW010001381.1, read on the forward strand.
AATTTAGAACTTCGGCAAGGTGCAGGTCCATTTGAAATGGAATATATGTATAAATATAAATAATTAAGATAAACACAAAGAAAAATTACTAAATGTTGTTGATAGATATAAATAGAAGCTGACAAAAGTGAGCTTATGTGTTCGGAGTACAAATATTTTCTATAATTAGTGTTCGGATCTAAATCAGGTTTTGACATAGAAGGTAGTAGTTTTCGCTTTGCAAAGTCAGAACATCGTAAAATACTTGTGTTAAATGTAGAATCTGGGATTGATCACGTGACTCCTTCCTTCATGATCCTGACCATATTGTTCTTGGTACTGCTACGTGTAATGCAAACTGGTCTTTATGTATTTTAAATGTAAGACATAAGTTTATGACACAATTGGACTTTTTAAAACGATTAGAATCGCGGACAAATTGTTAAAAATCTGAAGTCTCCGCCAAAAGTGGGACGTCTGGTACTTTACTCTTAGACGACATTTATGAGGTAGAATTAGAGCGGTTATAAATCCCCTACTAGTAGTAGTGTTGGCACACTTCTAGAATTGGGCAGAATGTTTATTATGTCACACTCCAGTATACGATAGGGGTTTTGAAGTGGAATATTGAGTTTTAAAATTGGAGTTTGTCAACTCTTTAAAGATAGAAGATATTATAAAGTTGCATATTCTAGAAAATGCTGTATAGCAAAGTCAGTTTTAAACGTCTATTTAAAATAAAAATACTGCGTTATACATCTACTACCTATATGTATAATATAATTAAATAGAAGTATCTGGCAACATTTATTTCTTACTTCATCTTGCCTGGCGCTTTTTTATAATTAATGCAGTTTTGTCCTAAATAAAAACTAAATATCGCTTTCCCTATTCGATCGAAAAATTGTACTACTTTCATTAACTATATGCTTTATCTTTATTTTGAAACTGATCTTGGTTGCCGAAATAAGTCTGCAAGAATAAGAATTAAATCAGTGCGTTTGATATAAATAAGTTATACTTACAGTTTCTGCGGTTTTAGTAAGTGTGTCCCGCATGCTGTCTCCTAATTGTTGCATCATTGAAAAGAACAGTCCATCTTCATCTCTTAGTAAATGGTAGGGGTGATCAAACTCTACTACCCTCCCAGCATCCATTACAATAATTTTATCACAGTCTATCACAGTGTTTAAACGGTGTGCAACTATTAAAATGGTTGAATTGACAAACTTTTTTCTTATTGCTTTTTGAATGATAAGGTCGCTTTCTGGATCTACGTTTGCTGTTGCTTCATCCAGCACTAAAATCTTGTTCTGACAAATAATTGCTCTTGCTAAACAAATCAACTGCTTTTGTCCAACACTAAAATTTGAACCGCCTTCGTTGACAGAATAATTTAAATTCAAAGAGAGTTTGCTGATGAGTGGTTTCAGTTCAACGTCTTCCAAGACTGCCCAGAGCTCGTTATCGCTAAATTGATCAAAAGGGTCCAAGTTTTTTCTTAGTGAACCGGAAAATAGAATGGGTTGCTGTGGTATTATTGAAATTTTACATCGTAAATTTGAAAGGGGTATTTTTGATACATCTACACCATCAATAAATATCGAGCCTTCTGTAGGAGATAGTTGAAATAACGACGAAATTAGTGACGATTTGCCCGCTCCAGTTCTGCCAACAACTCCAATTTTTTCATTTGCTTTAATGTGGATGCTGATATCGGTCAGTGCGTTAAAGTCAGACAGTGGATATTTTAACGAGACTGAAAGGAACTTAATATCACCATTTTCAGGCCAGTTGGATACAGTGTTGTCAAAGTTTCTTATTTCTTCTTGTTCTGCATTTGAGTACTCGATTACTCTTTCAGTAGATATCATGTACGTATCCAGCTCCGTCCATTCGCGCATAAACAACTGTAGGATGCCGCTGATACTAATAGCTTGGGATATTGCAAGACCGATATTTCCTCCATACTGTTCTAGAATACTAAACTAGGTATTATTTATTTGGAACTTCTACCTACCGGTATAGCCAATCAGAATTACGGCTGCTACTGATGCAATATAAAAGACACAAGTAAGTTCAGTGTAGTAGCAAAACGCTCTAGTACATGTAAGGCGTAGTGCAAATGTTGAAGTGTGAAGGTCTTGCAAGTTATGAAATTTGTTCTCTAATATCTCTTGAATTTTTAATGCCCTGATTGATGTTAATCCTTGTAGCGACTCGTTGATGTGGGTAAATATTGGACTACGAGCTGAAACTTATTTTTGAGCAAAAGTTAGAAAGAGTTGGTTTATCTACTTATTGAAGCCATGCGTCTAATGCTAGTACTTGCTGGTAAATATATCAGTCGCAACAAGTAGAATACAACCAAGGCAATTCCAGTAGATATCGACATCCAAGTATTCACCAAAATGATAACAACCATTGAGCTAAGCACAATCAGCCCAATTTGAAAGCAAGATATAGCTGCTTTTGGAATCACTTCATCGACTGTCCTTACGTCGTTTGCAAATCTATTTAATATCATACCAGAAGTGTTTTTGTTAAAAAATGTCATTCTAGAATTAATTATAGCCAGAAGCATATTTTCATGTAGTGTTGATGATGCCTTTAGACAATGTCTAAAAAACAGTAGTGAACGAACAACCGACAAGATAAGAAGAGAAGCAGCAAGTCCTGAGTAGATATATAAGCATGTTGTTCTAGAAACGAGAATTTCGATGTTCCCATCTTGTTCTAATGTCGACCTGTTTTGAAAAAATAATATACATTAAAATCAAAATATTATTAAATGCCTAATGCAAAACAATGGCTTTTAGTTTATAATGTAAGCATAAACGTGGCCGCTAAATACAACCAGGAGAAAGTACATTTGAATCATTAACGTCATTATAATAAACCATAATCTGCACACACTCGTATTATTAATACAACAATTTACACGGGTCCCTTTCTTTCTCAATCACAACCTCAAGGTTGATTTACTGCAGCGTTCCACTATTTTCTCTCGAGGACCAACCCTTTCAAGGTCCTAGAACTACATTTACTTACATTAGTTTTGTATACATGAGCTTGTGTCTTCCTCTGCAAACTATATCTCCGACTATGCGCCCCTCCAATCACAGTGTTAATATTTCTTCACGCCTCAAATCCTATTAAACTGGTTTTAATTACACTGAAAATACTTCAACTTTTCCAAACCATTTCTAAATCCTATTATTATTAATATTTTCTGTCTAAATTCGGTAGTTTCTTATAGCTAGGGTGTTCATATTTTCCCAGGAGACAACCTGTACACATGATAAAAACATTTAAACATATAAAGTTTATAAAATGAGGTACCCATTTATTCAGTATTCTACCACGAGTATTTTGCAGAACGCTTTGCTGCAGTTTTAACACTTCCTATTACTTTCTATTCTATTCTAAATATGCTTTATTTTGGTATTGTTAGAAATAGAACTAAAATATTATATAGAGACTTAGGGATGAAAATCAACAATACAAAGCAAATTCAAAGAATACTGAACAGAATAACAGTAAAAAGGTGGCAATAGATCAAAGTTCAGAAAGTTTAGAAGAAAATATATTTCTATAAGCTGGATCACAAACGCTAATAGAAGTAGAAAGAATGCAAAAAGTAGAATAACCAAAGGTAGAAAAGGTGCAATACTTTAGTAATAATTAGTTACTATTACGACGCATTCGATAATTGAATTATATTGTTACAGGTATCCGTTATAGTACAAATGGTTTGTACCTATGTAGTGGGAAATCAACAGAATGTAAAAATTATTATTTTCGGAATTTTTTTGAAAAAGTAGGAAATATGTGTGCATTAATTTATAGAATTTCTTCGATAGCTGAATAATGAAAAAAGTTGGAATTGCACTGTTTTCTATTCATTGTTATTAATGGCAATTCCATAAATGGGATTAGAATGTTATGTATAACAATATTAGAAACTGGAACAATGACGTGTTCGTATTATTCATGGATTTAATGTTGATTAAGGTTTTTTTTTAAATACCTGGCCAGTCCGGTCTAAACGAATTAGGTTTTCCTAGGAAAACATCTGTATCCAAATTGCAATTATGTGATGTAAATAAAAGTTAAATTTAGGTTAAACTTTTTTTGAACTTATTTTGGAACCAGGCAAAATTAGATAAATTTGTGTAAGAATGCTCAGCTGTCCCCGTGATGGAGTTGTATTTGGAAGAAGTACTTTATGTTACAATTTGTTTTAATTTGATCAAAATTTAATCAGTGTTTATAAGGTGTAGTAGTACAAGACAAAGTATAATGGGATAAATTAGGAAACCAAGCAAAGAATACTGAACAGAATAACAGTGGAAAGGTGGAAATAGATCAAAATTCAGAAAATGTAGAAGAAAATGTATTTCTATAAGAAGTAGAAAGAGTGCAAAAAGTAGAATAGCCCAAGGTAGAAAAGGTGCGATACTTTAGTAATAATTAATTACTACCCCGACACATTTGTTTATTGAATTAAATTGTTACAAGTATCTGTTATAGTATAAATTACTTTAAGGAATTGCCAATCAGTCTAGAACAACTAGCACTCTGTATATTTCCGACCAAGACTTTAACCTCGACTACCTGACTGCAGATGCGTGATCAAAATTTCTAAAGGTAGAGATGTGTGTCGCTTATGAGTAACAAAATTAATTCTTAGCAGCAGAAGAGCTCTAAACGTTAGAAAAGAGGCTATGTTTGCTGATGATACCATAGAACGGAGAAATATAGTATTGGGCAAAGAAGGAGTTAGAAGGTTAGAAGCTTCTAAGATGTGGCGCTAAAAATAGGGTGTCTATACATGCTGGTTTTTCGGGAATTGTCTCGGTTTCAACATTGTTGTCCGGGTGCCCCGACAAATAGTTTCGGAACCAACATTTGTTCTTGTTTTGTAATCAATAAGACACAAAAATCAAGTTATAGTGCCGACAAACTGAATATAAGCACAGAAATGATATAATAACTTGTGTATTTAATCATAATCATTAGGTCTTCAGTGCTGGAACTGGTTAGACGCGGACCCTTATTGTTTTCTATTCTGAACTAACCTCCACATTTCCTTGAAATTTGCAGTCTGCATCTATCACTATCTGCATGCGAAAGTCTGATCTCGACCTACCTTTACCTCTTTTTTCCTATGTTTGCTTGTAATATATCCTGTACTATTCCCCAAAAATATCTTAGAACGTATCCTGCCCTTCTATATCTCGTTTTTTTATTTTCCGCAGATATCTTTATTCCTCTACTATTTCTATAACCTATTTGTTATTAAATTTGTCTGTCCATGCTACCATACTCATGCATCTGAAGCACTACATTCCAGAAGGCTTCTATCTCTTTCTGCCTGCTTCTCTTACTGCCCTTATTTCATAGATGTACTGTGCTGTGCTCCACACATATGGTTTGAACAATTTTCTTCTTGTTTCTTTGTTTGTTGTCTTTGAACATAGCTGCTGTTCTTTCTTGTTTGATACAGTTCGGTCACCTTTTATTGTATTTAATATGCGAGAAATAATATAGTGATATGGAAAATTATAGCGGGTGTAGAAAATTAAATGTTCAATACACGCAAACGAGGTTGACTATAATAAAAATTGATAATAAAATATTGTATTGATGTAGGGTAGCGATATGAAGTAGAAGAAACACTTGTCATAGTTTAAGAAAAGGAAATTTAAATGACAATGCAAAAGTATCAGAAATATACAAGAAATTAAAAATTGAAGCAGAAAAATATTATATAGCAACTTAAAAGCAAAATGAATAATTTGGAATACAGGAAAGAAATATTAAACTGTAAGGAATTACTATTAAATCTAGACCATGACCACGACTTCGGCAACGGTTGCTTGCGTAGTGTGAAAAAGAAGCCAGTGGATTCTCACCTTGAATAATAAACAAAGGCTAATGTATGGAAACCTAATTTTTTTGTATTGAGCTGAAGAAGTTGATAGACCTAACTTCATATGCGTGATAAAAGTTTCTTAGGATGGAGATGTGCACAGCTTATAAGTAACTCAAAATAAATTATTAATAGTCGAATGGGTCTGGATATAAAACAAAGACAATTGAAAACATATGTTGGCATACGCATCATTCGACGGCGAAAATAACATTTGGCAAAAAACAAATTTCAAGGTTAGAAGCTTCAGATATATGTTGCCATAAGAGATTGCTTCGGATTTAGACGAATAAGACTAATAATGGTAGGGTTTTAGAAGTGATTCAGTAAAAGAAGTACTTTTAGAGCAATTTAAAGAAGGCGTGATACCTTTTGAGGCACTAGGAATTATACAAGACTCCGTTATTGTTTGTGAACGCGCTTTCGAGAGAAGTTTCAGTGTTGTTCGTTATTTTGGCTTAGACAAAAATCATTGAATAATCTTAAGTGGAAATTGTTCTATTTTGTCTAATGAAATCAACAATTCTGTTACAAAATACACATATTTGTTTACATAAATAATTTAAACCAAGACAAGTTGAGAACCTAGTGACAGTCCAAATTTTACACCTAAATTTGTATGAGAACACTCATTGAACGGTGTCAAGGCGTCAATCTGTTTTAAAAATTAGCGTCATCTACTGCTGGAATATAGCTAATAGTTTAAAATTTCAGTAAATCTAGAATTTTATTACAAGCTTATAAACAAGCATTTAACGTTTATGTAACGGAAACCTCTAATATCCAGCAGAAAAAAATATAACAGTACGTTACTATTGTTTGATTTATCGTAATAGAAATCAGCAACATTTTAAAACAACAAATAGCCCTTTTGTTGATGATACAGAACCATACTCGTATCTGTTGTTTTTTGCAGAACCAGTGTTGGACTATACTAAATTTTGGGGACCTAAACTCCAATCAGAAACTCATTTCTAGAAGGTTTTGTAGTAAAGGTACCAAGGTGTCTAAAATAGAAATAAACAAAAACATTAAACCAACAATAGATTGATTGACAGTTAGAAGGCTGCACTTAGAGAAATAATATAAAGCGCACAAGCGAAGAATCGAGAAATACAGTAAAGCTTCTCGTAATTTCTGGACCATATGTTGTGGCGTTTATAAGAACGGCTCAATAAAACAGTTAGTATGATTTCGCAAATTTTATAAAATAATAGGATAAAACGTTAAAATAAATACGTTTAATATTCACGCTAAGAGGTACCAAAATATTTCAGCTTGATGACATCCGATTGAAATAGCGTTGGCAGGAGGTTAAAGGGTGTACCGAAATACACGCTTTGAGAAAATTTCAATATTTTACATCTTTCAGTACGCGCATGCGCAATACAACTTATTTTTTTTTAAATCTCCGATATTATTAAATTACATTTTGTTTTACAGATAAGACATATACAAATACTTATTTTTGTTGGTAATTTACTCTAATTGTATTCACGCGAGCCTGTGGCGATATTCAAGGTTATATCATAAGACCTTGACATTGTTTGACATTACTACTATTATTACGTCCCTAAAAACTAATTTTCAAACAGTCTGAGGGATTAATGTGTGGTGTGGATTAGTTGATGAGAAGGCATTAGGTCCTTAATTCTATAACGGGATACTTACTGGTAGAAGATATTTAGAATTTCTTGAAAATCTATTACTACTGCTTGACGCTGTTCCATTAGCCATGCGGGAAAATATGTATTTTTTACAAGATGGTGCACCAGCACACAATACTGTCCTTGTTTGACAAAACTTAAATGAAATGAAATGTTTGTCTAGATAAATAATATAGTCAAACTACTCAGTGATAGAGTAGTTAATCTTCGTATAAGCAGATTTTAGTGTAAGAACATTATTAGTGATTATCATAAGTTCATTAAGGTTCTCCAGGTCTATATTCGACCAATACATAACGGTAAAAAGTTCGTACTTTATGAAATTTTCTTCAAGAAGGGAAAATAATTAATATTCTTTTGTATCCAGTCACATGTCATCTGAAGAGTCTAAAACATACATCATCTAAAAGACATAGGTTGTTTAACAAGCGCTCTACAAGAAGTGTTTGCAAACAATCATTTGAGTGCAGCATATGAAGTTATTTTGTAACTTGGAAGAATGTTTTGAGACGTCATGCAATCCCATTCTTAAAAAACGAACGTATGCAATTCATGTGGCCATTACATACTTTGGAAAAATGATCTAAAGCAGCACATAAGTTTTCATAATAATGAATGACCCTTGAACTGCGATTTAAACAATTATTCTACATAACACTTTAGTAATTTACAGTTGCATATTTGGTCACGTACTGATGAACCACTTCTTGCATGCAATATGCAATTATTTTACATCACAGAAGTATTTTGCCCAAATATATGCTGTGTATGACGAATACAGTATGTTGCATGCGCGTGTGTCTGAATAGATTAAACGATATTGATAAGCTCAGTGTCATTAAAAGACAGTAGTCGGATAGGACAGGCTCGTCGTGTCATTACTCCTTGTGGCATTGTCGAGGTCAGAAATGACTGATGGTAGACAGTGGAAGACATTCGGTTCATATTGAGCATTAGTCACGGTACTGCTCAGAGCATCTGAAGCTCCGAAAAATCTGTACGCAGTGGATTTCTTACAGCCTGATGTAGCAGCAGAAGGTGAGCAGAATGTCGTCATCACTGCGACACCTGGAACGACATTACGATGAAGAATAGAATTTTCCGCCCCATATTGGCGCAGGTAATAAAACAGTGTCGGCATTTTGAGCCACAGTGCAAGCCTCAGAGACCACTGTAGAAGCATATGGATTCACCCCTACCAAAAAATCTAATGACGTGCACGCTAGCTCCGGGAAAGTCATGCTTAGCTTTTTCTTTGAATGCGAGGGCACGCTGATCTTGACCTTCTAGAACACGGCACTACAATTAACGCTGCAGTATGTAGAAGTTTGAAAAAATCGAGGCGTGCCATCAAGTCCAAACGTCTAGAAATGTAGGCGGACAGCATAATTTGTTGCACGATAATGCCCGCCTACATATTGCCGACCATGTTAAGACTACGCTGCAAAAGTTTAGCTGGGAAATCTCTTCGCATACTCATTACAGCCCAGCTATCTCCCAATGCAATTTCCACATTTTTGAAGACCTGAAGGAAAACATTCATGCCCGTCGATTTACTTCGGACGAAGAGGTGCACGCTTCTGTATAATCACAGTGGCGTCGTTGTGGATCAATGTAGTAAGCGTAAGACTACGGATCCCAAGGTCCTGGGTTCAAATCCCGACACGGCCTACTGCTTGAAAAATGACAGGTGAGCATTTTTCACAAAAATTACGCCCTCGTTCGGATGAGAGGTTAAATGGAGATCCCGTGTGTGTGTTGTCACGCACGTTAAAGATCCCTACCTTGCCTGGAACGGCAAGGATTCGACAAAATTCTAAATTTCCAGGCAACAAAAAACTCGCCTCCTGGCCAATGTAGTACCTTCGGGTGGAGCATTGGAAATGTAAATGTAATGTATAATCACAGTTCCGTATGCAACCAAAGCATTTTTCCATAAAGTCATTGACCATCTTGTCTCACAATGAGATAAATGTATTAACAGTTGTGGGGATTACTTTTGAAATAGCAAACAGTTTACTTACTTAGTTCCATGTATGTAGTTTTTATTTGATTGGGACCACGGTATAACTCAATCTTAACATCCCACAACGCAGCTTCTGTATACCTCACGTGTATCTATGTAGTGGTATTTATAGTGCACGTCTGGGAAACCTATGTTTGCATGTGATCGCAAAGCTTGCTACTTTAAAGAAGTATTCAGACGAATTTGAGAGTAATATAATACACGTGTTTATTCTACTGCAATGATCGTGAATCGGTAGATTAAGTTGTCTATATTTTTTGTTTAATCAGATATTTAAGTAGCGATTCGAAGTTTTATAAATGGTTAGCTTTTACCAAAACAATTAATTTGTTTTAAGTTTTGTCGAACAATTCATAACGTATTTGGCATTTTAGAGATGTGAAGACTGCTTGGACTATCGCCATTCATATTTTACCTTTTCAAGTTATATGCTACGTTGGGGGTGAGGGGATTCTCAATACACATCGCAAGAATGCATCAATTTGTAGCGCTAGCGCGTTACTTAAGCAAACGATGGTAATGTTGAGTTTATCAATTGCAGTTGGTTAAATAAACTTTCAGCACAAAAACACATTTTTAAATTTTGAAAGTTTAATAGTTTACAATTAATAACGTTGTTTCTCCAATATGACATTAAAATTTGGATAAAGAATTAAAATAGGAAAGCACCTAGTACTTTCAATACACATAGTAGTAAATATCACTATTTCATACTGCTTTATATTAAATTTAAAAATATTAGAGATAGCCACCGGAAAATAACCGTCATATTAAAGTTATTGGTACAAATTCACAAGTTTTCAAGAAACAGTAACTAAGGAAACATACATTCCAATAAAGATATACTCATAAAACCAACCATAAAATTAATGCGTTGGGAACGACGAATTGCACAACTTTCGATATTTAATGTAAGTGTAGGGACCAAATGACGGATTTGAAAAAGGGAGAATGTTATTTAACGACTAAGTTTGAAAGGGAGTTGAGAAATGAAAAATGGTTAAGTGACAACAAAGGTGTAGATGGTTGACTGTAAGACCCTCAGTGTAGGTGGCCAGAGACAAATTGTTTTTGAAGTTTGCTGGATAAGTAAGTCAGAAAGCTCATCGCATCTGTCGGGCATTAAGACAATGAGATTATACAATGAAATGGTGATAAACTGACTACACCCTTCAACAATGGTTGGGAGTTAAATAGATGAAATCATGTGATTTAACGTATCGATTAAGGAAAAGATAAATCACTGGCTTTCTTACTTCTAAAAATGATGTGAAAATAAACTTTGAGAACAGTTTGACCTTTTTCTTGTTTATTGTTTAGAAATAGGTACGTGTGGAATTGTAAGTATATGTCGTAAATGGTTCGTACCTATTTGGTACGAAATTGAGATTTCGTTAAATAATTATTTTGTTGGACTATGAAATAGTAACGAAAATAGTTTTGTTTACATTTATGCATAATCCTATCAGGAACATAAGTTTGATCATTTTAAAAATTAAGGAATATGTAAATATAAGTTTATTTGTAAGATTATTGTTCGCTAAACAGTGAAAATTGGGTATTTTTAATGAATGATGAAATCGTGAAAGAAGTTGGTATTGCATTGTTTTCCATGTATTGCCATCAAAGGCATTTCCAAAAATAAAATTTCAAATGTTGTATAGATCAATGTTGAAAACTGGAACAATGGTGTGGTAGTACTAATTTCTGATTACTGTTTCTTTAAAGATTTTTTTAGTATTACCTGGCCAGTTACACTACATTTGTTTTTGTTAAGGTTAATGTACGTGTATTTATGTTTCGGGAATTTTCTGTCGATATAGTTTAAGCTTAGATGGAATTTTATTTGGAGTTATTTATAATATAGGTAAAGACAGCTAATTCTGAAAGGACATCTAGCTACCCTAGTGATCAAGTGGTATTTGAGTAGGTTTTTATTTGAAAAATTTAATTATTTTAACAGAAAGTTAAGAAATGTTTTGAACGTACTGTAGAGAAAGGTAAACGGCGAAATGATAAGTGGTAGAAAACCAACAGCAAAAGACCCTATCCGAAATTACCGTTTTCCGGGTAGGCAAAATGTCAGAAAAATTGCTAAGACAAGATGTTGGCGTCCCTTACTTTTGACAACCAGTATAGCATTTCAAGGTAAGTGGTCTTAGTAAAGTGATTTTTTGTATTTCGGTCATTTCGCATGTTTACCCTTATTATATTTATCATTTTTTCTATCGGAACCTACTCCAGCATCACTGTAGTTAGCTGGCGCGCCCTTAAAATTGTTACGGGGTTCTAGAAAAATCAAAATTTGTAACGTAACGTCATTTTAATGCGTAACATATTTACAAATATTTGAAATATGTAGGGAACATATCGTACACGCCCATCCCTCCTCTGATCATTCCGTTCGAAAGGTGTTGGTCTTTGACGAAGCAACGAGTTAACTATCTTACAAAGAAAATTCCACTTCATCTTTTCCCGAGAGTCAAGCACTGTGATTAAACCCACTCATTCTTCGGTGACGAACACCGATGCGACGGACACATTACATCTAATGCTATCGGGAGATCTACTGTCATAATTGTCTTGTTACATTCGCGTCCTGTTTTTTTAACAACGCCCCAAGATACGCCAGAAGAGGTATTTGTTGCTTTAAGGATTGGAAAATAACAGAGTACATTACCAATAATATTACCATGCATAAGTGTATTATCTTTTAAGTAAAATGGTTTTCTCTGTCAAGTATAGTTCTTCCAAATCGAATCTAATTATGCTGATAATCTTAATAATGAACAAGATGTCTCTCACTCAATGCTATCAATTTCTATAGTTTTAACATTCATACGTTTATGCTAACTTTATAAACCTATTGATTTTAACTTACCAAAACGATATAAAATAGTCTAATCCACTGGCACATAATTGAGTTATAGTAAACACTACAAAGACGAGTACTACCGAAGACTTACTCTTGCAAGCATTAAAATATAACCCATAAATTTTTGTTGAAATACCTCCATAACTTTTTTGCTCTTTGAAATGAGTAGCTGCATTCTTCTCGGTCTTTCTAAAATGCTTTTCTTCTAACGCTTCAATACTGCTTAGCAATTGCTTACCAGTGTCCCAGTTCAGATGATTAGCAAATTTTAACTTGGATTCTTTAATTGTGCGAAACGTTCCTTGTTGAATGATATTTCCTTCTTCAACTAAGTATATTTGATCGACGTGTTGCAAATGTTGCAACTGGTGGGTTACTAGTATTCTACACTTATTCCCTAAAAAACCGGTAATGCATTCTTCAAACAGTCTTTTACCCACAAGTATATCGACAGCTGAAAGTGGATCGTCTAGCAAGTAAATATCAGCATCCACATAAACAGCTCTTGCAAGATTAATTCTCGCTCTTTGGCCACCGCTTAGCGTTACTCCTTTTTCTCCAACTAATGTTAGGTCTCCGTAAGGAAATAGCTCTAGATCGCGTTCTAAACAACATGCTTTGATAACGTTTGTATATCGTTCACAATCCATAGGGTTTCCTAACAATATATTTTCTTGGATGTTACCAGCAATTATCCAAGGATCTTGTGACGCGTATGAAGTCCTCCCATTTACACGAACTTTTCCCTCTTCTAGTATGAGTTCGTTTAATATAACGTGGAGTATACTTGTTTTTCCACTGCCAACTGGACCTACTATGGAAACTAGTTGACCACTATTGGCAAAGAAGTTAATATTATTTAAAGTATTATCGGGCGTGTTTGAACACCATTTTGCAGATACGTTTTGTAGTTTAATGATTTCTGTTCCAACAACACTGGTGGTTAATACAGATCCATGGTAGTTATTATTATAATGCATTTCGTCATATGATAAAAAATTTTCCAAACGAAATAATGAAACTGAAGTTTCGGAATATGTAATTATACCTCTTGCAAAACGAACAGTTAACGTTTCGCGCAGGAAATTGTAGAAAGCTGTAACCGTAAAAATATAATCTGCGGTTAGAATATTTCCGCTTAACGTGTACACCAATAGTGATAAGAATATTGCAATTTTCGGTGCAAAAACTGTTGATGTTAGAAATACTTGAATATTGGAGATAGCTCGTATTTTATGTAGTTCTAACCTGAAACAAGCAAAGTAATTAGTCAATTATTTACGAAGAGTATTATTATAGTAAAAATCAGAATTGATACTAAAACGGGGGCGATCCTTTGCCTTCGCAATTTAAACCAGTTTTTTTTAGTTTAATAGTTTTAATCACAGAAACTATACTTTTCAACCGAAACCATTAGAACTGACTTAGATGCTCTTGATTATTGTTTGGTATATTAACTTTGAATAAATGTAGCAAATATTTGCATTAACACTGGTGGTCTGCGTCATAAGATGCCAAGCAGGTTGTTCATCATAATTTTGTTTTCGACCTTACTTAAGGTCGGTTTGACGCAGCTCTAACTCCTTTTCTATTCGGTGCTAATCTAAAAAGTTCTACATACCCTTCACAACCTAAATTTCGAATAATTTGACTAACATAACCGCTAACTAATTGTGAGTTATGTCATGGAGACGTTTATTAAGTTATTTATTATGGTAAGGCTTAAGCAGCGAATCGCTGCCAACATGCCAGACCGCTACCTAATTGTAAGTTATCTCATGGTGACATTTATTAAATTATATGTTATGGTAAGGCTCTAGTAACGAATCGCTACCAACATACCAGAACGCTAACTAATTGTGAGTTATGTCATAGAGACGTTTATTAAGTTATATGTTATGGTAAGGCTTATCAACAAATCGCTGTCAACATGCCAGACCGCTAACTAATTGCGAGTTATGTCATGGTTTCATTTAGTTAACTGGTTTTTATTTATTTTTTTTTAAATTTGTTTTGTTCCGAACATACTTAAGGTCGGTTTGATGCAGCTCTAAATTCTTTTCTATTCTGAGCTAGTCTAAAAAGATTTACATACCCTTCACAACCTAAATCTCTATTAATTTGTCTAATATAGCTTTGTCTAGGCTTTTTTACTCTATTTTTATTTGGTAGTCTGTAATCTAACACCTTACTAAATAGTCCCGTATGTCTTAACTGTTGCCCTATCATTCTATCTCTCCTGACTTTTAATTGTTTCGACATACAGGGTTCCTCACCTATCCTTCTATAAACTATCTCATTTAGTACTCTATCTGTCCAACTAATCTTTAACATTCTCCTATAACACCAAGTTTCAAAAGCTTCTACCTTTTTCTTATCTACGTCTTTAATTGTCCAAGCCCCACTACCGTATAATAGAACGCTCTATACGAACGACTTTAAGAAACTTTTTCTATTATCTAAACTAATACTACTAGCTATTAGTAAGTCTTTTTTTAAAAACATTCTTTTAGCTTGAGCTATTCTAGCTACTATATCCCTTCTGCTACGTTCTTCCTTTGTAATTATACTACTTAAATAACAAAATTCACCTACCTATTTTTAATTTTGGTTTAGAACTAGGCTGTAACTCACTTGGCATTATCTTTCTTTCCCGAGTTAATTTTCATACTATAGATACGCTGTAGTATCTCGCCAAAAATATTTAAAAACTTTCCTAACTCTTTTCTAGACTTTGCTATAATGGCTATATCATCTTTTTCTTATCTACCTCTTAAATTGTCCAAGTCTCACTACCGTATAATAAAACGCTCCATACGTACGACTTTAAGAAACTTTTTCTATTATCTAAACTAATACTATTAGCTATTAGTGAGTTTTTTTACACATTTTTTTAGCTTGAGCTATTCTAGCTACTATATACCTTAAGCTACGTCCGTCCTTTGTAATTATACTACCTAAATAGCAAAATTCATCTACCTCCTCTAACTCGGTATTACCTATTTTTAATTTTGGTTTAACTAGGCTGCAACGCACTTGTCATTATCTTTGTCTTTCCTGAGTTAATTCTCATTATATAGTTACTCTGTAGTATCTCATCTAAAATATTTAAAAACTTTCCTAACTCTCTTTTAGACTCTGCTATAATGGCTATATCATCTGAAAAACGTAACATGTCTATTTTCTGTCCTTCTACACTAATACCTATCTCTTTTCCTTCTCTAGCTAAGTTTAAAGATTCCTCAATATAAACATTAAAAATCAAGGGTGATAGTATACAGCCCTGTCTAACACCATTTCTAATCTTAGCTTTTTTTCTATTTTATCAAATTTAATTACTACGCTTTGGTTTTTATATAGACGTAAATAATTTTTCTATCCCTATGAGAGATTCCTATTTTTCGCAAATCCCTGAACCTAACAATCCAATTAACCCTATCAAATGCTTTTTCTAAATCTACAAACGCGAAATGAGTCTTTTTTATTTTTTTGTAACCTAATCGGTTCTCTATTTCTGTCTTTACGAAAACCATATTGGCCTTCGCTTAAATAATTCTCAGTTAAAGCTTCTACACTATTTTTAATTATCATTGTTAGTATTTTGGAAACGTGTGAAGTAAAACTAATCGTTCTAAAATTCTGACACCTATTAGCTCCCGACTTTTTTGGGATTGGGATAATAATATTTTTTTCGAAATCTATCGAGACATCACCTGTGTCGTATATTACTTTTACTAGTTTATATAACTTGTCTAAAGTTTTCTGACTTGCATATTTTATTAATTCTGCGGGTATATCGTCTATTCCTGGGGCTTTACTTAGTTTAAGATTGCTAACAGCTCCATCAAATACCTCTTTTAATATTGAAAACCCTATTTCTACATCCTCTTCTTGGTCGTTCTCTAACTCATCCATATCGTCTCCCTTATATAAATCTTCTAAATATCTTTTCCATCTATCTGCTACCTCAACTTTATTTATTAGAAGCTCATTATTCTCCTCTTTAATACCATTATATTTTTTTCTATCTTAACTGAAAAACTTTTTAACTGCCCTGTAAGCCCTGTCTGCCTTACCTACTCTCAAATCATCTTGTATTTCCTTACAATTCTCCTCCATCCGTTTATTTCTAGATTTTCTACACTCATGTACTATCTTTTTTCTAACTCTATTATATCTTTGCTTAATTTCACTATCTAATTCTCTGAAAGGTTTAAGCTTTCTTCTATTCTCTATTAAATCTAATATCTCCTTTGTTATCCAGGGTTTTCTCGCTTTTATTTTTTCTTACCTATAGTCTGAGTTGCTTTTTATTTCATTCCATCTATTTTCTACGTTCCCTCCTATAGCTATCTCTTTGATCTTATTATCTACTACTTGTTTATATTCCTCTTATACCTCACTATCATTAAGCTTGCCTAGATCCCATCCCTCTCTTTTAACCTTTCTCAGTTTTTTGAATTTTGGATTATACTTCATTTTAACTAAGTTATGATCGCTATCTATGTCACCTCCTGGATAACTACGACAGTTTTTAACTTGGTTTCTAAATCTTTGTTTAACTAAAATACAATCTATTTGGTATCTAGCCCTATCACCTTGCGCTTTCCATGTATATCTTCTCCTAACATGTTGTTCGAATAGGGTGTTTACAGTTACTAATCGATGTTCCTGGCAAAACTCAACTAATCTGTCTCCTCTATCATTTCGTCTACCGTATACATATTTTCCTACCATTTTTCCCTGACTACCTTGTCCCACTGACGCATTAAAATCGCCCATAACTATTAAATTCTCATCTCCCTTTACTTTTCTCACTATACTATTTATATCCTCGTATACCTTTTCTACTTCCTCATCCTCGTACTGAGTTGTTGGCATGTAAACCTGTATTAAAACAATGTCGATAATTATTCTATCACTAAATTGTAAGTACTCTTTAACTATAGGTCCTATCTTTTACCTAACACTATGCCTACCCTTGCCTGTCCATTAGTTGAAGAAGTTGTAATTATTCTATAAATATCTTTCCAAAAGTCATTACTATCTGGCCATCTCACCTCACTAATACCTAAAATATCAGCTTTCCTTTTCTCATTTCGACTAATAAATTTGTTAACTTATCTACTCTAAGTAACGACCTTACATTCCAAGTCCCTATCACTAAATCGAACCGTTGTTTTAAATTCTTACGATGACGAGCCCCAAGTACCCCCTCCCGGAGATCCGAATGATGGGGTATTTTACCTCCGGACAAGAATTTTACTTGTGAGCTCTCCATCATACATATTTCGTGTTTTAGGCCACGTGTACCTGGGAAATATTGTGGTAGGTTCCCATATCTTTCCACAACGCAGTTTTTAAAGATTTTTAGCAAAAAGCCGTATCCGTCACGGCCAACCCCCAACAACCTTGTAAATTATCGAGGATTGCCCAAAACCAACCGACTCTCCTCCAATATTTTTTAGCCAGCAAGACTGCTGCCCTTTGCTGCGCCTTTTTATCGCATTTTACGATAAGCAGGCTTAGTATAGTAGTATTATTTGTCCCCTACTATAGGTTGTTACACTTAAGTTAATTGTTATACTTCAAGGTACCGTTATTAAATGTCTACTTTCCTGCCGGGAATGCGATCGCGTTCTCTTTAGCGCTAAAGGGTTAATTTCAGATCTCCGAAACAGACGAAATGTCGAAATGAACTAAAAGCAGGCTTTGCTGGGAATCTATGTGAGAACAGATTAAATAAAGGGCTGGTATTAAAATGGAAAGGATTCTAAAGATGAAAAGGAATCGATAAGCCACAAAATTATCTTTCAATGTCTCTAAATTGAAATGAATTAACAGTAAGTTTGTTATTGCCAATTTTCTACTTTTAGATATTTCGGTAACTAAATAGGTATTATTTTACGACTATTTTGATGGTTTAAATTAAAGTATGCTCGAGCGTGGCCACCCGTTTTACCAGGTTCTCATTTATACTGCGAGTTCTTCTCTTCTTTTCACTTGCGATATATTTTCCTATATCCTAGTCTGACTCCTACCGGAGGACCACAGCAGGTGGCAAGTTTCTATGAAGAGTGCATTCAAAATATAGTTGTAAAGTACGATAAATGTTTAAACAAACTTGGCAGCAATGTTGAAAAATAGAGAAATGTATGTCGAATCTGAAAATAAATTTGGTTTTTGAAAATTTTCTTTCGTTAAGTTTTTATTTTCAAAAGAGTTTCAACTTAATCCAGTGACCTCAAACCTACAAATCAATTTTGAATTATATATATATATATATATATATATATATTGTTGCGGATTTAGAGGGTAAATAGGTGTAGACAATAAAATTTTAGCAATCGTGTATATAGAAACAGGAGCAAATTATTTATGCGCCAAATTAATTAATTTAATAGTAAAAACGGACGGTTATTAAGGTATTTTTTTATATTTAAATTGGAATGTTAAAATTGCATAAGGGAAGAAAGCGTTAGAGTACATAAAAACTCAAGGATACGCATAGGTAATCATAATAATTTTAAATCAAATGCATGGAAGCAAAAAGGGAGCTTGCATGCATAGAAAATCAATAATTTTAAACGCAAATGTTTTCATTTTAAAAGCCAACGTTCGTTATACAAATACTAAAAGGAAAGAAACCCAGAATTGTTATTTTATAAACGATCGGTTGTTTCAAGAAACACCTGCTTGTTAAATGTCAGGTTCGGAGAATTTTAGATGTATGTTAGCACAAAATTCCATAGAAATTGTTTGCAACGGTTGATCTGTATAAGCTGTTAAATATCAAATGCCTGAAGGACGAAGTGGAATAAACGATCGATTTTGTAAGACATACACAGAAGCAGGTAAAGCAAGCGTTGGGTACATGGCACGTACGATATACACGTGTAAAGGCGAAGGCCAAATACAATATCGATTTTCTGTAACCTAAGAGGGGTTCTAAAGGACACAACAGATATGCGTGGAACGGAGATAGATAGCTGAGAGCTGGCGCGTCTGAACTGGGGAAAATTCTATCATTGGTCGATGGCCAGCAGTTTTCAAGAAGGCTCGTACGTTAAGGTAAGAAACAAAATTCTATATAAACAGCACGACGGACGGGGGATTTTTCAGGAATTATAGTCGGTTACGTTCAAAATTTTAAGAAATCGCTTTGAAAATAAGCTTTTCACGTAAAACCGGTTCCACGGGGTGTGAAAATGATATAAATAAACAAACGAAGAAATTAAAGGTCTCTTTCTTTCCATTTAGATTTGAATACGGGTTTAGATCTACAACATAATAGTAGTAAATGTTACCGTTATCAATTATTGTGTGTTCAGTAAAGTTGCATTAAACATCCTGTTTAAAAATGATGAAAACTGTAGTCGCGTACCGCGTGTTATAAAAGTGATATTGCACGAATTGGTGCTTGTTTAGATAAAAGGTGCCGTTACTACAACGAAGCGATTAAACAAAGAGATGATATTTTGGGTAAGTGAAGGCTAAATTTGTATGCGTGAAGTATATTTGAGATTGAATGTTACAGTTTGAGACAAAGCTAATAGTGGTGGTAGCGGAGATTTGAATGGTAGGGATCTGTGAAGCCAAGCATCATCGTAGTAGATGGACTCAACGACGAGGGTTTCTGGAAATCATCTTCACTGGTGACGAAGAATGAAGGCGACTCCAAGTAACGAAATTTAAATTCCTGTTTTTGTATAAACATTTCCGTTGATATTTTTTGTGTTTATGTGTTTTGACTTATTGGTGGCGTATTTATTACCATAAAACTTGTTTAAAGAGGTATATGTGCTGGACAATTATTTCTGATTATTATAAAAGGGTTTATTGATGATATAAAAATTTATTCGTGCTATAAATTGTTGTTGTAAAGAGTAAACGGGTCTTTTAAATTGGTTTTCAATAAAATACAAGGTTTAAAAAGCATTTACAAAAACTGGGTTATAATGAGCTCAAAATAGACAAGAATAAAGTCAAATTAGGGTAGCATGTGGGGCCCATCTACTCGTATTATATAGAATGTGTTAAAATATACTAAAACCAAAGACTTCAAAGTAATTAATAATTGAACTGGTAACAGTTGGAACAAACTGGTTGCTGAGCTATCCAGGGCCAGCAGAGAAATAAGAAGGCGTTCCAAAAGAAGTGTAAGAATTTTTTTTTTGTTTTATTTTTTTGAAAATTTTATGTTGGACCTAAGCGTGGGCACGAATTTTTGTAAGGTATCACGACAATTTTATGACGCCCAATTCGTGAGGCTCGATGTTAAAAGCTTGTTCCTGAGAGAACACGGCAATATATATATATATATATATATATATATATATATATATAAGTAAGATAAATATTGGGGATACAGTCAGATTGGGCATGGATTTAATATAAACTTCTTATAACCATTTTAAGCTTTCGAAAATCGTTTATTTTCTTCATCAGGATACTAAAAGTCTATAATTTAACATACATATAACAAAATTATATAGGTTACTTACGATTATAAAGTTTACAATTATATAAACATAAAATGACATCTATATGACATGGACAGGTTTTTGTTCATACGTGTACATTTAAGTTTCTTATAAACACATGCAAAATTAAAGTTAAAGTTAATGTAGCAAAGATATTAAATGAAATAAAGTAACATAGCTGTTATAGGTCTTGTTGATAAAAATAGAAACTCAAATGTGTGATAGTGTGATAGTTTTATATAAGTTTGGAATTATTTTTATTCTTTATTATTGTTATAAGATATGAATAAATATTGTTTAAATTTTGCGTGTCGGTTTTTTTATTTATAGGATTTTCTTCTAGAGAAATCACGATCATTTCAAGAAATAAGCGTTTTCTATAGCTTGTTTCCCTGAATATAATTCTGGTGTCATTATAATTCATAGTGTGACCAGTAACAATTACATGGGAAGCTAACGCGCATGTTTTTTTGTTAAGATTGCAATCACTTTTGTGCGAGGTTAGTCTTGTAGATAACCAATTTGATGTATGTCCAACATACCTATCATTACAGTTATGACAGGAAATACTGTAGACTCCTGACTGTGGGAGTGTAGGTGTGTGGTCTTTAAGACTACTATATAATACCCTATCTAAAGTTATAATTGGTTTTTTGATAAGTTTGATGTTTTGAAGATCCTTAAAAAGATGTTTTAATTTATCGGTAAGTTTATCAACGTATGGAAGTGCGATAAACATTGTAGGAGACGTGGAGCTGGTATTAGTGTCTGTAGTATTGTTGGAGTAAGTGCCGATTAATGTGGTATTTTTTCTTGTGGTGGTGTTGAAAATTAATTTGTTGATTAGAGGCTTCGGATATGAATTAGTAAGCAGTAGGTTTCTGAGTATTAAAAGATTTTTGTATCGTAGGGTAGGATGTGTAACAGATTCAATTTTTTGTTTTAGGCCTAGAATTGCGATACAAATATCTTTTAATACTCGGAAACCGTTTATTAATGTAATACTTAAAATTTGATTTAAAAACAACCTTTTGTTACTTACGTTTTTAAGAATTAAAACGACGAACCCCATTTAATTTTGCGCCAACACTATTATACAATTTATTAACTATAAACTCACTTCTAATTCTTTCACTTAAATATTTACTTTCATGTGATGTGAACTATGCTTTAATTCATGTTGAACTGATTTGTTTACAAATTCGGTCGTATTTAAAAAGAACCGCCTATCTGTTGACAAGCGCATAGTTCAACAATTAAGCTTTGTACGTGATTCTTACATACAAGATTTTGGGTATTCCTATGGTTTTTTGATGTGTAAATGAAATTGATGCGCTATTTCTTACACGTAAGATTTCAAGTTATTGCATTAGTTCTGTTGGATTTTCATATTTCCTAGTTACGTACGTTTTGCTTGTACAATAAATTTGATGAACTTTGCTTTTATCACCATGCCGTATTTATTTGTAATCTATCAGGTGTTGGATTTTACCTTTCTCATCACGTAGTCTTAATTTAATTTATGTATTAAATTATATGCGTTTTGTATCTTACGCATTTTTAAACCTGCTTGTTCAACTGGGATTCTTAGTGTTATGATGATGCATTATTCACGCGTATTGTATTGCAGCTTCCATTTGCGTCGTTTTATGACTTGCCAAGTTGTTTATTTAATTAAATCTTTTAGAGTAGTCTTCATTTCTTAAAATAATTATGACTTTAATTTATATACAGGGCGTTGTCACTTGCTTTCCTGCCTAATTGTTGTATTTCTCATTTTCTTCCTAAAAATGTCTAGTTTTCTGAACCCTCATGTTGTATTCATGATGCGCACTATACTAGTGATCCTATCTACCCCTAAGTGACCCTATTAACATAGCAATATATATACATATAGAGAGAGAGAGAGACTGCTGTCTTTGGAGTTCTTTTAATCAAACGCGTAGTCTTTGTCAAGTAATGCGCAATCCGCGTTTAGTACTACGGGCGGCACCATTATCCTTTTCAAACCCTTATTAACCGTGCGAAGCCTTTCTTGATCGCTTGTAACGCAAAGGTACGTCATGTAAGGTGATGCGTGTATCGTCTTGCGACTACACATGCGGCTGCATTGATCGCATTCGCGTATCCTTATTGTTGTGCAAAGCCTTTTTGCATCCGGTACTAACGAATAGCTTTATCGTAGATAGTGCTCGACGACACTTTGCGACTACGCCTACGAGCGGCACGTGAATTGTGTGCGCACTCCCACTGAGTGTACGGAATTATTAGAATGAAATTAATTACAGTGGGTGCCATACTTAGTGCAAATTATTCTGCTCAAGTACTTTTAAGAATATACATGATACACATATTTTATAAACATACCTTCTTACGGATTCAATTAGATTTGTAAATGGTTGCTCCCAAGCATACATTTTAATAGCTTGTATTCCAGATATAATTTCATTCATGAGGCGTAGCCGTTTGTCTGTATTGAAAGCAATGTCAGATCGATATTGGCGCGTTTTTCTTCCACAGTAAACTGCAAATAAAATAACAACATTAAACGCTGCAACTCCTACAATAAACTAGAAACAGAGCTATAATATTGGGCAATCCAATTATAAAGCACTCTTTTAAAGATGGGCACCTTTGAAGTATTCATTTCGTGTTTTCTTAACGTTGTACTGCTTTGGCGTTACGGAAAATAAAAAAAAAACGAATGTAAAACGAGGAAAATTAATCTACAACTTACAATTTGATATTGATCCACCTTGTATATTTCTGATTTTATGTATAATAGTGTTCATCAGTAAGGATGGTATTGGGGTAAATGGTGAGTTCTATTAAAATCAAGAACTTGGAAACCACACAAGCCTCGGTTTATAAATATTTAGATGTTAGTAATTTATCTAATATTGCGTGCAGATAGTGAAAGATGTAGACTGTGGAAATTTCAGGATGTGTAGGTTATCTCAGAATAAGAAACAATGAGGATACCTACTGATGGTGAACTTATCTAACAGGCACCTAATCGGAAAACATTCTAGCAGTAGACATTTCTCTCATAAAATTAAAAGAGCTTTTTTCATCGTTCGTTAGAAATAATTTCTGATAAATACATATTGAAACGGAACTAGGGTCATAAATTATTTTACACCACAAAAGAGCAAACCTAATATTCATTTCAGTCAAGCTGCACAGAAAAAGCATGTCACTTAAAAAAAAGCTTTAGCATTATGAAGTAAATAGCCGTGAATCGACTAATAGGAATGTTTCGTATCATAATTATTTCTACTATAGAAGAGCTTTTACAAATAAATTAAATTCAATATTAAATAGTTGCAGTGCAAACAAACCTCAGACATATTTTATTCTTCATACAAAGTAATAAAAAATATAGATCCTTTTTGGTGAGATTCACAAATATTAAATTATAGATAACTATATTTTTCCATAGAATGTAAAAAGGGTTACAATGTATTTATTCAGATTGATGAGAAAATGCAAATCATGGACATGTGGTTTTGCGTGGCTATTGTGTGATGGGAACCTATAGACTCACACCATAATCACCTACTTCACTCCATACACTCGAAAAGTAGACCAAACAATAACATAATCCTCCGTAAACACAAGAAGATAATGGAAGTGAATGACAACAGCAGTTTTATAACATAATCCTCCGTAAACACAAGAAGGTAATTGAATGACAACAGCAGTTTTATCCAACGGGAAAATTGCGGAAGGAATTATTTGCAAGCTATAGACCGAAACTAGTGTAAGGGTAAATAGTGAAAGGTTCACTTCTGTGATTATGGAAAATAAACAGATGTTAACGTGCTGAGCTATGGATTTTGACACAATTTGCAGCACTAAAATATATTGGGATGGTTTATTTCTCAGCAAAGATCATTTCGGAATAAACACCCGACCAGCTAAATTACTCTTGGTTCAAAAATAGTCCTATGGTCACCGTGAATGTGTAACTGTAAATCGTACTTTATTAGAATTAGATGTTGGTTTTGGTGGTATTTATGTATGTTTGTTTTATAAACTACTGATAAATGTATTGTTTTAAATCATTATAGATATAAATATTGCAAGTTAAAGATCAATTAGAAGCGTGTTGTAAATCAATATTTTCGTTCCTGATCAAGGATATGATTAAGCGCAGATGAACTAATTATGAAATTTTACCATTTTGTATATGCATCTGTGTACATGAACATTATATATTGCTGATATTTACATTAATGTAAGTAACTCTAAATTTGTTGTTTGTATACTTGTTTACAGGAAAATGAAATTATGTTATCATAAAATAGATTTAATTGACGTAAAAGTGGAAATTGTTTGTTTTATTTGTTCAAACATACATGTGATATTTTGTAAAAGAAATCCATTTCACCAGGAGGGTGAAAAAATTAAAATCTCTCTCCGAATTGCTCCTCATCCTGAGACATTCGTATTAGACTACATTAGAAGAGCTGGAGCCCCATAAACTTGGCAATGATTGAAGGCAATTCCAGGTGAGTGTTATTGGTAACCTGTATTGAAATTCCACTTGGCGAATTATTTCATTTTCGGAACTGTTGTTTGCTTTATTTTTTTTACTTATTTCTACAGTAACCCACTCCCGCACTATTGTAGTTAGCCAGTGCATTCTTATTTTGTTAAGGATTTTCGCCTCCTTCTGGGAAATTCCAAATTTAATCTAACGCTTCAAACACTCGTGCCAACATTTTACCTTAAGTGATAACCACTTATGAAGTAGGATAGTTTTACTGCAAACGAAAAAGATTAGAGGTGTTTTCCTATGGAATTTACCCTTTCAAATTCAGAAAAAGTATATATGTTTCTTAGAATTTAGCGTATCAAGATATTGCCCTTAGTTTTATAAATATAAGGCGGTTTTTAGAATGTTTTTCGTTTTTAATTTTTTTAATTTGACCAGTACGGCCCAACACTAATATGGAGACGAGAGGAGTGGTGTTAGGCGCCTGAGGGGATTGTGTAATTTAATGGCGGGACCGTGTAACCTGCTAAATCCTTTAGCCCTATCTGCACCATTCCGTATTATTATTTTAAGTTGGTTCTTGTAGTCTATTTGTCATCAAACATCGGTACTGTTAAGAAAATATATTCCGCAAAAATCTTTGTATTGACTAATCACGGATCTGTACTTACCTCGTCATTTTAAAAGTAATTGTTTTTTATGATCCCTTTGCTAGATTGCTGCATGTTAGTCATAGCTAGTGACCTGGAATTTGATTTTTAAATGTCAAGAATTGCAGCGACTTGACACGCTCCACAGGAATAATCCGATCTGTTTTGAACAATTTTATAAGCTGTTTTGAAATATGTGTTATTTGTCGTACACTAGACAGTATTACTAACTATATTTACAGGAATTTAGAAAAACAATTCCGAGTGGGATTAGTAGGTTTGGGAATGTGAAATCTGTCCCTTTCTTTTTTTTCAATATTCGAGGATCAACAAAAATAGAGGTTTAACAAAATTGTTGTTGCCTGCTTTATAATTTGCGACTAGTGTCAGATTGATGACAGACTTTCTGTTAGTTATTATGTTAAATTTTAGTTATGAGTTACCTACAATAACAATCGTCTTCGAAGAATAAATGTTGTGCGTAAAACCATCTACCATCTACCGAAATTGCTGTGTTTTTCCTGTATGTGATAAGGACGTATTTCAAGACTGCATAAGCATTTTAGTATATAGTATTTAATGGAAATACATCCTGAAGTTGCCGATGAACTTCAGCTGTCATAAATAGGTGCAATATAAAAGTGATAATGAAGTAAGCATTCAAAATCATGCAACCTTATGTAAAATCATTTGGGAGGATAAACCGATCTCTGTTTTCCCCAATGCAGCAACAGCATTGCACATTATTTTCTCATTAATGGCGACAAATTGCTCCGCAGAAAAATCTTTTTTGCTAGTTAACCGAATAAAAAGTCCATGCAGATCGAAATAACGGAAGGAAGACGATGCAATTTCTTTACTATGCATAGAAAGTGATTTGTTGCTAGAAACTTTTGACGGATGTAATAACAGACTTTTCAATAAAAAAATCGCGAAAAGTATATATGTATAAGTACGAAAGCTTGGAAGAGCCACATACTTTTTTAAATAAAAACAAAGCTTCGAGTTTTTTCTCAAAACTTCGAGATTTAAAAAGTCAAAGGTTCGGCTTTTTTCTCGAAGCTTCGACTTTATTTTCAACAATGTTCCACGCACTATAGTTTGAAGACAGTTGAATCAGCGGTCTTAAGATGACAATGTAGTACCTTTGGAGCATTGGAAATATAAATGCACAGTCTTAAGATGAACTAATTGATGAAGTACAAAGGTTTTACTTAAGGTTTTGATAACATTCGTGAAGAATTTTGTATTTGCTGCATTATTTGAGTGCGTGTAGGTACGCAAATACTCATAATGCACAGAAACAGTATAGACAAGCTGATTAACTTGTATTTTAACGTGGGATTGCATCACAAAGAAATTTTAGTAATACTCGCACTGCGTCATAAACTATTCATATCAATTAGGCAACTTAAACGCACCCTAAAGCGTTTGCAATTATACAGAAGAAAACTCTATTCTGACGTAAATAATGTGAATGAGTTTATGAAATTTCTATTACAAGGTTCAGGACACCTACACGGATATCGGTGGATGCACTTAAAATGCATTCAAAATAATTTCGTTGAGACTCAAGAAACTGTAAGGCGCTTGTTGCTGAGACTTGATCCAAAGAGTGTCTCATTTCACAGACGAAAAAGATTACAACGGAGGCAATATTACAACAAAGGACTAAACTACTTATGGCATGTTGATGAATATGATAAACTGAAACCTTATGGCATTGCAATAAGTGGTTGCATAGATGGGTTTTCTCGTTATACAGGGTGTCCGGAAAATACGTGTACAACGTAAGAACAGAGATTCTTTGGCTCGAAGTAGATCGATTTGAGCCAACTTACCTATTATACAAGTTGCTTCATTTAGCCGCTAGAAGGCTTCAAAAATCGTGAAAAATATTTGATATTTTAAAATAACTCGAAAACGCGTCGATAGATTTTAACCATTTTTGGGGTGCGAGTTTCTATCAATTGACATCTTTTGGTGGTGTACGCAATAATTTTAAAAGCATACGAGTGTTCCAAAAATGATGTATTGTATAAATATCCGACCATTACCTTTTTCCTGTTTATGCAATGACTACCAATTTTTTTTAAGAGTAGCCGACTTAATTTGGAAACTTTTTTGTCTCTTGTAAAATTTTGATTAGACGAGCGGTTTGCCAGAAAAAAATAATTTCAAATGTCTGTTTTTTTATTTTTATTTTATTGTTTTGTTTAATTTTTATTACTATCATTGAAAATTAACAGCGCGGTACAAGTGTTGGAGCATTACAATAAATTTTCAAAATGGCCGCCATTTTCGTCAATGCACAAATTAACTCTTCGTAAGAAGTTTAACTGAACCCTCAGGCATTGTTTATGCATTATTTTTTAAAGAGTTGGCTGCATTTAAAATTCGTCTATACAATTCTTCTTCGCTCTCAAGTGGAGACGAATAAACCTTAGATTTTAAGGTACCCCACAAAAAATAATCACAGGGCGTCAAGTCCGGCGATCGTGCTGGCCAATTTGTAGGAGCATCATATCCCCTTCCGATCCATCGATCCGGATATTTTTGTGTAAATGTTGTCGAACAGCTAGAGTAAAATGGGGAGGAGCACCATCGTGCATGAACCACATGTCTTGGCGAAGTAACAATGGCAGATATTCTAATAAATTCGGCAATGTTTGTTGTAGAAAGTTGAAGTAATTGTCTCCGTTTAATCGATTTGGTATCACAACAGGACCGATAATAAAATTATCAATAACTCCAGCCCAGACATTAATCTTATATTCATGTTGATAGTGAGTCACTTTAGTTGCATGAGGATTTTCTACAGCGTAAACATGTTCATTATGTATGTTAGTAATACCAGATCTGGTAAAAGAAGCTTTGTCTGTAAATAAAATTTTGCGACTGAAATTTGCATTTTGAACTCTCTGATCTTGAATAAATTGACAGAAAGCTAGACGCCTCTCAGGATCAATAGGCAAAAGGTCTTGTACCTGTTGAACGTGGTATGGGTGTAATAACTGTTCCTTTAAAACGTCATGAACAATACCTTTAGGAACTTGTACTTCAAGTCCTAAGCATCTGGTGCTTATTTTTGGGTCTTCTTCAACTCTATCCAAAATTTGTTCCTCCAGATCCGCATTTCTTGTGGTACGTTGACGTCCTCGATCCGCATTTCTTGACTGAAAGCTACCATTTTCACGAAGACGTCTTTCAATATTTGCGAATGTTTGGTGGTTTGGCATTCGGCAATTAGGAAATCTTTCCCTATAGACTCTGACGCTTTCACGACCATTGCCTTGACAAAATCCGAAAACCAAAAGCATATCCACCTGTTCGTTGTTTGTGTAAGTACTCATAATGTAAGATGAAAGATGCAAATTTTTATTGAATTAAGTAGAAATTCACGACTTGACAGGTAAACTGATGTTAAATGACAGTCAAATTAAATAACAAAAAAAAAAGCAAAGCCAACTACTAAACTATGCTTTTTGATTTGCCCCGTTTTATACTTAATGCAGCAATGATGACAAAAGTATGCAGACATTTAAAATTACTTTTTTTGTCAAACCGCTTGTCTAATCAAAATTTTACAAGAGACAAAAAAGTTTCCAAATTAAGTCGGCTACTCATAAAAAAAATTGGTAGTCATTGCATAAACAGGAAAAAGGAATGGTCGGATATTTATACAATACATCATTTTTGGAACACTCGTATGCTTTTAAAATTATTGCGTACACCACCAAAACATGTCAATTAAAAGTAGAAACTTGCACCCCAAAAATGGTCAAAATCTATCGACGCGTTTTCGAGTTATTTTAAAATATCAAATATTTTTCACGATTATTAAAGCCCTCTAGCGGCTAAATAAAGCAACTTGTATAATAGGTAAGTTGGCTCAAATCGATCTATTTTGAGCCAAAGAATTTCTGTTTTTACGTTGTACACGTATTTTCCGGACACCCTGTATAGTTTGCGAGCGAATTATACAAACAATAACTCTAAACTTATGGCCGGCTATTACATAAATGCGCTGCAATTAAACAATTGTGTTTGTCCACAAACTGTGAGAAGTGATTTCGGCACAGAAAATAAGTATATTGAACATATGCAACAATTATTTCGTAGTAACCACAAATCTGATGATACTTTGCCAGCATACATATATGGATCAAGTCCTCATAATCAAAGGATTGAAGTTTGGTGGGCAATTTTTAGAAAGCAAAAGATCCAATTTTGGATGAACTCCGGTATCATGGTCAACACGCTCGTCGGACTTAACACTTCTCGATTTCTGTCTGGGGATATATTAAAGATTATGTATACAAATTTAATTTTGAGAATAAACTCCAGTTAAACGCTCGTGTAGTTGAAGCAACTAATAGTATTACTCTATTTTATGTAATATCTTTGTATATTTCAAGTTATTTTAATGTTAATTAGTTTATTGTGTAAGTTTCGGTAAAGTAAATGTTATGTGCTTACCTTTAAAAAGTGCAGGACCGTCATCCCGAAATTTGTAAAATCATACATATGATTGCAACTATCTTAAAATTTATTTTAATCATTAACTGATGAGGTTGGATTGATAGTACAATGAGCTTCTAAATTCCGTTAAAAAAATTTCAGGGGCGTATTTAAAAAAAGGATTTAATGATTGCCCAATGAAACGAAACGTCTTAGGGAAAAACTCATAGCCCCTGGCTAGAATCCATCAGAAAGTAATATAAGAAAGTAGTATTTGTTTTATTCTGTTTGCATTTATTACAAGAGAAATTAAATATTTTTAAAATGTCAAAATCTACTTTTTTCAAAATAGCCTCATGACGAACTCTTTTCCGATCTGCAAAGACTAAATGATTATCACTATAATTCCGCTTTTCTCCATTTACCCAAATTTGTATACCGTGCCCTTACCAAGATCCTCATTCTGTGTTCTTATCTTGGACACCTTGTATACAATATGTTTCATTAACAGTAGGATAAGAACTCACTGGAGATACTATGCAATACTAGTCCAATCTGTTTTCAAGAAAAAACCGTTTATTTCAAAATGTTTTAATCTTGATTGGTGTGGTGTCACGCCGAAAAGAATAGTAATATTTTAGTAGGCTTATTTTACTATCTGACAGGCGTCAGTATGACTTGTTCATAGTTTTTATTTAATAAGACAATGAAAGTATTTAAAGTACCAACTCATTAAGTGTTTCCTTTAATCGGTGTGAGGCGGCTGTAGCAGTAAATGAGTGTTTCTAGAAAAAATTATCAATCGATTATGTACCTATTGAAAAAATGTCAGGTATAAAAGTTTTGGTACTTGGTGAGTTTTACCTATCCCTGACGTCAGGTTAATAAATTAATTGTTAAACTAGTTAACTGACCAGATTAATTAAAATATTTGGAACATTGCGAATGTCTTGAAATTGATATTACCATTTTTTCTACAGTCTAGTTGATGTTATTATAATTTTTTGGAATAAATTTATTTTCTCAAAAACTTTCAAAATTAAATCAAAACGTATTGGCTTTGTGAAGAAGGCAATAGAAAGGTCGATCCATTACCATGTTAAAATACAGGACGTTCCTTTTGAAAAATCGTGATATTTAATTTCAAAAATTCCTCAATCTGACATTAAATTTTAGACACTCGGTATACTGACAATGTATTGTAATAATTTAATGAGATTTGTAAATCTCAATAAAACACATTTGCCAAATAATTTTAAAATTGATGCATAAACTATTAGGTTACGTTGATATTAGTCAAAGCACTAAGAATCCAAAACTCTCAGAAATGTATCTGTAACTTGGCAACGCTGCATGAGTTTATGAAAATTCGGGGTTAAAGAGTGCTTTCACATGACAAAATTATGGTACCAAAAAAACTATATGGTTTCATTTATAATAATATTACCTTGTTTAGTACTTTTTAAAAACGCCATGTATATGTGTATCTTAATATTTCCAAATTGAACCCTACATAATGTTATTTCTAATTCCCAAGTTGTTTTAATGTCCAGTAAAACCGTAAGGGAGATAGGGAGTACAGAATGGACACCCTGTATAAGACAATGAATGTTGGTAGAGGAGGAGTCCTGATTCAAACGTCACGATGCTAATCAGATTGCACTTTACGTAGTTAGAGTTCTGTCTAATACGTACTGTATTCAGTAGTGAAAGTTATTTAAGTAAATGATTTTAAAAAAGCTTTTAAGATGAGTGTTACTTTACAGTCGATGTTAAATTGTTTATTGATAGCCAGATGTAAGCAGATTAATCTAAAATACTTAGAATGGTATCAAAACGGGGAATTGATAATGAAACTTCTACAAGATAAAATCTTTTTAATTATATAAGATGTGAATGGTTTGTTGCATGGAATATGGAGCAGTCTGTATAAAAACGCTTACTTTGAAGAACGATTTAAATGAATTTTAAAGCATGGCTTGATATTAACGTTCTGAAAAAAGGCAAAGTAAATCTGAAACTATAAAATGTTTAATTTTATTTGAATTTTTAGAAGAACCTATATCTATTGATTAATTAAGCTGTACGATAAGATTTTTCTACGTGCAAGTCTTCTGAGCTTAGAGTAGAGTGTGTAAAAGTTGATAATTTGACTATAAAGGTTGGCAAATCAACTGTTGTGACTCTTATGAATAGAATTGAATACAAATATAATGAATTCCTCCTGTTTGGATAATTATATTTCTTTTTCTATATATTACATTGACATAACTTATTTTATTACCATGGTTACTTGAACAACATCCATCCAGTTGAACCTGGATCACTACAGTCTTCCCTCCTAAGAAGGATCATACCCCAATTCCTTTTGTAACCATGACTGTTACCTACACTCGAAATCTTTTAGCCAAGTTGGGCGTCTACGAATGCGCTCTGAACGTCTGATTCGTGGATCAGCTTCGGCGAACGTTGCATTGTTGGGATCATGAACATCCGTCGCCATCTCTTGTGAACGCGGTTGCAATTCTACTGTACGTCTCAATGTTGGTATCCCTTGTATCTGTTGTTCATTCTTTGGTGTGTCCATCATGTCCGAATGAGACAATCTGCTTGACATTTGTACCTTTCAATTGATTTACGTGACGTTTCAATGTATAACCGGTATCTAATTTTACCACGTAATGTCGGGTACCTAATTTTCTTTGAATTGTTCCCAAGATCCATACGTATTTGTTGTTACGTAATTCGCATGACTGTACTCTCTCCCCCTCTTGAAATGTTCTAACTATTGAATGAAACAAACTGTTTTGAATTTTTTCTTCTTTATGCGGTATTAAAGCATCTAAACTAATACGAAATTTACGATTGAAGTACATCTCTGCTGGGCTTTTCCCACAAGCTAGTGGAGTTGCACGATATCGAAACAAAATAGCTCGTAATTTTGATAATATAGGTGCGTTGCAGTTACCCATGCATTTTAATTTTCTTTTGATGGTTTGTACTGTCCGTTCTGCTAATCCATTTGTTGCAGCATGTCCTGGAGCTATGAGTTTCTGGAATATTCCACGTTGTTTACAGTATTTTTTTAAACTCTTCGCTAACAAAAATGGTAGCATTGTCAGATACTATAACCTTCGGATAACCATTTAACGAAAATATATCCTCAAGTAATTCCATTGTGCTTGTTGAATTTGGTGCATATGCTATTGATTTGCATTCAACCCATTTCGATTTTGCATCTATGCAAATAAATAAATTATGTTTCCCAAATGAAGCGCAGTCAATGTGTACACGCTCCCAGTTGCCTTCTGGTGTAGA
Source organism: Platerodrilus igneus (assembly GCA_036346225.1). Classification (NCBI taxonomy): domain Eukaryota; kingdom Metazoa; phylum Arthropoda; class Insecta; order Coleoptera; family Lycidae; genus Platerodrilus; species Platerodrilus igneus. The sequence goes on from JARFIW010001381.1 coordinate 284,519, forward strand.
CCATGGATGTACAATAGCTTTTACTGGATTTGACTGTACTGAAGCACAAGCTTCACATGATCTTACTAAAGTTTCTATATTTTTGTCTATTTTTGGCCAATAAACGTAACGCTTTGCTAATTGCTTCATTTTAGTTATTCCAACGTAAGTTGTATGTAGTTCTTGAAGTGTTAACTCACGAAGGCTCTGAGGTATAACTATTCGGTCATTGAAAAATATAATTCCCCCTTCCAAAGTATATGGAGACTCGATTGATTTTGTAAGTAAATTCCTTTGAATTTCTGCTAATGTAACATCTTTTGCCGTTTCTTGAACAAGTATCTCTGAGTTAAGCTTTAGAGATCTTATGTCCACGACAGCTTCCATATATATTGAAGAAACTGCATTATTAATAACTATATCAGTCGAACTAGTTAACTGGCTCGCTGTTGCTCTAGACAAGCAATCAACATTCTCATGATGCTTCCCCTTTTTGAACTGAACCTTATAATCGAACTGTGATAAAAAACTGGCATATCTTAAAAGACGGGTTGAAGACATCGCTGGTAAATTTTTGTTTTCATGAAATATTCTCGTAAGTGGCTGATTATCTGTAACTAGAGTGAAATGCTGTCCGTAAATAAATTTGAAAAAATGTTGCACGCCAAACATTATCGCAAGTGCTTCCCGATCTAACTGGTTGTAATTTGTTTCTGCGCTTGTTAATGATCTTGAAGCAAAAGCTATTGGCCTTTCCTCATTCCCAACTACATGGCTAAGAACCGCAGCAATGCCACTTGGACTTGCATCACACGCTAGGACAATTGGTAAGTCTGGATCAAATGGTACAAGAACTTTTTCACTTGCTATATCTTCTTTTAGATTCAGAAATGCCTTTTCACACTCTGATGTCCAACTAAAAGAACCATTCTTTTGTAAAATTTTCCTTAATGGTGCGGTTTTAGTTGCTAAATCATATATAAACCGGGAATAATACGTCACTAATCCTAAAAATCTGCGAACTTCTTCCATATTTTTAGGCCTGGACATTTTTAAAACTACTACCTTTTTTTGTGATTTCAGAATTTTATTCTTCTCAACAACATACCCCAAATATTCTATTTTCTGGACTAAAAATGTGCATTTATTCTTGTTTACGTGCAAATTATTTTCTTGAAAACGAGACAATCACGCCTTTAAATTGTTTAAACATTCCTCTTTTGTAGTGCCATGTACAATGATATCGTCGAAATAATATTCCGTTTTTCTTAAACCCTGAAGAACTCTACTCAGCATGCGGTTGAATTCTGCTGGTGCTGTCTTTATACCAAAACTCAATCTCTTCATGCGGTATATCCCTCTGTGCGTTGTAATTGTTTGAATTTCGCTACTGGCCTCATCTACTGCGATGTGTAAGTATGCCTTATATATGTCTAATTTGCAAAAGTAATTTGAATTCCTTAGACTATGCAAAATATCTGGTATCCTTCGGATTGGATATTTAGCATTTACCAGACATTCGTTGACTCCTGTTTTGTAATCGACACATAATCTAACTGTTCCATCTGCTTTTGGTATTACCACCAGAGGTGAACCCCAATCGCTGGTGATTACCTTAGAAATTACTCCTGCAGCTTCCAATGAATCTAATTCTGCTTCGACTTTGGCACGTAATGCAAATGGTATACTCCTTTCTTTTATATAAACTGGCTGTGTGTCCTTGCGTAGTGTTATTTTGGCAGAATAATTTGGTACACATCCAATTTTTGATTCGAATACCTCTGAATATTGAAATATAATTTGCTCTATAGAAAGACTATCCACTTGATGTGTTGAATTATTTGAATATGCAGTGTTAATATTGTTGTCGATCTCTTGCAAGCTGATTTGAAGGTGGCGTATCCACGTGCGCCCTAGAATTGCCGGACGATCACTAGGTACTATGAACATTTCTTCTATTGAACTAATGTCTTTGTAACAGACACTTACTTTAACCTTTCCTTTAGGAATAAATACATCGTTTGTATATGCACGGAAACAAATTGACGTTTCATTTAATTGTAGATTTAACATCTTAAACTTGTCTTCTGGTAATAGTGTAAATCCTGCCCCTGAATCTACTTCAAATTCGACTGGTTTATGGTTCACTTCTACAGTAATAATGTATTTTTGACAATCTTGAATTGGAGCATTAATCGCTTGATGATCATAAATTTCCACTATTTGTAATGCTTCGAAAAGTTTGGAGTCGCCTTGACTAATTGAATTAACTCCAAATTGGTTATCATCATTCGCACTAATAAAATTATGTGTTTCGTTATTTGAATAATTTTATAATTTTTATGTCTAGTAGTGTGGTAATGCAAACTTTTGCGACGTGTCCCTTTCTATGACAGCTTGAACAATGTAGGTGATCTCGATTACTACGACAGTCTGGAGTACAATGATTATTCCTTCCGCATTTGATGCACAAATCTGCAATCCCCAGAGATTTATAATCTATTTTTGATTTATGTTTTGATCTTGAATGTAAGCGATGTTTCCCATCACGACTGGATTTATAGGTCTTGCTTGAACTATTACCTATTCTATTTACTTGGCTAATTGGCATGGATTGCTGGTTTGAAATTTCCTTGGTCTCTATTCGAGATGCTTCTAAAGCTACAGCCTTTGTTAGGACGTTGCTAAATTGGGTTTCTTCTGCTTGAAGTAACTGTTCTCGTATCCAATTATCTTTTATTCCTCTTACAAACTGTGCTCGTAGGAACATATCGGTAACTGATACTACTCTTTCGCATTCACATCTGACTTGAAATTTGCATTCGTCCAAATCTTTTTGTAAATTCGCAACAAACTCCCCAATATTTGGATTTTCCTGCTGATAGGTGTTCAAGAAATAATGCTGAGAAATTATTGTGCTTCTGAGAGGACTCAACATTGATTGAAAAGCATTTATTAGTTCCGCGTATGGCAGCTCTTTAATTGATTTTGTTGGACCCAAAAACACTGAAAGATTATTGTAATGTATACATCCAATTGATATACATAAAAGTTGTGCTTTCTGTTGTTGATTATAAACGTTTTTAATGGTCAGATAATTTTCAAACCTCTCTAAATAACACTTGAACTTTTCTTTCTTGCCATCAAAATTTTCAAATGCTGGAATTGAACTTATATAACTTTGTGTAGTATTTTCAGTATTTGCATTCTGGATGTTGACTTTTTGAAATTGACTGATTAATACTTCTTGATTTTTAATAAAAATTTCTATCATTTGTTGAAACTGTTCTTGATTCATTTTCTTCCTTTTTTCAGTTTAATCCTCGTCGCCAATTGTTGTGACTCTTATGAATAGAATTGAATGCAAATATAATGAATTCCTCCTGTTTGGATAATTATATTTCTTTTTCTATATATTACATTGACATAACTTATTTTATTACCATGGTTACTTGAACAACATCCATCCAGTTGAACCTGGATCACTACATCAACAATACAGATTTTTGCCAATACATAAGGAAATAATTAAGCCTAACTGATATCAGTTATATTTAAATACGATTTTTAAGGTAAAAATATTGAATTTTATGACATATTTATAAATTTTGTACTTACTAAGGAAGATTTAATTAGTGAGTTGTTTACCATCCTATCATCCTAGTGATCTTTAGACTTTTTAGTATATAAGATTTTTGTTGAGAGGAAGTTATAATTTTTATTTATAGATGTTGCATTTGTTCGTAAGACAAAGCTGTTGTGGATGTATTAATTATTTGTAAACAAATATTTCGTACCATTATAAATCTGATGTATGATTTTAGTGGTTTGATTTGAAAAAATAACTACAAATAATTAGACGGCGAGCAAATTTGAAATTTTTATCCTAAGCATTTTTTATTCGGGCAGTTCACAGCAATCTATATATTGATGTAATAAGGAGGTCATAAGAAATCATTGAGCATCACATGCCGTACATAAGACAACTCTAAACTAAAAAAAATTAAACATTTATTTTTGTAAAGAAACATCCTGTATAATATTCCATAGTACAATAATCTTAGTATAATAGTATTATATAATGCGTGAGAGATATCCGCGAAAACACAAATTATTCCTTGATACTAAATCTCAATTTTAAAACACGTTCTAAATAAATACGTTATTCACGGAAAATTAGCAGAAAATACCATAGAATGAAGCTAATACGGCATTTTACGACTTTACGTTTTTAAGAAGCAGGTATTTTTGAAAACTGCATTTATTTTTAGAGATTCCTTCCAATTGTACTGAGTGACGTTAAATCCAATTTTGAACAAGTTACTTTATTCTAGATTATTTTAACAATAGTTTTATTCGGTAGCGATAACAGAAACTCAAAAATCACAGAAGACGGATAATTATCTTTACAACATGAATGAAAGCATTCCAATTAACTAAATTGAAAAAATTTTACGATTTTATAAATTAGGTATTTAGATAAAATAAACGTATAACGACCATAAATTAGATAAGGTAACCGCGATAATAAGAGATTATTTCCATTCATTTTTACAAACACACCAGTTATCGAACTAATAAATTAAAACTGTTATTTGGATAACGTATGGTAGCCACTAGCAACATCTTCGATGCAATTACACCAGCGTTATGAGTTATATCAACTAGAGAAGTAGAAAAATTTCCGAAAGATTTTGATGTAAAAACCTGTTTATTATATAAATTGGGTAAATAATTAAAACAAGATTATTTACGAATGGTTGGTCAAGCGGCAACTAATGCTCTTTTTATAAAGGCACTTGCCGATAATGTGTTTAACGATCAACTAAGAGTTGTAATTTTAATTACGCGAAAGATAACGTTTGACGTTCAAAGTATTGGTTAGAACGATCTTTTTTTTTAAACGTATGGAGTAAAATTTGATGTACAAAAACAAATTCTATTCAAATATGAACGACTAAAATAGAAAGAAAATTTATGGAGTTAATTGACGCAGTAGTGGAAGCATAAACGGAACAATTGAAAAATTATTTTCCGATGCAGTTATTATGGTACAAAATTGCGAATGGGTTTGAAAAATTATAAATTCTGCATAATTCAATGGTCAAGGCCGCAAGTATTTAATTGTTTTGACCTTTAGATAGTCATTTCGTGCTATAACTATTTTAAGTAAATTAAGCTGTATACGATTTTGATGTGTAGGTGTTATATATGAATAAATAATTCCAAATGTTTTTGAGGTCAAATCTTGAGTTAATTTGATCTTTACAAAAGATTTTCTTAAGAGTGGTAGGGTCAAGTTCCTAAGGATCGTCGTCGTCCCTTAGCCTCCGTCGGACGTCGCGGTGAACCCGTTCGATATGCCGAAGGTCTGCGTGAGCATAGTTCGGCTCGAACTGACGTTCCATGCTGTCTGCGAAGACTTCTGCTTTTTCAGAGACTGAATAGGCTAAGCCTGTTTCGCCATGGATAGGAGGCATTGGGGACGTCTTGTTTCAACATCCTCCACAGAGAGTTGTCGTCGGCTCAAAGGTTTTCCAGTCTGGCTTCCCAGGCCTCGTTCCGGTGCCGCCGAATTGCTAATCGCATTTCGGCGACCAATCGATTATACCGGAGTCGTTCCGCAGGATCCCAGGCTCTTTGCCACTGACGCCTAGCGCGGTTCTTCTCCCGGATGAGGTCACGGATGTGCAGAGGGAGGATGTCCCTCTTATCCGCTACCGGTCTCATGGAAGTGGCTCTACTGACCGAGGTCTGTATGAACTCCACGAGGCGGTCCACTTGCGCCTCCAGCGCGTCAGCCGTCGGTATGTCGTTAGACATCCCTTCGACCGACCTCGCTAGACGGGCGGCAAATGCCGGCCACGAAACCCTAGGGGCTTTGTTGGTGGCCGGGGCTCGCTCCCCTCCGAGATGAAGTAGCACGGGGCTGCGGTCAGAACTGAGGTCGCTGACGGCCCGGATCTCCGTGTTCAGCGTCACTTGGTGGAGTATCGCGACATCTTGTACATCAGGCTTGCCTCTATTGCCGTAGTGAGTGGGTTCTGCTTGTCCTAAGACCTCGACCTCACGTCGTCAGCAAACTGTCGAAGTATGCGTCCGTTGCGATTTGCTACCCGACTGTTCCAGGACGGATGTTTGGAGTTGAGGTTCCCTGCTAAAAGCACAGGTTCTCTCGCATCCAACAACGCGTCCAGGTCCTGCGTGCTAAGCGCTTCGCCACCTGGCCGGTTATAAACCGAGATCAGGCGTAGAGGGCCGAAACCCTCTAGTACTACGCATACTGCAGTCGCTTCAAGTCGTTCTAGGTCTGGCAGGTCCACCACGTAGTGCTCCAGGCTTGCCTTGACGTACGCCGCTGTGCCTCCTCCGACGCCATCTCGATTGTTCCGGAACAGCTTGTAGTTGGGAAGCCTAGGCTCGTCTCGTGCGCTGAGGAACGTTTTGTTCACCAGGACAACGTCTAGGTCGTGTTGCAACGCAAACTCCAGCAACTCAAATCGGTTTCCCATCAGCCCTTGCGCATTCCAGAATGCTATCTGCAGGGTTCCTGGATTTCCGCGATGTCTATCCATCAAGATGGAAGAGTTCGCTGATATCCTTGCCGCAGGCAATTAAACCCATGACTAAATCGCCAAAGTTTTTGGCTTCGGCGATTATAGGCAGCAGCTTTCTTGCGATCGCAGTCAGCTTCTGGAAGTCGATTCCAGCGAGGAGTCCGATGATGGAACTCCATTGCACGCCTCCACAGGACGGTGTCTCACTGGCTGCCGCTCCACCGCTGGGGATGAGTTGGGCTGCCTGGGCAGGCGTCTCCTCAACTTGCGCAAGAGCAGGGTTCTTGGCTGTCGGGGTAGAGACGGCCTTAGCCGAGCCGTTGGCGACGCTGGCATAGGAGTGAACTCCCACAGCAACGGCCCTCGGCGTCGACATCGCAGGGCGGACGCTGACCGGTGCCTTTGGTGCGGTCTCGTTTTGCCTCTTAGCCACCCTTTCGGGAATGCAAAGCATCCCCTATAGCTCGCTGGATGCGCGCCACCGCAGTTGACGCACACCGCAGGAACTTTCCTGCTTTTGGGGCAGGTGCCGCTAAGGTGGCCGCCTGCGCACTTGACGCACTTAGGCGTGGCCTTGCAGTTCGACAAATAAGTTTCATTGTCGAGTTCACATGCCCTTAAGGCATCAAACTAGTGTCGTTCTCCCACGAAGTATTAAGAATTCAAAGTGCGTGCGCATTGTTCGTCTCTACCCTCATCGTGCCTCCTTGGAAAAACTGGAAACCTTTTCCAAGAGTTGTTTTGTTTACTTTACTAATGTAATTTTAGCGCTACGTTCTTATCAATTTAATATACGTAACTATTATTTTGTTCATATCAAGCACGCTATAAGATTTATTATTTGTCTAATTAAAGTTTAAAGATTGATTGCCTAGTTAAAATTACGATAATTGGTCAAGCATAATATTCTCATGCTGCTTAAATTATAGAAGTTTAGTTGCCTGCACAAGCCTTGTCCGCGTTGCCGTTCAGATAATTTATTAAGCATTTTGTAGTCCGATAACTAGTATGGCAAGTGTGAGACTCTTAGTGCACGCGACTACGCTCAGTTGCATTCATATAACTCAGGATCCCTGGCCAGGACACACTTTATTTATACTAAGTTGATACTATTAGCACCCTATTAGCACCCTATAGTAGGGGATAAAGAATACTACTATAGTAAGCCTGCTTATCGTAAAAGGCGATTAAAAGGCGCAGCAAGGGGCAGCAGCCTTGCTGGCTAAAAGATATTGGAGGAGGGTCGGTTAGTCTCGGGCGATCCTCAATAATTTACAAGTTTGTTGGGGGTTGGCCGTGACGGTTACGGCTTTTTGCTAAAATCTTTAAAAACTGCGTTGTGGAAAGATATGGGAGCCTACCACAATATTTCCCAGGTGTGCGTGGCCTAAAACACAAAATACATATGATGGAGAGCTCACAAGTAAAATTCTTGTCCGGAGGTAAAATACTCCCTCATTCGGATCTCCGGGTGGGGGTACTTGTGGCTTGTCATCGTAAGAATATAAAACAACAGTTCGATTTAGTGATAGGGACTTGGAATGTAAGATCATTACTTAGAGTAGATAAGTTAACGAATTTATTAGTCGAAATGAGAAAGGGAAAGCTAGACATTTTAGGTATTAGTGAGGTGAGATGGCCAGATAGTAATGACTTTTGGAAAGATAATTATAGAATAATTACAACTTCTTCAACTAATGGACAGGCAGGCGTAGGAATAGTGTTAGGTAAAAGATTAGGGCATAAAGTTAAAGAGTACTTACAATTTAGTGATAGAATAATTATGGTTAGATTGAGTACAAAACCCACAGACACCGTTTTAGTACAGGTTTACATGCCAACAACTCAGTACGAGGATGAGGAAGTAGAAAAGGTATACGAGGATATAAATAGTATAGTGAGAAAAGTAAAAGGAGATGAGAATTTAATAGTTATGGGCGATTTTAATGTGTCAGTGGGAGAAGGTAGTGAGGGAAAAATGGTAGGAAAATTTGGGTATGGCAGACGAAATGATAGAGAGAAAGATTAGTTGAGTTTTGCCAGGAACATAGATTAGTAACTGTAAACACCCTATTCGAACAACATGTTAGGAGAAGATATACCTGGAAAGTCCCAGGTGATAGGGCTAGATACCAAATAGATTATATTTTAGTTAAACAAAGATTTAGATACCAAGTTAAAAACTGTCGTAGTTATCCAGGGGCTGACATAGATAGCGATCATAACTTAGTTAAAATGAAATGTAAACTAAAATTTAAAAAATTGAAAAAGGTTAAAAGAGAGGGATGGGATCTAGGTAAGCTTAATGATAGTAGGGTAAAAGAGGAATATAAACAAGTATTAGATAATAAGAGCAAAGAGATAGCTGTAGGAGGGAACGTAGAAAATAAATGGAAAGAAATAAAACTGACTGTACATGATACAGCAACACAGACTATAGGTAAGAAAAAAATAGAAGCGAAAAAACCGTGGGTAACAAAGGAGATATTAGATTTAATAGAGAATAGAAGAAAGCTTAAACCTTTCAGAGAAGTGGATAGTGAAAGTAAGCAAAAATATAATACAGTTAGATATAAAATAGTACATGAGTGTAGAAAAACTAGAAATAAATGGATGAAGGAGAATTGTAAGGGAATGCAACATGATTTGAGAGTAGGTAAGAGAGACAGGGCTTACAGAGCAGTTAAAAAGTTTTTTTGGGGAAGATAGGAAAAAATATAATGGTATTAGAGACGAGAATAATGAGCTTCTAATAAATAAAGTTGAGGTAGCTGATAGATAGAAAAGATATTTAGAAGATTTATATAAGGGAGACGATATGGATGAGTTAGAGAACGACCAAGAAGAGGATGTAGAAATAGGGTTCTCAATATTAAGAGAGGAATTTGATAGCGCTGTTCGGAATCTTAAATTAAATAAAGCGCCAGGGATAGACGATATTCCCGCAGAATTAATAAAATATGCAAGTCAGAAAACTTTAGACAGATTATATGAACTAGTAAATGTAATATATGACACAGGTGAGGTTCCAATAGATTTCAAAAAAAATATTATTATCCCAATCCCAAAAAAGCCAGGAGCTGATAGGTGTCAGAATTTTAGAACGGTTAGTTTAACTTTTCATGCTTCCAAAATACTAACAATAATAATTAAAAATAGAGTAGAAGCTTTGACTGAGAATTATTTAGGTGAAGACCAATATGGTTTTCGTAAAGACAGAGGGACTAGAGAACCGATACTAATGATTACGGTAATTATCGAAAAAAGGTTACAAAAAAATAAAAAGACTCATTTCGCGTTTGTAGATTTAGAAAAAGCATTTGATAGGGTTAATTGGATTGTTATGTTCAGGGTTTTGCAAAAAATAGGAATCTCTCATAGGGATAGAAAAATTATTTACAGTCTATATAAAAACCAAAGCGTAGTAATTAGATTTGATGAAATAGAAAAGGAAGCTAAGATTAGAAATGGTGTTAGACAGGGTTGTATACTGTCTCCCTTGATTTTTAATGTTTATATTGAGGAAGCTTTAAACTTAGCTAGAGAGAGAAAAGAGATAGGTATTAGTGTATAGGGACAGAAAATAGACATGTTACGTTTTGCAGATGATATAGCCGTTATAGCAGAGTCTAGAAAAGAGTTAGGAGAGTTTTTAAATATTTTAGATGGAATACTACGGAGTAACTATAACCTATGTGAACTTAGCACCCGACTATGCTAAAAATTTTTTCCATATATGCATTCGATTAAACTCAGTTTGTACCCGTTTGTACCGCTTTTTATTTCGTTTGTACCTCAAAGGGGTGAAAGTTACAGAAGGGTAAAAAAATCATCAGCACCCGACTTGGAGATACAGAAATTTTTTAAATGCCATTCGATTAAGCATCGTTTGTACCCGTTTGTACCACCGCCTGTTTCGTTTGTACCCTTAAGGGGGTGTTTGTGCCGAATTTTCAAAATAGGGGTAACAAATAACTACGCCATTTTTAAAGATATCTTAAATGCGCAAGCGGGCGCTGTTTCGAAATCGTTTGTACCAGTTTGTACTGCCGCCAGTTTCGTTTGTACCCTTACGGGAGTGCTTGTGCCGAATTTTCAAAATAGGGGTAACATCTAACTCCGCCATTCTTAATATCTTATATGCACAAGCGGGTGCTGTTTCGTAATCGTTTGTACCCGTTTGTACTACCGCCAGTTTAGTTTGTATCCTTAATGGGGTGTTTGTACCGAATTTTCAAAATAGGGGTGACACCTAACTCCGCCATTTTTTGAGATATCTTAAAGCCGCAAGCGGGTGCTGTTTCAGAATCGTTTGTACTACCGCCAGTTTTGTTTGTACCCCTAAGAGGGTGTTTGTGCCAAATTTTCAAAATAGGGGTAACAGCTAACTCCGCAATTTTTAGAGCTATCTTAGATGCTCAAGCGAGTGCTGCTTCGTGCTCGTTTGTACCCATTTGTACTGCTGCCAGTTTCGTTTGTACCCTTACGGGAGTGTTTGTACCGAATTTTTAAAATAGGGGTAACAGCTAACTCCGCCATTTAAAAAGATATCTTAAATGCCCACGCGGGTGCTGTTTTGTAATTGTTTGTACCCGTTTGTACCACCGCCAGTTTCGTTTGTACCCTTATTGGGGTGTTTGTACCGAATTTTCAAAATAGGGGTAACAGCTAACTCCGCCATTTTTAGAGATATCTTAAATGCTCAAGCGAGTGCTGTTTCGTCATCGTATGTACCCATTAGTACTGCCGTTAGTTTTGTTTGTACCCTTACGGGAGTGTTTGTACCGAATTTTCAAAATAGGGGTAACACCTAATCCCAATCCGGATTTACACCTCTTATGTTTTGTGTGTGTGCGCGCGCGTGTGCGTGCGTGCGTGTGGGTGCGTGCGTGCGTGGGTATATGTGTGTATATGTGTGTATGTTTGTGAAAGTGGATGGGTGTGTTTCCTTTTTGTTATTTTTACATATGGCTTTCTTTTGTATTTGTTGTTACCCATATTTTGAAAATTTTGTACAAACACCCTCTTAAGGGTACAAACGAAACTGGCGGTAGTACAAACGGGTACAAACGATTCGGAAACAGCACCCGCTTGCGGATTTAAGATATCTTTTAAATGGCGGAGTTAGGTGTTACCCCTATTTTGAAAATTCGGTACAAACACTCCCGTAAGGGTACAAACGAAACTGGCAGCAGTACAAATGAGTACAAGCGATCAAGAAACAGCACTCGCTTGAGCATCTAAGATATCTCTAAAAATGGCGGAGTTAGCTGTTACCCCTATTTTGAAAATTCTGCACAAACACCCTCTTAAGAGTACAAACAAAACTGGCGGTGGTACAAACGGGTACAAACGATTCTGAAACAGCACCCACTTGCGGCTTTAAGATATCTTAAAAATGGCGGAGTTAGGTGTTACCCCTATTTTGAAAATTCGGCACAAACACCCCATTAAGGGTACAAACGAAACTGGCGGTGGTACAAACGGGTACAAACGATTACGAAACAGCATCCGCTTGTGCATATAAGCTATTAAGAATGGCGGAGTTAGATGTTACCCCTATTTTGAAAATTCGGTACAAACACTCCCGAAAGGGTACAAACGAAACTGGCGGCAGTACAAACGGGTACAAACGATTCTGAAACAGCACCCGCTTGCGGATTTAAGATATCTTTTTAAATGGACAGAGTTAGGTGTTACCCCTATTTTGAAAATTCGGTACAAACACTCCCGTAAGGGTACAAACGAAACTGGCAGCAGTACAAATGAGTACAAACGATCACGAAACAGCACTCGCTTGAGCATCTAAGATATCTCTAAAAATGGCGGAGTTAGCTGTTACCCCTATTTTGAAAATTCTGCACAAACACCCTCTTAAGGGTACAAACTAAACTGGCGGTGGTACAAACGATTCTGAAACAGCACCCACTTGCGGCTTTAAGATATCTTAAAAATGGCGGAGTTAGGTGTTACCCCTATTTTGAAAATTCGGTACAAACTCCCCATTAAGGGTACAAACGAAACTGGCGTTGGTACAAACGGGTACAAACGATTACGAAACAGCATCCGCTTGTGCATATAAGCTATTAAGAATGGCGGAGTTAGATGTTACCCCTATTTTGAAAATTCGGTACAAACACTTCCGAAAGGGTACAAACGAAACTGGCGGCAATACAAACGGGTACAAACGATTTCGAAAAAGCGCACGCTTGCGCATTTAAAATATCTTTAAAAATGGCGTAGTTATTTGTTACCCCTATTTTGAAAATTTGGTACAAACACCCTCTTAAGGGTACAAACGAAACTGGCGGTGGTACAAACGGGTAAAAACGATTCGGAAACAGCAGCCGCTTGTGGATTTAAGATATCTTTTTAAATGGCGGAGTTAGGTGTTACCCCTATTTTGAAAATTCGGTACAAACACTCCAGTAAGGGTACAAACGAAACTGGCGGCAGTACAAATGGGTACAAACGATCACGAAACAGCACTCGCTTGAGTTTTAAGATCTCTAAAAATGGCGGAGTTAGCTGTTACCCCTATTTTGAAAATTCGGTACAACCACTCCCGTAAGGGTACAAACGAAACTGGCAGCAATACAAATGGGTACAAACGATCACGAAACAGCACTCGCTTGAGCATCTGAGATATCTCTAAAAATGGCGGAGTTAGCTGTTACCCCTATTTTGAAAATTCGGCACAAACCCCCTTAAGGGTACAAACAAAACTGGCGGCGGTACAAACGGGTACAAACGATTCTGAAACAGCACCCGCTTGCGGCTTTAAGATATCTCAAAAAATGGCGGAGTTAGGTGTTACCCCTATTTTGAAAATTCGGTACAAACACCCCCTTAAGGGTACAAACGAAACAGGCGGTGGTACAAACGGGTACAAACGATGCTTAATCGAATGGCATTTAAAAAATTTCTGTATCTCCAAGTCGGGTGCTGATGATTTTTTTACCCTTCTGTAACTTTCACCCCTTTGAGGTACAAACGAAATAAAAAGCGGTACAAACGGGTACAAACTGAGTTTAATCGAATGCATATATGGAAAAAAAATTTTGGCATAGTCGGGTGCTAAGTTCACATAGGCGTAACTATAGTATGAGAATTAACTCAGTAAAGACAAAGATAATGACAAGTGAGTTACAGCTTAGTTCTAAACCAAAATTAAAAATAGGTAATACCGAGTTAGAGGAGGTAGATGAATTTTGCTATTTAGGTAGTATAATTACAAAGGATGGACGTAGCAGAAGGGATATAGTAGCTAGAATAGCTCAAGCTAGAAAAATGTTTTTAAAAAAGAAAAACTTACTAATAGCTAATAGTATTAGTTTAGATAATAGAAAAAGTTTCTTAAAGTCGTACGTATGGACCGTTCTACTATACGGTAGTGAGGCTTGGACAATTAAAGAAGTAGATAAGAAAAAGATAGAAGCTTTTGGAACTTGGTGTTATAGGAGAATGTTAAAGATTAGTTGGACAGATAGAGTAACAAACGAGGAAGTTTATAAAAGGATAGGGGAGGAACCGTGTATGTGGAAACAATTAAAGATCAGGAGAGATAGAATGATAGGGCACCAGTTAAGACATGAGGGACTATTTAGTAAAGTCTTAGATTATAGACTACCAAATAAAAATAGAGTAGGAAGGCCTACCCAAAGCTATATTAGTCAAATTATTAGAGATTTAGGTTGTGAAGGGTATGTAGACCTTTTTAGACTAGCTCACAATAGAAAACGATTTAGAGCTGCGTCAAACCGACTTTAAGTAAGTTCGAAAACAAAACAAAAAAAAATAGAAATCAGTTAACTAAATGTCACCAGGACATAACTCACAATTAGTTAGCGGTCTGGCATGTTGGTAGCGATTCGTTGCTTAAGCCTTACCATAACATATAATTTAAGAAACGTCACCATGACATAACTCACATTTAGGTAGCGGTCTGGCATGTTGGCAGCGATTCGTTGCTTAGGCCTTACCATAACATATAATTTAACACTTTTCCTTTTTGAAGCGCATAACCAGGTTATATTTCATTTCCTTATAAATGGTAATCATGTAAACATGTTAGAGGTCTTTAACAACCATCAGGTTGCTAATATCTATGTAGTCAGCTGGATAGGAAAAAGGATATAGGAAGACCTAGACCAAACTATATTAGTCAAAATATTAGAAATTTAGGTTGTGAAGGGTATGTAGAGCTTTTTAGATTAGCACAGATTAGAAAAGAAGTTAGAGCTGCGTCAAACCGACCTTAAGTAAGGTCGAAAACAAAATGATGATGATGATACTATTAGGGGGGTATATGTAAATATATATACTTATACTGTTTATTGCTTTATTTTATTATACAGATTTATTTTGGTGTACTAAAGTATGCCTCATGTTTGATTTATGTACTGATCTGCATGTTATTTTATTTAAAGGTTTGTTAATAGAGTTAAAGAGAGGTATTGAGGTGTATTATTTCAATTAGAAAACCTATGTTAGTAGGATGGATAATACCATGCTACACTTGAGTTTATTAATTCTGAATTACCGAGCTTTTGGAGAGATGATTGACCAGTAACGAGATTCTCCCGTATACATCTAGCTTTACGATTTTGCTGGTGGCGTTCACCCAATATTTCCGTTATCGCCGAATTTCAGTATACCCGATTACGATTTAGGGCTGTTTGACACGTCCAATCTACGACTTTTACCTGACCCACCTCTCACCGGCTCGAGCTAGGCCGCTTGAGGACTTCGATCCTCTCCTTGGTGTCGTAGAGTGAAACAGGCCCGTAACTATATATATATATATATATATATATATATATATATATATATTATTTAAAAATCTAGAGAAATGATTAACAAGTTAAGAGTGAAAATTTTAGAAATAATTTTCCTTCATTTTCAGCTTTACAAATATCCGCAAAGGACTTTCGTAATATTTTAGAGAGCAGAAAAAATAAATTTGAAGTATTTATCATAAAGGTAAAATCATTAGTGTACAGTGTAAGAATGCAGATTCACTTATACTAGAGTCAATGTATAGTAGTTAAAAGGCTTTTCATTTTACTTTAGCGTAAAATCAATAATTTTACAGGCATAATTCTTATGAAATTGAAACATAAATTTAGTATAATTTAGCGTGTGTAAATATTCCTAGTGGATAGTTTAGCATAAAATAGCGTTTAAAAGCATAAGGTTGGTAGAAAGAGATATTTTCTGAATATTAAGTATATAAAAATGTTTTCGATAAACAAGCGACTGTTACGTGACCAGTTTTACAACACGTTCCGAGTAATTTATTTCAAGGCGTTGTAAACAAGCTCATAATAATATCTATATCCTCTACAAATGGAGTGGCCGTTAATACAAGCAGGGATCGATATGAAACAAGAGCAGAGTGCTTTTAGCATACAAAAGAATGAGATGAAATTGTCAGGTGTTGGTTTGACTTAGAAACGAACTAAGAAACAAGAATAGGTTCGGGCCTATAGGTAAGAGTGAGATGGAGAATATTTGTATAAGACATCAATTTAAATGGGGATGAGAAACAAGGTAGGGAGGTTATAGTCAAGCTATTTGATAAACGAAGAAAAGTAGTTGGACTGCACAAATAAAAGTAAGACGCGCGATAGTTTTAGATTGAGAGAAGGTATATGTGATAGGGATTCGTAAACGAAGTAAAAGATGAAAAGTTTTTGTATCTAAGATGGAGAGTATTGAGACTAACACGAATCGTATGAGGGGCATGAATTAACTAGGAATTTAATGTCAGTTGAGGCTAGGTTCGAGGAAATAAAGTATCCGTTGGACGGTTGAAAGCTATTTTCGCGGTAGTTTGTTGTTTATGAGTGTCAAAATTCTGAGATTTTGAAGTCCGTTGATGTTTGCTTACAGAAATACAAGGAATTATTAAAGGTTGTTCTTAGGGTGTTGTTAGAATTTTGTTTCGGTTAAGAATTTTGTTTCGAGAAATGTGGCGACAGTTTGAAATTTACCAAGAGAGCTAGTTTGTGTGGGGTGATGAATTGTAAGAAAATTAAATGAAAGGGAGGTATTTTTGGTCTATATAAACATCTGTAGGTTTCTTTTTCGTCGCTAGTCATCAAAATACATACAAATAGTAGTCAAGTTTAATTTATAACTTCATACACAACTTGGTGTGCTGTGGTACTTGCAGTCCTGTAAAGTAATGAAGTACGTTTAGAAAAACAAAAGCGAAACTTATTGAAGATATGTAAGTACAGACTACAGTTTGCTTTGATTGTTGGTGATTGTAAGGCGTCCTAAGTTGAAATAGAGATTGTTTAGGCATCGAGTAGTGGTTTTCTGATGGTGAATGGAAGGGAAGGAAAGTTTGGGAGTTTGGATGTGCTATCGATTGATAGTTAGAGAGATTTGAATAGCTGCGTGCCGGCAAAGATGGTGCAAGTCTACTTGGGATCGGATCCATAATATATAGTCATAGTCGAGGGCAACGTCGTCGATGGTTGGATTGCAGATACATGTGATGTGATGCTTTCCAGGTAACTGATTTTTATAGAAATATTGTCTTTTGAGTTTATTTGATGCGTTGTAACATTTTGTGCTTTATGAGAGTAATTTTCTGAATTCTATAGACTAGAGAATTTATTATTAATTTTTATAATTAATTTATTGAAACTATGCTTATGTAGGGATGGTTATTTAACATAATTGTGTAATAGCTGTTTATGTACAAAGTGTAGGGGACGTTTTGAAATTTGTGTGCGAAAATTTGCACACATGTTTAAAAGGGTTTTACTGTGAGCTCATATTAAGCCAGGGGTTAATGTCAGGTGTGAGGTTACGCCCAATTACTTTAAATGGCGTATTTCTATGATGAGAAAAATTTTATCTAACAATATTATGAAAATGATTTGTTTCTTAAAACGAGGATAGATGTAATTTAATGTAGGTGAGCCTTAATAATTAAAAAAGTCTAAGATGTAGAACTTTTCTGTGTGAATAAATGGTGATGAATTTTTGTAGTTAAGTTTCTTGGATATAATAATAGGAAAGTATTTTGCAGATTGCAGCATAGTTGCAGTTAGATGAAGTTTTATTTTCAGCTGCCCAGGTAAGCTTCGAAGTTTAATGTCGACCCACGCAGTGAAGCTTCATCGTAGGTAAATTCTCAATATTTATGGTGTCTTAGCAGTAGTGATTGAATTAGTGTTTCAGCAGAGCACGGAGCAGCCCAGGTATATTCGCAGAGAATTTATGACGCCCAACGATTGTGCTCGAGCTCATAGAACCCTAACCTGCATAGAAATATGACACCCAATTTGTGGGGCACGAATTATTCAAGGTAAATTCGCAGAAATATATATATATATATATATATATATATATATATATATATATGACAAAATTTAAGAAAGAAGATTCTGTTCTGTTATTCAGTGATGTAAAAGTGTGTTAAGAATATAATAAAATTAATGTAAATTTTAAAACATGAACTGTCTACCAGCAGCAAAGGTATTTATATCTGACCACATGCCTTCGATATATTTCTAGAAATTACTAGATCATATCCGAATCATCTCTTTTGGTCGCTTTCTAGCGCTTCTTTAAATACATCAATCTGTCAGTTATTTCATTATTCGTCTAATGGCTCTCTCTTATTCACATATAGACCGTTTGGCAACAGTGTTGTAATATATACGTGTAGGCATATAAACTTATTAGCTTACAATTGCTAAATTTTTTTTTTGTTACGTCACTATTCTTAGTTGGTTGATACTAATTAATAGTTCGTTCATTTGTCAGTTATAAAAATTGCTGCATTAATTTTTATTCCAGACTAATAGTAACACGTTTTATTTTTATATACGAAGAAAAGCCACCTGTTAACACACACAATATGCAAATTGTATTTTCTGTCATGTTACAAAACTGTTTATTAACTACATACTAAAGGAAAAATCGTTTAGATCTAAACTGTTGCAATTGTCTAAGAAGTAATAAAAAAACATTTAAAGAACTAAGTGCCAAAAAATGGTTTAGCTTGTCGGTTCTCCGTTGTGCATAAAAGTATATTAGTATCATAATTACACCACCGATTATGCAAGTTTCACTTCTAAGAAGACAGTACGTATATTAAAAATTGGGTCAACTATGTCAATTATACTATACTAAGACTTTTCTACATTTACTTACTTTTTGATGGTATAAGCAGAGCCATTAAAATTATTCCAACAGTTGATATCGCACCACAAACTTCATATAGAATAACTAACACCACGATCACTTCCAATGGGCATATCCATAAAGAATGAAGATGCAGCATAGATACATCCAATCGACCAACATCAGTTGATAACAGATTTGTTATCTGTCCAATGGGTATTCCACCAAGCACGGATTTACTTAGTTTCAAAGACTTTCTATAAATTAGCGAACAACACGCAATCCTCATCTTCATGCCAAGAAATAAAACTGCCTTCAACTGTAGTTGTTCTATTACATTTGTGGCAAATGCTGCTCCCACCAACCATCCGCAATAAATATAGGCTTGATTAGTATCTATGGCCCCTTTCGAGTGCGCGTGGTGTTTGACTAGCGAAGCAAGTGCGAGAGGCTGTAATATTCTGAAATATAAACGCATTATGGTTTTATTTACTAACATTCTTACCTAAATACTTCCATAATTGTTATTACTAAACCTTGAAGAATAATTTCAGATGCGAAAGCCCGAAATATTGTACGACAAAGAGACGGTTTCTTAAAGGTCGTAGTTTCTTTTAGCCACGAACTTTCAAGAATATCACCCAGTTTTTTTGACGAGTGTTCATCTAGGGGTTCTGTAATATCATCTTCCTCAAAGTCCTTTTTAAGACCTTTAATAAAAGTTGAAAAGGTGTATCTAGAAAAGTGATATTTGATATTAACAATGTGCTCCTAAGGATATGTGTCACTTACGCAAACGTAATTGTAGAAAAAAAGCTTGCCCCTTTCTGTGGATTTTGACGCTTTGTCATTTTTGTCTGGTTTTCTACAGCGTTAGCCGCAGAATTATTTGAAGTTTTACTTTTGCTCTTCTTGTCATAATACTGAAACGAATCATAATTATAAAGATGTTATTTTTAATCTAAAGCAATGTTTCTTTTAAAATTTTTCACATTTATGAAATAGAAATTCAATTTAATATAAGAACAAGAATTAAAATTGATTGAAAATGTAAAATCAAATGGAAATAATAACAAGGTATAGTTATTTTTAATCAATTCACCCTGGATATACTTATATATATATATATATATATATATATATATATATATATATGTTTCTTTATCCAGACGAGTTAAAGTTCGGATCTTGGGAGCTGCGTTTTTAAAAACACTTCCAAACTTCTTAACAAATTTATTTGGTTGATACAAAATTTAATGTGAAATTTTACAAACGTGAATTAAAATTACGCTAAGTCTAAAAAAGAATTAAGTGTACTATTTTGAGTAGCCTAAGCAACTGCAATGTTAACGCTGAATACTTTGACTGAATGCTGGGTCGTGGGGCTCCTGGGTTTTTATAATGTCCCTACCCCCTCACATGGCTGTGGGAACTTGCAGAGCTCATGTTTACTTATTCTTAATTCTATTCATTGTTACAATGTTATAAGCTTATTTTCTTGGTAATTGCGGTATCTTGACCGTCTGTGACCTGCCACCTGCAGTGTCACTATCGTCTTGATACAAAGTATTGCATCCGTTCTCATGTACTGTTAATAAACTTTATAAATTGTTCTTGTATTGCATTGTTGCACTTCACTTAGTATTTTCTTAACACTTTCTAATAATTTCCTATTAGGTCCTATTTTATAATACATACATCAATTGGGGGATACATAACTGACGTTGCCTTTTAAAATATGAATGATCTATCAACGTATAATAATGGAAAACCTACCATAAGCAAACAGGGGTATTAGTATTGGAAATATGCTACAACGACTTAAGTAGATTTTGTTCAAATTACAAAGGGAAAAGCTTGACATTGCCTCTTTATCTAACATTCTGCGGGTACAAAAGGAAAAAGTCTAGCCATACTCAATACTCGCATAAGCAGTCGGCCGATTTCTTTACCTTTCGCACTAGATCGAGGGACGTTCGGTAGGTTTAATTTACTATACTTGTTTAATAGATCGCAAGGAGTTGAATGTTGAACCGTTTACATTTATCACTGAACCTACAATAACACATCTATAAATCATCAGCGAATTAAATCAAAACAGGCTTCGAGAACTTTCTGTTACAGCTCCAAGCACTACTCGGACATCCAACAGTCCTCAAGAGCAGCTGTATCCAGCTTCAATAACCGAGACACTCTTACTTGCAATTGAACCAGATGAAGTGATGAACTACAAACGCTGGCCACATCCACTACGATAAACACAAAGCCATTACCAGGTACCCAAGTGCCTGATCCTATCTGAGAGCTTTCAACAAGATACATTGCTCCGAGGTTGATCGATCTCCAATTGGTCTGTGTTAGCTCCCGGGATCCACGACCGGATGTGTGTGTGTGTGTGTGTGTGTATGTGTGTGTGTTAACCTTAGAATACAGCAAAACTGTGTCAATTTCAAAAATTCCCAGTTATTTTGTTTCTTATATTACTCTTAATTTTCTACTTTTTCTTACACTTGAGCATATTGTAAATAAACAGAACACGTTTATTTGTTTATATTCCATTTTCGAAATAGTCGCCACAATTGTTATTTACGACAGAATTAAAAAATCAACAATATTACAAAAACGCAATGTTCATTGAGAACATAAAAATAAAAATACCAAAAAAAAGGAACATGCATCAATGGGTCTAATAAGACAGGTGCACTTAGTGAACATTCAGCAAATCATCTGTGTTCAATTTTAGTTTGGTAAAATGCAGTATTAAACCCCCAAGTTTAGTGTATGCAATGGTTTACTAATCAGAAACTGTATTAAAATAGTACGGAAGTCTCATTATACTTTTGTACGACCGTCCACAGAACCAGGTACAGAAGCAAACTGCACCTTGAACTATTTATGCATGCCAATAGTTACCAGTTTATCTTGCAAACTTATATTTGATATTTTAGGTACTGTATGGCATTAATTGACCAGTTCGAATATTTTCAAAGTTAGTTTTGAAATCTAAATGAAGAGCTTCCAAGTTTTTAACGTAAAGCAAAATGTTTCATGTGTTGTACTTATCTTAAATTAGTTGGTAAATGATCAGACTGAATTATGTCATATTATTCCTAGACCACATTGGTCTGGCAACAAAACCCGGTAGAATAAATTTTGCTTTGAAATCGTGTAATGATATGGCAAAGTAGTAGAGGAAAATCAAGAATCCTGGAACCACATTTCCACCAGTATCCACATTTCCACAGACATCTGGACCAAATAGCTTTCTTCGACTAACCATTTCATCTTTCGAGATAAATTTATCTTGTTTGGTATCAATTAATATTAAATTTTTCTCATCACCTGAATTTCTAGGAATTTTTTAGATAGGATCTCTCCGTAAGGCGGTGCTCTAATTTTAAGAATTTTTACCGGTCACATTCTGAACCAAATAGTTTTCTTCGATTAACCAAGTTTTCTTCGACTAGCCATTCATCTTTCGCGATAAATCTATCTTGTTTGGTATCAATTAATATTAGATTTTTCTTAGCTACCTAAATTTCAAGGAATTTTTTAGATAGAATCACTCGTAAACGGATTATATTTAAACATAGAGTCATGTATAATTAAAGCATAAGCCTTTATCGACGGTACAAAATTTCTCGAAGCTTCTAATTCCATTCTTACGTCAACCGTTGCGTCCTTGATGCTTTCAAATTGATGACGACAGCTGATTACAAAGACAGGTGATTCCTTAAACTTGCTATAGCCCATTAAACATTTATTTGGCGATTTGTTCGGATAGTATTTTTCCATAAAAGATGCATAAGACGGGTACACTGGCAAGTAGTCGTTATGCTCGAAATCCAAATTTAATCAACCTTGAGGGAACGCCTGAGAGTTTAGATGCACTTTGACATTGGTTATATTGCCATTCGTAAAGCTTGTAGCATTTTCTTCTTTCTTATCATATTTTCCATTTTGCAACGCCAGTAATATTCACCGAGTCTTCTCTGTTTCGTTCGATACTTTAATTCTCCACACCTGCAACTTTGATTGTGTTAGAGACGGTAATTCGTGTAGTTCCCATTTTCTGAATGCGGCCATTATAGAGGATTGATTTTGCATTTCAAAAGCAGAGAAGCCTTGGCGAAGTCACTTAATGTTATATGTAGAAGCTCCCATGAAATACGTTGTATTTTGAACGTTGCTGTATTTCGGATCGACTTGTAACAATTTACGTCCAACTTAGATCTGATAGATTCTGATTAATTATTTTGTAAAACGTTTATAACACCCTTTTATAAATACACATCATAGGAAAAAATCCATGGACTTTGCTGGGACTAGCGAGCAGTCTACGAGTGGTTATACAAATAAAATAATTTCTAAAGGCGCATCATTCATTTCTTATGATAGTAGTTGAGGTCGAAACATCCTTTTTCGTCATATCGCTTACATTCTCTTGTTTAGGAACAGTTTTGTTATCCGTCCTAGGTCGGATTTAATCCGACCTAGGTCGGACTGGGCTGGGGTGCGCATTGACATATGTCCGGATATATGTCGGATATATATGTAGGATGTTAGGTTAGAGCGAAGTTGCATTATACGATGAAATTGCCTTATAGGGTGAAATTGCCTCATAGGGTGAAATTGCCTCATAGGGTGAAATTGCCTCATGGGGTGTGTTTACGATTGCAATAAGAATGAAAATTTCCTATTGTTTAACCATTTCCCTTCCTTATAAAATGTGGTTCAAATACTTTTGCGCGTGTGCAAGTGTAGTGTAGTATAATAACATTCATTATTGTCTATTGAAACGTGTTCGTGTAAGTGTGGAAGACCAGGATCCCGTGCCGATCCTAAACTGCACTATCTTCACTGTCTACATTATAGTTACCCACATCAATGTGCCGGTGAGTACCACAGATTATATAAGTTCCTTTCATATTTCTTTTACCTATTTTACCCGCAATTAGCAAGTATACCAACCCTTACAGTCCACTCTTAATACCTAACAAAGGTTCTGGTCGCAATCGAGGCCGAATTATTAAAAGACATTTTGTTTAATTGTGGGTGTATTAAAATATTTGCATTAAATATTAAAATTAAAAATTAATGATAATCTGTGCATGTTTTCAAGTGATATACAAATTATTAGAAACTTACATTTAAGTACAGAAACAGATGTGTGGGCATTAACGCTATTTATCTACACAGCTGTTTTATCACTTCTAGAGAAACCTGAGTTTATCTTAATAAACACAGTGTATTCCAATTTCTATTTGGTAACTAATTCTTGTTTATTTTGATTACAATGTCAGAAAGAGAATTAAAAGTTTTATTAGCTAATAGAGAAAAATTATACGTCCGTGCACAAATTCTTTTTGATTTGTCAAAAAACGTTTTAAATGATCCAAGTAAAATTGATAATTTCGAATGTAGATATTCCAAACTAGACGATACTTACCGTGAATTTGAAAAAATTCAAAATTCAATTATGGATTTAACTTTGCGCATTTCACCTGATCAAGAAGTTGATATGAAACCTCTATTGTCTTTTGAAGATCTGTATTTTCAAATCAAAGCGGTAGCGAAGAGAATTTTTCCTACTGTAATATCAACTTCGGGACCGTCTCATATATCCAGTAGCAGTTTACCAAAAATTAACCTACCCCGGTTTGACGGTTCGTTACGAAACTGGAAAGTATTTTATGATAGTTATCGATCTTTGATTCATAATAATCAGGGCCTAACTAAAATAGAAAAGTTTCATCACTTAATTAATGCTCTTTCAGGACCGGCATTGAGTATTGCCAAAAGTTTGCCATTGACAGAAGTAAACTATGATATTGTTTTTGACATCTTGCTTGCAAAATATGAAAATAAAAGAATATTAGCCAGTGATTTGCTAGATAGTATGCTTGCATCTAAGCAATTTCATACGGAAAATCTAAACAATTTTACGCAGTTTATCCAAACATTTTATGAAGCAGTAGTGTCATTAAGGGCCTTGCAAATACCCAAACTTGATGATTTTATTCTGTTTCACTTGGCATTCAGAATTCTGCCCAATGACACTAGAAAACAATTTGAAGCGTCTAATATAGGCGTGGAAATTCCTACATTTGACCAATTAGTTAAGTTTGTACAAAATCAAATTCAGATTTTTGAGTTGTCAAAATTTCCAAATACTACGCAAAATGTTAAACCTTCACAAACAATAAAAGGTTACACAATTTTAACGCCAAATTCTAATTTACGGAGGTCGTTTGTTACTACTTCTTATTCGAAACCGTGCCCTTGCTGTAAAAATACGCATACGATTTACAGGTGCCCGAAGTTTTTGTCTTTGTCTCTTACCGACAAAAAGGCCAAAGTTCAGGCTCATAACCTGTGTTTCAATTGCTTGAAAGAGGACCACAGTGTCTATAATTGCAAATCGAAAACTAGTTGTTTTCATTGTGGTCGTAGGCATAATTCATTGCTTCATCCTACATTCGATGCGGATAGCGCAAATAATGCCAATTCTGACCCCAGTATTATGACCCATGCTTCATTCGCTTCTGATAGTGAAAATATTGTTAATTCCGAATCTACTGTTTTGACCCATGCGTCATCTTGTGCTTCAGTACCACTACAAAATCAAATTGTCCTTTTAGGAACAGCTATTGTTCACATAAAAGATTCATCCAACGTCTTTCAACCAGTCAGAGCGTTGATTGACTCGGGTGCTCAAACTTCATTTTTAACCGCGTCTTGCGCTCAAAAACTTGGTCTACATATTCAAAATTGCAAATTTACTGTTGCAAGCTTGGGTCAAAAACCCATATTAAATGTCAAAGGTACATCTAATTGTTTAATTAAACCTTACAGTAGCGAGCAACCTCAATTTAATTTAACAACCGTATTAGTGCCAAGTATTACTGCCGAAATGCCCTCGGTAGAAATACCTACTAATATTGTAAATCAGTTCAAGTATTTACATTTGGCGGATCCAAAATTTTATTTGCCGTCTAGAATTGAATTGTTACTCGGCGCTGGCGTATATCCAGACCTGTTTAACGGCGAGAGGTTGCGTCCCAGTGCTGATTCTCCATGGGCACTTAATAGTGTTTTTGGTTGGGTTATTACAGGCAAAACTAATCTACGCTATAGTGACCCTTCTACAAATATTCAAACTGTATTATTTACATCACTAGCAGATTCGTTAGAAAACTCTTTACAAAAATTTTGGGAAATTGAAAATATTCCTGATCGTAAAATTATAAATCCAGATGAAGAGAAATGCGAACAAGTGTTTAAAAAATTTTATACTCGTACGAAGGAAGGTGCATTTGTGGTACCCTTGCCTTTCAAAACAAACAATTATCAATTTGGAAATACTTATGATCTAGCACTCAACCGTTTATATAATTTAGAACGTCGCCTTGCTCGACAACCGCCTCTTAAGAAAGATTATATAAATTTTCTTCGCGAATATGAAAGTTTAGGTCATATGGAATTTTCTAAAAATAGTGAGGACGCACGATACTTCATTCCACATCACTGTGTCGTAAAGCAGTCCAGCAGCACCACTAAGTTAAGGGTGGTGTTCGATGCCTCTGCTCATTTACCTAAGTGTCAGTCGTTGAATGATGTGTTATATGTAGGTCCCAAGTTACAACGTGATATTGTTGAAATTATCATGCATTTTAGACTGCATCCGTTTGTGTTTAGCGCAGATATTAGTAAAATGTACAGGATGATCCATTTAAGACAGGAGGATCAAGGTTTTCAGTTTATCTTGTGGCGCGAAAACCCCACACAAGCAATTAAGGCTTACCGTTTAAAAACCGTAACCTACGGTGTCTCGTCAGCCCCATATTTGGCGCTGAGAACTTTAGAGAAACTCGCTCAAGATGGGGAGGAAAAATTTCCATTAGCTGCACAAGTATTACGTAGAGACACCTACGTCGACGATATTTTAACCGGAGCTTCATCAATCGATTCCCTTTTAGAAATAAAAGAACAATTGTCAAACCTGTTAGCTTCAGGTTGTTTTAGTTTGCAAAAATGGACTTCTAATTGTCCTCAACTGTTGAAAACAGTTTCACCGGAACACAGAGAAACTTCCGTTTCACTTGAAGAAAGCGAAACACTTTATAGCCTCTTAGGTTTGCAATGGGATGCAAAATCTGATTCCTTTTGTTATAAGGTGCATTCGTTGTCTCCAATTTTTTCTAAACGAGCAATATTATCGAACATTGCTAAAATATTTGACCCTTTAGGATGACTTACTCCAGTTATTTTTAAGGCAAAACATTTTATGCAAAAATTATGGTTAGCCCAATTAGGATGGGATGATCCCATTCTTGGCAACTTAAAGGTAGAATGGTCAGAATTTCTACGAGAATATGACTTCCTAAAAATTATAAAAATTGACAGATATTTTTCTATACAATCGGTGGCACATAGTGTTGTAGTAGGGTTTTCTGATGCGTCGGAATGCGGCTATTGCGCAGCTGTATATTTGGTCATTTTTAATGAAAAGGGTATAGTTGTTAAAACCAATTTGCTTATGGCCAAAAGTCGTGTAGCACCCTTAAAATCTATGACGACACCTCGCTTAGAACTCAGTGGAGCATTGTTGCTATCTCGATTATTTAAATATGTAATTAATTCATTGAATGGTGTACTATCACTTCAACCTAGCCTTGCCTTTACGGATAGTACAACTGTTTTAACATGGATCCGAACAGCGCCTCATTTACTTAAACCTTTTGTAGCAAACAGAGTAATTGAAATTAATGAGAATATGCCTTATATAAAATGGCACCACGTCGACTCAAAAGAGAATCCCGCGGATTGTGGCTCCCGTGGCATCTCAGCATCACAATTATTAGATCATCCCTTGTGGTGGGGATGGGCCTTTCTGGCTTAAGTACCCTGTTTCTCAGTGGCGGACTTCAACCGCTTATACATTGAATGCGTCTGAAATAAATACGGAATTAAAATCCTACGTGCTGAATAAAGATTGTTATATTGCAGAAATTAAACCACCTGATTGTAACATTATTCGACGCTTCTCTAATTTTTTTACGTTTGCAGCGGGTTTTTGCCTGGTGTTTTCGTTTTATATTAAATTGCCGTGTCAATCGTGCGAATCGTAATTTCGGTTCCGTAACTTCTGAAGAAATACGTATTGCTACGTTTAAAATAGTAAAGCTAACTCAACAAGTACATTTTAGCAATGAAATCGTTTTGTTATCAAAAGGAGAACCTCCGTCTCCTTCTCTTCGAAAACTAAGTGTTTGGATAGACCCCCTAGGTCTCCTCAGGGTGGGGGGTAGATTACACCATACGAGTATGACTCAAGATGCTAAGCATCTTTTGTTATTACAAAAAAATTGTTATTTATCTAAACTTATTATCGATTATTATCACATTTTTTATTTACACGTAGGCCCTCGCAGCTTACAAGCTACTATTTGCCAGAAATTCTGGATTCTAGGCATTAGAAATACCATCAGATCTAACTTATCAAAATGCACGGTCTGCATTAGATTGAGAGCTAAGCCTGTAAACCCGTATATGGCAAATTTACCGCCTCCACGTCGTAAACGATGGCAGTTACTGCAAAAAATGCAGTCTCATTTTTGGCATCGTTGGAGTTTAGAGTACCTTCATACCCTTCAACAACGTGCAAAATGGGATATTCATACAGCCAATTTAAAAATTGGTGATTTGGTTGTAATTATCGATCTAAATCAAACGCCACTAAATTGGAAATTGGGCAGAATCAAAGAAATTATTCTAGGTTCAGACAACATCGTCTGTGTTGTTTCTGTCCAAATTGCAACCGGTGTATTCACCCGGCCTGTAATTAAGTTATGTCCACTACTCTTAAAGTAAGTGCAAGTATCACATGTATCACATGTTAACATTATTATTATTTGATTAAGTTTCTTCGTTTCTTAAGGTGTGAATTTTCTAATTTTTTTTAATTTGTGAAACATGCGATATATGCACAGTATTAATTATAGTTAATAGAAAACTTTTCTTTATTTTATTAGAAATCCTTTGATTTCGGTGGGGGGAATGTTTACGATTGCAATAAGAATGAAAATTTCCTATTGTTTAACCATTTCCCTTCCTTATAAAATGTGGTTCAAATACTTTTGCGCGTGTGCAAGTGTAGTGTAGTATAATAACATTCATTATTGTCTATTGAAACGTGTTCGTGTAAGTGTGGAAGACCAGGATCCCGTGCCGATCCTAAACTGCACTATCTTCACTGTCTACATTATAGTTACCCACATCAATGTGCCGGTGAGTACCACAGATTATATAAGTTCCTTTCATATTTCTTTTAACTATTTTACCCGCAATTAGCAAGTATACCAACCCTTACAGTCCACTCTTAATACCTAACAGGGTGAAATTGCCTCCCGACCTAGGTCGGGTTTATTTTGAATGTTGGACTTATGCCAGACATATGGCGGACATGGTTGACGTATGTTGGTTGCATGTTGGACATATGTTGAACATATGTCAGATATATGTAGCATGTATACTGGACATATGTCGGATGTATGTCATACGGATACGCGAGGATAGGGAAGGGCAAGGGTGGGGGAGAGGGTTATGTTAGTTTATGTTGTTTGGAATTAGGTTAGTCGGTGTTGCCTGGAGTTAGGTTAGGTTAGTTGGTCTTGTCAGGAGTTAGGTTAGCTAGTGTTTTCTGGAGTTAGGTTAGGTTAGTTGGACTTGTGTGGACTTAGGTTAGATATATCCGACACACATCCGACATATGTCCAGCATATATCCTACATATATCCGACAAATGTTCAACATATGTCGTCCAACATGCATCCAACATATGTCAGCCATGTCCGCCATATGTCTGACATATGTCCAACACTCGGAATAAATCCGTCCTAGGTCGAGGGGCAATTTCACCCTATGAGGTAATATCACCCTATTAGGCAATTTCACCCTATGAGGCAATTTCACCCTATGAGGCAATTTCACCCTATGAAGCAATTTCACCCTATGAAGCAATTTCACCCTATGAGGCAATTTCACCATATAAGGCAATTTCACTCTAACCTAACATTCTACATATATCCGACATATATCCGGATATATGTCAATGCGCACCCCTGCACAGTCCGGCCTAGATCGGATTAAATCCGACCTAGGAAGGATAACAAAACTGTTCCTAAACAAGCGAATGTAAGCGATATGACGAAAAAGGATGTTTTCACCTCAACTACTATCATAAGAAATGAATGATGCGAATTTAGAAATTATTTTATTTGTATAACCATTTGTAGACTGCTCGACCCAGCAGAGTCCTTGGATTTTTTCCTAAGATGTGTATTTTTTAAAAGGGTGTTATAAACGTTTTACAAAATTATTAATCAGAATCAATCAGATCAATGTCGGACGTAAATTGTTACAAGTCGATCCGAAATACAGTAACGTTCAAAATACAACGTATTTCATGGGAGCTTCCACATATAACATTAAGTGACTTCCGCAAGGCTTTGCTGCTTTCGGAAATGCAAAATCAATCATCTATAATGGCCGCATTCAGAAAATGGGAACTACACGAATTACCGTCTCTAACACAATTAAAGTTGCAAGTGTGGAGAATTAAAGTATCGAACGAAACAGAGAAGACTCGGTGGATATTACTGGCGTTGCAAAAGGGAAAATATAATAAGAAAGAAGAAAATGCTACAAGCTGTACGAATGCTAATATCACCAATGTCAAGGTGTATCTAAACTCTCAAGCGTTCCCTCAAGGTCGATTAAATTTGGATTTCGAGCAGAACGACTACTTGCCAGCCTACCTGTCTTATGCATCTTTTATGGAAAAATATTATCCGAACAGATCGCCAAACAAATGTTTAATGGGCTATAGCAAGTTTAAGGAATCACCTGTTTTTGTAATCAGCTGTCGTCATCAATTTGAAAGCATCAAGGACGCAACGGTTGACGTAAGAATGGAATTAGAAGCTTCGAGAAATTTTGTACCGTCGATGAAGGTTTATGCTTTAATTATACATGACAAGATGAAATGGTTAGTCGAAGAAAACTATTTGGTTCAGATGTGTGTGGGAATGTGGATGCCGGTGGAAATGTGGTACTACTCAAAGTCTAGCATAAAACGTACTCATATAATAAAGTTCCTGCGTAGGTACGTGCGACTAGGCTTGAGTGCATCATATTTGATTGCGTGCATACGTGCGTGCATGCTTGTGTATTTACATGTGCATGTGCGTCGTACGTGTTTATTCGTGCGTGCGTGTATTGGTAGTTGTTTGAACATTTCATCCTATGAGAAGAAACATATAAACACAAAGTTACAACTAATACAATATAATAAATTTATAGCCATATTTTTAAAATTAAGGAAATTTCTGTAGAGGTTGGTGTAAAGATAATGAAGGTGGTGCCAAAGAGTGGTTTCCGCAAACAAGTTGCCGACATTAAACTTTTACAGAATAGTTGCAGAGAAACGGGTAAAAATAGTATTTTGGACATTCGTTCGTTTCACAAATAATTTAAAAATAAAGATGGGATTAAGGTATGTTACGCGGAAATTAATCTAAGAAAAGGAAAACGTTCTTCAACAAGAAATCGGTAACTCGATATACAGTTGATGCTATCAATTAGTTACGAATATAATATTTGAACATAGAGAAAAATAAATTGGGGAGAGGTGCATTTTTCCACACAATTAATCATTAAGCCGTTAACTACCAGCAAGTTGCGTCAATTGAATAAGTTTAGGATAGTTGAAAAGTAGAGAAAAGGCTTTTCAAAAGTAACTATTGCTAAATATTTTGGGGACGGAGGAAATGTGTTACTTCTTTTAAAGAGGTTGCCCAGCTCTGATTAGTCAAATATTACTTTGATTCCAAAAGATGTAAAGGATGTGACAAACAGTCCACCTAGATTATCGGGGGTAGGAGTGAAGTTCATGTGCGACCATTGGTGTAAAAGACAACAAAGCAGAACAGGTTTCCAGCTACGGTACATGGAAAGTAAGGCAACATAACGAAAAGCATCCAGAAATCTAAATCTAATCTACACATTGTAATCTACTATTTCAATATTTCGCCAAGTTTTAGTAATTTCTAAATCTGCATTTTTAAAAGTTAATGAAGTTGGTATTTACTTGAAAACAAGACAAGACGCAAAAAATTAATGTAATAAAAATGGATATAAAAACAAACATTTTAGAAAAATAATAAATGAGCATATTGTTTAGCTTCTACATCAAATTCCTAAAAGTACCTCAAGAATTCTGCAACATTTACGTCCGAGATTACGAAAATTTATGCAATTTTCTAAGTGAAAACATCAAATTACTAAACGGGGCAAATAACAAAAAAAAGTGCTGACGAACGAAAACGTGGTCAAAAACTGTTACGGTAAAATGAGCGGTAACTTAATAAATTTTCTTGAAGGAGCGGGTACTGTAACAATATCACTGCAATGGTGCGGAAGTGGGTTTCTATTGAAAAATTAGTAAATAAAATTGAAAAAATTTAGAATAAAGTAACAATAAACAAATAAAAATAGTACATAAAACGACTGAAATGCAAAAACCTACGATACACTATCATTTGATATGGGAGCTACATTCTACACCTGGTAATTAAGGGGCACTGCACCGTCTAGTCACAGCAGTTTATTTTGATATTATTCATATACGGAAGACGGTTATACTGCATATGTTTCCTTTGCTTCGGTTTTCTAAATTTTATTTTTTTATATGCTATCTTTCTCTTAAGTACCTTAGGACACTTATTAAAATTTTGGTCAAATTAAATAAAATGGAAATGCTTTCTAAATACGACTCCATCACTAAAGTAACTGAATATTCTCTACAAATGTCTGTATACCAATAAATTTAAATAAAATTCGTTCTAAACTTAAGGTCTATTAACATCAAATAATTTCAATAAAAACTTAAACATACTTTTCTTGAAAGAAAGGCCTAAATTTCTTAATCACACTTTGATCATTAAAACCTTAAATTAAGTACATTGACAAAGCTATCAACACTCCAAGTTTTCCTGTTTCCCATATTTCATTACATGACATTATAGATCCTAATTTCTTAGAAATACCTATAATATTCAACACAAAAAACGGGTTAATCACCAGCTTTATATTATATCATTTCATTTTCAAAATTCTAAATCTTTGAGATTGAACTAACGTTAAATTCTTACAGTAAAAGCTACATGTAAATTCCGATACGTATAAGATAAGAATTTAATCAGCACTTTGCCTCTATACTGCTTGCGTGCCAAAGAAATTTATACTTGAAATTCACATATACATTATCACAAAGTACACACATTTTCAGTCCATAAATGCATAATTAATAGTTTTAAACATAAGAGCACATTCTACTCACTGTTTAATATTAGGTTATCCACCAACCATTAGTATTTTGCATCTTATCGTCCTATAAACAACAGCTCCCTTAAACCAACACCACAAAAAGTTCTAAATTAATGAAGGGGTAAAATATCCAAGTCCTATCCCCTTTAACCCGACATAACGACGACAATTTCGCAAACATGCGAATGAAAAATACTTCTCTCGTGCAAGGATTAGTTCCAAAATTAGTCGCACGCCGTGCTTATGATCCCCGCAGGAACACCTATATTTATTTTTTCCTTGAAGCTGTATTTTGTGCATCACTACTTTTAACATAACCTCATGTAAATCTCCCAATCCCGCGTTTACTTCCGCCTTGTTACTATTCGCTCGTTGGTCTTTATTTTCGATGGTTTCTTATTACTGGTTTGCAAATAAATAATTGTCACTCCGTCGGATGTAATTATTGTCATTTAATTCTCTTCTTCTTATCATGTTTAGTACGTGAATTTTTAGTCTTCTTATTAAGTTTATGGAAAGTATCTCGGAGAATGTGCTTGGTTTACTTAGGTTAACGTTTGCGTTTATTTTCTTTTAACAATATAAATACTCTTTAACCAAACTACGTCTGTAATCTGATATCCGCAAATTTCACAACGCAAGTCTGGGCTTTTAAATGACATCAAAGTGTGTATGTTATTTAACTAACATTTTTTAAAAACCTCGTCTATATTTGAGAAATAAATTCACGGCTTTTATTTCATAATTGTAAATAAAAAGATAACACGATTGCGCTATAAAAGGCTTCTGAAATAAATATTAGGTTTACTCTATTGTGGTTTGAAATAATTTATGAGCCTAATTTTCGTTCTAATTTGTACGTAACAAAGATGACACGAGTATTTTGCAGTTCGTAACTTTCATGACTTAAATTTGGTCTAATTGAACTAAAACGTTATGAAATGTCATGCTTACTGAACACTGCTATATATGGAATCCGAATTATATAGAACGCATCAATATTAATTGGACCATTTAAGAGATTAATTTCTCTTGTATGTATCCAGCTTTTATTTATCGTAACGCCCACTTTACTTGAAGGGTTTTAAATAATCGAGTACTTTAACTGATTTTGTATCTTCTCAAAACACTTCATATCTGTCAGTTGTGGTAATTTCCAAGTTAGTCCTTGAGCAATCCTGGTGTGGTTTTCTTTTTATTAGTTTATCTCGATCTCGATTTACTGACCAAGCGTACCTTTATTTGCTACGTATATATTTTTGAAAACGTAACCAATAGTATACAGAGTAACGTATTGTAGAATAATTTTTCGTTCTAGAAAATATTCCTATTTCAGTATACAGAACATGACTTTGGAAACATTTACTTAATTCATGATAATACTAAAATATTTAAAAATTCATAGAACACCTTTAAAATTAGAATTTAAAAATAAATATTACTTACGATTTTATCAGCAATAACAACAATTTTAGCACCGTGAAATAAACTGCCGCTGCTGATGTACCATACTATTTTTTCACTATTTTTGTCGCTTTTAAGCAATTTGTAAAATTAGAGATACTACAACTGCAAATTGTCTTAAAAAGTACATGACGTTTATAAATCAACTAAGTGTCAGTGTACTTCAAACCGGCATTTGATTTTGAACTGTTGGTGACACTTACATTTCAAATCATGCTTGACAAATTATATCGTAGTCTTCATTTCTACACACACTTGAATTGTAGAAAACGGTTAAGATGTTAACTAATAGTTCGCATTAAGTAAAGTATGAAAGTTAAACAAACTATAGATTAAAACAAATATACCCTTGTGACGATCTTAATTATGTATGCCACATTTGACTCTCACATAATGCTTCTGTCACGTTTGACAACAATAAAAACTATTGCCACATTTGACGTTTATAATAGTTTATCCGGCATGCACTATTGATAGAACTTATATCCAATATAATTCATTCAGAAAGTGTTACGTTCCCTATCATTCTAATCAAATTAACATCAGAAGGATATATAACCCAACACAGAGCAGCTCTCAGGAGAAAACTGTAACTTGCCTGTTGCTACAAGCTGACCGGTTATTAATAGTGCTCTCCGATTTTGGACAATTTTCGTTGTTGTTTGTTAAGCCGATGGCCTTAACCAGTTTGTGGAATTTAAGTATATTTTAGGAAATTCGTATTACTAAACTAATTTTGAAGCTAATTGGGTTGTATTGTTATCTCTTGCTGAAAGCCATCCTGGAGCTAAGGCCTAGCTTTAGTTGTTACATAGCCCTTCCTTTACAATGCCTGCATTTTGATTATCAAGGGCGTAGGCGCAGATTAATTCGATGTAGGAACTGAGAGGGAAGAAATTTAAAAATGAGGGTTTGGTATCTATTATGTTTTTTAGAAAGTTACTTTAAAATCGAGTCGTAAGGCATTAAGCATGGAAGGAGGGAGGAGTTTCATGGTCGCTAAAAGTTAATGTACATGGTAGAACTGAAATGTAATTTTGATCTGAATTTCCCACTGCCAATTACGAACTAGATAGTAAGTCGGTTGGAGGAGGAGATGTGTTTAATCATGTTTGCTATATCTGGGAAAGTATATTTGCTTGTAGAGGATAGATTCATGGTTTTTGCCACTTCTAGAGGAGGGTTTAATATCTTTTGTATTTTAGGTGAAGCAGTTAGATTTTAGTTTGTCATTGATTTCAAGGATTCGTCTTTTAAAACCTCATAGTTCTTATTTACTACACGATTCTTTGAATTAACATGTTTTGTGGTATACAGTTTTACTACCAACATTAAAATCAAAATTTTTAAAATCTGTACTTATCTATCACGTAGAACTAACTGCTGTCGATATATTAATAATACTATTAGTCGAAAACTCTTCTCAAAAAGCATTTTAATGTTGCAGCGACGTTGGTATTTTACACCTGAAGTTGAATTGCAACGGTAGCACGACATTTAAGCGACCCACTTCCATATCTATTTGGTGAATCAATCTTAAATCGTTTCGAAGTCAGCAGTCGACTAAAGTAGTCACTAAAGGCATACAAAATTTGATCTTTTCTAAGGTAGTCTTAAACTTTCCTAAAATACGATATTTAAGTCGGCATCTGTAGACATTTCAGAACTAGTTTCATAATAATAGTATATAATCATCATCATCGGGTCTTCGGTCTTGGAACTGGTTAGACGCGTACCCTCATTGTTTCTTATTCTGCGCTAACTTACACATTTCCCTGAAATTTGCACAGTCTGCATCTTTCACTATCTGTGTACAATACTCTGATATAGGTATACTTTTACCTCTATTTTCCTATCTCTGCTTGTAATATATCCCGCACTATTCCTCAAAAAAGCCTTAAAACGTATCCTTCCCTTCCATTTCTCATATTTCTTTGTATTCTACAGATATCTTTATTCCCCTACTATTTCTATAACCCTTTTGTTATTAGTTTGTCTGTCCATGCTATCCTCTTCATACATCTGAAGCATAGCATTCCAAAAGGCTTCTACCATTTCTCTGTCTGCTTCTACTACACCTATTTCATAGACACACTGTGCTATGCTCCGCGCATATGCTTGCAACAATTTTCTGCTTGTTTCTATGTTTGTTTTCTTCGAATATAGCCGCAGCTCATTCGTGTTAGATGCAGTTCATTTCCCCTTAGTAGTACTTTTAGTGACGAATCAGACTCTCATTTCCTCCCGAATCTCTCATTTCCTCCCAAATTTACATGTAAATTCCCAAATGAGGAGGAGTGACTCCCACCTTGTGGACCGCCTTGTGGAAATGAGAGGAAAAAGTTTTCTTCGACTAACCATTTTTCATCTTTTGAGATAAACCTATCTTGTTTGGCATCAATTAATATTAGATTTTTCTCAGCTATCTAAATCTTTAAGAATTTTTCAGATAGCATCATCCCCAAGGGAGCTACCCCAATTGTAAGATTTCTTACCTGTAGCGACTTTTGAGCGTTCTTATAAATTTTTTTATACATGCGATACATCTTTTTAGTCTAGAATATTACGCAGAATTCGAATCTGCAAACAGATTTGAAATCGGACCACGCCCTGAAAAATTACACACATACCCTTTGCGAGATAAATCTTTCTCCACACTTCCACCCACGAGATAAACCTATCTTGTTTGGTATCAATTAACATTAGATTTTTCTCAGCTACCCGAATCTCTAAGAATTTCTTAGATTGCATTACCCCCCAGGAAGCTACCCTTATTTTAAGATTTTTGGTTGGTAGCGATTTTATGGTCGTCCTTATAAATGTTTTAACCATGTGCGCATCTTGTTAGCCTAGAATTTTATGCAGAATCCGAATCTGCAAACAGATTTAAAATAGGGCCACCCCTTACTATTTTACACACACACACACACTGAATTATAACTTTCCTGCAGCTCATACACGTAAAAGAAAATCTAAAAACCATTCTTAAAACTTCTTATTACAGACAATTTTTACTAATACAGTTTAAATTTTGTAAACCACATTTCTAAATACATATTCACAATTTTTTATTCTTAACCTAGAACTTCTCATATCGGCGTAAACTTATGAATATTTATTTCCAAATAGAGTACCTTTTCCAAAGACCAACCGGACCCACATGTTTCAAATTCCTCTGATTTTGTTCTCATGGTTTCGCTTAAGACCTCGTAGATATTTTCCAGATTACTAGAAGACGTTATAACCACATTTTTTGTGTTAAAGGATTTCACATCGGTAGTCTCTTCTCCCATTTTGGTGTAAACGCCGTAGAGTTCGCAATAGACTGTTATTGCTGTATGTTGTATTTTTTTTTCATTAAGTAGACGAATAAACCGCTCTTTCTGCTTCCAAAGGAACTCGGACACTCCATCGTCGACACTGGCGTTATTTATGCGATAGCTAGCCATACGGTTGTTAAACGCTGTGCTAACCATTTCCACGCCATCTTCTCAAGTAGCGGTAACTGTGGCATTTTTATGTCTGTTGCTTCTCAAGTGTGCGGCATAGGTATTCTTTTCCATTTCGAAATCGCATACTTTACACATAATTCGTGGTTGTTTCGTGCAAGGCCCTTTAACAGCTGGCGGAGCTGAACGTTTACGGTTTAATGACATACCATGCTGTTTTTCCTTGTGTCGCTGTAAGCTATCCATTCTCGTAAAAGCGATACCGCAAGACCCACAGTTTAAGTACCTTGCTGCTGACGGATGTTTAAGCTTAACCCTGGACGATGTTACACCACGACACTTGTTCTGGTGTCGTTTGAGAGCATCCCTCCTGGTAAAGTAGACGTGACAGGGCTCGCATTTAAAAACGTTTGCAGGTACCATTTTAGTACAAAACAAAATCCGCACTATAGGACTTTGGTGATACTTGTAAGCGAACTAACTTATAACTAAAGAGTTTACTTTTGCGTACCTGCTTTATGTACCCTATAGAATGCAAACCGAAGGTTTCCGAAGACACCCGAACGAAGTTGAGGATTCAGCGGGGAAACTAAATGAGGTCATCTTTTACCAATCCTTGCTGCTCGTCCAGTACATTTAGCGCCAATGCATGCGCCCGGTTCTCTTCGTCCATACTGCGAATGCAGTTAGTAGAAACATCGGAAACGTCTTCCATGTTATACAGATCGGCAATCATATCGCGTGCATATTAAAAATCCAAAAGGGTGATAGTACACGCACACAAATTGTGTGCAAGTCGTGCTGTAGAAGATGCAGTGCTACTATAACCATAAACTTAATAAAAACACTTTAAACTATTACTAAGGAAATACCAACCTGTTGTCTACAGAATACTTACTAATAAAGCAATTTAATTTTAAATAACTTCTACGTCATACTTTAGGAAATGGTAGGCTTGAATATTTTCTAAATGAATCACCAAGCGAAAGTATATGCTTAACGGTATTAAAATTAATCATTAATTTCCCATTTTTACGACTGTGGTTAATTATAGATTAAAATTTAATTTGTTCACGTTCGAGCTTCTCGTAAACTAACATATTTTATAGCAACAATGCGCTGTATAATACATGCATATCCCTTCGCCGCGCTACTGCTATTCTTGTAATTGCTAGAAAAAGTCACTCTCCTTTTTATTGTTAGGACCGATGCAAAGCACCATTTTTTTATACTTTCTATAGCACATCGCGCACTTTTTCGTCTGATAATTAAATTTTGCTTCTGTAGGCTTTTACACTTTCGCATAGCGGTCGGCCGCACGTAATGATTTCTAGAACCGGTAAGTACTCGATATCGCCTAAATAAAGAATTAGATGCTCGATGTCTGTCAACTTCCGATTCCCTCGTAAAAGGTAGAAAAAACTCAGTCAATCATCCATCTAACTTAAACTTCGACCCGCTCCTGTTCTGATAATTTACAAACATTTTTCAAACGACAATGGGCCGAGAATTTTTAAACCTCCGAGGGATCTTTAAGTCGTGATAAATTACACATCCGAGCTACGCGTAAACTAACATATTTTGCAGCAACTGTGCACTGTATAATACATGCATACCCCTTCTCTGCGCTACTGCTATTCTTGTAGTTGCTTGAAAAAGTCAGTCGCCCTTTTTACTGCTAGGGCCGCTAAAAAGCATCATTCCATACTTTCTTTATAAGTGAAGCACATTGCGTACTTTTTTGTCGGATAATTAAACTTTTGTTTATGTAGGTCTTTACACTTTCGCTTATTTAAACATCTAATACAATCGATTAACCACTTTCGATTATTCTAACGGGGAGCCACCATACATCCCGCCGCACCGTTCTTTTTGAATCCAACGATCCTATGGGCCTCCACGCACTAACACCTGACGTATCTTTTCTACTATTTGTTAAACAAAAACTACCGGTATCGCCATTCTAGACGTAAACAGATGTTTGTGGATGTGTACGAGAGTATGTAACCATATACATTAACCAGTCTAAGCTATTTTATTTAGTCCACGAAAACTACTATTTTTCTAAACCACAATTAATAATCGCCTTTATAGGTTTAACATTTCTACCATTACCCAATGACTGGTGCTACGTACATGGAAACTTAAATTTCTTATTGAGGAGAATTCTTATTCTCCCACGCACTGCTGCGTAGTTGCATATCCCGTCCTTTTGGAGGTATATGCTCGTTATAGGTTGTAAGACCCTCGGTTTTACTTAACTACACTTCGTGAGACCCCTTTAATCTTTTTAATCGTATCTTTCTCGCCTACAATACAGTAGGACTTAACATTACTACCAACAAATTCTAATACTGGACCCCCATTAAATACGTCTTTAATTTTCCCTACAACTTTTTTTGTTGACAAGTGTTATATTGTATTTATTATACGCGGGGTAGTCACTCTTTTAAGATAAATATATTTTGCTAGATATCAACTAATATTAAATTTTTCTAGGGACCCCAAATCTGTAAATAGATTTTAAATAGGACCACCCCATACAAAGTTATGCCTTTTAAAGACCCAAATCACTGATTTTTGCCCATCTTTATTTGGAAGGTGGGAGAAGAACTTAAAAATTGTGGAACTAATATATACAATAGATTTACAAAATCCATACAAATATAATCACCTATCTTATATCTTTACGCCCCCATGCGTAGATTGTGTACTATTAGGAATGATGTATCTTTTGTCATCTTCCCTCGATAAACTAATTTTATTAATAAGCTGCGTGTGCAAATCGTATTCTTTTACTCCGGATACATACGCAGACAAGTACTCGATACCATCCAAATAAAGAATTGGATGCTTGGTGACTGTTAACATCCGCTTCCCTCGTGTACGCCCAGATACATCCCAGCCCATGAGCACCCCTGCGCATGCACACCCCTGCCCATGCGCACCCCTGCACGTACGCACCCCTGCCCATGCTCGCTGCCCATGAGCACCCCTCTCTGTGCGACTGCTATTTCGGGGTAACGTCACAGCCTTTTATAAATAAAGAACAATGTTATATACTATTATAAAATGTTTATTCTGACATTATACATAACAAATTTAAAAATATTTAATGCCAAGCATGGAGTCATTTAAACTTAATTTTAATACAAAGTTATACACAGAAGACAGTCCTTTCTTTATGTTTGTTTGCAGTGATTTTAATTTTATCTAATTTTATTCGCAGCTTAAAATTTAAATCGACACCCAAGTCTTCTATCTCATTTTCTAACCAATAGTTTGATACATAAAGACCGTCTAGGTTTTCGAATTGTAAAATGTACCGAAGTTTGCCTCTATATTTAAAGTCTTTGATTCCATCGACATCCAGATCCATTCCTTCGTGTAATTCTTGCAGCTTGTGACAATCTTTTAATCGCAGCTTTCCCACTATATCCTGCATACGTATCTTGTTAGCTTGATCGACTTCTTCTTGTCGGTATTGGAGGAAATCCTTTTTCTCCCACACACTGTTGTGTAGTTGCATATCCACC
Organism: Platerodrilus igneus; assembly: GCA_036346225.1. Lineage (NCBI taxonomy): Eukaryota > Metazoa > Arthropoda > Insecta > Coleoptera > Lycidae > Platerodrilus > Platerodrilus igneus. The sequence goes on from JARFIW010001381.1 coordinate 326,039, forward strand.
ACTTTTGGGAATATATGGTTGTTATAGGTTGTAAGACCCTCGGTTTTAAATGATCCGAAAGGTTCTTTACTAGGTAAATATACAATGTTTAGCGGAACCCCTTTGCGTGTGGTGTACGCCAAGGTTACGAAACCCGCATTCCTTAGTTCGTCTTTGTTATCTGCCATTTTGATAAATACGTTTTTAGAATAACCTTTTAAAAAGTATACGGATTTAGTACCATCCTTTTCTGCAAGAACACCTACATAGCTAAAAGAGTCTTTCTTACTAAGCGCAAATGCATACAGCTTGTACAACCCGGATGTATCTAAGTCAGTCCATCGACACATAAAATAATCTTTTAATTCTTCCTCATTTTCTCTAATAAGATGTTCTTTGTCTAACACATCTTTGTATTGTTCGCGTATTGTCGCAGTGTGTTCCATGTAGTCCAATTTTCGCCTTTTTGCATCCATATCCTCTAATTCCAGTTGTCTTTTCCTTCCACTTACAGCGTATGGCATACATAATGGGGCAATTTCCTTTAGCGTAAACGGATAGAGTTTACTACCAATATTTGCGCGTTATCGTACAACCTCTGGGCGAATGTTAGGTGTATTTATCAATCCCAATTCCGAAATGACTATTTCTTTTGGAATTGTAGAATATGGTGTTGCAGATTGTGTAAAATATGTACTACCTGCTTTAATGTAGCACTTGTGTGTGATTTTTATTTTATCTTGGCTGTCTTCCTCCTCTACTATCTCCAAATACTTTACGGGTAAATAGTTAAAACTAAAAGCCGAAAGTACATACTTTATCAATGTTTCCCTTTCTTTTGGTTTTTCGGACAACTTAATTTGCAAGCCCGTCAATTTCTTTGTATTGCCATTCCCCCAATACACGTACTGTAGTAGGTTATTATACACTAAACAGCAGCTATTTTGTAGCTTGTCCGATAGCTTACTCCACATTTTGGCAAGTGGTCCCGAGTACATTGGCGCCTTTAGGAAGTATAACTTACTATCTTCCAATAACGTTAGTCTTTTAAGGGATTATACACCCGTTCCGCACTGACATAGCTTCCAATTGCACAGTTGTATATTGTCGTTCCAATCGCGTAATACCATGTTCTTTGGCCAAAGTAGACGCAAATGTTTCTCTTAAACGTACATCTGGACAACGTAAAAAATCTAGTATATGATTGCCAAGTTGTTTATTAACACCAGGACTTGTTATCTGACACACAAATTTGTTGTATATCTTAATTCTTCCATTGGTTGTTAGCCATGTTAAACAATCAATTCCCACAGTTTTATCGTTGTCAACTATAATATTACACTTTTCTTCATATTCGCCCTTATAGCAAAATTATGGTTTGTAGTTAAATAATTACACATCTCCATCTTGCTAAATATACCCGCAAAATCTTGGGTCACATCCATGTCAAAAAGATAGAAATAATCTTTTTCGAGTTCGTCTAATATATCTGGTAGTTCCTCCAATAAAGTTTCCAACTTAACATCTGCTAGTTCCACTTTGTATGGAACACATATAGGATTTTGGAATTTTTTATTAATGCATTCGAGGTCTTCTTTTCCGATAATTTCTTTTACTCTCAGGCCCATCTAGTTAGTGCTTTCTAGAGAAAACGGAAGCTTAGCTTTAACACCATGCCTAGCGGAAACAAATCGGTCAAACTTTCTTCGTAGATAGCTGTTAAATGCACCACAATTTTTTTTTTTTAGGATAAACATCCTTTTGATTGCAGATGTTTGTTCGGCGTCAGAAAAGTCGCAAATTTTAACTAACATTATATTGTCAGAAAATGGTTCTGTAATTGGTGTGTGTAGTCCAAGCAAACTTCGGTACATTTTACAATTTGAAAACCTAGACGGTCTTTATGTATCAAACTATTGGTTAGAAAATGAGATAGAAGACTTGGGTGTCGATTTAAATTTTAAGCTGCGAATAAAATTAGATAAAATTAAAACCACTGCAAACAAACATAAAGAAAGGACTGTCTTCTGTGTATAACTTTGTATTAAAATTAAGTTTAAATGACTCCATGCTTGGCATTAAATATTTTTAAATTTGTTATGTATAATGTCAGAATAAACATTTTATAATAGTATATAACATTGTTCTTTATTTATAAAAGGCTGTGACGTTACCCCGAAATAGCAGTCGCACAGAGAGGGGTGCTCATGGGCAGCGAGCATGGGCAGGGGTGCGTACGTGCAGGGGTGCGCATGGGCAGGGGTGTGCATGCGCAGGGGTGCTCATGGGCTGGGATGTGTCTGGGCGTACACGAGGGAAGCGGATGTTAACAGTCACCAAGCATCCAATTCTTTATTTGGATGGTATCGAGTACTTGTCTGCGTATGTATCCGGAGTAAAAGAATACGATTTGCACACGCAGCTTATTAATAAAATTAGTTTATCGAGGGAAGATGACAAAAGGTACATCATTCCTAATAGTACACAATCTACGCATGGGGGCGTAAAGATATAAGATAGTTGTTTATATTTGTATGGATTTTGTAAATCTATTGTATATATTAGTTTTAAGATTCCATAATTTTTAAGTTCTTCTCCCACCTTCCAAATCCTTCCGGCTTCTATCCTGGTTGACAGAGTATACGTGTTATCTCCACGTGGTATTCGCGGGACACTGCGGTTTTAGATTTCTAGGGAAACGTTTGGTTAAAGCATATGTCTTGGTTAGCGAAAAAAAAAGGGTTTTAAAGATGGAGTTAAATAAAGATGAGCAAAAATCAGTGATTTGAGTCTTTAAAAGGCATAACTTTGTATGGGGTGGTCCTATTTAAAATCTATTTACAGATTTGGGGTCCCTAGAAAAATTTAATATTAGTTGATACCTAGCAAAATATATTTATCTTAAAAGTGTGACTACCCCGCGTATAATAAATACAATATAACACTTGTCAACAAAAAAAGTTGTAGGGAAAATTAAAGACTTATTTAATGGGGGTCCAGTATTAGAGTTTGTTGGTAGTAATGTTAAGTCCTACTGTATTGTAGGCAAGAAAGATACGATTAAAAAGATTAAAGGGGTCTCACGAAGTGTAGTTAAGTAAAACCGAGGGTCTTACAACCTATAACGAGCATATACCTCCAAAAGGAATGGATATGCAACTACGCAGCAGTGCGTGGGAGAATAAGAATTCTCCCCAATAAGAAATTTAAGTTTCCATGTACGTAGCACCAGTCATTGGGTAATGGTAGAAATGTTAAACCTATAAAGGCGATTATTAATTGTGGTTTAGAAAAATAGTAGTTTTCGTGGACTAAATAAAATAGCTTAGACTGGTTAATGTATATGGTTACATACTCTCGTACACATCCACAAACATCTGTTTACGTCTACAATGACGATACCGGTAGTTTTTGTTTAACAAATAGTAGGAAAGATACGTCAGGTGTTAGTGCGTGGAAGCCCATAGGATCGTTGGATTCAAAAGAACGGTGCGGCGGGATGTATGGTGGTCTCCGTTAGAATAATCGAAATTGGTTATTCAATCGTATTAGATGTTTAAATAAGCGAAAGTGTAAAGGCCACCATAAATAAAAATTTAATCATCCGACAAAAAAGTGCGCGATGTGCTCCACTTATAAAGAAAGTATGGAATGGTGCTTTTTAGCGGCCCTAGCAGTAAAAAGGGCGACTGACTTTTCAAGCAACTACAAGAATAGCAGTAGCGCAGAGAAGGGTATGCATGTATTATACAGTGCACAGTTGCTGCAAAATATGTTAGTTTACGCGTAGCTCGGATGTGTAATTGATCACGACTTAAAGATCCCTCGGAGGTTTAAAAATTCTCGGCCCATTGTCGTTTGAAAAATCTTTGTAAATTATCAGAACAGGAGCGGGTCGAAGTTTAAGTTAGATGGATGATTGACAGATTTTTTTCTACCTTTTATGAGGGAATCGGAAGTTGACAGACATCGAGCATCTAATTCTTTATTTGGGCGATATCGAGTACTTACCGGTTCTAGAAATCATTACGTGCGGCCGACCGCTATGCGAAAGTGTAAAAGCCTACAGAAGCAAAATTTAATTATCAGACGAAAAAGTGCGCGATGTGCTATAGAAAGTATAAAAAATGGTGCTTTGCATCGGTCCTAACAGTAAAAAGGAGAGTGACTTTTTCTAGCAATTACAAGAATAGCAGTAGCGCGGCGAAAGGATATGCATGTATTATACAGCGCATTGTTGCTATAAAATATGTTAGTTTACGAGAAGCTCGAACGTGAACAAATTAAATTTTAATCTATAATTAACCACAGCCATCTCGCGTTATTTCGCTTCCTAGGTAGCAGAAATCTTTAACCTTTTGTAAGTTCTCGTTACCTATTTGTATTATAGTTTTTAATTTATTTTCCCCTTCTTTAAATACTAGTACCTTAGTTTTATTTTTGTTAATTTTCATACCGTATCTCTCTGTTAGAACTGTTTCCATTTCAATAAGAGCAGCTTTTAACTCTTTCTCGCAAGATGTTAATACCGCTATATCACCTACAAATCTAAGAATATCACTCTTTTGTCCTTGCATACTAATTCCAAATGTCTTCCTGCATTTGATTGTACTCAGCGCCTCTTTGATGTACAAGTTAAAAATTAACGTCGGTAGGGACATCCCTGTCTTACCCCATAGCTAATATCTACTTCTCTACGTACCTACTAGTAGAGGATAATTGACAATCTTGGGCCCGCATTTCCACCAGCATCCACATTTCCAACACCTTTGAACCAAATAGTTTTCTTCGGCTAGCCATTTCATCTTTTGAGATAAATATATCTTGTTTGGTGTCAATTAATATTAGATTTTCTTCAGTTACCTGAATAGCATCATCCCCCATGGAGCTACCCTCATTTTAAGATTTTTTACCAGTAGCGATATCTGACCGTTCTTATAAATTTTTTAACAAAATGACATCAAATTAGTCTAAAATTTTACGCACAATCCGAATCTGCAAACAGATTTAAAATCCGACCACCCCTTAATGTTTTATACACATACCCTCTAGTGAACATATAAAAGATTATTTTTTGCTTTCTTTTAAGATAAATATATCTTGTTTGGTATCAATTATTATTAGCTTTTTTCTGCTACCTGAATTTCTATGAATTTTATAGATAGCATCATCCCCCAGGGAGCTACCCTCATTTTAAAATTTTTTACCGGCAGCGATTTCTAACCATCCTTATAATTTTTTAGCCATGCGACACATCAAATTAGTCTAGAATTTACGCAGAATTCAAATCTGCAAACAGATATAAAATCTAACCACCCCTTACCGTTTTACACACATACCCCCTAGCGAACATATAAAAAGATTATTTTTGTTTCTTTTAAGATAAATGTACCTTCTTCTTAAGTATTAACAAGAAATTTGAAACTCGTTTTTTAATAAAACATTCTAAACCCAACACACTTTATCAAAACATGAGAGACTTTTAAACAGGGTAAAAATTTCATCAATTTCCAGCTTTACATTTTAATTTCTAAACGCATATCAAAACATAATTATGTAGTTAGGTCAATGCTGAACTATGTACATTTAATCTATACAACTTACAACTACTATATACACCTAACCTATATTCTTGTGCCCCCATGCATAGGTGGTGGTACTACCAGGGATGACTTAGCGTTATCATCCTCTCCCGATAAACTAACTTTATTGATTAATTGGGTATACAGACTGTGTTTTTTACCCCGAATACAACACCATGGAATGTATGCGAGCCCTACAATTGTTATTTACAATGTCTCTAAAACTACTGATTCCCCTGACAACACAACGAGAAATTCCTTTGATTTTTATCACTACGTCCTTTTCGCTTATAACGCAATATGACTTGGCCCTAGTTCCAACAAACTCTAGGACCAAGTCACCGTTAGACTCATCTTTGAATTTTTTCAAGACCTTTTTATTAACAAGATGGAGATTTTCAATAAAGAAATCGAATACTTGACTAGATTCAATAATTTACTCATTGCCGACTCATTTGTTTTGGAAATTATTTGGAAGTGAAGCTCTAATATTTCTACGAGGCGATTAATTATATTTACCGGAATTTAAAATTACCGTCCGCCTTACTGCTAATTTTGAAAAAATTCCCGTACAACTTTCCATAGTATTAACCGCATATTGGGTGACGCTAAAAGGAATATAACCAACATTCCAGTAGTATAACCTACCTTCAGCGGAGCAACCAAGAGGTTATAAAAAAAATCTGTAAAAAAAAGAATCAAGGTAGTAATATTTTATTAGAAATCTATATAAAATTCTTCACAAACTTCAAAAAGGTCTTTGTTCAAACATTGCATAATTCAATAACTCGGGATTAATAATAAAAACATTGTCGTTTTCGTCATTACTCATTTCCTCCAATTCCTCCTCGCTAGATATTTCGGTTTCTTCTGTTTCATATCCGGAGTTTCCGTTAACCATGTTTTACCTAAATTAAATATGTGGTCATAAAGCTTATGATATATTATAAATTGTACCTACCTTTAAACGAAATCACCAAATTCTAGTTGGTAATTGATATATTGTGCACGCTACTTCAATAACAATTTAACAACATTTCTTTTATATTTCTCATAATCGTTTCTACTTTGCATATCGTCAATTAGCTTAATACTCAGTTTCTCTAATAATTCTATTTTCTCCAAATACCCTATTATAATCATATCAATAATTAGTAAACAATGCCAGTTTTGTAAATACTGTATAAAAATAAAATATTATTCTTTAAAATACAAACGTTCTGCTTGGCGCAGTTCCGAAAATGATTCGATTGCAATAAACAATAGTTAGATTGACTATCTTTTTGTAACTGCATCAAATTTGCAATACCAAACTGTTCAAGATTCACAACTTCGTTAGCTGGAAGGTAGCGGGTGATGATGTTTTTCTTTAACAGTCTTTTTACATACAAGTGAAGTAAGAGTGCCATTAAGTATCGACAAACTGGTAGGTAAGACCAACTATGCTTAGGTGAATTTACATCAAATTTTCACCATGTATGTTTTGGATGTCCAGGACTTCCACTACAAGTCAAGTGAATTTTTTGTGAAAGAAATAGCTGTACTGAATGTTGGAACGAATGAATTATGGCACGAAATTCTGAATATGTCGTTAAGAAGTAAAAACTTGGATGAGGATTTCCGAAGGCATTACGATTTTTGTAAAAATCACCTACACGGGTTAGACTGGGACATCCCTGCGACCAATGAATTATCAGCTCAACGTTTATGTTTATTTTTGCAAGAAATAGTACCTGTACCTTCCAGCTAACGAAGTTGTGAATCTTGAACAGTTTAGTATAGCAAATTTGAAGCAGTTACGAAAAGATAGTCAATCTAACCATCGTTTGTTGCATTCGAAAAATTTTCTGAACTGCGCCAAGCAGAACGTTTGTATTTTAAACAATAATATTCTATTTTTATAAAGTATTTGCAAAACTGGAATTGTTTACTAATTATTGATATGATTATAATAGGGTATTTGGAGAAAATAGAATTATTAGAGAAACTGAGTATTAAGCTAATTGACGATATGCAAATTAGAAACGATTATGAGAAATATAAAAGAAATGTTGCTAAATTGTTATTTCAGTAGCGTGCATAATATATCAAGTACCAATTAGAATTTTTGATGATTTCGTTTAAACGTAGGTACAATTTATAATATATCATAAGCTTTATGACCACATATTTAATATAGGTAAAACATGGTTAACGGAGACTTCGGATATGAAACAGAGGAAACCGAAATATCTAGCGAGGAAGAATTGGAGGAAATGAGTAATGACGAAAACGACTACGTTCTTGTTATTAATTTCGAGTTATTGAATTATGCAATGGTTGAACAGAACAATGACATAATTGTGAGAATATTGAAGAAGTAGACGAGGTGAATAACGAAGAAGTAGATGCAGGTGAAATGAATATAGAAGAACACGATAAAACAATTGAATTAGAATGGGAAAAAATTGTACAAGTTGTGGAAGATCTTTTTGAGGTTTGTGAAGAATTTTATATAGTTTTTTAATAAAATATTACTACCTTGATTCTTTTTATTCAAAATTTTTTTTTTGATAGCCTCCGCTGGAGAATGCATTAGGGTCTTGTGTGAAACTTTAATATTATTAGATAAGTCATACTACTGGAATGTTGGTTATATTCCTTTTAGCGTCACCAAATATGCGATTAATAGTATTGAAAGTTGTACGGGAATTTTTTCAAAATGAGCAGCAAGGCCGATGGTAATTTTTAATTCTGGTAAATATTATTTATCGCCTCGTAGGAATATTAGAGTTTCACTTCCAAATAATTTACAAAATTGAACGTGTATTACTAATTATAGTGAGGACACTCGACGACGTTGATAAGCGAATAAGTGGTTTACGTTTAACAAATGAGATACACATTGTTCAAACTAATGGGTCGACAATGAGTGAGTGAATCATTGAATCTAGTCAAGTATTCGACTTCTTTATTTAAAGCAAATTATACTTTACACAAATTAACCGCGTTAGTAAAGCGAAAACCTGATGGTTAAATTTTAGCTGCGTGTATGTTGGGTTGCAAACATTTAGGTACTGAGAGACGCTGTCCGTACACTGTAAAGGGACGAGGCTTCAATGGAGTGTAACTTTGTAAGGGGTGGTCCTATTTGAAAAATTCAAACAGATTCCAATTCCCTAAGAAAATCTAATATTAGTTGATACCAAACAAGATATATTTATCTTAAAAAAACAAAAAATAATCTTTTATATGCTCGCTAGAAAATCCTTCCACCCTCCTATCCTCGCGGACAAGGTGTACGTGTTACTTCCTCGTGATGTTCTCTGGACGGCTAATATTTTGTTGTCTTTGTAATCTGCAAAATGTTGGTTAACTAACAACACGCATCAATTGTAGATATTACAGTTAATAAATTTCTAAACTTAGTCAATGCGTTTTATTAGATTTCTTAAAATTATCCTGCAGAAAACTTTGTAAAGGGTGGCCCTATTTAAAAGTTATTTATAGATTTGGACTCCCTAGAAAAATCTAATATTAATTGATACCAAACAAGATATATTTATCTTAAAAGAACCAAAAATGATCTTTTATGTATTCGGTAAAGGGTAAGTGTGTAAAACGGTAAAGGGTTGCCCCGATTTTAAGTCTGTTTGCAGATTCCGATTCTGCGTAAAATTCTAGACTAATTTGATGTATCGCATGGCTAACGAATTTATAAAAACGGTCATAAATCGCTGCTGGTAAAAAGTCTTAGAATGAGGGTTGCTCCCTGGGGGATGCTACTATCTAAAATATTCCTAGAAATTCAGGTATCTGAGAAAATCTATTATTAATTGACACCAAACAAAATATAATTATCTCGAAAGATGAAATGGCTAGCTGAAGAAAACTATTTGGTCCAGATGTGTGTGGAAATGTGGATGCTGGTGGAAATGTGGGCCCACGATTGTCAAATATCCTCTACTCCTATTCTAATTGTATTACAACTGTTTGCTCTTTGTATAAGCTATGTACTATCCGTCTATCCCTCTCTTTCCAATCATTTTGAGTATTTCGAACATTTTTTTCCATTTTATATTGTCGAATGCTTTTTCCAGATTTACAAACCCTATATACACTCTTTCCCCTTTTTCTATTGTTTTCTCCATTATCAACCTCAGAGTTAAAATAGTCTCCCGTATTCCCCTGTTTCGTCTGAACCCAAATTAATCTTCTCGTATAGTAATTTTTCAGCTTGTTTTTCCATACGTCTTTGTACAATTTTAGTTAACACTTTTGACACGTGTGCTGTCAAACAGATGTAATAATAAAGAGAATTCCTAAATATCATGACTATGCATTCTAATCATTACGCAAATGATACTATGGAATGTTATTTCACTTTCACAAACAAAGTCCTTTTTCATTCAAAAACCATTTAAACGTTAAAGGTCGAAATCACTATCCAAAATACACAGAAGCACATTTAGGCCTTATGCTTGTGATATACCCATTCTAAATATAATCGTAATAAATTAGCTTTTAAAAAGACAGTTTCTTTTAGGTTTGTAACCGCCTGTGAAAATTGCGTTTCCGGTTATAAATAATCCTATTAACGAAATAGCGTCCAATATTCTTCGCTCGTAACAACTTCTACATTGTTTATATTATTTTTGTTGTAACAATATTATTTGTTAAGCTTAACAAATGTCTACACTCGTAGGCATTCCACAATTATTCCAGTACGATACAATGTACACGATTCCCTGAGATATTTAATTACACTTTTAGACAATTACTTTGGACAAATGGCCTTTCATAACAAATTTTTGTTATACTATGAAATGAAATGGTAAGCTACTACGTCTTGTTAATTTACTTCTGATTACCAAACGAAAAAAAACTTAATTTTGGGGATCAAAAAGGAAACCTTGGTCAGCGATTAATTGTATTAGATTCGTGAATTTAAACAGAATGACATCCAAACTGACATTTTTCTAAAACTTCATTCATTAATATTCAACAAAATACTTGCACAACTTTAAAGAACTACGTTTAAGAAATTTAGTTTATACTTACACTGTATAACGCTGATTTAAAGTAACGTAACATTTCGGGCACTAACTGCATCTGATCAGAAAGAAGTATGGACTAAAAGTGGATTGTGAAATAAACTTTATCTGAACTTTTCTGTATTATGTTAATTAGGGGAAGTGATGTGCTGAGCATGTTACTTAATATGCAGTGTTACGAGATGGCCCTGGATTAGATCATGTTAAGTTAATTGCTATAGTCCTTATAGATTGTGTTTATGTTTGTTCATTGTTACTTCGTAAAGAAATCGTAAGAATTCCCCGCTGGTATTCATATTTTATGTTCTAATATACAACAAAAATGGGTGTAAAAGATTTAATGATAATAAAACAGTTATTAAAACCCCCATTTTCTACAGTAATTACATGAGCATGTAGTAGGCTTTTTAAATATTATCGAATATAATTTTGGTTGTAATTTTGTCTTATCAAGATATTCAGGGTGTTTTAAAACATCGTTTAAAGATTTTAAGTTTTTAAGGGCATGTAGTACAATCGAAAATAAGGTTAAAAGTCATAATAAACATATGTCCACAAATTAACTGTTTACGAGATAGTAACTAAGTAAACGATAACTTATCCCAGTAAACAGGTGCTTATCAGCTTTTGTTTTATATCAGTTTAATTTGACGTTTTGTGCAATTTGTAGCAATTCTAATGCTGAAATGAGCGATATGGTGTTCATGTACGGTAGTGCTAATGGGAATTCTTGACAAGCACGTCGTTTCTATGCTGAAACGTTTTCTGATCAACTGCCTTCGCATGTCATGTTTCAAACGGTGTTTCAACGCCTAAGAGAAACTGGTTTGTTAGAGAAGCGGTTTTGTGATACCGGACGGCAGAAAATAGCATGTACTCCACAGATAGAAGATCGAATATTGAATATTATTGACGGAAATTCCGAAACTAGTCTTAGAAAAATGTTGACTCAAGTGGGTGTAAGCAGCTGTCTTGTTTGGAGAACTCTTCATGAATAATTCTTATACCCCTACCATATCCAACGGGAGCAAGCCCTTACTGCTCCGGATTATCAAGCGAGAATGACTTTCTCTGAGTGGTTTTTGCGAACAGCTGCTGATGGAGCTGGTTTAACTAGAAATGGAATATTTAATTTACACAACAATCACGCTCGGTGTGACGAAAATCCTCATGCTATCGTTGAAGCCAGACACCAGCAACGTTTCTCTCTAAACATCTGGTTAGGCATGATTGGGGAACGGTTATTAGGACCGATTGTTTTGCCACAACGCTTAACAGGTCTTGCATACCTCGAGTTCTTGGAAAATACTTTACCTGAACTTTTGGAAGATATACCTGGAAATACGAGACTAAACCTCTGGTTTATGTAAGATAGAGCTCCACCACACTTTACGCTTGCTGTTAGAGAACATCTTAATTATGAATTTCTTGGGAGATGGATAGAGCGAGCAGGTCCCATTGCTTGGCCTCCAAGATCTCGCGATCTAAACCCGTTGGACTTTAGTATCTGGGGTTATTTGAAAAGTGTAGTGTACGCAACACCGGTAAACGATATTCTAGAGTTGCGCCAACGAAAAGAACACTGTTGCCAGATAATTCGACCAAAACCCTTGTTTTTTGAAAGAGTGCGCGCTTCCTTTGAAAGAAGACGTAGATCCTGTTTTGAAATGGAAGGACTTCATTTTGAACAACTTCTAGAGTTGCGCCAACAAAAAGAACACTGTTGCCAGATAATTCGACCAAAACCTTTGTTTTTTGAAAGAGTGCGCGCTTCCTTTGAAAATAGACGTAGATCCTGTTTCGAAATGGAAGGACGTCATTTTGAACAACTTCTTTAGTTATAATATATTTTATGTTAAAATGCAATAACATCTTAATAAAGCAAACATATTCTGCAGTTGCGATAAAATCGCTGTTATCTGGTAAACAGTTAATTTGTGGACATATGTTTATTATGAATACCAACCTTATTTTTGATCGTACTACATGCCCTTAAAATCTTTAAACGATGTTTCAAAACACCCTGTATATTAAACTGTTATATTGTATAGTTAATTAAACCATAGAGAAAATAGCGCTTTAAGTTGTGAAGTTTTAACCAAAAATTGAAAGTGTCAATGCAATTCTGCATTATTATAGTTTTATCAATGTTTTAGTGCCTATACTCCGTATTAACGATTACATGAGTTGACCAAGTCTCCCTGTTAAGAACAGAATCAATAAGGAAATGTCCGGCTAATTGTATGCCTTGTTTTACGTAGTACATCACAAAAATCATTAACAAACAAAAGTAAATTTACTATATAAATTGCGAACTGTAAGAAAGCTTATTAATTATACGTAGTTGGAATATACTAAGTGCATCCTTCTTGAAGCGCGATACTCATCATTCTCCTCTAACTAACAACAGAAAGAAATCCTGGTTAAAGGACGGATACGACTCCCCATTCAATTAATTAGTGAAGATGAAGTTCAAATAATGTTATAAGAAAATATGCTTTTACATACCGCTCCCTTGAAAGAATCCAGCGGGAATATCCTTTCCAAGTAAAAAAGAAAATTTATGATAAACTAAGACAATCAAAAGTAAAGAAAATGTCAGAAAGCGTATAATTAGCAGAAGGCTAAAATGCTCATACTGCATAAGTAGTAACTATTATTTGTCAATGCTTAAGGTGGCGCGACGAGCCTATTACTAGACTACTATAAGTAAGCCCATAAAGTTAAAAATAAAAACAAACTTCTAAAATTACAAATTATCACCTAGAACTTATTTCTACTGATAATCGTAACACCTTCACAACGCTTCGTCATAGCACACGATTGGAGGTATTTACACTAACTACTCGCACGCGGCTATTCATTGCAGCAATAATGCGGCCCAAAGACCATTTGCAGGGATGAAACTTAGTCTTATTTAAGTAGCACAATAGCTCCTAGAAATTCAAATGACACAGGTGCAAATTGCAATTTGGAACTCTGTTGTAACAATGCAGATACTTGGATTTCTATCGCGACCAAAAATGCTGAATGTGTATTGTACTTGCTAGTAAGGAGATAAACAATTAATAAGGTCATTCCTTAGGTCAAAGTTAGGAATCATATTTTAAAGATGACATATCAGGAAATGACCTGGGTTTGAATGCTCAAAATTAAGTGGATCATTGCTAAGCAGGCACATCGGGCGGGAATTGAGGACACCTTCGATTTGCACTACCAATATGTGAAACACCTCATAGGTTAAAGAATTCGAATCAGTAGCAATTGGCTCTTGACAGATTTTACGAATCTTTTCCAGATTCTCTCGAAATAGAGCGACATAAAAGAAATGAAATTCCAGTTGATTCTGTTTTCCTTATTGTATCTTGTTGGATAATATAGCAAACATTTTGCAGTTAGTCATTGACACCAACAACATTTGTTATATTGTCAGAATAAAGATGCTGCATAGGTCGCGCCTAGAAATAAAACGAGGCAAACCTTTAAACACTTTAAAACAATTTTTAAACGTGATATTGTATATTATATTATCTACCCTCTATTTCGTAAGTATTTTTAACCTAAACACAAGAACCAAAATCATTAAACCTAAGAAAAAGCATCTACAACCTTAGTAGTAGTATATATATATATATATATATATATATATATATATATATATATTCTAGAAATTAACAAAAATATCAAATGCTTAATACTAATCAAAATAGGCTTAAAATTCTTTTTAAGGAAGCTTTATCTTTAAAGACTCTAATATTCTTATATACTTTAAGCGGTTTTTATTAACTAAAAAACAAACAACCAAAGGTTTATATTTGCGAAAAATAGCGCTTATCAAAATTTCATTTCCATCGTAATTAATGGTATTCAATACTTCCTGATTACATTTTTAAATTGACGTTTAGAGCCTAGTGTGCAAGATTATCCATATTAGCTTAAATCTCAGTCAGTTTGCAAAGTGCATCGATTTTTAACAATAGTTCTTGTATTGAAGAATGTTCAACCTTCATTGTAATTTACAAAATCATTATGTTGCATTTAATAACTTTGATGTTTACAACTCAAATGGCAATTTACAGCATACAATTCTGCTCTAAATCTTATATAGGAAATGACCATTTACGAATAATCTTCAATCTTACATATTACTTTTAAAAAGAATCAAACGCGAATGATTCTTGATTGGATACCTCTAATAAAGTTCAGGCTTTTATATTAAAATTATTTCTATACGTCGTTATTGAGATTCTTCCGGTTTTACCTAAAAGATAATACATTTCGGTGATGTTATATTTTCAAGAACTCCACAGTTTTAACCATCTAATTAGGGTCAGGCTATGATTTATGTATATAGTAAAACGTGTCATTATTTTTGTCTAATACACGCGTCCAACCGGCGTGTCTCATTCTATGTTATTGAAATGCGTAAGGCTATAAAATAATTCTTATTTAGTTTAATTGCTTTTTAACGTTTGCTGGAGTTCCTCGAACCGACGTTTATTTATTAACTAATTTATAAGATATTTCTTAGTATTTGATGATGAATTTGTCTTTATAAAGAAGGTTCTGAATTAATATTTGAAACTCGTAAAATGAAGTTAAATAATTAAAACCTGGGAGTCAATTTAGCATTTTAAACGTACAGAATTATTTTATACATTGCAAATGCAATAAGATTTGTTTTATTGTAAGTAGAACGTGTTCTAACGCATATTTTACACATAGAAAATTTATTACATAAATAATGCCAGCTTGCGATTGCTTTCTTTATGGCTTCTACAAACCCAAAAAGATTTGTATAGATTTGTATTCTTTACAAATACAGACGGATACTTTAAAGATTTAAGCGTTATTTTCAACAAGAAAGAATGTAACTTTGTTTTAAATAAAATAGCGATAAACTAACACTATTCTATGCCATATATGGCAAATGAAGGTCACATATCTTTATGGTAATGAAATGAAGCTCGGTTTTAAGGTAATGATTAATTCTTTACATAATAAAACTCAATCGCCTTGTACTTAGAATAAAAACGCGTTTTTATTAAGAAGGTTTTATATACATACACGGAATATGCTTTTAAGGCACATGCGACTTTTTTTTAGTTTACACGGAAATATATTTCACTTTACTTTTATATCCACACACTGGAAATTTAATCACATAATTAATAAAAGTTTTCTTTTTAAATGGCAAAGATGTACGCTTCTATTATACAGGATAGCAACACTAAATAATCGGAAATTTTATTTTTTTTGTTTCCTCCTCTTTGGGTAAGTTTCATTTATAGAATTTGGGTTTCAAAATCCTCTCGTGACTTCTTTATCACATGAATATATATATATATATATATATATATATATATATTGTAGTAGACTTAAAAAGTTAAATTTGGGTATAAACACCTTGTATAAAGAAAGGAACATAACATTTACGCACAAAATTTATTTTATTTATTTAATTTAAATTAACAAGGATTGACGTATTGTTATAATTAGGGATTAAAAAGTAATAAGTTCATAAAGAAAATCAGTTGTAAAAGCCAATAGAAATCATTAATTAATTTAATTTAAATTAAAGGGTAATAACGTCAGAAAACGCATCAGAGCATGTAAAATTAAGAATCCAAAGGCGAGAAGCTTTCGTAACGAACAAACAGACATCTGTTGTATAGAATACCGTGAAAAGAAGCTCCGAGAATTGTTCAACCGTCGGTGGTTTCGCATAAACGCTAACAAAGGTTTCTTCAAGAGCGAAAGGGATGCAAAATTAATAATACGATACAGATAAAGATGCGTATAAGAACATTCGATTTCATAAAGCACGTACTCAATCCACCTGGACGTGGTTAGCAATATCGATTTTCTACCACTCAAGCAAGGTTAGAATGCGACATCCAATATGCATAAAACGGAGATACAATATTACAGGCGGAGTTTTATGTCGTTATAGGACTATGTCATTGGTCGAAATAGATTTACAACGGATGAACACGCGACAGGTGGGTGTGATAGTTTGTATGATATAGCGTGTTGACGAGGGAATATTTCGGGAAGTTTTAAAACGGTTATACAAAATTTGCGGAAATATTATTTTCAGTTAAGAATTTCAAGTAAAGTGTGCCCAAGAGGGGCCTGGTTTTGTTGTATAAATACGGGAAGAAAATTAATAGGGCTCTCTTTAATTTCGCATCGCTTAACGACGTATAATAATCAACTGACGAGGCTTGTGAGTATTAAAATTTTGTAAAATTCCGTAAAATAGTACTAGATTATTTGTGGCCTTTAAAATTAGTAGCGCGAATAGTGCAGATTCTGCAGATAACAAATGGTTACAGAGAAAGTTGGAGAAACCGTCGCTTAATATTCACGGGAAATGCTAATAAAGTGGGTTATTTAACAGTCCACGTGGATTGTACGAAACCGATAATAAAGAATATCGATTTGTACCACTCAGAACAGGGTAGATAGAGACGGATAATATGCGCAGGACAGAGACACAGATGGTTAAAGGCGTGATTTGAGCAACGTCACGAGAGCGGCGATTGGTTGAAAATCAGATGCAGATATGAGGTGTAAACGTAACGATTTCGATACAAAATTAATTAGTTATTCTCGGACGCGTTGCGAGCCGTGTGAAAATTTCTGAGATTTTCAACTGGCGCGTGTGCAAAGTTAATAGAATCGCGTGACCGACTATCGAAAAGGGAACGTAGAATGCGAAATTCTAAGAATTGTCCGTTTTGGGGACAAAAGCGACGAACAGGCTAGCCATTATATAAACCCGGACGTTAAACAGTTTCGCTCTCTTAGATTTTGATTATTCGATGCTTTAAAAAGTGCTCGTAGAATTTAGATTTTGATACTTTAAACAGTTTGCTTTTATATTTTGGTGATTATTGAACACTTTAAAACAGTTTGCTCTTTACGTGCTACGATGAAAGTTAGTTAGTGCATTTAGAAAAGAAGATACAAGGTAATAAAGTCTAGTTATATTGGCGAGTATTACTGTACCAACTATCGAAATTGTAACGATAAATGAATAAACAAAAGTAGGCAGTTTTGGCGTATAGCGTGAAAGAAGTATGAATTTCTTTGCTATTTTTCGGGGGTGTTAATAATGAAATGGTATTCGTAAACGTGACTGGATCCTCAAAACAAGATTCAGATATACACAGATGAGTTCCGGAAAAGCCCTGAAACAACTTTAGATGAATGATGGTGTAGAAAATTTTTAAAGGCGACCAGTAATCCGAGGACCTAAACATAACCCAGTTGGAATGGTGTGATTAACAAAGGACGATGTACATTGGAGCCACGAGTGCATTAACCTTCAGGTAACTTATGCTTTGTTGTTCGATTTTTGATGTTTTGGTGTGTGTTGAATAACTTTATAATTTGTTTGCTAAAAAATGGACAGTAGTGAATTTGTACAAACAACAAATTTTTAATTTTAAGGTGAAATTTTCTTGTTGAAGTAGAAAGGAGTATTTAGCAGTTTATGTTCTTGATTATGATGAAAATTTGGGTCTGTCTTTGAGCTCAATTAGACGAACCTGTTTAATTAACGTAAAGGGGTGGAAGATGCTCCCTTTTATTCAGACTCAGGTCTGCAAATATTGTTAAATTAATTAGTAGGCATCCTACAAGGACTTCAATTCTGGATGCAAATTAAAATGATAACAAATTTAATCTTGAAATTTTATGATACTGAAATTTATGCTGAAATTTAATTTTGAAATTTTAATGTATTATGAATATTGTTGTAAATAGAGTTAACGTTGATGTTTGTGGTAGGAATGTGTTTGTTTTTTTTTTATGAATGAGGATGAAAGTTTTAAACTAGGTGAGCAGCCGAGGCGGAAAGAGGACAGAGGCGATTATCAGAAGAGAATCACAGCAAATCGTAGCGCCCAAAAGTGAGGCTCGGTTCAAAATAAAATTTTTTTTGTAATTTTATTCCAAGAAACTGGCGAGGCTTTTTGTACATTTCACAGCATATTTATGACGGCCCAACGCTGGGGCTCGATTTGAAAACCTTAGTTTAAGATTAATGTTGAGGATCACAGCAATATATATATATATATATATATATATATATATATATATATATATATATATATATATATATAATATATATATAAATATAGAACTGTATGTATGCGTCTGGGTGAATGCTTGCATGAGTGCGTGCGTGCGTGGCGTTTGTGAATGTGTGTGTGTGTGTGTGTGTGTGTGTGTATCATGCATTATAAAACTATATACAAAACAAACGAAAGAACAGGCTGTAATGAATCATCCAACAATTGCAAGGAAAAATGGGGAAATGTTCTTTTACTTGAGCGGTAATATCATTGAACCGGGTTTATTAGATTGACAAATTATAGAACGTAATACAGGTATTTCGAAATAGCACACAAATTGTTTTTTAGGCTAAGTGAATGAATGGCTGTTTTTTAGAACGATGAAAGCAAAAAAATTTATATCTTCGTGAATATCAGATAACAGATTGCACCCTTATATATCCTAAACCCTTACCTGATATCACAACGTCGAGAATTTCATATTAACAATGAAAGCCCAAGGTAAAGTTGGATGGAAAACGGCTTGAGGAAAAGAAAAACTCTTTAGACGTAAACGACTAGTAGAGTGTTAGCTCTGGGTAGATCATGAGCTTGGGTCATGGGTTGTCAAATGACCAAAAATATAAATAATGAGCGCCACCGTATTTTTCAATACAACAACCTACAAAAATTAACTGTGCTTGTATTAGGAATGCGGAAACCTTATATCAACACCACTAATAAGCCATAAAACCTGAATTTCACTTTTTTAAAACACTTACGAAAATCTCAATTAACAGATGTCATACAGATGTCTCGACTTAACCTGTGAACAAACAAATGCACAACATGGACACCGTTTGTGTCCTCAAAAATATTTACTAAAAATAAAATAATAGAATTTAAGTTTCAAAAATATACACCCTGGGTATTTGTTATCATTACACACAATTTCTGATCATGAATGACCTGTAAGTTTTACTTGTATTTTAAATAATAAAAGAGTCATGCAAAAATAGATTCTATTTGATTAAATTCCTTGATTTGTTTTAATATAATATTTTTCAACTAATAATTTTTTATAGAACAGAAACATAATAAGGATTTGTATTCAAAAACATAAAGATCTCTAAATTGAATCTTTCTTAATAAATTTTATAAAAAGTTTGAGCTCTATTAATAATTCAAATTACATATTCTTCAGCCATAGTAGTACTACATTGACTTAACAATCAAATTTAATTACTTAAGTTCAGATAGAATAGCATGTTTCAACATAGAGTTAGTTTTACTTAATATGTATAAAAAGAATTCGTCACGTTGATTAAGAATCAAAGTGCATGACCTCAAAATTATTAAATATATTTTTAAATTAGCGTAACATAACATGTGATGTCTAAATTGGACAGCTGAATATTTTTTTATTTGACATTATATGCCACTAACAACTTTTTGGTTTAGTTAACTTTATCTGTTTGTGCAATAATTATGACAAGCAAACAGCATGGCCATCTTTAAAATTTATGCAAGGTTATAAATTTATTACGGATTTTTGTTTCTTAAACGATTTTTAAGTGACTTTAGTGTAAGTAAAGTTTAAACCTTATATTTTCTTATTACGATTTAAATAATTATAAAAGTGATTAAATGCTAAATAACACTGACGTGTGGAAATACAGTACGACCAAAAAAAATCGAACTATAACCTCAGCTGACGGAAATTCCATGAACATCTGCGTTCTGCGATGCACAAATAGAAGCCACGTGAATACGTACGAATTTATTGTTGGAATTTTGAGAGCTCTTCTGAATAAAACAGTATTTAACGAAACCAATTTCCCCTCGATTATATCTTATAAAATTTAGTATTCCACATCCCAAACTAAATTTTTTAAATATTGATTCTGAGATATTTTCTAGATCCAAGATATTATCTACTTGCGTGATGTTATTACGTTTTGCCTTACTAAAAGGGGTTTATTTATTTGTTAGATTTTTGCTCCTATGTAACCAGCTGAAAGGCACAAGGATGTTTGACGAGGATTTCTTAGAAAGTGTAAAGAGCCCACGGCAAGGTTCGGTGGAAAATGGCTCGTAGATTAGGAAACCTCAAAAGGCTAAGCGGCTAATCGAGCTATTTGCTCTGGGTAGAACATGAGCTGTGGGTCGGTGTTGGACTGCGACCAAAAATGTAAAGAATAAGGCGCCACCGAATTTTTGTATACAAAGAAGGCCTTACTTAAATCTCTTGTATAAGGCGAATGCGGAAACCTTTACTCAATTACCGCTATACAATATATTACTGAAACACAATTCCTAAAGTTTTCTTACCTTATGGCTCGATATTGACCTCTATAGATGCACTGCTACACCTGTAAACAGATTAAAACAAAAACAGCACTGTTTGTGCCTTAATATCCAAAATTAATGATTAATTTGAATCAACCCTCATTCATTCCAATTAATAATCATAGTCTTGACCAAATAAAAATCTATTCCTTCAGTTGCAAGTAAATTATTTACAAGACATCTTCTTTCTATAAATTTGATTAAATAAAATTATTGAAAGATATGTACATATGTACTTGATAATATCAGTATTTCTCACAAATAAAATATAATAATTTTATATTAGCAAGGTCTATCAAAATTTATCTTCAAATGATTGAGTATGAGTTTTTTGAATGTTTAACTTTATATTACAACTTCTGTTGGTTTGAGTAGCACTACTGTAACCTCACATTCTATGGCAAAAATATTCTACTTATATAATTAATGCAATGTAAACTTTAACAATTTAATCCTCTAAGATTTGAATAAATTAAGTTTCAAATAATCACATCAATTTTCATTAAATATAGTGCTTAACCATTCCTGTCTTCATAACGACATCTACCGTATATTAATAGTATTAATAAAAAGATTTAAAGTAAAACTTTATAGGTTCCTGTTGCCTAATTTAGAAATAACTTGTTTGTCATTCACTTAATGAACTTGATTAAACAAAAATTATTTGTCTGCTATATCCAATGCTACAGCTGACGTATAAGAAAACAAATTACATACCAGATGTCAATCCGATGATAAAGTAATTGCTAGGTATAAGGACCATACCCGAAATTATAATTTATAATCCTCTGGTTTCAGCAACTAAGAATTTAGGAATCTCCAAATCCATACAAACCAATCAGCTGCATACTGAAAATCCTACACGCCATCACGGCGTCTACATTAAACAATTGAAGCACGCTAATTGGACTTTCGTACAAGGTTAAACTTCACATCGTTACTAATAAATTTTCATTTCGTGTCCAAATAAATTAGATATATTTCTTAAATTTCAAAAGCTAAGATGTACAAATTATCCCAGATTGCATGTTAGCCTAAGGCCATTCAAACACTTTAACGTCTCGTCAATTGCGAGCTAATTCCAGCAAGTGTGGACCTAAAAATGCGCGTCGCCGAGACGATACCATTTCAAGAAACCATTTTAATCTTTCTGTGCTTCCAACACCTGGACTGCAACCACGTCATGATCCTTGATTTGAGGAACAATTGAGATACTCTAACGACAGCTCAGTTGGAAGTGATAAGATGACGTGTGTTGCCACCTGACAACAAGCTCTATATCACAATCATCTAACGGAAGGAACTTTATGGTGACACTAACAAAGGGCATCTTTTGTCACCGCGTAATTTAAAATTTTGCACGTTCAATTCGAAAGCTAATATTGTTTTCAACAATATATTATATGTATTTCGTAGATTGTGTAGCATTATTATACTTAAGTTGAATATTAATAAATTAAATAGGTTTTGATATCTGTGAAAATATTGACAGAAAATAAAATTGTTACAATGTTACTTACATGATATTGCATGTTTTAATGATGGTGACTTCTATTTCTCCTTTTACGAACTCGACAGCAGGCCATGTGCCTGGAAACCATCTTGACTTTTCTACGTTGCGGAGCAGCTTACCCGTTCGAACGCTGATAGAGAAGTGATCGAAATGACAACTCGACGAAGCTTAGTAACGAAACTTAGACCTCAAAAGTAAAGGAGTCTATATACTATTATAAATTTGTACGGAAATTTACAAATTATATTTTTATATTATTGCTGTTTTATTTTATATTAATAGACGAAGTGTAACTACGTAAAAAAATACGTTACACAGCCTCTTTCCAAGAGAAAAAGTTCGAGGTATCTATAAAATCGATGAATTTTTTCTACCAAAACTTTAACGACAGAAGAATCAAAATACTCATATTAACTATATAAACACCTAACTAATCAACACAAAACAACACAATCTTTTAACTATAACTAAAAACAAGTTTAACCTAAAAAAATAAGAATTTTTCACTAAATGATATGGGGAGATATAAATGCAAGGGAATGAGTGATCAGTAACTACGCGTACCACACGCCAATAAAAGGACAAATTCGAGAAGTCACAATTGGTATTAACACTTAATCAGTTAAGAATATTTAGAGGAATCCAACACTCACTAGATGCATGTTACAAAAAAATTTCGAGTACAATAACCATATCAAAATCTTAAATTTAATAAAAAGCAAAAAAATTGTTAACTATAAATCAGAACAAGAATGAACAAAAGTGATAGTAAGACAAAACCACTACTAAACAAGAATCTGTACAAGAAATACTCTTCCTAACTTTATCCTACTTGTTATAAATATTTATGTACATATATTTCTAGATGCTTACAAAATTTGCACAAATTTATTAATTAAATAGGTACCAAAGCATGTTTATTACTAAGTCCATTTACGAAACAAATCACTAGTAATCGAGAAGCAGACAAAGTATTAACAACACCTATTCATCAACAAAATATTTTCAATCCTTAAGTGAGCACCTCTTAATATTTTCTGTATTACCACTATCATACAGACTCAACCATCTCACTCAAAAATTTTATGACTTCAGTGATTCAACACTAAAGAACTTCATGATCACCAATAAACCATAATTTGAACCAACTGGGACATATCCACCAGCAACTCACCAAAAACTTCTCATGAACTATCATAACTCATCAAAACTCTTAACTAGAATAAGCATATCAAGCTTAGTCTCAAATCACTAAACCAAAAATTAAGCATTCCTCTAATGCTCACTATATCATCTCACATTCACTAGATCACTAAATGCTTGCTACATTACTAAATATTCTCTATATTCTCAAACATATACTTCATCACTAAATACATGCAACATCCCTAAACACATTCTGCATTCTTAAACACCTCATTAAACACATCATCAAACGCATCATTATCAAAAATCATTAAACACATCATTAAACATCATTACACATCATCAAACATCATCAAACATCATCAAACACATCATTAAACACATGCAATATCAAAAATCATCAAGCACTACGACTACCAAAACTAAAAATCACTTTAAGCAAATCAAAAATTTCAACTAAGTTTAATCTCATCCTACTTAGGATTTCAAAACATAGACAAAAAAATCACTGCTGACATCAACTATAATTGGAAAATACTTAAGGAGCTGAAACATTCGGAACATCTTCATCATCATTATCACTTATCGCTAAGCTATAGGTACTAAACATTTCCTTTCATTTAAATTTGAAGATAAGGGTAGATTGGAGGGGAGAAATTTAAATACGAAATTATTTTCTACTTTACATTATGATAACTATAAATAAATGTTCTGGTACACTCTTACACTACTCATAATAAAACTGTCGAGACAAACTAAAGTGCTTCACAACGCATAAACTTGCTAGAATGACAAGCTTCTCTATGAGCCTCACCTAGACTTATAAACAAAATTGCTAGAATGACAAACTCTTCTATGAGTCTCACCTAGACTAATAAACAAAAAGAATTACATCATAACTGACTTCAAATAATCTCAGGTGACGATGCCAAAACTGCTAAAGCGACAAACCACGATTCTTGTTTGGACTTATATAACGCTGAGCGACCAACTCTTCCTGAGTCTCGTCTAGACTAACATAATGCTACGCGACAAACCACAACGACAAGTCTCGCTTAGATCAAATATAACTCAACATATTGCGTTGCAATGCGGATATAAATAAAAAAATTGCTACCAAATCAAATCAAATCAAAAACCTGCCTATGCACAAAAGCAATTTTCAAACAATATTTCAACAGTAAAAACTAGTGTACCATTAATCAAACAACTAATATAACTAATAGGAATGGAAGATGAACCTACTATCAATGTAGTACATCCAGAATCAAATAAACCTGTAATATCCATATCAAACAACTTTACCATCACGTATGGGCGATTATCATAAGGCCTTTTCTCAAATAATGCATTAGCTTTAGGTTGAACTCGAGTTATGCAAAAATTTCTAACTACCTGAAGTCATTGCGACCACTGCTTCTTACAACATAGACCTTTTTGATCTCACGACATAATTATAGTTTTTATCTAGAAACAGGAAATTCGCTACTCAACTTCTGTTTCTTTACTTGTTTTGTTGGACACGACGGACAAGTGATACTAGTCACTCCTTTACGACCACAACCATAACAAAATAATCCTTTAAAAGATTTACAAACACTGAAAGTATGTCCATAACGTGAACAATTCCAACATACCAATTTATGTTCAAAAGAAGGGTTACCTACTCCACTCGTTTCTGATATTGGGGTAGTAGAATTAAGAACTTGAACTGAAGAATGCGAAGACTTAGGGGTATAAACACGACTTTTCGACGATGAAGCATTCTCAAATGAACTAGGGGGTTTACTTCTAAAATGAGGATTAAATTTATTAATAGGCTGCTTGTTACTATATGACACAACTGAAACAGATTTTTGTTTACTCAAGGAAGCTTTTTCTAACTTCTTACATACTTTAACTAAAGTACGAACATTTTCTATCTCTATAAGAGCAAGGTGCTGAATAAAATGTGGCAATAAATTTTTCTTAACTATTCTAACTTTAGTATGTTCTGCAGGAATAATAGGTAATCTGTTAAATAAACTTTACATATTAGCAATAAATAAAACAACCGATTTGCCATTTTTCTGAAATCTATTTTTAATTTTTTCCCAAATATCGTCCTCAGAATGTGCTGGTAAAAAATCTTCCTTTAATCTATTAACCAACGAATTCCAATCTGTTAATGAACTACGAACGCAACGATACCATACTAATGCATCACCAATAAACAATTCAACCGCAGAATTAAACAATTCCACTTCAGATATTTTTCGTGACTGTGCAATGTCACTAATATTTTCTAAAAATTGATATAAGAGGGATGGGTTTCCAGAATATTTTATAGACCAAGATCCAATAGGAACTGTCTGTGTGACATATGTGACCGTTGGAATGGGCACATTAGATGCAGCAATAGAATTTATACTTATATCATTTTGATTCGAACCTAAATCTTTATTTAATCTCTCATGAAGATCTGCCTCCACGACAAGAATAGTAGCCAAACCTTCATTTTTAAATAGCACCACTTCCTCAAAATTTTCTTTAGGGAGCCTTTACCGTTGAATTCTACCTGTAAGATGTATTAATCTAGACCGTATCCTTTTAAAAATAGAATCGGCGGGATCATCAATAAATTCTAACAAAACATTTTTTACTGACTCAATACTAAACTCAATTTCTTCTTTCTCTATCTTGAAATCCACCTTATAACTTGAAAGGTCAACTAAACAACCTGGTTTATCTGTTTTCTTGGCCAACAACCTAGCTAAATTTTTTTTTATCTGAAACTGGTCTTGAATTTTCAATGCCTCTAATGTTCAATTCATATTCTAATTCATTTTTAAGTAAATGAACGATGCTATATATTTCTGCCATAATTAAATATCTATATTTCTCTAAAGTATCCTAATAATATAATCTTTGAAGATAAATTCACAAACAAAAGATGTCCTAACAATATTGAGAACCCACTTTAAACTGTAACTAACTGTAACAAAATGAAACTACAAAATCACATTAGTAAAATCGATTCAAACCTCAGTCGCTGAGTACAAGTGTAATGAATATAAGTGCAAACAATCTAGCCCCAGTGTGCAAGTGAAATTATTCTAGCCCCACGTTGTGAGCGCAATTGAAAACAAAATAGTATATTACATTACTAGCGTGGAAAGTGACCCATTTCACACGAGTGGAAGAGTATTGTCGCACGAGGCGTCAGCCGAGTGCGACTATTCCACGAGTGTGAAATGTCACTTTCCACGCGAGTACTGTACACTATTTTTCCGACGACCACCACTAAAAGCAATTACGAAATAGTTATTTTTATACTTATTTGCAATAAATGTGTACCCAATAATGCAAGACAGACAGACACCTATAAAATTTATTTGACGTTTTGATGTTGAAAATTCGAACACCTACTTTGTTTTTATAAAATCCGCGAATCTGTTGCTTTTAGCGTATGCATTCTCAATTTTTATTGAAGAAATCATTTCAATTACAAACTAATATGAGTAATTACATCTTTATGTAAAACGGAAACTGTCAGTATCGATTTAACTATGGGTATTTTAAACTGTTATTAGCCAAAACGAAACGAATGAATGCAAAAAGGTAGAAACCGGTAGTCGTTTGGGTTGCCTAGGTAACTAGCATACTAACATCCGTCATATCCCTCTAGTGTTGAAAAGTATTTCAACACTAGAGTGATATGTACTTTCGCACTCTAGAGTGATATACTTTACTTTCTACATAAATAAGTAGTGTGTAATCTGTTGTTTTCACAAGTGGTCGTCGGAAAAAAGTTTACCTTCGTGAATATCAGATAACAAATTGCACCCTTATATATCCTAAACCCTTACCTGATATCACAAGGTCGAGAATTTCTTATTAACAATGAAAGCCCAAGGTAAAGTCAGATGGAAAACGGCTTGAGGAAAAGAAAAACTCTTTAGACATAAACGGCTAGTAGAGTGTTAGCTCTGGGTAGATCATGAGCTTGGGTCATGGGTTGTCAAATGACCAAAAATATAAATAATGAGCGCCACCGTATTTTTCAATACAACAACCTACAAAAATTAACTGTGCTTGTATTAGGGGAATGCGGAAACCTTATATCAACACCACTAATATAGCCATAAAACCTGAATTTCACTTTTTTAAAACACTTACCAAAATCTCAATTACCAGATGTCATACAGATGTCTCGACTTAACTTGTGAACAAACAAATGCACAACATGGACACCGTTTGTGTCCTTAAAAAATATTTACTAAAAATAAAATAATAGAATTTAAGTTTCAGAAATATACACCCAAGGTATTTGTTATCATTACACACAATTTCTGATCATGAATGACCTGTAAGTTTTATTTGTATTTTAAATAATAAAAGAGTCATGCAAAAATAGATTCTATTTGCTTAAATTCCTTGATTTGTTTTAATATAATATTTTTCAACTAATAATTTTTTATAGAACAGAAATATAATAAGAATTTGTATTCAAAAACATAAAGATCTCTAAATTGAATCTTTCTTAATAAATTTTATAAAAAGTTTGAGCTCTATTAATAATTCAAATTACATATTCTTCAGCCATAGTAGTACTACATTGACTTAACAATCAAATTTAATTACTTAAGTTCAGATAGAATAGCATGTTTCAACATAGAGTTAGTTTTACTTAATATGTATAAAAAGAATTCGTCACGTTGACTAAGAATCAAAGTACATGACCTCAAAATTATTAAATATATTTTTAAATTAGCGTAACATAACATGTGATGTCTAAATTGGACAGCTGAATATTTTTTTATTTGACATTATATGCCACTAACAACTTTTTGGTTTAGTTAACGTTATCTGCTTGTGCAATAATTATGACAAGCAAACAGCATAGCCATCTTTAAAATTTATGCAAGGTTATAAATTTATTACGGAATTCTTTCTTTCGTTAAACGATTTTTAAGTGACTTTAGTGTAAGTAAAGTTTAAACCTTATATTTTCTTATTACGATTTAAATAATTATAAAAGTGATTAAATGCTAAATAACATTCACGTGTGGAAATACAGTACGACCAAAAGAAATCGAACTATAACCTCAGCTGTCGGAAATTCCATTAACATCTGCGTTCTGCGATGCACAAATAGAAGCTTCGTGAATACGTACGAATTTATTGCTGCAATTTTGAGAACTCTTCTGAATAAAACAGTATTTAACAAAACCAATTTCTCCTTGATTACATCTTATAAAATTTAGTATTCCACATCCCAAACTAAATTTTTTAATTTTTTGATTCCGAGATATTTTCTAGATCCAAGATATTATCTACTTCCGTGATGTTACTTACATGATATTGCATGTTTTAATGATGGTGACTTCTATTTCTCTTTTTACGAACTCGACAGCAGGCCATGTGCCTGGAAACCATCTTGACTTTTCTACGTTGCGGAGCAGCTTACCCGTTCGAACGCTGATAGAGAAGTGATCGAAATGACAACTCGACGAAGCTTAGTAACGAAACTTAGACCTCAAAAGTAAAGGAGTCTATATACTATTATAAATTTGATGTATTATTCTTATTGTACGGAAATTTACAAATTATATTTTTATATTATTGCTGTTTTATTTTATATTAATAAACGAAGTGTAACTACGTAAAAAAAATACGTTACAACGAGATGGCGTTGTTTAGGATGCGGGTCCTGTGCTAAATTATAAAAATAGAGTGCAAAAGAGCAGTTTATGTTCAGGTGGATACATATAATGCTTAGAGATCATTTTTGTGGAAACTCATTTTAGGATATACTATCTTGAGCGCCTATCAATTCGTTGTTCCTTAAAAGCTAACAGATTTTAAAGTTTTAAGTATATCCTTTATACGTTGTTATATTTTGGCCGAGTTCTATATTGTTTTAGATGAACTTGTTTTGGTGATATATTTTTTTAAGTAGCATTCTTGAGTTAATAGACAATTTCCAAAGAGAACAACCAATGAGCAGTTTAACCGTATTTACAGTACATCAGGTAGGTGAGTTCTCTCTACACAAACTACCTACAGGTCTGTAGTCATAGTTCATTTAAATACATAAGCAGTGCAAAAATTGATTAGAACGTCCTCTGGTGACTCTAGTCTAATTAAACGTGAAATAATGGTTGATTACTATATGGAGAGTAAGACTTGCAATCATAAGACAACTCCCAAAATGAGTTACAAACACACTTTCGGCTACTCTTTCTTTGGACATTTCTAACAAACAACACTATTTCAATATATTTATTGATTTATTTAGATTTGAAACCAACTTTCAAATACATCTTTTAACAAAATCATGTACAACATTTTCTATTGAATTGAGTTGGAAGCAGTCGTTGAAGACTTTCACGTTATTTATGTTATTTTTGCTGTAACAATATTATTTGTAAAGCTTAAATTTAACAGCGTTGTTATACCCTCCACAAATATTTTCCAATATGTGTACACAGTTCCCAGACTAGCCGTAGTATGTACCTACTAGAATATTTTTCCCTCAGTTTTAGACATATACTCTAGGCAAAACGTTTTTCATAATGAACTTTTGATTTATTATAAAATAGAAGAAGACGTTTCTGCTGTTAATAAAATTCTGTAATACAACAAAAATATAGCAAGTAATTGTCTAAAGTCTAAGAAACAGTTGGATTTAAAAGTGATGCAGTTCCCACTGACTTTTTTTTAAAACTGATTCTATTTGTGTTTAATAAAACGCTCAGAGACAAATAACTATGAAAAATTATGTTTAAAAAAATTAATTTACACTTACACTGTTGAACATTGCTTTTTAGTAGCGTAACTTGAAAGACACTGACTGCATCTGATTAAACATTTTGTAGTGTGTGAAATAAATCTCTTATGTATGCTTTCGTAGTATGCTGATTACAAGAAGATATGCGCAGTGCATGTCGCTCAACATGTTATGTTAAGTGATGACACTGGATTAGAGCAAGCTAATTACTATTGTTGGTATAGATGAAATTCTTGTTATGTCTACTTATTGCAAATACGTAACATAACTCCGTGAGAAACCCCTGGAGGTATTTAATTCATATTTCGTTATTTATAACAAAATAGATGTAAAAGATTTAACGATAATAAAAAAATTATTAAAATGCTTATTTTCCAGAATAATTACAAAAGTGCCTTGGAAGTTTTTCCAACATTATTGAATCTAATTTTGGTGGTAATCGTAATGTCGCATCAAGATAAGTATTAAATTGTTCTGTTGTGTAACGTGGAGAAACTACCACTGTGGCGAAACGCAAATGTTGACAACAAATCGAGAAGGCGAATGCGACTTTAAATTATTATTGTCATATATACAGCGTGTAAAAGCCAAATGGAATAAATTCATTATTTCGGTTAGTGTACATATTTATAAAAAAATCCCGAAATACGTCAAATTTAAATTATAAATTGACATTTTTCAACGTGAAAATGCGATACCTACCTTCAACCCACTTCGAATGACAGGTACAACCCCTAATTTTTAAATGGAAAGCATAGGCTTGTGATATATCGTTTGAAAGGTCTCTTCATGCTCTGTTCAAAAATGTTATAGTTTTATGAGTTTATTGCAACAATTAAGATAAAATAAAATAAAATCGTGTGATTAGAAAAATTCGCTACAATACAATCAAAACTTATTACAATATACTCAAAACTTATTTCCCGTTTAAGTCTTGATAATAATAAAGTAAGCAAAAATAATATCAATGTGCTTTTTAGATGGTATTCATTAGAAATACTTTAAAGTGCTTCCGTGGCAACGTTAGTTTGTTTAAAACGCCTTAGCAAATTGTTTTGTAATTATGCATTAGTTGTCAGTATTATAATTTTAGTTTGAAATTCGTTAACTTCAATTCTGAAAAATGATTAGATTAATGTTTTACAAATGATTGCTTACGGAGATAAAACCTGAACACAACAGGAAGTAACTTGCCTATTTCATGAGAAATTTCCTGATTTACCGCCAATATTCCAAGGAACAATTAGTAAAATAGAGAAGCAGTTTCGCAAATTTGGTCATGTAAGGCAGTTGAAAAAACCAGTTGCCAATACACTGAGTGATGAAATCAAATTAAATGCGATGCTTGAGTTTGTGGAAAACCCACATACATCGAGTAGACAGGCATCCACTTCATTAAATGTTAGCCATACATCGATAGTAAACATATTAAAAGAAAATAAAATGTATCCATATAAAATGATACCTACTCAAGAGCTCATAATAGACGATTTTGTTACGAAAACTTATTTTTGTGAGCGAATGATGGGCATGCTGGATAACAATATCATTCAATTAGAAGACGTTATGTTTTCTGATGAATGCACTTTTTCACTTAACGGCCATGCTAATCGGCAAAATTGCCGCTACTGGTCAACGGATAATCCTCACTGGATGAGAGAAGAACACACGCAGTACTCTTAAAAAGTTAATGTTTGGGCAGGGATTGTTGAAAACCATATCATTGGTCCCTTTTTCATTGAGGGCAATTTGAATGGCGATCATTATTTGGCATTACTTGAAAATGATGTTATTCCAACTTTAGCAAATTTATATCTGAATCCAGGAAATGCCTAAGTTCCAGTGAATACGATATAGTTTCAGCAGGATGGAGCACCACCACATTACTAATATGTCCGACAGTACCTCCATGAAATATTTCCCAATTGGTAGATAGGGAGGCGAGGATCGATGGAATGGCCAGCGCGATCACTTGATCTTACACTATTAGATTTCTTTTTGTGGGTATGCGTGAAGAGCATTGTGTACAAAACAAAACCTTTTGATTTAAATAACTTAAAAAGACGAATAACGCTTGCGATTAGGTTGATCACACCTGATATGTTAAATAATGTTAGAACACAGTTTTATTTAAGATTAGAATGTTGCCAAGACGTTCACGGTGAACATTTTGACACTCATAGTTCTTTTTAGTGTTTTACATTTTATTACGTTTTGCATTACATTTTAGTTTTTGATTGAATGGAAGCGAATTTTTGTAATCACACGATTTTTTTTTATTTTATCTTAATTGTTACAATAAACTTAAAAACTATAACATTTTTGAATAGAGAATGAAGAGACTTTTTAAACGATATATTACAAGCCTATGCTTCCCATTTAAAAAAATCGGGGGTTGTTTTCAAACCATCCACCGGTTCCAGAAACCCATGCACAACACAACAACAAACGGTCGCTCAATTCCATAAACTAACCATTACCCTTGAGTTATTCTAGGTAAAATTCTAAACCGTTTTCAAACCGTCGCAAAAATCTTGGAATTTTCAGTTACAAACAATTGTTTTACGCAAAACCCTCATTACATTTTTTAACGGCTGTCACTTTCCGTGAAATCTCCCGATAACTGGCATCCACTCTAGCATCCACAACACGCCTCTAATGCACGCGCATATCTGTCATTTTCCCCTAACCTGCATTTAAAATTTTCCATCTTTGTCTTTTCCCTTTCTTAATTTTCAACATTCGTTGTGCCTTTTTCTTATCCTTGTATAACCCGTATGTTATATCTCGTTGTTTCTATTCCCTCTATTCATAAGCTCTGTTCTACCTAACCGATCGATACTATCGTCTATCTTGCTTTTATTCACCTGATTTAACAATCGTACTCTGTTTGCAACTTTCTACTAAATTTCTGATTCCGTTTCCACCCAACATCTTCAGAAAACACATCGCATCTCTGTCTCGCTTATTTGCCTTTAAATTTCCTTGTCTAACAGACGTTTCAAAGTCAACGATAGCTAACCGTATGATATCTCCCCTTCTTTGCTACTTCATGTAAATTACATTCTTTCTCTTTATATTATCGATCTGTTTTTGTACGTACCGTGCAACATTTTAGCTAAGATAGACCTGTGTTTGTTTCTTAACGGTTTCTTACCAGAAATTCTTATACTTGTTGGCAAGATTTTAACTCGAAGCCACGAACGTGCTTGCTATGCTAAACCTGTCTAGAAATATTATACAAGTTTCCGCTTTATTTTACACTAAGCTACACAAATAAATAGATTACGCTTTTAATAAGCGTTACTAAATAAATACACCCTCTTCAATTATTGATTTTTATGCTATAAACATAAAAGGGTTTGTATTAACAAATTTACACGCTATTTCATTTTAACATCTTAACTACGCTTTACGAAACCACGTTTCCCGCATATTTACGAAACTATGCTTTACTAAATTACGTTTCCTACCAAATAATAATTAATATTTACAGTGAATTCTACAACTACGTACAATTAACCCTAATATTTAATGAAAATTGGTAAGTTCTTATCCTATCTTTCGGAAAAACGTCTTAAACTCTACTTGACCCTTATATACATGAGTTACCCTGCAATAATTAATTATTTGACCTTTCTAACCCCTATTACAACTTATAAATCCATAGTAATATATATATATATATATATATATATATATTCTTCTGCCTACAACTTTTACTTTTTTTGCTTGTTTACTCCACCCCTCCACCCTTTTATTTTTATTTATAATAAATATATCTGATTATAAACTTTACTACTTTATTTATTTAAACAAAATTTGCTACACGACTTTTGTCGTCGTCCCTATTTTAGTATTCAATAATTGACTTATATTCGAGGTGCTTTAGCAACGTTTGGTTGGTTATTTATTTACTGTTTACTATATATTATGCCTCGACTATATGAAACCTTAATCTCAGGGTGTTCACCTTACTCACCGTGAGTTCAATCGTGAGTAGATGTGCACTACCCAACCAAACTGCACACTCGATTGTTTTACCACTTTTTTAATGCACTGATTTACTATATATGCCAAATTTTAACAGATCAAAGTTGCTTGGTGCCAAATTAATTTATGTATACTATTTATGACTTTAATTTTGACGTTTTAAGATATTCACGGTACTTACCTGAATTATACCGCGCTGAAGGCCTTCTTTTACTGCTGGCTCAAGATTGTATTCACCGTACGCACTAGTAACCACTCTAAATCTCCTTTAATACTCGTTGCCTTTATACTCTCGATGCTTCTTATTTCTTTCTCTTTACTAAATTAGACTCTTTAATTCACAAAAAACTTTTATTTCAATAAATATTTGTACAACTTTTAACGCAGGTTTTGTAAAACACGTCTTTATCTGAAAATATCGAAATTAGAATTTTTTTATTTATTTCGCTTAGCGATAAGATCAACAACCTTAGCTTACTTGAATTACAATTCTAAAACATACAATATCCAATAACAATTCGTCTTTCTTTTCGTGTCCAAAATACCTTCACTACAGTCTTTATAATATTCTTAATTTCTACTATTGGTCCAAAAACACTTCACAATTCTCCAATAACCTTTTATATTTCTATTCACTTTTAATTTTGATTTTACAATTCGTCCAAAAGTTGATTCTATTAAAAGAAAAGCCAAAATAATTTACACACGACCTGGACGCTTTGTTGGTTGCAGATATCCATAAATGCGTTCGGCTTTCCGACGGCAAATGTACTTTCACTGGCTCATAAATTATCAACTCAGTATAAAACCTTAAGTACCGTGCATTGTATCAACGTCATAAAGTCATGTTGTCTACCTTTTGGCACATATGTTTCAAACTAAAATGGTACATACTTTAGCATATGTAAAGTACAGCAAAATATAGTTTTTTTAATTATTAGATCTGATATATCAATCCTGTTGTTTGGCATACACCCCTATTAACACAAATCTACCCTTAGAAGCCTTGTACCCCCTTACATAATTATATATATATATATATATATATATATATATTAGGTAGTTAATTACACAAGGTAAGTTGATTGATACTATCGTATTACAGTGAATAAGATGAAATAATAACTTAAATTTTTATGCAAAGCCCAAATAATCATTTCAAATTGAACTAGTAATTAAAAGATGGAAAATATAAGGTTTTGGACAGGATGAACCTGTAGCTTGGTTTTGTCGGAACCATGCGTTTACCAATTACGCCACTGAGACCGCTGACGACAATTGGGAAATTTACAAATTTAAGTTGTATACACAACTATACATAAACCTAACTTTCAATTACGTTTGGCATTTTTGTCAATCATATATAA
This sequence comes from Platerodrilus igneus, assembly GCA_036346225.1. Taxonomy (NCBI): domain Eukaryota; kingdom Metazoa; phylum Arthropoda; class Insecta; order Coleoptera; family Lycidae; genus Platerodrilus; species Platerodrilus igneus. The sequence goes on from JARFIW010001381.1 coordinate 361,836, forward strand.
CTGACATAAGTCAAAAACTTGACAATGTCAGATATGATTGACAAAAATGCCAAACATAATTGAGAGTTGGATGCTTCGTACTAACAACAATTTTATTTTTAAGGAAATATTTCACTTCGATAACCTTATTAAACAATTATCATGTTAAAGTGAGAGGGCATTCCTCATACCTGACTTTATCCCTTCGTTTTAACATGAGCTCAGAGTAAAATCTTTTAACCATGAATGCAAATTTACAGCACTACCAAACAAAATTAAATAAGCCCCCTATACTTTTTTATAATATATCTTAGTTATCTGTAAATCACTACTCCTTGACAACCTAAATAATTTTCATTCATCTCGAAAGTCCCATAAATTTATAGTTCAATAAATACAACAATTAAAAAAAATACACCAAAGCACAAAAGTAAAAAGAATCATTGCAAATAGTCACCACACAATGTTTGAATAAAAGTTGTTACCTGGTAACTATCTTCAACAGGTATCCTCCAACTAGCTCTAGGAAGTGATGCCGTCGAGTATGGCTCTACTACATGGAACCGCTACCCACTTGAATCGATCTCGCTCTCGGCATGCTGCTACCCCAAAATTTCTTTTCATTTAAAATAACCATCCACATCCAGCTTCCGAAATTTCCAATTTATAACAAATTAATTACTGTTAGCTGCTTTCACTATCCATTTCCAAATTTTAATACATTCCCAAACCAAAATAGAGATCGTAGTACTTACGTATACCATCTATGTTCCGTTTCTAATTCTTTATCTAACTTCAAGCTTTTATCTAACTGTACATTACATATTACACACACTTGTGTAATTATCTTAATAAACAAGATATAACTTCACTAACTATTTCACTAGAAGTAACTTTGTAGAACGTAGGAACGACAAAAAATTAAGAGAGTGTCACCGTTTCTTTCGGGTGATTATATACCTTCGGTTGGCCGCCCCTGGTTGCAATTTAGTACGTAAACTTCCAACGGACAACAACAATTCCCCGTAGAACTGTAACCGACTCTCAATTCCTGTGAAAAGCTCAATCGTTTTCGTTTTCTATGAATATCGTTCGACACACACATCAAAATACACGGAAACCTCACAAAACCGTCAACCGATTCCATGCTTCGGCGAAAACTAGCCTGAACGACTTTCAATTCTGGCTACGTCTACGCCTTCCACTTAAAACAAATATCTTTCATCTCTTTCGTACATATAGCGTCCTTTCACATTTATGCTTCTCTCCGATCAATATTTACCCTTCCTAAGACCAACTTGTTGCGCGTCTACCTTCAACGTCCAATCAAATCACTCAAACTCTCTCCCTTGCTTTTAACCCTTATTATCCTAATTAAATATTATGCTAAGTCATTTATAAATAAATACACCTAATATCACATTAACCCTAGACTATCATACGTTAACTAAGCTCTAATTTTTATTTACAAATACCTAATTATCTTACTAATAAATTTATCTACGACCATCTAGCTTGACCCATCACCTTCTGAATGTCTTGTTAACCTACAATTAGCTTCTAAATACACAATATATATATATATATATATATATATATATATATATATATATATATATATATATATATATAGTAAAATGAAAACTAATTGCTTATAGCAAATTTAATAATAATAATAATAATATATATATATATATATATATATATATATATAAATAGTTTTTAAGATGAAATGAAAACCCAACTTTGTATGTATAGTTGAATTACCATTTCAAATCGAACTAGTAATTGAAAACCACTAAAAGAACGGCTACAGCAAGATTTGAACCTGCGACCTCTGATTCCGGATCATATATATATATATATATATATATATATATATATATATATATTTCTACATCCTAAGAAAAATTACATGTTAGTATAATAAACATATAATTTTTTCTTAGGATGTAGTCCAAATAAAACGACAGATTAAAATTTACTGTTTAATCAACAACCTAACGTTTCGGTACATTTTTTGCACCTTTATCAAAGGCTAAAATGGAAACAGAAAATTCCGATTAGCAAGAAATACATAAACCGTCGCTGACTACTTACTTTGTTCATTAAAATACAGAAATTTAAATGCAAAATACTACACGATTCACATAATAAATGTGGGTCAAAGATTAAAACAATATTTAAGAATTGCGTGAGGGGCACGTCATGCCACGATGGCAGTTAAAACGAAAAGACAAGATTGAATGTAACAATATTAAATGGAATTGACAGGAGACGCTCCAAAAATGGCATCAGTTACATAACATGAAAGGTAATATTTTAACGTTGTTTGAAAATATCATTACTATATAAAGCTGAGTAGACATTGTGAACTTTATCAACATCCATCTTATTATTAATAGGATTATTTTCTTTATTAATGTAAAAAGACTCGATAAATAGCCTAGTTTTATAATTGGTTTCGTTGTCCATAATGATAGTGTCATCGAGCAGAGGTGTATGTCTGGTTGCAGAAACGTAAGAAGACCATGCACATTTTGTGGAGTTTTTCTGCAGTCACTTCTGTGCTGGGTTAAGCGACTCCTTAGCCACTGACTAGTCTGTCCAATGTAACTAGTGTGAAAATTCTTGAATTGTCGCACAAACGAGAAGCTATCTTTTACGTTGTATCCACCAAAAGGGAAAGCCCGTTGAAGGTTATTGGCCAAGAACGAGGCTATACCATACATAGGCATGATCCTTCAACAGGCTTTCCCTCTTGGTGGATATAACGTTAAAGATAGCTTCTCGTTTGTGCAATAATTCAAGAATTTTCACCTTCCTGAAGATCACATTCTCATTTCACTGGATGTAGCATCTCTTTGAAGCATGTCTGTGAAGGCCCTACGATATCCAATTGAACATATCAGATTCTCAGTTCTTAGAAAAGAATAAGAAAGTATTGATGGACACTTTAGTAAACAACGGTTACCTAAAAGGAATGCTACATAAGTTAATGTATAGCAACTTCTTAAGTGTGAACACTGCTGAAATAGATATTACTTATAAAAAGCTTTCTTATATACGGAAGTTATCTCCTCTTTTAGTACGACTACTTAAACAACCCAAGATTGCTATCGTTTATGAGTATAATTACTATCCAGAATTTATTTACGAAGTTAAAGAATCGTACTCCGACATTGTTAAACAGTAACGTTGTTTACAAGATCACGTGCAGTTGTAACAATAGTTACATTGTACAGACTAGCCAGTGGCTATAGAAGTTCAGTGGTGTTGGCTTCATATTTAAGTGATGTTATGATAGAAACCCATTATATTATAGTTAGACTTATCGACCTTAGGCTTAATACTTTTCAATTTTTTTTATGGGTTTTAGGTCCTGTTTAAAAAAAATAATAAAAGCCGAACTCTTTTTAATCCATCTGATTTCTCGAGTGTATTTTAACTCTTGGTCACAGATTACTAAAAATTACACGTTGTACCAACACAGTTACTGCAAATGAATATAATAGTCGAAATTGTATAACTACTGGCATGTGTAACAGAAAGCATTTTTAAATAGCGACTTTGAACAATTATACAATTAACAGTTTCTAACAAATGACATAAATTAAAACATTTCTATATAAACATGCAAACTAAACTAGAATAAAACTAAATTTAAATTATAAATATGCTTGTATCTAATATGAAGGAGCTGCGGCTATGTTTGAAAACTACTAAGAAATATCGTATAAATTAATTAATGAATAAACTCCGGTTTAAGAAGCTCGAGCGAACATTAAAAAGCCATCAAAATTGTTAAGAATTATTTTTGTAACTTTGCGCATTTCAATAAGACAAGATAAGATAAGAATGACAACGACCGCTGAGCTCGTGATTAGACAATTATAAAGGCAGGTTTTACTACATACAATAAATCATAGCAGAAATATTGCATCACCAGGGTGTTTTATGTTCTAGGTAAGTGTGAAAAAATCTTGATAATAGTGTGTAGAGATAGTTTTTATAGTTTTTATTTTAATTATTTTATTTTTATTTTAATTTACTGGATGTTGAATTATGTTTTGGAATTTAAACATTTTTAGAAGACTGATATTTTCTTTCTGCGTTACTGTGGGATAGAATGCGACGCAAAATTAACCCGCAAATCTGACAAGGATAAACATCGATTTGAACGCCGCGATTTGATACTAATAAACTAATAAACTGTGGAGTTTCTAGAAAACTTGCGTCGTGTAGGTGAGTAATCTTACAAATTGAATCCCGTCAAATCTAGAAAAAGTGACGTTGTCAAAACAAACTGTATATAAACGGGGACTTTATTAATAAGGTTTGATTGATTCAATTTATTTCAATTTACGCGATCGACAATGTAAAATTCAAGATTCTTTCATAAACCTAGTAAAATGTGACATTGGTTATAAAACCAAAACAACATGCAGAGTTACAATGAAATTTATAGGTTGAATAGTTTCAAATTATAGAAATTATCGAATGCAATTATTTGGTGAAACATGTTTATTTTTTAAAACACGATAAAAATTGAAAATTCTTTGATACAAATGGGGCCTTAAATTAATTAAAAGGATGGCCCACTTTTGGTAACTTTTGTTCTATATGGAGATTTAAGCGAATATGGATGATTTTGTAAACTGGAATTTCAATGTCAATTTCAATTAAAACCAGGAAAAATTTAATACCGTTGAGAATAATGAAAAGAAGAATTGGATAAGCACTCTTTAACATATAACCATAAGTATACAATTTTAGAGTGCTTTGTTTGTAACTGAGATTTCAGAATTTTTGTCAATTGGATTTAAGGCTAAATAAATTTTAATCATATATTTTTTAGTATGGATGTTTACCAGAAAGCTTCTGGTCAGAGTTTGAAGCACTTTGACTTTTAAATAGAATATCCGTCAAGGGTTTTTGCCCAAACAACCTTACAGGCGTGAAAATAAAAGCCAGGTAAAATAACCATAGAAAAAAAGATTTGAGTTCTGTAAATTTCAACCAAGATTAGGTCAGGAACATTTTGATATAATTAAGTAAATAGGTACTAGTTGGGAATAATTTTATGTTTGAAAAATTATGCTGTAAATGTTCTATATTCTTTTGTATGAGAGAAATTTGTTTTTATGTATATTTCATTATTTCCGTAGAGCTAGCCAGGCAAAGAAGAGTTAGAATGGAAGTCAGTAATTTCAAATTTATAATTTGTTGTACCTGTATCATAGCACTCTTTTAGCGGCGCTCCAACGTTCGGCCGTCGTCAAATCAATATATGTTACTATATATATATATATACATATATATTGCTGTGATAAGGGTTTGTTTAGGGGTGTATTGAGTAGTAAAGGTCGAGTAGTAACTGTAAATAGCAAAGAGAATCAGAAAACTGCATTTATTTAGCAGAAAAATAAGTAATTCGTACATTATGTAAATAGCAAGCATTTAACACCCTGTATATACACCGTAATTAACGTTAAACAATACAAGTAAGCATATCTTTCAACAATAGAACGCGTATTCGGCAGAGAAATAATCGTACATGTATTTAAACTACGTTGAGAATGTTTAACAAGTTTATAAAATAAAATACACAGAAGATAAAACAAAAACCTAATAAATCTTCATACAATTACGCTTGTGATAAACAAAGGACGATATGCGCTTTAATAAGAAACTCACTTTCAAATAAATAAATACATAAACGAAAATAGTACTAGACTTACATCATTTATTTTTATATAATTATCCAAAAGCATTATCTATACAACACACGGACGTAAGTTGAAAGTCTGGTCGCGATAACATATCTTGAGGCAACGATAATAACATCAAATAAACACTATGACACGGAAATACACAGGAGTTGCATCAGAAAACAGCTTCAAAAATACAGGGAATGTTAAAGACAAAACCTGGTTGGTTGAAACAATCTGCAAAACTCCTTGAAAACCCAACCCAGATGTAGTGGGAAGAGGCTATTTAACACCCATTCGGTGATAAGACGGGCAGTTTCCACTTGCAGCACGTCAAAGCCACGACACTTTTAACCAGAAATCTACGCGTCAAATAAATAAAATTTAGAATATATCAAATTTATGTTATTGTGAAAGTAGTGCTATGCAACAATTACGTTAAGCATACTTGAAGAGTTTTTGCCGTTTTTTTAGAAAACGTGAGTAGAAATTGGGTAATTAATTTAAATTAAATATTTATAATCACATAGGCTTCTAATTCTAATTGGATTCTAATCCGCGTCGGAAATAATTACAAATCTAATTGGCTTCTGTTACAATTCTGGTATAATTCTAATCTGCGTCGAAAGTATTTAAGGAAAGAGATTCAAAGCATACGCAGAGAAATATAGGTAGATATCTAAATTATCATTTATATCATCAATATGAAATAAAAATAAATTTTATACTAGGACTAAAACATAGGATCAAAAAACTATGCCATCTTTTACTACACTCAAAAAATTTAGAAAAACTATTTATTATTTTAAAAAACAATAGCTACCCACCAAAACTAATAAAAAGCCTTTTACACAGTCATAAAGCTCCTTTAAACGCTGACCTTTCTTATAAACATAAACAACAATACTGAACTTTCTGCAAATATACCTACATAACATATAATTCCTTACATTGAAAATTTAAGTACAAAATTCGAAAACGTCTTCAAAAAATTCAACATCAACATTGCTAAACGAAACCTTTGAACGTTAAACAGCCTTTTTTCCAAATTAAAAGATAAAACCCCAACTCTTCTACAACGGAATATTTATATATCAAATAAATTGTTCAGACTGCAATCTTACCTACGTTGGTCAAACCTCGCAATAATTAAAATAACGCTTGACTCAACATAAAAGCGACATTCACGGTAAACCAAACGCGTGTGCTTTGACCTTACACGCAAACGCAATCAAACATAAAATAGATTTTGAAAATCCTATAATATTACAAATTGAAAATAAAAGATCCAAAAGAGAATTCCTATAAATATGTTACATATTCAAAAACCTCAACACTATTAATAAAAAAATGACATTAACACACTAGGCTCTATATACACCTATCTACTTTACTTTGAATCCAAAAACAAATTCAACATAACTGATCAAATCACTTAATAAAACACAACATAAACATACACACATACACAAACAAACAAACACACGCATTCACACACGCAAACATCCACATGCACCCACACACATATAAATATATACACACACACATACACACATGTAAAAACATACATACATTTACACAAACAACATAAACACACTGAAATACATACTGTGATGTATTTTATTAATTTAGTAGAATCAAGTAGCCAGTAAATGGATAGTCGGTTTGAAAATCAAAACTTCTTTGGAATAAACATGTACATTAGGATTAAGAAATTTTAATTGTAAATAGAGTAGGTAGGTTACATATTCTGTCAAAATTTAAAATAAAAAAGAATAGAGATCGGCATGTAACCAGGGAAACGAGAACAGTCCATAAATAGAATTTGAATAGTAAAGTACATATAAGAACAAGTCCGGTCAATTAATTATATAAAAGACAAGTTTAAGAAATGAATTGTATTAGTATGTAATAGGAGTATAATGATAGAAGAATATGTGTTACCCATAAGTAGAATAATAAGATTTATAAACCAGGACCATTTTGTAAGAGAACTATCAAAAGTGATTGTGAATTATGAAAACAAGTTATAATACTACCGAGTTATGTTACCAGTGTGCCGTTTCTGTATTTAAGAAGAAATAGAGGAGTTACATAAAGAAAGTTATTTTATTCATAAAATAAATTTGGATGTTAACGAATATAGGTATGCCCAAGAAATGAACAAAATAAATTCAGAAGAAACACCACTATCAAACCCATAATACAAAACGATCGAGGAAACGGAAATTCAAGAACAAATTTACCATACTGTCATCAAGGAAAGTAAAATGTCATTTATTATAGCGCTTGTAAAGATTAGAGTAGTAGCAGATTTATCAACTTTGACACTTATAATATCTTTTATGATCGAGTATCTATTTACAGGTTTCTCCACAAAATTAAGCAAAGTAATAGTTAAAATATCAAAAATCTTCAAAATTAATGCCTTTTGAATATTTCAGAGAGAACTGTTGACATCGGGTGTTGCGACAGTATATGAAATTTAAGACCGAAAGAAATAGAAACAACGGAGAGAAATTTAAATAAGACTCAGAGGATACAGGACCACAAGTAGTGAGTACGTTAGTAAGATAGTATTAGCTGCTATATCACTAATGATATTTAAAATCAAAATCATAATTAATAACCTAAATTTGACAAGTATCATTTTGACATTAGAATTTATAATAAAAATTTTATCCTGATCGCCTTTAATGAGAACATTTTACCATACTAAATTTGTATAATAAATATAAAATTGCGAACCCAACCGGAGATAAGAGTAGAGCTAGCCGAGATAGATTAAGGGGTTTTAGAAAAGAATAGAGGTTGACATATAATATTTGGGTTAATACAAGGTGTACGGGTAGAGATACACCTCAAAAATAAAAGTATCAGCACAATACGTAAACAAATATACATACATCAACTACATATATAAATATACATTCATACAAAAAATATCTAAATTTCAGTCAAACCATAAAAGAAATTAATTACAATCTAGAAAGTTATCTCAAACACTGTCAAAATTATAAAGGAATTGTCATTATAACATTCAAATGTGATTATCAAACCACATTACTGTGTTCTTTTTAAAAGCTTTCAACCACACTTTTAACTTGTATTCAAAAATTTATCTATATCAACGATTTCAGTGTAAAACCTCACATTAGTAAGTAAGTTTTTAACTATTTTACGCCCATATTAACGTTTCTGAATTTTTAGTATCTTTGATAATGGTTTAAAAATAAAACCGAAAGCTTAGAGTTATAATAAAGAGTAAAATTAATTAACCAGCAGATTTAAAAACCTGTTATTGTATATATTATATTTTATAACTGCAAGATCGTTATACTACAAAAGTATATATATATATATATATATATATATATATATATATATATATATTTTATTGTGAATGAAGAATCTGATAAAAATAAAAAGTTTAAAGAATAAATGATTGCACAGATAAAGGTGGTGTCGGCCTTTCAAATATTTATAAATAGCGATAATTTTTCCTGATAGTACCGCAACCTTAATTACATGCATATATTTAACCATGATGCAAAATACTCTACTAACGTTTTGTATTTCTGTAAAATTAAATAAAGGAAAAATTTTGTTTATTTATGCTACGGCTTTTGAAACACTCTCAGGGACTATTATATCAAGATATTTCTACTCTGTAAGAAAACGTGGCTCGAGTCTTCTTACAGGCACATTAACAACTTCCACATATAGCGTCGTCTAGTTAAGATCACTTAACTTCTCACAGTGCAGATGTGGCGTTATTATTTTCAAAGATTGATAAATATAATCGCAAATGTATAATTTAGATAAACGTTTGAGATTCAAATTACTAACAAATATCTTTAAATGGTGCTTATACAAGGATTGATTTCAAATACCTGTAATTCCACCGAAAGTGCTTGAGTTGCTCACATGGAGCTCTTCAATGATAAAACAAAATCGTCTTGCGGACGCTTGCAGTTACTACCTGTAGAAAGTAAGTTTTAATTTTATGTTTTTATTAGATTCACTCTATTTTATGTTCTAAGACTAATAAAATAATAACTCAGGAACAGTATACTTAGAATCCGCTATATGAATATGTATTCTTGTAATACACGACCACATGTGCACAAAACGTTGTCCTGCTAGACTGGGAAACCACTGCAAAATATTTGAAGCTTACTGATGCTATTCTTCACCAACACTAAAGATGACCCTTTGTTTGCTTTAACGGGAATCACTCTTCTTAACTGCACATGGTTGTATAAAACCTTCGTTACTTCTATGATGCACTAATAGTCTTCCATGAATATTAAATTCTTTATATAGTTCCAATGTAACGATGGTCAAATAAAAAGGATACATTTCAAATAGATATATTATTTTTTTTAAATTCAATGAAAAGCTCCAAAGCAAAACATCTTTTTACCAAAATTTTCAAAATCAACTAACTTATTTTCTAAACACTTATCATCTAAGAGATTGTCTCAAAAATTATAACTTGCCTACTATTTACAAAATGTTTAAGAACTATACTCATTGATTGATCCATTATCATTATGTATACTTCCTATTTTAGAACAGATACTTGTGTCACTTATTATTGGTTGACATTCCACAAATCTTACAATTACTTTATGCTAACTAAACATGCTAAAATAAATTCTTTCACAGGTATTATGGTACATTAATTAATTAATGAAATAGAGTACCCATCCAACAGTTAACATGAAATTTACAATCAACTGAAGCTCATTCAGTTGGAATTATATTAGATAAATGTTTTATTGAAGAACAGTTAACCAAAACACTTCTTTTAAATCTCAAACGCTTCACCACCAATTAATAACATTTTAACCTAGTTTAACAGGTAATTATTTATCAATTCTCAGTTTATTGTAGTGTTTTAAATTTAGAAAACCTTGATAAGAGTAGTAAATTAATGTATTTAGCCTCAGATATCTTTTAAATCATTTTATAATATTTTATAATATATATATATATATTGCTGTGATAAGGGGTTGTTTAAGGGTGTACTTTATAGTAAAGGTCGTTTAAAAATGAGAAATTACCATAAGCAGCAGAAAACTGCATTTATTTAGTAAAGAATTGAGAAATGGAGATAGTTTGTAAATAGTAAGCAGTCAACACCCTGTATATAAAGTATAAATAGTTTTAAGCGACGCAGATAGACATAGGAAGACGCATAGTTAGCGTAAGAAACAAAGGAAGACATGCATTACGTAGATAGTTAATATTTAACACCATGTAGATAAAGATTTAGTTAATTTAGGTAAGGCGAGTAATGATACTTTTCAGTGGAAGCACGCGTATTTTATATGTAAACATAATAAAGTGTAATTAAACACGCATTCAAAAGAGTTCCAAACAATTAGTTTAATACGGAGATAAGAAATAGAGCTTCGAGATGCATAATGCGAAGGTGTATAAGTAGCTAATAACTGTGATAAAGAAAGGAAATTAAAAATTGCGTGAATTACAGGTAGATATGAAAATTAAAAGTCGAATTGCATCAGTTGCTTATGGAAAAGCAATTAGATTCATCAAAACACCGCATGTTTGATAACGAAGACATTACATGTGATTTTCCAATGCTCCACCCGAAGGTACTACATTGGCCAGGAAGCAATTTTTTACCTGAAAAATTTGGAATTTTGCCGAACACTTGCTGTTCCAAGCAAGGTAGGGATCTTTAACGTGCGCGACAACACTCATACACGGGACTTCCATTTTACCTCTCATCCGAACGAGGGTGTATTTTTGTGAAAAATGCTCGCCTAACATTTTTCAAGCGGACCGTGTCGGGATTCGAAACCGGGACCTTGGGCATAGTAGTCACACACATACCACTACGTCACGGAGCCGCCTTGATAACGAAGACAGCTGCGACCAGGTCACAATTATTGGAAAGCACAGAAAATTACATCAGAAACTACTCTAAATGCAAAGATTTGATTCGTTAAAAATGAGCGACGAGTTTGTAGACCAACCCACTGACGGAGTAGGGGAGAAAAGATATATTAACAGGTACAGTGATAACGAAGTCAGTTTTGAACTTAACAAAGGCCGCAGTGCGCCACTATGAAATAAAGTGATACGTAATAATAATTCAAAGTGAAAAATTGTATAAGTGCTAAAATAAAAATTACGATTGCCGATTAAACGTAAGTAGATTTTGGTAAATTTATTTTAAACTAAAACATAATAATAATAGGGCTTCTAAAGCCGGGGAGAAAAATCCAAGTTCTGGTCCGTGGAGGAAAAATACAAGTTCTAAGTCCGGGGAAAATAAACTAAGATTTCTGAGTCCGTGGAGAATAATAATACAATATTCTGCGAATAGATGGTATTCTAATTTTTGGGAGATTGATAAGGAGTAATAAGTCTGAATGAGATGACAATAAATTGGGGTGCATAAGTATAAGTTAATTATGGTAGTCCAGAGGGTGATGGCAATAATTTAAATGCAATGGTTCAAGCGTGTGGATAAACAATATTTCGAATGGGCATGAAATAATCCTGAATTGGGGGAAAATAATTTTTATTCAAATAGATGCGTCGATGCGAAGGAAATAGACCAGGTCAGATTTTAGTTATAAGACATTTTATTTTTCTATATTTTTTATTTTGAATATTGAATTTGCTTAATATTAATGAATGTGAAAAAGTCAGCAAAACAGAGGACTTCAATACGCGTAAAGTGCGTGATATGATAAGAGGTTTAGAACGTTCCACACTTCTTTTTTTTATAAGGATAATAGGTTTTTTGGTGACTTTGGGTTTTGAGTAAAAAGTATATGATTTTGATAAATGAGATTTACAATATTAATTAATTGAAAAGTGTATTTCGAATAATTTACAAAAACTGTACATAATATTTGTTTCATTATATAGAATCGAATTAACTGAATTTTATAATTCCAAATAAATGCTAGTCGAGGTCATAAGATAAAGTTAATGGGAGTGATTTGATAATTTAAATAATCAAGGAGGAGCTATAAGTTGAATACGAAATTGATAACAAGTAAGGCGGTAACATATCAAATTTTGTTATTGGTCGATAAGGTAAGTTCAAGATAAAATCCAGTGAAGTTTCTGGAGGGAATTTATAGCAATAGAAATAAAACAGCTCAACGTAGAGACACGATAATTCCAGGAGTTCATAGCAATATATATATATATATATATATATATATATATATATATTCTGTGTGTGTGTGTGTGTGTGTGTTTGTGTGTGTATGTGCGTGTCTATGCGTGTGTGTGTATGTACGTGTATGTGTGTGTATCCTGCGCTATTAAATTATATACACATCAAAGAAACGAGCTGGAATAAAACAACCAACAGCTTGAAAGAGAAATAAGAAAGATTCTATTACTTGGACGGTAATTTCTTTGAATCCTCTTCATTCTATTGAAAAATTATACAAATGTAGCGTGAACATTTTTAAATAATATAAACTATTGTTTTTTGAGTTACGAAATTGTGTAGCTCTCTTTTAGAATGGTATGGCTGTGTTTTGGGTACGAATTCTATGTTAAATTATAAAAGTAGAATGCAAAAGAAATTTTCACTAAAACTGGTTTATGAATTAAATCTTATATGTACGTATTAGTACTATGCTGATTAGAGGAAGGTATGCGCTGTGCATGTTGCTTAACATGTTCTATTAAGTGATGGCTGTGGATTAGTGCAAGTTAATTACTATTGTTGGTATAGATGGAATTTTTGTTGCCTTCTTATTGCTAATACATAACATAACTTCGTAAGAAACCCCAGGTGGTATTCAATTTTTATTTGGTTATTTACAACAAAATGTATGTAAAAGATTTAATGATATCAAAACATTTATTAAAGTGTTTATTTTCGAGAATAATTACAAGAAAGCCTTGAAAGTTTTTCAAACATTATTGAACCTATTTTGTGTCGTAATCGTAAGTCTCATCAAGATAAGTATTAAACTAACTACTATAGTGGAGATATGCACCGTTTGACAAGAATTCGAAAAGGTGAAAGCAGCTGTGAATTATAATATACAGGGTGCCCTATTTCTTACACGTTGTATGGGTAACTTTGTTATTTGTGACATTAGAGAAAAGGTTAAATAGGGAAAGTAGTGCAGTTTTTAATGCCGAGTTCAGCCATGAAGATATAATTAACATACAGGGTGTAGCAAAAGCGTTTTACCAAAATAACGAAATTTTGATCTTTTTTGTTTTGTTTCGTCGTTCATTTATTATGATAGATACAGTAAAACGTTGTAGATGTTTTTTACATTATTTTAAAGGTAGAATAAGATACACTTATTTGTTTTTACATGGCTTGTTCGAGTAAATTAGTAAGGTTATATTTTTTTAAATAGAAACCATAATTGGCGATAGTTCTGATAGAAAGGCATTTTTTTTCTCTTTTCTGTGATGTGCTACAGTGTACATGTTCAACATAAAAATTTTTGAAAAAATTTGGTTTTTGTGAAATACAAAACTTTGTATTAAATAATATGTGAATATTTGAGCTAATTTTAGGAATCAAGTAGCCATATGACACATAATCATAGGTTTCACGTGTTTGAATAACAGAAATTAGATAGTACTAGTATTTTGTGTTTATACGTACATTATTTTCTTTTAATAGTTAGAAAGTCCTATACAAATGAAGAAAAAAATGGCATGCTCTTTTGCTACTATTCTTCGAATCGTAACTCACGTGCAGCAGCGGATTTGTACTTTGAAAGATACATGGAACGTAAGCAACCACATTATCAGATATTTAGCAAACTTGAAAATAATCTTAGGGCTTATGGTGCATTTACCAAACCTAAATTCTTACGAAATTATGAAGAAACTGTTGAAATGAATGTGTTGGCGTTTGTTAACCATAAACCAGAATCTTCTACTGCCGAAATTGCAAACCACTGTGCAACTTCTAAGGAAACTGTGAGGTGTATTCTGAAAAGTCGGAAATATCATCTATATCACTATTCTATTTTGAATACATTGTATCTAGTGGATAATCAAAGACAGATAACATTTTGTCGTTGGTTCTTCAATAAATGTGAAGAGGATTCATATTTTTGGAGAACCATTATGTTTACTGACGAGACTAAATTTACAAATAACGGAATATTTAATTGGCACAACAAAGTATTTTATTCTCAAGAAAATCCTAAACTTGTGCGTGAATCCAGAGATCAACATCAATTTGGTATTAATTGTTGGTGTGGAATATTTTGTGGAAAAATTATTGGATTTTTTTTATAACGACAATTTGACCGCTGCAAATTACTTAAATTTCTTAAACACCAACTGGAAGAATATTTAGATAAATTACCTCTTAACATCCATTACAGACTAAAGTATTTCCAATACAGTGGTTCCCCTGCACACAGTGGTACATCAGTGAAGCAATATTTAACTGATCATTTTGAGCACGTGATTGGTAACAAAATGGAGATTGATTGGCCTGCTCGTTCACCACAACTTACGCCATTAGATTTTTATTTGTGGGGTGATTTAAAAAATAAAGTGTATTATACTATTCCTCAAACGCTTGAGGATTTAATAGCTAGAATCCAAACAGCAATTGCAAGCATTGATGAACGAACAATAGAAAAGGCACTTCGTAATGTTAAAAAACGATGTGAGCTGTGCCTTCAACAAAATGGTGGGCACTTGAACACCTTATGAAGTGATATTATATTTAAAATTTTTAACATAATTTGTTTTTAATATTTTTGTTACGTCATGCATAAGTATTTTATTATTTAATACCAAGTTTTGTTTTTCATAAAAACAAAATTTTTTCAAAAGTTTTTATGTTGAACGTGTACACTGCAGTACATCACAGAAAAGAGGAACAAAATGCCTACCTATCAGAACTACCGCCAATTATAATTTCTATTTGAAAAAACATAACCTCACTTATTTACTCGAACATGACCAAAGCCATGTAAAAACAAATAAGTTTATCTTATTCTCCCTTTAAAATAATGTAAAAAACATCTACAACGTTTTACTATATCTATCATAATAAATGAACTACGAAGCAAAACAAAAAAGATCAAAATTTCGTTATTTTGGTATAACGCTTTTGCTACACCCTGTATGTTAATTATCTCTTCATGGCTGAACTCGGCATTAAAAACTGCACTACTTTCTCTATTTAACCTTTTCTCTAATGTCACAAATAACAGAGTTACCCATACAACGTGTAAGAAATAGGGCACTCTGTATATCAATGAATTAGTTCTTGCTTTACCAACGAGTGCATCCCAAAATAACATCACAATTAAAAGTTATACCTACTTTTGTTCGAGAAAAATACAATAGTTATATATACAGGGAAAGTTTTTAATGTGGCAACGGTTGATAACTCCGTTATTATAAAAGCTACGTAAACCAAATTTGGAGGCATATTAGACATACTTAAAGTGCACATCTTAGAAATATTTGGAAGCATACAGGGTGTTTCATAATTCCAGGGCATAATAAACGTATATTTTTTTAAATGGAACACCCTATATATTATTACATTTTTGAAAAACCCATAAAAAGAGCTTTAATTTGATATCAAATTTTATATATCTATTCCTTTAAGTTTTTGAGATATTCAACTGTTTTTAGAAAAAATGACCCTGATTAGATACATTGCCACTGCACTAATACACAACTTATGTTAATTTTCAAGATGCAGAAAATTTTACTATATACCATAGTATATTTGTGATTATCACTCTTTTGAAACTTGTTCACAGTATACAGGGGGTGTCAGGTTTCGCAAAATGCAATTTTTAAAACTTTTTTAAATGGGTACTCTACCAATTTTATTGCTACAGTGGATAGTTCATTAAGTGTCCTTTCATTTTTGTTAAGCATTCCCTATACCTAAATCCGTTACTTTCCGAGATATTCTTGATTTTCTCCAAATTTTAAGAATGTTTTTAATTTACATAACTAAAAATAACTTACTATTGGAGAATTTTATAAAACAATTAATACATTTTGATTAACAATTAACTACACTTACCCAATAACAATTTTCACTAAAGATATAACAACCTACAATAATACGCTATCAACAGAATTCTGCCAGATCAACAATATGCATTTTATAGAAAATGTTCAAACAGGAAATCAGGCAGGCTTTGAAAAAATAACAATTACAATTAAAATGTCATTTAGGTTTATTAATTGTAGTGTGTTGTCATTTAATACATTATCAGTTCTGTTTTAAATGTAATCTTTGAAGGAGTTTTCAAAATGAATTTTACCATGGAAGAACAAATAGATATGATTGGGGTATTGGGAGAAAGTTTAAAAATTGCCTACTTGCATCAAGAATATACTAAGAGACATATTCTGTTAAATGACAACACGCTACAATTAATAAACCTAAATAACATTTTAATTGTAATTGTTATTTTTTTCGAAGCCTGCCTGATTTCCTGTTTGAACATTTTCTATAAAATGCATATTGTTGATCTGGCAGAATTCTGTTGATAGCGTATTATTGTAGGTTGTTATATCTTAGTGAAAATTGTTATTGGATAAGTGTAGTTAATTGTTAATCAAAATGTATTAATTGTTTTATAATATTCTCCAATAGTAAGTTATTTTTAGTTATGTAAATTAAAAACATTCTTAAAATTTGAAGAAAATCAAAAATATCTCGGAAAGTAACGGATTTAGGTATAGGGAATGTTTAACAAAAATAAAAGGTCACTTAATGAACTATCCACTCTAGCAATAAAATTGGTAGAGTACCATTTAAAAAAAGTTTTAAAAATTGCATTTTGCGAAACCTGACATATCCTGCATACTTTGAAGAAATTTCAAAAGGGTGATAATTACAAATATACTATGGTATATAGTAAAATTTTCTGCATCTTGAAAATTAACATAAGTTGTGTATTAGTGCAGTGGCAATGTATTTAATCAGAGTCATTTTTTCTAAAAACAGTTGAATATCTCAAAAACTAAAAGGAATAGACCGATACAATTTGATATCAAATTAAAGCTCTTCTTATGGACTTTCCAAAAATGTAATAATATATAGGGTGTTCCATTTAAAAAAATATAAGTTTAATATGCCCTGGAATTATGTAACATCCTGTATGCTTCCAAATAGTTTTAAAATGTGCACTTTAGGCATGCCTAATATGCCTTTAAATTTAGTTTACGTAGCTTTTATAATAACGGAATTATCGACCGTTGCCACACTAAAAGCTCACACTATATATATATATATATATATATATATATATATATATATATATATATATATATATATATATATATATATATATATATATATATATACGTATATATATAAAATTTGAAACTGTACTTAGAAAAGGAAAACTTGATTGCTGATTGAAATAAATTAGAAAAATAATTGAAGAAATCCGTCCAGACTACTTATTTACAGCATTAGATTGTTCTTCAATTATTAATAAGTTTGTTCCATATGGAAAACAATAATCTCGTTATCTTCTAATTTGATTCGGTCACAAGGTTAAGTTCAACATTTCGTATCCACTATTTTGCAGAATACAATTCAGCAATTATGAAGCTAGGTTTGTAAAGTCAGAAATAACAACTTAATGTTTCAAAAGACCGTGTAGACATCTTATGGTTCAGGAAATATCTCATAGTTCCAACTTGTTTCATACACACGGCGCGTGGGCTTGATTAAACTATTATATTTAAGAATTTACACTTATAACTATTGATTTTATTATTCTTATTATTTTGCTTATTTTTATTTTTTATATTTTTACTATTTTTATTATTTTTATTATTTTTATAATTTTTTTATTTTTATTACTTTTATTACTTTTATTATTATTATTATTTTTATTATTTTTATTATTTTTATTATATTTATTATTTTTGTTATTTTTATTATTTTTATTAATTTTATTATTTTTATTATTTTTATTATTTTTATTATTATTATTTTTATTATTTTTATTCTTTTATTTTTATTATTTTATTAGTATTATTATTTTACTATTTTTATTATTTATATTACTTTTACAATTTTATTTGTTATTAATTTCATTATTATTATTTTATTATTTTAATTATTTTACTATTTTTATTATTTGTATTATTTTTATTATCTTTATTATTTTTAATGTTTTATTATTTTATTATTTTTATTATTATTTTATTATTTTCATTATTTTTATTATTTTAATTTTTTTTATTATTTTTATTATTTTATTATTTTATTATTTTATTATTTTATTATTTTATTATTTTATTATTTTATTATTTTTATTATTTTTATTATTTTATTATTTTTATTATTTTATTATTTTATTATTTTATTATTTTTATTATTTTTATTATTTTTATTATTTTTATTATTTTTATTATTTTTATTATTTTATTATTTTTATTATTTTTATTATTTTTATTATTTTATTATTTTTATTATTTTTATTATTTTTATTATTTTTATTATTTTTATTATTTTTATTATTTTTATTATTTTTATTATTTTTATTATTTTTATTATTTTTATTATTTTTATTATTTTTATTATTTTTATTATTTTTATTATTTTTATTATTTTTATTATTTTTATTATTTTTTTAATTTAGTAAGAGTATCGACTGCCGAGGTCATGAGCTCTATAGCATGTGTGTAGCAACTCATAGTTAAGTGTTTACAGGTAAATCACATGAAAATGTAGGCGTTAAAGTCCTTTGTAGATTTCTATTTCTTTCAGGTATCGTATTATATTTGCAGTATGTTCTTTTCCACATAGGTTGCTTTCAAAATTGTCTTTTTCAAGAGAGGTGAGTTTAGGTGCATTATATGCTGAGAATTGACAAATTATATGTTCTATTGAATGTGCAATATGGCAGTGATCACATTGGGGTGGTTGGTCGCCCTTCAACAAGTGTTCGTGTGTGAGAGCAGTGTGGCCTATTCGTATCCGGTGTAGTTTTACAGTGTAGTCTCTCGAATAGTTTGTTCCAATATAAGGGCCTCTCACAGATGTATTAAGTCTTCTTAATGCGGTGTTTGTGTTGTTCCATAACTGCTACCACTCTTCAGTTATTATTCCATTAAAATAAGATTTCAGGTCTGGTGATTTGACCAAGGTAACGTCAGTGTGAACTGTTTCAGCTGCTTGCCGGGTCGCTTTATCCGCGAACTCGTTACCCGGTATTCCGACATGACTCGGTATCCATATAAAGACAAGATTGACGCTTTCATGAATCAGATTGTCGACGAGAGCTTGAATTTTGTGTGTCATTGCATCGGCGCTATATATGTCTTCTAAACCCTGCAGTACACTTAGCGCATCAGTTACTATAAGGTAATTTCTTTCATTACCCACGATCATACAGTTTAGAAGTGTTTGCCACAGAGCATATTGTTCAGCGTGATATATCGAACTGAATGTGTGCAATTTCCAACTGAAAGCTTCGTTTCCTGTCACAATTGCACATCTCACCCAGTATCCACTTTGTACCCATCAATGTATATTTCATTCCAGTTCAGATGATTGTTCTAGATTTCTTGGAATCTTTTGTAAACTTGTGGCGGAGTGGAGTTTTTACTTAGTAATATTAAATCTATTCTTTTTTTTTGTTTCTGGTATCAGCCATTGCGGGAATTCACTTGGGCCATTTGTCATAAGTTCTTCAGGTATTGTTACGTGTACTATTTCTCATAATTCCATTTATTCATTTTCTTATTAAATTACAAATCACTCATAGGAAGTTTCACACATAAGCTACCAGGAAAGTACAACCTCATCAGTATGAGCAAGCAACCACACACAGGACGCAAACGCTAATCAGGCAGGAAGCACAAACTAATAAATAGGGCCGACGAGTCCTTAACACTCACTCTTAACACTCTTAACTCTTAACAAAGACTTTGTACTTTTACTTTTAGCTTTGATTTTCGACTTCTAATATGTACCTCAAAGAGTCGCAATGAGGTTAGCCAGTAGAAGATCGTTTGGTGCGTTACTGTGGTTGGTTGGTCGCATAAGACTGAAAAAAGAATAATGTAAGTTTTTCAATTGTAAACATAAATATTCATTACGCTGTATTATATTAATAAGTATACTTTCGCTAGTTAGCCTTAGACGTTATGAAACGAAAAATGATTTTTAGTCAATTATAATTTATGCCTGTAAAATGACGAGTCATGCTTAGCTTTATTAAACGCTTAATTTAGTATTGTCGAATCATTATTCATTTAATTCCTCGAGCACGTAAGTAGTATGAGTAAGACGATCCCCGAGATAGTTAAGTTAGATCATAGTGAGGGTAACCAATCTACGAACCCCCATAAAAGTTGCCCGTCACAAATCGTAGAGAATGCTACATTTGCACCCTCAATCGGTAACGTCACACAGAAGACACGTTACAGTATTTCAACCTCTCTGCTTTATAAGTATTCTAGGAAGCGAATTCCTGCTGGGCGTGTAGCTGTTGGTTTGGTTCCATATGTGTTGAATTTGTTGGATAAGAAGAGATATTGGGGTTAGATGGACAGCAAGATTGACACCAACTATGTACGTAGGCTTTTGTTTTTTTCGTCTTATGTCAAGGGAGGAAAAACCAGATTCGCAGTAAAGACTTTGGATTGGGCTTGTAGGAAAAGCACCTAAACAGTGCCAAATTGCCGTATGATGTATGGTATTTAGAGATTGGAGAACATTTTTGCGGGCGGAGCCATACACAATGCTACCATAATCGATTCTAGAGAACATTTCGGTGTATATTAAGCATCACTCCTGGATCGGCGCCCCACTTTGTGTGAGCAAATACTTTTAGGATGTTGAGATGTTTCCTACATTTAGTTATTACGTTATCACTATGTGGTTGCTAGGTGAGTTTTCTGTCAAACGCCCAGGAATTTGACAGTATCGCCGCATCTCAATATTTCGCCATCCGTGTACAAAAAGAGGATCAAAATGTGGAGTTCTGAGCCTGTAGAAGTGGAGGGACACCTACGATTTAGCATAAAGTAGTCTTACCTTAATGCTGCCATTAGGATCAGTAATATGTGCATAAACTGAACAACTGTATGCATTTAAATTTGCGTCACAAAAGGAAACTATGTTAACAATAGAATCCTTAAAAACTCAAATATATCGAAGAATCATTAATTGAGAAATTATTGGAAATTCCTGCTAAAACTACCTAAATTGGTTTGTAATAAATTCGGCTTGAGTATCATCCCACTCCATCTTATTATTCCAAAGTTTCCTTATCAGTAATTTAGCATATAAGACCACCGGAGCCACGAGACAAAGTACATCAAATAAACGACCAACAAAAGACAATATTGTAGCGGGTTACTATTAACGCGGTTTACCAATTTAGAACAAGTAATAACAAGTCTTTATTACTCACTATTCACAAGTCTAATTAACAGTATATGCCTTATTTGTAGATGTTTTCAGTCCAATTTACAATGAAGTACTATTACACTAACGAATTTATAAGTACTAATATCAGCGTCTCTGTATATGACCAACTTCACCGCAGCTCCAGCATCGCAGACACCGTCTCCGCGGTCGTTGTTTTTCCAGCCTTTCCGCCACACGGTTGATTATTTCTTCTATGCAGTTCTGCGATTGACCAGGTTCCTCTAAGGCAAACCGAATTTTGTAACTCACCCTGTGTGATGTATGCTTAGTTGCTTCAAATTCAAGCGCATGAGTCAGTGCGTCATCTAACATTTTTGGCCGTGCTAATCTTAGCGCTTGCTGTAGTTCGCTGTCTTTAACGCTATCCACAAATGTTTAAACAGCCAGTTGTTCAAGGAAGCTATCTGGTGCCGTTGGGTATGCCAATCTAACTAATCTGGCAATGTCAGCTTCGAATTCTTGCACTTTCCTCACTTGTGCATGGTAAACCTGTTGAAGGTAAACGTCTCCATATCTCATCTCAAGCTTCTATGTTAAAAGGCCGTAATCATTCTGTTGGTGATCGGGAATGGTTTGCAAGATGTTAAGAGCTTCCCCTCCCCGTAGGGCCACTATAAAGGATACCGCCTTATCTTTGTCGCACCAACCGTTGGCTAATGCAGCAGCTTCAAATTGTTTCAAATATGTCGCCCAAGCGGTTTTATCACGAATGTGGGTGGTTTCACCCTAAATTTTGACGGTATTGACTCGCTTCCTTTCATGCTTCTTATTTCTGGGATGTTCTGCTAAACAACTTGGTTTACTAATTCAAGTTAGTTAAATCACGTATTCTTGAAGCCTCATCACATCTTCCATTTTTACTAATTTACTGTTCAACTTTTGCTCAACTGTTTTTACCTGTTCAGTGACATCTTCTTTCAATGCAATGGAGCTTTCCACTAATCTTTGTTCTAACGTGGTTGTACTTTCATTTAACTTTTCTTCCATTTTCGCAGCATTTTCACTTAACCTTTCCAATTTTTAGCATTTTCACTAAACTTTTCTTCCATTTTTGCAGCATTTTCACTTAACTTTTTTTCCATTTTCTCAGCATTTTCACTAAACTTTTCTTCCATTTTCGCAGCATTTTTACTTAACTTTTCTTCCATTTTCTCAGCATTTTCACTAAGTGTCACTTTTAGATTAGCCGACCTCTCTTCCATACCGGATTTAAAATCCTTAAGGAAATTAATTAAAGTTTCTACGTCCATTTGACTTTGACTTCTTGAAACAAGCATATACAAACTACTCAAATGTTTTTAGACTTGTGTTTTTTCATTTAAATTAATCACTATACACCCAACTGGCTGACATCAGTGTTGCGAGCTACTATTAACGCGTTTTATTAATTTTGAACAAGTAATAACAAAAGTCTTTATTACTCAATATTCACAAGTCTAATTAACAGTATATGCCTTATTTATAGATGTTATCAGTCCAATTAACAATGAAGTACTATTACACTAATGAATTTACAAGCACTAATATCTTCTTACTAAATCGTTAACCATAAGTCTTCTTAACAACACGAAAACACTACTATAATTTATTTATTATTTATTTATGTACAAGCTGGCGGTACAATATACACGTTCACATAACACAAATTTATATTTGCTGTAGGACTTTCAAAAGCATTACTAACTAACTATATACGATATGACTTATATACGACATTTGGATATAGACTAAGACTATACTTCATCAGCGGTCTTATATATACCCTGAATTAAATAGATAATTTATACTCTGGTATATGCTGGAACATCCTCGATGCCTGGAGAATGCACTTCGGTTATGCAGCTTGTGTGTTTGACGGGTTGTCTAATAGTAGTTCGTGACAATATATTGCGTTTTGTACATATTATTTTGTAAGGTGATTAAAAACACGCCACTAAAAAAGCCTAGATTTTTTAAATTACTATCACCATCTGAAAAGTTTACAGAGGTGCAATGAGATTTTGGAAGACTATTATGTAAAGTAATTGGACGTCCATTAAGTATTTATTGGGCACTTTATCCAGCGATTCAGTCTGTGCCAAAAAGTCCTCGTTTGCTCTACATTCATATGAGGAAATATTTTTGAATAAATTATATAAAGTATTAACGGGTACAAATATTATTTCTCGTTTTTGACGCAAACAATTTAACTTTTGTTCTATTTTTAAAAATTATAATTTTAAATTGCTTACAGTTGCTAATAACTAAAACTGACAACAGACAATTAATGAATTTTATGTATGTCTGGCGTACTTGATAACAAATAAAGTATGGGTTTATATATTAACTGATAGAATTGAGTGCCAAGATAACTTTCCCAATTATAACTTTGTGTAATAAATTTTGCAATTGCAATCGCATTTAAATAACTGATAACTCAAAAGAAATTATACTGGTTCATCCGGAACGATAAGGACCATAAATGGGCGGGGGTGCGGGAATACGAAATAATATTATATATGAGAGTGGACCGTATATGCGGGGTGCGTTGCGAAATTATAGTTAAGGAGATACACAGTTTTATTAAAAGGACACAGACACACGAACATAAAACTTACTTATTGTTGAATCACTGCATTACACACGAGTAGTACAACTTCTCAGGGCTGCGTTGATAACAAAAATGAATTGTTGTACAAGGCATTAACTTGTCCATTACACGCGCGGCGCGTTATAAAAATATACTTTAGATAGGACCTCACCTGTGCTTCTAATCCCAAAATCAATACCTTTTGTAGAAACTCGCTGCTACACCACTGTAGTTAACCGGTGCATCCCTGAATTGCTACGGGAAGTTCGCCCCTTCAGACCTAATTTAAATTTATAACGTCACGCTCATTTTGCCCTTAACAAATTTTTTGCAATACACTGTTCAATAGGGACTGGGTTCGAAGAAGAATTGGAAGCAGACAAATTTGGTTTTTAGAAAGATTGTGCAGTAAGAATGCTATATTGTGCCTTAAAGTGATTTTAGGAAAAGATCAGATGTATCATAGAAGTACCACATGCACAGCTATTTAGATGCAAAGAATGCTGTAGAAAGTGTTGATTGGTACAGTTTATTTAAAATATCAATGGACCTAAGTAAACGCTTTGAAATAGGTAACATGAAAATAAAATCAATGGTAGAATTTAGTGTTGGACAAGCTTACGTTTTATCACCTGTAATATTCAACTTATACATAGATAAAGCAATACAAAAAAGGTGAAAAAGTACAATAAAACAGAGAATGAAATATAGGTAGAAATACTTATTACAGAATATCAAAGAGAAATAAAAACCAATACTAAAATGAAATACGAGAAAAAAAAATGAAAAGCTAAAGCTACAGATGCAATCATATTATACAGATAGTAAACTTATTCAAATATTTAAGGAACCAAATAACCAACGGTACACGTAAATCGAAAGTAGATAAATGTATCATAAGAGTGGAGTGTATCCCGTTAGGATTGCAAAACATGTACTATAGGCAAATAAGAGAAGACGAGGTCAGAAACTATTGAAATATGGTACGCTAGAGAAGAGTTGGAAATCAGCTGAAAGGATAGGGAAGAAATAAGGATGACTACTACAAGAAGATATTACCATATGGAAAACGAAAACAAACTAGGATTAGGTAGATTTATAATGAATATTTTTCTTGGTGGTAACTTATGATTACAAAAAAAAGTAGGGTGCGTAGAATGATTAATGTAGATTGACAAAGATTAAAATATTTGATCAGCTAACACAAGGTGGAAAGTATTAATCGTTACGTAAGAGTGCAAAGACTAGCTTATGATCAGAAGCGAAGCAGGACTACCACCTATCATACAAGATCGTGTATGGAAAAACAATATTGTACAAAATCGAAGTTGTATTATTCAAAATAAATTTATTTAATGCACTCGTATTGAAGTTAGTATGATAACTTAGGTGATTTACACTATAAACGAGACAAGTAAATAGATGATAATAAGTAGAACTAATACATTCAGTTTACTTAACAAAGTAGTCAATTATCTTTATCCCACAACATATACGCACAAAGTATTGTTCTGTTGCTATATGCTGAATGATAACGGGTCCCAGTACTGACAAGAACTTTGTCAATTTGGAAGATAAACTTAGACTTTTGTCTGTTTTCTAAAAACATAATTATTTAATGTTTAAATTATTCAAATCATTTAAATCTTCGACTACATAGAACAAGAAAAAACCACATCTTATAACTAATCAAACATATAGAATGGGTTTGGGTTTTAGCACAAAACTTCAAAATTTCAAAACCTATATGATTAAATGTTATTACCAGTTTTTCATGCAGTAAAAAGCTATTTTTAGACGATACTCTAAATCTTTATCTATCCAGCCATCCCGCATACAGCAAGGTTAATTATCGAATGAGAAACATTTTGAACGATTTTTTTTCACGAGTCGTACATGTGTAAACGTCGATGAATCATATAAGGTAGCAATAGAGTTTCTTTGCAGATCGACATATATGTTTTTGCCACTTTTGCAATCATCCACAATTTTCTCTGAAAATTTTATTCTTCTTCAAAGATTCATTCTTTTTCCAAGATCATTATATAGGTAGAATTCGTCATAGTTGAAAATAATTTCTCTTGGAAGATCGTTTAACAAATTTGCTGTTTTATCAAAACACTTAGTAAAGTTTCTTTGCGTGTGGATAGCTCCAGACAGCATATTCCAACTTCTATTTTTAAAATTGCTGCCTCTTTCTGATGATTAAAAATAATGAGACAACAAGGTTGTTTCTCTATGTTTCACTTTGTAATTATTGTAAAAGTATCGATGTGGAAATTTGTATCGTCTGGGTGCACGTCGAAGAATACAAACAAGTACCTCTATCGATTTTATTTAATCTTCAACGTTTCTTCCACCTTTTCGAGCAGATAATATTTTAGAAAATTCTAATTTTTCGTTGTGTCTAATTGAAGTTACTTCCAAAATTTTGATTAAAATCACCTCTACTGATAAGCTACTAAGATTTTTTGTAGTTTTTAAATGCTTTTGTTAAAATATATTCAAAGTTTGAAGTATGAAAGCTAAAATACTTACGGCTGTGGATCCAGAGCACTTTACATTAAAGAACGGGAAAAAATAAAAGTGGACACAAGTCACTGCTATTCCATTGCTATGCTATGCTAACCTATTCAACGATTTAGTGTAAGAATTTGAGTAAAGCTCGACCACAGTTGCGGTCAACTACGCACACGCGGCTAATTCGTGTATTCTTTTTCAGACAACAGAGCGATAGCGCTTTGCTAGTGTTTGTTCGAAGTATAATCGTATAGCAAAGCATTCTCTTTTTACAATATTGTTTTTCTTGTTACTATTGTAAGCAAAATATTTAAAAGTTTCTGGGTTTAAAAAGGTCTATAATTGGATGCAAACTCTATCATGTAAGGACCATGTAGCACTAAAAGACTAATTTTACACACTATACCAAAATCAAAAGTTATACTGTTTTGTCCCAAAAATTAAATTTACATTTTATTGAATTATCTGTTTCTTGTAAGCTATTTTGGATTGTTTGGTATCTTGGCACAATTACATAATTATTAATAGCTATCGCATTCTGGTTGCTCCGAATAATTTGTAGCATTTCTTTGAAATGTTAAAATCATATTTCCTTTTTAGACTACATGCATTCTTGAGCTAAAGATGATTATTTTTGTAATCTTACATTGTTCATCCTCAAAGGTTGTCAAATTCATTATAAATGTTTTAAGGTTAAAGCTAGTTTACCTGCTCTCCGTTGGTACGTTTCTTTTGGTCCGTTAACGTATAAATGCGAAACAAGTGTTTTTTGTTATCCGTTGAACACACACATCTGTCATAAAAATCCGTCGTAAGTAAATACGGATTCGTTGTTTTTAGAAAACCACTTTAGCGAGGCCCAAAAATATTTCAGGGTTCTATGCTAACAGACTACCATTCCAGATAAAATAGAAAAAGAATACGGGTTGTTTTGTTAATACTTGTATCATGGCCTATATACGTACACAATAAACTGACAGCTTTACAAAGTCAACGGAGCAACGGATGAAAAATGTTCAACTTAAACCAACTTTTTCGTTGAAAAATAGAATGTGACTATTTAACCCATTTTCGCCTTCTGGTTGGTCAACAAACAAACGGACACGTATAAGCAGGGAACTTAGCTTAAGAATGGTATCGTCCTTATCTTGTGTCCTAAATGAGTGCGATTTTATTATTCGTTTGTTTTGATTAACAATGAATAATGTTGGTGTTTACGACATCATCATATTGTAACGAAGAAGGTTGGCATGTTAAACTATGCCAATTCGGGAAATGATGAAGCACCCGTTTTTGGTCTAAGTTAGTGTTTCAGCAAGATAATGTTACATATGTTAGATAAAGAAAAACTCGCAATCAATTTTAATTAAAAAAGATAGCATGCAAACTTGAGTAGGTACAGTAAACCTTAGAATAATTATATATCGAATTGACTAATAGGATTAGTTGGTAGAGTTTAGAATTATATCCTACCAAATTAGTGAATTTTACTTTTAAGAAGAAGTTTCTTCCAGTAGAGAACTACATATTAAGAACTAACTTTTTAGCAAAGTCCCAGAAGTTCCAGCAGGAACTGGTTAAAACAAATCGAGTCCAGGGAAGGTTTAGTGTGGGTTGGTTTTGAAGCAATACAAATATTAATGCTCTATAAATAAGTGTCGTTTCCTCCTCATATAAATTACTACGATACTTGCATTGCGACATAATTGTTTAACTCAAAATATATTACACAATATTTTTCCAAGCACTAAGCCAAAAATCAAAGAATAAAATAGCATAGAATAAAACCGAATTAAATTGAATACAATTGAAGCCTTAAAAAGGTCTACTTTCAATTTTTCAAAATTGGCAAAAATTGGCTAATTGAAAACAACTTATAAAAATTGTAGATACTTAAACTTTGCACAGAGTTTTATTAATTACCGTATTACTTTCAATAACTTGGTTTTTCAGCAGATCAATAAGAGATATTTTCTTAAAACTACATTCGTCCAATTTAAAACTTAACATCCAGGTTGAAAATCATACCATGGTTCAGATACTGATCCAGATACTAATTAAAGGTCAAAATGTTTCGAACTTTAACCTCAAGAGTTATTGGTAAATATGCGCTTAGAAAACAAAAATATTATCGGATTCAAACTTATTCTAGCCAACAAATATTTTTATAATTTTACAAAGGAAACTAAAAATTATTCTTGCAAAATCAAATAGCGCGTATCCAACTTGTAATTAACAGTATTAAATCCTTTCAATTTTTATTTTACGTTGACGTTAAATTCCAGTTTACCAGTTTGTCCATATTATTTCAAATCTCTTTTTAGAATACTAGTTTGCAAAACTGCAGCTACTACTTTTAATTAATTAGCTTTAGAGAAGCCTTTGTATCGAACAACGTCCAACTTCTTTAGTATTTATGGAAAGCAAATGATACTTTATCAAAAAGTATGCAACTCTGCTTGTTATTTAGCTGCAAATAAAATCTTTACTCAACGTTAAGTATTTCTTGGTAACAAATCGCGAATTAATACTTGAAATCGCCGAATACTAAATCTCAATTCTTACATGTTACTTGAAAAAACGCGAATTAATTTTGAATGAATTAATCTAATCCAGTTCCGGTTTTATAAACAATATAATCTAACTACGTCATATTTTCCATACGACTCCAGAATTTTTCTTGAGAATTTGTCTCGGCTGTTGCAAAAATTTACGAGAATATCGGTATTTAGCGATCAATTAGTGTCATGCTACGTGTTTACGAGTATAATAAAAGCGTCGTCAGTCTTTGTCCAACGTACGAAGTTGAAGGTTGCGTTGCACGCAATCCTGTACTAATACAGAAAACTGTAAAATCGATCTTTATTACTTTTTAATGTTCGTAGGACGTTTAAGTTTCTTAGTAAAGAATGACGTATTTCAAAATTCTTTATTATTCACGAAGGTTCTAGATTAATATTTACTTTAAAACTCATGAAGTGTATTAAAATGTTGTACGGAATTCAATTTAGCTAATTATTTAAAGCTTTTATTGCCCTATTAGCAATAAGGTTGATATGGTTTTTACGTTAAATAAAGCGAATATATTATGTACGGGAAATGAAATAAATTCAAATGCATCTTCATGCACGGAAAATTAATTTAGTCTATTGATAAATGCAATAAAATCGCATTTTATCTCTTAGCAATGAAAACTCATTTTTGTTAAGTAAACTTTATTTACACACACGGAAAACTATATTTACAGTTCCTAAAGTACGTTTTGCTTAAACCTCTCTTTCAATTATTCAATAAAATTTTTGGAATAGCATTATATGGAAAAATTTTCCTCTTCAGTGTATTTAATTATTTCTATTTTTTTATGTAAGTTACAATTAAAACATCACTTCGATATTCATTATAACATTGTAATTATTAAATTACAGTATACTTACTACATACTACAAATATTTTCTTCGCAAAGTAACAGCTCGTGACTTAAATCAAAATAACATTTCGCGATCGAATTTAAGAATCGAATGAATTATTTAATAAACGTTTCCTTGTATATAAATTATTGAACCACCATTTTAATCTTTCCTACAGCTTGTGATTATTTCCTCCTCCAGCTGTTTCTTAACGTTGCTATCAACTGGAGTTTATCATAAACAACTTTATCGACCAATGACAAAATTCAACAAGTTACCGCCTTTGCGGGTTATCTCTGCCCTACTTAATTTGTGACTCCTCCTCTGTCTTATGACCTCGGCTAGCATATATTTGTAATTATAAAAATTCAGTAAGTTTGGATCCCATTTAATGAAACTAATGCTTTATGTACAGCTTTGACGTTATTTACAATACATTTTCAAATTAATTCACCTTTATAAATTTCATTTATCAACAACCATTTAATTTGTACTAAAACCCAAAGTCACCAAAGAAAACTCATTATCTTTACCAACAAATGTAGAATATTCTAAATCCGTTTTCTTATTATTATTTCAATACGTATTCAACCCTTTGTTGACTTGTTTACAAGCATATAATATTTAGCCAATTTGATATTAAAAATAAAATAAAATTCTTGTAGAAAAACAGATGCCTTATAACTAACAATCTGACCTGGTTTTATCTTTTTACGACGACGCTTCCATTAAAATTAATCTTCCCCAATTTTCGATTCCATTTAACTTATCACCATTATGGACCAACACCATTAAATTATAATTTTATACTTTAATCATTCTTGCCATAGACTTCAAATTTGTAATTCGTTCACCCTATACTTCAAGATTATGTTCTTCCTTTCGCCTCGACATTTAAATTGTTTTATTGTAATCTTTCTTAACATCAAGCATTCTGGCCTATTTTCCCTCAGACCTCGAAGCCCTATTATTTTTATGTCTTAGTTTACGATTAATTCATAAAAATAATCCTACTTACGTTTTAAACGGTAATTTTCATATACACACTCATTTATTTCACTTTGTACCACTTGTTACGTATTATTCAGTATTACTGGCAATGCACTTGGGCCTTCATTGAGTTCAAAACTGACTTTCTTATCGCGGTGCTTGCTAATATAATTTCGAATCCCCACTGCATCCGTGGTGTGGTCTAGAACCTGTCGTTTGCTTCGGACCAATCAAGTAATTCCATTTCGAATATTTTCTGATGTAATGCTCTGCGTTCGTTCATAATGCCCACCTGCCTGCAGGTGTCTTCACTT
Organism: Platerodrilus igneus; assembly: GCA_036346225.1. Classification (NCBI taxonomy): domain Eukaryota; kingdom Metazoa; phylum Arthropoda; class Insecta; order Coleoptera; family Lycidae; genus Platerodrilus; species Platerodrilus igneus. The sequence continues at coordinate 393,752 of JARFIW010001381.1, forward strand.
ATCAACATGCTGTATTTTGATAGAATAGTCGCCTTTCCATAAACAACTGATGCAATTTTACTTTAAACTTTCATTGTTTACATGCGATTCACGCAATTTTAATCATTTCTCTTATCAAAATGGTTAGATCTTTATACGCATTATATTAGCTACATGAAACTCTATTTTCACATCCGTATTACTTAATCGTCTGAGACTCTTTTCTTAATGCGTGTCTAATTATACTTTATCATTTATACGCGTGCTTCCACTGAAAAATATTCTTATTCGCTTTACTTATGTCAACTGAACACTATCTACAGGGTATTTAATCTTTACCATCCGTTTAATACTCGTATTTCTCATTCCTACGCCAACTATGCGTCTTCCTATGTCTTTCCTGCGTCGCCCAAAACTATTTCTACTTTGTACACAGGGTGTTGCCTACTTACTATCTACTTCTATTTCTTACTTATTTCCTAAAATAACTACAATTTTCTGCTGCCTATTCTAATTACTCATTCTCTAATGACCTCCACTATGTCGTGCACCCTTAAACAACCCTTATCACAGCATAATTCCCCCAAATTAAAATATAAAATTTTATATCAATGTCCTTTTTTGTTGCCCAACGTGAACTTAAACTCACATTGGTATGAAATTATTATATTTTTATTTCCATATTGAAATTCAACCTTTTCATTATTAATCTCATATTTACATTTTATTTATCCCATACCTATGTCCTATTATACTATACTATTCCTACCTATGCCTATTCTTATGTTCAAATCCTAATCTATTTCTCTATGTATACCTATTCATAATTTATTTTACATTTCCTTTTATCTATTCATCTGTCCTTGCATGGGCCAATTCAATTTATTTATTTTCAACTTCCCCCTTTTTCACTCTTAAATCTGGGTCCTTTTAATCTATATTTTTCAATCCTATATTTATTATCTATCCTATATCCTAAAAATCTAACCCTACTTTGAAAAAATTCACACTTCCTTAAATTCAACCTTAAACCTGCTATATTCAACTCTAATAATATTCTCTCTAAATGTACGTAGTGTTCCTCTACACTATTACTAAATATTAATATTTCATCCTTATAGTGGATACTAAATTCCTCATACAGTCCCAAAATATTCTTGATCACATTCTCTAATGCATCCGTGCTCGAGGACAAACCAACCGGGACCACCCTAAATTGATATATTTTTCCTTCTACCGAAAAACCCGTATATTTCCTTGATTCACGCGCTAATGGAATCAAACACAATGAATTCTTTAAGTCTAATTTGCTATATATTTTCTTATTACCTATTCTTGCTAATATGCTTTCCATCGTTGGTGGACAATTGTATTGCGGCTTCGTTCGCTTATTTATCTCTCTTGCATCCAAACATAACCTAATGCTATTATCATTTTTCTTCACGACGACTAATGGATTCACAAAATGTGTACTGGAGTTTTCTATAATGCCTTCACGTAACATTTCCTCAATTTCTTCCTTCACTCTATTCCTATATGCTACTGGGATAGTATATATCTTATTGTTAAACGGTTCCTCATTCATTACTTCTAACTTGTGCACATAACCCTTGGCAATTCTCGACTTCGACCCAATTAATTCTGAATGCTTATTCAATAATACATTCACCCTATTTTTTAAATCATCTGGACACTTAATCTCTTCACTTTCATTACCCCCATTATTTATCTCTTCACTAAACTGATTAATATTTACGCAGTCATCTTCTATTACTATATTCCCCTCTTCATACCATTTAATATATTTCCCATTACACTCAATCTCTTTAGTAGACCATTTAGTGACGAACCAGCACCACATTTCCTCCAGAATCCCACATTTCCTCACACATCTGGACCAAAAAGTTTTCTTCGACTAACCATTTTTCATCTTTCGAGATAAATATCTTAAATTTTTTATCTTTCGAGATAAATATCTCTTAAATTTTCCTCCACGAGATAAACCTATTTTTAAGATTTTTACCGCTAACATTCTGGACCAAATAGTTTTCTTCGACTAGCCATTGCATCTTTCGAGATAAACCTACCTTGTTTGGTATCAATTAATATTAGATTTTTCTCAGGTACCCGAATTTCTAGGAATTTTTCAGATTGCATCATCCCCAAGGGAGCTACCCCAATTTTAAGATTTCTTACCAAGACCGATTTCTAACCGTCCGCATAAATTTTTTTAGTCATGCGATACATCTTGTTAGTTTAAAATTTTACACAGAATTCGAATCTGCAAACAGATTTGAAATCGGACCACGCCCTGCAAAGTTATACTTTAAGCTCTCAAACCTCTAAATTTCGCCTTTGCTCGTATATATTTAACTCCATTTTTTAAAACCTTTTTCGCTACCCAAGGTATATGCTTTAACCAAACAGTTAGAGGTAGTAACACAAAAGTTTAATAATTTATTTTATCCAATTTACAGTTTAATAAACTATTACAATTTTTACAAAGTATAGCATTATTTCCTGTGTGTAGCCGAAAGTTTAACCTGTAACAAAAAAAGATTAATGGGTTGTTTAAAATAGACGTGTAACAAAAAGAGATTAATGTAAAAAAAGAGGAGACGTGTTTTCAGTCAATAAGACATATTGTCGTTAACAATATGTTTTACCGTCCAGCGACACCACGTGGAGGTAAACACATGCCGCCGGGAACAAAGGAAATTTTAAGGATGGGGGAGGGTAGATATGCTTATAACTAACTTATATACTATATATACATAATAAAATATAAACAACTATCTAATATCCTTATGCCCCCATGCGTAGGTTGATATGCTTCCGGGGATGACGTAACGCTTGTCATCTGCGCCCGATAAACTAATTTTATTAATTAATTGGGTGTACAAAACGTGTTTTTTACTCCGGATTGATACCATCGTATTCATGAGGGCATCTCTATTATTAATAACAACATCCCTAAAACTATCTACACTAATCCCCGCCACCACATTACGACTAACACCCTTAATTTTCTTAACAATGTCTTTCTCACTAATAATGCAATACGATTTGGCCCTGGTGCCGACGAACTCCAAGACCAAATCGCCACAAAACTCGTCCTTAAACTTACCCAACACCTTTTTGTTTATAAGTGGTATATTGTACTTATTGTTTGGAGGGTAATCACTTGTATCAAAATGCTCAATGTTCGCGTTAATGTCACTGTATAAGTCTGGCGTCTCAACACTATAAACTAAAGAGTCTGTATCCGTATAAAGCAGGGACAATCTGGGACCATACAGAGGAACCATGGTACTGTAGTGAAACTCATACATAAGAGTTTTTGACAAATCTAAAATTGACAATCCTGCATAGATTGGTTTATTATAATTAATTTTAACACGATCCATCTGTATAATCGCCAGATTTTCCCCAACACGGTACAACTGTTAAAGTTAGGTTTAGCTATTAGTCCACTCGCGCACAACTTTTTCCCTCGTGCTCCCATCGCGTGACTATTTTGACATCGACCCTTTGTCCACGTTCTCCATTGTTTTACCAAAACCGCATTGTTCATAAGTTTGAAAAATCTTTTCAAACGCGTTAGCGGCAGAGGTACGGAGATTCGTGTTGAGATCAATGTAGGGTTTTAACCCGTCGACTGATCAAACTCCAACACGCGATGCACAACAGTTAATTGCAGACCGTTACGCAGAGCCTGCTGCAAGTTGCGATAGTGAACAATGTATTTTGTTTTGTTCAGAAGGGTGGGAGTAAAGGCGTCTTCGAAAACGGCGTTGGAGGTACCATCGATTCAGGGCGGAAAGGCAAGTCATTGTGATCGTTGTGAAGATGTTCTGGATACTGTATGTCAACTTCAAAATATACCCTTTTTCGTGCGTGCTTGGTATATTTAATATTTCATGTTTTATACGATGTACCTGGTCCGTGTTTAACCATCTAAAGCCGCTAATGGGTAAATGTTGGGACATGGCCCATCCGTATAAATTGTTAGCATCCAGATACGTTAAGTACTTGGATGACTCGGGTTGTAGTCTTCCATATACTTGTTGTTGGCTTTAGCATACCGAGCTGCACTGGGTTAACCCACCACGTATTCCTTTCTTAATAAAATGTTGCATGCTGACATCGGTCAACAACTCGAGCTTCACCCCAGTGCGCTTTAACATGGCATCCCAACTCAAACTAGGAGCAGTCACGTACTGGCATGGGTCTAGATCATAGGTTTTGTGCAGACGTCTCTGAAGTTCTCGAAAATGTCTGCTAGTAACAAAACGTCCGTTTTCAAATAAAGATTTAAAGCGTTCGGATTTTGAATGTTCTCCATACATTCTGTGCGTGTTCATAATCTGTATACGACACCGCTGTGGCGGTTAGACCGTTGTAGAAAGCATTTTGTGGTGGTAGAGCCTTCTCTTCAATACGGTAATATCTTTCACGTAGTCGTACGGGAACACACCCTTCCGATGTAATAGAGCAAACTCTTCGGCATTGGGAAACAGCTCTTTAGTTCAACAAACTGTTCAGCATTCAAGTTGGATGCTAGTTTATTTAAGCTAGATGCCATGAAGCGTAAGGAGTCTACAAATCTCAGTGTGATGAAAGATTCATCAGTTTCATCGTCGTTTTCCTTATACAATCTAACGTTTTTGTAAACGATATAAACCTCTCCTTATTATTCGGGATGACAGTAACCCGTTCTTTGTCGTATCCCAACTCTTTCACAATTGGAAATGTTAATCAAAATAAACCCTGTTTTTGGCATTGGGAGTGTGCGGCAAAGCGAAATCTCCTGAGAGGTGGCAGTGATCCTCACCCTCTCATTTCCCAAAGGCTGCTTACAGATGCCAATCCTCAACCATATGAAACAACAACTCATCTAGGGGTTCCATTGGAAGCATGGGGTGTTTGTTTTAAATTTTTCCCAATCGTTGGGCTTCCTCTTTCATCTTTTCCATAAAAACTTTTGCGGTTCAGGTCCTCTGTACAGCTCAAATTTGTTAAACGAGTCATCGTATGAACATTTGATATAGTATGCAAAACTGAAGGGTTCGTGGTGTTGTGTGCTGTTGGTGAAGGAAGAGGTGGGATCCGGAACTGCAGAGCTAATAGGCTTCAACACACTTTCGAAGTCAGCATAAATCACGAACGGTACCCGCATTTGTTTGTGGATGTTGGTGAACTCGAGGATGTTGTTGAAGTGGTTCGGCATGGTTGTCACCACATGGTTGCAGTCTTGTTCGGGTGTTTAACAATTTGCTTCGTGGAAAACACAAGACATCCATCGCAAAAATTTTTGGGGGACAGCTGCTTTCTCACTAGCTTCCCCAAATCTTTGATCCAACAGTAGTGGGACTTGCATCCATCCTGAATGTACAGTAGGTTCACATGCCGAACCCTTTTATTAGTGGTGAAATGTAGCGGTCCAACGATGAACTTGCCTTCTACCCCAAAAACGTTGATGCTGATGTCGTTCTGCTCCTCAAACCTGGGAATGTCCTTTATGGGCATCGGGAACAGTACTCCTGTTACGTCGAGTACCGTGCTGTAATGCGGGTAGCTACTGACCCTTTGCGGATTGGAGCATCATCAGGTTCAGCCCCACAACACACCAGGCAAAACATGCATTGTCTTGATTCTGGATGTTAACGACGGCTCCTTATCCTGAATCCATTTGGGAAGCTCGATGTAGGAGGATCCCGCATTGGTTGGTACTTGTTAACATTTACCTCCAAACAACACTGTTTCAGAGTCCATCCTAAAATTTAAAAATTAGAAAAATTAATAATTGTAGAAACTAACCAGAATCACGTTCTTGGAACTCGTCCGACTTAGCCGACATCCTCTCCACAAAGGTGTTGTAGACCGCTCCCAGGTCACTGGAGGAGGTGACCACAACATTTCGGGTGTTGAAAGATTTAACATCTTCAACACCCTCTGCCGCAGTCATCTTGGTGTAGCCACCAAACAACTCGCAATTAACCTTGAGGGAGGTGTGTATAGCCAGCTGTTCCCCGACTAAGGTTATGAACCTCTCCTTCTGCTCGCATAGAAAATCCAATAGACCTAAAAATACGAACTAAGCAAACACAAAATACTTATAAAAAATACATACCACTAGTATTAGCATTTTTAATTCTGTATGTAGCGATTCGAGTTTTGAACGCGGTTGCTACTACTTCTACACCTCCATCCAGGACACGGCTAGCAGCGGTCTTGTGCGCGTTAGATCGCTGGTGGGCTACCAAGTTGACAACGTCCACATTGCATTCCGCACATCTCCGCGACTTCTTGGGGCAGGTCCTCAACGGTTGGTGCGGTCGGTCGTTTGATCCCAGATGGTCCGGCAACGGGGCAGCCACACCATGCTTGGCGTCCTTGTGCCGTTTGGCTATCCTTCCGCGAGAAGGATGCAGGGCATGCATCGCAAACAAAAGACCGGTGGTTTCGATCCCCGTCATGCTGCTGGAACAGATGTCGTTTTAAATTATCACCCTCGAGAAGACAGCCCCGCAGACGTTGCACACGAATGATGCCATTTTTCTATAAAGAAATTAAAACTGGTCAAAGACTTTTAACAGTTGTAACTAGCCGAAGACTAAACAAAAACTGAATTTATATCGCATTGCATGGTGCTTTTATACCCTGTTGGTAGTTTACTTTTAAAAACCCAGCGTCGTTTAACCTTGAGTAACATTCCAAACTAGTCTATTTACCTTGGTGAAAACCAGTTAGCTCTCTGCTTATTCATGCATTCCAAACTAGTCTAATCCACCAGTAAAACCTAATATTCTTAACTAACCTTGAATCGGATTACAAACTAGTTCATGCCTGTCTGTAAAATACTGCAAATGATAATGAGGAGCATGCGCAACAACAACCCTGAAACATTTAAAAGGATGATCTGCATAGGATTCCTTCTCAGTCATCTCAGTGAAATCAGTGCAAAGCAATGGAGTCTGTAGATGTTAATAATGCACAAGTTTCGTATACCGAAAATCTGATTAATAAGTTTACGTATAGTTTAAGTGAATTGGGTGAACACCCTCATAATGTGGAAATTGGGTTTGTTATAAACCAGAGAATAAAACCCGTATTACGATTGGTGTGTAGCAAGAAATATTGTGGCAACCATGTTCTGGAATTGACATACGAAAATTGGTTAGCATTTACAAATTTTCAAGTGGAATTTCAAATCAACGTATTTTCTCGTGACGTTAAACACTCGATTAAATGGTGCACCGAAATGGAAGATCTACACATACAACTAGGAGGTCCGTTTTTATCACTCTGTCACCAGTTCTGGATCAACCGAGGACGAAACGTTCCAGTTAAAAATAATAATGGGTGATAGCTCGATAGTTATAAATGAATTGGAGTGCCGTAAAATATTCCATATGCGAGAGTGTTTGAGTATCAACTTAAACAGTTGGAAAGTCGCAACTTCCCAGCATTATACAGCGAATTAGTAGGGTTTGTTGCTAATTCTAATTTAAATGATTGCGATGGGTTTAATACTATGACTGAAGGGAGAAACGAATTAAAATCTTGATTGAAGGCGAAGTTCGAATTGCAATATTTTATTCTACAACGAATTGAATCAGAGGCACTAAATGCATTGGAGCTGGTTATATGTTTTCCGGATATATTTGTGCAAGATGTGATGCGTACAAGAACATTAGTGGAAATGTTTAGACGTTTAAATTTGTCAGAATCTGAAGATTCTGGTTATGGTGATAACTAGAAAGAGTATAAAAGACAGTCCAAGAGACGTGGATGTAAATGTATTGTTATTGTAAATATATTGTAAATTTTTGAAAAAGTATAAATAGACTCGTTGTTGTTTATTTATTTAGTATAGTTTGAGATTTTTTGAGTAAACACATGATTATCTGTTCTGGAGAGGGTTTAATCAACAGCGCTATAAACAGGTTACCGTTTGAGTGCATATTCCAGGTTATCAGTACTGCGGTCCTGGTACAAAGTTGGATGAGCGCTTAAAGAGGTGATCCTGGAATAAACGAATTAGATAAATTGTGTAAAGACCACGACATTGCATACGCCAAGTACCCGACGATCTTCCAGCCAGACACCGAGCAGATAAAATTTTAGAAGAAGAAGCCTGGGGGAGAGTTAAGTCTAAAAACGCAAAGTTTGGGGAAAAAGCCGCAGCTTGGTTTGTGACAAACGCTATGAAAGCGAAGAGAAAAATGGGTATGGGTTTAAAGAAGAAAATAAGTTTTAAAGGTGGATTCTTGAAGAAAATACGCTCCGCAATAGACCGAGTTGGTTCCGACAACTTGAAAAAGCTGTTAGATGTTGGTATTCTAATTGGTAAAAAAATCATAAAAGGAGCCGGTGGGAGAAACAAAATTAGAGTCCCACGTATTATACCCGTTCCACAAAAGGAGGTTTTTTACCATTGATTCCGATATTCGCGGGACTAAGTGCCCTAGGGGCACTAACAGGTGGTGCTGCAGGGATAGCTAAAGCAGTAAGTGATGTCAGAACGGCCAACGAACAGCTTAAGGAGAGCGAACGACACAACAGATCTATGGAAGCCATTACCGTTGGGAAAAAAGGAAATGGGATGTTTCTAAAACCATACAAAAAAGGCACGGCATTATTCTTGAAACCGTACAAACAGGGGCGCAGCATTTGTAAAAAGGTATCAAAAAACTAAGCAAGTTACCTCGAAGAGCTCTCACCGATGTAGATATAAGGAAACACGCATCTAACATTCCTCATTTTCGCGGTGTCTTTTCTAGAGATCAGTTACAGAAGATTAGACCGCATGTCAACGAATCGGTGTGATTAATTTGGATACCACCAAAGGTTCGGGTACACATTGGGTGGGGTACCGAAAACGTAGGAAATAGTGTGTATTACTACGATTCGTTTGGAGACTTGAGACCACCGGAAGAAGTGAAGAGATATTTTCGAGGTTGTAAAATTTACTACAACAGTGTACCGGAGCAGACTTACAACACATACAATTGTGGACATTTAGTGTTAAAGTTTCTTAGTGACAATGGCTAAAACAGTGAGCGTGTTCGGGTATGGTAATGTCATATCGACAGGATCCATTTACCCACCAATTAAATTGAAACAAGACGGTGAATATGCTTTGGGTCTAGTGGGACTGTACACTTGTAACACTGTGCAAAACATACATCCAGGAAACAATAACTTATACTTTAACGATCCAGAGCATCGCAGAATAACCATTGAACCTGGATCATACGAATTAGAAGAAATAAATGCATATATACAGGACGTCTTCAAAAAATGGTTCAGTCAGAAGCCGGACATCAACGAGAACATTGAAAATATTTTAAACTGAGTGCCAACAATAATACATTAAAGTGTTCTATACGAAGCAGTATACCGATTGATTTTGGGCAAACCGTAAAAACAATATTGGAAGCATCTTGGGGTTTACCAACCGCAAATTGGCTGCAGATACCGTACATATCGCTAATCAGCAAGTGAACATAATATCGGTCTCAAACATTTTTGTGGAAACCAATATCACCAGCGGATCATTCAGAAACAATTTTCTTACGCACAGCATATTCGAATTCAGTCTATCTGTACCACCCGGGTATAATCTGGAAAAGGAACCTAACCACGTCATATATTATCCGCTGAGCGTGACAGAAATCGATAATATTACAATCAGACTAGTCGATCATTTGGGTGAATTGGTAAACTTTTCCCGGAAACATACACCTGTGTGAGACTGGAAATAAAAAGTAGCTGAAAATGCCTATCGATTTTGTATATAAAGCACGCTACAACACCCCAGACGATTAGAAGTGAATACGGCGTCAAAGCGTCAAGTTGTCGAGAGACTTACAGCAGAAGAAATACGTTTCTTAAAATCTTTGGGATTAAAAGTTATAAATGATGGGAGGCAGAAGTAAACGCAGCTTAGATCTCCACGGTGATGAAAACGTTAAACTTGGAAGGCTTAAATATGAGGACGTGCCCAAATTGGATGTGTTTGGAGGTTATAAATTAGACGAAACCATAATAAAGAAGATTATTATACATATCTTCCTTTACATTGAATGCAGAAAACAACGATAGAATTTCAATTGAAATCCAGAGCAGTGATAACATCACATACCCTCATGAAAGTTTCATATTTATAAAGGGTACCTATAAGCCTACGGAAACATTAAGGGAAGCGTCAACAACTGTAGACCCGATTAGAGCAGCAGAACCAGACCCTAAAGCTTACGAATTTACTAGAAATGCACCATATTTTCTGTTTGAGGAAATTCAATACAAATTGGGTAATAATCAAATAATAGATGTCTGTCGAATCCCTGGAATTACAAGAACTATTAAAGGTTTAGTATCCATGGAAGAATCAGAAACAAAATCTATTACACATACCGGGTGGAAACCCGATACCATATTCAAGATGGACGGTTTAGTTGTGCTATACCGCTAAAACCATTTTGGGTTTTTGAAGATTACAAGAAAACTATCGTCAACATGCCTCAAGAGCTGATTTTAATCAGATCCAAGTCGGACGTAAATTGCTACAAGTCGATTGGAAATACAGTAACGTTCAAAATACAACGTATTTCATGGGAGGTCCCGCATATAACATTAAGTGACTTCGCCAAGGCGTCGCTGCTTTCGGAAATGCAAAATCAATCATCTATAATGGTTGCATTCAGAAAATGGGAACTACATGAATTACCGTCTCTAACACAATCAAAGTCGCAAGTATGGAGAATTAAAGTATCGAACGAAACAGAGAAGGCTCGGTGGATATTACTGGCGCTGCAAAATGGGAAGTACGACAGGAAAGAAGAAAATGCTACAAGCTTTACGAATGCCAATATAACCAATGTCAAAGTGTTTTAAACTCTCAGATGTTCCTCAAGGTCGATTAAATTTGGATTTCGAGCAGAATGACTACTTGCCAGCGTACCTGTCTTATGCATCTTTATGGAAAAATACTACCCGAACAAATCGTCAAATAAATGTTTAATGGACTACAACAGGTTTAAGGATTCACCTGTCTTTGTAATCGACTGTCGTCATCAATTTGAAAGCATCAAGGATGCAACGGTTGATGTAAGAATGGAATTAGAAGCTTCAAGAAATTTTGAACCGTCGATGAAGGCTTATGCTTTAATTATACATGACTCTATGTTTGAATATAATCCGTTTACGGAAATTGTTAATAGATTTATTCACAATTAAATATTTTGTATATATTTTTAATAAAATTGTATAAAAGCAAGGAATTATTTTGTTTCAATTAGTCTACTTTTATTTGTCGAATGGTGAGCATCTCCCACTCTGTACATAAGTTCTAGTTATTTTAGAGCGAATTTACCTCCATCAGAATAGGGTGAAATTGCCCTATAGAGTGAAATTGCCCCATAGGGTGAAATTACCCCATAGAGTGAAATTGCTCCATAGGGTGAAAGTGTCTCCGACAGTATTGGTTAGCATGGTTCGCAATTACATAAGAAAACGAAGTAGTGGATACAGTAACGAAGCATTAGAAAAAGCTATAGAAGAAGTTCGGCTGGGTAAATCAAGTATTTACTCCATCAGTAAAAATATAATATACCGAAAGAGACGTTAAGCTATCACCGCAAGCAGCAGCAAAAGCAAGCGTACGCTCGAAGCAATATGGAGACTGCGAAACAAGAAGTTAAAATACCTATACAGAATTATGATAACTTTGCTATTGCTAGTGCAAGAGAGGATGGTAAACATGGTTCATTGTTCCCGTCTAACATACGAGCTATATTCGCTGGACCATCGAGTTGTGGAAAACTAATGCTCTAATATCTCTGATCTTGCACGAGAACGGTCTTAGATTCCAAAACGTTTATGTGTTTTCTAAAAGTTTATATCAACCGAAATACGAATTATTAAGAAACGTTTTTACACCATTAAAAGAAGAAATTGGGTACCATGAGTTTGAAAATTACGATGATTTGATTGAACCCAGAGATACCAAAGAAGATTCAATTATGGTTTTCGATGATATACCTGCAAACGAGCAAAGTAAAATCACTCAATTTTTCTCGTTCGGCCGACATAAAGCAATAGATTCGTTCTATCTATGTCAAACTTACGCTAGTGCCTTAAAACATAGACTCAGAGATAACGCCAATGTAATCGCATTATGGAAACAGGATGATACAAACCTTCGCCATATCTTTTCGGATCATATAAGTGGTGACATGACATATCCGAAATTTAAAGAAATGTGTTTACAGTGTTGGGGTGACTCAAAACATAATTTTATAACTGTTGTGAAAGATTTTGATTTGGATAAGGGTCGGTATCGGAAGAATTTCGACGAGTATATAAATATTTGACATTATTCAAAACCGCTAGTTCTCATCCAAAGTTTCATGATGACGGACGTTAACAATTTTATTGCGAATAAACGCAGTCTTCATCTTATGCAGGATGCTGTACGAAAAAGTTTGTAGCGTACAAAAGGGAGACGCTACATCTCAGCAAAAATTCAAAGAGATGCACAAACAATTGATTGATCCTTGAAATAACCGCTTCCCAGTTGCAATCGATCACCGAAAAATTCCCACACCTACAACAAAGGTTAAAGTCGAAAACATGGACGTACCTATAAAGAAAATTAAACAACTCGTTCCAGAAGAACCGTTCCATCTTTACTATGCGGATGTGTTAGCTAGAGACGAGGACGAAAATATTGACAAATCAATTTATGGAGTAAAGTATAATGCGGAAACCGATACATGGAGTTTGTGGAAAAGTGTATTGGTAATTAACCCGGAAACTAGCGATATAACATTAAATAATGTGATATATCCAGGTACGAAGGGTTTATACAACCTGCTGGTTTACAAAGACATCAGCCCCGAAGATGGTGATTTCAATTTGCATGAAGATTTGCCGAATTACTTGGAAATGATCAAATCTGCGTCGATTTTGAGAAGAAAGTTTAACCCATTTGCGGTGCACGATTTAAGCGGATTCCCAACAAATAACAAAAGTTTAACAAATATGTGCAAAATATCTCACCGAATTTCGGAGGAATCCCGAAAGAAAACAGCCAAAGAGAAGAAAACAGTCTAAGGGATCGGGTTTAGGCTTTTCTAATCGGTTTTACAAAAGTTTAAATTCAAAGCCGGTGCAATATGTCTACTGGAATAATGTACATGAACTTGTGGATCGACTGAGATTGTTGAACGCATCCAACCGAGCTGGAAATACAAGCGAGGAAAACATTAACGAGATGGTGTCCATAATAGAAGAGTTGAGAGAAGAAGGTATAATACAGTGAGCTCAGCAAATAATTACACAGTTTTAAAATGCCTATCGACCGCTTCGGACGTTCAGAGCGTAAAGATGCTGATATTCGGCGCGGTCCTCCAGGTCGAGGATTTGTGCTAACGTTGGATGGTGATGGGTACGATATGCAGCAAAGAAGGTTAGTGAATTCATCAGACCCGAAAGAAGATAGTGATTGTGTTAATCAGAGAAGCACTATAGTATTCAAGTCTGGAGAAGAAACAATTAGTTTTCGTAAAAGAAGGCTAGTGGATGTAATGGATCCTAAAGAAGATAGTGATTGTGTTAATAAGAAATCTGTAATCAAGCTCGTGAATCAAGCCTTTTCATACTGTCTAAAAGTTCTGATGATATACAACGTAAAGATAAAGCCTTCAATGCAAGAAACCAGCGTATCGCAATGCTTGCTCAACCAGTTGAGCCATCTGATGCAGTTAATAAACAATATGTAAATGAAAAATTGGATAAGCTTGTATCTGACTTTAAAACGTTTATACAGTTTTTATTAATTTGACTGCAACTTCGAGACAAATGAGAAGGAGCTCAGTCTTGCAATAGCATCGATTTACGAGGCGTCACCAGCAGCTATAAAAACAAATACTACAAACCAAAGCTTCAGTTTATGTCAAAGGTGCAATTGGATAAAGATAACCCTATTAGTTTAGCAACAGTGTTAAGCAAAAATGAGTAAAGAAATCATCGTTAAGGAATTATTTAAACCTGCAAGAAAAATTTTCAGCGTCGTCATACAAATCTGAAACATGTGAAACGTGATCTTATCCAATCGGACTTGTGCGAAATGCAGCCTTACTCGCGTGTGAACAATGGGTACAGATATATTATAATAGCAGTGGACTGTTTCACAAAATATGCTTTAGCTGAACCTTTAAAAATAAAACTGGATCAGAAGTTACAAATGCTATGAAAAAATATTGGACAAAATGCTGCAAGGAGAAAATAACTTAAAAATCAATCTACAAACGGATTTTGGGAAAGAGTACTACAACCGCTGGTTTAAAAATCTTATGCAAAAATATAAGATAAACCATTACTCTACGTATTCCGCAATCAAAGCTAGTATGGTCGAGCGGTTGATTAGAACAATCAAAACAAATTGTACAGAAGATTTTACTTGCAAGGCAGTCATAAATGGGTGAATATTTTGCCTAAGGTTATGGAAGAATACAATAATACACCGCATCGGGCTATTAACATGACACCTATGGAAGCAGAAGAACATCCGGAAAGAATAAAACTTTACACCGCTAACAGCGTTTCTAAAAGTTACAAGTATAAGGTTGGAGACATTGTGCGTATATCAAAATATAAAGCAGTATTCGATCGAGGATTTCACCCAAACTGGAGTACAGAACTATTCAAAATTGTTAAAGTACAAAAACGAGACCGACAACCTATCTGCTACAAGATTTGGAAGGTCGGCCAATTCTAGGTGCTTTTACGGCGATGAAATTCAGCTCACAGCAGCACCCGACACGTACTTAGTGGAAAAAGTTTTACGGAAACGGAAGCACGGACGCGAATTATTAGTGTCGTGGTTGGGGATGGTAAAAGTTGGATTAAGAAAACAGACTTGCTTTAGTATCATCCAGATAATTACCTGGATGAAAAAATCATAAAAGGAGGGAGTAAAGTCCCTAAACTGGGTATACGGGGGAGATTTGCTTAGAACCCCATTCCCATCTGTGATTTGAAGCAGGAAGCATGTGTTTCATAATCGATTTACAAGGATATCAATACAAAACTAGTGATTTCTATTGCAAGGAGATTGCCATTTTGGATGTAGCGAATAATGTAATATGGCATGAGATACTGGACATGGCTGTGGAGTATAACACCCTAAGCGATGATTTCAAAAGCAAGTTCGGTGGTTAAAACAAAGAATCCATGGGCTTAGCTGGGATGGACAGTCCACAAGTGGATATACAAATGTAGGCGATTTGCTGAAAGAAGTCATACCACCCGATGCTACTATCTATGTTAAAGGAGAACAGAAAAGACAGTTACTGTCAAAATATTTATCAAACAACATTTTAAACATGGAGAGTGTTTTCTTACTTCCAAGGCTCAAAGAATTAAGAAGATTCGGTAATAGGTACAATCACTGTTTAAACCATTGTTTGAATAATTTAAGCTGTTCTAAAGAAAACGTATTGGTATTGAAGCATTTTGTTAATGTATTAAAATTTTAATAAAATATTTTGTGAGAATTGTTTTTTATTCTAGCAAAAGCATACCTTTAAAATTTGGAAAAAATATATCTGTAATACAGCGCATTACTTTGGAAAAATTAATGTTTTAAAATACAAAGAACCAATAACCGAATACATAATAATTGGTGTTTGCAAATAAATTCAGTTCTACTTTAATAAAAATGTAAACTTACCTTAAATCTTCCTTCAAAACTTTCCACAAAAGAACTACGCGAAACGATGGTTTAAAATTTCGAGGGCTTTACACAAAAGCGTGCGAAACTAATAGAATTTTTCTAATGACACCGCGTTATATACGTTTTGAATCCGTTAATTATACTACTAAATGAGGTTTGTATTTTCTGTAAATACGCACTTTTCAGCACCTCGTGGTATTGGTAATCTACAAACAATTATATCTCGATTTGAAATGCGCGTCATTGAAACATATTCTCAACATAATTAATAGAAAGTCCAAGAAAAGAAATTATAAAACAGTATTCAAATGTTCGTTAAGAAATCTAGAATATTTGTTGGATTACGAGTTACTTTCAGTACTTAATCTGGTTTATTACATTTTTGTTAATTCTGGAATTTAGGTAGTTAATGATGTCATACACAAAATTTCTAATTAACATACATGACTGGTAATCTAGCGAAAGTTGTAGCATGCATTTTCAATTACGAATGCATTCTTCTTTCATTACAGGAGAAATTCCATAGATTTCATACCAGCAAAATGCGCTTTCTTTTTAGATATTTAAAACACATTACATTGGACATCAAAAGTCGACCTTGCCATTTCTACATTATTGTTAAGCATGCATTGGAATTTTTGGATGCGGTAATTTCTTGTTTAAAGTAACTTAGTTAAATAAAGTGTAATTTAAATTGTGATTGTATACTCAGTTATTGCAATTGAAAACACATTCAGGGAATAATTTATTTGCTCTATATATTTTACAGTAGCGTTTTGAACAAAACTTTCTGCTTTTAATTAAATTTCCTTTGACCCCGGCGGCATGTGTTTACCTCCACGTGGTGTCGCTGGACGGTAAAACATATTGTTAACAACAATATGTCTTATTGACTGAAAACACGTCTCCTCTTTTTTTACATTAATCTCTTTTTGTTACACGTCTATTTTAAACAACCCATTAATCTTTTTTTGTTACAGGTTAAACTTTCGGCTACACACAGGAAATAATGCTATACTTTGTAAAAATTGTAATAGTTTATTAAACTGTAAATTGGATAAAATAAATTATTAAACTTTTGTGTTACTACCTCTAACTGTTTGGTTAAAGCATATACCTTGGGTAGCGAAAAAGGTTTTAAAAAATGGAGTTAAATATATACGAGCAAAGGCGAAATTTAGAGGTTTGAGAGCTTAAAGTATAACTTTGCAGGGCGTGGTCCGATTTCAAATCTGTTTGCAGATTCGAATTCTGTGTAAAATTTTAAACTAACAAGATGTATCGCATGACTAAAAAAATTTATGCGGACGGTTAGAAATCGGTCTTGGTAAGAAATCTTAAAAATGGGGTAGCTCCCTTGGGGATGATGCAATCTGAAAAATTCCTAGAAATTCGGGTACCTGAGAAAAATCTAATATTAATTGATACCAAACAAGGTAGGTTTATCTCGAAAGATGCAATGGCTAGTCGAAGAAAACTATTTGGTCCAGAATGTTAGCGGTAAAAAATCTTAAAAATAGGTTTATCTCGTGGGAGGAAAAATTTAAGAGATATTTATCTCGAAAGATAAAAAATTTAAGATATTTATCTCGAAAGATGAAAAATGGTTAGTCGAAGAAAACTTTTTGGTCCAGATGTGTGAGGAAATGTGGGATTCTGGAGGAAATGTGGTGCTGGTTCGTCACTAAATGGTCTACTCTCTTTGCATTCCGCATTTATCTTCAACCCCAACTTATCTATCATATTCATCCCAAATATAACATCTATCTTCAGTCCAGGTACCACCATGAACTCATTTTCCCATATTCTATCCCCCATTTCACATCTCAGAATTACCATTTCATTTATTACACTAAATCTCTTATTATTTGGTGCCACTAAATTACACCTTGCTATCTTTATCGCTTTATCCCCCAATTTCTCTCGTTTAACAAATTCTTCCGCTACAAGTGATGCCTCTGCTCCAGTATCAATTAATACTTTAACCATTTTATTTTCCACCTTTAAATTAATTATTGGTAATAAGTTTCTCTCAAGTCTTCCTAATTCATTATCCATTTCATATTTAATAAACTCGCGCTGGTGCTCATATCCGTTAATCCGTAGAATTTTCCTTGGTTCGTCCGTACTCAAAATCCTGATTTCGCGTCGAAGGTCCTGCCTGCCTCATTCTTCCTGTATCTGTGCAATTCGTGTTCCTTAATTCCACACTATTAATATTTCTTGCTGGTGTCCGTCGATCATCCTTTTCCTGTCTATTCATTACTCCATTGTTTCCCTCATGATTCGTTCTCTCTATCCGTTGCCTTGGTGTCTGACCATTATCCCTGTTCTGCCTAAAATCATTATTAAAGTTTCCATAGTTCCCCCCATTAAAATTTCTTCCGCGATCATAATTATACCTGTTCCTTCGATAATTATTCCTAGTCTCATCATTCCTTATGAAATTCGTGCGTCGATCCCTAAAATTATTTTCCCTTTCATCATCATTTTCCAAATCATCATATCTCTGCAAATAATCAATAAACGTGTCTCTATCCACTATGTTTTGCGTCGTTATGTATCGCTTTACTTCCGCATTAAAATGACTTGCTAAATACTTTATAATAATTTTATCTTCTAAAGGAGGATCCAATTGCTTCGCTACAGTAAATTTCTCAATCGCATATGATTCTCGCGTTATCCCTTTCGCCAAATCGTATCTTCCCATAATCAAATCATTTCGAATTCGATTTTGCTGGTTGTCATTCCAGAATTGACGTAGAAATTTGCTTTCAAACTGTTCAAACGTTTCTATTTCATCCTCAACTAGATTGTACCATTGTTTAGCATTCCCTTTTAATATTGCCCTGATTAAATTTAATTTGAATAATTCATCTGTGTATCCCTGTATCAACATTTTAAAATTTTTCAGAAATATCTTAGGGTTTACTTTTCCGTCCCCGTAAAATTTCGTAAATTGTTCCATTGAAAGATTCGTTTGCATTAGCTTAATTGGTTCCCTATTAAAGTTTATTGGATTGCTTTTAAATTATTTATCTCTTGATTTATTGATCTGAATTCCGTTTCGCAATTTTCTTCAATTTTATTTAACTTAATATTTAAATTCTTAATTTTATTGTTGGACTCACTTTCGAACTCTTCTCGTTTCGTTTTGATTAAAGAAATATGATCCCATAAACCGTCTATCTCCTCAGAAACTCTACCAACTCTCTCATTCAATTGTGCTTTCATCTCCGCGATATTATGGTTTGCTTCTTTCAGTCCATCACTAAGATTCTTAATTTTACCCTCCAATTTCTCATTGTTTTCATCCATTTTATTTTAACTGCATTTATGGCTTGCTCACTCCTATCCATCTTTTCATTCAATGCCATTAAGATATCCAACATCTTATTTTCTTGTGAAGTTCGCCTCTCTTCACTGGAACTGGTTTCCTGAATTATAACGCTCTCCTGGGATCCTATCTCTACTCCTTGTTGTCTCAAAACCTCCCGTGTTTCCCGTATTTTCTTGTCCATTATTATTAAATTTATATGCTAAACTTTTTAAATACTAAAATTTATCTAACTTTAAATTACTGTACAAATTTCACTATTGTTAATTGAAGCTTTTCAAATCCCCGGTTTAGTTTAATTAATTTATATAAACTCTTACAATCGTACTTTAAAATTTATTTTAATTTAATTCGCCCCTCTTAATCTCAGTTTATTTTATTGTGGTTTAATTTACGAGCCCCTCTTAATTTCAGTTTATTGTGGTTTAATTTACGAGCCCCTTCGTTGGGTCGACATATTAATTGCTGTAATATCCCCTTAGTGGGTCGACCTATTTATTTCTGTAATATCACGTGTCCTTACGTTGAGCGACCTATTTATTTTAATTGCTATAATACTAAATTAAATTATTGAACCACAATTTTAATCTTTCCTACAGCTTGTGATTATTTCCTCCTCCAGCTGTTTCTTAACGTTGCTATCAACTGGAGTTTATCATAAACAACTTTATCGACCAATGACAAAATTCAACAAGTTACCGCCTTTGCGGGTTATCTCTGCCCTACTTAATTTGTGACTCCTCCTCTGTCTTATGACCTCGGCTAGCATATATTTGTAATTATAAAAATTCAGTAAGTTTGGATCCCATTTAATGAAACTAATGCTTTATGTACAGCTTTGACGTTATTTACAATACATTTTCAAATTAATTCACCTTTATAAATTTCATTTATCAACAACCATTTAATTTGTACTAAAACCCAAAGTCACCAAAGAAAACTCATTATCTTTACCAACAAATGTAGAATATTCTAAATCCGTTTTCTTATTATTATTTCAATACGTATTCAACCCTTTGTTGACTTGTTTACAAGCATATAATATTTAGCCAATTTGATATTAAAAATAAAATAAAATTCTTGTAGAAAAACAGATGCCTTATAACTAACAATCTGACCTGGTTTTATCTTTTTACGACGACGCTTCCATTAAAATTAATCTTCCCCAATTTTCGATTCCATTTAACTTATCACCATTATGGACCAACACCATTAAATTATAATTTTATACTTTAATCATTCTTGCCATAGACTTCAAATTTGTAATTCGTTCACCCTATACTTCAAGATTATGTTCTTCCTTTCGCCTCGACATTTAAATTGTTTTATTGTAATCTTTCTTAACATCAAGCATTCTGGCCTATTTTCCTCAGACCTCGAAGCCCTATTATTTTTATGTCTTAGTTTACGATTAATTCATAAAATAATCCTACTTACGTTTTAAACGGTAATTTTCATATACACACTCATTTATTTCACTTTGTACCACTTGTTACGTATTATTCAGTATTACTGGCAATGCACTTGGGCCTTCATTGAGTTCAAAACTGACTTTCTTATCGCGGTGCTTGCTAATATAATTTCGAATCCCACTGCATCCGTGGTGTGGTCTAGAACCTGTCGTTTGCTTCGGACCAATCAAGTAATTCCATTTCGAATATTTTCTGATGTAATGCTCTGCGTTCGTTCATAATGCCCACCTGCCTGCAGGTGTCTTCACTATCAACATGCTGTATTTTGATAGAATAGTCGCCTTTCCATAAACAACTGATGCAATTTTACTTTAAACTTTCATTGTTTACATGCGATTCACGCAATTTTAATCATTTCTCTTATCAAAATGGTTAGATCTTTATACGCATTATATTAGCTACATGAAACTCTATTTTCACATCCGTATTACTTAATCGTCTGAGACTCTTTTCTTAATGCGTGTCTAATTATACTTTATCATTTATACGCGTGCTTCCACTGAAAAATATTCTTATTCGCTTTACTTATGTCAACTGAACACTATCTACAGGGTATTTAATCTTTACCATCCGTTTAATACTCGTATTTCTCATTCCTACGCCAACTATGCGTCTTCCTATGTCTTTCCTGCGTCGCCCAAAACTATTTCTACTTTGTACACAGGGTGTTGCCTACTTACTATCTACTTCTATTTCTTACTTATTTCCTAAAATAACTACAATTTTCTGCTGCCTATTCTAATTACTCATTCTCTAATGACCTCCACTATGTCGTGCACCCTTAAACAACCCTTATCACAGCAATATATATATATATATATATATATATATATATATTAAAATTAATAAGATGAAATAATAACTTAGACTTTTTAAGTAAAGCCCAAATGATCATTTCAAATCGAGCTAGTAATTAAAAGAAGGAAAATATAAGGCCTTGTACAGGATTTACATTTGTAAATTTCCCAATTATAGCCATCGGCCTCGGTAGTTGGTTAACGCACAGTTCCGGCAAAACTGAGATGCAGGTTCAAATCCTTTCCAAGGCCTTATATTTTCCTTCTTTCAATTACTAGCTCGATTTGATATGATCATTTGGGCTTTACTTAAAAAGTCTAAGTTATTATTTCATCTTATTAATTTCAATACGTAAGTATTTATCAACTTACCTAGTGTAAAAAACTATATATAATATATATATATATATATATATATATATATATATTAAATCGATACATGATATTGTGGCATGATATTTGACGTCAGATAAATTATTAACTAAAATACAAAAATAATGACAGAGAATGAAAAAGTATACAAGGTTCTATGGAAATTTCATTGACGCTTTAGACCTTTGCTATCATCCGCGCTTCGCGTGTTAGTCAGCCGTATCACCCTCGGCAACTATAAAACATTTTAGAATAGCTTGTAATATCCTACTACTTTTAATCACCATGTATTCAAGAATTTAAAAAATGTGATAATTTAAGCATTAAGTCACTTTAAGAGTATCTTCAGCACTGAAAAAGTACTTAGCAGTACCTTGTCCCGGTATCACCCAATATATACAGTAAGAGAATAATTGTTTGTACTTATTATATTGCGCGATAAAGCTAGTACCAACAAACAGTTTGTGTTGTATAAACGAAGTAAACATTTATTTAATTATACAAACATATAAATTCACTTATCATTTATTTACGTGTTCAGTTCATAGTATATAAGTCACTCAAGTTATCAGTTTGCTTTTGATATTAGGCATTACAGATTTGTTTTGAAACTAAATTTTGCTTTTGTACAATTTTCATCTTGTTTGATGTACTTCTTGATATAGTATTGTTAAACTGAAGGTGCTAAATAGTATTTAGGAAATTCAACTAAATCGTTAATCAGAAGTAAGTAATGTTAGTTACAAGTGATCTTATACGAGTTGTATTGTAAGTATTTTATTTTATTGTCTTTTTTTTTAACTGTAGCTAATACTATTTAAGTTAAAAAGCGTTTGCCTTGAATATTTTACATCTCAAAAACTGGTCGTGATAGATGTAGTTTTAACCTCGATTTTTAATTGTCCTAGTATTTATTCGGAAGTGAACAACACATAATAATATATCTGACTTCTAAAATCTGCTGAGCCTGCAATATCTACGACAAATTTTTTCCTTCGAAAGTTATCTACACCTTCAAATACTATTTCCAGAAAATAGTATGGATGTCACTTCTTTTACTAAGGTATCAATTTTACCATTAACTTACAACTTAAATACAATTTAGGTAAAATTTCCCAACGATTCTTTTGTCTGTTTTAAGAGGCAACCATTTAAAAAAACTATTCTCTTTAAACATTCTCCTCTGCTTAATTGAACACCTTGGTTTCCATAGATTGCTTCGTGCTTTTTTGTTTTATTTGCCTTGAATCTCGCAACTCAAAATTGTACCAAAATCGTCAACGCTGCTTTGAAGTATTACATTAATCCATTTAAAATATCCCCATATTCGAATTATCATCTACTATAATATCTATCCACTCATTTGAAATGTCATCCCATCAATTAAAATTATTTTCACCAAGATTCCAAGTATTCATGCATTTAAATTATTATACCATATTCGGAATTAAGATTTGGATTATTATCATCAACACATTTGAATTATTAACATCAAATTCGAAGCCGTTAAACGGCAAAAGAAATCTTCATATTTGTATCACCTATTTGTTACTATATCTTCTATTAAACATTTAAAATTTCGCGTGACTTTTCGATTCAGAGTGGCGCAGCTTTGCCCTCCTTAATTAGAACTGAGCTCTCTTATCATCGTTCGCTATTAAATATAGGTTGATCCCAATTGTACGTGGGTTGGGTTTCCAACAAGTCTGTTGCTATCTTAACCAATAAGGTCTTTGTATTTGATGCATCTTGAAGTGGTTTTCTGATGTAATTTATTCGTTTCCCATGTAATGTGTTTATTTGATACCTTATTATTTGCTATTTAGACCATACGTTGTTTGTTTAGATATCGCCTTTTCCACAATTATACAAAAATACATGATGTAACTTCAATTTTGATTTTCGTGTATGTTTATTTTATGCGTTTTTGAACTACATTTTCTTACCAAAAATGTTAATTGTTTCTACGCACTTACACAAAGCTTCGTTAAGTTCTATCTCTTATCTTCGTATTATATTTAACTAATTAGAACCCTTTACAATGCATGTTTAATTACATTTCCTATCCTTTCCTCTCAATACGCGTACTTTTACTAAAAGATATTATTACTTGCATTGCTTAAAATTCATAAAGCTCTATATACCGAGGGTTGAATACTTGTTATTTACCTTATGTATGAATTACCTATTTCTATGCTAAATATGCCTACTATTGTTGTAATATGTGTTTATTTGCGTCGCTTAAAACTAATTATGCTCTATATACAGGGTGTTAAATGCTTACTATTTACATAATATCCAAATTACTTAATTTTCTGTTAAATAAATGCAGTTTTCTGCTTCCAATCGCAAATTATAATTACTGCACGACCCTTGCTATACAATTCACCCTTAAACAACCCCTTATCACAGCATTATATATATATATATATATATATATATATATATATATATATGTCTAAAGTACATAAATTTTGTAGGCTTTCGTGTGGTAGTTGGATTCTGAAGAGAGACTAAAAATTAATAAAAGACATAGAAAAACTAAAAATGTTAATAAAAAGAATGTATACTATATACTGCGGAGTCGCTTAAGGGTACGGTGAATAGTTATTTTAAAATTAGAAATTACAGAATTGCAACTAGATTTTGTAGAACTTATAGTGTCAGCGGTCTGGAAAAACAAGCTTTTGGTCAGGAGATTTTAGGATTATTCAATAAGACAATGATATTATTGATTATATTTTGAGTTCAATAACACTCTTTCCTTTATTACTGGACTGCTGAAGGTTAGTTTAATAAAACAGTGAGGGTACACGATATGAAACTATCCAGGGCTCCAGTTGAATCACCAGTAGTTCAGTTACTGAAAGTTCTCTTACCAGAGCGTTGGAGAACAAATCAGAAGGTTATTGTTTAAGTCCAGTTCGTCGGCTTCCTTCAATTAATAAATCTAATCGAACTTATCAATTGGGCATTTCCTAAAAGTGAAGCTTACCATATTAACTAAATTCATAATATTGAAAATCCACTTGCCATGTGCGAGTAACTTTATAAATATATATTGCTGAGATATTGAAGTAGGCTTTTTAATACAACAGACGTTGATATTACAAAACTCAATTTAAAAACCCACTTTCTCGACTATATCAGTTAGTAGAGCATTAAAAGACTCTCCAGCTCAAATAAATTAATATATTTATCTTAATTAAAATTTTAAGGTGCAATATTTACGAACAATGATATAAAGGAAAATAAAAATTTGTCCAGTATAAATCACACAAAAAATATAAAAAAATATAAAGGTTTCTACTTACACCCAGAATAAAGTAATGTTGAACTTCCAACGACAGGGTACTCTCACTACCCTACACACCCTATTAAAAACATACCTCTAGAAAGATACATGTAAATTGCCCTTTCTTATATAAATAATTT
The DNA here is from genome assembly GCA_036346225.1 of Platerodrilus igneus. NCBI lineage: Eukaryota > Metazoa > Arthropoda > Insecta > Coleoptera > Lycidae > Platerodrilus > Platerodrilus igneus. The sequence continues at coordinate 418,889 of JARFIW010001381.1, forward strand.
TCTAAGTGAAATTGTGAAGTGATGATTTGTATAAACCCTAAAGTTGTTTATATACAGTATACAAATTTCAAAAAATTTTACACAAAAAAAACCACAAGACTTAAAAGTAATTTGTCTATTGGTTTCTGGTGCCCTGGTAAAGTTTTTGACTCGCTAATTCTTAATGAATTACTTCATACAAACTTTTTCATTACGTCATAACTTCTTGAACATAATTACACACGACATTCCCAGCAGAAAACCTAAAACTAATTTGCAACAAGTTCCAATTAAATCAAAACACACTATTATTTCACATGTTCGGTTAGTCAAGGTTCGTCCTACACCTACTGTTAGATTAAATATTTCTTCTGTAGTTTTTTTTATTCCTATCCCTTTGTTTACTTCTACTCGTCAGATCACAGGACCAATCTGGTCATGCGTCGATACATTGTATTTGTGCACAAGTACTCCATTGTTATGGTTGCGGGCATAAAGGCGATACGCGACACAACCGTCCTTTTTGTCAAACTTTTAAAACAACAACAGGGTCTTCAGACCGAGTCGTCGGTCTAATCATTTCGTTGATCTCGGATTCTTCGTTTCCTGATACTTTTTCTCGTTCTGTTCTTGTACTTGAGGCCATCTTTTTTTCGGTCCGTTCCTCTCTCGAGGTTACCCTTCTGGCCCAAAAAGTTTCTAGTCATCCTAGACGCTGTTCTTTTTTGTCCGTGGTAAACAATTTCCTGCTTTGCCGTCACTAAACTTCTATTGTTACAGATTCTCCGGACGATTGGAATATCGTCGCACCGTCTGAGCAGCGTAAACATCTGATGTCCCTCCACCACGATACTCCTATTTCCAGTTAAGGTGGTATGACGAAAACTTCTGCTCGTCTCCAGCAAACCTATTGCTGACCTAGTCTCAGAGCTGACGTTGCTGGCTACAAAGGACGTTGTCCTGTATGTGCCGCTCACAAAGTTAAAAAGTTACCTCTTCATGCTCTATTTGCTCTTAGGGCTCAACCTTCCTAAAATTGGCAAGTCATGTCCTGTGATGTCGTAGATCCTTTTCCTCGTTCCATCCGAGGTCATTCTTATACTCTTTTAGTGGCTGATTACATTACTAAGTTTTCGCTTATCTCTTCTTTCCGCAGCGCCACTGCAATTTCCGTTTCATAATTACCTAAAGAATAAGTCTTTCTACTTATTGGTGCCCCGCAATGCCTCTTCACTGATAACGGTGTACAATTCCACAGCCATCAATTTACGTCCTTGTGTGCCCGTTATCATTCCAAAATCCTTTTCACCACCCTTTACCATACTCAAGCCAATCCTGCCGTGCGTGTTAACCACTCGCTCAAGACCACACTTGCTTCCTATATCTGTGACCATCAGCATCAGCGGGATGCCAGTTTTTCTAAAATTTCCTACGCCACCCGAACGTCCAAACACGAGACCACTGGCTGTACTCCCTTTCCTAAATTATTTGGTCAAGAATAAATCCTCTACGGCTATTATTTCGGACAATTGTCCGAGCTAAAGAACATGTATATTCCTGATGCTGAGCATCCCTTCCTTAAACCCGAACATTTTAAATATAACCGTTCCCATTATTTAAAAAAAAAATTCTGTTGCCTACCATAATACCGACAACCGTTACAACTTAGTAGTCGTACTGTTTTCTATCAATTAGGTGGTAATCTTTGACGCCATAATTTTGCTGTGTCCGACGCTTTACGTCATTTTAATGTTAAACTCGTTCATAAATTCCTCGGTCCTTTCCCTATCAGTAAAGTTCTTTCACTATGTACCTCTGAACTCACCGATTCTTCTTGCGCGAAGAGCATCTGGCACATTAAAGACCTTAAACCTGCCCATTCCAACAATCCTGATCTGACTTCGTTTTTTAACTGGAGACGCAAACGTCGTTAACGCCGTACTTAGTACTTGCGTCCCAAATTTATATGCTGACTTAGTCTTTCTTTAATATTTGAATCTCGGATTTTGTACTCGCTTCTAAACAATTTTTTTTTGTTTTGTCTATTTTTTTTCGTTTCGTTCTTCGTGCTCATCCTGGAGTGGGTCCGAATTAGAATAGCAGCACGGTAGGGTCTGCCTGTCGTAAGAGGCGATTAAAGCGGACTAACAAACTTTCTTAATACAATCTTCGTACACTTCGTACACACACACACACACACACACACACACACACACACACACACACACACACACACACACACACACACACACACACACACACACACACACATACACACACCATACACACATTCTTTTTCTTTTTTCATTTCTTTCATTTCGTTCTTCGTACCAATCTCAGAGTGGGCCCGAATTAGAATAGCCCCACAATGTGACTTGCCTGTCGTAAGAGGCGCCTAAAGCAATCCAACACACTCTCTCTACACACTTTTCGTGCACGCACACACACACACACATACACACTCACTCTTTCACACACACACACACTCACACACACTCAAACACTCCATACACATACACACATATTTACGTTTGTTTCTATTTATTCTTTTTTTTGCTTTTCATTCTCATCCCCGACCATGTCCAAATTCAAATAGCCCCACGGTACGCCCTGCCTGTCGTAAGAGGCGACTACTGCAGTCCAACACACTTTTCATACATACACACACACTCTCTTCACACCCGCGCACACACCCGCGCACACATATGTATTTTTGGTTGTGTTTTCTTTTGTTTGGTTTCGCTCGCCGTACCCATTCCCGAAAGAGTCGATTAAACTGATCGTACATACTCTTTCAACTCACTCATCGTACACATACACACGCATACACACACACACACACTTACATATACTCACTCCACACACACACACACACGCTCGTCTAATATACACGCACACACACATACGCACATACTACAAACACACACACATATTTATGGTTGTTCTACTTTTCTTTCGTTTTGCTCGTCGTATTCATTTCTTAGTGAATCCTGATTAGAATAGTTTCACAGTACGGCCTGCCTGTTGTAAGAGTCGAATACAGCGGTATAGCACACTCTCTTACACAGTATTCGTATACACAGACACACACACTCCACCCACTGCACAGATACACACACACACACACACACACACACACACACTACACACACTACACACACTACACACACACACACACACACACAAGACACACACATACACGTGAACCCAAACATGACACACGCATCCTCAATCCTAACCATACTCGGTTTCGTTTTTTGTCTTTTTCCTTCGGATCTTGTGCTGTTTCTTTAGTGTTTTTTGAGTTTTAGGTTTGCTTTTTCGTTCCAAATTCCTTTTGCTTTCCTTTGGATTGTTTCTTTCTGTCAGTCTTCACACTGACTTTATTTAATTTTCGATCCTCTTCCTGTGGTTTTTGCTTTTTAGATCTTACTTCTTTTTTCGAAAACTACGGTTTAGCCGACTTTTTGGTCATACAGCTGTCCTTTTCTTCGATTGTTCGTTTGATATGATTCTTTGTTACCATAGCTTGAAAAGTACATCAATTTTTTTAATGTTGTTCTTGGCGTTCCTCGGCATAATTTGAACCTCGACAACTATTGTCGCATTTTGATTTTTGCTCGTTTCTTTTCTTACTTTTTGGTTTTTCACGAGAAACCAATTATTTTTCTGGGGTTTGAAAACTATACTGTTTCTTCATTAGAAATATCCGTCCATCTTTGTTCTCGTTGATTGTTATCATATTCTTTTTCTTTTTCTACAGTCTTCTACATTTTCTTTGTCTGGTATATTGAACCTTCGAGCCGGATGAAAGTTTTTTTCTTTCCTTACTTTGGGTTATTCTTTTTGTTTTCGTAAACGAATTTTCTTATGGTTTGTCCTGTTAGTGTATTGCTTGATCCGTTGCATCTGTTTCCTACACCGACTTGTTAATTTTGCAAAGGTGTAATTCGTTACTCTCTATTTCATTTTAAAACAATTTAATACTTCACTACTTTAAAAACACCATTCAGTTCCAATCATTTTAATCTACTTTGTTACATTGGTATAATTTTAAAACACGTAAATAGGCAAACAACTACAAGGGTCCTTTATTAAATCCACAACTTTGATTGTGTATATTCTTGTCTCTTACTTATAAAAGTTTATGTTACACTTTCTAGTTCCTTGTCTTGCACGTAGACTGGAGTGGATGAAATGGTTTCTCTAGAATTCATATAGTTTAGGATTTTAAAAATAGTTCGTGAATACAATGTAATTTTCTTTTTGATGGAATTTAAAGATGTATTAGTTTGTTGTTGTTAGAAGTTTGTTAGGCGAGACAAAATTCGTGCGTTTTTAGTTAAAGTTGTAGTTCACTTTGCAAAAAAAGTTACATTTTTTCCATGGTTTCGTTTATCTTTAGCGACACGGACAATTTTAGCGATGTTTTCTTAAAGAAGTGTATATTTGCTGTTTTAAACATAAAAGCAACTTTTGATAAAATATGACAAGGTGGCCAGTGTTACTAAGTAGTTTAATCCTACAATAACAGATGGAACATAAAATGAAGGTCAACGTTTAAAAAGGTGGATTATTAAGAAAGTGATTGTTTTTTTTACGTTTATATACATGACATTTGTTCTATAACGAATGAAGTTGTGATTTCTTGTATAATGTTTTTAACTGGAGGCTGCATTGAAGACTGAATCAACCTCAAATTACTATAACTAAAAAAGTTGGGCATTAAGATAAATATTTGGAGATGAAGAATATGACAAACTTCAACTTCTCCCTTTCTCATTTCTACAACTCTCCAATTTTACGACTACATAGTTAGAACTGCACCCTTCCAGTCCTTTCTTTTGTTGTGGTAATCGTTTAACAACTTTATACATTTCTATTCAGACTCGTAAAACTCTACCATCCCCTTGACAAACTTGGTTTCGAGCCTCCAGCTGGCGAGGATACACTTTAGGATTATTCCTGCAACGTATAATTCAAAGGTCAGAAGTAAATAAATTGGAAAGTAATTCTTAATAACTTTTTCAAACGAGACAACAAATTTTATAGATATACGATAGAAATGGCAGCGCTATAATTTTCCTTTACTATTAATTATTTCACTTTAATAGTGAAATCAAAGTCATTTGACAAAAATGAATAATTTGTCAGCATGTGAGCATTTCATTCACAAAAGTTTTGATTTTAACAATGGAAACATAGTTAATAAGTACAGCAACTACATCTATTAATTCTTTAAAAAAAAGGTATTAATTTATTAACATAAAATTAAAAAAATTAAGCGATATGGTAATTGAAACTAGACATGGTAATTTTAATAAAACGAACAGAGCTACAACATTTCAGTCGAGGCACGTAACTTCAATATGAAGTAAGACTGAATTTGTGAGAACCCAAATTAAGTTAAAGTAACACTTCTTCAGGCGCGCAAAAGAAAGATACTTATCTACCCTAAAAGTTGTCCAGGTGCAGCATAATAACACGTGCTTAATATTCGTGTGAACTACCCTTTCCTGTAATTTAACGTTATCTCCGAAACCAAATAAATTTAGTATTAATAGAAGTAAGCCGATGCGGAATCCATTCATTATTCTTGCACAATCAAGATAAAATATTAAGACTTCCACAATTAAATCTCTACAAGGTGTAAACAAATAACGTATTTGTATAATTGCGCTACAAATATGAGCGTTACCCAAAGAATTAGAAAACTTATATTTAAAAACTTACCGCTGATCGAACACATAACGAGGTTAAACAACCACTTAGTATAAAGATCACACACGGCCACTAGCCGCCAAGAGTCAATACATCCTTACCAGCTCTATGATTTTAGAACTGTCCAAATTAACAACCAAGAAACCACCTCAAAAACGATGAGACATTTTGCAAACAACCAAAGCCCAAAAATACACTACACCACGATATTATAAACAGGATATCAAGTCCTAAACCAAGGAAAGTAAAGAATTGTATTCCATTTACCTTTCTTTTTTCTAAATTAACTTTAACATTAATGTGAAACTTTATTTTCTGCAGTGTATTTGTGGTTAAGATTTTTGGCGTCTGATTTTGTGATTCAGAAGAGGACGTCTAAAGTTTGAGCTGTGGGACACGTGCGTTCAGTGCTCTCCGATGCTACGCTTAAGCTCATCGGTCATTATCGCTTCTTGAACATCATCAACGTTTTCAGATGTTTTTAATGTTGTTGGTGAACTTTACAAAACGCAACTACGATCGAAGTACTCTCTTTTACTTCGTTTTAGTCGAAAACAGAACAAAATAATTGCTCTTAAAGCGCTCACGATTTAAAGTCATGCTTCGTCAAATATGGTTGCTTTAAAATTATACAGCATACATGCCAATCTAATAATTACACTATTATATTTCAAAATTTTAGTAGCAAACTACAAACTTTATCCATGCTTACTTCCTTAAATAAGTAAACTACGGTAAATTGCTTAGATTTTCACAATTTAAATAAAGGTGATTGCTGTTTCTATTTACGATGATGAACAGTTAATTATGTATGCGATAATAAGATTCTAATAAAATAAAATACACATTGTGTGCACATATATGTAGCTGACTAATATTTTATGCAAAAATTGTTGTTGCAGATGCTATCCATTAGCAACATTATTTTATTGGTGCCAACAATAGTTCTTTCCTTTTATTTGTTCTCTACAAGAAACTTTAACTATTGGAGAAACAGAAGCGTTCCATACAAAACACCAGCTTTATTCTTTGGAAGTTTTCTAGATATTATTTTTGGTGACGTGTCGCCAGGCCAATATCTTGCAGACCTCTACAATGAGTTTAAGGGACCTTATTTTGGATTGTTCTCAATGAGTACGCCGTTTCTGGTTTTAAGGGATCCAAAACTAATCCAACGAATTTTGGTTCAAGACTTTAACCACTTTTCCAATCGAATACTGTACAATAACGAAAAGGTTGACCCTGTAGCTGCAAACTTTATCTTAGGCATAAAAATGCCAACCTGGAAAATTCTTAGATCGAAACTAACGCCTGTATTTACTCCGGCTAAAATTAAGACAACGTCACCTTTAATGATAGAGTGTGCTGAAAATATGATAAACTACTTGAACGGCAAGGTTGGCGAATGTGTTGAAACAAAGGAACTAGCTACTCAATACACAGTTGATGTTATTGGAAGTTGTGTGTTTGGGATTAGCATAAATTCTTTCGCTGACGAAAACAATTCATTTTTAGTAGCAGCACGACAGCTATTTAGTGGTTCTTTTGAAAGAAATATTCAACCACTGGCTTATGTTTTTGCACACGGTCTAGTACGACTTTTAGGAATGCAATTTCTTGAAAAGGGCGCTACTAAATTTTTAGGAAATGTTTTTGATAAAACAATAAGACAGCGGGAACTAACTAAAGCCAAACGAAATGATTTAATAGATATTCTTATAAAAATTAAAAATACGGAGACTGCTGAAAGTGAATTCAAGTTCTGTAAGTAGGTAACTATAAGGTAATGAGATATTAGTATTTTGTATACGAGTTAAAAAATTATAACTGTCAAAGGCGATATTGTTGACGGAAGTATGAAGCGTAGAGATCAGCAAAATCCCGAAACAGCAATGAAATTTCAAACGAGTTTTGTGTTTTATTCATAATCACAATATTAGTATTTCAGTTGATAACGTTGGTGCTACCAAATGTCGTTAAAATACTACATGTTGCACTAATGTGGGGTGTGTCAATATTGATATAATTTATAAACCTCCTCATTCATTCATTTGCTTTTATTTGACAATAAATTCTGAATCGCAATTTCTGCAACTCCCTTTAAGTTAGGAGAGATACAAAAGCTCAAATTCGCTATCAGATGTACCAGGTATTAAATCTATTTTGCATAACTTCACTGCTTGAACGTGGAATTGTCAGTTTGACATTTACAACTAAGTAACCCCATGATCGTGATATGCAACTCTGATCTGCACCTTTTCGAACTGAGGTACGTCATGAGACAAAGATATCGTTCATTTGTCAACCCTCAATAGATTAATACTATTCTCGTTGCGATAAATGATTGTGAAAAAAATCACCCAAGATTAGCTTAGCGTATCTATACCTATTAGATGATTTTAAACCTACAATGTAACTAATAATTTATAACATACTCAAGACCAAATCCAGGTAACAGACGGGATTACTTTTACTTTTAAATTAATACAATAAATTTAATAAATATAAGAAATGGAAACTGGTTATTCAATAATCGAAAAGACAAGACATGATACGAATTAATTCATTCAACACATAACAAACTACAAAAAAATTCGATACGAATACTTTAGCAATTTAGTCACGTAGTAAAAATGTAGTACATCAAATCGTTTAGTTTTTTATTCATAGCCTGTTTGTTCACTGTAATACTTCGAAGCCCGCCAAACTTTTTAAACTAATAAACCTTTTTTGCAGCTGGCGATCGACTATTGGCCCAAGCAATAATTTTCTTTAGCGCTGGATTTGAAACAAGCAGTTCTACGATTGCTTTTGCCTTGTACGAATTGGCAATGAATCAAAATATTCAAACACAACTGAGGCGCGATATAATGGAAAGCATTAAACGTCACGGTGAACTAAATTATGAAGCTTTACAGGACATGGAATACCTGCACATGGTCATATCAGGTTAGAAAACTGCACAATGTTTATTCTGAAACTCAAATATTGATTTTAATAATTTATAACTATATTCATATTAGCAAGTTGAAGTTGATAGCCACATTTTGGTAACTAATATTTTAGAACTTGCTAAAGGTCCTATTAATGTTAGGTGAACCATTTTGTTAATATTTAAAAGCCAACTTCTTGTTGATTTTGGATCCAATTGAGTATACAAGAATGTGTAGAATACAGTGGGAAAAAGTTCGGACGGGTAAAACTACGTACTGCGGTTATCTCCCGAACGCATCTTATGTAGATCGGTGTCTGGTCAGGTGTCCTTAGTCTTTTGTTATACGATACTGTGTAAACAACGCAGCGCCCCGTCCCGTGTTTTTGAAATAACCTCGAAAACAAGGTAAGTTTCATTATGATTCCCACTAACATTATTTTTATGCAATTTCGATTTGTGTGCTACGAGTCTTCAGTTACAGTCACTAGAAAAACAACTTCTATAACATAAACATGTATCCCTATCATTCAAATTGCCACTGGCAGTTCAGAGACGGAATAAGTTCTTTGCGTCTAACATGTTGCGCGTATTTTACAACGGATTTGGGGTTAAGAGTATGCACATTAGAACAATAAATAACATCCTAATGAGACATAACTACACTGCGTACTTATGCCCCATTAGAATGTTATTTATTGTTGTGGGTTTTCATGCCTTCTAATTTTTTTTGCTGCAAAAGCTATAAACGAAAAACTGAACGGACTGCGATTACACCTGAGACATTGTTAGTCACCAAGAATGTTTAGGAAGATCGTTGAGAAAACGGTTAAAGTTGGATTGTGATCTTAAACAATTAGGTCGATTTAAGCCTATCCTCTCTAGAGATCAAGATAGGGAACTAGTTGTGCATACAATAAATTTGGAAAGGTTTGGCTTGCCATTTAAGAGTGTAACAAAATTCGGCTTTGAATATACCGTATTAAACAGGATCGACAATCCTTTCTCAAAAGAAATATAAATGGCCAGAAAAATCAAGCATACTTTTCTTTAAAAACACACAGGCTATCGTTGCGGACACGTTTTAAAGCTAGTGTAGCTAGAGCAACCGGTTTTGATAAAATACAGGTGGATCTATACTTCTCCTATCTTAAGACACTATTCGCAAGGTACAAGTTTCCAAGTTTAGGGATATTTAATATAAGCGAAAGTGGGCTCTCTGCTGTTCCAAATAAAAAACCCAAAGTAGTGTCTAATGTCAAAAACTAGTTGGGAAGAGTTCTTCAGCTGAAAGAGGCCAAACTGTTACTGTGATTTGTTGCATGTCCGCTACTGGATGGTATGTGCATCCCGCGGTTATCTTTCCGAGGAAGGCTGAACCTATTGGTGGAACATCTCCAGGATTAATACCTTTACGTTAAGTTGGAGTTGAATCAACAATGATTTATTTATAGAATGGGTGACTCGTTTTAAAACACAAGTTAGCTATGAAGAAAGATCCAGTGTTACTAATCTTAGAAGAGCACACATCGCATACGTTTTTACCAGCAATACGGTTTGCTCGGGAGCATCATATACATATGCTTTCCTTACCTCCGCCTAATTGTCATACTAGGCAGCCATTAAAGCGATGTTTTGTTATACCACTAAAAGACTTCTATTCTCGGGCTTGTGAGCATTGGTTATTCAATAATCCTGGAAGGCCTCTCACTACATTAAGGTTTCTCTATATTTGTAAGTAAACATGCTTATATTAAACCGCATAAAGAATAGTAAAAGTGTTATTTCACTTTTACTGGTGAAAGTTTCTAAAAGTCGGTAATACAGTTACTAAAGTTCATAAGATACATCGCGCGAGCGCAATGGATAAAAAGCAATGCAACGCCCTGGCGGAGGAAAGCGCGAAACTTTTACAGATTTGGCGCGATCTCTACCATGACGTCACCAATAATTTATATTGCGCCATAATCAGAAAATTTAGATAAAATTAGAACAATGAAAATTAGAGAATTTACTCACATGAGGAGTCCGGTATCCGGCAGGAAGTCACGCTACGGTAAGCCTCGGCTCCGGTGCTGCTGGTAGAGCTTGGACATCGGGGTCGTGGGCTGCTCCAGTTGCCTCGAGGTGGCTGCAAATTTACCTACCTATGTAGTGAATGACGGAAAATAAGGTATGGGAGCGACAAACAAAAGATAATCAAGCAAGGAAAATCTACATAGGTACAGCTACGATAACGATACGTTACCCAAAAGAAAACGTCCACTTAACTTCACGCACCAACCCAAAAAGCCACGATTCCGAGCGTCACCAAAACTAGTCCCCACTCTTTGTCTAGTATTGCCCTACCCCTCTAGGGATAAGCACACTGCGCAAGCTCACTACTCTGACGTATCGGAAGCACCGCCTAGTCTATTTAAAAATTCCCGCGTCTCGCGTATTTAAAATTATGGCGGGAAACTTCCGTACATCAAAAACTAACCTAAATAACACTGTTTAAGTGCAAATTGCACGTAACAATCGCGACAAAGCCACAAAAGAAAAAACTTAAAAAAAGAAAAAGTCTGTTAGCACAGTAACAGCTTAAAATCTAAATCCTAACTACCCTACATAAACCCTAACTTAAAACCTACAAAATGTTTATATAAGGCGCCACCTGGTTTTTTCGACCGATAACACGTCTACCGAAGTACCAGGAAACGGAATAGGTAGCCCGATAGTCTTTGACTACACTAATCACTGACAGCACAAATTTGTCGGGGAGCATGAAACACTACTTAAACTAACACGGGTGCGACAAGTCGCCTAAACTATCTAAACCTATCTAACTAAAGCTAACATAAAAGTTCTTATGTGCAAACACACATGAGTGTTGCATCGAAACTATTCTTCTTTTTGGCAAGAAGTGCCCAAATTTAAAAATGTTCATGGAGTGCGTCACTCTGCACTCTAGCAAATTTTGTTACTGGTACTTTGGTTTTCCACGATGCACATTTGAAACTTGTCCATGACATAGTTGTGAATCAACAAATTTACCAAAAGTACCACCTACTAAATCCTTATATGCTAACCTGACAAATTACATTTCTAAATTGGGTTAGCTTTTTCACTTAAATTTCAAAAGAAATAATTCCCACGTCTGGTCATATATACCACACGTTAGGACGATAAAAAGATAAGACAAGATCTCAAATTGTTGTTAAAGATAGTAGATAAGATAATGATATTAAGCTTAAGTTGTTATCCTCAAAGGTAATGAATAAGATAACGGTATTAAGCTTTAGTTATTATTTGAGATACTCGATAAGATAACACGATATTAAGTTAAAGTGATTATAAGAGATAGTAGGTAAAGTGACATGGATTTAAAAAGTTATTACTAAAGATAACCGGTAAGATAACGCGAAATAACTCGAAGTTATTCCTAACGGTAGTCGGTAAGATAACGAGAAATTAAACCAAAATTATTACTAACAGTAATTGGTAAGATAACGATACTAAACTAAAGTTATTATTAAAGATAATCAGTAAGATAACGATATTAAAACTAAGGGTATTGTCAAAGATAATAAAGAAGACAAAGATATTGGCCTGGTTATTACCCAAGACAATGAATAACAACAATAGAGTGGCTCCAGTAGAGCCGTTTAAATGGGATTGACCCGTGCCCTCTAAAAAGAGAAACCTGTGAAGCAGGTCCGTTCACACGAACAGCACGGGGGACCGGCAAAGACATTCGGGTGCATTCTTGCACCCGGCGATAATCGATATCGGTGATACTATCACCCGATATCCACACGGTATATCGACATATAGATATATACACATTCACTCACACATTCACACACTCATACATACCTTCACTGCCAGTGCCCATGCGCTGACAGCGGCACCGCATGACCCCACGAAAGATTCGCAGAGACATGGTCCAGGTGTCTGTGAAAACCTCCCGCGCAACCACACGGTGACTAACAGAAATGAAAAGGCAGTAGAGAAACAGGAACGGTAAAAAAGAAGGAGGTTGGTTTTTTGGAGTGCATAAGAGACACTTCCAGGTAGAAGAAAGTAGAGGAAGGGCTCGCATTGAGCAAAAGCGACAAAGGGAAAGGTGGATAGCAAAGCGCTACTCAACCAACCAGTGTGGTCAGTAGCTCGGAATGAGGGAACATCATTCTTATGTGGCAGACGGGTGTTCCGGGACAAGAACAGGTCCACCGAAAGAAGAATAAGGCATAGCCGAGATAGCGGGTTAAGAAAAAAGTATAGTTTTTGGACAAGCGTCCGAGAGAAAGTAGAGAATTGTCCCTATTAAACACAGCGCAGTCTGAAGGACTACCTGCGATATTGATCCGACAAGATAAGGTATACATATGTTGAAATTCACTAGGCTCCTAAGAGAACTAGTACGATCATTTTCCCTACGAGTGCTTCGACTACGATAAGAAAATCAGACAAAGGTAGACACGACAACTTAAAGGTATCATTACAGATACAAACACACAAAAACAAACTGTTTTAAGGTAGTTTCTCAAAACGGTAGCACCCTAAACACACAAAAATGCCCAATTATAAGCAGTTTAATACAGATACACTGTCCCAAAATGCTAAACAACCGAGAGTTTAATAAGATAACAATAAGAAGCAATAGCACCTCACCACAAAGTTCAATAAAAAACAATGAAAAAAAATGTTTATAAGTTATGCTAATTTAATAGAAAAAACAAATAAAGATATAGTATAATGATGTAGTATAATGTGGGCGACTGCAATAATTCAGAAGAAAAACACATGGAATAGACAATCCTAGTTTTTGCAACTGCGAATATGAACTATTTCTTTCAATGGCATAGACTGCGCATGTTCTATGTGAGTCCAAGGAAGAAAGCATTCACTCTAAGTTATTGCAACCAAAGTTACGACAATTACCACACAATTAAACCATGTAAGAAAATACTAAAAACCAAATAATATGTAGTAGGAAAAGTTCTAGGGTTAATTAAATGAAACGACAGAGTTATATTGGGAGGTGTAGAGAATGAAGTGATATATATCTAACGGTATGGTGAAGGAAAAGTCAACCAAAAGAAAAAGATAGCTAAATTAAGGTAAGTAAAGTTAAACGTGTAAGAAATTATATACTATATGAGAGAAGGAATAAGTAATTAAAGTTAACTAATTGATGGTGAGAACAAAAAATATTAGGTAAATAGTGAGGGGAATGGAACGTGAAAAACTTAAGTAGCATTTGGATCAGCAGAGAATGGCTTAAGGTCTTTAATATGCCATCTGCCCTGGCGTTTTCCTTCAGCATCCTGAAGTTCGTAGATAAGGGGACTAATGACACGAGTGACCTAATTTTGAAGAAAATTTCTTAGATGCATCCGATAAGACATAATTCTTTTTCCAAACTTGTTCGCCCAAGGCGAAGGAAATATTTCGTTTACGTAAGTTATAATGGTCCTTGCTCTTTTCGTAAGCTTTTAACAAATTTTTTCTAACGTCGTTAAAGATAGAAGGTAATGACTGTTGGTCCTTGTCCCAACGTACTTTATCGTCAAATTCAATTACGTTAGTATCGTCAGGCACTAAACCATAGTAACTCCCATCGATTGGGGTATATCTTCCAAAAACAAGAAATGACGGAGTGAATTGGGTTGCTTCGTGTTTAGATGTACGCAAAGCTTGAGCAATTTCAAAGATATGTTCATCCCATGTAGTATGGTCTGAATTAATATAAGAAGAGATAGCGGTAACTAAAACTCGATTTACTCTTTCGGTAGGGTTTTCTTGGGGGTGATATTTTGCGTTAAACCAAATTTTTTGTACTTTATAACTTTTAACGAAATTCTGAAAATCTTTAGAGATAAATTGTGCACCATTGTCACAAAGAATAATCTGTGGGACACCAAAGATAAGAAAGACATTTTGTTCTAGGAATTTAATTATAGCTGCGGATGGTGCTTTACGTAAGGGTTGCACCATAACAAATTTAGAAAACCAATCGGTGACAACTAAAAGATATTGATTACCTCTTTTCGATCGAGGGAGAGGTCCTAATAAGTCAAGCGAAATTAATTGAAAGGAATAAGATACACGCTTAAAGTTACCCATTAAACCAGGGCGAGCATCTTGTGAACTCTTATGAGAACCACAAATTTTGCAGCTCTTGATATAACGACAAACAGATTGCTTAAGTGTGGGCCAGTAATATAATTAAGATATTTTAGCGAGAGTTTTTGTAACACCAAGGTGTGCAGCTATGGGATCATCGTGACATAATTTGAGCACCTCACTGCGGTTTGCAGTGGGCACGACCAGTTTCCATTCAGGTATATTCGATATTTTATGTGGGGACGAAGATGCAAATTTATATAGTCTATTATTAGTTACCCGAAAGGTAGGGAATTTGTCGGGGTTATCAGAAACTTTTTTAATCATATTGAGGTACCAGGTATCCAGAATTAAATTTGGAAGGTTAAGAGAAACGACATCACGAGATAAGGCATCAGGTACGATATTTAATTTGCCAGGCCTATGCCTAACGTCAAAAGTAAATTGAGATATACGCAAGTTCCATCTTGCCAAACGACCTGCGGCCTGTTTCAAGTTATTAAGCCACGTGAGAGCTGCACAATCAGTGATTACGGTAAAGTGTGTACCTTCGACATATTCTCTAAATTTCTCGATGCCAAAGATAACGCCCAATAATTCTCGTTCAGTAGCAGAGTATTTTTGTTCGGCAGAAGTTAAGGCACGACTCGCATAAGCGATTGGATGTTCTAAACCATTGTTTACCTGGAACAACATTGCACCTAAACCGGTAAGTGAGGCATCGGTTTGTATATAAAACCTTTCATCGAAATTGGGTGAAATTAAGATAGGTGCTGAAGTGATTAACGTTTTAATTTGTTCGAAAACCTGTTGGGATTCTGAATTCCACTCGATAGTTTGGGATTTCTTTTTATTTTTAATTAAAGCGGTAATGGGTGCAGATATAGTTGAAAGATTGGGTAGAAAGATGCGATAATAGCTAATCATTCCAATTAAACGTTTGATTTCGGTAACAGTTTTAGGTGTTTTAAATTTAGTAATAGCGTCGACTTTAGCAGGATCCGCTCGTAAGCCAGTCCCATCGATAATAAAACCAAGAAATGTGAGGGATGAACGACAAAATTGAGATTTTTCCCAGCTTATCTTAAAACCTGCTGCGTTTAAACGTTCTGCAACTTCATCTAATGTGGCGATATGTTCATCGAAAGAACTAGAGATAACTAAGATATCATCTAAAAATACAAAGGCACGTTCTTGATGTAAGATAGGACCTAACGTTTGATCCATAGTACGTTGTAAAGTTTGTGGAGCGTTACAGAGACCAAATAGCAAAAAATTATATTCGAAAAGGCCTCGGCCTGGAACACAAAAAGCAGTTTTTTGACGAGAAGATAAATCGAGAGGTATCTGATAAAAAGCTTGTCTAAGGTCGATAGATGAGATAAATTTTGCGTTTCGAAGGCGGCTTAAAATCGAGTCAGTTCTAGATAGAGGGTAAGCATCTGAAACAGTCACAGAATTCAACTTCCTGCCATCAAAACAGACACGCCATTCGTCATTCTTTTTCCGAACTAGTAATACGGGAGACGTCCACGGTGAATTTGAAGGAGAGATAACATTACATGTGATTTTCCAATGCTCCACCCGAAGGTACTACACTGGCCAGGAAGCGAGTTTTTGTTACCTGGAAAATTTTGAATTTTGCCGAACCCTTGCTGTTCCAAGCAAGGTAGGGATCTTTAACGTGCGTGACAACACTCACACACGGGACCTCCATTTTACCTCTCATCCGAACGAGGGTGTATTTTTGTGAAAAATGCTCGCCTAACATTTTTCAAGCGGACCGTGTCGGGATTCGAACCCGGGACCTTGGGCGTAGTAGTCACACACATACCACTACGCCACGGAGCCGCCTAGGAGAGATAACACCAGATTCTAACATTTTGTCTATTTCAGCATGTAAATGCTTTTGTAATGCAGGCGATAAGGGATATTGACGTTGCTTAAAGCGAAGGGCATCGCCTGTAGAGATAACGTGTGTTGCCGTTGTAACACAACCAAGTTCAGAGGTATTAAGTTTGCGAAATTTGTCAATTGTAGCGTTAAGAGTTACATTTTGGGAATCAGTAAGAGAAATTTTGTTAGATATTCCTGTAGATGCACAAGAATTCGTTTTAATAGAGGTTTGCCATGAAAAATCCTGGAAATAAAGTGACAGATTAAAAAGTTTACAGAAATCAACGCCTAGTAGAAAGGGATAAGCTAATGCAGGCACAATCAAGAATAAAACGTTACGTTCAAGAGATTCTACTCGAATTTTTAACTTCAGGGAACCGGTTACATGTATTTGATTATCGTCAGCTAAATTTATGGAAGTTTTCTCGGGAATAATTTGAATTTTGATATTTTGTTGAGATAATTGATATAAACCTTCGTTATTTATAAGGGAACATGAAGAACCTGTATCCAATAACGCAACTACATTTAAGGAACCAATTGAGATAGATAAGTGTGGACGGTTATCGAAGGGTTTTTTAACAAGTTGTGAAACGGCAGCAGTCTTTTTATGGTAAAAGGAATTGACGGTTTGTAACCACTTAGACCACTCGGCTGGAGTAGTATAGCATAATTCCTCTAATAAAGGTAAGGCATTTTGTACATTAATAGTAGCGGTATTATTGTTAGATAAATTTAATGACGGTACAACGTTAGAAGTAGTTTTATGATTTGAATTTATTAACGTCTGGGTCCGTTGAATGATTGGTGATGAGGGCGATTTTGGATCCTTGAGATATTCACACCCTGACTTGAAATATCTCGACGGGAGTTTCCCGATACATTAGGATTACAGTTGGTGCAGTTAGATTTGTAGATATTTGAGCGACCACAACCATAACAAAAAATATTTCTAGGGTATGTGCAGGCATTATAGTTATGTCCACTTCGCTTACAGTTCCAACAGGTAAGTGCGTTATTAGTAACGGTAGAAGGAACGTTAAGGGTAGATACTTTACGGGAAGCTCGAGCTTGGCAAGCTAAATCAGGTTCTAAAAGACCAGATAGTTTCTCGGGGGGTGGCCGATATTTGTTAATTCTCGACTTCACTTCCTGGAGGGAACGACATAGGTCTTTTTAAGTGGGCTAACGACGAGATTTGCTGCAATGCCAAACGTTCTGAGAAGTAGGGGTTTAAATTTCTAAGTAATTGATCGATAATTTCGGGTTCTGAAGGTTTTTTGTCGAGTCTGCTATATAAAGCTTCTAGTGAGGTAATAAAAGAAACAACATTTTCGTCAGGACCTTGCGTTCGGTTACGTATTTCGTTCCAAAGGTCGTTAATATAGCCATAAGGTAGGAAATCTCGTTTTAAACACGCAACTAACTCCTCCCAGGTAGAAATTTGAACTCGTATGTTTCTGTACCATATTAACGCTGAGTTTGCGAACAAGTCACCTGCTGAGACAAATAAGTCCTGGTCGGTACACCCGCGAGAGATTTTGAAATCATTAATACGGTCAAGAAAAGATGATAAAGAGACCTGCGAATCAAACCCTTCGAAAGTGAAACCCCATTTGTATACAGGTATGGATTTTCCTACAGGATTGGGTGAAACGAGCGCGAGATTTGAAAAGGGTAACGATATATCTACGTCTGCGTTTGGATTAAGTCTGTCAAGAACAATTCCTTCAAGTAATAATACTTCGGACAACAAACTTTGTTTAGCTTGAGTTGCTTGGGCATCGTCATATAAAGATAATAATTCGACACGTTGTTTGACGTGCGTTATTCTCGAAGCCAATCTTCCTAACTCGATATCACTAGCACCAGGATCTGTTCTATTTATTATACCCGATATGTCATCTAAAGATAATTTAATTTCCGATACGTTGAGAGGTCAATCGCCAACGGGTTTCTTTAAGATAGCAATGCTTTTCGTTTTCTGTGCCAGAATGGCCCTGAGCTGAGATCTCCTGTCATTTTGGTTACTAGCTGCGATAATATTCCTACACTCAAGCTCGTAAATTAGTTCCAGCAATTTTAAATGAGAAACATTCATGGTGAATAGAATATTCGAGACACTATATATATAAAATATGCGATTTTAACGCAGATCAGAAGGTAAAAAAAACGTTACAGCTACTTTAAGTTAATACGATACGGTATTTAGGGGTGAAACCTTGTTAGGAACGTCACCGGTAAAGAATAATATGCCAATGTTAACACGTTGATTAATCAAAACACTAAAGAAACACATTTAGGGTGTATGAAAGCAAAATCAATGTTCAATTAAATAAATATTTTGTTGATAATTACAAAAAAACCCTCCTAAATAGAAAATGCACGCAGGTGATATGTTATTTAACCTATAAAAGCAACAACCCATAGTCAAACACTTCTTAAAAAGATATAGAAACCAATTTATTTCACTCAGTGTTTTTAAACACAAGAGTTTCTTGTAAAGGTATTTGAGATATTGTAAATTGAATAGATGAAAGACTAATACAGTTTTTAAAATGTAACATGTTGTTGATTGGCGAGGCCAGTTTTATTGCTTTCTTGGACTAAAATTTCCTGGAACAAATGGTGGTTTATAATCAAAATTATATGTTATGTATCTAGTAGTGGTTTACCTTGAAAGGCGGATTGCTACATTTCTACAAACCAGTGAAGTTATTTGAAAAGTGTTCAGTTGAATTAAAATACATGTAACTAAAAATATAGTAATAAAAAGTGTTTACAGTGAGTTTGTTTTATTTTCGCCAATTTAAATAAAATCGTAGGTAGGGATATGTACCAAAAAAGTGTTTAAAGGTCCCAACTAATGTTCCAATTAATAATCTATTTAATGTTTCAGATATTACTCCAATTAATACTTCAATTGTAGCTATTAATTTTGGTTCAGATATTTGTTCAAATAGTACCTTTCGATATTAGTTCAATCGCTATTAAAATCTATACCTTTTGAATTTGTTGCGGACGAATTCGTTACAAAGTAGCTTTATTTGACATAGACCTATGAAGGTCTTGTATAATTATCTTCAAGTAGAAATCCTTATTGAGAAATTTTTTTGTACTACCTTTGTGTGCTCTATGGTTTTAGTCTCTTGAATTTGTGATTGTTGTTATTGTAGAGGTAAAAACTTCTTCCTCTGATTCTGTTGTCAGATTGATCTTTGTGTCTGTTCGGAACTCAGCCAGTTGGTTTATGATGAGCCATCAGTTTAAACGGATGGTGTTGCTCATGGAGTGGTTTTCTAGAACACCTTAAGGGTATATCCAAAAATAAAGTTTACCATGGAAGTAGAAGAGAATAACCAATTACTGTTTCTTGATATACTAGTGAGACAACATCCCCGTAGAAGCTCATCCCCCATGAAGCCTGCCGAAAACTTCAGAAGACAACTGAATACCTTCTGAACCCTTTTCTTTTGTATATATTGTAAATAGTAGTTTTTAAGTGCATATAATTTCATTTCATAATTTCTCTTACCGTAACTTTGACCCACCACTAAAAACACGAAGATTACCGAAGAGATCCGAACACCACCGAAGATGTCTGGACCTCGCCGACCTGTATATGTCCTAATCTTTATTGTTCAAGTTCACACTGGGCCTCTTAAGTAACTTCCGAAGAAAGCCGAAGACTTCCGAAGACCTATACACCCCATTAAATGGTGCATACAAACATTTAATCAGTGGGCAAGTTTAATTCTGGCTTCACAGCCTTCATGAAGCCATCCGAAGCCATCCTATCTGTTAAACCATTCAATTTCACTTTTATATTATGTAAATTTTGGAACTTATAATGATTTTTCTTATGTTTATTAAACAATTAACTAAGCTAAGCCTACTTGCTTACAGACGCCGCCCCCATTGAACGATAACAATATATCTAATAAAAATAGTTTTGTACATCTTCGGATTGCTTATGTAAATTTTCATGTAATAATGATTGATTTTGATCTCGTAAGAACATAGCTTATCTACTGATAGAATTTAAATTTTGGAAAATTGATCACATTACTTTGAAATTAATAGCTCTCTGTCGATTTTGTAATAAGAACATCGTGTTAATGTCTTTTGTGCTTCCATAACTCATTCTTTTAATCGCTTATATTTAGCTATCAGCACTGTTTGCATGGGAATACTCTAACTGCCCGTATTAACTTATAGTTTCCAAACAAAAGGGTATCGGATCTTCTACAGTAAATAAATAAATAACGATATAAAAAAGCTACGTAGTTTAAAACTGTGGGTGTTGTAATATAGTTTGAAAGTTTGGCAATAATACGAAATTAAAACTAACACCGCTTTCTAGGCCTGTACGATTGTCTCGGACTTCATAATTTACGATGGTTAGGAAATATTCAGAAATATTTTAATTAGAGAGTATTTTTAAATTACTTTATACTTTGCTGAAATATCTGAAATTGCATGAAAGGTCTTACATATACAAATTGTATCAATTATACGAGCCACTCGCTTTAAATTCTTGGCATAGGTACACACGGTCTACAGAAATCCAACTCACACGGATAGATACTCAAGCACCAAGTCACATCATCACGCGACACAACTCTACTTGTTGTGAAAACCTTAGATACACGTTCCCAGATACTAGCTGACGACAAATAACAAGAGGAAATACGAAAGTTACGCGAAGCACTCCAGAATGGACACTCACACCAAACCATTCAGAAGCTACTATTAGTCAGGATATCCAAACCAGAGTCGGAATAACCACTAACCACAGCATACGTACCATTCATTATAGGGACCAAAGACAGAATCAGCAGAGTTTTACGAAAATACAAAATAGTTACTACGTTCAACACTCATAGAAAAATTGGTGCAATCCTAAGGAATTCCAAAGATCAGATACCATTAGAAGACCAAGGAGTCTACCAAGTACCATTCTCAGACTGTAACAAATTTTACATTGGGCAGATAAACAGAAGAATTAGTGTTAGGAAGGAAGAACATAAAAATGCTATAAAGAAGAACGAAATGATCTCATCGCTTGCTCAGCACTACAGATCATTGCAAAATAGGAGGTGTTGTCCAGAAAGCATAAACACTTCGAACGCTATAGCTTTTACAATCTTATGTACAGTGTCTGCTCTTAAAATTTAAATAATAAATGTTATAAAAATCTTATAAAATTCAAAACCAACTTTACTAATTCTTGGTTCTCATTATAACAAGAAGTTAATGAATAAATTGAAAGTAAATTCAATAATAAGTTGAGTAAGAGGTTTTAAAATAACGCTTCCAAGGGTCTATATACTTTATCTCCAGCTTTTTGTAACACCTTCCTACGTTTCTCTAGCGCATAGGTAACAGAAAATGCTAACAGTTACTGTCCGACACTTAGTTTAGGCTTTCATTAGAAGATAAACAGTTTACACCTTTTTGCACTAATGTTGTGTTACAGTCTTGTGCACAAGCTTAAATATATACATTAGAGGCATTAAACATCAAATTTTGATGAATATTACATTATGCACTCGGCCTGTATGTTTACAACTTCTGTAAAAACAAATTGCTAATTGATGTATTTGTTTATATCCTAACATTAATTATGGGGATTTATTCCTTAACATTAGCTGAATACGGCTTACTTCAGTTGCTTCAAACCATATATGGCAATTCAAGATCTTCTAGAGAATTGTAGGAATTGACCACTTCCAACGAGAATACTGCGGAACACATTTTACTCATGCTTAAAGATGCGGTGGCGCCCTGTTTTCTTTTGAAATTTTAAGTTACCATATTCAACCCATTCCCAAACTTATGCTCTTCCGTGACTTAAACGTCAAGCTAGCCGTTGTTACAGTAGGCATGCAGGTAAATGGTACTTGCGCCAATTCTTATTTCATAGGAGCTCCTTACGTGAAGCATCCATTTTGTTTCACTGGGGCCCAACATTACAGCTCACCGAGGATATGCATTATTTAATGTATACCTTTTAATCTCAAATACATTTTAACTATAACGTATATGAATAATTATTACTAATTGCATTATTTTTCAGAAACTCTAAGAAAATATCCAATTACAGCGTTTGTACATCGCGAATGTGTGGAAGATTACACCATTCCTGAAACTGGACTTTTAATAGAACGCGGTGTTGGTATAATAATTTCACAGCAATCTTTACACTGGGATCCACAATATTTCCCAGATCCTCAAAAATTTGATCCGGAAAGGTTTAGTAAACAAAACAAGGTTAATATAAACAAATATATCTATTTGCCGTTTGGAACTGGACCAAGGAGCTGCATTGGTATAAAAATCTTTTCATTGCTTATTGTCAGTATTTATAAAGTATACATTATAGGAGAAAGATTCGCATTGCTAAACGTTAAGCTTGGAGTATTAACAGTTATCAAAGATTTTATAGTACAACCGAATTCAGAAACAAAGAGTCCTTTAATTTTTAAACCCTCGTTTCTGCTGCACTCAATTGGTGGTGTACCATTAACTTACAACAAAATAAATAACTGATTTTTATGTAATTAGCAACCCCAGATATATGTACTTGAATAAGTTTAATATAACAATAGATATTTTAAACTAGCCTATAATTTTACTTAGTTCATTCCTATTAGTGAATTTTAGATTTTTCAACCGTAACTTTCAAGGAGATAAACGTTTGACATTTATTGAATTTTATTCACTTTGTACTGCTATGTTGCATGGTAGGAAGGACATTGTTATTTGGCGTCAGAAGCTTCGTTAGGGTATAAAATTGGAGAATTTCCCATCCTAAACTGAAGGTAAGGTGTATATCCCATCATAATTTGGCTGACGTAAGTAGGTTATGACGCATAAGATTGCGGTTTGTAACTTGTCTTTTAGTGTTTCTAAAATGTGTAACGTGTCTTACCTCTATCATGTTCACCTATTCAATCTTTCTTAATAGATATTTACTTTGTTACTTAAATCTTCTGGGAAACCTTATCATCAGGGCTAAACCCGTGGGTTCTTTGTTTTATCTCTGCGATAGTATACACATGGAAATAATTTATCCAACAAAAACTTCACTGATTTAGTTTGAAATAAGACAAAACAACATGTGATATAAATACGTATAATAATTGTAATTGAACTAACAAGATAATCAAGCTGCAAAATTATTTTAGTAAAACTAATAAAAATTTAATCTTTAAACAATTTTAATTCTCTTAGAACTTTAACAAAACTGTAAATTATACTTCAGTAAATTTTCTTTCTTTTCTTTTTAATAATTACAGTGTAGCAAAAGGCTAACAAAATAAACCGTCGTGATATGAGCTCATGTCCCGGAGGTTTTTACAAGATAAAATTTAGAACTTATTAATTCAAACATAAATTAAAGCATTGCATCTTCACAGTGCAATTAGTATATAAACATTTGCGAAACAAACAATTATTATAAGTTTTTTTTTTATAAAAATGTAAAATGGATATATACATAAATACCTGAATAAAGTATTTTCAACGTCTTTGACCTCAACACACTTCAGGGCAAAACGCGATCAATGGAAATAACAACAGATGGTGTGACCTCATGGCGGACACTCGAACACCTGATTCTCTAACCGAAAGAATCTTAATCCAAAAAAAGCAAGCTTTCCAGGAATCAATCCAAGATATAGACACAGTGTAAATTAGTTCAATATCTCTGCTGATAATTTCGAATTTATTCGTTTTATAATACTCGAACAAGTATTCAAATTCACTTAAATGGCAATCTAACCTAAACCATATTGAAGTGAACAACACGTTTTTAAATATTAAATTAATTTTGCTACAACAGATAACCTTATTTAAAAATCATTGTATAATAAATAAAATCAGCTTACCCCTAGCCGGCGATTTAATTTATTTTTAAGAAGAAACGCTTCTAACAAGCAAACTAACGTTTGGAAAATAGCACGCTGCTTCGTGTACATCTTCCACCAAAAGTTGAATAAGATAGCCCGATCTTATCAAGTGCGCAGAATACTAAAATATGCCTTTTGATCCCTACCTAACAGAATTTCGACTCATAAGACAAAGGAACTTGCTTTTCCGTTTAACGTATAATCTAAATGGAGGTAAATAAAGTTGCCTAACGTCCAGATTCGTAGCAGTTAAATCGAACTGTTACAGGTTGTTCAATTCTCATGCACTGTTATGGGAATACTTTATGTTTATTATATGTATTTTACCGCAGAGACGTAATCACACGCTTTAAAGTAATGTGCATCATTGCTCAATCAATGAGAACGGAGATATTATAGAGAGGTTTTACAAGTTGATGTGAACCAACGCCATGGTCGGAGAGAATACCTTGGGCTGTCTTACTGAACAGACGAAGTGACATTCAGTGCGCCAACGTAGTGAAGTTATCTGTGCTATCGTTACCGTTCCTTTTCTAAACACCCCATCTATATTCCTGGTTTTCTATGTTGTATGTTAGCAGCAAACTACAATGCATTTACTGAACGAGGCCAATAAATTAGAAGCCAAATGTACGTTTAGACGAACTTAACGCAGTGTACAAGGATCTAGTATTTTGAGGACTACTTTAAGCTACATACATGATTAAAGGTAAGCTGTTTTATTGTGATATTTATTAGTTAATTTATTACTGAAGAATATGTACAATACTACGCCCTTTGTATAACTACGCTTTAAATTAAGGTATGCTTACCTGCAACTGTCATTTAGCGACAATAATTTTGGCGCTGGGAATGTGGATTTTATTTATATTGCACTGATTGTTTATCTATAGTAATTTCTGTGTAACATTCGTTCTTTACTAATTTTGAATATTAAAAAGACTATACTTAGAAAAGAGAATCATTTTGTCTTTTTATATTTAAATCATCGATATTATCCTTTATCCTTAAGCCAACTTAAGACGTCGACCGCCATGTTAAGCTAATTTTTTTATAATATCTGGATTTTTTTGCCAACATTCTTTGTATGATAAGTTATTTGAGGTACTTACAGTAAAATCAGTTTTGTGATTAATCATGCATGGTTTTTGATAATTTTGTAAAATTTTATGCATTGAAATGTAAATTTAGTATTTTAAAAGAATAATGCTTGGATATTTTTTTATCTAGCTATGCAAGTCCTTCATCAATTTTACTAAAATGCATATTGATCTCTATAAATATGAAAACATGATACCTTATTCAAAACATTTTTAATTAAAAATTCTATGAAATTATTATAACTTTAATGCCCAATTAAAAACTGGATTAGAAAGCATCTTTGGTCAGATGACTGAAATAGTAGACTATGCCAAAGCTTCTAGTTTGTTGAAGTTCCATACGTTACAAGTTAAGGTACTACGCTGAGATAGATTAGAAATTAGCTATGACGCATTGAATAGCGAAATGATAAATTACTCTTTAACGGCTGAAGCTAAGCTTCGGGTAAAGACAAATAGGTCTTCTTTCAATGATCTATCAGACGTTATTAGGGCGTGATATTTGGACCTCAATAAGTGATCTATTACTGGCTCTGACCTAAAGTAACCAGATACTGCTGATAATACTTCGTTTAGTCGTTTCAAACCCCCGAAATTAGCTTATTCGGGTCAAGTGGCACAATGGTAATGTTCAAAGCTCTTTTTGTTAATCTTGTGGATTCCAACTCGGGCTTGCCTATGGCTACTAAATTTATTTATCCTTGCTCCCTGTTTAAGGGTGATGCTTTGACTAGTATTTCTGATCTTGAATTATTTCCGGAGATATACGATAAGGCTTGGAAAGAATTGGTAGATCATTAAGACAATTTACGTAGGATAATTAATTTTTTTTTAAATAAAATTTTTCAATACGAATATAGTGGCTCTTTTTCTAACTTTATTCACGTTCATTTCAACGCAGGAAGTACTATGGAAGCAGCCCAAAATACAAAACACTTTCTGACTGTTTTTGCTGTAATTCTTCTACCGAAACCTAGATTTCAAAACTTAAAATGCGGTCGATATGAATGTAGTTTCGGTACTTCCTACTTCAGAACAATTGTTTGGAATTTTGAATTTACAAAGCAAAACTTCTTGAGCTGCAGGAACACTTGAAACCAGAAAAGGGTTTCAAATTTAATACAATAGTTTCATCTAAATTTAAATTAAGTCCAAACAAATCTTTACTTTTTAAAAATACCTTATTTGCCGCTAAGGGCAAATTAAAATCATCTTTATCTTGTTCTTATTGCGAAGGTAATAATACAAGTTATGAATGTTTGAATTGTAAAACATTAGATATTGAGAGTCGTTACAATGCGGCCAAGAAACACTTTGTTTCAAGTGCCTTAGTCCAAAGATTTTTGAAAGTGGAGGAAGCTGCTAAGCCTCGGACTATTTTTCCTAAAGATGCTTAATGCGGAGAGCAATCTTTGGACACACATTCCCGTAACGAAACGGGGCGTGGCGTAGTATCTTTACCATTGAAAAAAAGCGTGCCTTCCCCTGGACGTAATAGTCTTAATACTTATAAAGGTTACGTTAATTTGAAAAGACTTTTTTCTCGTTTCCCGGACCAGAAACAAATTTATCAGGAATTTCTTCAAGAATAATTTTCCTTAGGGCACATGGGAATAGCTAACAAACCCCTGGACTATGTATTGCTGCACCATACTATTGTAAAGACAAGTAGTAGCATACCAAGTTTCATATAGTGTTCAAGAGTTATGCTCCCAATCTCTCACAATTATCGCTCAATGATCGGTTATACCCCTATACCAAACATTTTGACAGAAATCATTTCTTCCTTTCAGTTTCATGACATTGCGGTATGTCCAGACATCCATATGATACATTGGCAAATTTTGTTTCATCATACCGATGGTTAATACCTACACATTTTTTGGTAACCTTCTCCTGGGAAAACATCCTTGAATACGGTCCAGCTCCTGCTGCCTTCTTAGATCAATGCGTTCCTCGTCAATTAGTGATTTATGAAGGCGACGCTTACGCTATGGCTTCAGTTGCCTGCCATATCATACTTATATGGATGATATACTTTCTGGTGCTGACACTCCAGTAGCAGCAAGGCAAATTCAAGCTGAGTTGATTAAACCCTTTGCTCAACTCCGGAAATGGTCTAGTAACTGTATCGATATGCTGCAGCTTTTCCCGGAAACTGATCCCGAATGTGAGTTTAACTTTTCCGATGAAGTTAGAGGTCTGGTTTGATATGGTATCCTTCGTATGACACTTTCGCTTATTATGTGATTCTCTTTCAAAAGCCTTACGAAAAGATTTATACTTTGATACATTGTGCTACGTAACACAAAGAAAGTCAAAGAAATGACCGGGCTCAATCGGAGAGTAGGGGGGGTTGTAGAAAGCAGACTGACCTATAATGTATGCGGCGATAAGAGTTAGTAACAGTACCTGCAATAAAAGAAATTAGAATAGCAAACCTGCAATAAAAAGATTAGTCCTGCAAACCTGAAATAAAGAAAAAGCATATCAGCAATGTATAGTCTAAGTTATTCAGTACTTTGTAGAATGTAAATAAAACTGTTTAGATAAACTATATAATATAATCACGGTAAAAGCAATACAGAAAAATGTTTAGTACAAAGTGAGGTAATATTGGGGAGCAGCAGAAACGTTTCCTCACACACCAATTAAACATAAATCAGACAAAATGTTTACAAAAGATAAATAGATAAGACACAATTGGTATGAGTAATTCAGTAGTATTGATTTTTCTTTCTTTCTTTTTTTTCTCTATGTTTTAAAATAGCATGCAAGTCTATTGTAAAAGGCATCAGAACGACAAAGATATGGCAAAGCAACGGATAGATATTTAAAGCAATAACCAGTAGGAAATAGTTCAACTTACAAAAGTCCTTCAGCAACGCTTCCTTGCAACTGAAGTGTGGGATTCAACGATGTCCTGCACTAACGAAGCACTTCACCCTTGACTGTGAGGGTGTTGATGGAACTTATCACACGTTACACTAATCACACCTACGTATTTCACTGGGGTTAGCAGCAGACATTATCACGCGTCGGAACTATGTAGCCTTGATAAATTCTATTTCCTAAGACAATAATTTCGAAATATTCCGCAGCACTAGTTCAATTCCAACTGGCACCAGATGTATATTATGTTCATAAACATCCCAATAAGCAGTGAGAAACTTCAAACAATACCTTTGTAAGCCGGCAATCTGTTATATTTCGCAAATAACGAAATTTGCGCAAGTAATGATCTATTTTAGATTCTTTGTTGTTAGAAAATTCAGAAACTACAGTATCACTGTATATAAATAATCCAAAGTATGCGCTACTCTAAGAAGAACAGGACCGCGAAACTAGATTGCACACACAGTTTAAATATAAAAAGACAAAACCACTAAAAAGAACCATAACGGGTAAAGCACGTGTATCACTAAAGCAAGTCCGTCGTCAAATGTTCCTTAAAACATTTATCTCACAAGAAAACAACTAAAAACAATTAGTAAGGCACGCGTAAACAAATAAAACCGTCCGTCAATGACCTTAAAACACACGTGCGTCAACCAAACACGTTCGCCTATAAAACATACTATCTTTTACGTAATTAATCTGTAGGAACGAAGAGCAAACTCAAACTACATCTGTTCATAATACCATCGTTGTTACTACAACCGCTTATCGACTCTTATCTAAACTTGTATATCCACATAAGGAACAAAATTTATTTGAACGGCCAGACAAGAACGATGCAATTTATAATTAATTACAAGCGGTTTATCATTTTTCAATAACTTGGAAAGTAATTTACGAACAATCCAATTAAAATTCGTTCCTCGCAATTTATTTATGAATGAAAATCAATCTTCAATTAATCTATTTTTAAATTAATACACACGAGTTAAATTGCATACAAATCTGAAAACTATGCGGAAGTATTTATTTTATACAAACAGCGATCCACTCAATATAATACGACGCCTTCGCCAACGGGTTAATAAATATAAAATATAGAAATAGTAATTGCAGAAAGGTATTTACTAATTTAGAAAAAGCATAAAATGTTCAACTATTAAAAATGCCCGTTACAAATTCCCCCCTAGCAAAATAAAGACGTCGGGGTGAAAGAAAAAAGAAAAAAAAGAAAAAGAAAAAAACGACAGACAAGGAGCCAAACAAAAAAAAATATCCGGTTCGAAGGACCAATACCAGTATAAGAAAAAGGACTTTTTTTTTCAAAAGAAAACAAAGTCATCTATCGTAACCAACAACGACAGAATAGGTAAAGAAAACATTAAGTAAACACCCAATGAGGATTAAAGGTCTTAGCTACTTTCAAAATCGTCAAAAGACGGATGTCCCCAAAAGGGACATTTCTGTTCTCCACCTCAAAGAAAAGTTTTGGCTTCCCGCGGAGAAACCAAGAGGAAAGAAAAAAACGAGGAAGAAAACTCGTAGCAAACCAACTAGACGACACAACTGTCAACCTCAAGTGTGCAGCGAAGAAAGAACCAAGACAAAGTAAAGGACAAAGGCAAGCTAGTACACCATCTAGAATACTTCCAACTGAGGTAACACAGATTCGTATGAAACGATTACTCAAGCAGAGTATGGCTAACAGAAGCGACCAAGTCGAAATTCCTAAAGGAAAAAAAAATAGATCTGAAGCCTACCTCCAGGAATGGATGTAGAAAGCGACTATAATAGTCAAATAGTGAACAAATGGTAGAACTAACCACAAGAAAAAGTCACGGGATGGGCTAGCTACAAAATATGGATAGGAATACGAAATGGGCGCCAGTGTTTTCGGACACAAGCTTATCAGCGAAAACACAAGACCAATAAGCCAAGAAAATTACAAATCATAACAAAAAAAATTTAAATAAAAAAAATCAAGAGCAAACCAAAAAAAATCGAGCCCCACACGTTGGTATTACAGCTCCACGTTGGGTGCCAAAATCTCTGTTAGGTTTTTTTCGTGGCAGCCACGTTGGGGTCGCCAAATTTATGCTACATAACACAAAGAAAGTCAAAGAAATGACCGGGCTCAATCGGAGAGTAGGGGGGTTGTAGAAAGCAGACTGACCTATGATGTATGCGGCGATAAGGAGTTAGTAACAGTACCTGCAATAAAAGAAATTAGAATAGCAAACCTGCAATAAAAAAGATTAGTCCTGCAAACCTGAAATAAAGAAAAAGCATATCAGCAATGTATAGTCTAAGTTATTCAGTACTTTGTAGAATGTAAATAAAACTGTTTAGATAAACTATATAATATAATCACGGTAAAAGCAATACAGAAAAATGTTTAGTACAAAGTGAGGTAATATTGGGGAGTAGCAGAAACGTTTCCTCACACACCAATTAAACATAAATCAGACAAAATGTTTACAAAAGATAAATAGATAAGACACAATTAGTATGAGTAATTCAGTAGTATTGATTTTTCTTTCTTTCTTTTTTTTCTTTATGTTTTAAAATAGCATGCAAGTCTATTGTAAAAGGCATCAGAACGACAAAGATATGGCAAAGCAACGGATAGATATTTAAAGCAATAACCAGTAGGAAATAGTTCAACTTACAAAAGTCCTTCAGCAACGCTTCCTTGCAACTGAAGTGTGGGATTCAACGATGTCCTGCACTAACGAAGCACTTCACCCTTGACTGTGAGGGTGTTGATGGAACACGTTACACTAATCACACCTACGTATTTCACTGGGGTTAGCAGCAGACATTATCACGCGTCGGAACTATGTAGCCTTGATAAATTCTATTTCCTAAGACAATAATTTCGAAATATTCCGCAGCACTAGTTCAATTCCAACTGGGACCAGATGTATATTATGTTCATAAACATCCCAATAAGCAGTGAGAAACTTCAAACAATACCTTTGTAAGCCGGCAATCTGTTATATTTCGCAAATAACGAAATTTGCGCAAGTAATGATCTATTTTAGATTCTTTGTTGTTATAAAACACTGAAATTCTAATTTGGGGAGGCTAGGTCCTGTCGGTGAGCGCCCTTGAATGTGTGTTTCACGTTTGGAAAATTGCTCCAACGAGCTGTCTATGATATGTTAGTATTCAATATTCATTGTATTTAAATGACCTAGTTTAATTGTAATTAAATAAAGCAGCTGTGGTATCTTTGAGTTCAACAAACGTATTATAAAACTGTCCCTCTAAAACACTCATGGAATAAACATAACCGAATAGAAACAATCTTCAGTATATTAGGTGTACAAAAAAGTTCTCAGCTTTTTATTGCAAAATTCAGTATTTAGTTAAAAACAAACAAAAAGGTATTAATCAATGAAATATTCCCAGTTTGCATCGATGACCTTTTGTCACCTTTCGGGCAGCTTGCGAATTCCCTGATGATAGAAGCTCACTGGCTTCGAGGCGATAAAGTCATCAATGCATTTTCGTACCTCTTTAAGTGTCACAAAGTGTGTATCAGACAAGTGATGATGCAGCGACTGGAATAGGTAATAATCCGAAGGCGCCATGTCTGGGCTCTACGCCGCATGCGGGAGAAGTTCCCAGCCTAACGCAAAGATGTGGTCCTGTGTCACTTTCGCAAAATATGGCCGGGCATTGTCATGAAGCAGTATCACTTTACGACCTCCTTTGCCTGTAAATGGCCTCTTTTTTTAAAATACATTGCTCAAATTGGTCAATTGTTGCTGATGGCGGTCTGCCATAATTGTTTCACCCGGCTGTAACAACACGTGATAACGCCGTACTCGGTGTAATGACGTTTTTACTTAACTCCACCGCTCTGTGTTCTCAAACCAAATTTAATCTTACTAATTTTACTATTATGCCACGGCTAGCCCTTTTTATTCTACACAGAGTGCACAACGTTACGATGATCAATTTTTTTCTTCTCCACCTCTTTATGATTACCTATTTGTTTGAATTGATAAAGCGAACTCAATTATTTCTATATAATGAAAAGAAATATTATTTACAATTTTTAAAAAATATTTAAATATACCCTTCAATCAATCAATATCAAATGTTTCATTTACCTCAAAATTTATATGCTTTGAATTCAATCTAGTCACCAAAAACTACCTTTTTACTAAAGAAACCTGGAACGTTCTAGACCCCTTTATAATATATTACGTAAGTTTAACGTATGCAATGTTTGTTGTTGACTTCATTACACTTTTTATATAAATTGAGTAAATTCAGTATTGAAATTTAAATAGAAAAATATCTCAAAATTAAATAGATCTGACCTTCTATATGTTGTTCGGGTTCTGGATCAACACCCCTTGGTTGTCCTCATTCGTTTATCACTGCTCAGCTTAGTTGAACCAATATTTGAGTACAGTCACCCCTTGTTTTCCATAAATTTTTTCGTGCTTCTTTATTTTATATGCCTTGAATCTCGCAACTCAAAATTGTACCAGAATTGTACCAAAATATAATTGTCGACGCTGATTTGAAATATTATATTGACCCAGATTTGAATTATTCTTATCGACGCATGCTTAAATTATTACAACTTGCAATGTTCAGAAATACACCACCATTCGAAATGTTATATCTATCTAAATTTGAATTATTCTTATCATCAACACATTTGAAATATTCAGAAATGTACCACAGATTTGAATTATTATCATCAACACATTCGAAGTATTCAGAAATGTACCACAAATTTGATTTGTTATATCACAGGTTCAAAGTATTCAGAAATGTACCACCAATTTGAATTATTATCATCACAATTCAAAGCCCTATTATTATTAATATTTAGTTTAAATAAATTACCCCAAATTCTACTCACGTTAAACGGCAAAAGAAGTCTTCGTAATCGTTGCACTATTGTCACTGTAACATACACTTGATATTCTATTAAATATTAAATTACGCATGACTTTCTGGTTAGCAGTGACGCTAACTGTGTTATCATTGTTCTGTGTTATATAGACTCATCCCACTTACATGTGGGCTGGGTTTTCAAGCAGTTTTGCCGATATCTCAACCAACCAGGTCTTTAATATTTCCTGCATTTCAAAGTTGTTTCTGATGTAATTTCTTCGGTTTTCCGTGTAAGGTTTATTTGCTATAGATACATTGTTATCTTTGCCAGACATTGTTTTGTATAGATATCGCCTTTTGGATAATTGAACAAAATAAATGATGTAACTTCAATTCTGTTTTCGAGTATGTATTTTTATGCGTTTTTGAAAATTGTGTTTTCTTATCAAAGCGCTTCCGCGTAATTGCATTAAGCTTTGTTAGGTTTTATCTCTTATCTTCGTATTTGTTTCATAACTAATTAGACACCTCTCAACGGGTGTTTAATTACATGTACTATCATTTCTTCTGAATACGCGTCCTATTGTTGAAAGATATTCTTACTGGCGTTACTTAAAATTAATAACAGTCTATATACAGAGTGTTGAATGCTTGCTATTTACATAATGTATGAATTACTTAATTTTGTGCTAAATAAATGCAGTTTTCTGCTTCCTATCGCAATTTATGATTACTACTCGACCCTTGCTACACAATACACCACTAAATAACCTCTAATCACAGCAATATATATATATATACAATTAATATTAACAGGTTATTTGATCTTCTAGTAATAACTGAATATCAATTTATTTACGAGAGATTGGTTATCAATGGTTATCCGAAATCTCTCGTAAATAAATTGATATCAGTTCGAGCAGTGATAAAAAATGTCAAAAAACCAGCAATCAACAAATAGTGTTGTGTATAAAAAGTTACAGATGATAAAGGGTTTAAACCCAAAATTAGTAAACATTTTAAAAAACGATGGTATGGTTATTTCAAAATATAATTCAGTCACGGTTGGCCAACTTTTTTCAAACACAAAAGATAAAACTCCTATGCTACTTCGTTACAATAATGTGTATTCCATTCTTTGCCAAGGATGTGACAAAATTTATATAGGACAGTCATCACAATGGCTGCGCTCAAGAATTGTGCAGCATAAGAGAGATTGCAAAATAAAAAAGAATTCGTGCGCATTAGCGTGTCACACAAACAATACTAACCATTATCCGGATTTTAATAATGTAAATGAGTTGGATAAAAAAAATTCATACAAGAATAGACTTTTTCTGGAAATGGCTCATATAGTAAACAACGAAAAAGCTCTAAACTTCAAAACAGATACAAACAATTTGAACGCTGTGTATATGTATTTACTCAAGTATAGGAAATCAAACAACATTAGATAAATACAGATAATCAACCATGCACTTCAAGAATGTTATCGTACTAATTATTTTAATAATCATCAAGTTTTGGTTCTCAATGGAATGTATATTTTAAAAGTCAAATTTTATTTTAATTTGTAACGTGTATCGTGATAGACGTGAATAGTTGTTTCTTGTACTTTTATCAAATGTTTTATTTAATTTATTTATTTTAAGTTTTAATGATAGTTATCACAGCCATGACAGTATTTTAACTCCAGTTTTTGTAAGTAATATTTTATAGTTCTTATGTTAATGACAATCACAGTTACTTTACAGCACCCTGAAGAAGACTTTAAATAAATCAAAAGCTCGGTAAAAAACAAATGAGTTTTATTACTAGAACACCAA
Organism: Platerodrilus igneus; assembly: GCA_036346225.1. NCBI lineage: Eukaryota > Metazoa > Arthropoda > Insecta > Coleoptera > Lycidae > Platerodrilus > Platerodrilus igneus. The sequence goes on from JARFIW010001381.1 coordinate 454,128, forward strand.
ATAACCTGTTAGTATTAATTGTATACACTGCTGGTCGTCACTTTTAACTAATTGTTATATATATATATATATATATATATATATATATATATATATACATACGAGGCTTGTTCAATTGAAACCCATCTTTGGTTCAGGAAAAATTTATTGACAACTAAATTTACAAATAATTACCACCACGATTAAGGCACATATCCCATTGTTTCATCAACCTATGTATACCCTGCCTAAAGAAATCTTGTGGCTGCTGCTCGAAGAACTCTTTCACGGCGTTTAGTACTTTTTCGTCCGTCTAAAAACGGTTATCTTTTAACGGGACTATAGGGTGAATGCTCTAATAGCCTCCATTTCTTCGCTGTAGATTTTTTTCACTACGATAGCAACATGAGTTCGAGCATTGTTGTAAAGCAGAATGAAACCAGGTGAAAGCTTTCCTGGGTGTTTTCGTCTTATTGCTTGTTCAAAGTTTCATTATACAGCTTTGCGTTGATATACACCGGAAGTTCTCTAAATTCTATCAACAAGGGTTTTTCGTGGTTCAAAAAAAATATGTCAACATGACCTTACCGGCAGAAGGTTGAACTTTAAACTTCTTTGATGGCGGAGAATTTGCGTGTTTCCATTGCATGGATGACAACTTACTGGATGGTTAAAAATAATGACACCAAGATTCGTCGCCAGCAATTATTCACGAGAGAAAATCGTTACCATTTTGTCTGTATTCCGTGAGGTGTTGCTAAAGATAATCCAATTCGCAAGCTTTTTTGGTTCTCTGACAAAAGGCGAGGAATCCATTGCGCACAAACTTTGCTGTAGCCTAGTTTGTGTACGATGCTATGAACAGATCCGATACTCACACCAACATATTATTCTGATTGAAACTCGACGATTTTCTTTAATCAGGCCTTCCACACATGCCATATTCTTGTCTGTTGACACAGTACACATTGCACCTGGTCGCGGCTTATCATTCGTCCCTTCGAGTCCATTCTTAAATTTTTAACCTACCATTCCTTGACAGTTGGATACGCAAAACATGCGTTTTCATAAACTGCTAGCATTCGTGTATGAATTTCCAATGGTTGCAAACCTTCAGCACGCAGAAACTGAATGACCCCACGCTGATCACATTTGGTTGGATTGTTAACAACAAACGTCATTTCAAAGTCACAATACTAAAAATCACTGTCAAATACATACGAGTGAAACTGAACAGTGGGAAGTTTACAAAACGTCAGTTGAGTGATTACAATTGTTTCCAAGACTAACCTGACCAAAGATGGGTTTCAATTGAAGAAGCCTCGTATATATATATATATATATATATATATATATATATATATATTACTGTGACAATGCCTCGGTTTAATGCGCCAATAAAAGAGTGCTGTGATACAGATACAACAAATTGTAAAATTTGAAATTGTTGACTTGCATTCCTTTCTAACTTTACTTTGCTTGGCTACCTCAATGGAATTGACAGAGTGTTTAAAATGAAATCATACACAGCAATATCATAAAGCATTCATACCGTGTAAAATATTTTCTATATTTTAATCATAGTTCCAGTTTATATACAAAAATTATCTCCTTTCTAGTACGTTCGAGTGCCGTATGGAATTGCATTCCAATTACTACACGCCTATCTGACGTAGTTTTCTGGGAATTCCTCGTTTTATTACCTCATTAGCGCGATCCATTTATTAGTGACGTGCGTGGTCCGTCCTACTTTAACACATATAAGATTATTGTGGCGTCCCATGCTAATGCGAAAGACAATCAATAATTTTTATTTAGTTTTACTACATTTTATGGAAAAAGCCATATTCACAAGTAAATACAAAGTGGGCCCAAGCCTGCCAAAGCCGAGACCCATGCCATTAAATAGATCTCGACAAGTAAAACAAAAGTGCTGCCGGTCACGTCTTCCGATTTCATGTTCCAAGGGCACTTTCGGGTTTTCGAATTTCACACTTGCCATATTATGAGTACCAGTCTTATGGCATTTTTAAAAATAATAAGAATTCGATAACTATATTGTGGAATAAGATATGAAATGCAGGCCTGATCATTTTGTGTCAACTTGTTTGGAGATATCTCCTTACGGTGACGGTGGGGGTGTCCCGGGAGTGTTCGCGACACCAACTTGACGAACTTCTTTTGATCAAAAGACTCGATATAGGATCGTTTTCTGATTGTACTATCAAGGCACCTGGCATCAAATCCACTATCTTATGGCGCGTTGTGGGGGTTTGCGCGCTGTCTGGTGCTGATTAAGCCGGATTTGAAGCACTCCGTTTAACAGGGTTTATTGTTTCGAGACCAATATATTTCTCAGGGTACCGTGGTTACGAGTAGTACAAATAATTCTCCATGTAGTTTTCAAATGTTGTATTCTTTCAATCGGGTCAAATGACTTTATTTTTGACATTCATCTCTCATTTCATTCGCCCTATTGCGAAATGACCCTTATTCGTCTCTCGGGTTTACGTGTAACTATTGTATTTTCATAGCAATGTGCGTACAAAGAACAAGCACGAACAAACCGATAAAAACCTGCTTAAATATCTCGAAATGCTTATCTCCTTTTCCTCTACTTATGTCCTTTCTATATGCTAATTAGGGCGATAATGCGTAAGTCCGCAATGAGGTTTGGGATATAATGCGATAAGAAATGGGAATATATTGTACATACTTTCAAGCTATCTTTCGCACGGAGTCAATCAGTTAATGAAAAGTTTGAAAGTAAATACGTTATTATTTGCCAGCTTAGCTAAAGCATAATAAACACTAAATCACTTTCCTTTCGTATTGTTTTAACAAATTGACTTTAAGAATTGTCTACAGTTAATTATATCGTTTCCGTCTTATTACAACTTTTTGGTTTAACGTAAAATTAATAATTTATAGTTGCTTCCGAATTGTTTGAAGAATATTTGATTAAAAAATATGGTGTTAAAACAGTACGTAGCGTGTCAAAAATTCATTAGGGTTGGGGCTCAAAAATATAATTTGCGACACGGAACTGGTTTGTGGAATAGCTTTGTGGAATAGAATCCCGGAAATTCCAACGGTCACATTGATGGAGAAGAATATCTTTGTCGAAACTGCTATATCCTGTATTCAACAGTTCTTAGGTCAAATCCAGCCGTGCAGCAGCATCTTCGGAATATGCTGCTTATTTAAAACGAACCTGTTGCTCATTCTTCACGTATTCCACCGCTGGAATCCCAACAACCTTTCAACAACTACCAACCAGCGGAAACTCCTCCTGTCATGAATCCACAAAACGTTATTCCCCAAGCCATTACCACGGAAACTGTACTCGTTGTGCCAGTGTCAGAGCGCTGTTGCTGTGTCTGTGGCGGAAATGGACGGTGTAGAATTTCAAAAATAATTCGAAGTCAAGTGTAGAAGAAATAGAGGAGGCTGGAGCCTTGGGTTCCGCATGCTGCGATTCTTCTGCCATCTCGTCCTCCTCCATTACGGGAGACCAAGCTAGAGGGAGGTCAAATTCGCAGCGTTAGCAGCAAGCAGTTTATTGAAAGACTTTGATTATTATTACTACGACTAGGAATAACAAGGTAGCCTAAACAATCAACTAAAAGATTTGAAAAACGATTGAAAGACGAACCTATCAAAATGATGAAAACATCTGAAGTAGATGGAATAATTAGACGAAGATTGCTTATCAAATAGTGTAATAGAACGCCGATTACAACGCGTATAACCAAAATCATCAAAAGTGTCGCTTATTAGATTCCGATGAAAACAGTTGATGGCATGACATACACGCCCACAATATGCCACAAGATAGTTTGTTGCAGGTGCCTTGGTAGAACAATCAGAAGACGATTTTATATCGAGTCTTTTGATAAAAAAAAGTTCGTTAAGTTGCTGTCGCGCGCACTCCCGGGACACCCCCACCGCCATCGTAAGGAGATATCCCTAAACAAGTTGACGCAAATTGATCAGGCCTGCATTCCATATCTTATTCCGCAATATACTTATCGAATTTGTAACGTGCATTTTTATAGCTTATTTATTGTTGTTAATTTGATGGTGTTCCTCATGTATATTTTGACATTTTAAGTTAAGTGTAAATAATGTTTTGCTTCAAATTCTAGTCTAATTAATGTAATAATAAAATAATATTTAAATGTTGAAAAATATTAGTGTAGATAAGCGAACCACAAAGTGTTAATGCCTTTTAGTATATAAGAAACTTAGCACAGAATATGTGTATCAAATATTTGATATTTTATATTGATTAACTCGTTGAGTGGATTGCATCGTTCTTGTCTTGCCATTCGTATAAATTTTGTTGCTTATGTGGATATACAAGTCTAGATAATAGACGATAATAGGTTGTGATAGAACGAGTTGATATAAACAGATGAGCAGTTGTAGTTTGTTCTTGGTTCCTATATATTAATTACGTTGAAAATACTGCTTCTTTTTGCTTTGACAATAGTGAGAATTAATGCGGTATCAATTTTCAAATTGTTCATGAACAAGCGCGGCACGATTTTAGTTGTTTTTCTTGTGAAATAAAAATTGTATATTAACTGTAGAAAAGTGGAGTGCTAATTCCGATTGAAGTAGTATGGTAGGCGAACGTGTTTGGTCGACGCACGTGTGTTTTTAAGGACATTTGACGGACGGTTTTATTGCTTACGCGTGCCTTACTAAATGTTGTTTTGTTGAGTTTCTGTTGGAAATAAAAATGGTAGTACTTGTTAAACTCGACATGCACGCGTGTTTTACGGAACATTTGACGGACTTACTGTAGTGATACACGTGCTTTACTCATTGTGGTTTTTTTGTTGGTGCTTCGTCTTTTGATATTTAAACTGTGTGTGCGATCTAGTTTCGCGGCCCTTTTTTTGTATCAGAGTAGTGCATACTTTGGATTATCCAAATACAGTTGATACTGTAGTTTCTGAATTTTCTAACCCCAAAGAATCTAAAATAGATCATTGCTTGCGCAAATTTCGTTATTTGCGAAATATAACAGATTACCGGTTTACAAAGGAATTGGTTGAAGTTCCTCCCTGCTTTTTGGATGTTTATGAAAATAATATACATTTGGTCCCAGTTGAAATTAAACTAGTGCTACAAAATATTTCGAAATTATTGTTTCAGGAAATAGAATTAACAAGAAATTTATCAATGCTACATAGCTCCGTCGTGTGATAAGGTCTGCTGCTAACACCAGTGAAATACATAGGTGTGATTAGGGTTACGTGTGATAAGTTCCATCAACGCCCTCACAGTCAAGGGTGAAGTGCTTCGTTAGTGCCGGACATCGTGAATCCCACACTTCAATTGCAAGGAAGCGTTACTGAAGGACCTTTTTGTAAGTTGAACTATTTCCTACTTGTTATTACTTTAAGTATCTATCCGTTTGTTTTGCCATATCTTTGTCGTTCTGATACCTTTTACAATCGAATTGCCTGCTATTAAAAAAAAACCAAAAAAAAAGAAAAAAAAACAATCAATACGACTGTATTACTCATCTCAATTGTGTCTTACCTATTTATCTTTTGTTAACATTTTGTCTGATTTATGTTTAATTGGTGTGTGAGGAAACGTTTCTGCTAGTCCCCAATATTACCTCACTTTGTACTAAAAATTTTTTGTATTGCTTTTACCGTTGTTATATTATATAGATTATCCAAACAGTTTTTTTTTACATTCTACAAAGTACTGAACAATCTATGCTCGATCAGCATGCTTTGCTTTTTCTTTATTTCAGGTTTGCAGGACTAATTTTTTTTATTGCAGGTATTGTTACTAATTCCTTACAGCCGCGTACATTAGATGTTGGTCTGCTTTCTACAACCCCCCCTAATCTCCGATTGAGCCCAGTCATTTCTTTGATTTCCTTTGTGTTACGCACGGCTACGAGCCAACGTAGCATAAATTTGGCGCCCAACGTGGCAGCCCCGATTCACGTAACAAATTCAATGCCATAAAACTGGTACTCATAATATGGCAAATGTGAATTTCGAAGACCCGAATGTGCCCTTAGAACACGAAATCGGAAGATGTACGCGGCAGCACTTTTGTTTCACTCGTCGAGATCTATTTAATGGCATGGGTTTCGGTTTTGGCAGGCTTGGACCCACTTTGTATTTACTTGTGAAAAGGCCCTTTCAGTGACGCTTCGGACTTTTGCTATCATCCGCGCTTCGCGCGTTGTTTAGCTGTTTCACCCTCGCCAACAATAAAACATTTTCCAATAGCTTGTAATATCCTACTACTGTTAATCACCATTTATTCAAGAATTAAATAAATGTGATAATTTAAGCACTAAATCACTTTAACAGTATTTTCAGCATTGAAAAGTACTTAGCAGTATCTTGTCCCAGATCATTCAATATATAATATATAGTAAGAGAATCCCTATAGTAGGGGATAAAGAATACTACTATAGTAAGCCTGCTTATCGTAAAAGGCGATTAAAAGGCGCAGCAAGGGGCAGCAGCCTTGCTGGCTAAAAGATATTCGAGGAGGGTCGGTTGGTCTCGGGCGATCCTCAATAATTTACAAGCTTGTTGGGGGTTGGCCGTGACGGATACGGCTTTTTGCTAAAATCTTTAAAAACTGCGTTGTGGAAAGATATGGGAGCCTACCACAATATTTCCCAGGTGTAAAATTCTTGTCCGGAGGTAAAATACTCCCTCATTCGGATCTCCGGGAGGGGGTACTTGGGGCTCGTCATCGTAAGAATATAAAACAACAGTTCGATTTAGTGATAGGGACTTGGAATGTAAGGTCATTACTTAGAGTAGATAAGTTAACGAATTTATTAGTCGAAATGAGAAAGGAAAAGCTGGACATTTTAGGTATTAGTGAGGTGAGATGGCCAAATAGTAATTATTGACTTTTGGAAAGATAATTATAGAATAATTACAACTTCTTCAACTAATGGACAGGCAGGCGTAGGAATAGCGTTAGGTAAAAGATTAGGGCATAAAGTTAAAGAGTACTTACAATTTAGTGATAGAATAATTATGGTTAGATTGAGTACAAAACCCACAGACACTGTTTTGGTACAGGTTTGCATGCCAACAACTCAGTACGAGGATGAGGAAGTAGAAAAGGTATACGAGGATATAAATAGTATAGTGAGAAAAGTAAAAGGAGATGAGAATTTAATAGTTATGGGCGATTTTAACGCGTCAGTGGGAGAAGGTAGTGATGGAAAAATGGTAGGAAAATTTGGGTATGGCAGACGAAATGATAGAGGAGAAAGATTAGTTGAGTTTTGCCAGGAACATAGATTAGTAACTGTAAACACCCTATTCGAACAACATGTTAGGAGAAGATATACCTGGAAAGCGCCAGGGAATAGGGCTAGATACCAAATAGATTATATTTTAGTTAAACAAAGATTTAGAAACCAAGTTAAAAACTGTCGTAGTTATCCAGGGGCTGACATAGATAGCGATCATAACTTAATTAAAATGAAGTGTAAACTAAAATTCAAAAAATTGAGAAAGGTTAAAAGAGAGGGATGGGATCTAGGTAAGCTTAATGATAGTAGGGTAAAAGAGGAATATAAACAAGTATTAGATATTAAGAGCAAAGAGATAGCTGTAGGAGGGAACGTAGAAAATAGATGGAAAGAAATAAAACTGACTGTATATGATACAGCAACACAGACTATAGGTAAGAAAAAAATAGAAGCGAGAAAACCGTGGGTAACAAAGGAGATATTAGATTTAATAGAGAATAGAAGAAAGCTTCAAAGCTTAGGGTGAGAACTTCATGCTTGAGTGATCATGAATAGAGTGGAGTGTGTAACAGAATAGTGAACGTTACGGTTTTACTTTTGTAAACATAAGCTCGTTTTCCAAATGGGAGAAAAGTAGTAGCCATCGTTTTTGTTTAACTTGTTAGAATTTTTAATGATTTCTATGGATTCTCTGATTTTTCTATTGTAGAAAAATAAAATTCTGGCAATTAGTTTCGTCTTGTCAAAGTTAATGGTATGGCCTGTTTCATGTTGGTGTTCGGCTACTGCTGAGCGATTGTGCTGACTTGTTCTTAAGCATCGCTTATGATCGATTAGTCTAGTCTGAACTGACTGTCCTGTTTCTCCTATGTACACTAAACCACAGCTGCAAGGTATACTATATACGCCTAGGGCTTTAATGCTGTTTTTCGGAATCTTTTGGAATTGGTAATATTTGTGAAATTTTATTAGTGGGCTTATAGATTGTTTTAATGTTGTGTTTACGTAGAATTTTGCCAATTCGGTCTGTTACTTTGTGTATATATGGAAAAATTACTAAGGATCGTGTGTCGGGATTACAGCTTAGTTTGGGGGGTTCGTGTTGAACTGTCCGTCGAAGACAAAATAGGTAGAAATTAAGCATTTTTCAATTAGCGTGGCCAGGTATTCAAATTCGTTTTCTTGAGGTAGGAATTGTTTAATAATGGAGACAGTGTCTATGAAAGGTACGTTAGTGAATAGGGATGTTACGTCAAAACTGACTAGTATACCATTAGGGCCTAGTTCAATATTTGCAATTAGTTCTATAAAAGAATGAATTTTAGTACATGGCCACGCTCATTGAAGAATGCTTAACTTCTACCTATTTTGTCTTCGACAGAAAGTTTTACAAACAAACTTCTGGCACACCCATGGACTCACCTCTATCCCCTATTGTGGCCAATATATTCATGGAGCCTTTGGAATCAATGGCTCTAGAATCCGCAAACCTTAAACCAAAAACCTGGCTCCGTTATGTAGATGACACTTTTGTAATCTGGCCCCATGCACACCAAACGATAGTACATGAGTGTAGAAAAGCTAGAAATAAATGGATGGAGGAGAATTGTAAGGGAATACAAGATGATTTGAGAGTAGGTAAGATAGACAGGGCTTACAGGGCAGTTAAAAAGTTTTTTGGGGAAGATAGGAAAAAATATAATGGTATTAGAGACGAGAATAATGAGCTTCTAATAAATAAAGTTGAGATAGCAGATAGATGGAAAAGATATTTAGAAGATTTATATAAGGGAGACGATATGGATGAGCTAGAGAACGACCAAGAAGAGGATGTAGAAATAGGGTTCTCAATATTAAGAGAGGAATTTGATAGAGCTGTTAGGGATCTTAAACTAAATAAAGCGCCAGGGATAGACGATATTCCCGCAGAATTAATAAAATATGCAAGTCAGAAAACTTTAGACAGATTACATGAACTAGTAAAGGTAATATATGACACAGGTGAGGTTCCAATAGATTTCGAAAAAAATATTATTATCCCTATCCCAAAAAAGTCAGGAGCTGATAGGTGTGAGAATTTTAGAACGGTTAGTTTAACTTCTCATGCTTCCAAAATACTAACAATAATAATTAAAAATAGAGTAGAAGCTTTAACTGAAAATTATTTAGGCGAAGACCAATATGGTTTTCGTAAAGACAGAAGGACTAGAGAACCGATACTAATGATTAGGCTAATTATCGAAAAAAGGTTACAAAAAAATAAAAAGACTCATTTCGCGTTTGTAGATTTAGAAAAAGCATTTGATAGGGTTAATTGGATTGTTATGTTCAAGGTTTTGCAAAAAATAGGAATCTCTCATAGGGATAGAAAAATTATTTACAGTCTATATAAAAACCAAAGCGTAGTAATTAGATTGGATGAAATAGAAAAGGAAGCTAAGATTAGAAATGGTGTTAGACAGGGTTGTATACTGTCTCCCTTGATTTTTAATGTTTATATTGAGGAAGTTTTAAACTTAGCTAGAGAGCGAGAAAAGAGATAGGTATTAGTGTACAAGGACAAAAAATAGACATGTTACGTTTTGCAGATGATATAGCCATTATAGCAGAGTCTAGAAAAAAGTTAGGAGAGTTTTTAAATATTTTAGATGAGATACTACGGAGTAACTATAGTATGAGAATTAACTCAGTAAAAAAGATAATGACAAGTGAGTTACAGCCTAGTTCTAAACCAAAATTAAAAATAGGTAATACCGAGTTAGAGGAGGTAGATGAATTTTGCTATTTAGGTAGTATAATTACAAAGGATGGACGTAGCAGAAGGGATATAGTAGCCAGAATAGCTCAAGCTAGAAAAATGTTTTTAAAAAAGAAAAACTTACTAATAGCTAATAGTATTAGTTTAAATAATAGAAAAAGTTTCTTAAAGTCGTACGTATGGAGCGTTCTACTATACGGTAGTGAGACTTGGACAATTTAAGAAGTAGATAAGAAAAAGATAGAAGCTTTTGAAACTTGGTGTTATAGGAGAATGTTAAAGATTAGTTGGACAGATGGAGTAACAAACGAGGAAGTTTATAGAAGGATAGGTGAGGATCCCTGTATGTGGAAACAATTGAAGGTCAGGAGAGATAGAATGATAGGGCACCAGTTAAGACATGAGGGACTATTTAGTAAAGTCTTAGATTATAGACTACCAAATAAAAATAGAGCAGGAAGGCCTAGACAAAGCTATATTAGTCAAATTATTAGAGATTTAGGTTGTGAAGGGTATGTGGACCTTTTTAGACTAGCTCAGAATAGAAAAGAATTTAGAGCTGCGTCAAACCGACTTTAAGTAAGTTCGAAACAAAACAAAAAAAAAATAAAAATCAGTTAACTAAATGTCACCAGGACATAACTCACAATTAGGTAGCGGTCTGGCATGTTGGTAGCGTTTTGTTGCTTAAGTCTTACCATAACAGATAATTTAATAAACGTCATCATGACATAACTCACAATTAGGTAGCGGTCTGGCATGTTGGTAGCGTTTCGTTGCTTAAGCCTTACCATAATAGATAATTTAATAAACGTCATCATGACATAACTCACAACTAGGTAGCGGTCTGGCATGTTGGTAGCGTTTCATTGCTTAAGCCTTACTATAACATATAATTTAATAAACGTCACCATGACATAACTCACAATTAGGTAGCGGTCTGGCATGTTGGTAGCGTTTCGTTGCTTAAGTCTTACCTTAACATATAATTTAATAAACGTCACCATGACATAACTCACAATTAAGTAGCGGTCTGGCATGTTGGTAGCGTTTCGTTGCTTAAGCCTTACCATAACAGATAATTTAATAAACGTCATCATGACATAACTCACAATTAGGTAGCGGTCTGGCATGTTGGTAGCGTTTCGTTGCTTAAGCCTTACCATAACAGATAATTTAATAAACGTCATCATGACATAACTCACAATTAGGTAGCGGTCTGGCATGTTGGTAGCGTTTCGTTGCTTAAGTCTTACCTTAACATATAATTTAATAAACGTCACCATGACATAACTCACAATTAGGTAGCGGTCTGGCATGTTGGCAGCGATTTGTTGCTTAAGCCTTACCATAACATATAATTTAATAAACGTCACCATGACATAGCTCACAATTAGGTAGCGGTCTGGCATGTTGGCAGCGATTCGTTGCTTAAGTCTTACCATAACATATAATTTAATAAACGTCACCATGACATAACTCACAATTAGGTAGCGGTCTGGCATGTTGGCAGCGATTCGTTGCTTAAGCCTTACCATAACATATAATTTAACACTTTTCCTTTTTGAAGCGGATACCCAGGTTATATTTCATTTTCCTATAAATGATAATCATGTAAACAAGTTAGAGTTCTTTAACAACCATCAGGTTGCTAATATCTATGTAGAGCCAGCTGGATAGGAAAAAGATAGAAGGATATAGGAAGACCTAGACCAAACTATATTAGTCAAATTATTAGAAATTTAGGTTGTGAAGGGTATGTAGAGCTTTTTAGATTAGCACAGAATAGAAAAGGAGTTAGAGCTGCGTCAAACCGACCTTAAGTAAGGTCGAAAACAAAATGATGATGATGAGTAAGAGAATAATTGTTTGTACTTATTATATTGTCCGATAAAGCTAGTACAAACCACTCTTTGTGTTGTGTATACCAAGTAAACATTTATTTAATTATACAAACATGCAAGTCCACTTATCGTTTATTTGCTTGTTCAGTTCATAGTATATAAGTCACTCAAGTTATCAGTTTGCTTTTGATATTAGGCGCTACAGATTTGTTTTGAAACTAAATTTTTCTTTTATTCAATTTTGATCTTGTTTAATGTACTTGTTGATGAAGTGTTGTTAAGCTGAAGGTGATAAATAGTATTTAGGAAATTCAACTATATAAAAGTAAGTGAGGTTAGTTACATGTGATCATATACGAGTTGCATTGTATGTATTTTATTTTATTGTCTTTTTTAACTGAAGCTAATGCAAATTAAGTTAAAAAATGTTTGCCTTAAATATTTTACATCTCAAAATTTGGTCGTGATAGATGTAGTTTTAACCTCGATTTTTAATTGTCCTAGTACTTATGCAGAGGTGAACTCATAATAATATATTTGGCTTCTAAAATGTACTGAGTCTGCAATATCTACGACAATTTTTCTACTTCGAAAGTTATCTACATCTTCAAATACTGTTTCCAGAAAATAGTATGAACGTCACTTCTTTTACTAAGGTATCAATTTTCCATTAACTTACAAGTTAAATACAATTTAGGTAAAATTTGCCAGCGATTCTTCTATCTGTTTTAAGAGGCAACCATTTAAGAAAACTATTCTCTTTAAACATTCTCCTTCCTCTATTGAAGACAAATTGAAAACCACTACCATTATGAAAGTGACGTAGTACTTATGTGTCTGAAGTGAATAAATTTTGTAGGCTTTCGTGTGGTAGTTGGATTCTAGAGAGAGACTAAAAATTAATAAAAAACAGAAGAACTAAAAATGTCAATAAAAGAAATATATACTTACACTGCGGAGTCGCTTAAGGGTAGGGTGAATTGTATTTTAAAGTTTAAAATCACAGAATTGCAACTAGATTTTGTAGAACTTAGTAGTGTCAGTGGCCTGGAAAAACAAGCTTTTAGTCAGGATATTTTAGGATTATTCAATAAGACAATAACATTATTGATTATATTTTGAGTTCAATAACACTATTCCCTTTATTACTGGACTGCTGAAGGTTAGTTTGATAAAACAATGAGAGTACACGATATGAAACTGTCCAGGGCTCCAGTTGAATCACCAGTAGTTCAATTACCGGAAGTTCTGTTATCAGAGCGTTGGAGAACAAATCAGAAGGTTATTATTTAAGTCCAGTTCGTGGCCTTCCTTTAATTAATAAATCTAATTGAACTTATCAATTGGGCATTTCCTAAAAGTGAAGCTCACCATATTAACTAACTTCAAAGTTAATAACAAATTTCATGTAGAAATAATAGAAGAATAAAGATATCTGTGGAAAACGAAAAAATAGGAGAAATAGAAGGACAGGATACGTTCTAAGGCATTTCTGGGAAATAGCACGGGATATATTACAAGCAGAGATAAGAAAAGATAGGTAGGGGTAGACCGAGATTAGACTCTCGCACACAGATAGGGATAGATGCAGACAGCAAATTTCAGCGAAATGTGTAGGTTAGTTCAGAATAGGAAACAATGATGGTACGCGTCTAACCAGTTCTACGACTGAAGACCTAATGATGATGATGATGATTGAAGTAGGCCTTTCTATACAACGGAAGCAGATATTACAAAACTAAATTTAAAAACCCACTTTCTCGACTATATCAGTTAGTAGAGCATTAAAATACCCTCTAGCTGGAATAGATTAGTATATTAATCTTAATTAAAATTTTAAGGTGCAATATTTACGAACAATGATATAAAGAAAAATAAAAATTTGTGCAGTATAAATCACACAAAAAATATAAAAAAATACAAAAGTTTCAACTACCATCCAGAATAAAGTTATGTGAACTTCCAAGGTCAGAGTACTTTCACTACCGTACACACCCTATTAAAGACATACCTCTAGAAAGATACATGTAAATTGCCCTTTCTTATATAAGAAACTTTCTAAGTGCAAATTTGAAGTGATGAATTATTTAAACCTTAAAGTTGCTTAAATACGGTATACAAATTTCAATATTTTCATAAAGTCTTTTACACAAAAAAAAAACACAAGACTTAAAAGTAATTTGAGCATTGGTTTCTGGTGCCCCGGAAAAGTTTTTGACTCGCTAATTCTCAATGAATTACTTCATACAAACTTTTTCATTACGTCATATTTTCTTAATCATAATTACACACGACATTCCCAGCAGAAAACATAAAACTAATTTGCAACAAGTTCCGATTAAATCAAAAAACACTATTATTTTACATGATCGTTAGTCAAAGTCCGTCCTACACCTACTGTTAGATTAAACATTTCTTCTGTAGTTTCCTTTGACCAAGAGTCAATACATCTTCACCAGCTCTACGATTTTAAACTGTCCAAATTAACAACCAAGAAACCACCTCAAAAACGATGAGGCATTTTGCAAACAACCAAAGCCCAAAAATACACTACACCACGATATTATAAACAGGATATCAAGTCCTAAACCAAGGAAAGTGAGTGTACTCGATTTGCCTTTTTTTTCTTAATTAACTTTAACATTAACATGAAACTTTATTTTTTGCAGGGTATTTGTGATTAAGTTTTTTGGCGTCTGATTTTGCGACTCAGAAGTGGACGGCTAAAGTTTGAGCTGTGGGACACGTAGGTCCTGTGCTCTCCGATGCTACGCTTAACCCATTAGAGCCCACTGTACCCATGTGAGTACTACTAATTGAGTAGCATGCTGTTGCTATCTATCAAGAAATAGTGCATGTTTTAGTGATTTATTTTTTATTACAAAGAAGTTGAAACAGTTTTCTTTCGGACAAGTACACTTGTCGTTCAGAAACGTTATGTATTTGTTAGCTTTGTTTTGTTATTCCTGAGGTGAGCATCTATTGAAATATTTTTTATAGCACCGACTTCTACTATTGGCGGTAAGTTTTGTTTACTCAGTTGTTTTTATATAGAATTTAGGTATATTGGTATAAAATGAGCTTGTTAAAATACATATCTACGTAATTGTGTCAAAATGAGATATTTATTGATTTTTATTTCGCTAAAAAGTATGATGTACTCAAGCGAGTACACGGCATATGAAAGCAAATTTAGATTTCTTATTTTATTACAGACATGGATTTTCATCATGCTGTTGGTGTAAGACAGTTATATGGAAGATATGTAGTCTTACCTTCGGCTCTCGAGGATATTGAAGCTTCTAATTCACAATTTGAAGTTGATATAATTTTAATTCCACCAGATCCTGACGTAGTAACGGACGAAGAAGATATTCAAGATGACGATCTTGTGTCGGGACATCTTGCATTACCAACTGACGTTGCAGGAAAAGTACAAGTACATTATACCTGTGACACAAATGATGAAGATGATGCACCTTTGTTGTTTAGATTTTAAAATTTAGATAAGAAAAAACAAAAAACCCAAATGGACCAAAGCGTTTACCAACATTAGTATGCACAGCACAAATGGATGTAATGAACGACTGGAAGTCTTACAGCATGACTTAGAAAATTTAAATGAAATTGAGCTATTTGAGAAGCTATTTAGTGAGGATATTTTGATTATATAGTCACACAGACTAATTTGTACTTATCCCAACAAAATAACCATAGCTTTTTTGTCTCTAAAGCAGACTTAAAATTTTTTATTGGTATATTACTATTAACTGGTTATCACCAATTACCAAGTGAAAGGTCATACTGGAGTCTCGACGAAGACTTTAAAGTACCATTCGTGTCGGGTGCCATGCCGAGAAATCGATTTTTCGAAATAAAAAGATACATCCACCTTGCAGACAACCCAACGTTAAACAGACTTGATAATATGGTAAAACTTAGACCCTTTGCCAATTGTTTAAACCAGAATTTTCAGCAATGGGGACTTTTTCATAAAGACCTGTGTGTCGATGAGTTCATGGTGAAATATTTCGAGCGACATACAACCAAACAATTTATAAAAGGAAAGCCGGAGCGTTTTGGCTATAAAAATTGGCTACTATGCAGTGCTACAGGCTACTGTTAAGCTTCAGATTCCTACTGTGGAGGCAAAAACGTGCAGCAAGATGGTCAAAAGAAGAAAAGGGAACCGCTGGGATCCAGAGTGGTCTTGGACATGGTTGAAACAGTCGCTTCGCCATCAAATCACAGATTGTTTTTTGATAACTTTTTACGATCTGCTAGCAGTGTTAAAGGAAAAAGGTATTAGAGCTACTGGAACTATTAGAGATAACAGGACAAAGCAGTGTCCCTTCACTAACAAAAAATTAGTATAAAAAAGGAAAAGAGGTTACTTTAAACACCAATACGAAAAAAACGTGGTCTTTTATTCAACGATGGAAGGACGGCAATATTGTAACGATGCGGACAAATTTTGACTCCATAGAACCCACTGGAAAGGTGAAACGCTGGTCAACAGCAGCTAAGAGCAAAATTGATATATCCCAACCCGCATTATTTAAAAATTATAATAAGTCGATTGGTGGAGTAGACCTACATGATCAACAGTTGAATTGTCATCGAATTAGCGTTCGAGCAAAAAAGTGGTAGTGGATCCTATTCACCAATTTTATAAATATGGCAGTTGCTAATGCGTGGAGGTTAGACCAACTGGTTACTGTAGATCAGCAGATTCCTTTGCTTGAATTACAAAAAACTCTGGTCAGGCATTTGGTAAGCTGTTATGCCAAGTCTACTGTCATAAAAGAAAATCCAGCAAGCATTACTTTGCCAAGCGTTCGAAGACATGAAGGGGAACATTTTACAAAAAAAAAACATACTAAACTACTGAGATGTGTTAAATGTCACCAACGAATTTGCTGGTGCTGTGAAAAATGTAATGTTACTCTGTATTGAAAGGGATTGTTTTAAAATATTTCATTCAGAATAACAATTATTTTATTTGTGTAGTTTTAAGAATAATTTCATTTATTTGGATACATATATATCTTACTAATTTGACATTTGTGAAATATAGTTGCATTTGAAAGTTTGTATACAAGCCCATTTTCTTCTTTTTCTTCTTTTTATTTGCAAAAAAAATTATAAATTTTTTGTTAAAAAAATGTTGTGGGCACTATTGGGTTAAGCCTATCGGTCATTATCGCTTCCTGAACATCATCAACGTTTTCAGCTGTTTTTAATGTTGTTGGTGAACTTTCATAAAATATAACTACGTTCGAAGTACTCCATTTTACTTCGTTTTAGTCGAAAACAGAACAAAATAATTGCTCTTAAAGTCATTTAAAGTCATGCTTCGTCAAATATTGTTGCTTTAAAAGTATGCAGTTGTCAAACTGCTTAATATTTATCCTTCCTGTTCATTTTGTGTGACAGCGACAGCACACATGCCAATTTGATGATTACACCATCGTATTTCAAAATTTTAGTAGCAAAGTACAAACTTTATCCATGCCTACTTCCTTAAATAAGTAAACTACGGTAAATTTCTTAGATTTTTACAATTTAAATAAAGGTGATAGCTGTTTCTATTTACGATGATGAACAGTTAATTATGTATGCGATAATGAGATTCTAATAAAATAAAATACACATTGTGTGCACATATATGTAGCTGACTAATATATTATGCAAAAATTGTTGTTGCAGATGCTGTCCATAAGCAACATTATTTTATTGGTGTCAACAATAGTTCTTTCCTTTTATTTGTTCTCTACAAGAAACTTTAACTATTGGAAAAACAGAAGCGTTCCATATAAAACACCAGCTTTATTCTTTGGAAGTTTTCTAGCTATTATTTTTGGTGACGTGTCGCCAGGCCAATATCTTGCAGACCTCTACAATGAGTTTAAGGGACCTTATTTTGGATTGTTCTCAATGAGTACACCGTTTTTGGTATTAAGGGATCCAAAACTAATCCAACGAATTTTGGTTCAAGACTTTAACCACTTTACCAATCGAATACTGTACAATAACGAAAAGGTTGATCCTGTAGCTGCAAACTTTATCTTAGGCATAAAAATGCCAACCTGGAAAATTCTTAGATCGAAACTAACGCCTGTATTTACTCCGGCTAAAATTAAGACAACGTCACCTTTAATGATAGAGTGTGCTGAAAATATGATAAACTACTTGAATGGCAAGGTTGACGAATGTGTTGAAACAAAGGAACTAGCTACTAAATACACAGTTGATGTTATTGGAAGTTGTGTATTTGGGATTAACATAAATTCTTTCGTTGACGAAGACAATTCATTTGTAGTAGCAGCACGACAGCTATTTAGTGGCTCTTTTGAAAGAAATATTCAACCACTGGCTTATGTTTTTGCACATGGTCTAGTACGACTTTTGGGGTTGCAATTTCTCGAAAAGGGCGCCACTAGATTTTTAGGAAATGTTTTTGATAAAACCATAACACAACGGGAATTAACTAAAGCCAAACGAAATGATTTAATAGATATCCTTATAAAAATTAAAAATACAGAGACTGCTGAAAGTGAATTCAAGTTCTGTAAGTAGGTAGCTATAAGGTAATAGTATATTAGTATTTTGCAAGCGAGTTAAAAGATTATTACTGTTAAAGACGATATTGTTGACTGACGTATGAAGCGTAGAGATTAGCAAAATCACGAAACAGCTATGAAATTTTAAAAGAGTTTTGTGTACTATTTTATCTATAATCATAATATTAGTATTTCAGTTTATAATTTTGATGCTACCAAATATTGTTGAAAAACTGCATATTGCACTAATGTGGGAGGTACTAATATATTTATAAACCTCCTCATACATTCAGTTGCTTTTATTTGGCAATAAATACTGAATCGCAATTTCTGCAGCTTCCTTTAAGTTAGAAGGGATACAAAGCTCAAATTCGCTATCAGATGTACTAGGTATTAAATCTATTTTGTACAACTCCACTGCTTGAACGTGGAATTGTCAGTATGACTTGACAACCGAATAACCATCTCTGATCTGCACTTTTACGAACTGATATACGTCATGTGACAAAGACATCGTTGAGTTGTCAACCCTCAATAGATTAATACTATTCTCGTTGCCATTATGATTGTTGAAAAAATCACCCTAGATTAGCTTAGCGTATCTATACTTATTATATCATTCTAAACCTACAATGCAACTAATAATTTATAACATACTCAAGACCAAATCCAGTAACAGACGGGATTACTTTCACTCTCAAATTAATACAATAAATTTAATAAATATAAAAAATGGAAACTGGTTATCCAATAATTGAAAAGACAAGACTTGATACGAATTAATTCATTTAACACATAACAAACTACAAAAAAATTTCAATACGAATACTTTAGTAATTTGGTCACGTATTAAAAATACAGTACATCAAATCGTTTAGTTTTATATTTATAAGCCTGTTCGTTTACTGTAGTACTTTGAATCATGTCTAACTTTTTAAACTAATAATTCTTTTATGCAGCTGGCAATCGACTATTGGCCCAAGCAATAGTTTTCTTTAGCGCTGGATTTGAAACAACCAGTTCTACGATTGCTTTTGCCTTGTACGAATTGGCAATGAATCAAAATATTCAAACACAACTGAGGCGTGATATAATGGAAAGCATTAAACGTCACGGTGAACTAAATTACGAAGCGTTACAGGACATGGGATACCTGCACATGGTCATATCAGGTAGGAAAACTGAACAATGCTTATTTTGAAACTCAAATTCTAAAAGAACAGAGAGTTCATTTGATTTTAAAAATTTATAACTACATTCATATTAGCAAGTTGAAGTTCATCGCCACATTTTGGTAACTAATATTTTAGAACCTGCTTAAGGTCCCAGAAATGTTAAGTGAACCATTTTGTTGATATTTAAAAACTTCTGGCAGATTTTGAATCCAATTGAGTATACAAGAATGTATAGAATACAGTGGGAAAAAATTCGGACAGGTAAAGTACGTACTGCGGTTATATCCCGAACGCATCCTATGTAGATCGATGTCGGGCCAGCTTCCGTTAGTCTTTTATTATATGGAACTGTGTAAACATTTACTAGAAAAACAACTTATATAACATAAACATGTATCCCTATCCTTCAAATTGTCACCGGCAGTTCAGAGATAGATTAAGTGCTTTGCGTCGAAAATGTGGCGCGTATTTTACAACAGATTTGGGGTCAAAAGTATGCACATTAGAACAATAAATAACATCCTAATGGGGCATATCTACATTGCGTACTTATGTCCCATTAGGATGTTATTTATTGTGGTGCCTTTTTATGCGTTTCGTGTACCTAAGTTTAATTTTTTTCTTGCAAAAGCTGTAAACGAAAAACTGAACGGACTGCGATTACACTTGAGATATTGCAAAGTGATTGTTAACAAACAAGAATTTATAGAAAGATCGTTAAGAAAACGGCCGATGTTGAATTGTGGTGTTAAACAATTGGGTCGATTTAAGCCTATCTTCTCTGGAAATCAAAATAAGAAACTAGCTGTGCATGCAATAAACTTGGAAAAGAGTTGGTTTGGCATTGAAGAGTGTAACAAGCTTGGATTTAGAATATGCCGTATTAAAGAAAATCGAAAATCCCTTTCAAAAGAAATATAAATGGCTGGAAAAAATCGAGCATACTTTTCTTTAACCCTTTAACATTCACTGGTTAAAATATCATCCACATAGATTTAACGTGTTTCCAGGTGCCCACAAACATATTTATCAACCAGTTACAATTCAAACTATGTTTTCTAGTCGGATGGTAGGCAACCAACATACGAGATATCTAATAGGCATGTGTAGTTCTGCAAGTGGTTGATATGTATGTCAAACCTATGCCCAATAGTGTACTTGATGCCACAAGAGGTTACATATGTTGTGCATTGTAGTGCAGTTTTGTGGTTCTTCCTGGAAAAGTTATGTATACAAAACACATGTTGCAGTATGACATCCCTTAAGCATTTTATGAAAAATCAACAGTAGAGAATTAAAAACATACTATTTTACTGGAAATATGTGTAAGGTTAGGCTTGGCAGTAGAAATTCTTCTAGAGTACTGTCTTCTTTTCTTGTAGTGAATGATTTATTTGCTAATATATTTTTAGCTAAAGTTAAAACATATACCCCAAAGACTTATTTTCATGACATATAGTAGAGGTATTTATTTTGGCTAAACAAATATATAATAATATTTCTAGACAGGATAGATTTGCATAAATAGAAAATCTGCCTCCAGATGAATTCTATGACGGGTTTGATGGTATACCTGCGGAAGAAGCTGTGGATTCGGAGTGTGATAGAGATAGCGATGCTGAAGACGGCACATATTATCCCAGTAATACTAGTTCCCCATTTTCAAGCTGATATCTAAGTAAAATGTATGAAGGTTGGAGGTGTATCCGGGTACATATTGTATAAAAACTAACTCAAGGTTTTGAGGTGCACGTATTGTTGTACGCATTATTTGTAGAACCATTGTAATAATACAATTACTAGTGGATTTTCAGTTTCTAAAGACACGGATCAACCAATAATATCTCAAGGTGCATCTACGTCGAAGTTGGTAAAAAAGCATGTTCGAAGCACTGGAAATGAAACAATTGTTGTTGATGATCAGCCTGATGTATATTACTCAGACGATTCCATAAAGGATCCTGATTTTGTACCTGAACAGGAAAACCTTGTTAGAGATTTTATTATTGAAAATGAGGAAAATGATGACGTAGAGGGAGGGGACAGCCAAGAGGTTACTGTAATCGAACATTATTATAGTAATAACAGTTGCTATGAGTACAATTGCACAAAACGAGCAAGAGCGTCTGAAATATACTCAAAATTTACATTTTCCAAAAAGGATAGCCCAACTAATACTGTAAATACTGATAGTCCCTTGAATATTTTCAATAGATACTAAACGCCAAGTATCACTATTACTCGACACAATTCTACTCTATTATGAAAATTTTAGTTACACGATACCAGAGACTAGTTGACGACTCAAATAAACAAGAGGAAATACGAAAGTTACGAGAAGCATCCCAGAAGATTGGATACTCGCACCAACCCATTCAGAAGCTTCAAACCATATATGGCATTTTAGGATATTCTAGAGGATTGTAGGAAATTGACCCGTTAAAACGAGAATACTGCGGACGACATACTACTCATGCTTAAAGATGCGGTGGCGCCCTGGTTTTTCTGAAATTTAAAGTTACCATATTCAACCCATTCCCAAACTCATGCTCTTCCGTGACTTGAACGTCAAGCTAACCGTTGGTATAGCAGATATGCAGGTAAATAGCACTTGAGCCAATTCTTATTTCATCGAAGCTTCTCACGTGAAGCATCCACTTTGTTTTACTGGTGCCCAATACCACAGTTCACCGAGTATATGCATTATTTAATATATACCTTTTAATCTCAAATGCTTTTTAGCTATATGAATAATTATTACCAATTGCTTTATTTTTCAGAAACTCTAAGAAAATATCCAATTACAGCGTTTATAAATCGCGAATGTGTAGAAGATTACATCATTCCTGAAACTGGGCTTTTAATAGAACGCGGTGTTGGTATAATAATTTCACAGCAGTCTTTACACTGGGATCCACAATATTTCCCAGAACCTCAAAAATTTGATCCGGAAAGGTTTAGCAAACAAAACAAGGTTAATATAAACAAATATATCTATTTGCCGTTTGGAACTGGACCAAGGAGCTGCATTGGTATAAAAATCTTCGTTGTTTATTGTCAGTATTTATAAAGTATACATTCTAGGACAAAGATTTGCATTGCTGACTGTTAAGCTTGGAGTATTAACAATTATTAAAGATTTTATAGTACAACCGAATTCAGAAACAAAGAGTCCTTTAATTTTTAAACCCTCAATTCTGCTGTACTCAATTGGTGGTGTACCATTAACTTACAACAAAATAAATAACTGATTTTTATGTAATTAACAACCTCAGATATATGTACTGAATAAGTTTAATATAACAATAGATATTTTAAACGAGCCTATAATTTTACTTAGTTTATTCCCATTAGTGAATTTTAGATTCTTCAGCCGTAACTTTCAAGGAGATAAACGTTTGACACATATTGAATTGTATTCACTTTATACTGCTATGTTGCATGGTAAGAAGGACATTGTTATTTGGCGTTAGAAGCTTCGTTAGGGTATAAAATTGGAGAATTTCCCATCCTAAACTGAATGTAAGGTGTATATCCCATCATAATTTGGCTGGCGTAAGTAGGTTATAACGCATAAGAATGCGGTTGTTCAATTCCCATGCACTGTTGTGGAAACACTTTATATTTATTATATGTATTTTACCACATAGACGTAATCACACGCTTCAAAGTAATGTGCATCATTGCTCAATCAATGAGAACGAAGATTTTATAGAGGGTTTTACAAGTTGATGTGAACCGACGCCATGATCGGAAAGAATACCTTGGGCTGTCTTAATAAACAGACCACGTGACATTCAGTGCGTCAATGTAATGAAGTTATCTGTGCTATCCTTACCGTTCCTTTTCTAAACGCCCTGTCTATGTTCCTGGTTTTCTATGTTGTAGGTTAGCAGCAAACTACAATGCATTTACTGAACGAGGCCAACGAATTAGGAGCCAAATGTACGTTTAGACGAACTTTACGCAGTGTACAAGGATCTAGTACTTTGAGACTACTTTAAGCTACATACATGATTAAAGGTAAGCTGTTTTATTGTGATATTTATTAGTCAATTCATTACTGAAGAATATGTACAATACTACGCCTTTTGTATAACTACGCTTTAAACTAAGGTATACTTACCTGCAGCTGTCATTTAGCGACAATAATTTTGGCGCTGGGAATGTGGTTTTTATTTATATTGCACTGATTGTTTATCTATAGTAATTTCTATGTAACATTCGCTCTTTACTAATTTTGAATATTAAAAAGACTATATGTAGAAAAAATAATCATTTTGTCTTTTTATATTTAAATCATCGATATTATACTTTATCCTTAAGCTAACTTAAGACGTCAATCGCCATGTTGAATTAATCAACTAAACTTACGAAGTTAGGTTAATATAATCGACACGTTGTCGTCGTCGCCACCGTCGTCCGTTGCCATATTCCCATAATGATACGATAAATAATATATATGTACCTTGTTTAGTTTTTACGCTGATTACAAATGTGCTATACACTTTTCGATATCTCATTTAGTTTTCGAGATAATCGAATTTGTTTAAGAAATGATAACAGTACAAACTAATAAAAACTTTAATAGATATCAATTTT
Organism: Platerodrilus igneus; assembly: GCA_036346225.1. NCBI lineage: Eukaryota > Metazoa > Arthropoda > Insecta > Coleoptera > Lycidae > Platerodrilus > Platerodrilus igneus. Next base: position 478,313 of record JARFIW010001381.1, read on the forward strand.
TAACTTAAAATATATAATTTCCTTTTATAAAATTTCCGCAAGTTTTGTTGTAAGGCGTACATGCGTCTTAGATTTTTTTTATAATATATGGGATTTTTGTCGACTATCTTTGTATACTAAGTTATTTGCTGTACTGACAATAAAATTAGTTCTGTAATTAATCATGCATGGTTATTGACAATTTTGTAAAATTTTATGCATTGAAATGTAAATTTAGTATTTTAAAAGAATAATGCTTGGAAATTTTTTTATATAGCTATGCAAGTCCTTCATTAATATTACTAAAATGCATATGGAATTCGATAAATATTAAAACCTGATACATTACTTGAAACATTTTTAATTAAAGATTCTTTGAAATTATTAAGGCCAAATTAAAAACTAGATTAGAAAGCATCTTTGGTCAGATGACGGAAATGGTAGACTATGCCAAAGCTTCTAGTTTTTTGAAGTTCCATACGTTACAAGTTAAGGTACTACGCTGAGATAGATTAGAAATTAGCTATGACGCATTGCATAGCGAAATGATAAATTACAATTTAACGGTTGGAGCTAAGCTTCAGGTAAAGACAAATAGGTCTACTTTCTATGATCTATCGGACGTTATTACGACGAGATATTTGGACCTCAATAGCTGATCTATCACTGGCTCTGACCTAAAGTAACCAGATACTGTTGATAATACTTCGTTTAGTCGTTTGAAACCCACGAAATTAGCTGTTTTGGATCAAGTGGCACAATGGTCATGTTCAAAGCTCTTTTTGTTAATCTTGTGGATTCCAACTCGGCTTTGCCTATGGCTACTAAATTTATTTATCCTTGCTCTCTGTTTAAGGGTGATGCTTTGACTATTATTTCTGATCTTGAATTATTTCCGGAAATATGCGATAAGGCTTGGAAAGAATTGGTAGATCATTAGGACAATTCACGGAGGATAATTAATTTTTTTTTAAATAAAATTTTGCAATACGAATATAGTGGTTCTTTTCTGACTTTATTCACGTTTATTTCAACGTGGTAAGTACTATGCAAGCAGCCCCAAATACAAAATACTTTCTGACTGTTTTTGCTGTAATTATTCTACCAAAACTTAGATTTCAAAACTTAAAATGCGGTAGATATGAAGGTAGTTTTGGTACTTCCTACTTAAAAACAACTGTTTGGATTTTTGAATTTACAAAGCAAAACTTCTGAGCTGCAGGAAGACTTGAAACCAGAAAAAGGGTTTCAAATTGAATACAACAGTTTCATCTAAATTTAAATTTAGTTCTAACAAATCTTTACTTATTAAAAATACTTTGATTGCCGCTAAGGGCAAATTAAAATCATCTTTCTCTTGTTCTTATTGCGAAGGTGAGAATACAACTTAGGAATGTTTGAATTATAAAGCATTAGATATTGCAGATCGTTACAATGCGGCCAAGAAACACTTTGTTTTAAGTGCCTAAGTCCAAAGATTCTTGAAAGTGGAGGAAGCTGATATGCCTCGGACTATTTTTCCTATAGATGCTTAATGCGGACTGCAATCTTTGGAGACACTGTTACATGCCAAAATTGGCAATGTTCATGTCTCAGGTTTGGTTATATTTTATAAGGTAATTCCCGCATTTTTTTAAAATTAAAACTTGTCAACTTCCGTCATTCCGGACAGTTGCGTTTGCGCAAAAGAATGCGCAGGTGCGGGTAGTGTCGAAAGCGGCCATTGAGCCACGAGACTTGAAGCCAAAAACATCTACCTGTGTTGTGTGTGTCTTTTCTCTTTTTAAGCATGTAGGTTTCTTTATCTTTACCTTCGTGTACCTCTACCTGGTATTCCTTCATTCTTCTACAAGCATAGAGTATTAGGATGGACGGATTGGCAATATGAAACTCAGCAATGGCGTAGTCTACCCACAAAATATGGACTCTGAGATCTAGCTACAAAATACCCTCCAAGTGAGTAATCTGTTTTACTTATACAGTGTAGGAAATTTGACTTCAAATTGTGCATGAAAATTTGACTATTACGCACTACTTAAAACGTGCTGATACGTGTTATAGGAATTACGCGGCTTTAACAATTGCGCATTAGTATAACAAATGCCTGCAATAGTATAGCTAGTGCTCGGTTTACAACAGTACATTCCAGTAACGAAACGAGGCGTGGCGTAGTATCTTTACCATTTAAGAGAAGCGTCCCTTCTCCTGAACTTAATGGTCTTAATACTTATAAATGTTACGTTAATTTGAAAAGACTTTTGTCTCGTTTCCAGGGCCGGAAACAAATTTATCAGGAATTTCTTCAAGAATACTTTTCCTAGGGCAGCTGGGAATGTCTATTAAACCCTCAGACTATGTATTGCTGCACCATACTGTTTTAAAGACGAGAAGTAGCACTACCAAGTTTCATATTGTGTTCAACAATTCAACAATTATCGCTCAATGATCGGTCATACCCCGATCCCAAACTTTTGACAGAAATCATTTCTTCCTTTCAGTTTCATGACATTGCGGTATGTGTAGACATTCATAGGATGCATTGACAAATTTTGTTTTATCATACCGATGGTTAATACCTACACATTTTTTGGCAACCTACTCTTGGGAAAGCATCATTGAATACGGTCCAGCTCCTGCTGCCTTTTTAGATCAACGCGTTCTTCGTCAGTTAGTGATTTATAAGGACCGCGCCTACGCTATGGCTTCAGTTGCCCTGCTATATCATACTTATATAGATGATATACTTTCTGGTGCTGACACTCCAGTAGCAACAAGGCAACTTCAAGCTGAATTGATTAAACTCTTTGCTCAACTCCGGAAATGGTCTAGTAACTGTATCGATATGCTGCAGGTTTTCCCGGAAACTGATCCCGAATCTGAGTTTGACTTTTCCGATGAGGTTAGCGTTCTGGTTTGGTATGGTATTCTTCGCATGACACTTTCGCTTATTATGTGATTCCCTTTCAAAACCATTTTACAAAAAGATCTATACTTTGCTATATGGCCCTTATGTTTGATCCCTTGTGGTGGATAACTCGTGTAATTTTTTTAATCAAATATTTTTTGTAACAACTGCTAATACAGAAACTTCAATGGTATTGCACTACCGATCCTGCTTGGTGCGCCGAATAAAAACAATTATGCGCTCAACTTCCCTATTTATCCCAGATAAGAAATTCTCGCAAGTTGTCGCTTCCAAATGGTAGTTATTATCTTTTAGGATTTTATGATGCTAGTAAGAGGGGTTATTCAGCCTGTATTTATCTTTATACCGGAGCGGGTAATTATGTCTCGTGCAATTTCTTAGAAACCATGAGTAAACTTGCCTCACTAAAATCTGTTACCATACAGTGGATAGAGCTTTTAGCTGTCATTTGCTAGCTCGCCTAATATTTTCTATCGCGGCTAACTGTTGCGTATATTTCATTAAAGAAATCAAGTTCACTAATTCTCAAGCGGTTTTTACATGGTTAAGGTCTTATTTGCTAAGTCCATAGTAGGTAACGATCGTATTTTTAACTGTACCTAAATATCCTGTCGACTTAGGCTCTCGTGGCCATGGTCCCGTGCTAGTTCATAGGTAATCATTTATGGTGGCCTTGGGGTACTGTTATCTCAGATCTTACTTTGGAACGATTTTTCATGCCATTAAACCCGGTTCCTGAACTCAAATCTCGACTTAAAATTTTAATTTCTGCTACACCGAAGAATTTCTGCGAATTTATAGAGAGACCGTTCTTTTTAATTTCGTTCCAATATAAAGTGATGTACATTAATAGGTTTATACAAAATTGTCATAACTCAGGTAAAAAATTAGCTGGCGTTATTACTTCGGTGAACTTCATTGTTAGCTCAGGTGAAGCTAACACAGAGGTTGCAAATGATTTTGAAATTAATCAAATGAAAAATGGTAAACTTCTTTCTGGTTCTATACGAATACTTTTGCCTTTCTTGGATTCTGGAGGGTTTCTCAAGGTGGACAGAGATGCATTACGGTTATAAACATCCTCTATTACTGTCTAAACGTTCACAGCTTGCCGTCCTCATATGTGTTCATTATCACATTGTTTCCTTGCAATCTCTAGTCTTTCGACAACTCAAGTTTTAATTCAGGACAAGTTTTGGATTGTTGGATTACCATCCTTAATTCCGCAACAAATTCACAAGTGTTTGCCCTGTTTTCGGTTTGGTTACAAACATCAGCAGTCATTATGGCCGATTTGCTACGCCACGTGTCCAAATTAGTAGAGCCTTTACAAATGTTGGCGTTGATTTCGCAGGTCCGTATCTGATTAGACCTTCCAAACGCCAAAATGTCTCAATTCGAATAGCCTATTTATGTATATTGTGTCTGTTTATGCACTAAGGCCGTACATTTAGAACCGGTTTCTGAGTTATCAGCTGTAGCTCTTTGGGATTCATTTACTAGATTTACTTCCAGGTGCGGTTCACCTGAGTCTGTATATTCGGATTGCGGGCAAAATTTTATTGGTGCTTTTTGCGCTGTTAAGGAAGCTAGCGAACTTCCAAAGCAAAACCAGCACGAAATATTTTCCGTTATGACTTCTCGTGAGATTGGGTGGCTATTTACTCCTCCTAACGCGTAAAGTCTGACAAAGCTTTAATGTTGCGTACCTTGAATAAGCAACCTCTGAATTTCCAAGAACTTTCAGCTGTTTTCGTGCGCATTGAGGCGGTATTAGATAGTCGTCTCCATTGTTTGTCAGCCTCCGATGCTAACGACGGCGCTATCTCACTTTTTCTCATTTCTATTTCCCACTTTCTTAGCCTCCCCCAAATTTCCTATTCTGAAGACCAGAATCTTAACTCTCGCTGGAAGCGTCTTTATCAAGTGACTCAATTGCTTTAGCGAAAATGGTCTAAAAAATATCTGAACACTTTGGTACAACGTAGCAAATAGCACCTTCGTATGGAGATCTCAAGGTGGGGAACTTAGTATACGTCAAAGATTTGGAAACCTCACCCTTGACTTAGCCCATTGGTTGCGTAGTGGAGTTATTCCCTGGTCCTGATGGTGTTACCAAAGTAGCCTCCGTAAAATTAACTTGTAGCCTACTCCGAAAGAAGAGTATAAAGTTTTATTTATTCATTCTTCTTAATAATTCTAAAATTAATTAATAATTTTTAAATTCAGGTTTCCAAGTTTCAATTTCTGTTCGTATTTCATTTCATTTCATTTGTTAAACATTTTCGAGTTTCGGCTTTATTGCCTGTTTCTGTACCGAGTATCCTTATTTCCGACTGGAAGGTCCAGTCCTAGTATTCTTTAGTTATTTAGCTTAAAATATTGTTAATTTTAGGTGGGCGGTTTGGTCGCGCCTTTTATTCCATTCACGATTATCTGCTTCGTTAACCGCCTGCTATAGAAGAATATTCGGATGGGTGTGAGAAAAATTGGATCGTGACGTCGTAGTCTTGTAATGTAATCCGGGACCGTTGCTATAGCGTCTTATGTGATAGAGGTGTAACGTAAGCGTGCGAGACGAAACAAAATTTGACGGTATTGACATTATAGATAACGGAGTATGATGTCAGTAGGGAAAATTAACCAATTCTAAAAAAAGACTCCCATTTAAATAACATTGTCATCTTAAATTTTACTCCCATAAGCAAATACACATGCAAAAAAATTGCACAAATCTGATAATAAAATCTGCACAATAGTTTTCTTCGACTAACATCTTGTAGCTCCAGGCACGGATAATTTCAACATTTGCAAAGAATTCGCACATCTAGTAACAAAAATCTGCACAATAGTTTTCTTCAACTAATCAATTTTTAGCTACAGGCATGGATAATTTAATTAAATTCTAATTTGTGCAAATATTCGCACATCTGGCGAGGGCTCAGCACCCCGATCTGGCACGGATCTTGTTCTCAGCACCCCGATCTGGACCATCCAACCTTTAATCGGCAAATATTCGCTTAAATTTGCACAATAGTTTTCTTCAACTAAGCATTTTTTAGCTCCAGGCATGGATCGTGCTATCGGCACTCTGATCTGGACCGTGGGGCTCCCTGCATCCTTCCCCAGGACCACCGGATAGGCAAATTCTTCCGCTAATTTATTTAATCTTTTAAACTAATTTAATACATAAGTAGATTAATCCCATTAACCCTAATGCAATCGTTTGCAAATTAAATTCTTATTTGCCACAATCCCCCGTCGAGTCAATTTAATTACATCAATTAATTAGTTATTTATTAAAGCATTACATAATAAAATATATTGTCATCTAAAATTTGACTCCCATATAAGCATATGCATGGGGATACCTAAATTTCCCTTAATCATGGCTTGAGAGGTAGAGATGATTAAGAGTCAATTTAATTACATCAATTAATTATTTATTTATTAAAGCATTACATAATAAAAATACAGTGTCTTCTTAAATTTGACTCCCATTTGAGCATATGCATGGCAATTTCTAAATTTGTTTTAATCATCTTAACACCCCCAGATTTTCACCACTACCGCACAATCAAACCACACCAAAGTTTGCCAAAAAAGGTACCAATTTTGACTATGACATCACAGTAGTATCATCCACAGGAATGCATCATTAATCTAATACAGACACCAACATTTTGCAATAAGTGCAAACAATCGGTTACCATTCTTTGCCACACAGGTTTAACACTATACCATTTTAGCACAATTTGTATTTTATATAATCCAAGTTTACAATAAGTATTTTTGCATGCATTTTCGCACAAACATTTATGAAATGCAACTTTAAGTCTTCTTCTATTACCAGTCATCTAACATTAATTGGCAAATATTCGCACATCTGGTGACAGCATTGCCGGCCTAAATTTGCACAAGAGTTTTCTTCAACTAAACATTCTTAGCCTCCGAGCGTATGAATCGAGCACTCGGCACCCCTAGCCGGGCCGACGGGCCCCGTCATCCTTCCCCGGGTCCACCAAATCTACAAATTCTCCCAGCTAACAACATTTACATAAATCTGCAAACCAATTAGCAAGCCAATAAACTAAAAAGACATGTATTCGTTTATTTGCAAATAGGCGTTTAAACACAAGCACATTATTTTTGATTTAACTAATTCAACTAGCCCTTAGTGGAGAGGTGTGGGGAAAAAACTTACAGCTTATAAACTAAAACGTCAGGATGTATTATTAACAACCCATTGGAAAATAACAATAAGCGTTAATACAGTTTATTCAGTATAATAATCATTAATAGCACAAATTTGCATACAGTTAAGATACATAGATCGGCAAAAAATTCCGCAAATGACAAAATGTTAATTTTAGTCTAATTCAAAGTCTATGTTCACTGTTGCACCGACTTTACCCCTGCTAATCATATAAACATTTTTCTTAGCATCAATTAGCTCGCTGAAGGTTTTTATTCCATCAAGTTTTAAGTAGTTGAAAAAGCGCTCTGGTAAAAACACAAAAAAATCATCGCTTTCAACAATAGCGCGATCCCCATAATTTGTTGACACAGGCCTGACTCCTAAGACACGATACTTTCTATCGGTGACAAACTCGGAAGTGCTTATTGTAGTTTTACGCTTCATAACCGCATTTAATTTTGCAAAATCCATATTTTATCTGAGCTGGCAAATAAGAAAATAAAGAGTTAAAAATTAGGGCGGAAATTTAAATATTACAATTAAATCACTTATGAGGTAAGACCGAAATATAACTTTTAAAAATGTAAAAGACATATTTCTGCGTCTTGATGCAAGAATAATAAATTTAAACTAAAAAAGACTTACCTCCTGCTTGTACCTCGTTCTTAGGAAGTTGAAACAGATATTTTGAACAAGAAACCCTAGGCCATACTTATATGAATGGACAGATCTTTTCCAATCAACATAAATCCTGTTATAAAACACGACCATCGACTTTGATACCCTTTCATCGAACGCTCTACTTTCATATTGTTTATGAAAAATTTCAAAAATGTTTATTAACCCTAAGGTATTTGATAACGTTACATCAAATCGCGATAATTACATGGTTTTAAATAGAGGTATTGGCAAACTAAAAGCTGCTAAAATACATATTGCAAAAACAGTCTTTGAGGAGGATTCGTACTTTAGATACATGCGTAAATAAAATTCAAACTATAACAATATCTAAACCAAAAAGTGGTCCATATTTAAAATAAAATCTTTAGCGTAAAAGCACAAAGGGCTGAAACTTGATCTTTTCAAGCATATTAAAACAGGCTATAAAAGAAATACATTTTTTAGATGTCTTTTAACAAGAGGTAATTCGCGAAAAATATTACCCAAGAAATTAATTTAATTACAGAAATATCCATAAAAACAAATAATAAATAACGTCTTCGACCTTATTAAAATGTAACATAATTAATAGCCGGTAATTTGTTGACGCAAGAGCAAGCTCTTTGTATGCATTACGGTACATTACTCGTAGAAACCGAATTGGGAAAATTTTCAGATTTTCGATAATACTTACGTAGCAAAGAGTGTTAAAACGCGGTGTTATTTATAATACAATAGCATATTATGCAAAATCCGAAACCTCGAATTTCTGCAAAACGATAACGAGCGAGCATAAGTTATCAAGGTTTATTTATTTTCAGGCTAATTATACGTCCTCGTTAAAGCACTGAACAATGTCATAGTCATTTACACTTATTAGAATGTAAATGGAATATTTTGGATGACAGAAAAACAAACTCATTCTATACATTACGAAACATTACTCATTAGAATCAAATTGGGAAAATTTTCAAAAATGTTTTATTAACCCTAAGGTATTTGTAAAACAACGTTGCATCAAATCCTGATAATTACATGGTTTTAAATAGAGGTATTTGCAAACTAAAAGCTTCTAAAATACATATTTCAAAAACAGTCTTTGAGAAGGAGTCGTATTTGTAGATATATGCGTAAATAAAATTCAAACTATAACAATATCTAAACCAAAAACGCTCCATATTTAAAATGAAATCTTTGACGTGAAAGCGCCATGGTAGTTACAAACGACATTTCATCATCTATTTACATCGTTATAACATCCGGATTTTCCAAAGCATATTTTAAATCTTGTTTAGTTTTGGTGAATGTAAAACTAATTAGATAGCTCTAAGTTTTATATGTATATAAAACGCGAGAAAACGGACGCCAAAATCAGTGCAGTTACCGATTTATCTAAGTAAAACGCGAAATATTTTTTACCGTCGTCCAGTTTGAATCTGTAAGGGTAAGTAGAATTTGTTGTTTACCGCATTTAATATCTCGCTGAAAACATAATGCATTTTATTAGCTTAAATACTAACCTGAAAAACTTATCATTTTCTCAGCATGTTCTAAGCCGTAATTAAAAAACGGCTTCTAGCACAATAATTTTTAGCAATAAATCGCAACTAGACGGAAATCCAAATATATATGATTCACTGTGAGAGGGTTGATAAATAGCTAAACTGTGATAATTCACACATATGCTTTTTTAAAGCAAATCAGTTGAGAGTATTCAGGCGGTCTCGTTAATACCATATTTAACAAATAATTCACATTTGTATTACTTTAAATAATACCGTTGCCCTGCAGGGGAAAAGCCTTTATCAAAAACCGTCTTATTTAGATATACGTACTATATCCCTTATTTTAAGCAAAATGTTTCGGTTTGAACCAATTAAGAAAAAGCTGTGATACCTTAAACCTCTGCGTATTAAATACCAACAAAGTGTTTAAATTGTGCTCGAGGCAATGTGTTTGTATTGAGAAATATTGTAAATATCTTTATAATTTTAATTGTTTTCATTTAGCATTGACATATATTGGCAAAAGCCTAGATAAATCGGATAACACAAAACCCCGTTAAATAAATGCGTTCTAATAAACTAACCCGTACCTTTTGATGGTTTGTAAAAAATTTCTGTTAAAGCACTTTAACAGAATCAAAACATTATAAATACACTTTTTAACTTTTAAAGCAATTTTAAGCCTCACTTAAAAGAGTAGCCGTTTTAATAAGCAAACATGCTCGTTTTTAAATATCTGCTTGTTCATTATCGACTGATAGGAATGCAGTAATTGTTGAAGCGCTAATCAATGCTAATTATTAACCTTCCAGCAATGCATGCATAAGTATAATTACATTCGATAACCTTTATGCTCAAGAATTGTATTTTCCCCGGTGAATGTTGTACATTACATGTATTACGAATTTATATAAATATTATTGGAAAACAAATAAATGCACTTTGAAATTCAACGCGATATATAATTATATCTTTTAAGGAGCGATACATCGCCCTCCGCAGAATGTGCTGTATTTATTGTATCAACAACATAAAACTTACTCATAGTCAAGGTATTTTTAGCGTCTGCTGAACTAATCAAATCGTCGCGGTTCTCAAATTCGCGGTAGCCAAGAAAACATATAGATTTTGTAAAAAATCATCTGAACGGGTTAGACGGCGACTCAACGATTAAGTATATTTTTTTGCTATAAATAGTACCTGTTTATGGAACCGTTTATGTAACAAACATCATCACCCGCGTTCTTATAGCTAACGAAGTTGTGAATCTTGAACAGTTGGTAATATAAATTTGAAGCAGTACGAAAAGATGGTTAATCTAACCGGTGTTTATTGCGGTTGACAGGGTTTAGTATCCTTGAAGAAATCAGTAACAAAATCTATTACACATACCGGGAGGAGGCCCGACACCATATGCCAAAACGATACGGTTCTTCTGGAACGAGTTGTTTAATTTTCTTTATAGGTGCTTCCATGTCTTCGAGTTTAACCGTTTGTTGTAGGTATGGGAAATTTTTCGGTGATTGCGTGCAACTGGGAAGCGCTTTTTTGCAAGGTATCGATCAAGCCAACGTTTATTTGCAATAAAATCTTTAACATCCACCGAAACTTTGGATTGGGACTAACCATTAATAGCTTCTTTTATATTTATATACTCATCGAAATTCTTCCAATACCACCCCTTATCCAAATCAAAATCTTTCACAATAGTTATAAAATTATGTTTTGAGTCACCCCAACACTGTAAGCACATCTCTTTAAATTTCGGATATGCCATGTCACCGCTTATATGATCCGAAAAGATATGGCAAAGGTTTGTGTCATCCTGTTTCCATAATGCGATTACATTGGCGTTATCTCTGAGTCTATGTTTTAAGGCACTAGCGTAAGTTTGACATAGATAGAACGAATCTATTGCTTTATGTCTCCCAAACGAAAAAAATTGTGTGATTTTGCTTTGTTCGTTTGCAGGTATATCATCAAAAACCATAATTGAATCTTCTTTGGTATCTCCGGGTTCAATCAAATCGTCGTAATTTTCAAACTCGTGGTACCCAATTACGTTTTTTAAGAGGCTCAAATACATTTCTTAACAATTCGTATTTCGGATGATAAAAACTTTTGGAAAATACAAAGACATTTTGGAATCTAAGACAGTTCTCCTGCAAGATCAGAGATATTAAAGCGTTTGTTTTTCCACAACTCGATGGTCCTGCGAATACAGCTCGTATGTTAGATGGGAACAAAGTGCCATGTTTACCATCCTCTTTTGCACTAGCAATAGCATAGTTATCATAATTCTGCACAGGTATGGTAATTTTTTGTTTCGCAGTCGTCATATTGCTTCGAGTGCGCACCTGCTTTTGTTGCTGTTTGCGGTGATAGCTTAACGTTTCTTTCGGTATATTATATTTTCTGCTGATGGAGTAAATAGTTGATTTACCCAGTCGAACTTCTTCTATAGCTTTTTCTAACGCATCTTTACTGTATCCACTATTTCGTCTTCCTATGTAATTGCGAACCATGCTAACCAATACCGACAGGGGCAATTTCACTCTATGAGGCTATTTCACTCTATGGGGCAATTTCACCCTATGGGGCAATTTCACCCTATGGCGCAATTTCACTCTATGGGGCAATTTCAGCCTATGGGGCAATTTCACTCTATGGGGCAATTTCACTCTATGAGGCAATTTCATTCTATTCTGATGGAGGTAAATTCGCTCTAAAATAACTAGACCTTATTTACAGAGTGGGAGATGCACACCATTCGACTGATAAAAGTAAACTAATTGAATCAAATTAATTCATCGCTTTTATACTGTTTTATTAAAAATATACACAAAATATTTAATTGTGAATAAATCCATTAACAATTTTCGTAAACGGATTATATTCAAACATAGAGTCATGTAAGCGCATTCCTGAACATGCACACCACCTCAAATGGTAACTTATTTATTACTTTGTTGACCAGCCCACCACCTGAATTCACAATCATTTATGCGTAAGCATCAACAACTGAATAAACAATATCCGCAAACATCTCTATTTATGCTTTACAAAATACATTTTACATATAAATACATTAATTTATAAGGTTATGATGGAATTCTTCTGGTATTAACGTTACGTTTTGTCAACCATGTTTGTAACTGCACATGCCTTTTATAGATTCGTCGCGCTGTGGTAACCGGAATCTTCGGAAAAAGACTCTCTCTCAAACATTTGTGCTAGCGATAGTGCCCCGGTTACATCGTCGGTGTATTGGTCGGGGTGACATGTAATTATTTCCAGAATCGTATGATAATTTTCCTTGGTGCAGTCATCAAATAGATAACGACTTGCGATGAGTTTGCTTTTTATTAAAATTGTATCTCGTTCTTCATCTGTCACCTCGATATTTCCTCCACGATATGCATTTATTATTATTATCACCAATAAACGCCTCGTAAAATGTCGAAAAGCCTCGACTATTCAACCCTCGCAGCTTGTAGCATATTACCTCGCTCATCCTGAATATCTTAAATACTTCGCTTTGATTCAAAACAATAACATTTCGTTCTTTTGTAATTTCCATATTAAACAAATTCTCTTCTTGAAAATGGGCTCCATCCGCGCACTTTTGGCATTCGATGTAATAGCTGTCAGTTTCAATTTAAACCCAGGATCTAGTTGTATTATAATCTCCTCGCCTTCATTAGATAACCCATTTAGCGATACTTGATTTGCTTCTCGAGCAAATTCTCTAACTCTAAATTCTACTTGAAAGTTGCAGAAATTTATCCAATCATTGTATCTAATTTTTACAGCATAATCTCTGCATATGTTCGTGCAGCAAACAATTTGCATGACTGGTTGTAGACCTTCATGTAAATCAAATCCTACCTCCAATAAGTGGAGGTGAGATCGCTGCCATCTGCTTAAGGGGTAATTGGTCTTGCCTACCAGCGTGTTTAGGTTTAATTGCGGCACATCACTTGTTACATCAACATTCGCGAAATCCATAACTTTAACTTGAATAGTTCGAAGATATTTCGCAAACTGAATTTTTAGCTTTACATTTCTCGTCTTATATATTGAGTGGTGGAGGTCATGCGCCGATCAATTTTGAACCTGTTTAAGTCGATCAACAGATTTAACTAGTGGTATTAAGTGCAAGTCTTTACAGGAAAAACATAGCCCAAGGCATAATTAATTATATTATTGTGGGTTTTCCTGAGTTTGTCATTGACATACAAGTTAGCTATAAGAACGCGGGTGATGATGTTTGTTACATAAACGGTTCCATATACAGGTACTATTTATAGCAAAAAAATATACTTAATCGTTGAGTCGCCGTCTAACCCGTTCAGATGATTTTTTTACAAAATCTATATGTTTTCTTGGCTACCGCAAATTTGAGAACCGCGAAGATTTGATTGGTTCAGCACATGCTAAAAATACCTCGATTATGAGTAAGTTTTACCTTGTTGATACAGCACATTCTGCGGAGGGCGATGTATCGCTCCTTAAAAGATATAATTATATATCGCGTTGAATTTCAAAGTGCATTTATTTGTTTTCCAATAATATTTATATAAATTCGTTATACATGTAATGTACAACATTCACCGGGGAAAATACAATTCTTGAGCATAAAGTATATCGAATACTTATGCATGCATTGCTGAAAGGTTAATAATTAGCATTGATTAGTGCTTTAACAAATACGGCATTCCTATCAGTCGATAATGAACAAGTAGATGTTTAGAAACGAGCATGTTCGCTTATTAAAACGGCTACTCTTTTAAGTGAGGCTTAAAATTGCGTTAAAAGTTAGAGAGTGTATTTATAATGTTTTGATTCAGTTAAAGTGCTTTAACAGAAATTTTTTACAAACCATCAAAAGGTACGGGTTAGTTTATTTGAACGCATTTATTTAACGGGGTTTTGTGTTATCCGATTTATCTAGGCTTTTGCCAATATATGTCAATGCTAAATGAAAACAATTAAAATTATAAAGATATTTACAATATTTCTCAATACAAACACATTGCCTCGAGCACAATTTAAACACTTTGTTGGTATTTAATATGCAGAGGTTTAAGGTATCGCAGCTTTTTCTTAATTGGTTCAAACCGAAACATTTTGCTTAAAATAAGGGATATAGTACGTATATCTAAATAAGACGGTTTTTGATAAAGGCTTTTCCCCTGCAGGGCAACGGTATTATTTAAAGTAATACAAATGTGAATTATTTGTTAAATATGGTATTAACGAGACCGCCTGAATACTCTCAGCAGATTTGCTTTAAATAAGCATATAGGTGAATTATCACAGTTTAGCTATTTATCAACCCTCTCACGGTGAATCATATATATTTGAATTTCCGTCCAGTTGCAATATATTGCTAAAAATTATTCTACTAGAAACCGTTTTTTTAATTACGGCTTAGAACATGCAGAGAAAATGATAAGTTTTTCAATTAGTATTTAAGCTAATAAAATGCATTATGTTTTCAGCGAGATATTAAATGAGGTAAACAACAAATTCTACTTACCTTACAGATTCAAACTGGACGACGGTAAAAAATATTTTGCGTTTTACTTAGATAAATCGGTAACTGCACTGATTTTGGCGTCCGTTTTCTCGCGTTTTATATACATATAAAACTTAGAGCAATCTAATTAGTTTTACATTCACCAAAATTAAACAAGATTTAAAATATGCTTTGGAAAATCCGGATGTTATAACGATGTAAATAGATGATGAAATGTCGTTTGTAATTACCATGGCGCTTTCACGTCAAAGATTTCATTTTAAATATGGAGCTTTTTTGGTTTAGATATTGTTATAGTTTGAATTTTATTTACGCATATATCTACAAATACGACTCCTTCTCAAAGACTGTTTTTGCAATATGTATTTTAGCAGCTTTTAGTTCGCAAATACCTCTATTTAAAACCATGTAATTATCAGGATTTGATGCAACGTTGTTTTACAAATACCTTAGGGTTAATAAAACATTTTTGAAAATTTTCCCAATTTGATTCTAATGAGTAATGTTTCGTAATGTATAGAATGAGTTTGTTTTTCTGTCATCCAAAATATTCCATTTACATTCTAATAAGTGTAAATGACTATGACATTGTTCAGTGCTTTAACGAGGACGTATAATTAGCCTGAAAATAAATAAACCTTGATAACTTATGCTCGCTCGATATCGCTTTGCAGAAATTCGAGGTTTCGGATTTTGCATAATATGCTATTGTATTATAAATAACACCGCGTTTTAACACTCTTTGCTACGTAAGTATTATCGAAAATCTGAAAATTTTCCCAATTCGGTTTCTACGAGTAATGTACCGTAATGCATACAAAGAGCTTGCTCTTGCGTCAACAAATTACCGGCTATTAATTATGTTACATTTTAATAAGGTCGAAGACGTTATTTATTATTTGTTTTTATGGATATTTCTGTAATTAAATTAATTTCTTGGGTAATATTTTTCGCGAATTACCTCTTGTTAAAAGACATCTAAAAAATATATTTCTATTATAGCCTGTTTTAATATGCTTGAAAAGATCAAGTTTCAGCCCTTTGTGCTTTTACGCTAAAGATTTTATTTTAAATATGGACCGCTTTTTGGTTTAGATATTGTTATAGTTTGAATTTTATTTACGCATGTATCTAAAGTACGAACCCTCCTCAAAGACTGTTTTTGCAATATGTATTTTAGCAGCTTTTAGTTTGTCAATACCTCTATTTAAAACCATGTAATTATCGCGATTTGATGTAACGTTATCAAATACCTAAGGGTTAATAAACATTTTTGAAATTTTCCATAAATAATATGAAAGTAGAGCGTTCGGTGAAAGGGTATCAAAGTCGATAGTTGTGTTTTATAACAGGATTTGATTTGATTGGAAAGGATCTGTCGATTCATATAAGTATGGCCTAGGGTTTCTAGTTCAAAATATCTGTTTCAACTTCCTAAGAACGAGGTACAAGCAGGAGGTAAGTCTTTTTTAGTTTAAAATTATTATTCTTGCATCAAGACGCAGAATTATGTCTTTTACATTTTTAAAAGTTATATTTCGGTCTTACCTCATAAGTGATTTAATTGTAATATTTAAATTTCCGCCCCTAATTTTTAACTCTTTATTTTCTTATTTGCCAGCTCATATATAATATGGATTTTGCAAAATTAAATGCGGTTATGAAGCGTAAAACTACAATAAGCAATTCCGAGCTTGTCACCGATAGAAAGTATCGTGTCTTAGGAGTCAGGCCTGTGTCAACAAAGTATGAGGATCGTGCTATTGTTGAAAGCCATGATTTTTTTGTGTTTTTACCAGAGCGCTTTTTCAACTACTTAAAACTTGATGGAATAAAAACCTTCAGCGAGCTAATTGATGCTAAGAAAAATGTTTATATGATTAGCAGGGGTAAAGTCGGTGCAACAGTGAACATAGACCTTGAATTAGACTAACATTAACATTTTGTCATTTGCGGAATTTTTTGCCGATCTATGTATCTTAACTGTATGCAAATTTGTGCTATTAATGATTAGTATACCGAATAAACTGTATTAACGCTTATTGTTATTTTCCAATGGGTTGTTAGTAATACATCCTGACGTTTTAGTTTATAAGCTGTCAGTTTTTTCCCCACACCTCTCCACTAAGAGCTAGTTGATGCTAAGAAAAATGTTTATATGATTAGCCGGGGTAAAGTCGGTGCAACAGTAAACATAAACTTTGAATTATACTAAAAATAACATTTTGTCATTTGCGAAATTTTTTGCCGATCTATGTATCTTAACTGTATGCAAATTTGTGCTATTAATGATTATTATACCGAATAAACTGTATTAACGCTTATTGTTATTTTCCAATGGGTTGTTAATAATACATCCTGACGTTTTAGTTTATAAGCTGTAAGTTTTTTCCCCACACCTCTTCACTAAGAGCTAGTTGAATTAGTTAAATCAAAAATAATGTGCTTGTGTTTAAACGCCTATTTGCAAATAAACGGATACATGTCTTTTTAGTTTATTGGCTTGCTAATTGGTTTGCAGATTTATGTAAATGTTGCTAGCTGGGAGAATTTGCAGATTCGGTGGACCCGGGGAAGGATGACGGAGCTCGTCGGCCGGCTAGGAGTGCCGAGTGCTCGATTCATACCCTCGGAGGCTAAGAATGTTTAGTTGAAGAAAACTCTTGTGCAAATTTAGGCCGGCAATGCTGTCACCAGATGTGCGAATATTTGCCAATTAATGTTACATGACTGGTAATAGGAGAAGACTTAAAGTTGCATTTCATAAATGTTTGTGCGAAAATGCATGCAAAAATACTTATTGTAAACTTGGATTATATAAAATACAAATTGTGCTAAAATGGTATAGTGTTAAACCTGTGTGGCAAAGAATGGTAACCGATTGTTTGCACTTATTGCAAAATGTTGGTGTCTGTATTAGATTAATGATGCATTCCTGTGGATGATACTACTGTGATGTCATAGTCAAAATTGGTACCTTTTTTGGCAAACTTTGGTGTGGTTTGATTGTGCGGTAGTGGTGAAAACCTGGGGGTGTTAAGATGATTAAGGCAAATTTAGAAATTGCCATGCATATGCTCAAATGGGAGTCAAATTTAAGATGACACTGTATTTTTATTATGTAATGCTTTAATAAATAAATAAATAATTGATGTAATTAAATTGACTCTTAATCATCTCTACATCCCAAGCCATGATTAAGGAAAATTTAGGTATCCCCATGCATATGCTTATATGGGAGTCAAATTTTAGATGACAATATATTTTATTATGTAATGCTTTAATAAATAACTAATTAATTGATGTAATTAAATTGACTCGACGGGGGATTGTGGCAAAAAAGAATTTAATTTGCAAACGATTGCATTAGGGTTAATGGGATTAATCTACTTATGTATTAAATTAGTTTAAAAGATTAAATAAATTAGCGGAAGAATTTGCCTATCCGGTGGTCCTGGGGAAGGATGCCGGGGGCCCGACGGTCCAGATCAGGGTGCCGATAGCACGATCCATGCCTGGAGCTAAAAAATGCTTAGTTGAAGAAAACTATTGTGCAAATTTAGGCGAATATTTGCCGATTAAAGGTTAGATGATCCAGATCGGGGTGCTGAGAACAAGATCCGTGCCAGATCGGGGTGCTGAGCCATCGCCAGATGTGCGAATATTTGCACAAATTAGAATTTAATTAAATTATCCATGCCTGTGGCTAAAAATTGCTTAGTTGAAGAAAACTATTGTGCAGATATTTGTTACTAGATGTGCGAATTCTTTGCAAATGTTGAAATTATCCGTGCCTGGAGCTAAAAGATGCTTAGTCGAAGAAAACTGTTGTGCAGATTTTATTATCAGATTTGTGCAATTTTTTTTGCATGTGTATTTGCTTATGGGAGTAAAATTTAAGATGACAATGTTATTTAAATGGGAGTCTTTTTTTTCAGAATTGGTTAATTCCCCCTACTGATGTCATACATTATAGAGGTAGACAGAAGAAAAGAAAATTTTTGAGTCGACTTAATGAGTCTACCTGTAATATTTTCTAGATGCGGAAACTAGAAACTTTTTCAGTGCA
Organism: Platerodrilus igneus; assembly: GCA_036346225.1. NCBI lineage: Eukaryota > Metazoa > Arthropoda > Insecta > Coleoptera > Lycidae > Platerodrilus > Platerodrilus igneus. The sequence continues at coordinate 497,192 of JARFIW010001381.1, forward strand.
CCAAAAGAAAAAAAACGTTTCACGAATATTTATCCCAACCTTTAGTTATGCATTGTATTTGAAAATAAAAATTGAATAGTATATTTTGATATTTGAAATTTTACCTGAAACTAACATATCCAGATATTTCATAGCTTGTACTGTTCGTGTGTAATACCGCAATATCGTTCAATAGCTTCTAACAATTCTGCTCTAAGACCGTCCTGCATTTTTTCATGGATGCACAATTCGTGTGATGTGAAAGAAATTACTGATGCAATAGTATTAGAACTACTAAAGAAAAATAATATAGCTTATCATCATCTAAAAAAGCAGAGTGATCAAACTTTTATTTAAGTACATCGAATTTAACAATTACTTAGCTTAAAATTATCATCGCTCACTTCATTATTCTTGATATCTTTCAATAAATCGATTAAATCGTTTCCTCTTGATCCTACAGTTTTTCGTTGTTGTATGGAATCCAAAAATACATTTCGTAAACACCGTGTAGCTTCGGGATGAAAAAACTTTAATCTAAAAGCATAGACAAGGAGAGGTGCAAATGAGTAAGCCATTATACTAAATGCTGGTTTAAAGAAGCGGTTTGAAACGTAGAAAAATCTTTAATTAAAATTCTTTTAATAAGTACCGGGTCTTGTAGCACCAGGCAAGTTTTGTTTAACATTATAAAACCAAAGTAAGGACCGTTATATTTTTTGTAGATCTTTTCTATGTTTTCCAGCGTTGCCTTTTCCCAAAATAAAGTTTAAGTAGTTTCCAAAACACGGAGATGAGTTTTCAGACGAAACATTTCTAATCTTCCAATATTTCGAATTTTTTGTTAAATAAATGTATAATACAAAAGTAAATAGCACCACAAAGATTCTTTGCAATTTCTAAACAGACCTGCGTTATTACTATTTGTGACGTCAAATTGTATCGACGTTGCCACTACCAAAATCCTATTGCCACATGACTATAATAGCGCCATCGGTAGAATACAGAGATTGAAAATATTTAATAGCAGATGACGAATGTGATTTGTTACTTTTTAAAAAAGTATCTTTTAGAATAAATTTTTATCGACAATATTGCAGATTAAAGTAATTAATTAACAATATATTTTAGTTACTTCTATATTTTTATCACTGACCTTATTTTAAATATAGTGGGGTATTTCTAATGCTCCTAATTTTATGGCCATTAGTATATTATACCAAACACGAAATAATAACCGCAGTTATTCAAGAGGTTGTGTTATTGAAATTATAATTTAAACATTTTGATTACACAAATCGAAAAGAAAAGGAACAAAATTACAATTCCATTTGTAAGTAAAATCCTCATTAACTTTGAATAATTAAGATATATCATTTTAAAATAATCTTTTAGATTTCCCTGAAACCATCTACAAAGACTAAAGTTATGTTATGTACAATATAAACGAAGGATTTAACACTTTCAAATCACCTTAAAATTTGTGGTGATCATTTTACTTCTGATTATTAGTATGCAACTGGTTTGAATATGTCATGTTTTCAAAGCATTTCCAACAACTAAAACAATGTATAAGAATAAAGGCTTTAAATGAACCAACTTTGAATTCTGTTGTTGAAGTATGCCATTATTCAAAAAAAGAATAATTGTTAGAGGATTGTTAATATTCCTAATAAAAATCCAAAATTGCAAGTTATCCCCATAGTCAGTGTCATAAGCTAAAAATGAAATCCTTATAACCAAAAGGTCTAATTATTTCGATGGAATTCTTAAAAATATAAACAGCAGTTTGTTAAATATACAAAAGCATGAAGGGGCAAAAATCTTCCAAAAAATAGGCATTTGCTTTATTACTCTTCGAGACCATATAATTATTGCAGGTAACGGAGTAGTTTGAAACAAATAATTCAATATACAATTTACCATTTTCTGTAGATTGGTGTAATATAAAGGCTTTGACCTTACCTGTATTTAGCACCTTCAAAGTTTAAGCTAGTGTAGTATTGACTAGTTCGTCATCGGCGTATTTATTACATCTATTGAAATTGAAAGCTGTAGAAGCTGTTAGGATATCTAAAATCCAATATCCTGAAGATGAATTTGCAGTTCATGTTTTAAAGACAAGTCACTCAAGAATTTAACGAGTATTAAAAGCTTGTAATTTAACCATAAAATATATATTGTTGTACTTGTTTATTATACATAAAGTTTAAGATAGTTATAATTAAATTTAAAGTACATCGTGTAAAAAGTTTTTTTAATTCTAAGTAGCCATGCGTTTGGTTGACTAGTTCAATTTGATTGAAAATCTGAATCACTGCCATCACCATCACCGATGTTAATAATTAGAGGTGTATTATCTTGTTGATCAAATTTGATCTCACGTCTCCACCAATCTTTGATAAACTTTTCTGCATTTTCTATCGAATGTGCCCAAATCTCTAATGTTATTTTTTCTAATGCTTCTTTCCACATTTGTAAATAGTTTTCGTCAGACCTCCCATTTCTTCCAGCGTGTCGTGTAAGTAGCTCTTACTAACACCCCATACATTTTCCATTGCATTAAATATGCAGTGATACGGAGGCAATCTTAACACCTTATGTCCATATTGTTCGGCGAGCAAATCCGCTTTAAAAATCTTTGGCGGTTTATGCCTAAAATTTTTATAAATACTGATATGTTATAAAGCACATAATTTTGACCTACATCGAGACAAGTTAAATAAGCTTTGCTTAAAATCATTAGTTCCATAAGAAATTGCTTATTTAGTAAGTCGTTCTACAATTAACTTTTTTTCTAGAAACTGTTAGATGTTTTATTTAACAAGTATAGCAATACGTTTCCAAATTCTTTAATAATTAATTTTCAAATTTTGCTCATTCACTTCTCTGTAGTAATTTAGGTTTTTTTGTGAAAGAAGAGAAAAATCAATTTCAGCCCCATTTAGTAATTCATTTACATTTCGGGCATGTAATACTATGAACCTAAAAGACTAATTACATTATACCGTATTAAAGATAAGAAGATATGACACCAACCTTTTTCGATCAATTTGTGTGCTCTAACTGTTCTTATTTCACTCTTTGCTAGGTACGGCTTACGGCACCATTCTGATAAAGCCATGTTTCGTCTAAAAACACAAAAATGCTACAGATTCTCTTCTTTTATCTTCATATATCTTCCAGAATAGACTACCATATTCATAATATTTAGGAGTTCCATTAAAACTCTTCTTGGATTATCTGTCAGCCATTTAAATCCAAGACTGTATTCAGGGATCGTTCACTACCATTAAAAAACTCATCATGTTTTAATTCAACCATCAAATATCAACAGAAACTTGATAAATCTAAAATAATTACATATTGCATTATAAATTTAACTGGAATACGAATACTAACGATTTTCACACAGTTTATAAAAGTGATCGAACTAGCAGCAAGTAGCTTGGTTCTGGGTGAATCTTGTTCATCATCTTTGGTTATTAGAGTTTAGTTTAATACTAATATGAGTTCGAATAGCACTGTTTGGAGCAAAAACCATCCAAATATCATTATATAAAAACAGAAAAATTCACGAGGTCGTTGACACCAACTAAACAAGGAAGGGCATATAACCTAAAATTTAAACGTCAACATTTAATATTTGGCTTTAAAATTATTGGCAACGTCGTAAATTGCTATTATTCAAACCAAAATTATAACATAAATATTGCACAGTATTAAGTTGACAAACATCTACATAAATAGTTAGTACTTGTGTGACGTCGCAAATGACTAGGGCTATTTAGAAATTGCAAGCACTATATTAAACATGAACTCCATCTGTAAAGAAAGGAATGTAGTACACTATCACTTAAATTAGATACTTAGTGCATTTTCAGTTAGCTGCACACTATTGCTTGTGATTGAACAGTTTATTTAAACGTTAACAACTTTACACTTCTATAACCAGCACGGCTGCATCATAATTATCTGTAAGCTAAAGCGTCAGCTTTATACGCAATTCCTTAGGCTTTTACTCATAAATCGTATTGCCTAACAAAGTAGTAAATCAATTTGTTAAATGATAAGATAATATTAAAATAAATTTCTGAACTGACAAATAATAAGTAGCACAACCATTCACTACCTACAAGTCAATGAAACATCCAACAAAATATGAAATTTTGCATTTTCGAACGCTGTACTTTATTTATCAAAATACTTGTCCATCTAGAAGTTAATATTATTTTTAATCCGTTTGTTCTAGGAACAAACCAAATAGTTCACTATATAGCGTATTATATTTCAAACCATTGTTCGATTTTCAAGCTGCACAGACAACATTTGTCTTCTTTAACATATTTTGATAAATTCTATTTTCAAAAGACCCGTAGCACAGTTTAGAACCCACCACGTCGAAAGGACGGGCGGTAGAATAGAAAAATCGAGAGAAAACGAAAAAAAACAACTCTAGACTTGATTGGGAGAATAAAATATACAGAGAGGGAAGGAAGAAAAAGAAAAATCGTGGGCGCCAGCGTTTTCAATGGACTAGGATTATTGGCGAGAACACAAGTCCAATAATTTGAAATTAACCCACCAATAATATTGAGCGTAAGGGATGAAACATAAGTAGTACCAGGTCGAGAAAATGCAGGTCATGTAGGAACTTAGGCACTAAGAATAAAAAAATCGGAGCAGAAATTAATCACCAAAAAAATCGTGGCTCACGCCAGGGCGTCAGAAATTATGCTACGTACAAAGACGTAGCCAGAAGGAAACATAAATATACCAGGCTAACTACCAATGCGTAGAGGGGAGGGGTTCCTAGCAACACAAAAATAATACATTGCCAACGATTTTCTATTTACAATAAAAAACACAAATATAGAAATTTCTATCGAAACAGCAAAACAAAATTAACTAAGGTTACTATTTAATAAAAGAATTTTACTCTATGGATAAATTTACTAAATGTTCCACGAAGTGCGCAATTCGTAGCTAACATGCAATAAATCTAATCAGTACCAAAAGGATACTTTCGCATAAGCGAATGGGTTAATTAAAAAAACATTAAATTTAGAAACCTTTCTAGTAAGGACTTTACCATAGGAAGCATTTGTTATAAGTCTAATCAGTAAAAAAAGAATACTGCTAATACTTTCGTATAAGCAGATGGGTTAAGTACAAAAAGCAAAAGCATTAAAGTTGAAAAGGAGTTCAAAATAACACGAACTCGAAAAGCAAACATGCGCGTTAATGGAACGCGGTTGAAACTGGAAAACACGGTTGTACCGGAGAATAGTAGAACGCAATTATACGTTATCGGAAGGTACAACGAGCTCACGGATACCTGAACAGGATCTTGACCAATTAATTGTAGTATAAACTAGATTTACGTTGAGAAATTCTTAGAAAGGGTATTTATTATTAATTATGCGGAAGGATTTAACAATATACATGGAATCTATACAAACGAATAATGAATTAACAAGGGATTTGAGTTGAAAATTATTAGATAGCGTATTTATTATTAATTAAGTTGACGGATGTGAGAATAGCAACGTAGTTAATTTAACAAAATTATCGTAAAGCGGACTTATGAATTAACAAGGGAAATTTCTAAAGCAAAATTGGAACGTAACAAACTGTAGTGGTTCCTTATTAACGGTAAAATAAAGGCAAAAAATCTGAGTTTCTACATGGTAAATAAAACACTCCACTTCTTTAGACTAGGTAAGATTATCTGTTCTCTGGCAATACACCACACCAATTGTAAATTATTTTTCTATACAACCTTACCTTTTATGTTGAATTTTTAGCCGTCAAACAGCGATAACATAACCGAACTAGCGCAAACAACATATTTTCGTTAACATCTATACTATTTTATACGGTATAAATTTGCTGTAACAATAATAAAAAACACTTTTGCGATAACTCTTTAATATCTATAGTTATAGTAAATCGATTCCTAGTGATGTAGCATTTATTAAGATTATTATTAATAAACAACTAGTACTTATTTCCTTTTTTTAAACATTCCTTGATTAACTATATAGAGACCCAACCACTTAGGTTCATATCCATTTAGTGATAATCAACAAGTAACGATAAGCAAATGTCAAACAAACATTTGTGTTAAATCTAGAACAAATCTGAATAAAACAAATAGCGTTCCAATTTATACATACTAAAATACGTTCTACAAGTGTAAATACAGACGATTAAAGCTACTCAAATCTTGTGAAATAATTATCAACGGTAAGTGTATAATTTTAACAAGATATTTGCACTTCTGGGAATCGCATTATAAACTTTGCAATAGTTTAAACAAAGCATTCTTTATAGATATATACAGACAAGCTAGAATTTAGTTATTTCACTTTCCTTATCAGTTGATATTGTTTAGAATTAGTATCATGTTTAAAACTGTTGGTAGTAAAGGTAAGTTTAATACTGAATACCCATTTGAACCCTCTAAACTAAAATATTTTTGTGGGCAGGGTGCCATTCAGTCAAGAAAGTGTTATAGGTTTTTGCATCATCAAATTCAGGAGCGTCTTTAAGCGTTAAGAGAAGTAACAATTACTCGTGGTGCTTTATTATTTGGAGCCAAAAATTTACTGCCAGATAAAATTTTCAAGACGTAAAAATATAACAAAAAAGATAATTTGCTACTAAATATTTAACTCCATTATAAATATCGAAGCTTGAAAGTCAAAAGAGGATAAGCGACCATTTTTTGTGAATTTGATTTATTATAACCGTTGGAGTCCCCAGATCTTTCTGCGTCGTTTGGTCTAGGCTTTGTGATCAAAACCACATTTTTGTGCCTGTTGTCCTGATTGTAATTTGGAGACCAACGTGAGATATTTCCACTAACCAACTAGTTTTAAAAAATTATATTTAAAATTATGTTTAAATAAAAATGTGAACTAAAACATTTTTACCATCTTGTTAATACTGTGCGTACTGGATTTATCTAGTTTTACTTTGTTGCGACAATTTGATCTGATATCGGTTATATTTTTTAAGCTTGCAGCGTAGAACGCTACATAAAGATATTAATCTTTTCTATCTAAATATCATAAAGCAAAATATACAGCACACGAGGTTTTCCCAGTTTTTTATTTTCGTTAATATTGCCGCTTATTCAGTGGCGTAACTACACCGCCGCCAGCCCCGGCAATTCGGGGGAGGGGGGAGTTCAAGGAGACCCAAACGATTAGAAGTTCAATTTATTCAACTTTAACGTATACAAATTTGGCGGGGAAAAATGGTCATGAAAAAAGTTGCAGATCTGGGTAATTAATGTAGATACAAAAAAAAAATGTGAAAGGAGTTAGTGTGCACTAAATAGTTATTGACAAGGTTTAATCAAAAAATCAAATGATGAAAAACAAAAGAGCAACATAAGAAACTTTAATTTTCTTAAACTGTAAAGTATCTACTTTTTCAAAATTTTGAAAGAGCTTTAAATTCTCTTTACGATGATACCAAATTGTGTGTTGGCTGCTTAAAAGTTGAATCTACAGGAAGGTTTTAAAAATTATTCTATACAATTCTGGATGATACAACAGAAATGTTGAAATTGAGCAGGTGTTATGAGAAACAAATTAACGGTAGTTACCTGTTTTATCAAACAATTTATCGTCCTCAACGTCAAAGTGTATTTCGTGTTTTGATTACTGTTTCAATAATGCAACAAAATAATTACACAAATGGTAAAAAAATTTGGGTAAATTGAGTGCATTGACGTATTGACACGGTGTAATGACAATCCACGAGGAGTTCGTACAAATTATTGAATTTTGTACTCAGAAAAATACTATCCAAATTCACACAGTTTTACCAGATTAGAATCCAGTTTACGTAAAACTGGTTGTTTTAATTTCCAAGTGCAGAAAAGAATTCAAATAGACCGTATTCCAGAGAATGAAGAAACTATTGTGTCGACATACTTCAGAGCACGTGCACGCAATTCAATTCGTAAAACTGTGAGTTAATTAGAATATACCTATTATAAAATATTTTTGATTTTAAAGAAAAATAAAATGAAGGCATATAAAAAAATCTAAGCCGCATGTACGGCTCACAACCAAACTTAGACATTAAGTTCAACTAATATTACTTACCTTTGTGTTAAATATTTGAAATTTAATTGTACGCGATATATAAAAAAATTAAATAATAAATAGTAATGTGTAAAGATTCGTATTTAAAGTCGAATATCTTGATTAATAATTGAAATATCGAAAAGTGAATAGCGTATTCGTATTCAGTGTAAAAAACTAGATAAGAATCATATATTATATGTCTTGTAACATCACGGGAACCGTGCAACGGACAGACAGACAGACCGACCGACAGACCGACCGACAGACTAGACCATCTCATTAACCAAACGAAGTTTGGTTGATTAAGTTAGTGCAAGGATTAAATGGTGAAGATCGTAATAGACGATTAATATTTTAAAATTTGCTAGTAAACCACATGAATATAATTAATTAGACGATATGGAGTGACGAATCAAATTTAAAAAGAAATTGTATTTTTAACAAGAAGAATGATCACTACTTCAATGACGTAAATCACGGCAAGCAAGACCATGTCGCTATCAAAATACATTTTTAATTAATGTGTGACTAGGTGTTTTAAATAGATTTCTACTTGCGGCTTTACTTTTATGGAGGTATTCTTAATAGTAAAATTTTTTTTTTCAAAATGAATTTAATAATTTTGTGGATGATATACTTTTAGCTATTCTGTGTGCTCTCTGGTTTCAACAAGATGGCGCCCTTCCTTACAACGCAAGAAATATTAGAGATATTTTAAATACGAAATTCAAAAATAACCGTATAGCTAACGGTGGTCCTGTAGCTTTCCGGCCAGGTCGCCCAATCTTTCAATTCTGGGTTTTTTATTTGGGGATATCTCAAACATAAAGTTTATGTGACACCACCACACAACCTGAACGATCTTAAAAACTGAATTCCTGAACGCTGTCACAGAATTGTGCCATCCATGTGACGGAAAGCGCAAAGAAGTTTATTAAGAAGAGCTCAGTTATGCATTACCAACAATGGTAACCACTTTGAACAAGACATGTTTAAGACAGGTCAACAGATATATATCCGATTATAATTATTGGGTAAAATTTAAAATGGGTGTCTACATTAATGTTTAAAACCTTCTTGAAGCTTCAATTTTTAAGTAACTAACACACGATTTGGTATCACTGTAAAGAGATTTCAAAGCTCTTTCAGAATTTTGAAAAAAAGTACTTTACCGTTTAAAAATATCAAAGTTTTTTTATATTGTTGTTTTGTTTTTCATCAATTGTTTTTTTTTATTACACAATGTTAATAACCTCTCAGTGTATACTTACTTTTCCTTTCACATATTTTTTGTATCTAGCTTATTATCTCAGATATCTGCCGAGACATGTAAAATCAATCACACTGTATATGTACTGTAGCGCCCTTAACTTAAATCTAGTAATAAATTATGCCATTTTAGGTATAAAAGAAATTGAACCTTTTTTCAACTTTTAGAAAACATATATACATTTGTTGCTAATAGTATAATAAAATGGGATTGGCTTTCTGTTTTTAAATAAAGTACGGTACAATTAAAACGGTTAAATACTACACATTGAGCGGACATATTAAAATCTTTAACTGCATAAGATTTCGGTTTGAAGCTATAGTAATGTCTCTTAATAAAACAGATAAACAAAATTATGCAAAACAAATATTAACTAGCATGGAAAGTTTTGATTTTATCTTTTTAAGTGTTTTTAAGTCAGATTCTAGAAGAGCTTAACAGTCTTTCACAAACTGCAAATACTGAAAAGGCGAATATTAATCGTATAACATTTTTCAAAGAAACAAGAAAAAACTATTCCAACATTAAGAAGGAAACAGAGAAAATTGCAGGACAATGGATTGTTAAACAGTAATTTGTAAAAAAAAGCCAAGCCAAATCAAGAAAGCATTATGATGGATTATCCGAAAATTATCGATTTAATGATGAAGAATCTAAATTTATAATAGTTGTTTATTATACAAAAAAAAAAGTACTAGATTTCAGCTCAAGGTGTGTTTGTCTCCCTGCGCTTTGCGTCGGAAGACAAAACGCCCAGAGTTAAAATTTTACATTTTTACCCGTGTATAATATACTATTTTTTTCTGTGACGGGCAAAACGATGATTTAATATTGAAAAAAATATTACTTAGTAAAAAAAGTAATGTTTAGAAAATGTGGAATACAAATGTGGATAATTCTGTTTCGTGTAAATACTGTAACGGATTAACTATGTGATAAGATTTAATTTAGCAATTTGAAAAGATTGTTTCGAGATTAACGTGACAAATAAATACAGATCGAAAATCGTGCTATTATCTGAAGTGTTAAGTTGAAAAGAGTATTACTGACCAAATGTAATAAATTTTTAACAGAAATTACTTGACAGAAGAATATTTCAGGCAACACGTTGTAAATGCCAATGTTATCCGCCCCACGTGCCGTGCCAATGTTGCAAACCTATTTTCTATAGCTAACCAAAGCTGTTACACACTTCGAGCCCCACGTTATACGCGTCGATTTAGCGAATTCATTTTTAACCCCACAATGTTGGGCGAGATAGGTTTCGGGCTTTTGGGAGCTTCTTTTTAAAAAATCTTTATTTCCAAACACACTCCTATCAATTTTATTTTTTAAACAGTAATTACAAAAATGATTTAAAAACTTGTACGTTACGTGCAATAACGTTTTAATTGACACATGATAAAAGTTATGTTTTATAATTACCAATGAGTAGCTTGAACTACAAACAATGTAAAAGTTATGAAGTTCGAGACTGATTGACCATCATGGCCTCCTCAGAGTATTTATCTAATCCCTGCTCTCACATCACCTTGTGCAAAACGCAGATCTCACGTCCGATACTTCTTGATAACATACAATGTCGTATTCTTAGTAATCTTAATTATAAAAACTGCTTCCTTATAGTTCATTGTGTCCTGCACCTGCGGTATCAGATTGCGTCTGGCATACAAAGTAGTTGCTTTCGTTCTCATATCTGATATGAACTTTCATTAACCTTTTATACCTTAATCTTCAATTATACAATGTAATGTTTTATTTCTTAATACCATAATAATTGCGTTTAAATTTATATACATATTAATTTGGGGGATATGTAGCTCCTCCCGACTTAGATGAAAATTAAGGGTTGTACTTAATTTTTCAAACTCATTGTCCCTAAAATTTCATTTATGATTTCTTTATTCTTATATCTAATATACATTTTGTAACATAGGTACACAGTTAATGAAATTATTACAATAATCAATAAAATTGTTCAAACACTGATATTGTCGTAATGAAACTTTGGCACCTTTAATTTACTTAAATTTTCTTTATAGTAGTCCTTACATGTGATTTTCCAATGCTCCACCCGAAGGTACTACATTGGCCAGGAAGCGAGTTTTTTTTACCTGGAAAATTTGGAATTTTGCCGAACCCTTGCTGTTCCAAGCAAGATAGGGATCTTTAACGTGCGTGACAACACTCATACACGGGACCTCCATTTTACCTCTCATCCGAACGAGGGTGTATTTTTGTGAAAAATGCTCGCCTAACATTTTTCAAGCGGACCGTGTCGGGATTCGAACCCGGGACCTTGGGCGTAGTAGTCACACACATACCACTACGCCACGGAGCCGCCTCCTTATAGTAGTCCATTAGTCGCACTGCGTGACTGAGGTCGTCGAGTTCTAGATGTTCTAGTTGCATCGGGTTTTTGATAGTTTCTTTGTCTTCGGTTTGAGGAATCTGCAGCTGTAGTTCGGGTAGATTTGCAAATTTCTTGATCACTGGTGGGTTTTGATATACTCGAATAATTTCACTTTTTAATTTTAAGTGGCAATCTTCTATGGTGATCACTTTGCTTTCAATTAAGGCTAAACTGTTTTCGTCTTGGTTGCAACTGGCGGTTGCTATTACTTCTTGAGGAAATACAGCAATCCATTTGTTGTCCGTAACTTTTTGAGTTTTCATGCCTGTAACTTGTACTGGTTTCGGCACACAATTCTCGTAATGATTAGGGAATCGTAATAATTGTACTTCACAAGGGCTATCTGTTTGAATAGCTGTTGTCGTTAATGATTGACATAAGTATTGGATGGGTGCCACTTCCTTGCACTTTTCATTTGTGAATCCATCTCTCAGTTTATGTAGGAAAAGAAACTTGGTTTTAGGGATAATAACTTGATATTGGCTAGTAACTTTTATAGGGAAAGCAAATAAATGATAATAATTGTAATTATTAATCTCTACCAAGGGAATTTCTATTAAAAACGTAATTTCATGATTCTTTACATAACCCTTCACTATGGCTATTTTTTCAAATACCAGTATGTTAGATTCTGTTACTTCAAAGGGTAGTTTACTATGAGTTATAAGTGATCTAATTTCTAATAGTTCGTTTCTAATAAATCAAATGATTCTATCATACTAGCATGTAATGTATTTAATTTAGCAAATGTTACAGCATTCTCTAATGTAGCTAAAACTTGTCGAATTACAGTAAGGGTTTATATCATTTTATTGAATATCGTGTTAAATCTTATTAAGTCTTGCATTCCTAACATTGTGGTTTGCATGTTACTTTCAAGAGTTAGTATTCTATTTGTTATACTGTCTTGATTTTTTACTAATTTTTGTAGTGTATCGTTAAATTTTACTATGGTTGAGTAAAGGGTATTTGACTTTTAACAAAAGTTCTTATGTCGTTCTGATTGTCAATCATTTCTTGTATTGTATTGTCGTATCGCTCAAGATCTTAGTTGTCTAAATTACCTGTGATCGCTTCTATAATATTACCTAATCCATTAATAATTCCTCGTTTCTGTCTTGTGGTATTAATCGATTGAATTTATTGTTTCGTTTTTTTATTTTTTATTATGCTTTTATAGTTAAGCATTTCTATCGCATACTCTTTTCCGAATTTGACTGTGTCCATTGGTTCTTTCAATCTGTCGTAATTATGTCTAATTATATAAAGTTCTTGTTTTAGTTCGGTTAAATCAAATTTTTGTGCGAAAGTCCAATAGTTTACTGTGTTTTGCATACTTCCCAATTTTAATAGTAGTATACCGAGGTTGTTTTTTATATCCTCTATTATTATTTTGTTGTCGCCCGTTCTTCTTGGGTGGAGCTTGAAGGCAAAGGTCTTAAATTCTTCAAATGTATGTATCTTGCAGTTTTTCCGTTGTCTACTACTGCTACATTTTCTGAGATCTTTTTGATTTTAAACGGACCTAAATTTTTGGGGTCGTTTTGTATGGTTTACTTTTAAAACTTTTCTCCTACACGGTCTGACCTATTGAGAATTGGTGTATATTGGCCTTTTCATTGCGGGTTTTTGTAACACGTTCCTTATCGTTATCTAATTTATTTTTACGTTATTATAAGTGATTTTTAATTTTTCCTTGTGGTCTTTAGTATACTGTTGATATACTTCTTTATTATAATGTATATCATAAGCATTGCGGGACTCTGAGTGTCACAATGTTAATTGGAGGGGTGTAAAGTTAGTTGACGAATGAATTGTGTTGTTACAGGCAATTAGGGCAAAATTAGTGATACGTTCTTTTACATATGTTAATCTTATAAGTCTGATTTGTTCTAATAACGCTAAATGTAATCGTTCAATTAATCCATTTAATTCTGGGTGATTTTCCGTTATAATATGAATATTTATTTTATGAATTTCTAGGGTATTTTGTATAGTTTCGTTTCTGAATTCGCTTCCATTATCTAAAGTATTTGATTCGGGTGTACCATAAAATGTGAAATATTGAATCCTTGGGTTACATTAATACTGTTTTTTGAAATAATGGGTATCGCTAGGACTCCCTTGGTGAATGCGTCTACGATTGATAAATGGTTTTGGACTTCTACTACTAAAGTGCCTGCATGTAATTTTTGAAAGAGTTTGTCGGGTGTTTTAGTTAGCATTAAGGGTACTTTTGATGGTGATCTGTCGTATTTTGCTTTGTCACATAATTCAGATTGATTAATAAAATCCGTGGTTAATTCCTGCATGTCTTTGAAATAATGTCTCTTTAAGAGTTGTTTTAGGGTTTTGTTTATTCCACGATGATTGGTTTTACATTCGTGTAGGTTTCGAATTACGTCGTTTATTGTGTTTGAGTCATCTATAGTTATTATCAGATGCACACTAAAATTAAGCTTTATTTATATACATTGTAGTATACTTCTATGACACAAATAACGTCAATAAACAGAAATGATTAAGTAGAAAAGCGGCCTGAGAATTAAAGAGGGTTAGTGGTGAGAAAAAGCTTGTGGTGAAATGAATATGTAATTAAATGCATAGACACAATTACGTTCGACAATTTTCTCGATTTAAACCTTGTTCATAAATTGTAAGCTTCCACTAAAGTAAATCACTGTTGCAGATGATATCAACTAGCCACATCCTCTTAATAGCCACAGCTTCACTATTTGGGATATACTGGTATTTTACCAGAAATTTTAACTACTTTAAGTCTAGAAACATTCCTTACAAAAAGCCGTTAGTGTTCTTTGGAAATCTGCTTGATGTTGTTCTAGGGAACGATTCCACTGGTAGATATATTGCAAAACTTTACAACAAATTTAATGGTCCGTACTTTGGATTTTTTGCAATGGACAAACCGTTTTTGGTGATAAAAGATCCAGAAATTATCAAACGAATAATGACTAAAGACTTTTTAACTTTTCCAAACAGAATTTTTTACAATAACGAAAAAATTGACCCTATTGTTTCAAACGCATTATTTGGTTTAAAAGCACACTCCTGGAAAACCCTAAGAGGAAAAATTTCTCCAGTGTTCAGCACAGGTAAAGTTCGAATGACCACACCTTTAATGGTAGATTGTGCAGAGAATATGATACAGTATGTAAGGGCTAAAACGGGTCAAAGTATCGAAACCAAAGATTTAGTTGCTAAATATTCGATCGACGTAATTGCCAGTTATGCATTTGGCATTAGTATAAATTCCTTTGCGAATGAGAATGGAGAATTTATAGTAGCTGCACGAAAGTTGTTCAAACCAAATTTTACCAGAACAATCCAACCCCTTTCTTACATCTTTGCGCACAAATTAGTAAGATTACTGAACTTGCAGTTTTTTGAAGTAGAAGCAGTTACATTTTTACGTAAAGTATTTACCCATGCCATAAAAGAACGAGAACTTTCAAAAACCAAACGCAACGATTTAATCGATATCATTATTGAAATACAGAATGAGGAGACGCATGATGATTTTGAACTTTGTAAGTAAAACTTAATTACGCGAATACTTAACAAGAGTATTACAGATGGCGACCGACTAGTAGCACAAGCAATAATGTTCTTTTACGCTGGTCATGAAACAACTAGTTCTACAATTACTTTTACTTTATACGAATTGGCAATGAATCAAGATGTACAAGAGAAGCTTAGAAATGAAATCAAGGAAACCATAAAATTATATGGAGGAGTTACCTACGAGGCTGTGCACAATATGAAATATCTACACATGGTTGTTTCAGGTAAGATAATCCTCACAATTTACCAATAAACTCTTTAGCCATCATTATGAGAAACTACTCCATCTGATGATGGAGTAGTTTCTGCAATAAAAATAAAACAAACTACTATCCTTTTATAATTCTTTTTTCAAATCCCGTTTATTTTTTCTTAAGTATTTTGTATAATTATTCGTTTTTTGTAGCGTACTATTGGTGTTATTTTTTATTATTTTAACGTTTGGTAACGATCTGTTGTCGAAAACATTAAACAGGCGCGGTTATTTGTGTGGTGTAGTTGGCCGTGTCTGGGATTTTTATGCAGTCGTACACTCGTACAGTGTGGAGAACTTGTATACACCACACGGCCACGGTCGTCTTGTATGTAGTTCGGCTTTACTCTGTTCCCTTCTTCAGGTGCGGAGTTAAAGTGTACCTCAAGACGACCAGGTTCCCTACTTGGTTAATGCTAGCCGCTTCATCATTCTGCCTCTGACTCAGATTTCGCTCCTATCCCTAGCCACGAGGAGGCACGTTTTGTAGGTGTGTGTGTGTGTGTGTGTGTGTGTGTGTGTGTGTGTTTACTTCGTCGCTTGTGTTTATGTGAGTCTTTGCTACCTATCCCGACTATTGGCAAGCTGTAATCAGAATCATTGTTTTTGACTTGACTTATTTGCGCATACGCCGTGACCTTCGCCAGCCAGAGATCTTGGATGCACGTGGGTTTTATGACGCTGGTACCTTGGTGTGTGTGTGTGTGTTTATGTTTGTGTTTGTGTAGGAGCTGTGTGTATGTGTGCACCATTAATGTTGTTATTTCGTCGCTTGTGTTCTTGTGAGTCTTCACCTCTGATCTCGACCATTGGCAGCTGGAATTCAGAATAATCGTTTTTGACATCCTATTTTCCCGTCGGCAAACGGTGTGTGTGTGTGTGTGTTTGTATGTGTGTGTGTGTGTGTTTGTTTGTTTGTTTGTTTGTGGGTGTGTGTGTGTGTGCGTGCGTGCGTGTGAGTGCGTGTGCGTGCGTGCGTGTGTGTGTACCATAGGCATTGTTATTTACTAGGATGCTTAATATCAGTCTTCACCTCCCATCCAAACCATCCGTAGGCGGAAGTTTGGATTATTGGTGTTGACTTGACCCATTCTCTTGTACTTCTTAAATGTCAGCAACAGAAAGTTACTTATGCTCGCAAAATTTGCGACGCTGGTATCTTGTGTGTGATGTATGCATGATAATATGTTTGTGTAGTAAGTGTACGCTTGTGCATGTGTACGTGTGCAGTCGTGTTTATATATGTATGTGCGTGCCTGACCGTGTGTGCGCCTTTTGGATGCGTGACTTTGTTACGTTCAAAACGCAGCAAACAGTTTTTCCTGCATTTATATTTACAACACCCTAAAATACCTCAACAAGCTCGATTTCTCGCCATTTGAATTAGTATTATTTAATAAAATTTCTCAATTAATTACTCTATATAAAAGTTTGCTTTATAAAATCAAACATCTGCTTAGGAAACATTGCGTTGCAAAGTAGTTACAGTATTTCCTAGCAGCTGCAGTGATTACATTTTAATTAAAAGCTGCATGCATTTGCACAGCTTTCTTCTAAAAGATAAAACCTCACCACCTACCTACATCTGCTTACAATGGACTTGTTATCTGGTATTCTGCAGCTGTTAAGGTGTTACAAAGTAACAAAATTGTTCTCCTTTGTCTAAAACCCTTTGATGATTGCGTTATCTGCTTGTTGGCAAGCTGTTACAGTTTGTATTTTGGCAGCTGTTGTCTGGAAATTCTGCACACTTGGTTCTTCGGCGATACCTTTGAAAGTCAAATACCCAACCCCATACATGATTCTGGCCTTATAAAATAGAGACCGTGCTTTGAAAAAGATTATTAACGATTAAAGATTATTAAAGATTAAAGATTAAAGATTGAATACAACATTCTCTTACCGGAGATACCTGTTGTAAAGTCGCGCTAATAGAAATGCTCTCGGTGCTTGTATAAGTGAAGTTGGTGGTTCCAGCATGCAGCCAGCCCATAGAGAAATGCAGCCGCATTTTTTCAGCCTTAAGATGAGACCAGCACGAAGCTGATTGTTCAAGGATCAGTTTCTCTTTTCGTAATTCTTTTATGCTGCTGTGAAGAATAGACTCTTTATTTGCTGCTATTGCTTATAATTATACGATAAATTGGCACAACCCCGTTACAAAACTTACATGCACGATGCACGAACAACTATGTTATTATTCTATAAATTAAAAATTAATTAATCAATGTTTATTTTGGAATCCGTTGTTACTGTTTCTTTTGCCTTTCTGTACAAACATGATCTAAAAGAACTTATGCCACAATTTAAAAGTATTTCATATATGATTAATTTAAGTTAGGGTATCTAATTTTAGTGTTATATTATTTCTGAGGAAGTGCACTTCACAATGCAGCATGTACTGTATAAGTTATGTCTTATTTTCTTTTGTATGTATTTAAGGTAAACCATTAAGTAAGTATTTAGCTTATAAGATGTTATATTTGTTTTGCTTACCAATTTTTATATGTTATGACGCTTTGTTTACAATCACGATTACGCAACTTATTTGTTGTACTGTTTTGTAAATAGTCTTTCAATAGTCGATGTTAACAATATAGTTTTACAGAGGTTTCCAATGTATTCTTTCTATTTCACCCACGCCCCTCTCCGACGTTTTTGAGCTAGCCTAAATTCTACCATTCTATCCCCGTTCTGTTGCGGTATTCGGCGTAAACATTTCTTTACATACTTTGACTGTTTTCTTTTGTGTTTGCGCGGAATACCGTAACAACTTCTGTATGTGTATATATTTCACGTGCGCGTATGCCTGTTTGTGTGCATGGTTGTGTGTTGCTGGGTTATTTATACTAATACTAAAGGTTAGTTCATGGGTTTTTTTCTTGTTTTATAAATGCAATGTGATTTGCAAATTTTTAGAGGTTGTCTTTAATAACATTATTTTGCGATTTCTAAACTAGTCGAATAAATATTACAATTAGCATTATTTGTCACATACCAATTGTTTTTAACTATACACTGAACGATGCTAGTAAGTTGACCTATACTACTACTGTTAGTATTTCTTTCCACTTATTATTGTATATTATTTCGATGGGCACCAACATGTTATGATTGCACATACAGTGTTCTTTTTACAGTTTACTAACATACTGTCTGAGTGAGGTATCGGTTCCTAAAGAGTCGTAAGATTCCTTATATATGATATGTGGTAATCCCACGCTGGTGCTGTGTCTTGTGTATGTTGGCTAGTTGTTGAGCTTCCCGTTGATGTATTTTTGGTGTAGGATTTTCGTTGCCTTCTGTGTAATTATATTTAATAGTTAGAAGATATTATTGTCGTGAATCATATCCGTTCCGAATGGACCTGCACCTTGACGAAGTTCTAGATTACTAGAAGGGGTGGAAAAGCTTGTGTGTTCTAAGGAGCTAAAGAGCTAAACCAAAGGTTTTACCAAATTGGTGGGGTCTTTGGTGAGGAACCAAACTAAGACAGTTCCCCGAAAGAAGGCAGTAGCTCTTTCGGTACTTAGAGTGGCAGAGACCATAGAGGTTGGTATGGCACATTACTGCGATGTGGAAGGCAACGGGAAACCACCACATTATTTCCCAAGTACACAGCGTACTTAAATTGTAATAAACATTATGGAATTCTCTGGGGTAAAAGGTTCTGGAGTTAAAATAGTCCTTTATTCGGATTTCCGGGAAGGGACTACTTTGAAGGCTATGATGGAAAAGTATACAAAAAGAGGCGTGGACATTTTGCGAGTCGGTGCGTGGAATGTTAGAAGTACGAAGCAGGAAAGTAAGCAGGAGAACTTGAAAACTGAAATGGATAGGTTAGGAAGCGTGAGGTAACGCCATTATAAAATATGTAGAGATAGCGGTTAGATGGCAAGAATATATAGGGAAATTATATGTAGGAGAGCAACAAACAGCATTAGAACAGGAATCAGACATATAAAATGATGACTTAGAACATTCTATACTCAGAGATAAGTTTGAATTAGCATTAAAGGGTTTGAAAAACGGCAAGGCACCTGGTATAGATAAGGTGCAAGCAGAAACTCTAAATGCCGTTGAACAATCAAGCAGTAACAGAACGTCTCTTTCAACTTGTAAGCTATATGTATGAGACAGGCGAACTATCCAAAGATTTTAAACGTAACATCACAGTAACTAAACCAAAAAAGAGAGGCGCAGATAGATATGAAAGTTTTCGGACAATAAGTTTGCCAACACACGTGTTAAAAAATTAACTAGAATTATACAAAGACGAATGGGAAAACAAGCTGAAGAAATACTAGAAGAAGATCAATTTGGGTTTAGGCGAAACAGGGGAACGCATGAGGCTATCTTAGCTCTGAGGGTGATAATGGATAAAACAATAGAAAAAGGAGAAAGCGTGTATATAGGGTTTGTAGATCTGGAAAAAGCATTCGACGATGTAAAATGGAAAAAAATATTCGAAATACTTAAAAAGATTTAAATGAGTTTTAGGGATAGACGAATAGCACTAGCTTATGCAAACAGCAAACAGCGATAATAGAATTAGAGCAGGAAGGTAGAGAAGTAAATATTAAGAAAGGGGTGACACAAGGAAGTGCCCTATCTCATTAATTTTTCACTTGTACGTAGAAGAGGCAATGGATACTGTCAAATGCAGGAAGGCAATTGAAATTACTATGTAGGGAGAAAAGAGTGATATGCTTCGATTTGCAGATGATATAGCGGTATTAGCATCTATCAAAAAAGAGTTAGAAACTGCTCTTAGTGAAATGGAAACGGTTCTAACAGATAGATACGGTATGAAAATTAACAAAAATTAAACTAGAGTAATAGTATGCAAAGGATGGGAAAATAAATCAAAAACAAGAGTAAAAATAGGTAGCGAAAACTTACAAGAGGTTAAGGATCTTTGCTACCTAGGAAACCAGGTAACGCAAGATGAGAAAAGCGCAAAAGATATAAAACAAAGATTAGCGCAAGGTCATGCTACATTTAAGAAGAAAAAGTAACTACTGTGTTCAAAGACAACAAGCATAGGAACAAGGAAAGATTGCTTAAAACATATGTGTGGTGCACAGCATTGTACGGTTGTGAAGCCTGGACAGCAGGAGAAGCGAACTAGAAAAATGTAGAAGCCTTTGAAATGTAGTGCTACAGACATATGATGAAGATATCATGGACAGATGTGTGGGTACAGTGCGGAATGTATTAGAAGCAGAGATAGGAAACAAGAGAAGTACAGATAGACCTAGGTTAGAGTACTGCACACAGATAGTGAAAGACGTAGGCTGTGGGAATTTTAGGGAAATGTGTAGACTAGCTCAAAATAGAAAGGAATGGAGGTACGCGTCCAATCAGTCCCAAGATGGAAAAACTAATGACAAAAAAATAATTGTAATTAAACATGATGATTATTATAAGCAACTACAGGTATTGGTTGTGCAATATTCCCGAACAATGTTAATTATGCGAAACATTTAATGGAAACTATTAATTCCGCAAATGTCTAAGTGTTGTGGGATATTGGCCGTCACAGCCTGTTTAACTCCCTTCACATACCTCTGAATCTCGGTAAAATAGGGCATATAATTAGAAAACAATAGAAGGGAAACCGAGATGAATATAGGCTGTTGTATGAATTTTAGGGAACTGTGTTTGTGAAATATTTTCAACTAACGTAAATTGTGCGAAAGGATATATTGTAAAAACTATTACTTCGGCAAATGTTCAAGTGCTGGGGGAAGTTGGCAGCAACAGGCTGCTTACCCCCTTCACATATCTTACATGTGATTTTCCAATACTCCACCCGAAGGTACTACATTGGTCAGGACGCGGATTTCTTTTTACCTGGAAAATTTGGAATTTTGCCGAACCCTTGCTGTTCCAAGCAAGGTGGGGATCTTTAACGTGCGGGACGATACACACACGCACCTCTATTTTACTTCTCATCCAAACACGAGCGTGTATTTTTGTGAAAAATGCTCGCCTAACATTTTTCAAGCGGACCGTGTCGGGATTCAAACCCGGGACCTTTGGCGTAGTAGTCACACATATACCAACTACGCCACGTAGCCCCCGTCACATACCTTACATGGGATCTTCCAATGCTCCACCGAAGGTACTACATTGACCAGAAAGCGAGTTTTTTACCTTAAAAATTTGGAATTTTGCCGAACCCTTGCTGTTCGAAGCAAGGTAGCGATCTTTAACGTGCGTGACAACACCCACACACGGGACATCCAATTTGTTTCTCATCCGAAAGATGGTGTATTTTTGTGGAAAAATGCTTGCCTAACATTTTTCAAGCGGACCGTGTCGGGATTCGAACCCTAGATCTTGGGTGTAGTAGTCACACACATACCAACTACGCCACGGAGCCGCTCCTTTTCACATACCTTACATGTGATTTTCCAATGCTCCACCTGAAGGTACTACATTGGCCAGGAAGCGAGTTTTTTTTTACCTGAAAAATTTGGAATTTTGCCGAACCCTTGCTGTTCCAAGCAAGGGATCTTTAACGTGCGTTACAACACTCACACACGGGACCTCCATTTTACCTCTCATCCGAACGAAGGTGTATTTTTGTGAAAAATGCTCGCCTAACATTTTTCAAGCGGGATTCGAACCAGGGACCTTGGGCGTAGTAGTCACACACATACCACTACGCCACGGAGCCGCCCCCTTTTCACATACCACTGAACTTCCGGGAAATAGAGTATATAATTGTTTAACAATAGAAGGGGACCGAACTGCTTCTAACAAGAAAGAACAGCGAGTATGTTCAAAGACAACAAACACAGAAATACATATCTGTGGAGCACAGCACTGTACGTGTATGAAATATAGGCAGTAGGAAAGGCAGACATAAAAAGATAGAAGTCTTCTGGAATGTTGTGCTTTAGATGTATGAGGATGATAGCTTGGACAGACAAAGTTAATAACAAATATGTTATAGAAATAGTAGCGGAATGAAGATATCTGTGAAAAACAAAAATAAATAGTAGAAATAGAACGGGATATGTTGCAAGCAGAGATAGGAAAAATAGAGGTAGAGTCAGTGATATATGCAGAATAGGAAGCAATGAGGGTACGCATCTAACCAGTTACAGAACTAAAGACCTAGTGACGATGATGAATCATATTGTGAACGTTGTTGTTTTTTGGTGCGTGTCATTTGTGTCAGTTCACTTTGAAGGTTCCATGAAAGCTATTATTTCAAATGCCGTATTCATTTTTTGTAATATCACTTACCGCCAGACAACTTCATCACTTCACATCCAGGTGTATGAAAGGCGATCCAATTGGTTTTAGTCGAAAGATTCAATAACAGCGTGCGTTTAAAAGTGTCCGGTCTCGCATTGTTGTGAAGTAGTAATACCCCAAATATTAAACTCAAATATAGATAGCTGAACATATCTATAGCACTATGTACAAATTATTGTGTAACAAAAGCTACAAAATGTCTTCAATTGGAAAGGATAAAGCCATAAAACCAACAGTTACGATCCATTTTGTATTTGAAAATTTACAGACTCCTTACTTTAAAAACCATCTTAGTTTTTACTCTTCTCTACAATTTTATGATTTCAATGCGCTTAGTTAGGGAACCAACTGTGCTCGTCTTTTAATAAATTCACGAGTTTGCTTTTCTGTATTTGTTTCGGTCCCCTTTTATAGATATGTAATCTTTACTAATTATGTTTGATGGTAATCAGATGATGCAGCTGTGTCTTTCGGCAAGATAAACACCTGCATAATTTTATTTCTATTATATATAGGATTTCCGTGATTATTTATTCGAAAAACAACTATACAACTACATTTGTTAAACGAGTTCATTAGATATTTAGCGTTTAGTAGCGTTGGTTTTTCTCTGGTAAATCGGGCAATTGCAAATTCTTATGGTGAAAAACGCGCTTTCTCTTTTTACGTCACTGGTTGATAATTGAAGTGTGAGATGCTTTTAATAGAAATGTTAATATTTTCATCCGTGGTTTGTACTCAATATCCTTCGGTTCTTAGAACCAAGGTTTGCTTCGTTGATCCACAGATTTACTTTATTAGTTCAGCATATTTTTTTATGGTTACCGTATTATCTCATACCATACCCTTCACCGCCTGCGTGAAGGAATATTATATGTTGATGACCGACAGTTGTTTGCTTTACTCTTGAATGGTGTCTAGTTTGCCTTTAGTCTAACAATTTAAGGGCAACACTTTAGACTAAGATTTATCTAATAATTTGGGGTTTATCTTTAAATGTACTATTGCAAATGTGTATGGTTCTTTGTGTAATTATATATTTCAGTACCTATAGTCAGAACGATTTCGGTCTGCATTAATATAGTAAGTATTTAAATTATGTAGGTTTCTGCCGCTGTGTATCTATGATTAGTATTCATTTCTTGCTGTATCAATATAGATTATTATTAGTTACGATAATTAAATACGCTTTGTTTGTTATCTTAAATTATGCTGCAATATTTGTGGGGGTGTATACCTATATACTTCTTTTTATTTCCAAAACACCCTTTGATTTCGTTGTTACTAGATATAATTGATATAATTTGTATTTAAGAAGGAGTGAAAAATACTGATGTTTGTCCTTACAATTTAATTTTGCTTTGATGTTTAAATTTTCGAAAGGTATTTTTAGAATTATATTTTATATGCGTTATGTGTTTAATTATTCTTGCAAGTACCGATGCCTGAAGAAAAAGGTGAATTCGTTTGAATGTACTGTCGTGCAGATGCCCCCCTTACCCCCTCAACACCGACTGCGTTTAGCGCAGCATTCGTTTTCTTGCTGTTGCTCACCCCTTTCTTCCTTTGTTACCTCGTAATGCAGGCGAGCATTTCATTCTGATTACGTTTTTTCTTACTGCTCCGTAACACAACAATAGATTGAATGCCAGTTATGCGTAAAATTACAGTAAAACACTAAGAATCGAGAAACATCTAAAAAGATTCTGGTAACCTCTTCATTCTATTATGGCGTATATAAAAGCCTGAAATGTGCAGAAAAATAAGTTTCAATCGAAGTGTGAAGTCGCGATTATGTTAAAATCTGGACACAACTTTGAAATAAATACGTTCATACAGTTAGAAAGTAGCTGACAAAATGATGTACGCACATGCCAATCTGTAATTTTAAAAATCATTAAAAATGAAATTTTCAACTTCTCAAATCTCTAACGCTAACTACCTCAAAAGTTTTTAGAATCGGTTGATAGAGACTGATTCACTAAAAATCTGTTCATATGAAATTAAAAAAGATAATAAAATCAAACAAAAGTTAAAGCTATAGTCCGTTAACGAAGAGGTTCTTTTCTTATTTAATAATCAAAGCATGTTGAATATTGTCTGCTATACCCGAGATGATGCAACGTATTTGCTGTCAATTTTTCCTTAACTCCGTATGTTTTCAGATTTATTAAAATTTTAATTAATCCCAATGGAAATAATCTTAAGGGGTTAAATCCAGAAGTTGTCCGATTATGAAATGTTTAGTTAAGGTATTTTTGTAACGGTCTTACATAATGCAAAAGTGCAATATCTTGCCATAATAAAATTTTGGAACCGGGTGAATAGGGATCATCGGCATTAGGAAACAATGCCGCTAAATGAGAAATTAATTTTAATTAAAGGAAAACGAGGTTTATTTTCCATCATCAAACGCGGGTATTTAAAGGCCATTTATAGCAAAATCGTTTATTAACCACACGGTTTAAGCAAAATCAGAAAAGAGAATATTTTTAATAAATACAGGTCTGATAAAATTGCGCTCATCGATCAAGATCATCGTCTGAGAGCTTTTGCCTTAAGTGCACTTTGTTGGAATATAATTTTCCTTTATGAAGCACTCTGAAAAGGTGTATCTTGTGAAGTATTAAGTTTTGCAGGAACTTCTGTCAGGTTTGATTGTTGATTTTCTCACACAATTAATATGGCATCAAATTGCCTATCTTTATCTAAACTCGATGGTCCTCCGACCGTTACTTTACCTTATACACGAACAACATTGTAAAATTTGTTCTCGGTTGGATTTACTATTGATTGCGGCACTGCACAAGTGTTTGAATGAGCTTTTATGTTGTTGCCAAACAACAAACTCTGGCTCTAAATTTGCTTATAGAAAAAGATTTAGATCCCAGACCCTGTTTATGTAGATGAATAACAAAATAATTGGTATTCCATCTTGGCAAATACCGTATTCAAGGATTCATCAATTAGCTTTACCTTAATTATTTAGAAAAACAGAAGATCTTTGCGATTTTCATTTTAAATATTTTCGTGGTTTAAAAACAACTTAGTAAAGTCATTTTAAAGTTGGCGTGTTATATTCCTCAATTATCGTCATTCCGTCGAATAATTTCCAATCAGAAAAAAGAAGAAATTTGGAATTTATCATTTGGGGATTTGTATTCTAAGACAACAAGTGACAGCTGGTCGGTATGGTTAATTTAGTGTGATTTCAAGTGCATAGTATCTGCTTAACCTCATTAACTGAATGTGCCGTGCCTACTAAGGAATTAATACTCGTTTATTGTAGTAAATTTATTCGTGTAGTAATTGCAATTTACACTAAAACTCATTCGTAAACATTTGTTCTTCATCACTGTCTGTAATCAAATATTCTACATATTTTGAATCACAGTTAAAGTAATAGGTCTTTCACATTTTGCATTTTTCGCATTATCATGCAACATGAGCATAGTTTAATAATTTTGCATGCGTAATTTGTCAAACGAAATAATATTAATTTTAAATTCATGTGAAACCAATTACGCCCTCTGTACGGACAAGCGATATACTACTATAGTGTGCGTGTCACTATAATAACTGTCATTTGTAACAACTTATAAGCTGATTCTTCGACTTATGGTTTACTCATATTGTCTGTGATATTTGCAAGCTCGTCATCTTCCGTTCATATCACATACTCCTGCAAATAATCTACTTATGTAGTTGTTGTGTTGTCTTAAAATTTATGAGTTTAACATGCGGGACAATAAACGGATTTTGCCCTACATTATTGTAAAGTTTAAGCTAATCATTTATGTGCTTAAGATCGTCATTAAGGTTAAATAGTACTTCACTAGCACAGCTAGCATTTTTATATCTGTAATTACATTGTCCACAATTGTCTCAGTGATATATCACTTTTAAGCTTTGGCTTCTTCTTTTAGGTTTACTCGTATTATCTTCTGGAAATTCAATTGAGTACGTGTCGAAAAATATGCACGTAGCCTGCATGTTATTGTGCTATAACAAGTTCCACTCCATTTTGTTTGGTATTTGTAGTTAGCCATTTTCTGAAGAAAGATTTTGGAACTGCATTTTCACCTTCTTGCAGTAACCTTAGAAGTTCTACTCGCATACTATTGAAATCTTGATTTTCATCATGACTATATGTGAGCTCATCAAACTCATGTTTGTGCCAGTCACCTACCAACATGTATGCATTCTCATAAGCTCTACCGTATGCAACTTGCGTAATTCTTTCAAAATCGATGCAATTTCATTTACTAATTTCATAGAGATCATCAAATCGTATTCACTTCACTTACTTTTTACAAAATTTCAAACAAACTTTTTGTCCCCTTGTCTTTCAAATAATAAGTCGTCACCTGTGTATTCTTCTAATATACGCGATACTGAAGCTGTGTATTTTGAGCCTGAAAGGCTAATGAAGAATACAATTTTATTGAGGAACCCTCTTTTGTTGTTTACTAGAATGACTTTTGCTGTGGGCATTATCCACTCATCGCTTCTCTCTATATCCCCGCCTAAATACTATAAAGATATTTTGGAAGCTGCGCAAAAATTGCTAACCTAGCGAAATGCAGAGACTAAATATTTGCGCTATAGACCACTAAATCATTCAATGTTTCCAAGACTACATTCCTTTTTCTCTGTTGTGAATTGTCAAGGTCACAACAATACTTATAAAAAAGAACAGTAGATGAAGAAACCGTCACTTCCGATTACAAGCCAAAAGCGTTGACCGCATTGCTATAGATAAATAACGTATTAAATACTTTCGATGGCTATATTGTTGGTGATAACCAAAAGTTTAAAATTTTCAAACAAATATATTTCTTTCAATTATAATGTAAAAGAGTCTACAAGATTTTGATTTTAAAATTTAAGAACAACGCTGACCGAAACGTACCAAACTTTATTTTTTCCTTATATCCTTTGGTACACTTTGTAGATTATTCATGCCAGCGTAGGGGTAGAAACTACACCATTTTTCGTATCTATTCTTTTTTTTTTCATTACAAATAGGAGATCCTCTTGTTTTCTAACGTTGTCCTCTTTTGCAATGTCTACATTGACGTTTGTTTCGAAAACCAACTTGTGACAAACTTTGAAACATTTATAATCATATTTCATTTTAAGAGTTTCTGTATCCGTAAATCCCACTAACAGGTTATTTCTTTTAAGAAATATAATTTATATGCCATGTACTTTCTTGATCCGAAGAAAAATTATTTTTGTATCTTATACTGTTTATACTCAAAGGTTGTTAAATTCGTTATCGCAGATTTTAAGCTTAAGAATGATAGTGTGGTAACCTTGTACTCTAAATTGTTACAATTTATAATTCACTTCTTTTGATTAGTAGTGTATAACGTTGACACCTAAGACCTCATCGTCTTGAAACAAAGAAATTTTACACGCATAACGAGGCTGATCTAACAAATTGAAATAACCTTATTTTGGTTCTAGTTAATGTTTTAGTAAGATGACATTTCGTATCTTAGATAGAGAAAGAACGACTCAAGTAATTTTAATTTGCAGTCTTAATTCACTTGTTCGAATTCTGTCCAGTATATTTCAAACCTTACATGAAAGAAAGATATTTTTTTTATACAGAGCTTCATCATTGTCATCGAAATATTTAACGTACAAAACTTGAATAGGTATAATTGACCGTTGATAACAAAGTATTCAACTGATTAATGTGATTAGTCAATAAAGTTCGCAACAATGCCCTACCATGTAGTTTAGTCTTAATTTTGGGAAAATTAGTCTTTCGGTAGACAATTTCATGTTGGAATAAAGTATGTTAACTAATGACATCCAACTTTCTAACAAAGTCCCAGAAGTTCCGTAGGACTCTATCATTGACTATATTTACACAGACAATTAACTCAAGTTTTATTAAAAACGGTTTTATTAAACTGGTTTTATAGCATCCGTTTACATATATAATTGCAAAGGGTGTTTTAGGACCTAAAATCCAACTTTCAATCCGTTGTCAGTGTACCAATGGTAATTTATAAACAACATTTTTAATATTTGTGTATTATCTCTTTGGCATATATTAAGTTTACATATTGCAGTCCTTAAGTTTAAGTATAAAATCAATAAAATATTTTTAGGTTTATCTAGTCGGCTATCGATACGCTATTTAAAATTTGGGTCGATTGCGCAGGTTTGTAATGCTGCTTTATAAACCGGTGTTGTTTGTAAGAGTGTTTACACGGCTTTTAAAACCGGTGTTTACTAAGTCGCGTTTCTTGCCGAAGCAGTGTAGTTTTATTAAACTGGTTTAGTAAAACAGGCATTATTTAGTGTTTACACGAAACTTAACACCTGTTTTATTAACAACTGGTTTTAACAAAACCTGTGTTAACGGTCTGTGTAAACGTGGTCATTGCTTTTAGTTGTTTTTGGATATCTGCAGTCAAAAATGACTCTAGATATTTATGATTGGACTTCTGAAACAATAACCTACAGTAACTGTAAATAAATAAACATTTTTTATTTTAACTGTATAAACTTATAAGCGTCCTTCTACGTTCTTGTTGTTAGTTTAAGAATTAGAAAGCACTTTTTGTTCGCGAAAAGGTTTTCCATCAAGCTAAGTAAATTCTTATGTATTTATTTTTTGTTTTGTGTTTAAGAATGTTTATATGTGATTGTAATGAAAGCATAATCGTGTAGTAGGCCTATATTATCGGTTATCACAACTAATGTAACAGTAGTAGTTCTAACCTCGTAACAAAATATATTGCAATTACCTAGAGAGAGATTATTATTATTCAGGTAATTTAGTATTTGATTTTGGAAGACTTTTCAGCTAGTAGTTTTGATGTAGGTATATTATTGTCCTTATTGGTAATATTCATTTTAGGTTGGTTTTAGAATTTTTGTACTCTATTGTTTTTAGGCCAGAATTACTTTTTTAATCACAAATTTTGGCATTCTTTTGTTATTTCTTCTGTGACTATCCTTTAGAAATCTCCATATTTCCAGATTAGGTTGCGTCCAATATACTTTCCGATTAAGTCATATTTCACACATGAGAGCATTCCGGAACCCTCTTCAAACGCTTACATCAACCTTCCAATTGAGTTAGTCGGCAATCATTCTTGTTAATACAGTCGAGGTTTTCGGTACTAAATCGAAACACAGAATTTTAGTAAATTACTAACCGAGTCTTCTATGTGAATTACGGACTAGATTTTCTTGGGCCAAAACCGTACGTTGCAAAAGTAGTACAAAAGTGCAAAATAGATAGTAGGTCTTACCTTTCTCCACGATCAACGTTTGGAACTAACAAAAATTAGAAAATTTTGTTCTAATTCGTATGAACTGATATTAATATCAATTTTTGTAATTCAAATCACTTTCTTTTGTAGAAACATTAAGAAAATATCCCTTAACACCATTTTTGCAACGTGAATGCGTACAAGATTATTTAATTCCTGAAACAGGTCACGTCATAGCACGAGGTGGATGTATCTTAATTCCACAACATGGACTGCATTGGGATCCACAATACTTCCCAGAACCACAAAAGTATAATCCTGAAAGGTTTAGCGATGAAAATAAAGCACATATAAATCCGTATTGTTATCTACCGTTTGGTAGTGGACCAAGAAACTGTATTGGTAAGAGCTTTTTAACTACTTATCTCATATGTAAAACATCTAAGGAAATTTTAATTTTAGGGGAGCGATTTGGGATGCTTAGCGCCAAACTGGGTGTCATGAGTATTGTTAGAAATTTTATTGTTGAACTTAATGCAGCAACAACAAGTCCGTTGGTATTTGGCCGAGCGTTTCTACTACAAGCAGTTGGGGGTGTGCATTTAAGTTACAAAGAAACAAAAGATTGAAATATGAGAGCTATATTAATAACCGTCACCTAATACTAACCCTACCTTAATTCTTGATCAGTTAAGTTTCCCGGTTTATTTTTGCTCAAGTGCATCGTGCTTGGGATTTACAATTTATTTTCAAATTCACATTTGCCAAGCTCTCGATGTTCATAATTAGTGAAAACACTGTATTGTAGTCTTCAAAAAGCTTTGTGTCTGCGTGTGTGCGCGCGCGCGTTGTATGTGTATGCGTGTATGCGCGCATATCTGGGTAGACGTGCGCAAGTACATGCATCACATCTGCCTTCATTTGTGTGCATAAGTACAAGCCTGCATATATGCATTCATGTTTATGGTTGCCGGTGCATGTGCTAAAGCTCGCGTATTGACATGTGTACAGTGTGCGTATACACATGTGCGCGCAAGTGTGCAAGGGTGGTTGGGTGTGCGTGGTCGTGATTGCGTTTGTATAAGGATATGCATATATTTAAATGCGTTTGCGTGTGCGCATGCACACTTATACGCGTTCGTCTGAACATCCTAAAATTTATAATGTGCGAGCACATTCAAGTGTAATCAGATGCATGGCTGTGTACTTGTTTATATGAACGCGTACATGCGTAAATAGATGAGTATAATACATAAACGAATATGCGCACTTGCATGTAGGTCTGCTTGTGCGAGAGCGTTTGAACGTTTAAAATGTATGCTTGTTTGTGTGTGTAGGAGTATGCGCATTGGATGCATGTTGGTTGGTATACGTTCGAGTAAGTGCAATGCATCAATTGGTTTTCACCTCTGAATGCGGACCTGTGGACGTATACAAGTGTGCTTCGGTGCATTTGCGTACGTACGGGTGTTCTTGTGTACTTACTTGAATCGTAGTATGTGTGTCTTTGCATTCACGTGCTGTTGCGTGTGCCAGTATTTAAATGTTGAACGTGTATGCTGTGTGTGTGTGGGTGTTCGCGCATGTGGGGTGCAGCTTTGTATGTGTGCGTGTATGCATATATACGCGTGTACGTGCGTATACATATTCGTTTGTGTGTGCATATATCTACGTTGCTATGTACCTAGACGTAGCCGGAAGTAAAGTAAATACCAGTCTAACTATCAAACGCGGAGAGTGGGGAGATTCACTAAATACCAAAAAAACAAAAATACACATCGCCCACGATTACCTATTAACACATAAAAATAAATAAAGGAATCTGTACAAACAAGTAAAAAGAAAATAAATTAGGTGTTAATATTTTACAGCAAACAATTATATTGTATGGACAATTTAGGAATTTAGATACAAAGTGCGCATCTCGTATTCCACACAAAATAAAATTAATTAGTAGTGAATCAATATGTGAGAGCTTTTGTCAAGCGTTTTTAAAACTTCACCTAATATTTTTTGTAAAATAAATTAATTAGTAGGAAAGAATTAACGTGTGAGTTCTTGTAACAAGCATGTTTAAA
The DNA here is from genome assembly GCA_036346225.1 of Platerodrilus igneus. Classification (NCBI taxonomy): domain Eukaryota; kingdom Metazoa; phylum Arthropoda; class Insecta; order Coleoptera; family Lycidae; genus Platerodrilus; species Platerodrilus igneus. Next base: position 529,385 of record JARFIW010001381.1, read on the forward strand.
AGTAGTACATCGCACCAGTAGAGCGATAATATCGAATCGAAGCAACAAGCAATAGTCCTATAGCGTCACGTTTCTTACCACGTAACTACACCAAACGTTGATACGGAATATGCTATTGACACCACAAAAGAAAACGATTTGCATACCTGTAGGTATCTGGATACTTAGCTTGCAAGCCGTCGAAGTGAGTCAGCACATGAACGCCATGGTCGCCAGAATACATTTACCCTGCTACCATAACTGCTGCAGCGGTCTACGGACAAAAGCAGTTGGTCTACAGACAAAAACAATTGGTCTACAGAAAGAAAGAACCCATACGCCTCCAGCTGAAAAAGCTAAAAGAGACTGATTAGAATAGGTACGCGCGGGAAAACTCACCAATCCACGCAAGACACCTCCTAGTTGCCCAACAGAAAAATAACAAACGTGAATTGCTTTTGAAATACGGTGACGAATAATGTAGAAAATATTTCGACGTATAAGTTGTAGAATCAAATCTAACAATGGTTCAAATAACACGAATTCGAACTGCAAATCCTCGCTTATCGAAACGCAATTAAAACTGGAAAACCCAGGTTTTATCGGATAGTGCGCGACCTTATTTCACAAAGGCTTTACATTGGAACAATACAGAAAACCATTATACGCGGTCGTAATGTATACCAAAATAACGGGTACCTAAACAGGATATAAACTATTTAATTGTAGCATGAACTTGTCGTTTCCAAATAAATAAGTTCAAAATAAAAATTTGTAGAAAGAGTATTTATTATTAATTATGTTAAAGGATTTAACAGATTACCGGATACCTAAAACAAGGCGTAAACTATTTAATTTATCGAATAAATTTTGTTTTAAAAGCAAAAGGGATTTGAGTTAACCAGGGAAATTTTAAAGCGAAATTGGAACGTAACACGGTGAATGTACGTTCGATAGCTAGTACATATGTGTGTCTGCGTGTGTGTATGTATGCGCATGTTTACGCATAGGCTTGTACTAGTGCAAAAATCTATGCAAAAGTAAAGTACATATCCATCAATAGTAATTCACAAGTAAATTAAATAATCTTTAGCTAATAATAATGCCTTTATAAAGTAAATCAATTAATTGGAAGCTTTGATTTTGCGTCTAAGATATGTAAACAGCATTTAGTTAAATAAATTCTACAAATAGAAGCTGTATATTTTGCATGGTTTTAGAAAATGTGATACGTGGTGAGTTGGCGTTGCGCTTTTGAATTAATTTAATTCTACAAGAATAGAGTGACGTAACAGTAAAGCAGTGTATCGGCTAGCTTTCAGTGGTGTGAGATGGGTTCTATGAACGCAAATGCAAACTTTTAAGGGGTATACAAATTGCGACTCTTCTACTAGATATCTACACGCCTACGTACAAGATCGTTGAACTCATTTTCTATATAGTCTTTCAGCACCAACTAACCTGGACACAACCCCAAATTCAAATAAGCCCGGTCGAAAAGTGCGTATCTCGAGTACTTATTTGAGCGGTTCTTACTGCTGCTAGATGTTGATGGAGCTTCGATTACAACTTTCTACCTCCTACTAATTTTAAAATGAACAGAGAGAAATAACTCAACTCTGTGTAAATCTACCCTAAATTACTTCATATTATTTTCTAGAAAAGTAACAACAAAAACAAACAAGAATAATAATTTACCATAATTTGGTCAAATCCACACTTAGCTACGAAATTTAGGATTAATAATAACAAAACTTCGTTAAAATTTAATCAAAATAATTGTTACTGACTAACTTTCTTCTGAACAAAGGAGCTTCTATGTATACAAATGCCATGCAAAACGTTTTAAATATGCGGAAGCGTTCACCAGCATTAACAGTTCTTTATAAGAATAAGCTCCAAACGGGTGTGAATATTAGCAATAAATTTCAATTCTTAGACACAGCAATTAGCATGCGAAAGTTATAATGTTTTAAGAAAGTGATAAAGTAGGATTACTACAAGATTTTGTGAATCGTGAACGCGACGGTGTGTATAGGGGAAATTTACCAGCTTTTCTGGCAGTGTGCGAGTGTTGAAAGAAGTGAACAGTTGTTAATGCGAAGTATTAATTCTTACATCATGCATTTCGGCTCGTGGCCGTGCGATAATTGCAAATTCGTGTAAAACAGACAACTTGCTTTTTTCCTAAATTTTCACTTTCCGCTTGTTTCAGGTGAGTGAAGTTCAATCTGTCTAACATTTTTTGTAGTTACTATACTATGCGTCACCGTTAGCACATAAATGTTTGTGTACCAGTGCGCGCTGTGATGAGCTATCGAAGTAAGTACGTAACAAATAAATTAATTTTTGTCACAAAACATATGAAGATATCCATTAAAAGAAAATAATGATCTTAGTAGTACAGAGAACTCATAGTTTCCAATTTCACCGTTGAGGTTTGTAGACATTTGAGTTCTTGACTAAGTAACAAAAATAAAACAAGCATGAAGTTGCCTATCTTCTTGAGTTTTTACCAATTTATCACCAATTTTAATGGCAGTCTGGTTGCAAGTACTAAATGTTTTTAATTTCATCTTCTTCATTGGATCCCAAAGTGGTATCTGTTGAAAATATGACGTCTGCATACAATGCAGACGCAAGAAAAGGTACCTTCGCGATTGTCTCTTAGTATTGTCAGCATCAGTGAGTAAAAAAATAGTGTGCCAAAAAAATAATCAGTCAATGTCATCGACTATAATTTAGAAGTCTATATACTTAAAAACGTTTTTACATTTTTGTTAAGTTTGTATTAACGTAGTCGTTGTTAAAGATATTGCCAAGTTATTTCTTGTGTAAAGTGCATCAATATATAGAACACTTGTTTATGTTCCGGATTTTCCTTTAATAGATGTTATAACCACGAGTAACGAACATCTCGTATTGACACATCGAAAGTAACTTTCACATTATCTTAACTGTTTCATGTTGTATTCTATTTCTCACAAGTTCTGCAAATTATAATTCACCCTTTTGGTCATGATTAGTAATATCACCCCTTGCAGATTCTGAAACCTTCATAGATGAAGCAATGTTCATTAGTGTAGTGACGTCATTGACAGGTTTCCTTCACAATGATAGCGAATACTTTCTTTAACAATGGCTGCATTGTGAAAAATTCTCAGCGTTATGGAGGTATAAAGCTGATAATGATTCATGTGTTTTTCAAAGACTTCATTTGAACAGTAGTTTTGATAGAAACTGGAGACAATGTATGATATTTCTAGTGCACGCCAAAAATACCTATGAATAGCATTTTCTTTCTAAACCAATAAATCCATCAATGTTCTTCAGGTCTTTGGTTTCCTGTACCAAGTTCTGGTCTGAAAATAGATTAGCAAGTAGCACCTTAGATTTTGATACTCTAAAACCTACAACTCTTGGGTGTGTTGTTTTAGGTCCTACATTTGTACTATGTATATAGCAATATGTCTACCATAATGAAATAGGTCATGAGCAAAATGATACTCGATTTGTTGCTCTAATGACACAAGATACAATGCCCTATCTCCTTGGCCAGTAGCATGCATAAAATGTAACAAAAATTCAAATTGGTTCACATACTGTAAAAGGAAGGCAAACTTTTCAACTGCTACATTAATCTCTTCAAGGGAAGTTGTTGCCTCTGCATCACCATTATGAAAATTTTCACGTAGAGCTGCATTTCTGTCGTAGGGAAGTAGTATTTACAGAATATGTAAGTGTTTTGAAGAGAAGCTCATAGCATGTCAAAATGAATATCATGTGAACCTCTATTCCTACAGTGCAGTTCTTCCCATTAAAAATTTGTAGAATTGTTGCCGGTGACTACAGACCAGTTTTGGTGCATTTAAGATCAAACACACAACCTTCAATGCACTGTCCCAGTGCATGGAGATATGCAAAACAAGGTATTAAGTTATTCAACATGAAGCATCTACTTTTAATTGCCTGTAGGTAATTGCATCTTCAGAGGGCGTTCATACAAGTCCATATCCATCGTTACTCTACTGATCCTTGATCTACGCTTAAAATTTCTTTAGACGTGCTGCTAACTGTGTACAGTGTATTACTATCTGTTGGTGACAACCTAATTAATAGTGCTACCGCAGTACTTTGTTTTGGTTATCTTCTTTCCATTCTCTTGTAGGAAGAAGAATGAAGTTTGATAAGCCCACGTAGGCGGGATATCCTTTTTCACTACATGTTTTACGTGACTTTATGCGATCAGACACTTGTATTTGGAGACGATACTTCGATACTTGTTTAAATTATGTCATGACGGCGTGAGTAACAGGAGAAGAACCATGCTAAATCACTAACTTTGAACTTCTTGATAATATCAATATCAATATCTAAACTAAAATTACTAAAAGTTATTGAGTTCATTGAAACAGTTGGAACTGCTTTGTATACTATCTAAACATTTTGCGATGTGGGTTTTGATGGAATCACCAAAGGAACCATTTATCTCTATTTTATCTTCATTCTTATTTTGATTAATAACTAATACGGTTTCGTGTAGAGTTCTTGGCCCTTACGCATATTTTCCTATAAAATCAATATTTTCTATTGCAAATGTTTCATTGTCACCTCCTTTGATAAATGGTGAAATGCAAAATCCTCCAGTCCGTGCTACTCGTTCAGAAACTGCAGATGCTATTCGCTTTTCAAGTTGTACGGTGTCGTCATAGCTTGATCCAATTTGCAACTGAGACATAGTATTAACTAATTGCTTGCTTGTTGTTTTTTCTAAATAGCCAGAGATAATCCAATAGATAATGGAGGTTAACTTCTATTTTGCAAAACCTTTTCTGACTTTGCCAGATATGTTACTTGTCTGTCAGTCCTGAAACTATTGATGAAATGAATTGGTAGTAGGCTTGACAAACGGGATATTTCGAAACCGCGAATTTTTGTTAACTGTCTGGGTTTTGTTTCTGCTATAAACCATTTTGTAAATGTATACAGTTTGAGAGGATGTTCATATTGTCATTGAATTACTAAATTTCCAATTATTCCTGATGCAAAATACTTTTTCAAAATGGCTGCTGCTTCTGCAAGGCATATAATATCTTCCTCTTCGCTACTTACAGTTTCGTGGAAATCTGTCGTCTTTAAGACAATAAATGTTTGCTCACGATATGTTCACATTCATACACGCGATGAGATTTAGCAAATTCTGGTTCAGGAATATGTGTGCTTATTAGATGTTTTGTAAGGTTAAAACGCACGACTCACACAGAAACAGAAAGGACAATAAGGTAAAGACCCGCACGAATCACGATTACGTATGAAAAGAGAAAGGATATTTAGAAAAACCGCGGTAACTACAAATGTGGAGAATGAGGTGATTCACATAGATAAAGAAAGGATATCGTCATCGAGTTTTTATTTACAATGAAAATAAAGTTTTTTATTTAAACAAAAAAAGTAAATAAAATATTATATTGTAAAGGACAATTTTAATAAATAACTCGCGAAGTGCGCATTTCGTAGCATAACATGTAAAAAAACTAATCAGTAGGAAAAAAGTAATGTTTATAGTTTCGTATAAACAAGCGTATTGACTTAAAGTAGTAAATGTAGAACAAATTTTAGTAAGAATTTGGAAAAAATAACCAGAAGAACTATCGAAGCTTGTCTTTAAACGGTGAACTGGTGAACTGGTTTTGCACCAACATCAACCGCTGATAAATAATAACCCTTAGTATATAAAAATAAAACAAAGTTATATACTTTCACGTACCGGAATACTTATCATGCAGCTTAGCCATCAGAGCTGAATCAATAAAACATCGTCACGGTAGTTAGTATTATTTACGCTGCTGCCGTAACTTTAGCAGCGGTCTACATAAAAGGACAGTTGGGAACTGCCTACGTAGAAAAGTTAAAAAGAAAATGTTACTAGTATTAATAAGCACGTAAGAACTTACCAGTGCACAGGGGATATAGCCTATACAAGGAAGCGTGCATTGCTCATGGAGTAACAGAATCAGCCACACATAATGTTCATGCAAGCACGGAAAACAGGATCAAAGTGAAAGTCAAAATAGGAAACGAGATAATAATCGATTCAAATATTTGGGTAATACATGTCAAAAGAACACTTATAAAGTTGTATTGCATTAATAGATAACGAAAACCGGCAAATCCGACTACAATTTCCTTTGTTTATCACATTTGTAGCAAACCTACGCTATTCAAATTTTATTACTACTTATAAAGAACGAGAACTTGGTCTTTAAGAAGAAGGATTGTATATATCCTAGTATATTTGCTGTGTTTTTTTAAATAATAAAGATAGGTTAAAGTACTTTTACTCAAACTAAGTACCCTAATAATATTCTACAGAGTGTTAAACAGAAACTTGTTTTAATTGTATTAGGATGCGTTTTACAGGAAAAAATTGATTTATTAAATTATAAAGCGTGATCAGGGGCGTCTCCTATAACCCATAGTTACCCAATGTATTAAAGCGAAAGCGTGGGGATATTTAAAAAGAATCCCAACACGACCGAAAATATTTAACAGGGTACAATTGATCGTATCAGTTTTAAGTGATTCTTGTGCATTCCTGTGCATTTTTCTATTCCATACTCATAGAGTAATGTATTGTAATGTCCAATTAACTACATTTATTGTAATGATTGCTTAAGAAAACAACGAACACTTCACAATATTCACTATCTCAATATCAGCTATCCAGTAAGCACCTCCATCGGGAACCTCTTTCATCTTGGTCTTTCGTTCACAAATCCTTTGTTCATTACGCAGTGGTACATTTACCATTAACAGCGCTGCTCGAATATTATTGGTTTCAGTAATTTCTTTACTAAATAGGAACGTCTGTCCCATACTTATGGTAAACAACAAATTACTTCCCCTCTTTTGGTGTTGCACGCTGAAATATGCACTGCTTCTCTTCCATAGACTAAAGGTTTCGTGTAGATTTTCCATTTTCACTACCAACCAGCTCTGATGACGATGTTGAAAGGCGACCCTTTTTTGCTGGCACTTGTGAACACTGGTGAAAACGATTTTTAGCTCTCCTAAGTTTATGAACATGTACGATTTCTTTGCAGCAGGAAGTGTGGTAGCATGACGGAAGGTACTTCTCTATTGAAAGTTTACTAATCTTTTCACAGAGTGGAGCAAACTTTGATTCAACAAATTGGGTTCGTTTTGTAGACTATTCTTTCAGTTTTTTAAGGTTTTTTACACAGGTGTCCACTCTTTAAGCACAGTAAAAGATTCATTGTGTATTCACTAGTTCTGACACAATTGGTCAACATTCTCAATCGAGCACAGTTTCTCAACCTGCAATGCTAGAGAAAATTATGCTTAATAATAACGAATAATATGGTTAATAATTAGATACAATTAAAAATAATAACACTATGTACCGTGCATAGTAATAAACTGTAATGCCTTTTAAAATAACTTTTACGCAATTAATATTTTGGTGCTAAGTGTATCAGTCCAAGTAAAAGACCTCCTACACCTTTAAATTTTGTCACTTGTCAGGTCATGGCTATGATACACTCCGGTGATTTTTTTATACCTGTAAAAGGAATAAGAACACAATGTACTCTTATGGTGAATTCGTATTTTTCGATCCAAAATACATATAATTTGACATTAGTCAACAGTGTGCAATGAATATCAAGAAAGTCAGTACACGGCCACCATTTTGGACGACATGCTTAAAATCCCCTAACAAATGTGGAAGAAAAAATGACACCTAAGATATTTGGAATCTACATATTAAAATCTACAATATAAAACAGAAATATCAAACTAGGCACAACAATCCAGCTGGACCTACATTTTGTTACATTTCTAACCCTACTAGTTATGCAAAGTTCTAGATATCAAAATTTAATGTAATAATCTTCATTAGGTAAAGAAAGCAAAATATGTAAGCTGTCAATGTCTTGTAAAAAACCAAATTACACATTTTTTAAGTATACAGTCACGTACATAACTATTTATTGTTAATTTAATAATGCAAATTTATTTTTTGAGTTGTAGAAATTTTAGATTCTTGTTGTTTTTGTGATTGTGCTCCTTTTTTTCTGATATTAAATGTTTAAATAAAAAAGCTTTTAGTTTAATTTATTGTAAATTAAGATTAACTGTTTAATCTCACATTTTTTGTGTTCTCCAACTCATTCGTCATATTATAGAGTAGCACGCGGGCGTTCTCTGATCTTGATAGTCTTTGTACAAGATACTTAGTTCCAGTATGGTTAATTCCAACATGATATAAAGAGGTCAAAGGTTATAAGAGATTATAGTATAACTATACACAATCATTATGTAGTCAGTATATCATGTTTGTATGTAAATAACAAGTTATTGCTTGAAACTCCAATCTTTAGTGATACTTTTGAGTTATGTCCGTGATGCTAATTATTACCATTGCCCTTGTTTTTTTATTGGTCTTAGTTTTGTTTCGACAAATAAATGAAGCAAAAAACTATTGGAAGCTTCGCAATATACCTTACGTTGCACCTACTCTAATATTTGGAAACGTTTTTTCATTATGCATTGGAAAATCTTCAATCGGGAGTTTGTTTCTTGACATCTACAGAAATAGCACTGCTCCAGTTGAAGGATTTTTTGTTTTTCACACACCGTGGTTATTAATACGAGATGTCGATGTAATTAAATCGATATTTGTAAAACATTTTAACCACTTCACCGATCGAGCAACTGCCTATAATCCGCGTGATGATGAACTGGGTTCTAGTACTTTGTTTGTATTGCAGAATCCACAGTGGAAATACGTGCGCAACAAAATGTCGTCTGCTATGTCATCTGGGCGTTTACAACACTTTTATCCGCACATATGTAGTATTGGAAGTAAATTTGTTAACAACATTACACAACAATGCAGAAATTCAACTCTTGTGGAGATAAGAACGCCTGTCTTAGAGTATGTAACAGACGTTCTTCTCCAGTTTGCATTTGGAGTGCGTTCTCAATCATCCAAGCAGGCCGATAGTGATTTTTTTAAAGTCGGCCGACAACTTCATAGCGACAGGTTTTATAGGAACATACAGATGAGCCTTTACTCCCTAGCGCCTTTTTTAGTTAGAATTTTTAGAATGAAGTTGGTTGATCCAACAGCAGCTGAGTTTCTAAGAAATTTATTTTGGAGTGTCTTTCGAGAGGCGGAAAAAAATCCAGCATTAGGAGGTGAATTAATTCAATATTTAGTTAAATTAAAGCAGCAAAACGAACCTTCGCAATTCTTATTTGGTAAGTAGTACTTTATATTAGAATATTACTTATGTTAGTTTAAATTGTAATGAGAGAACAATCAGTAACCGATTTCACTTTGTTAGTGACTGGCTAGGTTGGTCGATTTCTCTCTTCGCAAAAAGCCAATAAAGGTCGTGAAGTCACAAACAAGATTTAAATGTATATTTGAAATGGAAGAATTTAAAGTGTTTTTTAGTCAACTTCAACAATGATGTGACTTTTTTTTTATATCGGTTATCAGTTTGATAGCAATTTGCAAAGAGAGAAACAACCATCGACCAGCCGACTTTTAGATCATCAGACTGGTGGATTTGTCTCTTAACAAATAACCAATAAAGTCTTGGAATCATAAAACTGATTCATGATGCCTCATTTATGGTCGACCACTATGACCACTTTAGAAACCAGTAGATATACAAATTTGGCTAAATTACCAAAACGTTGCGTGTTGGCAAGTCCTTTCGATAACTCTTTTCGAATGGCACTATTCATAATGTGTTAAGGTAATTCGTACGGACAAGAAAGAAAGCAGTATAGTAAGTAAAGAAAATAGCCCGCACCGAGTACCGCAACAAAAAAAGAGAATTGAAAGAAATAATGCCGTGCTAGCTAACACGTCGGAGAGTGGAATGGATCACACAGAAAAAAAAGAAAACCTCAAAGCAGAAAATTTATACACAAATCCTTAAAAGATCAACATGTTATACAGGAGGGAAACCAACTTGCGCAGAAAACAATATTTATTCAACGTATCCCGAAGAATTTACATAGTGCAAAAACTTCGCAGAAGTAACTAATACCCTTCTCTAATTATCTTAACCTCATTTTTCTACCTTAATCCTAGTAATTTTATAAAAAATTAAACAAATATATGTACAATGAACTATTTTCGGTCCTGTAGTTAACCATTATTAAATCTTGAATATTAAAAAAATTGCCATAAAATCAGGTACTTACGTATTGTCCACTTATAATGTTTGATAAGTAATTACAAGAAAATAGTAACGGTAAAATACAATAGAAAAGCAAGAAACTTTCTACGAATCGAAATGCATTTCCTCGCAGCCGGAAAAAAGTTTAGAAAAACGTTACACTTCAACATCGTGTGCCCTAAATTTTTATATAGTTAGAATATTACGTTTTATAATTGATACCCAAACAAAAAAAGCTTTCTTCATTAATATATTCCGCCACTTTGTGTGAAGTGAGTTTAATTTCAACACCGTGTTACCTTCACTTGTGCTATGAGCAACCGGAAAAAATCTTCCTGATACAGGTCATCAAAGCGACGCAGAATAGAAATATGATTTTTACAGCTTGATTGGACGTTCCGTGCGAATCAATAACTGCTTATAGCCGACATCTGCAGGATCACAAAGCACATCATACCAAATTCTTTTTCTCGAAAACCAAGCGAATCAAATTCAGAAGAAACAAAAGTGAATAGAGTAACTCTTCACTTTCTTTGATCAATAGCTAGTGATAAATCACTATCTGACCTAGGATAAATGCCTATACATGTTAACTAGTGATAGGATAAGTTAGTTGTAAGTAAATTAGCACGAATTTCAGTCGATAATTTAGTTGGAGAAATTCCATATCACAAAGAAACAACATCGTACAAACTAATTTTAAAATCCCAAGTTAAAAATCCATTAGCTCCAGGAGAACACTTGTTTATATTGGCGTTTAGAACATACTATTTATGTTTTGGACAGTTACAAGTCATTAGATAGATCTAAAGTGAAAGTTCGACCACGAATAATATAATCCGCCGCATTCGAAAACTCAAAATCAACAACAACTGATTACGAGAAACCCATTTTACAATTTATATTCCATTGCAGTGTATGCTATTTTTTAAGAAACCTTCATATATCGATAAGGAAACCGGCAAATTCTAATTCAATCGTAGTCGTTAGTCACACGTGTAGAAAATCCACTTTACAACACACGCAGCTAAATGATTTCAATATTTGCGAAAACAGGTTTTGATAATCTAATACCAAATATAAGGCAATATTCAAAATAAAATAGGTTTAAAACATTTAACTTTATAACTGAATATTGAATAAAGTTCTACAGATTGTTAGACATATAACCGTTTGAATTGCAAACAAGTCGTACTTGCTAACAAACATGCAACATAGCTGTGACAATAGAACTGGATATGAAATTTTAAATTAAGTATGAGTCAAATTATTTAGATAAAAAGATTTAACCTAACAAATGGTTCTTAAAATGTAATGAAAAACTGAAAAAGTCATATTACTGGTGAATAAAACATTAAATTATTAACAACACAAACAAATACAAATTCATGTAACGATTCACTAGGCGTAATTTCAAGCTACTTTACTAGTTACCTATCTGGAAAAGCTTTCAACGCTGTTAAATTATGGGTACCAACCCGTCTAGTTTAATCTAGTTTGTGAAAGTTCACTAGACGACAAGTGCTTCTAGGGGATTTTAATACTTTATCTTCTTGGTGAAATAGATTTTGTTTTTAAAAATGCCACCTGTATTTATGAAAAAACAATACAAAAAACTTCAACTTCCAGCAGCAGTTAAATCTATTTTATCATAACTTTTTTTTTTTATAAACGGGTATACATACAACAATTCTAAAGTTACTTACATCACTAAAAACCCATTAGCACTAATCGTTTTCAATGGGTTTTCTCATTAAAAGCTATTAACACTAATCGTTTTTAATAGAAAAACTTATTAATGATGTTATCATCTTCCCTTACGTCACATCTGCCATTACAGCCACCGCCATCTAACCTAGGTTAGAGTTTTCTTTGACTTCATATGGACCTTATCCAAAATTTCCCGGGAAATCTAATTCTGTTTGAATTTTTAAAATCGGACTACCCCATACAAAATTACACTCTGTTAAAGCCTCACACTTTTAAATTTTCTGTTTATTTAATTGTAACTCGTTTTTGTTTATTTAATTGTAACTCGATCTTTAAATCCTTTTTGATCATCAGGTTTTGTAAATCAATTTAAACCTTTTAAACAGAAACTTAAATTTTGTTTATTTAATTTTAACTCGTTTTTGTTTAATTAATTGTAACTCGATCTTTAAATCTTTTTCGGTCACCAGGTTTTGTAAATCAAATTAAATTTTTTGAAGAGAAACTTAATTTTTGTTTATTTAATTTTAACTCGATCTTTAAATTTTTTTCGGTCACCAGGTTTGTTGTAAATCAATTTAAAACTTTGAAAGAAAACTTAATAAAACACTTTAAACTTTTACTAAGGTTATAGTTAATAAAAGGAATTTAATTTTAAATAACTTTTACGTCATATTTTTGGAAATGTATAAAGTACATGCTTAGAGTCATTAAATTGAACCATTAGGTTCTCATTTTACGAGCGCGGTTAATTATAATTTAAAATCTAATTTGTTTTAAATAAAGAAATTGAATACTTGACTTGATTCAATGATTCACTCATTTGCCGAGTCATTAGTTTGAACAATTTGTATATCATTTGTTAAACGCAAACCACTTATAAGCCTACTAATGCTGTTCACTAACCTAGGAATAATTATGCATTCGTGGTCAGTTTTGTAAATTGTTTGGAAGTGAAATTTTAGTTTTCGCTAATACAAATAATGTTTAATTGTATTTGCCGGAATTAAAAATTGCCGTTGGCCTTACTGTTTATTTTGAAAAAATTACCTTACAATTTTCCATAGATTCTATTATAACCGCTTAATTGCTCCAGGCATCAATTATCGGCTACAGTTTTAGTAGATAGTGAAAGAAGAACATGTGTTGTACCTATAATTTCTGCTTATCTATACTTAATTCCATCTTTAGAACCTCGTTCGGACATTTACTTTAACCTAGACAACAAAAAACTTAGGAATGCTACCACTTTAAACCTAAGAATAAAAAAACAAGATAGTTTAATACTTTTATTAATAATTTTTTGCTGATGTTGGCGATACAAGTCAGTATAACAAACTTTATCAAGAAATATTATGTTTTTAATAAAATACATACATGTATTGATAACATCTATAAACCGCTGTGATAACCAGAGTCTGGTAAATCTGGGATAGCCAAATCTCTAAACATTGGCGCAAGCGATCGTCCCGCAGACGCATCTTCTAAGTACCGGATGGGGTGACATTTAATAATATCCAACACTGTCAAGTAATTTAAATTGTTGCAATCATTAAACAGAGAAATACCCGCACGGCTCTCTTCCTCTAATAACGTTTGAACTTTTTTTTCATCCGTCGTATTTGCATATACATTTTTTATATCACCTACAAGTTTTTCGTAAATTTCTCGAAAGTCTCTACAGCTTAATTCCCCCATTTTATAACAGATTAATTCTCGCAAATTTAATGGCTTGGTGCATTTGTACTCAAGTAACACAATGACATTCCAATCTTTCATAATTTCCATATTATATAAATTTTCTTCTTGAAATTTATTCGCGATCGATACACTTCTATTAGATATTTCGGCACTCAGTTTCAATTTGAATTCACGATCCAATTGTAATTCTAAAACATCTCCACCAGAAAAACCATTTAATCTTACGTTTGCTGCTTCTTGGGCAAATTGTATGATTCTAAATTCCAATTGAAAATTGCAAAACTCTCTCCATTTAAAGTAGTCCATTTTTATAGTATAATTTTGATACATTCTACTATTGCAAATAATTTGTACGACTGGTTGCAGACCACCGTATAAATCAAAACCAACTTCCACACTATGGTGGTGAAAATTTGATGTAAATTTATCTAGCCCATAGGTGGTCTTACCTACTAGTTTGTAGATTCTTAATAGCACTCTTACATCACTTGTAACGTCAACACTACAAAAATCCATCTTCCATTTGTAATTTTAATCAACTCGATGATACTTTGACGACTAATGCTCTGGAACATGGCTCCCTCGCCTTTATGCTGACGGGCAAGCGTGCGCAGCTCCTTATACTATTAATTAGTGTTATATGCAAGTCTTGACTGGAAAAGTGTTTTACAGTGGGTTTTACCTGTTTGTATTTAACCACCAGAACCATTTTTAGAATTTTTATAAATATTACTCTTAGCGGTATCTCTAATATAACTGCGTCGTGTAAGATATCAATTATTATTGTGTTTTCTTCAGGTTCTCAAATTGTTCGGAATTTTTATGAACTAGAACGACCCCTTACTGATTTACAGATCAACCGTTTACAAACCAAACCGTGTCCACCTTTAATCTATTTCTAAGCAGTATTGCTTAGTCTTTTGAGATAACCCCATCGTATAACCTATCAAATTAGTATAGAATTTCCTGGGCAGTCGAAATCAACGATCACGTCTTTTATTTATTTATTTATTTATTATTTGTTTATTTATTAATTTATTAATTAATTAATTAATTAATTAATTAATTTATTTATTTATTTATTTATTTATTTATTTATTTATTTATTTATTTATTTATTTATTTATTTATTTATTTATTTATTTATATATTTATTTATTTATTTATTTATTTATTTATTTATTTATTTATTTATTTATTTTTATTTATTTATTTATTTATTATATTTATTTATCTTATTACTTTATTACTTATTTACTTTTATTACTTATTTACTTATTTACTTATTACTTATTTACTTATTTATTTACTTATTTACTTATTTACTTATTTACTTATTTACTTATTTACTTATTTACTTATTTACTTATTATTACTTATTTACTTATTTACTTATTTATTATTTACTTATTTACTTATTTACTTATTTACTTTCTTATTTACTTATTTACTTATTTACTTATTTACTTATTTACTTATTTACTTATTTACTTATTTCTGTATTTACTTATTACTTATTTACTTATTTACTTATTTACTTATTTACTTATTTACTTATTTACTTATTTACTTATTACTTATTTACTTATTTACTTTATTTACTTATTACTTATTACTTGTTACTTATTTACTATTCTTATTTTACTTATTTACTTATTTACTTATTTATTTACTTTTACTTATTTACTTACTTATTTACTTATTTACTTATTTACTTATTTACTTACTTATTACTTGTTCTTATTTACTTATTTACTTATTTACTTATTTACTTGTTACTTATTTACTTATTTACTTATTTACTTATTTACTTATTTACTTATTTACTTATTTACTTTTACTTATTACTATTTACTTATTTACTTATTTACTTATTTACTTATTTACTTATTTACTTATTTACTTATTTACTTTACTTTACTTATTTACTTTTACTTATTTACTTATTCTGATTTACTGATTTACTTATTTACTTATTTATTTATTTACTTATTTACTTACCTTTGAAAATTTCGTGGTAAGACAACATTTTAGAACTTGCATGTTTAAACTGCCATTTTATATTATTAGTTAGAAACTTTACCTGCAAAACATTTTTTACATTATCCGCTCGTAAACGTTGAAGAAATTACTATTTACATGTATAATTTAAAAACCGTTGATCAGTATTTTTTCTAAAATGAACATCTTAAGTATCTCGTGCAGTGTGTGTGAAGGCGTTTTTAATGGAAGTGACGCCGTAAACATGTCACAACGAGAAGCTCATCGAGATGGTTTATTTTCAGGAAGAACTAAAAGTTACTGGCGATGAGTGGGAACAAATTAAAGATTTAGCAAAGCAGTCGCGCGCAGCGCATGAAGTATGTATAAACGCAGCAATTCAGTGAGGGCAAGTCAAGTTGCTATTTGAAACACCATACGCCGTAACAAAATCTTTTTCCAAAGTCATAATTGTAGGCCTAAAACCGTTCGACGATTATAAAATAACTTTCAGATTGGTTGACATCATTTCGCATACCGTACTTGATACCTCCATCAACGTATTTAGGAAGTTTATATCAAATCTTCCATATATTATACACATAATTGAAGTTGGCGTGCGAAATCAGATATGCAAATTTGACAACTCGCGTTTTTATTTAAATAATAATTGTTTAGTGAAGATAGTGACATTTGATGAGAATTATATGTTGTTTACCTAAAGAACTTTAGAACACTTTTTAGGGATATTTCAGATCGTTATCAACTACGCTAATACTTTAAGAGAAATAACGGAACGCGGTACTCCTAATATTGATCTGTTTGTGTTAGGTGTAGCAATAGAAAGGTATAATAGGAATGTTTTACAGAATCTCGCACATGATATAATTAAGAGCAGATACAGTAATAGCAATATTGGGGTCATGTTGTACGAATTAAAAAGAACATATCCAAGATTGTTTGGTAATAGTATTTGTAGACAAGTTATGTGGACGGAAGAGTACAACAGGTTTCCATTCCACGCATTTACAGGCGATGCCTAAATTTTAAACCATAGATTTTAGAGAAATTTCTGTCACTGTAATCCTGCATATTACAGTTTATTCTGTTATACCTTTCTAGATTGTTGTATATCAACTACAGATATTAATAGCTGTAAATAAAAGTATGTTATAGTTTTAAATAAAACGATTCTAATTAATATTTTTGTAAAACGCTTATAGCACCTTTTTAATAAATACACATCTTTGTTATAATTCTTTTCATAAGAACATACATACACATTTCAATTATGTGGACATTTGAAGAATTAGACAATACCAATAGTATACTTTACATTTTATAATATAAACAAGCTAATATATACAAAAATAACATCTAAATTTACATCATTCATTTCTTATGATAGTAGTTGAGGTGGTTAAATTTTTACTTTAATCCTTACAATTTAGTGTATATTCCATCTGAATACCTACCAACAGTTTTATAAACTCTATCTCCTTGATTATTTCCATAAAATCATTTAAATTCTCGGGTTTACTGACACAGCAGTACGGTGCTGTATTGCCTCCTCGTATGGCTGGCACATAAGACATTTTCTTTTTCTTTCGAAAATTGTTGCCCGCACGCTGCATTTTTTACTCGTGGAGCATTGCGAAATCTTCGAATAACCTCCCCAAAGTCTTTATACATATTTGTTTATTCGTCTCTTTAAACTGTATAATCGACACTCCTAAGTTTTTTATTGTCTAGATTAAAGTAAATGTCCGAAGGAGGTTTTAAAGATGGAGTTAAATATAGATAAAAAGAAATTATGGGTACAACACGTATTCTGCTTTAACTATATATTGAAACTGTAGCCGATAGTTGCTGACTGAGCGATTCCGCGGTTATAATATAATCTATGGAAAGTTGTACGGGAATTTTTTCATAATGAGCAATAAGGCCGACGGCCGACTTCCAAATAATTTACAAAACTGACCTCGAATGAATAATTATGCTTAGGTTAGTGAAAAACGTTAGTAGGCTTAAAAGTAGTTTGCGTTAACAAATGATATACAAATTGTTCAAACTAATGAGTCGGCAATGAGTAAATCATTGAATCTAGTCAAGTATTCGATTTCTTTATTTAAAACAAATTAGATTTTAAATAATAATTAACCGCACTCGAAAATGAGAATCTAATGATTAAATTTAATGACACTAAGCATATACTTTATACAAATCTACCATTTCAGAAAATATGACGTAGAAGTTATTTAAAATTAAATTGCTTTATTATTAACTATCCTGTAAACAATAAATAGCATTATATACCCTTAGTATAAGTTTAAGGTGTTTTATTAAGTTTTCTTTCAAAGGTTTGAATTGATTTACAAAAACCTGGTGACCAAAAGGGGTTTATAGATCGAGTTAAAATTAAATAAACAAAAACTAAGTTTCTTTTCAAAAGGTTTAAATTGATTTACAAAACCCGGTGACCGAAAAAGATTTAGTGATCGAGTTAATAGTCATTAAACAAAAACGAGTGAAAATTAAATAAACAAAAATTAAGTATCTCTTCAAAAGGATTAAATTGATTTACAAAACCAGATGGCCGAAAAGGATTTAAAGATCGAGTTAAAATTAAATATACAAAATTAAGTTAAAATTGAATAAACAAAAAATTTAAAGATGTAAGACTTTAATAGGGTGTAACCTTGTATGGGGTAGTCCGATTTTAAAATCTGAAACGGGGTTAGATTGTTCTGGAAATTCTGGATAAGGTACATATGGATAGTCGAAGAAAACTCTAACCTAGGTAAGATGGCAGTGGCGGTAATGACAGTTGTGACGTAAGGAAAAGTAATAACGTGTTTAATGAGTTTTCCCAGTACAAAACGATTAGTGTTAATAAGTTTTTAATGAGAAAACCCATTAAAATACGATTAGTGGCGCGGTGGCGGTGGCGCTGTTCCGAATTCCTCCAAAATGCCCGATTCTTAAAGATTTATAAAGTTTGAGTTTCGGCAAAAATATACAATTTGTTTCAAAATAAGTACAAAATGCAATGTTTTTAAGTCAGTCAGGGACTTTTCTGTACGAATGATTAGGTTAGACTTAGAAGACTATTCTAATTAATTCGATAATTCTCTGGTATAAAGAAGAAAAAACTACTTACAACACGTTTGGTTCCGTAAGATATTTAGATTGGTAGGAAATAAATATTTAGGGTTTGAGGTTATCCAATGTTATTATGTAACCATAAAGCGAGCGATACACTGAAGAGAAAATAGCAATATACAGTCGCAATTTATGTTCTAGTTACAATGTATATGACTTTACTTCTTAGTAGTTTCAGCGCTTTGTTGGCTTTTGTTCTGTTTCAACGTTCAAGAAAAACCTACCGCTACTGGAAGCTTCGCAATATATCTTATGTAAGGCCATCACCAATATTTGGAAATGTTTTTTCATTATGTGTTGGAAAAGCTTCAGTTGGAAGTTTATTGTTTAACATCTATCAAAACAGTAAAGCTCATTATGAAGGATTTTTTGTATTTCACCAACCGTGGTTATTAATTCGAGACATTGGTTTAATCAAATCAATATTTGTCAAAGATTTTAACTATTTTAGTGACAGAGCAGTTGCATATAATCCTTTCGACAATGAAATAGACTCGAGTATTCTAATAACGTTGAAAAATCCGCAATGGAAATATGTACGAAATAAAATGTCATGTACTGTGAAACCAGTAAATTTCAAACATTTCCAAGTAAGACTAAATGGCATTGGAAGTGAGCTCGTTATGCACATTCTAGAACGACGTACAGCCTCAAGTACACTAGAAATAAAAACACCAATTACAAATTATGTATCCGACGCAATAGTTCTGTTTGCATTTGGAGTCAATTGTCAATCATTCGAACAGCAAGACAGTGTATTTTTAAAAATTGGACGATACATATAGGAAGCAGCTTTTTAAGCAACATCCGGCTGAACCTTTATTTTTTAGTACCACCGCCATTTCTTATTAGGATTCTTAAAATGAGTTTCCTAGATACAACGGCGACTCGGTTTCTGAGACATTTATTTTGGGATGCTTTTGGACAAGCTGAAAACAATCCCAAATTAGGAGGTGAATTAATGCAATATTTAATTAAATTAAAGAAGCAAAATAATTCGTCTCAATTCACATTTGGTAAGTTATACCTTTAGCTGCAGATTTGATCTATAATTTATGTTATATTGTTACGTGTGAAATTTACAGAATGATGGAAGGGGGGGATTGAGACGAACAAACACGGTGAATGAACCTGAAAGGTAAGTCCAGCCGTGGCTCGCTAGCTACAGTCGCGACGGGGTGGGGTCGGATCGGGGGAATACTGTGACGGTATTGTCGTAAATTAAGGTTGTGGGCACCACCCTTATTTTTAATTAGGTTTCGTCTTAAAAGGACGCGGATTCCTTGCCTGGGTGGGGGTACGACCAAATAAGGGAAACTTCGCACCTTGCGGGCGTATGACTAAATATTAGGACAATTTTATATAAGTTCACTGACCAAGCTGATGTGTGTCCCCTGGCTTCTAAAAATAATGTATAATTATCAGGTATTGTTAGCACTTCTATTTAGGTTATACAAACTTTTCTGAATTCCTGCTAACAATGATCGGTGGTTCTTAAACTTCTAATTTTAATTAACTCAAGTTGTCTAGGTATCTTAAAATAATACCTTGTATCGTGACAATTACCTAGTATTAATTGCACCTTGAAATTAGACACCACTACAAGAATAATGTGCTATATTAATTACGGCAAATCAGATATAACCAACAATGTATATATATATATATATATATATATATATATATATTTATATACATATATATATTTACACAAAGTCGTTTTATAACTCGCCCTAAGGATCCTCCTACCACTATGTTTAAAGTAACTTACTAGCTACGTAAATTAGAATAATTACTTTAATCAGTCATAAAATATACAAAGATGTAAGCAAAAATGTAAACAGTAAAAGCTCATAAAGGATAACAATGACTTACAGTACTGATGTTTACTTTCATCAGAATTCAGCATACTTCGCAACCCTACGCTGCATGTTGGACTGGACTCCAGGTACGGCACCATCAGCAAACGGTTTATTAAAGAAGTGAAACTCAAAGAATCTCACGGAATTATGAAACGTTCCTGCTTGTATCGGGAGTGACAAACAATTGCTGTACGTATAGAAAATACATATACGTAAATGTATTTTGACAACACTGAACCGGTAACCTTATAATAGAAGCGGCATTTACCTCGCGGCCCCTTAGGGTAATAATTGTAGAAAACAAGCGAAACAAATATTCGCACTAGCCGTACTCAATCAATGTATTTTTAATAACTTATCGTTAATTTATGTAACGATGATTACTTCCTACCGTATAACTACTATACAAGTTCGTTAGGTGAGGGTTTACTCTTAAAAATATCCTTTCACTAATTACTACCGCCTGCGAATGCAAAAAACTAATCCGTCACTCACTTGATTGTAAATAAAACGTCGTAGTATGATCAATACTTTAATCCACGTGCTTTGAAAATCCTCCAAATACAGAAATAAGAAGCTACTTCGTTCGAAGAACCGATTAGCGATCTCGACACGACCCGATAAATTACTAGCACGTGATTGTTGCATTTTTGCGTCTTACGGCCTGCCAAACTATTTACGTATTAACCCTCAACATAGCAAAGACCAACTAACTAAGCAACTATAGGGGCGAACCTCTGTACCCCGTTTCTCGCGATTGTAGGTGAGCGACGCTGATCCTTTAACACTGTAACTAAGAAAGATAGCTAGTAGCCAAACATTCGAACGACATGCGGTTGCGGCATGATTTCTTAGAACTCCGGCCACCTGCCTTTACCAAGAATAAGATAAGAACGTATTGAAACTCAAACTTAGGTTTTTAGGAATTTACATTGTAACATTATTGTATTAAAATATGGAATTTTAAATATGAAAATATGTACGATAAGTAAAATGTACTCGTAAACTAACCCGAAGGTTACGATATAAGAAACGAAAAAAAAAATCAGTTCTGACACCGATTTGGCATCAAGTATTTACGGAATACTAGAAGTCGTGCCCAGCTTCTACGGAATTGTATGCTTTTCTCGCGTTAGGAGCTGTTTCGCGACCATTAATAACGCCGCTACTTCAAGTGGCAGTAATTTTCGTGCACGGGAACCTGTTTCGCAAACAGTTGTGACTCAACTCACCTCTAGCGCCACCAATTGTATACCAATTCAACTCGCGTTAAAAGATACCGACCATCCCATTGGCCAGCAAAACAAAGCAACTACCATCTCCCGCCAAGTTCGACAACAACCACTGTCACTCAACTACCATTCTCTATAGAAACCGTCACTCCCTTCTCCATATCTACAAGACACAATCGCAACATCCAATACACAGAAATCCCAATACTAGACTTCCAGCTAAGTCAATCACTATATAACCTATAAACTCTGGCACAACGCAAACGAACTCTTTAAAATTATAAAAACCCAGTTCCGGGCATCATTTGCAACTTAAATTTCCAAAGCATTCGCTCTACCAAATCAGCCGTCACCATGCGAACCAATAAACTCAAACACATGAAACTTATTTCATCCTAATGCAGTGTTCGTGTACCCAAACGCAAACTTCTCCAAATCATAATCTTCGGCCTTAACAAGAAAATATTTTCACCGATCCACTTAATTTTATTTACACCCAAAACCCCCGTGACCTATTCATTACCAAAGACGGCTTTAGAAATATGCACTGTCATCCGATGCAAGGATCAGACCACTCCGAAAATCTTATTCTGCGCGTATCCCTATAACTTTACTCCATTGTAACATCTAATTCCGATCTTGTTATTAGTTACAAATCCTACAGAGTAAGAGACCTGGTGGCAGTATCCAGTTATTTTAACTGTCAGCGTTATGGTCAATCAGCAAAAACCTGTTGATCGCAATCCACCTGTGGCCACTGCATTGGACATTACTTGATCAAAGACTGTATCATTACCTGCTCTTATCTCCCTCTAGCATAAGCTGTCTCTGAACGAACTTCCAGCACAATCACTCTGTAAGTAGCCATGCCCGTACCGTACCCAAACATGCCTTGCAAATAACTAAAATGAAAACAGGTTATAAAATTTAGACACCTGAAAAGATAACGCACACATGTCACTCCCTGTAGTATCTCCCTCCTGTGATCAATCCAAATAAACCTCCTAAGCCGCAACTCTGAAACTGTCCCATATCCTGCAAATAAATGAAATATCTATTGCGTTAGTTCAAGAACTTTATCTGATTCAAAATATATTTCAATAACGCCCCCAACTACAGAATTTACATTACCCCCATCCAGCAAACCCAAAATACACATCCACCATTATCGTCACCGATCCTCTAATATACGCCACCTATACCACTTCATTATCCACCACTCACATCATTGTTAATGAATTGCACAGAAAAACAGGAATTCTTTTTCTAATCTCCTGCCATTTCGACCTCAGTACCCATATTGACATATTTTCCCCCAACTTGAATAGATGCTTATTATGACTAAAGACAACCCTATTATCATTGTGGTCGAAGCTGACTCCCTACCCCTTTTGTGATTTAACGGCACTATAAACCAAAAACTAAAACTCAAGGATTTTATACACCAATGGAACTTACACAACCAGAACACGCCACTGCCGATCCCAACCTGCGAATCTCAAATCCGTCACTCGAACATTGACATTACACTTTCCACTTCATCAGCATCAAACATAGTCATTTCTTAGACAGTTTCGAATACCCATTTATCCAGAGACCATAATCCTATCACGTTTAACATTCTACCCACCACCTCCGATTCCACTGCAAAACTCCAACATACATCGCAAAAAACCGAATGTACAGCCTACCATGATATCCTAATCAGTCTTACTCTAACATTTCCATCAACTTCATATACAGATTTAAAACCCCTTCAATTAGCCTCATCCATCAGACATGGATTTCAAAGAGAACACAGAACAAACGCCCACCCCAACATAATCAACCACATGACACCTACCTTTAATCTCATCAGACAATTATGCAAAGAACATATCAAAACAATCAAAAAACAGAACTACTATAACCTTACCCAAGAAAGCTGGAAAACTTACCGGAAACTCATTAAACCACTACAATCCCATATTTTTACATCGGCAAAGAACTCAATCTCCCTGTCCCACAAGAGAACTTTAAATACCCTTCTAGACACACTAATCCCACTAAAACCATTGGACGTAGCCATACTACCACTACAATAATTTATAGACGAAACAAAAAGAAAAACATCTCAATATCGCGGAAGAGGATTTTACACAGTAGGCCAAGTTGAAGTTTGCCATACTTTTCATCTCTCAATATTTACTTTCATACTCAACTTTTTTAATTATAGTATTTTGCGGTTGGTTCAGTCTTCAATACGGTCATCAGTTAAAAAGATATGTATATATAAAAAAAGAAAACTCACAATACCATTATAAATGTTGTGCTTTACTTCTCGTTTGTGATTGTAGAATTGAAATAACGGTGTAGGAAATTCAACTTCTGTTTTTCAAAGTAAACTACAACCTTTTAACTAAAATGTATAAATTCTATCCCGTCTAACGAACTTAATACAATACTCTCTTCCCACCAATTTCCATTCTGGACTGCGCACATTCGTCAAGTTTACGTGTCAGATAAGAAACTAGCAACTGTCAATTTTTATTGCCTATCTACGCGTCCATTTAGGGAAACGTAGTAAACCTAAATGTAATGATTGTGACTTAACGGTTTTCAAATTAAATTAGCGAAACAGGGAATTTTTAGAACGTAACACAATCACCCAAAGTGGCTTCCAAGGCTCTCACCATTTCCCCATCCTATAGAACCTGGCCAACAAACCGCTTCTCGACATGAATATTTCTAATACCCGAACTTTTGCCTATGCAAATGACCTCGGCTTTTTTGTTCATGGAGACTCCCGAAAATACCTCGAATTTACTGAAGTATTCCTTATAAACAAAATCGAATTCTGGTCCCTCCTAAACAATCAACACATATTTCCCTACAAAACTAAAATGTTCCGTCCTAGAAACCTTCGAGTTTCGAAGAAGTCCCACGGTACGTATTCTAGACATACTCATTTTTTTCATCCGTCGCTTCTTACCTTGGACTTTATTTATACACGGGACTAAAAACAAGTACCCACTTTGTTCTGATTTTCATTTTCTTGAAGTATAGAAAGAAAAACACTTCCCAATTCCCGCAACTGGTTGTAAAGGGAAAAAGATCTTCCGAACTAACTAGGGGTTTATTCCTGCAGCGGCATGAGAATGCAGGATGGGTTTATATCTGATAAATACAAATCTATATAACTCCAAAACTTATACAAAGCGCCACCACATTTAAACACATAAATTATTAATGGATAACGCAGATAACGCTTAACCAAAGCATGTATTTCTGTCCCTCGAATATTTTTCTATTTAACCTTACTGGCTATACTCCGACAAAAACTAACCTCAACTTGAAATAAATGTACACAAGTTTTAGAAGATAAGTCATTGCTATCTTAAGATCACCTATGTTTGGTTATAATTGTTATTCAGCAGATCGTTTCCATTGGAACTAACTGCATCGAAAATTTCCAAATGCCGAATTTTTAGATTTTCATTTTAATTAATTTTTATACGTCGAAATATGTTGCATCGGTTTTGAAAAGTACTTTTTATTCATTTTCAATAGATTAAATTATCATGTGATCAAGTACGAAGCTAACCTAGTACTTGTATGGGAGCAATAAATCATCGTTGGTTTCTAAAGACACTGATCAATTGCTGACGGACTTATGTTCATAATTTCAATGTTACATCTTAAATGAATCGCTCACATTACTTCCGCCTATTATATAATAAAATTCTAAATACGTCATCTTTTCGATTGTTTTCTAGAAGTATGGCACATCCGCATAATGTAACAATTTATTGAAATTTCGTGTTTCTATCTTTTTAATGAGCCGTCAGTTTTAAAATTTATAGCGCTATAAGAATTTCCCACACATTATTATTAAAGATACCCACAGTTATTATCTCTCTCCTACGAGCTTCTGTAATATATAGCCATTAAAACTCCTTACTTTATCTGGTTCATGTTTGCCCGGTGCTATCGCTTTTTACAAATAATTAACTCTTTTTTGATTATTTACAGGTGATTTATGTTTTAGAGCACACTCTCGAAAAGATGCCGTTTTTTTCGTTTTGTTAATGTAAGCATACTGAATTCGAAGATTCTGCAACTATTTGCCTACGTTTATTAAATCATATTAATAAAAATTATGAATGCATCATGGAACTTGTATTTTAGAAAAATACGAATGTTTTCTCCGGTTAGAATTTGCTTTAAATGATATAGAGGTCATTCAGTATCCTTATACTTGTTTTACGGTCTTTATAAGTGCAATACAACTTGTTTTAAAGATATTTTTACAAAAATAAATATTTACACACGGATTTCTTAAATGGTATGAGTCAACATTATATGTACTTAAAGCGTTCTATTTTACATGGAAGTACATTTATTTTGCTAAAAAATATTATACAGGGTAAAATTTTACTTTCGGGTCTGTATTCACACAAAATGTGGTGTTTAAAGACCTTTTGTGTTCTCCTTATCAAATCATTTTCCCCAAATTAAAATATAAAATTTGAAATCTATCCCGCTGAGCTTAAGTCGGACGCCATATTTCTGCATTTGTGTGTAATTTCTTATTTTTATTTCCAACTACGTACGGTATACAACTATTTCTATTAGACATGTAGTAAACACGCATAATCTTCTCCTTACAGTAGCTTTCTCTTCAATCACATGTTTCTTTCACAATATCTCAATTTTAACTTAACATTCCCCAACTCTATCTTTTCATTACCTAAATTCTTTCATTGTTCTCCTTTACTTCTTGTTCAATTCTATTAACACACGGTCTCATCAAGTTCAGAAAAAACATTCCTTCCTCATACATAAAATACCTAAAATACTGTAAAAATTCTCCTATGGAATATCACTGTCATTAAATGCGGCATAAAATTTTCCGAAGTTGTCCGAGAACCTTTCTATCTATATTATTAACGTCATTATGCCCATCGACAACCAAGAAAATGGACATCTTTCAATTTATAAATACACCCATCAAGCGAAAGTTCTTTATACCTTCTCTACAAAAATGAATGCTTTCAATCAATCTTCGAAAACACCTTCTTATTACCACATCTCGCAAAAATACTTTCCACCTAAATTGTTCAATTAAACTTTTTATTATGACGTTGATGTATACCTTTCATATTTTAACTTCTCATAAACATCGCATCTTTTTATTACAATTACCTGATTTACGAAATAAGTACTTGATTTCTCACAGATTCCCTCAACTTTTTTTCATTAAAATTTTTATCACTGACACCCTCATCACAATTTTTCTCAAACTCGTTTAAATTATTATCACCATTCTTTAATTCATCTTATATTTTGTCTTCTTCGGCTTTTTCCTTTTCAACTTCGTAAACTTGTAGAAATATTTTGATCTTCATCTTTCAACTCACTATTTTCAAAATATTCAAGCGACGCTAACTCTAATTGATCCTGTACTTTACCTGAATACTCGATACACTTTAACTCTTCTTCACTTACTTCTTCCTCTACCTCTTTTACTTTTTCTTCTATTTCATTAACTTCTACCTTAACTTCACTTACTTTTTTATCTCCTTCATCAACTTCTTGAAATACTTCACATAAATTCAAACAAATACAGTCTTTCTCGACTTCCCTATCTACTTCATCATTCCGTTTAAAATATTCTTCACCACATATAATCCTCTTCCTCTTCTTTGCATCTATTACCAACTTACGCTTAGATGTAGAAAACTTACAAAACAGAAAGTTGCTATGCCTAAGTTGGTTGAAAAGTGTAAGATAAATAGAGAATAAAAATTAAACGTATGAGAAATTCTACTTAGCACTAGCACTAGCTAGCATCAAAGTTGTAGACCTAGCACCAAAGCTGTTTCCGAAATACGTCCAATTATATTCGGGGGGAGGAGGGCAACTTGACGCTAGCCCCCCAGTGCTCTGATTTACTCCAAAATCTAGCACCATGTAGCTTAGAGCTAACATCCAAGTAAGAAAGCTAGCACCTAAAAAACAAGATGGCGGCGATTTTTAAAAAAAATTTGCCAGTCCCCACAGTTGTCCAATTTGCTCCAAAATCTAGCACTTCCTTGCTCATAGCTAGCACCAGCTAGCATCAAAGTCCTAGAGCTAGCACCTAAGCCATTTCAGAAATATGGCCGTGGGGGGGGGCAACTTGACGCTAGACCCCCCAGTGCTCCGATAGGCTCCAAAACGTAGCACCATGTAACTTAGAGCCAGCACCCAAGTAAGAAAGCTAGCACTTAAAAAAGAAGATGGCGGCGATTTTTAAAAAAAAAATTTGCCAGTCCTCTAGTTGTCCGATTAGCTTCAAAATCTAGCACTTTGTTGCTTATAACTAGCACTAGCTAGTACCAAAGTTGTAAAAGCATCAAAGCCGTTTCGGAAATATAGCAAATTATATTTGGAGGGGGATAGCATCAAGTTAGCCCCTCCCCTCGTATATAATTAGCTATATTTCTGAAATGGCTTTGACGCTAGCTTTACAACTTTGGTGCTAGTTATAAGCAAAGAAGTGCTAGATTTTGGAGCAAATCGGACAACTGGGGGCTGGCAAATTTTTTTTTTAAAATCGCCGCCATCTTGTTTTTAAGGTGCTAGGTTTTGGAGCATATCGAAGAACTGAAGGGGGAACTAATGTCAAGTTGCCCCTCGCCCTCCGAATATAATTGGCCATATTTCTGAAATGGCTTTGGTGCTAGTTCTACAACTTTGGTGCCAGATGGTGCTAAATATAAACACAGAGGTACTAGATTTTGGAGCAAATCGGACAACTGAGGGGCGCTGGCCACATTTTTTTAAAAATCGCCGCCATCTTGTTTTTAAGGTGCTAGTTTTTTTACTTGGGTGTTAGCTCTAAGCTACATGATTCTAGGTTTTGGAGCAAATCGGAGCACGGGGGGCTAGCGTCAAGCCCCCCCCCCCAATATAATTAGCTATATTTCTGAAACAGCTTTGGTGCTAGCTCTACAACCTTGGTGCTAGCTGGTGCTAGCTATAAGCAAAGAGGTGCTAGATTTTGAAGCAAATCGGACAACTGGCGGGGGGCTGGCAAAATTTTTTTAAAAAATCGCTTTCATCTTCTTTTTAAGGTGCTAGCTTTCTTACTTGGGTGCTAGCTGTGCTAGCTCTAAGCTACATGGTGCTAGATTTTGGAGCAAATCGGAGCACTAGGGTGCTATCGTCAAGTTGCCCTCCCCCCATATAATTAGTCATATTTCTGAAACAGCTTTAGTTCTAGCTCTACAACTTTGGTGCTAGCTAGTGCTAGCTATAAGCAAATGGGTGCTAGGTTTTGGAACAAATCGGTCAACTGGGGGGGCCAAATTGACGGACTTTCATTTCATTCTACTAGAGGCAAATACTATCTTCGTGATATTTAAAGTTTAGATCATTAGTACTTACACTATCCACTGCAAGATGACACATATGTTAACGATTCTCAACAGATTTCATTCCAAGTTTTCAAACCGTAGGTAAACAAAATTGTATGTTCATCAATTTGTCATATGCGTGCAAGCATGGCCGCTGTTTACACAAGCAAAGTGATGAGTAAATATTAATTTGTTCTACAATTGTTAAAGTAAATATTTTATAATAAGCGGTATGTAAAGTAGAAGGTATACTAATTAACTACATAACAACTGTTCCGGCGTTCTCTAACCCATCATATATCCATATTTCTTAAAGCTGCTTGCGCAATTGTCACCAGTGGGTCTTAGCAGCATATTTTATAGAATCTATTTTTCACAGATGAAGAAATATTGTATATTTATTCGCTCACAGAAATGGACTTTGCTCTGTTCCGTTTATTGTGATGGATTACCATTTTAGAAGGAAAACCTTTATGCGAAATATTAATACTGCTTTTTTGCTGTTGAGTTTTACCATGATCAGTTCGAGCAGTACTAGAAAAATTGTGGCAATGGCTTTAGGCCAAGTTAGTGAAGATAATAAGGATGAAACCTTGGCAGGGGATACTATTAAAAGAATAAACAATGCATAATAATTACTTGCAATAATGATGAGCTACAAAATGTTGTAGAAAGATTGACTGACCTTACATCACCTAGTTTGCTAATAAAAGTCAATACTTTCTATACACCTCTACTGCCTTTCGCGGATGACGGTTCCATCGAGACGATATTGTGGCCAGCTCAGAGTAATAAAGTAATTAATTTACTAGTGGTAGAGAAAATAGATTTACAAGAGGTGAAACGAGAAAATATCATGGAGACTGATCATGAAACACAAGAGACTGATCGAGACGGGAACGGCGAAGGTATTATGGAAAACAGTTTTGAGACAGATGACAGGACTTTAAATATCCCTGATAAATTATACCCTTATACTGCCTTTGAAGGATGACGGTTTCATCGAGACGATATTGTAGCCAGCTCAGAGTAATAAAGTAATTAATCTACAAGTGGTAGAAAAAATAGATTTACAAGAGGTGAAACGAGTAAATAACGTGGGGACTGAACTTGAAACACAAAAGACTGCTCCAGACTGGAACGGCGACGGCAATATGAAAACAAGTTTTGACACAGATGACAGCGTTAAATAATGAACATTAGTAAATCGAAACCAACACTGCACAGGAAGATGATCAGCCACCCGTTACCAAGTAGATCTCAAGAAAAGCAAACAAGAAACTGAAATTGGTGGGGCAGCAGTGTCAAGGCATTAAACGTACCGATAACAATAACTATGTTGTTTTTGAAAAGAGCTGAAAAGTATTAAAACCAAAACCATGCAAGCATACCAAAAGCACATCTTCATCAGCACGCAGTTTTTTGCGTGGACAGTTTCTAGAAAACAACAGGAAAAAGCTTTTTGATGGATTTTAGAATTTGCAACGGTGGCATGCCAAAAAAGCCTATTTGACAGGTCTTGTTGACTACAGGCGTCTTAAAAGAAGAGAGCGTTCAACAAAACGGAGATCACCCAATAAGCACGGCTACGACTGTTAACTTCCTAATGTGAGTGGAATTAAAAGCCGAGTGTCGTAATCTTTTTTATCTACTTTGGACCTCAGAAAAGACTATTTTAATAGATGGATCGCATATTTTAATAAAGACGGCAATCTTCAAAAGACAAGAAAATCAGAAGCATTGGAAAGCAGAACATAAAAATTAAGAGGATGACGGAAACGGAGACGGAGACGGAGACGGAGACAAACTTTATGAAGAAAATGAAATTATCAAACAACAGCAGCTTGTTTTAAAACTCAGCCTTTGTCTCCATAAATACAAAAATTGGAATCTGTTGAAACGTGGTGAAGTTGCTACCAAAAGTTCCAAACTAGATCGCTTTCGCATATGCACGTTCCGTTTGTATAACCATTCATTATATTATAATCGTTTAGCAAGCGTAGTAAATAACGCACTTCTAATATTAATTTTAAGGCAGGCGAGGAATTGACATGAAGTAACGTCAGTTTTTTTTTTTTTTGGAAAGTGTGTCAAGTTAGGTTTTATGGTGCGGGTGTGTTAATCTATCTGTTGTAGGTCTACTCATTGTCCACTTTTATTTGCCGTTATCTATATCCATATATATAGAATACAAATCCATATTGGGAATTTCTAATTTGGACGAAAAAAAAGGACCTTAAATTACGTATGCCGTAAGCCGTAATTGTCCAATTTACTTGGGAACAGCACACACCCCGTAATGACGCTTGTTGGTAGTTTGTTAAAACGTACACGACTCTTACTCACTATGTACAGTGGCTTGATTTACCCCACAAGGTAAGCGTTGAACTGTTACTATTTTTACTGAGTGATCAGACTAGTTCCGCACGTTGGCACTGAGCTATTTTGTTCCCCAAAACTATAAGTTGTTGTTGTCAACTTGTGTCAGTGGAGCCAAAATTAAAGAAGTGCGCTTTGTCGTATATCCACTCTATCCTCGCTGCCCCGTCGGCCACGTGGGATAGAAATAGATGTGTGCGCACTTGTTAGCATTTATAACTGTAAAGCTACGAGCCTTTTCAAGGTAATATAACCGTGGTGTAATTTGTTTTGTGAACGCAAGTTCATAACATTTGTAAAGCAAATCTATTCAAATAGTGCTACGTTTAGTATCCATCTAGATACAGCAGGTTTTGCATGCACTCGGCTCAAAACGCATGATACTTCGGGTTTCAGTTCATACCCTACGTCGTCAAATTGGTTAGCCGCATCAGCGTGAGATCCAGGTGCATACATCCCTACTTTGTTTAAAAATATAAGTTGTACATAAGAGTTTATTTTGATAGCTCTGGTCAGTGCGAACGTCGATTTAGTAGTAAGTTATTGTTTATATTTGTTGCGTTTAAGGCGTACTAGTAGGCGCCGTATGTTTGTTCAAATGTATATATATACACATATATATATATATATATATATATATATATATCTGTGTTAATTAATGTAATCCTTGCAGCTATGTGTAGAAAAAGAGCCAGTAACCGAAGATAAGGTTTATCATTTCTCTTAAGATTGCATGTGCAAGTAGGGCAAATTAGAGCATTCTACACCGTAAGTTTCTCTTAATTTTTGTTTTATTATTTTTACCAAGTGCTAAAGAGCTTTCTCGACCAGTAACGAGATTCTTATGATTATAGCTAGCATAGTGTCATTACTGGTGGTGCCCACCTGATTTTGTTATCGTTAAAACCTATCTCTAGTCTATACTGTTTATCGCTTACTACGCATTAGGGCTGTTAGACGCCCAAACTACGACTTGTGTCAGACCCACCCCTCGCCGACTAGACCTAATCAACTTAAGGATATCAATCCTTTTGTCCCCGGTGTCGTAGTGTCAAACAGGCCCGTAACAAAGTTTACAAGGGTTTGTGCTAGGAAACGGGAAACTTATCAGTAAAAAAAAGTTTTGCAAAGTGTTGGAACTAAACAAAATTTCCATTCACAAGCTACGTAAAGACCAGTGTGATACCTGCATTGCTTTTAAGGTATTTAATTTGAGTCAGGAGAAGGTACCGATTTGCATATATTGAAAAAAAAGAGGCACGGAAAGCTAAAGAATGCCACTTTTGGGTTAATGCATGACGCTTCAGCACTGGGCATTACAATGGGCGTCCATTGCGTGCTTATCTCCCCAAAACAGATGGTTAGTAGTCAATACTATAAGCAAAAATTGCAGATCCTTAATTTCAATATTTATGTTTGCAATAATAAATATATCTTATTTGACAAAATCACGTAATATTGAAATTGAGAAAATTCCGATTAGAAAAAGACCATACTATGACGGGGGTTGACAGTGTGCATTCTACACTGAAAAACATTTTCCAACTCCCTCTTTATATACTCGCGGATTATGTAAGCAGGATGAGGCAGGCAAGAAGAAAACAACCGTAATGCATCAATTAACTTGATTTCACGTTCTTCTAAAATCACAAGGCATTACCATCAATTATGCATTTACTACACCAGGAAAGAAAACGGGAGGTCCTACTGTCGTTGACATTAGAGGTTTAAAGTATTCCAATGTGGAGACTTTTTATAAATTAAAATATACGAATAAATGGCACCCACTACCACAACGTAGACCTAAAGACAATAGTGAATCATCTCGATATCTTTATAACGAGTCTTTGAAAATTGAGAAATCAAAAATCGATCAGCTTCAAGTTCTGAAAAAGTTCATGCACAAGGATGGGCAAATTGTTTACGACAATTTAAAACATTATTAAAATTGACACTATTTTGTTAGTCGAATGAAATTTTGGATGTGCTTTACTAAAGGGTCTTTCATTAAGCGCTTCCTATCTTTAAATTTAAATAAAACAAAGTATGTGTGAGATATCATCGAAACTTTTTATTCGTTTGAAAGGCCTATCGATGCCATTATGTTTAGAATATAACATTCTGCAAATGTCCGCTGCGTACTTCACTGGGTAGCTCGCATCCGAAATGTCCAATTTTCCATTACTCTGGCGCATAAATCGGGCTAAATTTGACCGATGGCGTGGGATATGTTGTCTTTGAGGGCCGCTGTGGTTTGTGGCTTATTCGCATAGACCTGCGACTTAACAAAACCCCACAACCAAAAGTCTAACGGGGTCAAATCGCACGATCTCGGTGACCAGTTCACATCACCTCCGCGTGAGATGATCTTTCCCTCAAATCGCTCGTGCAGAACTACCAATGTGGGGTGAGCTGTGTAGTACGTACTACCGTCCTGTTGAAACCACATGCCATTGGTGTTCATATCATCCAATTTAGGCCAAAAGAAGTTGGTAATCATCGACCTATAGCGCTCGCCGTTGACAGTGATAGCCTGGCAAACGTCGTTACGAAAGAAATAGGGACCAATGAGGCCCCAGCCCAAAATCCACACCAAACAGTGACTTTTTCGGGATGCATTGGACGCTCTAGGATCTTCTGTGGATTGATATCGTCCCCAATTCGACAATTTTGTTTGTTGACGTACCCATTCATCCAGAAACGGGCCTCATCGCTGAAGATGATTTTTTGATAAGAATTATATTCAGTTTCTAACTGCTTCAAAGCCCATTCAGCGAACACAAGTCGTTGTCTATGGTAGTTTGCCTACAGCTTCTGGGTAAGTTAAATTTTGTATGGATGCAAACCTAAGTCACGACGCAAAATTCGCCAAATTATGGTCTGTGAAAGGCCTAGTGAGCGCGTCGAAATCGACTGCCTCGGATTTTCCTGCACACTTTCACGGACAGCGGCGATGCTTTTGGCAGATCTTGCGCTTCGTTGTCGTACGAGTGTTGGTCGAATGTTTACTGAACCAGTGGACTCAAATTTATCAACCACACTACGAATAATTCTTTCGGTAGGACGATTATGGCGACCGTAAAATGGGCGAAGCGCGCGGAACGTTGCCTGAACAGAACACCCACTTTGATAAAACAATTTTATCATTTGCACAAGTTGTTAAACGCTATATTTGTCTATGGTGATTTGGCGAAACAGACTGAATAAACGACATCCACTTTGACAGATGTAGCTTCAACAATATAACCGATACCAATTGTCAAAGTTTGGAAGTCTCCATTGGAAGACTCTTTAGTAGTTTTGAATTATTTTCCATTTTGATATTGTTAGTAATAAAATACTATTACTGGCTTTAAGTAAGTTTGTTTCAATAGTTACATTGTTTCATATTATGTAAAAAGTGCTACGTAAAGAAAAAGTTTAAATGAAAAGCTCTAATTGCACATTAACATCAAATTTTTTCCTAAACTGCTTTTTGAAAGCGCAACGACCATATGATATTGGGCGGTGCATAGAAATCGACAAGAATAACCGTGCAAACTCCAGATTTGCGCAGGATGTTCTAAAACTGAATGCGGGATATGTCAAATGTCGCTGTGCTTAAAGAAATCCAGATATGGTTTTAAGAGTTTAATAAAACTAAATAAGAAGTAAAGTCCTTTTTCCATACAGACCTAACGTTCCCAATTGTCACAATCTAGTGGTTATCTCACCTTTGGGAGAAACTTTGTCGTATTGTTCTTATGTATACTTTAATAATATTCTGAGTAAAAATAACTATTCCAGTCTCGAAAATTCAGGACTGAAAGGGTAGCGTGTACAAAATCGGATGTTCCTTTTTACATGAAGTAACAAATTTTAATTCTAATTTATATTTGTAGATGGTGACAAGCTGGTCGCACAAAGTGCGCAATTCTTTATCGCTGGTCTAGATACAACATCTCTTACCACTTCGTACGCTTTATATGAACTTGCTGCAAATCCTAACATACAGAACAAGGTTCGGGATGAAATTCGAAACTGCACTGCAGATTCAGAAAACATAACATATGAAGACCTAAATAAAATGTACTACATGGATATGGTTATAAACGGTAAATTAAACATTTAGTAATAATCTAATTTATATGAGGTCTATTTCACAGAAACTCTTCGCAAATACCCAACATTTCCATTTGTAGACCGTATTTGTACAAAAGATTACAAACTGCCTGGAACGGATATTGTAATTCCAAAAGGAAATTTCGTGTGTATTTCATTACTAGGACTTCACTATGATCCAAAATATTTTCCTGATCCTCAAAAGTTTGATCCAGAACGATTTTCCAAAACTAATTCTTCTTCAAGACCGACAGGTTGCTATTTGCCTTTTAGTATAGGACCACGAAGTTGTATTGGTAACTAAAACCTGAAGAAACTAAACCTACTGATTGTTTTTATTTGCAGGTGAGCGCTTTGCAATTATCACCTGCAAAGTAGCATTGGCCAAAATTATATCAAAGTTTATTATTGGACTTCCTGGAAACAAGCCTATAAGTTTCTCGACGAAAACATTGACACTGGTACCTACTGATGACATAAACTTAACATTTAAAGAAATTAAGGAATAAACCAAAGTTTTGTTGTAACCAACATAGTTTCTGTTCTTGTAAACATATTTTACAAAAGCAAAAATCTAATTTAAGAAATCACCGTTTTTTTTAATAGAGCAAGGGTCCTTCTGTAAAAAGTGTATGTGTTTGAGAGTATCTACTAGATATTATTGTTTTATAGAACTACAGCTGATGCTGGTCTTTATTATTAGCGAAAGAAACGCACTGCTTTAAACAATTGTGTCCTTTAACAACGTTATGTGATAGATAATTTTCAACTCCTTCACCTTCTTACATTCAAATCGGGGATTATTTCTAAAATTGGCTATACACTAACTAGAAATTATTCAAAGATTGATTGTTACGTGCAAAATTTACCTTATGCTACTAAGTTTAATTTACTTTGAAAGAGGCGGGAACAAATTTAAAATACTCCGGCCAACAACAGTGTTGCAAGATGGGTTCTGAACAAAAACCAAAACTATAGGATTCATTCAGCTCGAAAGACTTTTCTAATCCAACTAGCCATATCAAGATTACTGGTCGCTCGGAAGGTGAGCATTCAATGTTCATTCCCTGGGTATTTCGTTTCCCTAATTGGATGGAGTTTCTTGTACAATATAAAAATTTTCACCTGTGTCTGAAGGAAATAATGCTCTTTTCCTCACTTAACCTAATTTCTACTACAACGTTTTAGAAAATAAGTTGTACAATTTAATAACTTTCTCCTAACATTGGATTTGAACGTATCTGATTAATTTGTTTACTAACCTTCGTTATATAATGGTCAAACCTACTGAAGTCAGTTACCGTCGACTCAAATTATGCACTCCCACACAACATCTTATCTAATTTAACTTAAATAACTAATAAGAAGAATGTCCTTTTAAAAATTTTAAAACAATATGATACTTGTTTTACCGTTTAAATTATTTGTCGTCCTTTTGATATCGTTGGAATTTCTCCACCAAATATTAAAATTGCATTTCTACTCATAATAGCAAGATTTTTCAAATTGTTTCGAATTTATCGTTAAATGCCATTAAAATTCCATATATACTTAGCAAATCCATATGCTAATAATGTCCAAGTCTTTGAAATGTTATCATTAATATACCATTAAATCCGTTCCAGCTTCATACCCGCTTCCTTTCAAATTAAAACTGCATTTTGCCGTAATGCAATATTGCTCATTTAGTTAAGGCCGTTTTAATTATTAATTTTCTTCAGAGTAGCAATAAGTTTCAAAAATCGTCAACTAAACTCGTCTGTTTATAATACAGCACTGCTATTAGACTA
Source organism: Platerodrilus igneus (assembly GCA_036346225.1). Taxonomy (NCBI): domain Eukaryota; kingdom Metazoa; phylum Arthropoda; class Insecta; order Coleoptera; family Lycidae; genus Platerodrilus; species Platerodrilus igneus. The sequence goes on from JARFIW010001381.1 coordinate 566,880, forward strand.
GCATCGTGGCGTTTAAAACAAGTATTCAACAACTATCTATTGACCGTATCTTTTAATTGGCTATTTAGTCAAGTTTTAGTGGGGTACGTCATACATCTAGTACAATCCAGTTTTAATTTGTTTAAAATAAAGGTTCATCCGCCTACGATACATCCAGAAGCGTCTAATGATGCAACATTTACAGAACATGACGTTCTAATAACTCCGAACTATCGTTAATTAATACCTTCACCGACGTTCTATCTCTTATCTTTAAAATCTAGTGCTCTTATTCGCATCATTTTTACGACCTTTACCGCATGATTTATGGCCTTTGTCAATTGTTTTATTATATTGTGGACGATGTCATTTACCTATAGATTTCTCTTGAAGTTTAATGAATCACCTGTTACTTTTCAATTGAATACTATATACGCGCATTTCGTCAAAAATACGACCGTATGTGTAAAATTATTATACACGCTCTCCGATACTTTTCATATGCTTATTAAAAAATCAAATGAAAATATAGTATTGTCCGCAATCTTCTTGTAAACTGAAATTCTTTTAGAACGCGTTTTGTATACACGGTTAAAAACGCTTATGTTGCTTTATATGTAAACACAATCAAAATAGAATCTTTTATATAGATCCCACATTTTCTCGTAATCGAGTACTTCTGTAGCAAATAAGTATCATTTTGGTATGAAGTTCTTAAAAGAAAACTTCCTTCTACTTGCGAATTATCCTAATTTTTATCTAATAACACGATTGCTTTAAAGAAGAATGTGTTAATGCCCTTATAATTAAAAGTACTGAGAACTTCTACAAATTTGACACTGTGAAATTGAATAATTACAAAATTTAAACTTCTTTTAAAGTTTTTCTTAAATTAACAGCGTTGTATGTTAACGAATGGTGTTATTTCACTTTTTTATAACTCCTAATCACATAATTTTCTTCAAAATTAAAATATAAAATTACACGTTGAGCGCCATATTTTTAGATTATGAAATTTTTTTATTTTTATTTCTAATTACCTATTATAAAAAATTATTTACACTACACATTAATGCACACGTATAGTTCTCTTCTTATAGTGGTAGTTCTTTCAAAAACTTCAGCTTTTACTTCAAACTCTAAAAATCTCAAATTCAAGTCAACTTCTCCCAATTTATTCTCTTATCATCTAAATTCTTTCACTGTCGTTCTCTATTTATTATTCTCTCATATTTATATAAAGTTTTTGCTAGATACCAAGTTCCATTTCAAGAAAACCTACATTAAATTCACAAAATATTGCACCAAACTTTCACGAAATATAACAATTTTAATAACATCGCAAAAAAATTTTATTAAGTGGTCCCATATACACTACATAGCATCTACTAATGTTACTGTGCCCATACACAAACCAAAAGGGAATTGGCATAAAATTGCATAAAAATCCCATACATGGCCAACTACACCACACAAATAACCAGTCTGTTTATTGTTTTAGACAACATATCGTTACCAAACGTGAATAAAAAATAACACCAGTAGTACGCTACAAAAAACGAATGATTAAATAAGTATACAAAATATTTAAGAAAAAATAAACAGGATTTGAAAAAGAATTATAAAAGGATAGTGGTTTATTTTATTTTTATTGCAGAATGGGCTTTATAGTTTTGTGACAGTATTTTCACTATTTTATGTTAGATTGCAATTTCATGAACTCTGCGAATAAATGGTGCTTCGGAAAATTTAACTATATTTTATTGAAGCCCAGCATAGGGGCTCACATTTTCTATAGCTACACAACACACCACACACACACACACACACACACACACACACAACGCACGTACACACACACAAACACACACACACACAAATTCCTGTTTGCGGAACCATTCTATAACAGCAATAATAGTGTTAAGGGCCAAACACTTGTATATCGCACGGGGACAAGTCTAGACTGTAAGTTGGATGTTGTAAAACTTCTCAATTTTTATGATATAGTAGATTATGAATCTTCTACCATAGATGAGGTCAAGCATTATCATGCAGAAATAACACTATTTGTGAACATCCGAGGTCGTTTATTCTTGATGCTGGCATGTAAGTTTTTCAGGGTGAGTACATAGTGCTTAGAGTTAAAGTTGACACCAGCTTTCTAAAAATATAAGAAAAGCACATCCTAATAATCAATCAATACGGTCAACATTACTTTTCCGTCAAAGTTTGGGATCGAAATCTTTTCGCCTTTAGAGATAACACGAAGACTCATAACCCGTAAGAGTTTGGTGTCGAAATGTTGTATTTGTTAGTCCGAACGCATATTCTTCTTATCAGCAAGTAATAGTGGAATCTACTGAGTGGCAACTATGCAATAGCCGCGACTATGAATGAAGTTGTCGCGCTAATGTTCAACATTTGGAAAAGTTCTCTAACTTTAATGCGTCTATTTGTTCAGAATGCAGTTTCCAGTTGTCTTGCATATTCATCTGATTCATCTGAGACGGTTCAAATCTCTTACTGTTGAACCATTTAACCAGTGCCGTATAAGAGTAAAGTAACTATACCTACCATACACGGCTTGAGTTTTCTTGTAGATTTTCATTGGTTAACACGATTGCGTGACCAAAACCGAATAACGGCACAGCGATTATAATTGTACTGATTTTCTATCGTAGGTACTATATTTAATAGCTACATCACTTAGAGAAATAGTAAGTTGCAAATATTTTTTACGGATGCGTCAATACTATTTACACAAATAATATGTACAAACGAATTCTGTTGTTATAGAATCGTTTTCATGGCTATTTTACTCAAATGTGTTTCTGCTGAACTATCCTCGTAACTAGATGAAATAATAACTTGGACTTTCTATGTGAAACCTAAACTATCATTTTTAATCAACCTAGTAATTAAAATATGGAAAATGTAAGGCCCTCGACAGGATTCAAACACGTATCTTCGATTTTAGTGGACGATGCGTTTATCAATTATGCAAGCTTAACGGGTGATCACAATTGGAGAATTATACAAATCCAAATCAAGTACGCAAACATACAATAGCCTAGCTTTCAATTACTTTTGGTATTTTTGTCAACCATATCTGACATTGTAAAGTTTTTGGACTTATGTTCGATATAGACACAAAGCAACTCTCAAAATCACTGTTATCAGAGAGGAATATACTGGTTCGAATCCTACCCGGGACTTTCTATTTTCTATTTTTCAATTACTAGCTCGATTTAAAATGATCATTTAGACTTTGCATAAAGGTCCAAGATATTATTTCGTCTTTTAACTAATGTAGCATTAGAAATTAATTAACCTCTTGCAATTGCCCTTTACTATGTTTACATTGTATAATTTTTTACTACCATCTGAAAAACATAACTATAAACAACAATATGGAATAAAATAACTTACAGTTTTATTTTCATCTTGAATTTTGTCCATAAGGAATAGCATCGGACCAGGTCGCTTTCGCTGTGTTGCAGGTAAACATGAAGTTATCTTTCCATATCTGTATTGGATTATTTCAAATCAACGATTCTCAATGCGTTCTTGCCACTCTGACTACTACCGTAACCGAATATTTTTGTTTCCATCAAACCCTCTGTATTACTGATTACCACAACATACCTTGCTCCTGGCCGATGTCTAACAATTTCTTTCCGTCAACTGCAAAGTCGACTCGCTGCCTAACGTTTTTTATCCGGGGTTAAGTCGTAGAGGCTCCACGAATCGGACAGGTGTACGTGTGACTGCTGCCCCCAAGGTTCGGGTTCGATTCCCGATATGGACCGCTTCAAAAATGCTATGGTAGCATTCTTCACAAAAATTCGCCCCCGTTCGGATAATAATTAAAATGTAAATCACGTGGTAAGTGTTTGCACGCACGTTGAAGATTCATAACTTCCTTGGAATAGCAAGAGTTTGACAAAATTCAAAATTTTCAGGTATAAAAAAAAAACTCGCTTCCTGGCCAATGTAGCATCTTCGTGTGAGGCACTGGAAACTTTAATGTAAGGGGTAAGTCGTTCTCGCGGTCGTATACGTTTTATTGTTCCATTTTTGTAGATAATCACCCGTCACTTTATATTAAATCACATTTCAAACGCATTTTTTATGTGTTCCTACATAATACACGCGCGAAATACTGTCTTATAGGATATTTCCCACGGTTGCTCGCATCCTTTTGTCGCAACGTTGTATATATTTCTCAATGCAAATACATCTGTATGATGTGTCTTTGTTTTCCATCTCTATTGCGTATTTATTTCTATTGGTCTTGCGCGTTTCTGGTCGCGTACGTGTTTTAAATGTGATCATATTTTCCTTACGTACTACCTACCTTTAGTTCAACTGCCTATTCTTAATATATTTGCCTCATTCGATTTTTTTGTTTTTTTGTTTGTTTTGATAGGTTCCGCCAAAACATCTCGAGCCCAAAATTTTAAGAGATAGGGAGTAGTTTAACTACAGGGAAATCAACCCTTCACCTTATCATCAAAAAAAAATAGCAAAAACGTGGAATCTTAATTTTTCTTTCTCTTGAACACCAGAGACAGTTATAAATTTCTTTATACTGTAAAGATGCATAATGTGCGGGTCAAAATAAAGAGAGCACTTTTGAAATAGCACATTCTAGTGGCGCAACTTATTTATATCTGACTTGTGTCAAAAAGGACGCCTTCCACTAACTTTCTTTAAAATGCGCATAGTAATTGGAATTATAGAAGCAGACTTATTGCTTAGTAGGTGACGTTATTTGTTGCATTGGTGCAAAAAGTAATACCAAACATGGAGTCAACAGTTAATTTTTAAACTTGATAAGACTTTTACCTAAATGCCTCAATTGATGAAATAAGTTTATAATGATGAGTGCTAGTTTTGTAGCCGAATCCACGAGTGGTATACGCTCTTTGAGAATGGTCATGAAGACTCGAATGATGACCAACATGTTAGGCAATCGAAATTTGTAATAACCGGAGATGCATCAAAACTGCGAATGAATCCATTAAAGATCAGCCAAAATCCTCATTGAAATTAAATGAAATTGAATTTAATACCTCTAAAATACAACTTACCGCATTTTGGCTGAACATTTGGACCGCGGATAGGTGTTTTATTATGCACTAATTGATTCGTAACCAAAAACTGAGTAGAATACAGCATCGCAGGACACCATCAATGAGTTAAGAAACGACAGAATTTTCTTAAACAGCATTGAAACTGGTGATTAAGTGTGGCGTTTTCAATACAATCTAGAATCCAAACGACAACGTGTAGAATGGTAGCATCTAGATGAGTCTAACTTGAAAAAACGCCTTAAGAGAATTAAAAGTGAAGACGATATGGATTTGTTTTTACGACTGAATGGGAATAAGCCATAAAGAATTCGTTGTACCTCGCCCAACAATGTATACTATGTTTTATTTTGGTGTTTTAAAGCGTTTGTGCTACGTATCTTACCCTATGGTGTGGCGTCCCTTACTTATGGCAACACGTAAACGCTTTCAAGGTAAATGGTTATTGTAACTTAGTTTTTGTCATTTAACAATTCCAATTTATGGTTACGTAACTCTCTTTTTATTTTTCCATAGAAATACGCTCCTGAACCATTTTAGTTACCCGGCGCGTACTTAAAATTGGTACGAGGTCCACGACTCCTTTTGGGCAAATCTAAATTTGTAATGCAGCGTCCATATTATGCATAACAATTGGTTAACAGTAAGTAGTGATAATTTGAAGTATGCTGAGGTTAAGGATTAATAAAGCTAATGTCTCTACTTGGAAGTAGCAACGTGTGGGAACGGAACAAACAAAAGATTTAAGCTAAGGTAGCATTCAACTTATTTTAATAAACCTTGCTCAGCATTTTCTTGAAAGAATATTTGCTGTTTGGACTTGTTGATATAAAAATATAATAATTGCTGGTGACCTGCAGCTAAAGTAATTCATTACCCCCTTTGTAGCATTTTTCTAAACGTTTATGATAATATTTCATTTTAGCAGCTTCTGCAATGGTGTATCCCACCAATATGGTTACAGTCATCTCTTTTAAGAAACTCAAATTTTAGTTTACGTGGCTTCTTGATCTAAGGAAGTATTATTTTAGTTTACCATTGTCATCCATATTGTTTATATAAAAATATCCTCAAAGTTATTGTCAGTTTTAAGGTTAGAAATTATGTCATCGTTACTTCGTGTTCTATATTACTGTAATTTTGTGATTCATTTGTTTTGATTAATAATGATTAACGTTGGCGACAATGACATCATTGTCATGGGACGCAGAATGTTGACACGCTAAAGTATGCCGACTCAGGAAAAGTTAAAGTATCTTATTTGGTTCAGGTTAACTTTTTATAAAAATTGTTTTGCATATGATAGCTAGAGAAAAACAACAAGGATAAATTTAAGCCTTAGTAATTTTTCGAATTCTGCCGAATATGATTTTTAATTCGCTTTCTGAAAAAAAAATGCGTCTGCTGGTAATTTTACAAAGAGCATAATAAGACAACATTGAGACTTAAGTAGGTGTAGTTAACCTTTGAATAACTAAGTATCGAATTTGATTAGTCAAATAATGCTCGTAATTGAATAGTACCCGGTTGGTGAATTTTACCTTCAGTAAGAATTAATTCCTGAAGTGGTAACAACTTTGTGCTCGAAAGGTATATTGGTTGAGAAACTTTCAAGCATTAACCATGTCACAAAATTTCCAGTAAGCTCTAGTTAAAACTACTGGAATGAGTTCGACATAGTTGATTTAGTTGTTTCCGTGGTATCTGCAATCAAAACTACTCATCAGGTATTTATAATACAAATTGTAAAACTATAACCTACACCTACCATTAATTAATGAATATTTTTACTGTATAAACTTATAAACGTTCTTGTTATTAATTTGAAGAAATTAGAAACTAACTTTGTTTGCCGAAAACGTTTTCCATTAAGGTAAATGTTTTAATATATTTGCTATTTGCAATTAATTAAGTATTCGTGTAGAAGATGAGAGCTTATTGAGGAAAGTATAGCTCCTTTATATTTTAAACATACAAGTAAAACTTTAATTGCAAATTAAAACAATACACCCTTTATACAAATATAACCTCATAGTTCTTACAGTGTTAAATGTCGAAAACTCGTTTATTGGTCCTTATTTTTGAGAAAGATATTCATTTTCAAATGCATTATATAGCATAAGAAAGCTTTTCTATTATGTTGTATGCTGCTCAAAAGATATTTCTCTAAAACAATTCCTTCAAAGTTGAATGTATTGGAATTTCCGTTAAGATGGCGTATTATGAATCTTGAATTTCAATTTAGTTTCGAGAATTGCCAATATCAGACGTATTTTACAAATTTATATTAAAATACTCATTAGTTTCACTACACTTCACACATTAAACTTTCTTGTGCTTAATTAATATTAATATATGTACAAGTTTTGTTATGGTACAAGGTTGAAATTAGTAAATCTGCTTAATAATTTCTAAAATGCTAGAAAAAGGAGCAAGCGAGTACCAATTTATTGACGAATCTTTAGTTCAATCCATTTTTGATTTTTAATGAAGTCGTTCTTCGCTTTCTTGATAAGATGTTAATTTTACTTTATTTTTAACAGATTATGAAGTGATTAGCACGTGCATGTAGTCCCGAGAAAAAGCAGCTTACAACGGACAGTTTTACCGCCATAGCTTATTTTTCATAATCCGCATAAGAAATTACTAATATTTTAACTGGTGTTTATAATTTTTTGAAGTGTGTTGAGTTGAGTTACTGTTTCAAGTTCCAGATGTTAACAGTAAATTTATTCATTATGAGTGCCGTTGATGCTGATTTTTTTTGTTGGACAATGCTTTAATAGCTTTGAAGAATTTAAGCGGCTACTGCAAAAATATGAAGCAGAAAAATGACAAAAGATTACCATTCGCGCTAGTCAATCTGTAGAATCGTCCTCGAAATTTCTGAAGCGTAAAATTAATACAAATCTGAAGTACTACGAAGTGCCATATCAAAGGCGTGGATTCAAACCTCGTGGCACAGGATCGAGAAAGACAAGGTATGTAGCTCTGCGTTATCTGTAATCTGTAATTCTCAAAACGAGTATTTTATGTATTTTTTCAACATGCAGGAAATACTTTTATATGACTGCCTACACTACTTATTCGTGTTGTATCACATACTTTACAAAAAAAATTAATATCTATTTTGTGACAAGTATTCATAGTACACAAATTCTGCATTTTTTAAAATGTTTATTTGTATTTTTTTATTTTAGTATGCTGCGAATGAATTGCTCAACCTAATTTAAATTAAGAGCAAGCAGTTGTGGAACAAAATTAGAAGTAAAAATTTTCAGAACTTGAATAAAGGCCACGATTTAACATATGTATTGTTTTAGAGATTACGATTTTATACAGAGAACTTGAATATCTATTTGTAGGAAGTATTTCAACACTTGTCCTACAATAGAAAGTTGGACAAAGAAGATATTGTTGAAGTAGAAAATTATATTGCATTAGGGGTTGATAAAAAGAAAATTCAACACAAGCTTTTTTAGAAACTTTGAAAAACTCATTTTAAAAGATCTCCATAACATTGCAACTGGCTTAAAAAAAAAACAAGATAATAGTTTGGAAAATTTTGTACAATTACTTGAAAAAACTCCAAGAAGTATTAATATTAAAACTTCTTTAAATTCTACTTTTGCGTATTTCTATTTTAGATTGCAATATCAATGTTCTATGCTCAGATTTGAATGAATTAAAAGGTCTTTATTTTTCAACCGAAACCATGAGACAATCAATGGAAACCTGGCCTGAATTTATTGCTGTTGATAGCACTTACAAGTTGATTAATAATGGTTGCTCAGTATTTTTATTTCTAGTTGAAGATTCTGATGGTCATAGTGAAATTGTCGGTGTGTGTATGGCAGCATCTGGAGATAAATATACTGTGACCTTCTTCCTCAATTGTTTTAAATCAAAAACTAGTACTGCATGTAACAAAATTAGATGTTTTATGGGGGATAAGGATTTTGTTAAGAGAGATGTAATGAAAAAACTTTTTCCGGGAGTTCCAACATATATATGTTTGTTTCACTCTATGAAGACATTTAGGAGAGAAACCATCGAAACAAAATTGAACATCTCTAACCATCAAAGAGAACTATCTCTAGAATATATTATAAAATTAATTTATGCTGTTAACGACTATGAATACACTACATTTGATTTTTTTTCCAATGCTCCACCCGAAGGTACTACATTGGCCAGGAAGCGAGTTTTTTTTTACCTGGAAAATTTTGGAATTTTGCCGAACCCTTGCTGTTCCAAGCAAGGTAGGGATCTTTAACGTGCGTGACAACACTCACACACGGGACCTCCATTTTACCTTTCATCCGAACGAGGTTGTATTTTTGTGAAAAATGCTCGCCTAACATTTTTTAAGCGGACCGTGTCGGGATTCGAACCCGGGACCTTGGGCGTAGTAGTCACACACATACCACTACGCCACGGAGCCGCCTTCGACTATGAATACAACGAGATTTACGAAGAATTTGTTAAAGTGGTTCCACCATCAGTATTAAACTATTTTAACAACAATTGGCACAATATTAGAAGCGAGTGGACGGTATATAATATAACCAATTGCTTTTTGAATAATACAAATAATCGCCTAGAATCGATTAATAGTAAAATCAAGACCGTACTAAAAAAAAATAATACAATGTTGGAATTTGTTAAAGAATTTTTTGCTTATTTAGAATCACACAATTATGGTAGGAATCATTTTGTCACTAAACATATACAAAAGCGACATGTTTCATATTTTGAGGAAGACAGCTGTGAACATAAATATGAAATGTATTTGACACAGTATGCTTTTGAATATGTTTTAAAACAAATTATTTAGTTCGTTTTGTCCCCATTATTTCAAGTGAAAACACTATATCTACAGTTGCAAGTTCTTCTAAGACTATTAAAACCAGCATAGACAATTGTGAGTGCAGAAACTTTAAATCTATGCTTTTACCATGTAAACATATACTAGCTGTTAGAAACACTTAAGAATATTCCCAAATTTGATAGACCGTTTGTGACCAAAGATGGACAAGAGAATATTATGTCAACATTCACCGAGCAACGTCAAAGAATTTGACTGCCTCCATTAATAAAAACATTTGCGTCTCTCAAACGCCAGTACAAAAAAAAATTTTTGACTTGGGCACATAAAAAGCAGAAGGTGCATGTAGTCACCAATAGTCTTTATCATTTAGGAAATAGTGCTAGATAGTGTATTTGAGTATCGTATAATCATATTATAGAAATTGAATTATATTGGAAGCAGGGAATCGAAGTATCTGTTGTAGATATAAATGCTTTAAATGGACAAACTGATGAAGATATAATTCAAAATCACGCGAATAGATTTCATACAGAATGTAATGTCTTTATTTGTAACAGCAATATATTATGCTCTAAATATTGTTTAGCAATAGGCGAGGTTGCAATGATGTCACTTGATACATCGGCAACTTTAGAGCTGCCATCAAAAGAATGTTTGGTAAAAAATCACAATTGTGAATCATTGTTTTAAATCCAGAAGGAAATATTTATCAGATATAATACAATTAGTGCAATATGATTTTACTTTTAGCAGCAAGTAGTGCTCAAAGTATTTCTGCGTGCTATACAATTAATTTATTGCAGGAGGATGATATTGAAAATGAAATACAAAATTTTGTAAGAAGGTAATACTATTTTTCAAATAATAATAATCTTAATCCAGACGTTTCCAATCACACTCTGAAAATTCTAATGTGGCTGAAAACCAATTAAAACTAAACTAATACTGTTCTTTCTGACCTAATAATGCCAGTAAAGATTAAAAAGAGGGGTCGTCCCAGTGGAGCTGATACAACAGTGATTGGTTTGAAGAAAAAAAAGAAGGCCGTTCTAACACTTTTTGTAGAAAAAAACAATGTTTCTAAAGCAGAAATTATTCTAAAATATTGTTACGAACTATTAGGCAACCAGTCAAACACGCAAGCGTATAAGCAAAGTATATTCCACAGAAATCTTGAACCTTCCATCAAACAGTAGAATATGAGTCATCTATTTAATTATAGGGTATATATAAGATCAGTGAAAGGTGTACTAAGTGGGTCTATATCCAAATGTCGTATATAAATCATATCGTGTAAAGTTAGTTAGTTATGCAAAAGTCTTATAGTAAATACAAATTTGTGTTATGTGAACATGTATATTGTACCGCCAGCTTGTACATAAATAGACAAAGTGTAATAAATAAATTATAGTAGTGTATAGTGTTGTTAAGAAGACTTATGGTTAAAGATTTGGTTAAAGAAGATATTAGTGCTTGCAAATTCATTAGTGTGATAGTGCTTCATTGTTAATTGGACTGAAAACATCTCCAAATAACGCATATACTGTTAATTAGACCTGTGAAAAGTGATTAATAAAGACTTTTATTATTACTTGTTCTAAATTAGTGAAACGCGTCAGCGGTAACCCACTATAATATGTTTTGGTAACAATAATATAGAAGTGTTAAGTGCCATCTTACGTAAGGACTATTTAGTTACAGAAAATGATTTAGAATTGAACCATGAATTCATAAATGATGCAGTTATAGGTATAAAACAATATCGATTTGACTTGTATATTTCATTAATTATTTTTTAGACGAACCTGTTCAAATAGAAATGTTGTCCCCATATATGGAAAAAGATGGTTTTATAACGTTGCAACGGATTTTAGAAATAAAATGGCAAAAACTATTTGGAAGTGTTCCTGATGCCATGAGCAAATTTCTACAAAAAGATGTATTTGTTGTGACTGCTGTCTGCAATGGCATCGCTTTCGCTGTGTTGTGTTGATTAGGATACCTAATAAATCTTCGTGGTTTTGTTACAATTGCATGCAGCTATAACTTACGTGTTAGTTATGAGTGATAAAATTAGGTAATGTTAATTTATTGGCATTTAAGCACTATCTTAACATTTGGGAGACTAGTCAACAATCAAATATTTGTGTCAAATATTTTACTAGATATTTGATTAGTGCTTGAGCTGAGGATTAATAGGAGTTTATATTACCAATTTTCTGTACCTCTCCTCTCCAATTTAAAACCTTGAGATGCACCTACACTAAGTCATGTGTAGTGGTTGTACAAAGTTGTAAAAATCTAGCTTTTGGAAATTATAATAAAAAAGAAGTTGTTAACAGGAACTCTGGTTTTCCGCGTCAAAGCCAGACATCCTAACCACTACACTACCCTTTGACATACACAAACATTTAATTTTTAAAGTATTTACTCCTAAAGTTTTATTACATACTTTTAACACGGCAAAAATTTTGAACTTTAATTATGTGATCGAAATTATTTTGAATGAAATATAAAATTATTTTTATCAACAAAGCCATAATATAAATTGTAGTATAACAGACGATTTATACTGTGGCTTTGTAAACACCAAAGTACGTCACTAATGACTTCATAACCTTTCCTGTGTGGTTAATTTTAATTTCTATCCGCAGTTAGTGTGCCGATAGCCTCGGAGTTTTGGTAAAGTTGCTTAAGTAACTACAACAATTTTGTCATTTAAAAATCATTCCCTAATCTCTTAGATGCGAGTGAAGTGTATAAAATAAATAACCTCTTGTTACACGAACCTTACGCACACAGGGTGTGTGTGTAAGTCATTCTTGGATGTATAAAGTGCTTTTTAAATGTAGTGGATTCTTAAATGATTGAATGTAGTAGTCACTTTTCCTTATTAGGTAGAATGGGTTTGCTAGGTCCCGGAAAACGTTTTCTAACAAGTTACTTTAGAATACCTAACAAGTTTAGTATATATTTATATGTGCTTGCGATTGAGAATATTAAGACAAGATATGTGCATTTTCCATTTCGAATGGACCTGCACCTTGCCGAAGTTCTAAATTACTAGAACAGGTGAAATGGCTTGCGTGTTCTAATGAGCTAAAGAGCCAAACTACAGGTCCAACCAAAGTAGTAGGGTCGTTAGTGAGGAACCAGACTAAGACAGGTCCCCGAAAGAGGGCAGCGGCTCTTTCGGTACTTAGATTGGCAGAGACCATAGGGGTCGGTATGGCAGTCTAAGACACACTACCGCGATGTGGAAAGCAACGGAAACCACCACATTATCTCCCAAGTACACAGCGTACCTAAATTATAATAAAATGATGGCATTCTCTGGGGTAAAAGATTCCGGAGTTAAAATAGTCCCCATTCGGATCTCCGGGAGGGACTACTTCGGAGGATGCGATCGGAAAGTTAAAATAAGAGTCGGGAACATTCTGCGAGTCGGAGCGTGGAATGTTAGAAGTATGAAGCAAGTAGGTAAGCTAGAGAGCCTAAAATCGAAATGAATAGGTTATCACTAGACATAGTAGGGATCAGCAAGTTCGGTGACCAGAGGCGGGGATTTTGGAGTGGAGACTTCAGGGTAATTCATACAGGAGCAGAGGACGGAAATTTGGGTGTGGGGATAGTTATGCGGAAAAAGATAGGACACTGTGTGGAAAATTACTTACAAAAGAACGAAAGAGTACTCATGGTTAGATTAGAATCTATACCGGTAAACACAGTAATAATACAAGTATACATGCCCACCTCTAGCTACAGTGACGAAGAGGTAGAAGCCATGTACAAAGATATCGAAAACATATTAAGATACGTAAAAGGACATGAAAATTTAATAATTACGGGGGATTTTAATGCTGTGGTAGGTGAGGGTAGGGAAGGAGCGGTAGTAGGTTTATTTGGTTTAGGAACGAGAAACGACAAGGGAAATAGGCTGGTAGAATTTTGCGACAAGAACAATTTAATCATCACAAACACATTATTTCAACATCATGCTAGAAGACGATATACGTGGAAGATGCCAGGAGATATAGGACGATATCAAATAGATTACATTCTTGTTAGACAACGGTTTAGGAATCAAGTAAAAGACTGTAGAAGCTACCCAGAAGCAGATATAGATACTGACCACAACATCGTAATTATGAAGGCCGCACTTAAATTTAAAAATCTGAAAAAGAGGAACGGAAAAAGGCACTTGGACTTAGAGAAACTAAAAGGCAAAGATATTCAAGTAAGATTCGAAAAAGTCAAATGAATTGCTGAATGATATCGCGAAAATATCTGAAACTAAGGAAGTAGAAACAGAATGGAATAACATTAAATCCAACCTAGACATGGCGGCCAGAGATATTTTGGGGTATACACAAAAAGAAAATAAGAAACCATGGATAACAAAGGATATCGTGAATTTAATAGAAGAAAGACGAAAATACAAAAATAAATCAGACGAAACAGGAAAACAGAGATACAAAGCCATAAAATGGGAAATTATTCGAAAATGCAGGAAAGCTAAAGAACAATGGATTGATGAAAAGTGCAAAGAAGTACAAACTAAGATGGAAATAGGAAAGACAGACGAAGCATACAAATTAATTAGAATGAATTTTAGGGATATAAAACCGTATAGCAAAAATATAAGGGACGCACAAGGAAACGTCATTATAGAAAACGTAGAGAAAGTGGGTAGATGGCAAGAATATATAGGGAATTTATATGCAGGAGAGGAACTAACTGCATTAGAACAGGAATCAGACATTGAAAATGATGACTTGGGATATCCTATACTTCGAGACGAGTTTGAATTAGCATTAAATAGTCTGAAAAATGGTAAGGCGCCGGGTACAGATAAGGTGCAAGCAGAAACTCTAAAAGCCGCTGGACAAGCAGTAACAGAACGTCTCTTCCAACTTGTAAGCTATATGTATGAGACAGGCGAGATACCCAAAGATTTCAAACGTAGCATCATAGTAACTATACCAAAAAAGAAAGACGCGGATAGATGTGAAAATTTTCGAACAATAAGTTTGACAGCACACGTGTCAAAAATATTAACTAGAATTGTGCAAAGACGAATGGAAAAACGAGCTGAAGAAATACTAGGAGAAGACCAATTTGGGTTTAGGCGAAACAGGGGAACACGGGAGGCTGTTTTAGCTCTGAGAGTGATAATGGAGAAAACAATAGAAAAGGGAAAGCATGTATATAGGGTTTGTAGATCTGGAAAAGCATTCGACAATGTAAATTGGAAAAAAATGTTTGAAATACTCAAAAGGATTGGAATGAGTTATAAGGATAGACGAATAGTACATAGCTTATACAAAGAGCAAACAGCAGTAATAAAACTAGAGCAGTAACGTAGAGAAGTAAACATTAGGAAAGGGGTGAGACAGGGATGTGCCCTATCCCCATTGATTTTTAACTTGTACATAGAAGAGGCAATGAATACTGTCAAATGCAGAAAGACATTTGGAATTACTATGCAGGGACAAAAAATTGATATGCTTAGATTTGCAGATGACATAGCGGTATTAGCATCTAGCAAGGAAGAGTTAGAAGCGGCTCTTAATGAAATGGAAACGGTTCTAACAGAGAGATACGGTATGAAAATTAACAAAACTAAAACTAAAGTTCTAGTTTGCAAAGGTGGGGAAAATAAATCAAAAACAAGTATTTAACACGAACTTACAAGAGGTTAAGGATTTCTGCTACCTAGGAAGCCAAATAACGCAAGATGGGAAAAGCACAAAAGATATAAAACAAAGATTAGCACAAGGTCGTGCTACATTTAACAAGAAAAAGCAACTATTGTGCTCAAAGACCACAAACATAGAAACAAGGAAAAGATTGCTTAAAACATATGTGTGGAGCACAGCACTGTACGGCTGTGACAGTTATAGATGCAAACTGTGCATATTTCAAGGAAATCTGTAGGTTAGTTCAGAATAGGGAACAATGATGGTACGCGTCTAACCAGTTCTAGGACTGAAGACCTAATGATGATGATGATGTACATTTTGTGCTTTAATTATTGTTGTGAATGATTAAAGATTCTTATATAAACGTCTAGAATAATAAACCTTATCGTTTTGTTAATTGATAGACAGTTTATTCATTTTCATTTTTATTGTCGCAAGGTAGTTCAAGAGGATAATACTTAAGAAGTATTTGATTGGGTAAAGTCAGAACTGCCGTACAAATTTGTTATTCACTATCGTAGCATAAATAGATCCTATAGAACTCTGCCAGATCTCCTTTCACACTTTCTTGTTCTGGATTGCTCTGGATTTTATTGCTTTAGTCAGCTCGTAAAAAATTAGGCGGCGTCTATCTTAAACAGCCATGGAGAATGGTATTCATAAATAATAGTAATTCCAGCACTCCATAAGCACCTACATCACTCTTCCGTTGAATTATTCGTCACCAAAGTAGTACAAAACTGGGACTACGACAATCAAGATCATCTCTTTATGGCCAAATGCATGTGTAAGACAAGGAAACAAAATAAATGGCTCTTTATGGATTTAATATGTGTAGAAGAAAGATAGACATGCATCAATCTAATTACATCAGCTTGTCGGTCGGGAATTTTATTCACTTGCTATTTTAAAATATCATAGCAGAGTAAGTAATGGTACACAATAAATGATTGGTAGAATTTGCAAATATATAATGCCTATTAGCCGCTTAGTAACAGTATCTAGGAATAACCATGCAAATCCTTTTGCAATGTCAGCACAATCTTAATTAGCCTCAAAGTTTGCAAGTCCCATTTCATCAAATTTTAGCACATCTAGTAATATATTTATAAAATAAAACAATTTTAAAATCTTATAATAAACACAATTGCAAAATTTTATAATATGGTACTATTGATTTTGCACATTCTAAATTTGCTACATACAGTGTAAAAGTATACATTGCAAAAGAGATTCATTTATAAATTCGATTGCGAAAATGTTACCTTACGAAGAGATTGTTTTAAAGTAAGCAATACGCATACCGTAATTAATAATTCCCATGCAACTGTGAATAAAGAAGTAAATTTTAAACGTAATTTGCGTAAATGTGGAATTGGTGAATGCAATTATTTGATTTTGTAATATACAATGAAGATTGCAAATGCTTCAATATACAAAACTATTCAAAATTTTATTGAATAATTAAACTGAGGACACACGTTGGAGATTTAAATCACATGCATGATTTGGCGTCAATTTAAGAATGAAAGAGGAAGATATTTAATATTGTTGATTGCGAATTGAGGAAGCGCTTTGTGGAATTTTGCAAGTATTATTTTTAAAGTATTGCTTGTAGCTGATATTTAAGTATATGCCATTTTAGTTTAAGATGGAATAAGCCTTAATCATACAATATTTTTGTGTAAGAATCTAAACCAAAAAAGTTAGTGTAAGGGTTCAAAACACTCTGATTTTTAATAGATTATCTGTCTATGATTTTTTGGCCAAACAAACCTTACAAGCATGGGAATCAAAGCCTGGTAAACTATCCATAGAAGAAGAGATTGAGTTCTGTAAATTTAAACCTACATTACGTGAAAAACATTTTTGATAATTAAGTACTTGTTATGAATAAGATTATGTTTGAACGAAACTATGTTGTAAATATTTTATATTCTTTGTACGAGAAAATATTTTAGCCCGATAGGTGCTTTGTGATATGCTGTGTTTGATTTTATTTTATAACCTCCAGCTTTTCCGTTGAGCTAGCCAGGCAAACTAAAGTTAGAGAGGAAGGTAGGTCTACAATTTCAAATTTTACAATTTTCTGTATCTGTATTACAGCATCAATAATCTAGCAGCGCATTTCACCGTGCGACCATTATCATAGCACGTTTTTAGCGGCACATCAAAGCCATGCGTTATTACAGCACTTTAGCGACACCCAACGTGCGGCCATTGTCACATTATATATATATATATATATATATATATATATATATTTATGTAGTGGTTTTAAAAGGTTAAATCTACATATAAACAAAGCAATTTGAAACACCCTGTATAGAGGAAACAACCAGAATTTACGTGCGAAATTTATTTCATTTAGTTCAGTTTAATGTAACAAGTATTAACAAAAATTTACAATTAATGATTAAAATTTAGTAGGTTTGCAAAGAAAATAAATGGTAGAAGCCAATGCAATTAATTTATTAATTTAATTGAGTTTAATTGAACGGCTATTTACGTATAATATGCATAAAAGCATGAAAAATCAATAAATCCAAGGCGAATAGCGTTCGTTATAACAAACAAATAAATCGGTTGGGTTGAAATACCATGAAAAGAAGCTCCTAGAAATGTTGCGTTAAAACGTCGGTTAATTAAACACCTGCATGTTTCTAAATGTCAAGTTTCTCTTATTTTTATAGATAACAAACAAGTTTCAAGAATATTGGTTAAACAACAGTCGCTAAAGCACGTAATTTGGTCCACAAGCAGTTGTAGAACGTGGACAGGAATATCGATTCTCTACCACTCAAACAAGGTTAGAAAGAAACATAGGATATGCATACGCAAGAGATAGCGTTAATATAGGCGGGATTTTGAAGACGTCAATGGATATATTATTGGTCGATATCGCTAGTTTTAAAACAGACAAACACGGGGATATTTGAAGTCGGGTTTATTGGAAAATATCGTAACGACGCGCTAAATTTCGAGGATTTCGAAAACGGTTGGAACAAAATTTGAGGAAGTGTTATTTTAAATTAGATTTTTCACAGTAAAAGTGGCCGGAGAGGTTACAGTCGAATCATATAAATACTCGATGAATTAGCACGGCTCTCTCTCTTTTTAACTTCGTTCTAATAGTATTTACATCGCTTCAATTACGAGTTTATAAGTATAATTAATTTTAAATTAAATAATACAGTGTTGGCCTCATAAGTTGATACGCGAATAAGTGTCGAGTCTAAATTTTTGAGGTGCAATATTGGTTTTAAACAAGCTCATGAAGTGACGTGAAGTAATTAAACGTATATGAAATTGAATTTAACTAAATTATGCGATTATGAAAGAAGAGAAATTAATTTGGATTTGGAAATGGGATGTACCGTGAAGGCAGCACATGCAGCCCAACATAAAAAAATGTTCTTCTACAAATAGCTAGAGGCGGCCATCAGAGCAAAGCGAAACAACTATACGGCATCGCCAACGAAGCAGAGATCTTATAGAAATTCAGCGTAACGCTTTAAAATTGTTTTTGTTATAAACTATGAAACTATGAATATTGTGTGACGCGTGATAAGTGAATTTTGAAGGTATTGGGCATTATTTTGCGTATCGAAAATAATACGTATAACTAACTGTATTATGGTATTTAAATAGAAATCTAAAGGGTATAAAGGTATATAAAGCTTATTAACGTTCCATCAGGAATTTAAACATTTTATTGTGACGAGTACATGGGGTTTTTGTTTGCAGTCAGCGTATGCAAGGTTAAAAGCATACATTATTCATAATTAACTGGGTTATCATAAGCTCACCATACTCCAGAGTTTACGTAAATTTAAAATAAATTATAAAGAAAGAATGAAAAATAAGATATTATTCAAGGCCCATTTACTCCGGGTACATTCTATGTGTTTGATAATTTAAATTAAAATACGGGACATTACAAAATTAGGATTTATAGAGGTGTAACTTGATCACTGAAATGTGGATAATAATGGATTTTTATTTGTAAATAGTGAAAAATAAATATTGTATGATTGTTGTATTTTGTGGTTTTATTGAGAGTGTGCGTGAACGGTGCAGAGCATAATAGTGAATATAGGTATCCAAGAAAAGGCCCAACTGAGCTAGCCTGGGAACTGAAGAAGAATTAAAATTAAGAAGAGAAGAATCTAGGTAAGAAGTTGTTTGAATTTTTTTATTTTTGGTAAAATTTTCGATTTTTATATAAATTAATTTTTGAATCTACTGAGAATCCCGACAGGTAAACACGGCAATATATATATATATATATATATATATATATATATATATATATATATTGCTTAAGAATGTTTAAATGCACTGGTTACAAAAACTTAATTGTGTACTAATCCTACATTGGGGGTTTTCACAACTTAGAGGTAATAGTTTAATATACAGCTAATCTATCATTTGTTTCTAAAACCTTCTAGTAGTATTCAAACAGGTGTATTAGTGTCGTTGTTTATGTGTATTTCAGGTTGGTACAAATTTAATTATTCCTCGTGTGAAACGCAGACAAGAATCACTTTTCTCATAACGAGCATTGCTATTCCTTATTATTGCTGCCGAGGTTTCCCTTAAAAATCCTCGTATTTCGAGATTAGGTGGCGTCCTACGTACTTCCTGAATAATACGTACGTTCCACACGGAAGCATTCCCGAACCGACTTCAAACACTTATACCACCCTTCCCACCGGTTTAGGAAAACTATTTTTATTAGTACAGTGGAAGTTTTTGGTACTTCATTGAGACACCGTATATTTAGTGAGATACTACATTGAGATTCTATGTGATTTACCAGCTAGATTTTCGGCGTCCAGAATTGTACGTAACAATTTATTAAAACTCGACTTAAGCACTAACCGTTCTATTCTGATTTATATAAATGTTAAGTGTATTTATTTTAACAATTCGAATTACAATTTGTCATATCGCTAGTGAATAAATAAACAAACTGAACTGATTGTCAAATCGTGCGGTTTATAAGCCTTCTTCAGTATAAGTACCAGGAATTAGATTTGTCCTGAGTCTTTGCATAATATATGACTACTGCAGCTTCCAATCAATCCATTGTTGATTTAATAGTTTTATATATTTCAATTTTGGATTATTCGGCGTCATCAACATATCATTATAAGAGAGTTCTGGTGTTGTCAACGAAGATTTAAAACTCGACATCTGTAGCTGTAATTCAATTACAAAACATGATTCGAAATATTTTCAGCTCCCTTTGAAGAAATCAAAGAAAAGTCAAAATTTAGTTAAAATTATTTAAAAAAGTTAAGACCATTTAAAGCTTTATATAATATTTCATTAATGCATACCAAATTTTTTTACCTATAGTATAACAACTCCACCTTTATGGATACTCGCACCCTCTAAATAAAAAGAGATGTTGTAGAAACAGAAAACTTGAAATAATTTTGTTGATTACACACTCAAAACGACTTTATATAGCGGTAACCTAGATTTTTCTTGACTAAGTCTTGAAATATTCTTATAACATGTATAGAACATTAAGAAATCAACAGAACTATATTTAAGGAATAAGGCCCATTTTGATAAAAAAGAAAGGAGATCTAGTGTTGTTTTAGGTGAAATAGTTGTAAATGATCTACTGAATATAGTTTCTTAAAGCGGTGCGCGCCTTTTCATTATAATTAAGACACACTCACACATGATGCATGTCACAAAACTTTGCTAAGTTTAAGAAACAACACAATGACTCTTAACTGTAGACTTTTTGCTTTTTCATCAAAAGTTTTCAATAACAGAAACTATGTCGGTTGCAGCAAAACTTTGATTTATTTCGTAATTTCCTCAAATGTTAAGTATATATCATCAAGTGGTGTCATTGTTAACGTTTTTGTCGAGAAGCTTAAAGATTTGTGTCCAGCAAGTCCAATAATAGACTTTGATATAATTTTTGCCAATGCTATTTTTATGGTAATAATTGCAAAGCGCTCACCTGCAAACGAACAATAAGTTTAAATTTTTCAGGTTCTTAATTACCGATACAACTTCGTGGTCCTATACTAAAAGGCATGAAGCAACTTGTTGGTCTTGAAAAAGAATTACTTTTGGAGAATCGTTCTGGATCAAATTTTTGAGGATCAGGAAAATATTTTGGATCATAATGAAGTCCTAGGAATGAAATACATACTGAATTTCCTTTCGGAATAACTATGTCTGTTCCAGGCAGCTTGTAATCTTTTGTACATGTACGGTCCAGGAACGGGAATGCTGGATATTTGCGAAGAGTTTCTATTAAATAATCTCTGTATAAATAAAATCCATAACAAGTGCATAGCTTACCGTTAATAACCATATCTAGATAATACATTTTATTGATATCTTCATATGATATATTTTGTAAATCTGAAGTACATTTCTGAATCTCATCTCGAACCTTATCCTGTATGTCAGGGTTTGCACCAAGTTCATACAAAGCGTACGAAATTGTAATGGATGTTGTATCTAAACCAGCGATGAAAAATTGCGCAGCTTGGGCGACTAGCTTATCACCATCTAGAAATAGATTATTGTACACATAATATTATCTAATATACTAGTATAAACGACACCATGCATTTTTTCGGTGCACACTTTGTTTGACAATCAACTATTTGGTAAAAGAGATTTTTGGCTTTTAAACCTATGTACTATCACTCATTTGTTATATCAGCTATCGATTCTTCGACCAAAATAACTCATATAATATCACCTTATTAGTACATACAACCCAGTTTCAGTGTTATCGCATCTTTTATACACAGGATCACAAAAAATCCGATGTCAGTACCCGTTTATCTTACTCCTTTCAGCAAAATACTAATTTACATCCAGATAAATTAAAAGTAAAGTGCGCGAAAGAATTTATGTTTTCAAAGTTGATGTTAATCGACAAAGCTTAAAATATTCGGAGATTGTGCAATTACTTGCTTTTGAAGAAAAAAATTATAATAAAAAAGGCAAACACTTTATCTACCATATGAGCAAAGTATTTAAAGTTAAAGCAAACATTAAACTCGACATCAGAATGTGCAGAATTATTTGTATTTCTAGAAAATCTGTCTGATGCCAAGAGAAAAAACATTAAACTTGTTCAAGGCCTGTACAAAAAAATCTATGTCTAAAACGTTATAAAAGTTTGCAAAAATATTGTAATATCCAATCTCGGTATGAACATTTGTTTATAGATTGTCTTAGTTATGAGTTTTGCTGGAACGTTTGGATAAAACCACTAAATAAACAATAATTAACGTCCGTGTGTGAGGGAAAATACGCACACACATACACGAGTAATGTACCCCACAATCTATATATGTATAATAAAATAGAAATTATTAGAAATTATTAAAAATTGTTAAAGAAACTTAAGTATATGCAACAATGTAAATTCAAGGATAAATATAAAAAGTTTAATAACATTCAAGTTGTGAGAACGTATGCAATACATTGTATTCCAGACGATAGTGATACTGCAGATGGCAGGTCACAGACGGTTAAGAAACCGCAATTACATAGAAATTAAGATTGTTACATTGTATAATGAATCGAATTACGAAATAAGCAGATATAAGCTCTGCAAGTTTCCACAGACATGTGAGGGGCAGGGACAACATAAATACTCCGGGAGCCCGAAGACTATCAGTCAGTCTTGAGCATTTCAGCTTTAACATTGCAGTTTGCTTAAGCTACTCACCCTTATTAAACTCCAATTATTATTTAATTTTCGACTTAGAGTATTTGAAATCAGTTTGTCAAAACTCAATTATAATTTCTGTTTACCCAAATAAATTTTATTACAAATATTTGAAAGAAGTTTTTAGAAAGACCGCTCTCAAGGCCCGAAACGTAACTGGGGCAGTCGGTTGGATCCAGAAAGGCACTACGAATCCAAAAATCGAAGAACTCATGAGCAAGAATTTCAATTCACAATTTGGAAGAACCCAAACAGAGTTAAAAGAAGTACAAGCATCGACCGAATCCAACCAAACAAATTTGGAAGAGGTACAGGCATCGACCAAATCCACACCTAACAAACGTGGACAAAGTACAAGAATCGACCGAGTCCATAAAAGCGACGATGAAAATTATGTAAGTTTATTTATCCTTAAAAGCAATTGATTTCTTTTATAAATTATTTGATATTAGCTAGTAAAGAGATTTTTGATTATTATTTTATGTATGTACAGATATTTTTTTAATTTATTATTGCAATTTATGCCATTTAATGAAAATAATTTACTTATCTACCAAGAGAAATTATTTTCAAATACAAGATAATTATTTTTAAAACAAGATAATTTTGAAACATGAGAACTGAAAAGACGTATTTATATACGCAATTATTAGTACAATTATTACAAATTATAAATAAACCAAAAACATAACTGGCGCACGAATTATTAATACAAAATAAAAACGAATTCAATTCCGCAAGTCTGAAACGTATTAATAGAGGGCAATTAAATCTTACCACTTTATCACCGAAAGCTTATAGAAACGATTTATTTACAGTTTAACCTTCATCAAAATCTATAATTAAACACCTAGTGTATAATTGTAAAACGTTTTTTAATTCACTATTAAAAGTAACTAATTGCCAGTTGAAAACAAAGCGTGCAAATCTAAAGCGCAATGATTCTCATATAAATTATTACCGAAAACCCTCACTGAATAAAATCATTTAGACAAAACGAACTTTATGAAGCATAATTAAATATTTTTCAGCATGAAGATATCTAATTATACAAAATCATTAAACAATTTATTTAAATTCATCACCGAGACTGAATACAAAAACCTTTCAGGAACTTAAAACTTATAATTTAAACAATTTGTATAAATAATAAATAAGACATTGATGCAACTACTGTAACGAAACGGTAGATTAAAAACTTGCAACTCTATATTAAAACATTCAAGGTAATTAGACAATACAATTGAAAGGAAGAATAGTTATGCACTTATCAATTACAACACCTACGGAGACGAGATAATTAAAGCAGACTCGATTAATCAACAGGACTGACATAAAATAAAATCATAACCGGCGCAACAAAACGTACAAAGTACAACGCAATTATTTCAATAAATTATTAATCACAAAAACCTTTTAGAAAATTAAAACCCGCGACAACTATAAAATATACAAAACCAAGGTTACAGCAATTAACCAGACATTACAAAGCACAAATTCCTCAATTCAGTTATAACACCGAATAACTACGTATAAAATACAAGTAAAACGATTTTTTTAAATAACCCAACAATCCAAACTGAAAAGTAACAATACAAATTGTAAAGTAAATCCCAATTTTTACAAAAACTTAATATTAACTAAAACCGAAAGTAACCATTAATTATTAGAACAACCCTTAACGATCATGAGTTCAGATATAAAGACTTATCTCTAAAGTATACCCTAATTTAACGCAAATCAAGCCCTTCGACTAAATTCGAGTACATTTTACAAACCAGAAGATAACGAACGAAATGTACTACTTTTACGTTTAATAATAAGTAAACTGACCGGACGGGCACTAACGCTAATAGCCAGCCGAGACGATTTGGAGCAGTAGGAATACTTTAAACGCATATTAATAGCATATTCGGTGACCAATGCAACATCAAATGTCTTATCCGCAACCTAATAAACCCAAGAATGGGAAGTAACCAATCCCCGTATTAATTCGGAATGAAATGCCAAGACGTAAAAAGCTTAATTCTAACAAAATTAAAAATCGAAAAATCCGACCAAAATACCCGCTTTCTAAAGACCAAAATTTATGACAATATGACACTGGCACCTACATAAACGCATTACCAGAACGACTATCAAATAAAATAAGATTCCAACATCCCCAAAAACTAGAAGAAGCAATCAACATGAACATAGAAGAAGAAAACGTCATGTATTATCAAAACAGGCAATATAACCCCAACGTGAATAAAAGCTATTCACAAATGAAAACCATACAAGCCGCGAGACAAACAACCACCCAACCAAAATTTACTCCATTTAACGCACAAACAAATTAACCGCAAATCAACAACTTAAATTTTAATAACACAAATTTTAATAATCAATTCAAACAATTTCCAAGACCAACGTTCATCTCAAATTTTACGAAGCCCACATTCACACCAAGATTCAACCAAAATATGAACCCACAAAGACCAGCATTCAGAGCAA
Organism: Platerodrilus igneus; assembly: GCA_036346225.1. NCBI lineage: Eukaryota > Metazoa > Arthropoda > Insecta > Coleoptera > Lycidae > Platerodrilus > Platerodrilus igneus. The sequence goes on from JARFIW010001381.1 coordinate 592,707, forward strand.
ACCCTATTAGAAATACACCGACGATGAATAATAATAACCCTAACAATTATTACAAACCAACGCCTATGGACATTCCATCTGGTAACACTAGACAAAACACAAAAATATCGCAAATCCGACCAAGCCATAATCAAAAACGAAACTTTATCTCCAAAGAATTATTTCACCAAGAAGTAAAAAGACCTAGCGACGAATCAAATCAATTGGCAAATTACAAACCCGACAAACCATGCGAAAATTACGAAGAGAACGATAAAAAAATGCTTGCTCAAATTTTCAGATAGATCGATTTATAAACGACCAATCATAATTAATTTAAATAAAATCAATCAACAAGTATTGCCATATATAGAAATACCCCACGCAGAATTTAAATTACTAATCGATACGGGATCTTCAAAAACACTTATTAGCCCCCGAACCGTAAAGAAACATTACTTAGATTTTGTTAAAAGAGAACGCTTTAAAATTAAAACAGCCCATCAAACGACCCTACATCAATTCATAACTAATATACCCTTACCAAAAACATTCATTGTAAAAATGAAACACAAGTTTTGTATTTTAGAGTTTAACGATAAATACGACGGACTAATAGGAATGGACCTTCTAAGAAAATTAGGAGCCAATATTGATTTAAAAAACTGTTTGTTAGGAACAAAACACGGACAAATCCCCATTAAATTTCAAAATATCCAAACCGAGCAAAAATACAGCATAGAACCCCGAACAGAGAAAAAAATTAAAATTCCAGTAAATTCAAAAAAGATGTAGAAATTATATATCACATAACATTTCAATAAGGAGTAGAAACCCCCACCGCATTATTACAAATAAAAGATAATTATGCCACTGCGACAATCCTAAACTCAAATAACTACCTCGCAGAACTATTGCTAATAAATCCAATTAACGTAGAGGAATTAAATTTCAATGAAATGGAAATAGATGAAAATTTAGAAAACGATTACAACTCCGTAGAACACGACAAAATGTTAAGAGAAAATTTAAGTAGCATTTGCTTTAATATTGACGTAAACAAAGAAGAGGAGAGAGCAATTAAAAACTTATGTTTTAAATACCGCGATATATTCCATTGTAAAGGAATGCCCCTAACCTTTACCAATACAGTTAAATATAATATAGAACTAACATACAACAAGCCAATCTTTACAAAAGTATACAGACTACCTCAGGCAAGCCAGGAAGAAGCTGACAAACAAGTAGCAGATTTATTAGAACAAAAAATAATCCAACACTCCAACTCACCATGGAGCAGCTCCGTATGAATAGGACCCAAGAAATTAGACGCCCCAGGCAAGAGAAAATATCAAATGGTAATAGAATACAGAAAGCTAAACGAAAAACCGGTAGATGACAAATATCCACTACCCAATATCACCGAAATTTTAGACAAACTAGGAAAGTGTCAATATTTTTCAACATTAGATCTCGCATCAGGATATCACCAAGTAGAAATGGACGAGAAAGACACAGCAAAAATCGCATTTAATATACCTAGAGGACATTATGAATATAAACAAATGCCATTTGGACTAATGAACGTACCCGCCACTTTTCTACGAGTCTTGGATAATATATTACGAGGAATACACAACTAAAAATGTCTTGTGTACCTAGACGACATCATAGTATATTCAACATAATTGGTAGAACACATAGAAAGACTAAGAGAAGTATTTGAAAGACTAAGAAAAGCACATTTTCAAGTTCAACTAGACAAGAACGAACTTTTACAGAAAGAAGTATCATTTTTAAGACATATAATAACCCCTCAAGGAGTCATGCCAAACCCCGGTAAAACGAACGCAGTGCTAAACTACCCCCTACCAAAAACGAACTGAGAAGTTAACGGATTCTTCGGACTTACTGGTTATTACCCCAAATTCATTAAAGGTTACGCACAAATAACCAAGCCCCTGACAAATTGTTTAAAGAAGGGAAATAAAATTGAACACACCCCAGAATTCATTAAAGCCGTAGACAAAATTAAATCCAACAAATTTTAGCCACATTAGAAAATGCCGTAATATTTGCAAAATTAAATACATTACACTCTTGTATCATAGAACCAACTGATTTATTAAAAGAATTATTAAGAGTTAGATCATTTATAACAAATAGTAAATTACCCTTTGACGCAATAAAATCCCATTTCGAATGGACCTGCACCTTGCCGAAGTTCTAGATTACTAGAAGAGGTGAAATGGCTTCCGCGTTTTAATGAGCTAAAGAGCCAAACTACAGGTCCAACCAAAGTAGTAGGGTCGTTAGTGAGGAACCAGACAAAGACAGGTCCTCGAAAGAAGGCAGCGGATCTTTCGGTACTTAGATTGGCAGAGACCATAGGGTTCGGTATGGCAGGCTAAGACACGCTACCGCGATGTGGAAGGCAACGGGAGACCACCATATTACCTCCCAAGTACACAGCGTACCTAAATTATAATAAAATGATAGCATTCTCTGGGGTAAAAGATTCCGGAGTTAAAAAAGTCTCCCATTGGGACCTCTGGGAGGGGACTACTTCGGAGGATGCGATCGGAAGGTTAAGAATAAGACTCGGGAACATTTTGCGAGTCGGAGCGTGGAATGTTAGAAGTATGAAGCAAGTAGGTAAGCTAGAGAATCTAAAAATCGAAATGAATAGGTTATCACTAGACATAGTAGGGATCAGCGAAGTTCGGTAGCCAGAGGCGGGGAATTTTTGGAGTGGAGACTTCAGAGTAATTCATACAGGAGCAGAGAAAGGAAATTTGGGTGTGGGGATAGTTATGCGGAAAAAGATAGGATACTGTGTAGAAAATTATTTACAAAAGAACGAAAGAGTACTCATGGTTAGATTAGAATCTAAATCGGTAAACACAGTAATAATACAAGTATACATGCCCACCTCTAGCTACAGTGACGAAAAAGTAGAAGCGATCTACAAAGATATCGAAGACACATTAAGACACGTAAAATGACATGAAAATTTAATAATTACGGGGGATTTTAATGCAGTGATAGGTGAGGGTAGGTGTTAGAAATATTGTGCTTGTAATTTCATTTTGATATTACATACTTTGTATATATGTTTATTTGTAAGTTAAATGCAAGCGCATGTACTCAAATCAATGTTTAATTTATTTACAAAACCGTTTTAGTAGGCTTATTTCATCTCCTTGGAGATTAATCAATAAACAATTATTATTATGTCATTCACAATCTGAGTGGTAATAAAACTTATAAATTGTGTGTAAGTTTACTGCTTGCATTTATCATTGAACAGTCAATATTGTTTAATCGCTAGTTCAAAACTGTGTTCAATAAATGATAATACTGTTCTGGTCCTTCGAACTTACATCAGTCATTAATCAAATGTAGGATTACAAACACAGAGAACCATCTAAAGTGTCAATTTTCCTACATAAAAGTTGGTCCTTAGAGCTACGGATCTGACAACCAGCAAGCTAGCCAAGTCAACAAGAATCAAAAATCTTCAAATCAGTACTAACTATTTAACCGTCATAAACGACTTCTGCAAATTCATTGCTTTGCCAAAGCATATCTACTTATGCCAACCTTATAGCAACAAGGGTTAAATAGGTACACCATTAGTTTCAAGCAAGGAATATCAGGTCATTATTTCATTACCTTTACAAATTCCACGCAAAACCGGTGAGTGAAGTGTATGATTACATTTGTCAAAACTAGTGACAGATACATATTAATTGGTCTCTATAATCATTAATCCTTTCATTTTCTAGTTTTGTACATATGAATCTTATTCAATTTGCACTAACATCAAATTAGAATTTGCAGTACACCGTAAGTTAGAATTCAAGGATTCTCAGAACTTGGAATTATATGAACAGGTTTGATAAGCGGAAATTTGACAAGTACAGTAAGTATAGTTAAACACAACTCGAGTTCATTATCAGTTACAAACAGTAACATTATTTCAAAATGACTACAATTAGTGCATTAATTCGAAAACGTGGTCAAATTAAAGCCCGCCTAACGGGATTTAAAAATTTCTTGCATAGTATTACAGTAGCTAAACCAACTCCAACCATAATAGGAGAGTCACTCGATATTAAACTTATTTCTTTATCAGAGGTCGATCTTTTACAATTAAAAGAACGTCTTTTAGCATTTGAGGAAGTCTTTGCAGAATTTCAAAATATACATAGCGAAATTGTTGCATTAGAAGGCGATGATAATCTTGATCATCGTTACGAGGAATCTGTAGAATTTGAATGACCTTATTACGAGTTATTACCTCAAGCTAAGCATCTATATGCGCAAAATCATTCACAAAATCAAGATTTGTTACAGTTCGATCAACATTCTATCAACTCGTCTGAACCGTCAAATCAATTAAACCCGTCAAACTGCAGTAACGGTGCTAACGGTAAAAATAGTATTTCAAGTAAGCACATCACTAAAGTAAAGTTGCCAGTTTTACAAATACGAACGTATAAGGGGGAACTGAACAATTTTCTTGCTTTTATGAAACTTTCAAATCATTAGTTCATAATAATGATAAATTAGATGACATTTCTCGTTTTTTGTACTTAGAAACATGCCTCGGAGAAGAACCATTAAAGGTAATCGAATCGTTGGAAGTTAGAGCAAACAATTATCCAGTTGCTTTAGCTTTAATCGAAAAGCGGTATAAAAATACACAACTTATACTACACTCGCACATCAAAGGCATTGTTGATCATCCAAAAATCGTGAAAGAATGTGCATCATCTTTACGCCAATTTTCATATTTGTTGCAAGCGCACTTACGGGTATTAGAGGCACTAGGTGAGCCTGTACAAGCATGGTCTAGTATCTTACAATATCTGATAACAGATAAACTAGATTACCAAAGTAAGAAAGATTGGGAAATCGAAGTAACAAAGGGAAGCGACACCCCTAGTACAGAGATTCTCATGGCGTTTATAGAAAAACGATGCTCCTTATTAGAAAAAATAGAAAAGCATAAAACATCCCAATCAAATACGTCTTTACAATTGCAAAACGCGTCTAAGGTAAACAAAAAACAGTTTCATAGAAGTCAAAATTATTCTTTCGTTAGCTCTCAAAATGAAAATTGTGTTTTGTGTAAGTCTAATCACAGAATATTCACATGTAAAACGTTTCTAGAAATGCCAATAGCAACGCGAATAGCGGAAGTAAAGAAACACAATCTTTGTTTCAATTGTATGAGACCAGGGCATTCAGCAGCTGACTGCCGCTTAAGTCACTGCAAAAAATGCGATCGCAAACATTCAACATTGTTACATCAAAACGATGTGACACTTATTTCAAACGTAACTTCAGGCACTCCTGAAGTCAATCAAACAAATTTAGATATAGCAACAAACACGACCACGTTAGCTAGTCTCCCTAGCCACACAAGTACGTACGGCAAGTATTGCCAGATTTTACCTACGGCCATAATTTTGGTCTATGATCGTTATGGTGCACCGCATAAGTGTACGGCGTTGCTAGATTCTGCATCTCTGCGATCATATATGACAATTTCATTGTGTAATCGTCTTAGACTACAAACGCAGCACGTAAACATACCAGTATCGAGTATAAATCAAACAAAAGCAAAAATTTCAAGCATTGCGAATTCCAAAATACAATCAATGCACAGTAGCTTTTGTGCAAACTTATCATTTTTGTTATTGCAAAATATAACTGATCATCTACCAACGCAATCAGGTTTAATATCCATTGATTTGCCACAAGACATTGTTTTAGCAAATCCAAATTTCAAGCAAGACATGCACATTGATGTTTTGCTCGGTGTCGACATTTTTTGGCAACTAATAGCAGTCGACCAACCACTCATTAAACGTTTTCCATATGTTCACAACACCTATCTCGGATACGTAGTTTCGGGACAATTCCAATCTAGCATTTCTAATTGTAATCAAACGTCCTGCCATCTAACAACAATTGACCTCTCAAGACAATTATCGCGGTTTTGAGAAAACATTATTTCCAAAAGGGCACTTTCTCAAAAAGAGCAAGAATGCGAATCGCACTTCAAGAAGCACACTAAACGTAACGAATATGGCAAGTTTGTAGTTAAAATTCCACTCTCAGCATCGCCTGCTGTATTAGGTGAATCAAAACAAAATGCCTTAAAGCAATTTTTGTCTTTGGAAAAACGTCTACAGGCAAACAATAAATTAAAGGTCATGTACGTTGACTTCATGTTAGAGTACGAGAATCTCGGTCACATGAAAAAGGTGGACGAAAATGCAGACACTGCAATTCATACATTTTACATTCCACATCACGGAGTCTATAAGGAGGAAAGTTTGACAACTAAGTTACGAGTTGTTTTTAATTCAAGCGCACCCTCATCCAGTGGTGTATTATTTAACGATATCCAATTAAATGGTCCCATTTTACGAGACGATCTTTTCTCTATACTTATTAGATTTCGCAGATTCAAATACATTATTACAAGCGATTGTTCCAAAATGTATCGTTCAATATGGGTTGACGAATCGCAACGGTCTCTTCAAAGAATATTTTGGCAATCAAATCCTAATCAGCCTCTTGACATATATGAATTATGTACGGTCACATATGGTGAAAAGGCTTCAAGTTTTCTTGCTATCAGATGTTTATTTGAGTTGGCAATTCAATGCGAAAAGAAATATCCTGTCGTTGCCAAAATAATAAGAAGAGATATGTATTGCGATGATCTCATTACAAGTTGCACTACTTTAGAAGAAGCTTCAAAAATATGTTTTAATATTTCAAACATTTTAAAATTAGGTGGTTTCATTTTGCGAAAATGGAATTCTAACCATCCCGAAGTACTTGAACCAGTCAAGTCATCAGAAATATCAAACAACCTTTTGGATTTTGGTCCAAATGAAAACACGAAGACATTAGGTCTCGCTTACAATATTTACTCGGATGAATTCTTTTACAACATTTGTAAATTTCAATCAAGCAAACAAATCATTACAAAACGTGTCGTATTATCTTTCATATCTACAATTTTCGACGTGCTAGGTCTTTTAAGTCCATGTACAATCACGGCAAAAATATTCATGCAACAGCTATGGCTGACAAAAATTGGTTGGGATGAAAGATTACCCGCTGATTTAGAAACGCAGTGGATTCAATACTCCAAAGAAATAACTGAGCTTAATTCACTCAGGATTTCTCGTCAAGTCATATGTAATTCTGCGCAAATTATAGAACTACATGCATTTTCGGACAGTAGTCAAAGGTCATACGGTACATGCATATACATAAGATCTATTGACAATCAGAACAACGTATCAGTCCATTTATTATGCGCAAAAACTAAGGTTAGTCCTCTAAAGGTGCTGACAATACCCAAGCTTGAATTGTGCGGAGCCTTAATGATGGCACAGTTAGTTGATAAAGTACAATTCTCATTAGATGTAAAAATCGATATCATTGTCTATTGGACAGATTCGAATATCGTTTTATCGTGGGTCAAAACTCAACCTCATCTACTCGATACTTTCATTTCGAATCGTGTCGCTCAGATACAAAATCTTTGTGACACTTCAAATTGGCAATACATTTCAACATCAGAAAATCCAGCGGACCTCCTTACACGAGGCATTGCTCCTAAAAAACTGCTAAATCTACCTTTGTGGTTTTGTGGTCCAAGTTTTCTTTTAGAGTTTAGTTTCACAACTGTACTCACGTCTCAGTGTGTGCCTGCATTAGTTTCAACACTGCAACGCTCGTCAAAAACAAGCGCATCATTTTTTTTTATTTGAGAAATTTTCTGAACTTCAAAAGGTTAAGCGTATCATGGCATATTGCTTAAGATTTATTAGTAATTTACGGTTGCCAAAACAAGCCAGGAAACAAGGTTCTTTGACAGTTTGTGAATTTCATACTTCATTAATTCGTTTAGCGTCCTTTTCGCAACAGGAATCATTTCCAGACGAAATTAAATGTCTATCTTCTGGTCAACCCTTAAACAAAGGGAGTAAGCTTTCTGCTCTCAATCCTTTCCTACACGTTGGTGCTACAATGCGTGTAGGTGGAAGACTTGCAAACTCATCATTTGAGTACGATAAAAAACATCCCATAATCATTTCTGCTAAACATGCCTTTGCAAAACTTTTGTTTCGTCACGAACACAAAATTCTATTACATGCTGGACCTCAACAATTGCTTAGTTCAGTCCGAGATTCGTTCTGGCCCATTGGCAGACGAAATTTATCAAAGAAAACGGTTCACAATTGCATTAAATGTTTCAAAACAAAACCTAAAGACATTCAAAATATCCTAAGTCATTTACCAATCGATCGTGTTACACCACACCCTCCATTTCACGTCACGGGTACAGATTATTGTGGTCCTTTTTTTATAAAGAATAAAAGGGGTCGCGGCGCGAAAACTGCTAAATGTTATGCATGTTTGTTTATATGCTTTAGCACAAAGGCTGTGCATCTCGAACCAGTCACTGATTTAACCTCAGCTGCCTTTGTTTTATGCTTATGTAGATTTACTGCACGTAGAGACATGCCAGCAAAAATATACTCGGACAATGGTCGCACGTAGGTCCTTAAGTTGAGCATGAGCACGTAGGTGCTCATGCTCAACTTAAGGACCTTTATAATTTTTTGATTGAAATAAGATACTGTAAAATCGCATTTAGCTAGTCACAATTTCAATTGGTCATTTATTCCTCCGTACTCTCCTAATATGGGTGGCCTTTGGAAAGCTGGTATCAAGGCCACTAAGTTTCATTTAAAACGAGTCATCGGTGACTCTGCTTTCACGTATGAAGAATTTTATAGTATTTTAGTGCAAGTTGAAAGGATTTTAAATTCAAAACCCTTTACCCATTATCCTCTAATCCAAATGATCTATCTCCTCTCACACCTTCACATTTTTTAATCGGAAAACCAATTACTACAGTACCAGATCCGAGTGTGATACACATTGAAGAAAATAAACTAGCATTATATCAAAGACTTCAACAAATCACTAAACATTTTTGGCGTCGTTGGACAAAAGAATATATTTCCGAGCTTCAACAAAGATTTAAATGGAAAACTTTATGTCAAAACGTTAAGCTCGACACACTTGTGCTTCTTAAGGATGACAATCTTCTACCAAATAAGTGGAAATTAGGCCGCATTGTCCAATTACATTATGGTATTGACGGTATCGTTCGTGTGGTATCTATCCGCATTCAGACAGGTATTACTCAGCGAGCCATCTCCAAGGTCTGTCCTCTTCCTATTCAAGAAGATGATAATTTACAATGAAGAGTATATATGTATTAGTACCAATAGTATCAATATTAGTATGTTCTCATTTTCCAAACTTGCTTGCGCTCTTAAACGCTTCAGTGCTAATTTGAACCTTTGTAACGCTCAATAGTTTGGTTAGTTTGTATATTTATATACAATTTGTTATACTTTAACATGCTGTTATACTTTATGTGTATGCCATTCAAGAGTTTTTAGCAATTAGTTATATCTCATAAACATTTTTCATTTATCATGTTAGAAGTTACTCGTTTCTCATCTCTTCTAACAAAGGGTAGAGGATGTTAGAAATATTGTGCTTGTAATTTCATTTTGATATTACATACTTTGTATATATGTTTATTTGTAAGTTAAATGCATGTACTCAAATCAATGTTTAATTTATTTACAAAACCGTTTTAGTAGGCTTATTTCATCTTCTTGGAGGTTAATCAATAAACAATTATTATTATGTCATTCACAATCTGAGTGGTAATAAAACTTATAAATTGTGTGTAAGTTTACTGCTTGCATTTATCATTGAACAGTCAATATTGTTTGTGTTCAATAAATGATAATACTGTTCTGGTCCTTCGAACTTACATCAGTCATTAATCAAATGTAGGATTACAAACACAAAGAACCATCTAAAGTGTCAATTTTCCTACAGTAGGGAAGGAGCAGTAGTAGGTTTATTTGGTTTAGGCATAAGAAACCACAGAGGAAATAGGCTGGTAGAATTTTGCGACAAGAACAATTTAATCATAACAAACACATTATTTCAACATCATGCTAGAAGACGATATACGTGGAAGATGCCAGGAGATATAGGAAGATATCAAATAGATTACATTCTTGTTAGACAACGGTTTAGGAATCAAGTAAAAGACTGTAGAAGCTACCCAGAAGCAGATATAGACACTGATCACAACATCGTAATTATGAAGGCCGCACTTAAATTTAAAAATTTGAAAAAAGGAAACGGAAAAAGGCACTTGAACTTAAAGAAACTAAAAGATAAAGATATTCAAGAAAGGTTCGAAAAAAAGTCAAATGAATTGCTCAAAGATATCGGGAAAATACCTGATACTAAGGGGGTAGAAACAGAATGGAATATCATTAAATCCAACCTAGACATGGCGGTCAGAGACATTCTGGAGTATACACAAAAAAAGAAAACATTGATAACAAAAGATATCCTGAATTTAATAGATGAAAAACGAAAATACAAAAATAAATCAGACGAAACAGGAAAACAGAGATACAAAGCCTTAAAATGGGAAATTATTCGCAAATGTAGGAAAGCTAAAGAACAATGGATTGACGAAAAGTGCAAAGAGGTACAAACTAAGATGGAAATAGAAAAGACAGACGAAGCATACAAATTAATTAGAATGAATTTTAGAGATATAAATCCATTTAGCAAAAATTAGAACAGGAGTCAGACATTGAAAATCACGACCTGGGATATCCTATACCTAGGGATGAGTTTCAATTAGCATTAAAAGGTCTGAAAAATGGTAAGGCGCCGGGAACAGATAAGGTGGAAGCAGAAACTCTAAAAGCTGCTGGCCAAGCAGTAACAGAACGTCTCTTCCGACTTGTAAGCTATATGTATGAAGCAGGTGAGATACCCAAAGATTTCAAACGTAACATCATAGTAACTATACCCAAAAAGAAAGGCGCGAGGGTGATAATGGAGAAAACAATAGAAAAAGGGGAAATCGTGTATATAGGGTTTGTAGATCTGGAAAAAGCATTCGACAATGTAAAATGGAAAAAAATGTTAGAAATACTCAAAAAGATTGGAACGAGTTATAGGGATAGACGAATAGTACATAGCTTATATCAAGAGCAAACAGCAGTAATAGAATTAGAGCAGGAACGTAGAGAAGTAAAAATTAGGAAAGAGGTGAGACAGGGATGTGCCTTTTCCCTATTAATTTTTAACTCGTACATTGAAGAGGCAATGAATACTGTAAAATGCAGGACCACATTTGGAATTACTATGCAGGGACAAAAAATTGATATGCTTAGATTTGCAGATGATATAGCAGTATTAGCATCTAGCAAAAAAGAGTTAGAAGCTGCTTTTAATGAAATGGAAACGGTTTTAACAGAGAGATACGGTATGAAAGTTAATAAAACTAAAACTAAAGTACTAGTATGCAAAGGAGGAGAAAATAAATCAAAACAAGAATACAAATAAGTAACACGAACTTACAAGAGGTTAAGGATTTCTGCTACCTAGCAAGCCAAATAACGCATGGGAAAAGCACAAAAGATATAAAACAAAGATTGACACAAGCAACTACTGTGTTCAAAGACAACAAACATAGAAACAATGAAAAGATTGCTTAAAACATATGTATGGAGCACAGCACTGTACGGCTGTGAAGCCTGGACAGTAGGAGAAGCGGACAAGCGGACTTTGAAATGTGGTGCTACAGACGAATGATGAAAATATCATGGACAGACAAAGTTAAGAACGGACAGGTACTAAAAATGGTAGGGAAAGGAGGAAATATGTGGAAAACGGTAAAAAATAGGAGAGATAGGATGGTAGGCCACATACTACGGCATGAGGGAATAGTGCGGAATATATTAGAAGCAGATATAGGAAAAAAGAGAAGAAAAGGTAGACCTAGGTTAGACTACTGCACACAGATAGTGAAAGATGAAGTCTGTAGGAGTTTCAGGGAAATATGTAGGCTAGCTCAGAATAGAAATTAATGGAGGTACGCATCCAACCAGTCCCAAGATGGATAAATCAATGACGAAGAAAGTAACTGTACTTAAACATGATGATTATTATAAGCAACTACAGGTATTAGGTGGGAAATATTCTCGAACAATGGTAATTGTGTGAAAGGATTTACGGGAAAACTATTATTTCGGCAAATGTCTAAGTGTTGGGGATCTTGGCCGCCACAGGTTGCTTAACCCCCTTTACCGAATCTCGGTGAAATAGGGCATAACATTAGAAAACAATAGAAGGGGAACTGAGCTGTATACATGCTGTGTGAGAATTTATGGGAACTATGCAGGCTAGTTCAGAAAATAGATAAGTGCAGGTACGTGTCCACGCAGTTTTGATACAGAAAATCTAATGGCGAAAAAATAAGCGCAAATAAATCTGATGATTATTATAAACAACTAGTTGTTGGTTGTGAAATATCTGCAACTAATGTTGACTGTGTGAAGAGATATGTTGGAAAAAAATATTAAATCGGTAAATGCTCAAGTGCTGGGGGAACTTGGCAGCCACAGGCTGCTTACCCCCCTTCACAACCACTGAATGTCTGAGAAATAGGGTATATAATTGTAAAACAATAGAAAGGGACCGAACTGCATCTAACACGAAAGAACAGCTCCTATGATGAAAAACAACAAACATAGAACAAGAAGTTGAAAGCAAATGTGTGGAGCACAGTACGGACAGTATGCCTATGAAATGCGGGCAGTCTATAAAGCAAACAGAAGAACGGTAGCAGCCTTTGAAATGCAGTGCTTCAGAGGTATGAGGATCGACAGACATAGGTATTAACAAATAGGTTATAGAAACAGTAGGGGAACAAGGATATCTTTGGAAAAAAAATAGGAGAAAGAGAAGGGCAGAATACGTTCTAAGGCATTTTTGGGGAATAGTATGGGATATATGACAAGCAGAGGTAGGAAAAGGAGGCGGATGTAGACCGAGATCAGATAGTGATAGATGCAGACTGTGCAAATTTCAGTAAAATCTGTAGGTTAGTTCAGAATAGAAAACAAGGATGGTACGCGTCTAACCAGTTTCAGGCTCAAGACCTAATGATGATGATGTAATAGAATCAAACATTCTCATATTTGAAAAAATAGCTATAGTAAAAGGGTATGTAAAGAATAACGAAATCACATTTTTAATAGAAATCCCGATAGTAGAAACTAAAAATTATAATTAATATCATTTATTTGCTTTTCCAATGAAAATTACTAGCATGTATCAGGTTATCATTCCCAAACCAAGTTCCTTTCCTTAAATGAACTCAGATATGGTTACACAAACGAGAAATGTAACGAAGTAACACCAAATCAATATTTATGCCAATCATTGACTACAACAACCATCCAAGATGACAGCCCATGCAAAGTACAATTACTAAGATTTTCAAACCATTACAACTGTGAAGCAAAACCCGTACAAATCACCAACTTGAAAATTCAGAAAATTACAGAAAACAAATGGATTGCCATATTTTCAACAAAAGTAATAGCAACCGCACATTGCAATTAAGACGAAAATAATTTAGCATTAACCGGAAGCAAATTAATCACCCTTAAAGAAGACTGTTATTTAAAAATGAAGAACCAAATCATCAGAGCTTATCAAGACTCCACAGTAACCAAGAAATTCGCCAATTTACCGGAACTACAATTCAAAATCACACTACCCGAAAACGAAGAAATAATCAAGAAATCTATGCAACTAGAACATCTAGACTGAGACGATCTTAACCACGCCATGAAAATAATAGACAATTATAAAAAACACTTAAATGAGTTAAAAGTGCCGAAATTACACTACGATAATATAAGCGATTGGACAATTGTATTAATCGTTTTACTAATTTTTCTAATTATATGTGTATTTTACAAAATGTATTTTAAATATAAGAATAAAGAAAACAATTTTAGACATAAGAAAACAAAGGTAAATAAAGAAACAATAGGTGTACCCCGAGAGACAATGAATTTTAAACAATGAATTTTAAACAGTGAATTTAAAATAAAATTAAGCAAAGGAAACCTTAATTTTTCATCTACGTCGGGAGGATTTATGTATCGCCCAATCTATATATGTATAATAAAATGGAAATTATTAAAAATTGTTAAAGAAACTTAAGTATATGCAACAATGTAAATTCAAAGATAAATATGAAAAGGTTATTAACAGTTCACAAGCAAGTTGTGAGAAAGGATGCGATACATTGTATTCCAGACGATAGTGATACTGCAAGTGGCAGGTCACAGACGGTTAAAAAACCGCAATTACCTAGAAATTAAGATTGCTACATAATATAATAAATAGAATTAAGAAATAAGCAGACATGAGCTCTGCCAGTTTTCACAGACATGTGAGGAGCAGGGACCACATAAATACCCCGGGAGTCCCAGCCCGCCAGTCAGTCTTGAGTATTTCAGCTTTAACTTTGCAGGTTGCTTAGGCTACTCACCCTTATTAAACTCCAATTACTATTTAATTTTCGACTTAGAATATTTTAAATCACTTTGTCAAAATTCAATTGTAATTTCTGCTTAACCAAATAAATTTTGTTACGAAGATTTGGAACAAGTTTTTAAAAACACCGCTCCTAAGGCCCGAAACGTAACTCGTGTACCTACACACGGACACATATGCACGCGCAAGCACGCACACACATGCATGCGCACATACACACACAATCGATTGCACACGTGTACACACGCGGTACGCACGTGCGCTCGCTCTCACACACACAATATCGCTCTAAGTATATTAATTTCTCGTTTATGAGATTCTCAGATTAAGATTCGACGCTCAAAACTATCAGCGATCTAACAAAAGTTTAAGAAAAACTCTACGGTATGCCACGTATTTTTCTATAGCTGTTTCTTATTTTCAACTTACCAAATTCAAATTCAGATGCTTTTTGTTGATCCTTAAGTTGAACTAAATATTGTATAAAGTCCCCACCTAATGTTGAATTATTTTCAGCCTTCTTGAATACACTCCAAAAGAGATTTCTCAAAACCCGTGCTGTGATTGGATTGAGAAGCTTCATCTTAAATATACTCACTAGAAAAGGGGATAATGAATAAGAATTTCTCTGAATGTTTTTAATTAAATTGGTATTCTGTACATGTCCAATAGAGGCGTTGAAAGTGTCATCTCTTTGATTAAGCGATTGAAAGTCTACTCCAAACGCAAAGAGCAATAGTACATCGGCAACGTATTTTCTAACAAGACTTCTTATTCCTATGCTAGGTGAATGTTTGCGAATTTCGTCAATACATGACGAGAGTTGATTTCCAATTCCATTTATAGAGGGATAAAATTGTCTTAAACGTACTGGAGACATAGATGGTGATATCTTGTTGCGTACGTATTTCCATTGTGGGTTCGGTAATGCAAAAAGCAAACTACACCCTAGCTCATCGCATTGCGGATTATATACAGTTGCTCTATTGGTAAAATGATCAAAATCTTTAACATAAATGGACTTAATCAAATCAACATTTCTAATTAATAACCATGGTCTGTGAAACACAAATAATCCCTCAAACGGAGCGTTGCTTTGTTTATAAATGTTGTAAAACAAACTTCCAATAGAGATTTTTCCAACGTATACTCCGAAAACGTTTCCAAAAAACGGCATCGGTTCGATATAGGACACATTTCGAACTTTCCAGTAACTAAATACCTTTCGAAATCTTTTAAATAAGCTCAAAACACTTAGAACTGTAAATGTAATGATCAGTATAAACGTTTGCATAGTAGAAATAATAATATTTCATAAACCTTTTAATTGTGATGAATAACTATATAATACAATTACTTTGATCCGCGTTTCTTATTTATCAGTGGCAAACGATTATTCACTCGTTGGGATCAAAGAGTACAAATAGATAAATCTTTATAAGAAAACGGTTTCTTTTATTTAATGAATAATTGGATTAACTTTTATAGATTAGATATAACTGTATCTTTACTATATCCAAAAATTTTGAACCGTTTGTGGTGTTCAAAAAAGTGTAAAGTTTAAATTTAAGGTTTCCTCTTAATCGTTTTTGATATTTAATTAGATGAGAGTGCTACATACATCGACCTAGCCTAACAGACAAAGAAAGAATGCCCGGACTCAGATGGCGAGAAGGCGGGGTATTATAAATACAAAAATAAAGGAAAGGCCTGAAATAAAAAGATTATTAACCGTTCAGTACAACCTGTAGGAGAAATCCCCAACTGCAGTTATACCTAAATACAAAAAAAAAACAAAGAAAATAACACATTCACAAAAGAACTCTAATTAACAAAAAAAAAACATTACAATCTCTGTCGGGTAACTTACACTTTGCAAAAATAATGACTATACTGTGTACCGTTTTCTACAATCTTACTGCGCAATATTTGGATACATTACAACGCGCATTAACCCAGTTTGAGTAAGTGAGAATAAACAATCTATTTTAGTATTTGCTGTCTACTGTATTTGTATGCCAGATTTCACAATTTAGTTTAGTAATCATAATATTATGATAATGCTAACATATAACATACAGCAAATACAATGGCGATAACGTCTTCCAATGTGCCAGCAAGTTTTTAACCCATTCACGCATTACTAGATAGTATCTTTCTTGTTTTTTTTAAGTCGATCGTAATATATAATTCCATGGCAATAGATCCCAGAATAGTTACATTATTTTCGTACATGCAATTAATTCAAGACATGCATGAGCCAGTTACATACCCCCAATTAATATATATGTATAACTCTATTCAGCATAAATACCTTCAGGAGCCCAAGATGGCCAGTCAGTCTCAAACTTCACAACTTTAACATTGTTGGTTGCTCAAGCTACTCAATTTTGTTTAATTAATTTAATTAGTGAAAAGTAGTTTTGATTGTTAAACGTTAATGAATATAACGTAACCACTTGTTAATTTCTATTGTAATTTCTGTTTAAATAAAATTGTTAGAAGAATTTTTGGTAAAAGCATTTTTCAAAAACCGCTCCAAGAAGCCCAAAATCTAAATGGCGCAGGCGAAAGCATTCCAGAAGAGCACTAGCGAATCCAAAGTCGAGGAAACTAGTGGTTTTGAATCTTTATTTTTCATCTAGAAGAACAAACAAAAATTTGGACAAGGTACAAAATCGACCAAACCCAAGGAAAGAAAACTTATGGAACTGACTATGAAAATTATGTAAGTTCATTTATCCTAATTATTTTCAATGATTGATATTAGCTAGTAAAGCAACGAAAGAATTAATATACGCATTTTTTTGCAGAATTTATGATTACATTTTATCGCAATTTATTAACGAAAGGAATTTACTCAGCAAACTCATTTTTAACAAAGGAATTTATATGTACGCATTTATGCACAAATATTACAATTTATTACGATTTAAATAAATGAAACAATTTCAGCAAAGTTTGAGCCTAGAGTATAATTAGAACACAGTTTATGTACAGTTATTGCAGTAATTATTACGGATACGATTTATTTAAAACTCAAGTCTTATCACATTCTATAATTAAACGCTTTCAGTGCAACAAATTAAAGTAAGTGTATAATTATAGAAGCAATTTATGTTCTTTATTACTAAAACAATTTGCTCAGCAAAAGTCTGAAACAAAAGCGTGTAATTATAACACAGTTCTTATACAATTAATTGCAGAAAACTATTACTGAAATAAAATTATTTTGCATCAATATGCAAGCTCTACAAGAGGTTATAATTATACACTTAACGAAATGGTAACTGCTAAGACGATTAATCAGCAATGTAATTATAGCATTTTATAATTACATATGGAATATACGTAAAAGATAAGTGATTCTTTATATAACTAAATACCAACTTTAATTCAAACTCAACTGAAAAACAATTATAGAATTAATTTATATAAAAACAATGAACATGGAAAATATGCGATTATATCTCGACTTAATCATCGATATACGACGGAAATCAAGCAATATTAGATATCTTTATTACCGCGTGTGAGACATTTTTAAAATCCTTTTACAAAGAAGGCGACATAGACCGTAACGCCTGTTTCTCAGCAAATTGACCGGAAAAGCATTAACACTAATTGCAAGCCGCGATGATCTTAAACTGCGGGAAGATTTCAAACGGTTGTTAATAGCGTATTTCGGCGATCAGAGAAATATCAAATGTCTGGTGAAAAACTTAATAAACCTCCGGATGGAGTCCAATCAATCACCCTACCAATTTGGTATGAGATGCCAAGATATGAGGAGCCTAATCTTAACCAAACTAAAAATCAAAGAACCCGACCAAAATATACGTTTATTAAAGACAAAAATATACGGCGAAAATCCTAAGAAAAACTGAAACATATTCAATACAAACACCGACATAGACTACTTGAAAAATAACGCAAATATTTATCACAATAAAGGGGTGTCCAGTGTGTGTGTGTTGTCACGCACGTTATAGATCACTACCTTGCTTGAAACCGCAAGTGGTGGGCAAAATTTAGAATTTTCAGGTAAAAATACTCATTGCCTGGCCAATGTGGTACCTTCAAATGGAGCATTGGAAAATCAAATATAGGGGTATTAAATGTATACTACAGGAATCAACATTGCACTTTAATTGACGCAAATTACTGCCATCATTTCTAAAATTTACGTTAAAATCTCCTAAAATAATAATTTCAGTATACTGAGGTCATCATCATTAGGTCTTCAGTCCTAGAACTGGTTAGACGCGTACCATCATTGTTCCCTATTCTGAACTAACCTACAGATTTCCCTGAAATATGCACAGTTTGCATCTATAACTGTCTGATCTAGGTCTACATCTACCTCTTTTTTCCTATCTCTGCTTGTAATATATCACATACTATTCCCCAAAAATGCCTTAGAACGTATTCCGCCCTACTATTTCTCTTTTTCCCCAGATATCCTTGTTCCCATACTATTTCTGTAACTTATTTGTTATTATCTTTGTCTGTCCATGCTATCGTCCTCATACATCTGGAGCATTTCAAAAGACTGTTACCGTTTTTGTGTCTGCATTTCAGCCAACATTTTTTAACATGTTTCTATTTATACAATAGAGGAGAGGATGGTTATTAAAGAAGTGTGCGATTGCATTATTGAAAGGCTTAAGTAGTCGTTTTTTTATATTTATTTTGAGGAAAATTCATTATGATTTAAGTTACCTCTTTGGTAGATTTTAACATGGTTCTGAGGCGACTCTATGGCGGGTTTACACTTGTCAGATACCAATGTTGTTCTATGAAGATTGTATATGGATCTGAGGCGACCCTATGGCGGGTTTACACTTGTCAGATACCAATGTTGTTCTATGAAGATTGTATATGGATCTGAGGCGACCCTATGGCGGGTTTACACTTGTCAGATACCAATGTTGCTCTATGAAGATTGTATATGGATCTGAGGCGACCCTATGGCGGGTTTACACTTGTCAGATACCAGTGTTGTTCTATGAAGATTGTATATGGATCTGAGGCGACTCTATGGCGGGTTTACACTTGTCAGATACCAATGTTGTTCTATGAAGATTGTATATGGATCTGAGGCGACCCTATGGCGGGTTTACACTTGTCAGATACCAATGTTGTTCTATGAAGATTGTATATGGATCTGAGGCGACCCTATGGCGGGTTTACACTTGTCAGATACCAGTGTTGATCTATGAAGATTGTATATGGATCTGAGGCGACCCTATGGCGGGTTTACACTTGTCAGATACCAATGTTGTTCTATGAAGATTGTATATGGATCTGAGGCGACCCTATGGCGGGTTTACACTTGTCAGATACCAATACTGTTCAACGGAGATTGTATATGGTTTTGAGGTAACCTTATTGTGGATTTATACTTGTCAGATACCAATGCTGTTTTACAAGGATTGTTAATATGCTTATTTTTATGCAATTAGTTATTTTATGTATAAATAGAAATCATGTATGTAGGCTGTATTTCATGTTAAAATTGCAAGGAAAACCCAGGAAAAACTTGCAATGCTACCTAGATATTGTGGGCATTTGATTTTCATTTGTTATTTCTTTTGTTATTTCTTTTAGTGATGGAATCCATTGTTTACTGAAAGTCACGGATTCGTTTGCAACGCAGTTATTTTTATGTAGGGTTATATAGGCAGCTTCTTTGATTTTGCGTTTTTGGTGGTTTTCTTCTTTTTCTTCTTTTCAGGGAGTATGTGTATTCAGCTCGTTCCCTTTCTATTGTTTTCTAATTTTATACCCTATTTTACCGAGATTCAGTGAAGGAGGTTAAGCAACCTGTAACTTCCAAGATCCCCCAACACTTAGACATTTGCCGAAATAATGGTTTTCCAGTAAATCCTTTCACACACTTAACATTATTCGAGAATATTGCCAATTCTTGTAGTTACTTATAATAATCATCCTGTTTACGCACAGTTATCTTTTCGTCATTAGTTTATCCATCTTGGGATTGGTTGGATGCGTACCTCCATTGATTTCTATTCTGGGCTAGCCTACACATCTCCCTGAAACCTCTACAGCCTACATCTTTTACTATCTGTGTGCAGTAGTCTAATCTAGGTCTGCCTCTTCTTCTCTTTTTTCCTATCTCTGCTTCTAAAATATTCCGCACTATTCCCTCATGCCGTAGTATGTGGCCTATCATCCTATCTCTCCTATTTTTTACCGTTTTCCACATATTTCTTTCTTCCCCTACCATTTTTAGTATCTCTTCGTTCTTAACTTTGTCTGTCCATGATATCTTCATCATACGCCTGTAACACCACATTTCAAAGGCTTCTACCTTTGTCTTGTCCGCTTCTCCTACTGTCCAGGCTTCACAGCCGTACAGTGCTGTGCTCCACACGTATGTTTTAAGCAATCTTTTCCTTGTTTCTATGTTTGTGGTCTTTGAGCACAATAGTTGCTTTTTCTTGTTAAATGTAGCACGACCTTGTGCTAATCGTTGTTTTATATCTTTTGTGCTTTTCCCATCTTGCGTTATTTGGCTTCCTAGGTAGCAGAAATCCTTAACCTCTTGTAAGTTCGTGTTAAATACTTGTATTCTTGTTTTTGATTTATTTTCTCCACCTTTGCAAACTAGAACTTTAGTTTTAGTTTTGTTAATTTTCATACCGTATCTCTCTGTTAGAACCGTTTCCATTTCATTGAGAGCAGCTTCTAACTCTTCCTTGCTAGATGCTAATACCGCTATATCATCTGCAAATCTAAGCATATCAATTTTTTGTCCTTGCATAGTAATTCCAAATGTCTTTCTGCATTTGACAGTATTCATTGCCTCTTCTATGTACTAGTTAAAAATCAATGGGGATAGGGCACATCCCTGTCGCACCCCTTTCCTAATGTTTACTTCTCTACGTTCCTGCTCTAATTCTATTACTGCTGTTTGCTCTTTGTATAAGCTATGTACTATTCGTCTATCCCTATAACTCATTCCAATCCTTTTGAGTATTTCAAACATTTTTTTCCAATTTACATTGTCGAATGCTTTTTCCAGATCTACAAACCCTATATACATGCTTTCCCTTTTCTATTGTTTTCTCCATTATCACTCTCAGAGCTAAAATAGCCTCCCGTGTTCCCCTGTTTCGCCTAAACCCAAATTGGTCTTCTCCTAGTATTTCTTCAGCTCGTTTTTCCATTCGTCTTTGCACAATTCTAGTTAATATTTTTGACACGTGTGCTGTCAAACTTATTGTTCGAAAATTTTCACATCTATCCGCACCTTTCTTTTTTGGTATAGTTACTATGATGCTACGTTTGAAATCTTTGGGTATCTCGCCTGTCTCATACATATAGCTTACAAGTTGGAAGAGACGTTCTGTTACTGCTTGTCCAGCGGCTTTTAGAGTTTCTGCTTGCACCTTATCTGTACCCGGCGCCTTACCATTTTTCAGACTCTTTAATGCTAATTCAAACTCGTCTCGAAGTATAGGATATCCCAAGTCATCATTTTCAATGTCTGATTCCTGTTCTAATGCAGTTAGTTCCTCTCCTGCATATAAATTCCTATATATTCTTGCCATCTACTCACTTTCTCTACGTTTTCTATAATGACGTTTCCTTGTGCGTCCCTTATATTTTGCTATACGGTTTTATATCCCTAAAATTCATTCTAATTAATTTGTATGCTTCGTCTGTCTTTCCTATTTCCATCTTAGTTTGTACTTCTTTGCACTTTTCATCAATCCATTGTTCTTTAGCTTTCCTGCATTTTCGAATAATTTCCCATTTTATGGTTTTGTATCTCTGTTTTCCTGTTTCGTCTGATTTATTTTTGTATTTTCGTCTTTCTTCTATTAAATTCACGATATCCTTTGTTATCCATGGTTTCTTATTTTCTTTTTGTGTATACCCCAAAATATCTCTGGCCGCCATGTCTAGGCTGAATTTAATGTTATTCCATTCTGTTTCTACTTCCTTAGTTTCAGATATTTTCGCCATATCATTCAGCAATTCATTTGACTTTTTTTCGAATCTTACTTGAATAACTTTATCTTTTAGTTTCTCTAAGTCCAAGTGCCTTTTTCCGTTCCTTTTTTTCAGATTTTTAAATTTAAGTGCGGCCTTCATAATTACGATGTTGTGGTCTGTATCTATATCTGCTTCTGGGTAGCTTCTACAATCTTTTACTTGATTCCTAAACCGTTGTCTAACAAGAATGTAATCTATTTGATATCGTCCTATATCTCCTGGCATCTTCCACGTATATCGTCTTCTAGCATGATGTTGAAATAATGTGTTTGTGATGATTAAATTGTTCTTGTCGCAAAATTCTACCAGCCTATTTTCCCTGTCGTTTCTCGTGCCTAAACCAAATAAACCTACTACCGCTCCTTCCCTACCCTCACCTACCACAGCATTAAAATTCCCCGTAATTATTAAATTTTCATGTCCTTTTACGTATCTTAATATGTCTTCGATATCTTTGTAGATGGCTTCTACCTCTTCGTCACTGTAGCTAGAGGTGGGCATGTATACTTGTATTATTACTGTGTTTACCGGTTTAGATTCTAATCTAACCATGAGTACTCTTTCGTTCTTATGTAAGTAATTTTCCACACAGTGTCCTATCTTTTTCCGCATAACTATCCCCACACCAAATTTCCGTCCTCTGCTCCTGTATGAATTACCCTGAAGTCTCCACTCCAAAAATCCCCCGCCTCTGGCCCCCGAACTTCGCTGATCCCTACTATGTCTAGTGATAACCTATTCATTTCGATTTTTAGGTTCTCTAGCTTACCTACTTGCTTCATACTTCTAACATTCCACGCTCCGACTCGCAGAATGTTCCCGACTCTTATTTTAACTTTCCGATCGCATCCTCCGAAGTAGTCCCCTCCCGGAGATCCGAATGGGGGACTATTTTAACTCCGGAATCTTTTACCCCAGAGAATGCCATCATTTTATTATAATTTAGGTACGCTGTGTACTTGGGAGATAATGTGGTGGTTTCCCGTTGCCTTCCACATCGCGGTAGTGTGTCTTAGACTGCCATACCGACCCCTATGGTCTCTGCCAATCTAAGTACCGAAAGAGCCGCTGACCTCTTTCGGGGACCTGTCTTAGTCTAGTTCCTCACTAACGACCCTACTACTTTGGTTGGACCTGTAGTTTGGCTCTTTAGCTCATTAGAACACGCAAGCCATTTCACCTGTTCTAGTAATTTAGAACTTCGGCAAGGTGCAGGTCCATTCGAAATGGATACTGAGGTACACTATCAAATAATGCCTTTTCAATATCAGGCACGTGAGCCGCACTAGACGGGAGGTAAACAGTCGAACTAAAATTTTCATATTTTTAAACGAAATTTCTACATATAAATATTCATGTTCAGCACGGTAATCTGATCGAAAAACTGCAAACAAATTCTCTATCAAGGTGTCTTTAATGTATAAAGCTGCACCACACCCACGTTGTTTAGTACAGCCATTTCTGTAGAGACAGTGCCTATGTAAATAAATTAAATTAGCTGCAAAGAAAGGTTTCAACCAATTTTCAAGTATTGTTATACAATGGGCACCATTGTTTTCAAATAAGTTGACAAAGTCATCAAATTTGCTTAATGATTCTGCGTTCATACAACACTGAAAATTCGGGTATGTTTCATAAGAGATTGTCCAAGCAGACTAGCAGCAGCTGATACGCTTGGCAGGCTTATAAGAATGTGGCTTGTCCTCCTTATTAAGATTTCCGACATTAATTTTACAAAGATCTAAAAAATGATCAGCTATAGTCCCCTAATAGTAATAATTTAAGAGTTAAATTTAATTGTCCCTAGTACACAAAAATACTAAGCACCGTATTCACATTTACATAAACAACACGTATCTCATAAATAGATAAAACTCCATATTGATTTTAAAGAAAATGATACAAAACATAACAAGTGATTAACTAATTAACTAACTAATTAAAGGTCAAACGCTAATGCCATCTGCAACGACTGACCTAGATTAAAGCTGTATGGATAAATAACCACTTTTTCGTTATAGCTATTAGTATCAATATGTTATGTACTAAAAAGAATAGATAAAGTTTAATACTTAATGTATCACGAAAACAAAGATATAATGGTATATGATTTAATATGATCCCAAAATAAACACAAGACTTATGACTCTAATATAACTATATAAAGCGGTTAGCTGAAGGAGAATGTTTTCTAAGATCAAATGGTAAATTACCTGCATATTAATCACGCATCTGGGTAATTGTAATATCTTTTATTATGTTCAAGCAAGAAACTATAATCTTTACATTAATGGTAAAAAAATACCAATGTATGAAACTCTTTGCTCTAAAGCACAAGCACGCTATAAGTACTAGTACATACAAACATCTTCAAACAAAAGCCAAGTATATCAAAAATTACTTATTTTAATGGAATACGTTATCGGCGAAGAAAATTTCTTTCAAATTTCTTAACACTAATAGCAAGGACGTACTATGGGTACGTTTATAGGGTTTTACAGTAGAAGAAATATGTTCATTAATTTACGGTTACTGTGGGTGTTAGTTTCAGAAGTTTTATTATAAACTCGAGAAGTCATTTGGCTGTCGACGCCTTTTGGGAACACTCAAATCAGTTATTTCCAGTACTCAATTTGTTTTAACCAGATCTTACAAGAACTTCTGGGACTTTCTTAAAAAGCTATGAGTCTAATACGAACGTACCTTTTTCAACATGAAGTTGTCTACCTCCTAAAAGTATTCATCAACCTGGTAGGATATAGTTTTCGAATTTTAGTGACTATTTGCGTTAGTTAGCTCGATATAGAATTATTTAAAGGTTAGCTGTACCGGCTTAAATGTGCATGCTATCCCTTTTAATGGTTTTGACGAAGTGCTTCACAAAAATATCTTCCCTCAAAAAAACCAAATCAACTTTGGCAGAATTTGGAAACATTAATCAAGACTCCAAATTGAAATTACTTTCACTGTTTTTCTCCATTTAACAAATGTAAAATTATCTTTCTAAAGCATTAACTTGAAGCAACGAAGGGATCCTTCTCATTTTTGAATCTGAATAAAACAGCAATAATTCAGTACACAAAATAGGAATGACATCATTTCTAATTTTAAAACCACCGTAAGGAATTTGACAACTTTTGAATATGAACAATATAGATTGCAATGGTCAACTAAAATGCTACGTTCTGAGATAAAGAATGCTTGTAATTTAAAAGTTATATTTCTTAAGGGAAATAACCCTAACCCTATTGGTGGGATTTACCATTACAGAAACGAAGTATAATCCCTAACATTTCAAAGAAATACCACAATCTGTTGCAATTATTTTAAACGGTGGAACCCACCTTAAGAGGAAACGATCCGCCTGGCACTCACACATATCGTGTCTATTTGCATTAAATTGCTTTGCTTTCCTGTTAAACTAAAAAAGGACCCCGACTTACAATTTGCAAATACTAAGTTATTCCACCCATGGCCACTACTGCCTTTTTGGCGTGTAGAATATGCAGGTTTTCTGAGGCTTTGTAAACAAAAACATGCTTCTCTAAAATACTTGTCATTACAACTTTCTATAATTTGTTCGTCTGTCATCTTAAATTTCTAGCAATTTGACGCTTTAATAAGTATTTGAACAAGCTAAGCATTCTAAAGAAGTGTTTCTTTGAAAGATGGATCAAAAAAGGTGACTATAAAAGTTTGGGCCAATATAAAATTGGCCCAAATTCACTTATTAAATTTTTTAATAATGCGCTTCTAAAACCTTTGTTCTAAAAATACTAAATACGAGGATAGCGATTAACTAACGAAACTGGTGTGCAAAATATGATTAATTTAAAATACATTTATGTGTAACTTTTATCTCATTCAATGTTCTTTCTTTCATTATCTATCAACGGTTCCATGCGTGTCTTCTACTGTACGGAACAATGCTGTAGCTAATCAGTTGTTAGTTTCTTTAACAACGTTGCCATTTTTCTTCTACGTCTTAAATACACGGACAGTGTGTTCTCTTCAATGCACTTTTCACCTTTGGTAACAAACAAATGTCCCATGATGCAAGATTTGGCGAATATGGAGGATAATTAAGCAGGAGAATGTGTTTGTCTACTAAAAACTGCGACATAGGTAGGGCACTGTAAAGGGCATATTGTCCTGGTACGGAATTCATCAGTCGCTCTTCATCAAAGTTGATTCTTTCTTCTCTACTCCCTCCCCTAGCTCGTTTAAGACTTCTTTGAAGTATTTCTGATTAACAAGTACCCAGTCAGTCATTATAACACTCTTCATAGTGAAATAACGATCAGCATTTTCGGTCTCTTCCCAACCTTTAGAAAACCGTGTGTGCCATTTAACAATTTGCGCACGTGACAAGATTATTACTAGCATCTCCTTTAATATGTTCGGAAAAATAGCTTGTCGTATGCATTCATTATACAGTGCAGTTAGCGTCAGTGTTAATTTATCTTGTAGTTCTATGCCAATCTCCGCAAGGATTCCATCCGATCCGGGGGCTTTCCTGCTCTTCGATTGGCATCGTAGGTATCTCACTTCGTCTTCTGTGAAAGGATCTAAGATGTCATCTTGCCTGTACCATGGTCGGTTACCTATGTTGTCTCTGTCAATTACTCCTTATCGTCTGAGTCGTTGTTCACTAGTGTCATCTTGAACGTTGTTATCAGACAAACGTGTTTGTAATATCAGTGCCGCCGTTTTCTCCCAGTCTTTTGTGTATATACCGTCCTGAGTGATTTTACAGGGTATCCTCCAGGCGTCGGTTTGTAGGTGTTTTTCCACGAATAATTTCCATGACCTCCTCTTCATGTCAGTCAGTTCTTTTTGGTATATGTCTTCTAATTGTCGGTAATTTGTTAGGTGGTATGCTCTTCTCGGCCGGTGTTAGGGAGTTTTGGTAGTTTTGTGTTGTCTTGTCTTGTCCATTAAATTGTCTTTGTGTGTCGTGTGTTCTGTTGTTTTGGAATCATCTGCTCCATTGTCCGTCTA
Source organism: Platerodrilus igneus (assembly GCA_036346225.1). Lineage (NCBI taxonomy): Eukaryota > Metazoa > Arthropoda > Insecta > Coleoptera > Lycidae > Platerodrilus > Platerodrilus igneus. The sequence continues at coordinate 620,223 of JARFIW010001381.1, forward strand.
ATTGCGTTGGTGAGTAGTTTTGTATACTCGTGGACGTTTTTGTCTGATCTTATGTCTTGTGAGGATACAAATGTGTCCCTCAGATTGTTCCAACTTGCATTTCGTCTTTTGTATCGTTGTACTTTGGTGAAGTTATGTGGCGTGTCAAATGGCCTGGTTGTCATGTCGATATTGAACGTGATTAATTTGTTGTCACTACACATTAGTTCAACTTCATGTTAGAAGACGATACATTTGGAAGATGGCAGGAGCATAGGGTGACAGTATAATGTAAGTAGGGCCGCTCCATTTGCGGCTACGTCCGCAATGCTAAATCTGAAGGTACTACATTGGGTTTAATTTGACTTCAAAATTAATCAATCGTAAATACTGAAGTTGAGGTTTAAATAATGGTATCCCTAGCCGTGACTGTAGAGTGTCTCCGATCAACAAGACACTAGCAAAACATAGAAAGAGAAGAATCCGTAATACTAGATAGCAGCTGTCAGTTCTGTTTACCGGTGCGAACTGAAAGTTTGGCTTAAAACTATCAAAATCTAGCCAACAAATATTTAGTAATGTTCCGATTTACTGTCGCTGATGATGTACGTGTAGTTTATGCATAGGGAGACATTATAATGTGAATAAGGACCGCTATACTTGCGGCCACGTCCCCAATACTCCACCCGAAGGTACTACATTGGGTTTAAACGCAAAAATATAAACGTGCTTCAAATTAAATCTAACTTTAAAATTAATCCATACTAAATAAAAATCCAACAACCTGAAACAAAAACTAAAAATAGGCTTTGAATAAAGGTATCCCCAGCGTTGATTTTGGAGTGTGTCCGATCAACAAGACACACGCGAAAGTAAAAGACAAGGGATCCGTAATATCGGATAGCAGTCGCCAGCTCTGCTTACCGGTACGACCTAAAGGGTCGATTTAAAACTATCCAAAGCTAGCTAACTAATTAAAAATGGATTCAAATTTCAAAGCATTTGCCAAATATTTTAATAGTAAATTCAGCTATTTTACCTGCTCCATATATTTACAAATTCGTCATCTCTGTTCTAAGTAATTTAGCCTAAATCCGTCCCTAGCTTTCCCTATCAGGCCCTAACTGATTTATATTATAATTACAATCTTCTCTATTACATTCTTCCTTCCTATAGAAATGTTGCCACCAAAAATGGCGACAGAACTTCAGAAAAAACAAGTCAAGCCCCTAAATAATATAATACATGCAAATAAATATAAAATATAAATAAAAATATATATATAATTATGTCGGCTAGCGCCATTAACACACAAAAAAGTGCTCATTAAATTATTTAAAAAAAAGTCATATCTTTTTATTAATACAAATCAATGTTTATGCGAGTACAGCCGCCAGAATTTTATTCTTATCTTCATTATAAGTTTTCCCAGTATCCGAGGACCTGGTCGTCTGCCTACAGCTATTTGTTTCTTACTTTTAGGAGAATGGTTATGCACTTTAATAGTCCTGGAAGGTATGCAGTAAACGTTCTGGAGTGGGGGTGGGGGTGGGGGTCAACAATCACTATCACTATAAAGGTCTAAAGAGATGCGCGGTTTCACTCTATTTTATTTTCTTTATTTATATACTGATTTAAATTAAGGTTTTCTGATTTATTTGTCATTATTTACTTGTTTTGCATAGGGAGACATTATAATTTGAATAAGGACTGCTATACTTGCGGTCACGTCCCCAATGCTCCACCCGAAGATACTACATTGGGTTTAAACACGAAAATATAAACGTGCTTCAGATCTAATCTAACTTTAAAATTAATTGATCCTAAATAAAAATTTAACAAACTAAAACAAAAACTAAAAATAGGATTTGATGCATAGGGAGACAGCGAGTACATTACGTTCTTGTTAGCCAACAGTTTAGGAATCAAGTAACAGGCTTTATAAGCTACCCGAAAGCAGATGTAGTAACGGGTCACAAGTAATTAAAAAAGCTGCACTTAAATTTTAAAATTAATAAAAGTAACAGAGAAACCACTTTGACTTTGAGAAACTAAAACATAAAAAAGTAAACAAAAAATTTGGGAAAAGTCACACAAATTGTTGAACGACATTCGGGAAACTTTTGATACTAATAAAGCACAAGCTGAATGGAATAACATTAAATCCAGCTTATACATGGCGCCCAAAAATATTCTGGAGCTTAAATTAAAAAAAAAAGCCAGTGGTTATAAACGGTATTCTGAAATTAGTACAAGAAAGGCAAAAATACAAAAACAGATTTGGCAAAGCAGGGAAATAGAAATACAAAACCATAGAATGGGAAATTATGCGCAAATGCAGGATAGCTAGAAAACGTGCATTGAAGAAAAGTACAAAAAGATAAACTAAGATGGAAATTGGAAAGATAGACAAGTTATACAAATCGATTAGAATGAATTTTAGAGATATAAAGTGGAACAGCAAAAACAGAAAAGACTCAAAATAAGACATCATATATGAGACAGTCAAGACACTTAAAGATTTCAAAAATAACACCAGTCACTATATCAAAAAAGAGAGGTGCGAATAGAAGTGAAAACTAGCAAGCAATAAGTTTAACAGCACACATGTCAAAACGGTTATCTAAAGTTGCACAGATACGGATGGAAGAACGGGTTTCGAAATACTATGATACAATCAATTTAGATGTAGACGAAATAAAGGAGCAAGTGAAAGCATTTTAGCCTTAAGCGTGATAATGCAACAACAATAGAAAAAGGAGAATGCGTGTATATAGGGTTTGTAGACAATATAAATGGGAAAATTGTTTGAAATACTCAAAAAAATACAAATGAGTTATAAGGATAGACGGATAGTACATAGGTTATACAAAGAGCAATTTCGGTGTTAAAACCGGAGCAGGAAAGTAGAGGAGTAAATATTAAGAAAGGGGTGGGACGGTAAAGTGCACTATTTTTAGATCTTGTATCAAAGAGACAATGAATACTGTCAAATACAGGAAGACATTTGAAATTACTATGTAGGAACAAAATATTGATATGCATAGATTTGCAGAATATATAGCGTTATTAGCATCTAGCAAAGAAGAGTTGGAAGCAACTCTTAATGAAATGGAAACAGCTTTAACAGAGAGATGCGCTATGAAAATTAACAAAAATAAAACTAAAGTTACTAGTATGCAAAAAACGGGAAAATAAATAAAAAACTAGAATGTAAATAGAAAACGAAAACTTGCAAGAGGTTAAGGATCTCTGCTAGCTATGAAGTCAAATAACGCTAGATGGAAAAAGTACAAAAGATATAAAACAAAGATTAGCACCAAGTCGTGATACATTTAACAAGAAAAAGCATCTGCTGTGTTCAAAAACAACAAACATAGAATTAAGGAAAAGAGTGCAGTACTTAAAGCATATGTGTGGAGCACGGCACTGTACGACTGTGAATCTTGGACAGTAAGACAGGCGGAAAGAAAAAGATAGAAATCTTTGAAATGTAGTGATGAAGATCATGGACAAACAAAGTTAAAAACAAAGTGGTTCTAGAAATAGTAAGGGAGGAAAGAAATAAGATGATAGGTCACATACCAAAGCATGAGGGAATTAGAAGCAAAGATAGGAAAAAAAGAGTTAGGTGTGGACCTAAGTTAGTCTATTGCACACAGATTATCAACGATACAGACTGTAGGAATTGCAGGGAACTGTGTAGGCTAGCTCAGAATATAAATCAGTGGCGATACGCGTCCAACCAGTTCCAAGACCAAAGATTTAAAAATTTTACCAGATAACTGTGGACCTATGTCACAAATAATGAATTGCGGGACTCCAAATGTTAGAAAAATTTCTTCTTCTAGGAAACGTTCTATAAGACGTGCTCTAGCATTACGCAAGGGTTGCAATATGGTGAACCTTGAAAACCAATCACCTACAACCAACAACCATTTATGTCCCGCTTTGGAACGAGGTCTACAGCAATAGTTTGAAATGGAAAGTTTACTTTCTTTTCTTTACCCATCATACCAAAAAGACTCAATTAGAAGATTTATATGCACCATACGTTTAGCACTTGCGACAAAATTTTAACACATCAACATTCGTTTTGAACCAATAAAAATGTTCCTGAATCCGTGCTATAGTTTTTGAAAAACCAAAGTGACCTGGAATAACCGGACAACGACATGAACGAAATATTTCCTCACGTTGTAATTTCCACAATATTCGATGAAAGAGGTAAATTAGAAGGTCTAAATTTAAATACAAAATTATTTTCAACTTTGCACTGTGAAAAGTCTTCAGGTTTCAACAAAAAATTTTCGCGCAAAGACACATACCACGGATCTAAATTATCTAGGTGAACTTGAACTAGATTAACAGCATCATTTTCTACAGGAAGTGCACGACTCAAACAATCTGGAACAATATTGAACTTCCCTTAACGATGCACCAAATCAAAATTGTGCTGTCTTGGGCGAACAGCTTATCTAGCTGCTTTTCCAGTTAGGTTTTCGATGTTGTTCAACGACATTAACGATAAATGATCTGTCACAACAGTGACGAAGGACGAAATTTTTGTATGCCATAAATCACTGCCAGACACATATCTGTAACAGAATAGTTACGTTCTGCCTGACTAAGAGATTTACTTGCGAGTGAAATTACACTTTCTTTATAACCAACTTTTTAAATAAGAACGGCACCAAGACCTGTATGACTAGCGTCGCACTCTACTATAAATGGAACAGAATAATCAGGTTGTGCCAATAAGGGAGCAAACACCAAAGCTTGCTTAATCTGAAAAAATGACGATTCTGCCTCAATAACCGATGACGATAACGATAACGATATCGATATCGACAGCGTCAACGACAACGACAACGACAACGACTACAACAACGACAACGACAACGACAACGCCGGAGACAGCGACAACGATAACGACAACGACAACGACAACGACAGCGACAGCGACAGCGACAGCGACAGCGACAGCGACAGGCGACAGCGACAGCGACAGCGACAGCGACAGCGACAGCGACAGCGACAGCGACAGCGACAGCGACAGCGACAGCGACAGCGACAGCGACAGCGACAGCGACAGCGACAGCGACAGACGACAACGGCAAGCGACAGACGCGACAGCGACAGCGACAGCGACGGCGACAGCGACAAGCGACAGCGACAACGACAGCGACAGCGACAGCGACAGCGACAACGCGACAACGACAAGCGACAAGCGACAACGACAGCGACGGCGACAGCGACGGCGACGGCGACAGCGACGGCGGCGCAGCGGCAGCGGCGGCGGCGACGGCGGCGGCGGCGGCGGCGGCGGCGGCGGCGGCGGCGGCGGCGCGCAGGCGGCAGCGCAGGCGCAGCGAGCGCAGGCAGACGCAGGCGCAGGCGCAGCGCAGCGCAGAGCGCAGCAGCAGCAGCGCAGGCGCAGGCGCAGGCGCAGGCGCAGCGCAGGCGCAGGCGCAAGGCGCAGGCGCAGGCGCGGCAGCGCAGAGCGCAGGCGCAGGCGCAGGCGCAGGCGCAGGCAGACGGCGCAGGCAGGCGCAGGCGCAGGCGCAGGCGCAGGCACGAGGGCAGGCGGCAAGGCGAGCGCAGGCGCAGGCGCAGGCGCAGCGCAGGGCAGGGCGCAGGCGCAGCGCAGCAGCAGCGCGGGCAGCAGGCGCAGGCGGCGCAAGCGCAAGCGCAAGGCAGCGACGCAACGCAAGGCAGAGCGCAAGGCAAGCAAAGGCAGCAGGCGCAGACGCAGAGAAACGAACGAAAGGCAGCAGAACGCAGCAAGCAAAGGAACGCAAGGCAAAGCAGGCGCAGAAGCAAGAGGCGAAAGAACGCAAGGGCGCAAAGCAAGGCAAGCAGAGCGCAAGAGAAGCAGAGGCAGGGCAGAGCGCAAGGCAGCAAAGGCGAAGAGCAAAGCAAGGCAGGGAAGCAAGCAGAAGGCAAAGCAAAGCAAGAAGCAAAGCAAGGCAAGCAGGCAAGGCAGAGCGAAGAAGCAAGCAGAGGCAGAGGAGAAAGCAGAGCAAGCGAGAGCAAGAGGCAAGGCATGAAGCGCAGGCGAAAGGCAAGGCAAGGCAAGGCAGAGGAAGCAAGGCAGAAGGCAGAAAGCGAAGGAGGGCAGAAGAGCGAGGAAGAATGAAGAAGAGCAGAGGCAGAAAGCGAGCGAAGGAAGGAACGAAGAGAGAGAAAGCAAAGAAAGGCAAGAAGCAACGAAAGAAGAAAGAAGCAGGAAGCAGAGCAGAACGAAAGAAAGAAGAGAGCGAAAAGAGCAGAAGCAAAGAGGCAAGAAAGAAGAGGCAAGAAAAGAAAAGAAAAGAACGAAAAGGAAGAAGGCAGAAAGGCAAAAGAAGGCGAAGGCGAAGAAGGAAGAAGGAGAACGAAGGAAGACGAAGAAGGCAAGAAGAGAAGAAGGCAGAAAGGCAGAAGGCGAAAGAAGAAGCGAAGAAAGCAAAGGAAAGAAAGAAAGAGAGAAGCGAAGAAAGAAAGAAAGAAAGAAAGAAAAGGAAAGAAAGAGAAAGAAAACGAAAAGAAAACGAAAAGAAGCGAAGGACGAAAAGAAAAGCGAAAAGGCAAAAGGAAAAGAAAGACGAAAAACAAGAAGAAGCAGAAGGCAAGAGAAAAGAACGAAAGAAAAGAAGAAAACGAAGAGAAACGAAAGCGAAAGCAAAAGAAACGAAAAGAACGAAAGCGAAACGAAAAGCGAAAAGCAAAAGAAACGAAAACGAAAAGCAAAGAACGAAAACGAACGAAAAGAAAACGAAAACGAAACAAAAGAAAAGACGAAGAGAAGCAAAGAAGACGAAACGAAAAGGAAAACGGAAAACGAAAGAAGAAGAAACGAAAAGCGAAAGAACGAAAGGAAAACGAAACGAAAGACGAAAGCAAACGAAGAAGAAACGAAACGAAGAACAGAAGACGAAAGAAAACGAAAACGAAACGAAAGAACAGAAAGACGAAACAAAGCGAAAGAAAACGAAAACGAAGACGAAAGAAAGGCAAAGACGAAAACGAAACGAAAACAAAGGCAAAGAACGAAAACGAAGCGAAAACGAAAAGAAACGAAAAGAAACGAAAGCGAAGCGAAGACAGAAAAGCAAGAAAAGAGCAAACGAAAGCAGAAACGAAGACGAAAACGAACGACGAAAGGCAGAAGAACAGAAAAGAAAAGAAACGAAACGAAAGACGAAACGAAACGAAACGAAAGAAACGAAAAGAAACGAAACAAAGACGAAACGAAGGCAGAAGCAAACGAAACGAAGACGAAAAGAAAAGCAGAAGACAGAAAGGACAAACGAAAGGAGAAACGAAAAGAAAGGAACGAAAGAAGACAAGAAGCGAAACGAAGCGAGAAGGAAGCAAGAAGCGAACGAAGAAACGAAGAACGAACGGAAACGAAACAGAAAGACGAAAGCGAAAGCAGAAGGACGAAAGGCAAGCGAAGACAGAGAAGATGAGAAAGACGAAAGAGCGAACAGAAGGAGAAAGACAGAAGACGAGCAGAAGAAGCGAAGGACATAAGTTAGGTGTCAGAAGACAGAGTAAACAGATGAGGAATACGAAGCGAAGATTGTTAAAGAACATATGATGAATGCATGAACAATGGAGGATGAAGAAACAGAAGACGAAGACGAAGAGCAGATTAAGACAGAAAGACGAAAGGCGAAGACAGAAGGGGAAGATAGTTTGCGATATCGAAAGAGAAAGAAGGAGCGAAGGCAAGAAGATCGAAGGGCAGAAAATGCGAAGAGAAGCAAGGCGAAGGACATGAAGGCAGAAGAGGCAGCAGAGAGAAGGCAGAAGGCGAAAGGCAGAAGGCGTAAGGCAGAAGGCAGAAGGGCAGAAGGCGAAAGGCAGAAACGAAGCGAAAGGCAGAAGGGCGAAGGCGAAGGCAGAAGAGCAGAAGGCATGAAGCAGAAGACGAAGGCAGAAGGGCAGAAGCGAAGGCGAAGGCAGAGAAGCGAAGGACGAAGGCGAAGGGCAGAAGGCGAAGGCGAAGGCGAAGGGCAGAGAGGCGAAGGACGAAGGGCGAGAGGACGAAAGGCGAAGGCGAAGAAGCGAAGACGAAGGCGAAGGCGAAGGCAGAAGGCGAAGGCGAAGAGAAGACGAAGGCGAAGGCGAAGGCAGAAGGACGAAGAGCGAAGGCGAGGCGAAGGCGAAGGCGAAGGCGAAGGCGAAGGCGAAGGCGAAGCGAAGGCGAAGGCAGAGCGAAGAGGAAGGCAAGGCGAAGGCGAAGGCGAAGGAAGGCGAAGGCGAAGGCGAAGGCGAAGGCAAGGCGAAGGCGAAGCGAAGGCGAAGGCGAAAGGCGTAAGGCGAAGGCGAAGGCGATGACGATAACGAAGACGATAACGATGGCAAAGATGCGATGTCGATGAGCGATGCGATACGATAACTTGATAACGATAACGATAACGATAACGATAACGATAACGATAACAAATGCTCCCGACGACGAAGGCAGTGCTAAAGTATCTTGATGTTACAAACATTGCTAAAAGTAGCTGAAAGCAAGGGGAAGCAGATAACTTTTGACTAATATATTAAACCGAGTCAATCGACAACATCGTATAGTGATGATGGCACCATATTATAGTTTAATGGTTGTTCATGTTAATATCCGTCATCAGATTAAAACATTTTATTTTATGTTGTATATTTATGTATACATGTTCATATGATTTCTCTTGTTTTTTAATTTATATATCTATTTTTGAATTTTTGTTTATTATTGCATTGGTTTATACTTTATATCTATGGAAGGATTTTGATAGAAAATAAAAAGAAGAATATACTTTATAAACTTAAAACTATATTATTTTATAAAACATTGAAACAGATCCAATTAAATTTATATGGGCGTGTATCAAAATAGTAGTGGGGCATTTGGATGTATTCCAGTGTTCTTTGTCGTCTCTATCTTCCACCGCAAATAATAATATAAAATTATGGAAATATGGTATGCTGCCAAATAGAACATCAGTCAAAACTCCATTCTCATAGGGATTTAGAAAACACGTTTCTGATAATGAAAAATTTTCAATTGTTGTTTTTATCATATAAAGGTACATGTTAGTTATAGCTATAAACATAAGTAAATAGTGTTCTTTTCACAATCTGCTTCATGTTTGTCTTGATATAATATTAAAGCTTCTTGAATGTCACAGGTAAGCCGTTCTCTGTCTTTAAGTGATGTGTTGGATAATATACTAAAGGCTCTTGTGTGTCTGAATTTTTTTCCACTTCAAAATTTGATATTATGTAGATTATTGCCAGTTTTGAAACAAAATGGCCATACAGTTCACCTGTAAACACAACAAGATATTACTTTCTACCTAGAAAGATTTTAACTAAATTATATCAAAAATGTTGTATGAGTGCAATTTTTATTACTACTAAAATCACCCGCTGTTGCAATTTAAATTATTTCATAGATTCGTCATAAATATCATGAAGTATTAACAAAAAAGGCGTTTGTGTTTAAGAGTAATAATGGACACAACTCTAGCAGAGTGCAACGCATCTAAAGAGCTTAACTTGACTAAAAAAATTGTGCTTGACTCGAACTCGATTAAAAATAATTTGTTTCTAGTCAAAATTGAGCTTTCTGCATATTGCAGCAGTTCCTTTTGCAATCATTGTTATATTCCAAGTTAGTATTGCAATCGAAAAAAATTCACCTTGTGAAACAGAAAGTACAAATAAAGAAAAGCTAACAACTTATGTTTTATAAAACGTAATACATGTATTTGCAATGTACAATTTTTTTATTTAAAGGGTGCAATAGTGGAGGTAATGATAGATGCATGAGAGTCGATAACTGCAGTAGAAAATTTAAGTAAGTTTATGCAAATTTTCATGATAAAAACAAATTTTACCTAACATTTAACATGTAAATCTAATAATACACAAAAGCAAATACGCGTTCTCTAACGCCAGTGGGTTACTTAATTAAACATAGTGCATTGGGGAAGTATTTATAAATGTATTGAATAGCTATGAGGTCTACATTACTGTGTGTCAACGTATGTTAGCTGGATTGTATGCTGTGTGGATATTATTTGTGATCGTTAGGAATTTCCTATCTCAGTTCCGTCGGAGCCCAGCTGTTAGAGTTAGGTGGCGCTCATTTTTCGTAAGAGGTTTGGTTGATGGTTTACCCCACTCCCCGCCTCGGTACTGGGTTAGCTCAGGGTACATTGAAGCTGATTGCTCCAACTGCCCCGATAAGCATTTACCTTGCTTAACCTCATTAGCGATTTTAGTGTAAATTAGAATTCAATTTGAAATCCCCCTTTGCTCGTTGTCATTGTATTGCGAGCGTCACGTCCCGTTATAAGATATATATATATATATATATATATATATATATATATATGTGGTATAATAAAATATATAATATAACAAAAAGTAACTTCATTAACCAAGACCTAAAACCTGTTACTATATATACTATATATATATATATATACTATATATATATATATATATATATATATACTATATATACTATATATATATATATATATATATACTATATATACTATATATACTATATATATATATATATATATATAATATACTATATATACTATATATATATATACTATATATACTATATATATATATATATATATATATACTATATATACTATATATATATATACTATATATATATACTATATACTATATATACTATATACTATATATACTATATACTATATATATAATATATAATACTATATATACTATATACTATATATATATATATATACTATATATACATATATATATATACTATATATACTTATATAATATCTATATATACTATAATACTATATATACTATACATACTATATACATACATATACATACTATATATACATATACTATATATATACTATACTATACTATATATACTATACTACTATATACTATATATACTATATATACTATATATACTATATATACTATATATACTATACATACTATATACTATATATACTATATATACTATATATACTATATATACTATATATACTATATATACTATATATACTATATATACTATATATACTATATATACTATATATACTATATATACTATATATACTATATATACTATATATACTATATATATACTATATATACTATATATACTATATATACTATATATACTATATATACTATATATACTATATATACTATATATACTATATATACTATATACAGAGTGGTAGAAAGGTCCCGGAACGATCAAATATTTTGGGAAATACCCATCCCATCACAAAAAGAAAAAATATGTGTTCAATATTTTTTTAAAAGCTATCCAATGACACCAAAATTTAACCCCCACCCCCACCCCCGGGGGGTAGGGGTGGGGCAACTTTAAAAGTTTAAGTGGAAACCGAAACCCCCATTTATTATTACAGATTCGAATTCGTCACAAAATGTTAGTCATAATTTCTTTAGGTTTTTTGCAGATGGCGCTGCAATCGACAAAAATTAACTATTTCTAGAAGAATTGATGGATCAGAAAATAAAAGAAGTAAAATAATAAATTATTTATTTCATACATAACGAAATTACCGCCGAAGGTGTTCAAATTGACCATTTGTCGCGCTTTTAGGTCTTCCAGATCTTGGATCATCCTTCACCGAACCAGTTCGCTCAAAACGATTCACTGTTCGACTCACAGTAGATTTAGAAATCGGTTGACGTTCCGCATTGACTTCATTGAATAAATCTGCGACTTGCTGCAATGATCTTTCTTTATCTCCATACCCACGCATCATCAGGACAATTATTCTTTCTCTTTCAGACAGAGACATCACGAAATAATATCAAAAGCTAGTAACGAAATGAATACTAAAAATGAATGTAATTCTGACATTTTTCGATTTCAAATGTTTTTGTACCCTATTTCGATTTTGTCAATTACAACGCCTTCTATCATCCAAAATGGCTTGTATCGTAGGTCAATTTGGGGTAATTTATCCTACGGAATCCGAATCTGCAATAACAAATGGGGGTTTCCACTTAAACTTTTAAAGTTGCCCCACCCCTACCCCGGGGGTCAATTTTGATGTCATTGGATAGCTTTTAAAAAAATATTGAACACGTATTTTTTTGATGCGATGAGTATTTCCCAAAATATTTTACCGTTCCGGGACTTTTCTACCACTCTGTATACTAATAACCATTATCAAAATAGCAGCTAAAACATTTACATTGTAATAAATACTTTAAAATTATATATGTAAAAATGTACCTGCACTAAAAACATTTTAAATAGAAAGCAGACACATTATGACTATTGTACGTCGTGAAGGTTTAAAATTGTTATATTGAATGACTAGATTAAGTTAACAATTCATTAATATTTACTACAGACTAATACAAAATAAATAGTTATCTTTGGCACCTCAATAAAAATACGCTGTTAAATAGTTCACAATTCTCGTATTACAACTTGGTCCAATAGTATACATATTTTAAATTATCAACACTAGCAGATTATCTGTTCTAACCAATTAACTTAATCTAATCATTCAATATAACTATTTTAAACCTTCTAGACGTACATTAATCATAATGTATCTCCTTTCTATTTAAAATGTTTTTAGTGCAGGTATATTGTTACAGTGTATAATTTTAAAGTATTTATAACAATGTAAATGTTTTAACTGCTATTTTGAAAATGGTTATTTGAAACCGAAACGCGTAACAAACATGAAAATACATGAAAACCGATAAAAACAAGTTGATTTGTTTTATTTATACCTGACCATTTTCCAGGATTTTCATTACTATATATATATATATATATATATATATATATATATATACATATATTGCCGTGGTACCTTGGGACAGAGCTTTTTCCTAAAAACCATTCGAGCCCCACGAATTAGGCGTCATACAATTGCCGTAGACTCTGGCATTAAGTTTTTAACATCGAGCCTTTACTTACACTTTGGACCAATCTAAAATTTAAAAAAAAATAAAAATTTCTTACCCTTTATTTTTGGACGCCTTCGGATTTCTCTACTCACTCTGGCTAGCTCAGCAATCGGCCTCTTCTTGAATACCTATCATTTTAAGTACATACCTCTCTCTCTCACACACACACCATCAAATGAAATTACCAAAATAATACAACAAACATACAACCTTTTATTAACACATATTAACAAATAAAATATTTACACTTGGGTACAAACGGTTAGGTACAATTGTTACCAGCTCAATTATTAAATGCTTTAAAGTCCTTGTTTTTTAATATATTTTAACAAATTCTACATGATGCGAGTAGATGGGCCCCACATGCAACCCTAGTTTGACTTCATACTGGTCTATTGTGAGCTCATTATAACCCAGTTTTAGTAAATGCTTTTTAACCTTGCATTTTATTAACAAAATTTAAAGACCCGTTTACCCCTTACAACAACAATTTATAGCATGAATAAACCTTTATATCATCAATAAACCCTTTTTAATCAAAATTAATTGTCCTGCACATGTACCTTTTAAAACAAGTTTTAAACGTAAGAAATACGCCACCAATATGTCATACACACAAACACAAAAATATCAACACAAATGTTTATACAAAAACAGAAATTTAAAGTTCGTTACCTGGAGTCACCTTCGTTCCTCGTCACCGCTGAAGATGGTTACCAGAAACCCTCGTCGTTGTGTCTATCTACTACGATGATGCCAGGATCCACAGATCCCCACCATTTAAATATCCGCTACCACTACTGTACTTCTTCTCAGATCTTAGCTTCGTCTCAACAGTAACATTTCATACCAAATATTTTATGCATACAAATTGGTTTTAGTTTCGCTTACCCCAATAGCTTCGTTGTAGTAACGGCACCTTTTATCTAAACAAGCATCAACTCGTGCAATATCACTTTACAACCTGCGGTCCGCTACTACAGCTTTCATAATTTCTAAACAGGATGTTTAATGCTATTTTACTGAACACACAATGATTGATAAGCGAAAGAGCTTTTAGTACTATTATGTTGTAGATCTAAACCCGTATTCAGATCTAAATGGAAAGAAGAGAGTTTTAACATCTTTGTTCGTGTATATATATATATCATTTCAAACCCCCCTAGTGGAACCCGTTTCACTTGAAAAGCTTATTTTCAAAGCTGCTTCCTAAAATTTTAAACGTGACGAACACTGACTTTTCCAAAAATCCCACTTTTGTAGTGCTGTTACAAAGAATTTTGTTTACCACAGTATCGTACGCGCTTTTCTTGAAAACTGCTGACCATCAACCAATGATATGATTATCCTTCGTCACAGCGCTTCACCTATCCGCTATCTATCTCCGTTCTACGCATATTTGTTGTCTCTTTTAGAACACCTCTTAAGTTACAGAAAATCGATATTGTATTCGTCCTTCACATTTATCCGTATATTTCGACGTGACTTCTACTCAACGCTTTATTTATACGTTTCTCTGTCTGTTTTATCTTATCGATCGTTTATTCCACTCACTCCTCAAGACACTTCATATTTAACAGCTTATACAAATCGACCGTTGCAAACAATTTCTATGGAATTTTGTGCTAATGTTCGTTTAAGATTCTATGAACCTGACATTTAATCAATAGGTGTTTCTTGAAATAACCGACCGTTTGAAATCACAATTCTCGGTTACTTCACTTCTTAGTATTTGTATAAACGAACGTTGGTTTTTAAAATAAATACCTTTGCGTTTGAAATTATTGATTTTCTATGCATGCGAGCTCCATTTTTGCTTCCATGCGTTTGGTTAAAAGTTGTTATAATTACTTATGCGTATTCTTGAGCTTTTATGTACTCTAAAGCTTTCTTCCCTTCTTAGTAATTTTAACATTCCAATTTAAATATAAAAATACCATAATACCCGTCCGTTTTCACTATATAAATTAATTACTTTGGCGCGTAAATAATTTGCTCCTATTTCTATATACACAGTTGCTAAAATTTTATTATCTACACCTATTTACCCTCTAAATCCACAACAATAAATATACTAAGTAAAAAAAGAATTATTGGCAGGTGACTCAAATTCAGCCACGAGAGCATAATGTCGACGTGTTTCGCCCTAATTGGCGCTCATCAGGACAGGAGTAGCAAAGTTGTAATATTTAACACAGACACCTTATGGGAAGTAGAGCATCATCTAGCGCACAATTTGTGTCTTCGTGTAGTTTCACCTGACATTCCAGGTTCTACCAACAGTCGGCACGGAGGAGATCCGGCTCAACTGCCTTTTTCCAAACGACACGAAGACACAAATGGTGAGCTAAGTGAAGCTGTACTTTCCATAAGGTGTCTGTGTTAAATATTACAACTTTGCTACTCCTGTTCTGACAAGCCCCAATTAGGGCAAAACGCGTAGACAGGATGCCTTCGTGCCTAAATTTAAGTCACCTGCCAATAATTTGTTTTTACTTTGTATTAATTTAAGATTCATTAAACCTACTTTATATATATATATATATATATATATATATTACTGCGTGGTTTACTTGGTAGTAAACTCCTTGCTACAATGTAGTTTGCCACGGCTGCCTTGCCCCTGTTTGAAAGATACAACTAACTACGCCACAAAAAGAAAGATGCTGCAACGGTAAATCTCCTCGATTTATTCAGAGAAAGATTATAAACAAAGATTATCATCCAAGATCAAGTTCTCAGATTAATTATATTACAAGTTATCCCCCTTTTAATTAATACATTTTATCACGTATTCCCTGATCAATAATCATTAAAAGTAACAGGGATTTAGCACCAACCTTACGTTACCCAAGCTTTATACGAGCTTATAGTAAAACCTTTAACTACTCGTGCTAATTTTAACACAACAAATTACAAAAATCCCTTTTACCTTGCACATAATAATACAGTACAACAAACTTTTAATATCCTAAATTCCCCCTAAGCAAAATATACAAAAATAATATCATAAAAGTTCAATCGTTAACTGTTTTCGATTGAGTTACTTTTAGTTCCACAGCACATACCCATAAAGTATAAAAGTCATTGCACATCAATTAAACACAAAAAGCAAAATCTTTAAGAAACATCCGTTACCTGGATTTTTACTGTCCATGGATCTGCTCTCATACCATCGACGTCTGTGGCATTTCTCAATAGCTACGCTTTCAGGAATATCCCTCAACCAGTACTGCACCAGCGGTAACTGCTACTTGCGACTCTATCCTCTCGATTACTAGAGACTTCCAAATCTCTCTACTGCAGCTACGGATCCCATTTACGGTAGGTAAACAATCACGTTCTTCTACCATAAACATCTACTGCATTTAAAGTGCCTACCATGCTCCCATCCAAATATCACGCAGTCGGTACTTACTTATTTTCGTCCGCTACCATTTGCATTATTTAGAATTTGTTATAATACTTTTGCTGACAGCTGGACGAAACTCAACACCACTGGTGTTAGTTATATTTCAAACTCGAAGACTGTTGTTACTTGCAGACAAGTCAGTTGTAATATCGTTCACTATTACTAACGTAGTTAGCGCGTATAGAGTAACGAAGATTAGAGAGCCCTACTACTAAATCCTTGTATTTATATACGCTTTTGTGTCCATCTAAAGCACCTAAATTCTCAAAATCCGTCGATACAAACAAACCAAGTTTTCTTGGTAAACTTCCAATGGTTAGTCAATTCTTAAAACCCCACAAGCTAACGTTCACCCATTTCTCCAAATTTTTTCTACAAAATATCAACTGCCATCCAAATCATAGAATTTGCATTGGCACACACCCTCTCACGTAGTTATTTTTCCTATATCTCTCGCGACGGACACTCGTTAGAAATTTAGTCCCTACTAAAACAAGTTAATGTTAAAAACACACCTTCCATAATACGCATATTATATCCATCTCCCTTCCACATACTCCCACAATCTACTATTTCTTACTTTGCTTAACCCCCAATCTGTTCTTATTCCACTTCCTAGTCTGAACGCCAAATTTAACGAACTTTGTATTATGTCTTTCTTTCTCATACTATTTTTGCCAAAATAAATTCCCTTTGTTTAGTTAACCACTTGCATGCCAATCCAACAAAATAATACCACTTAAAATGTCTATATTAACACCTTGTGTTTTTTTCTCGCTCTAATCTATACTTAACCAGATAACCCTTCTTTGTTGCACTTGTTGCCCACCTGTAGTAGTAATCAAATATTACCCTCTTTAACCAATATTCAAAACTAAACTTGTTTCCGTCCCATATCTATTTTGTCGGATAGTCTTACTTTGTTTCTTTCTTGGCAAGTTTCATATGTCCTTGATGAAATACGCATTTTAAATAACATGCAAATAAGTTCAACTCCCTTCCTTCCATATGCCTTATTTCAGTTTTCCCCCTTTTTAACCAAGCACTTGATACGTTACGTTTCCATCCTATTCTTACTTATACTATAGATAACCTTCCTTGTTATGTTTCGGTCCCTACATTTCTAACCGACAGCAATAAATTCCTCTTCCTTGAACTCAATGTTTGTTTGTCTTGTTTTATCTATAAATTATGCTCGGAAAGCTATTAAAATTATAACTGCCTGTTTGTCGTTATACACAATCCTTAGAATTTCAACGGTTTAAAATGCTCACCCTCCTTGCTTGAAATCTTAGCAAAGCGTTCTAACTAATATACCTCTTCACTATAACGTAACTTTTGAAGGTTACATATCTTCTTGAAAAGTATAAAGGTCAACGTTCGCTTTAAGAAACATTCTTTAGACAATAATTCAAATATGAAACATCCATCTTCAATCTGTACCTCCTTTCCTCTAATTTTAAATTTTATTTTCTTTATGGTCTTATTAGTTTCTTTTAAGCCCAAAGATATCTTGTCACTAATTTCTATAACTTTACTTTGATTTTTTCACGTTTTGTTTTTAATTCCCGAGTATTGTTATCAAATTTGTCACTCAATTCCTTGATACTTTTTTCATGCATTCCCTCTCTATTGACACCCATTTCTTCTTACCTTTTTCATGCTTTTCACTCATTTCTTTGAAACTTTTATCATTCTTTTTACTCTTTTCCTGCATATTATTTCTTATTTCCTTTATGCCTTTCTCATTCTTTTCAACCATTTCCTGCATATTTTTATTCAAATTTAATAAAAGGGACATCATTTTCGATTCCTGTGTCTCTCCTACTCTCATTTCTTTCTCTCTCAGGATTTTCCTTTTTCTGTTTTCTCAAATAAACACTTTCCAATTTCTACTCCTTCGGTTTTCAAACTCTCACGAATATCATTCGTTCTGTCTGTCATACTAAAAACCAATCAGATATATTACACAGAGAAAATTTCCACAAAATTCTACTAAACAAAAACTCTAATTTTGAGGCGACTGAATCAAACTCACGTTTGGCGCCAAAAATTATATCATGATGCTTGGTTTAACTATCCTGACGAATATAAATATGCACTAGATGTTTCCTTAATAGAAAATGTAAATGTGTGCCCTTTTCCCTATTTGGATAGCTCAGCGACAAATATCTTGTGGATTTTACGAAAATGAAATAAAACAAAAAATCTCTAGAAACATTTATGAGCAATACTCTATATATTCAAGAAACATCTTTCTTTTACACATATTATATAAATAATCTAGTTGCACGCACAGATATAAATAGCGCTTGTAAATGCAATTTACAGCTTAGGTTTAGAAGGTAAAATTATCTTATCACTTCTTACGTATAAAAAATAATCGTCACCCAATTGTTTTTAATAATGAAAAAAACCCAAAACATTTCATATGCGAGTCACAAAATTTACTTTTAAAAATATTTAAATAATTTAAATATATCTCTATTAACTCGTCTCTCAGTGTAGTTGATCAACGACCCTGGGCAGAAAACTTTGAAAGGGTCAAAACGCTTTGAGCTCTGACCTCAAAATTGCCGAAATCAATTATTCATTGGCAAATAATTTTTATACGCAAAATAAAACTTAGATATTTTGTTAGGTTACAAAACAAAGTTATACTTGCAATTTATATCAAGAAATTCTTCTTTATGAGTCATTGTCCTAGCTTTTAGAAACATCGTTTCTATTGGAATTAACTGCATTAAAAAATTATTGGTTTCCAATTTTAGAGCTCCATTTTAATTAATTTTCCATCCATCGAAGTATACGTCTTTCAAAGTACAATAATTTTAAGAAGATTAAAATTAGCGTGTGATCGCACTAATATTATTTATATTGAAGCAATACATCGTCGTTTTACTTTATACAACAATTATGCTTCAGAATTTATGTTCAAACTTCCATGTTACATATGGAACGCCGACAGAATAAATTACAAATCTTCAGTCTTACATCTTAGATGCCGAAGGAAAGAATAAATCACTCCTCGTTTAAGTTCCTCTTCATAAAACAAAATAAACTCGATGCGTCATAAGTCTCGATTTTTCTGAATGTTTTCAAAAATGATTTACCGCATGATGTAACAATCTATCGCATTTTATCTCTTTATTGAGCTGTCAGTATAAAATTTATGGAGATCGCAAAATTTCTCGTATCCTTTTGTAAGTGCAATAAGCCAATTGTTGGTTGTCGCTCTCCTATGAACTTCTGTAATAATTAAAGCCCTTCTCCTAGGAACGCCTTTTTCTTTATTTCGATAACGTAAATGAATTTAAAAATTCTGTACTCTTTGTCTTTTAATAAAAGCAATGTATTGCGTTCATTGTTGCATTCTTAAAAATTGAATTTACATTTTAGCAAAGTACGGATTTTATCTTCGCATATATTAAAGAAGATAGCTTAACATGAAGTTATTTTTATTACTCTTAAAGGGGATGCGACCCCTTGTTCAGTCTGCATAAGCACAAAAACTTCTTATACGTTAAATGAAACGTGCTTTAAAGGTATTTTTGACAGGAATAATTATTCACACGCGAATTTAACTTAACAGAATCATTGAATGCTTATATATTTTCACTAATTTTAAAATCGGGCTCCGTTTTCAATTAGTATCACAACACTATATATACTTAAAGCGCCCTATTTTACTTGAGAATCTTATTTTATGTGTGAAGGAAATACGCGTCTATGTTTATACCGAGTAAAAACTTAAATATTGGAAAATTTATCTTTCCTAGTTGTTTGGGTCGGTTTTCTCACAGAATGTGGTGCTCAATGACCTCTTGTGACATTATCACATCAATATATACATTAAATTTTATTTTAGAGGACGCATACTTGGCCAGGTAAGATTCAGTAGATGCTTAAGTCTATTTCTAACAAACTTTTGTACACATCTTTAGTAACCATGTTGTTACAGTGCTGTGTAATAGAAATTAGGCAAAGTAGTATAAAATGATGTTTCACCTTTCAAATACATGTTGTTATAAAAAGAATTCTATCCACTAGGAAATCGAAGTAAGCGAGGGATCATGAAGAACACTCGCCTTCCAAGTGATGTATTAGTTTGGCGCCCAATTTCTGTTTTCATCATAAAAACTAACTAAATAAATAAATATCGTAAGGTATGAAAATTTTATTTTTATTTAAAGATACGTACAACCGGTTTCTTTAAAAAATTGCAGTTTCACTGTTTTCAAGTAAATTGTTTTTGAATTTGCTGCAAAGTGCTACGTGTGGCAATGGCTTGTGTAACATTAAGATTCGAATAAGAAATAAACAAATTTTTGTCTACATTAATACCTTCTGTAGTAATTTATGCAATTTATATGCGCTCTGTGAGGCGAATTAGTTTAATGCTTTATCTTTAAACACCAGCAGCATTGTAGTATTCTTGTCGTATTCTTGGGGAGTCTCTCCTAGGATTAGGGCATTGATGTTGAAGAAACAAAGTCGAAGACCAATACAAGTGTATTTACTTCTTACATTCAGATACATTCCAATACTATGGTGTGACTACGAACGTTCTTATTGCTTACTGGCTCTTACCAGCTAATAATCATTATTCAATTATGTTTACTGTATATTTCCATTTTCCAATTACCCTTAGTCTAGAGTTCTTTGCACCTCTACTTCTTATTGGTCGTCTTATTGTACACTTCCGCACTTTGCACTTCCTATACTAAGTCACTCACCTTTTAAACGATTAAAACTTGATTTACTAATAACTATAATTTAGGATATCCGCCTACCACAGCATTTTGCAGATGATTTGCTCATAGCACACTTATACGCTCCTAGAGGATAGAAAAGTCTATGTGAGATAGACAAATTCAAAAACGACACTGTAGGTACTAGTATCAGCCATTAGCTGGCGCTATAGTTTATTTCAAACCAAAAATCAATAACTATTTTAAAAATATCAATTGTGCCTTTTGGCAATATATAACGAGAAAATAATCTAACAATATTAAAAGCGCAATAATGTTTAAACCACTCAAGCAGTTGTTTGTTATAAATTTAATAACGGAGATCTACTAATAGTTTGCGGTGGATGTAAATACATCGTCATCAATCCTTAGATGTTGAGTTATACGTTACGAATAAGAACTATTAAGAGTATATTGATATAAAAACAAAACATGTACAGCTCACAAAAGTAATCATGAGACCTGTAGGGGCGTGGTATGATGGCTCTGCTAGTTTTAAAGTACATCCAGAGTGAAAGGCAAACATTTTAATATTTAAATGGCCCTTGCTAAAGTGCCAAAAGATCCAGCAATACAGCACGTAGAAACTTAATTGAGAATAATGCATCTAACCTGAAGTGAGATCTAAAGTAATTTGTTTTCAGTTATACATGTAATTACGGCCGTTGTAACCGTTTGGACAATTTTTAGCAATAAAACATTTCTAACACCCATTTAATATTTAGGCACTTTAGGCAACCGAACCTTGCTTTACTTGAAGTATTGGAATGTATAATTAGAATGGGATTTAAAAACATATAATTGCAGAAATCCTAAACAAGCAATAAAGTGCAGAATAATTACTCCTTTAAATAGTGTTCAAGGAGTTTAAATACAGGACTCCATTTAGATTGCAATGCAGTTAAAAGGACCAATGAAAAACCAGAGATCACATCAAATCACATACTTACTTTAAACACATCTTGAAAACGTTTATCTATTACAGAATGTGGATTCTCGGAATTCTCCAAATGATTGTTTTCCTTATTAAAAACTCCAAACGTTGCCTAGTGAAAAGTGAAAAGGACCTTATCAAGAAATTTTGGTTTTGCATCTTGATTATCTTCTAAAATTTGAATAAATCATATAGGTGAGCAGGTAAATCTCGAGGTAATTAATTTTGAACGGCGGTATAATTAAATAGACAGAGTTTTCCTTTCTTCAAAATTCTACAGCTAGACGGTTAACTCATTCGTGTTACCGAACTTGATCTACCAGTGCTCAGATATGGATTTTCCGAAACACGGATTAAAATCTCTTCTTCTTCATCAACGGCGTTTGTTTTTGTAACGTAATTGTCACTGTTAGGACAAAAAGATTCAGTCTCGCCTAGGTGGTTGTACATATTGCTAACGAGCTTATCATTAGGTTGCCTTCAATTTTGGTATAGTTGTAAATATCTCTCAACCGCTTACTACTAAAATTTGATTGAGCATAAACTGCAAATCATATCATGCATTTCAATGCTGAAAAACAAATTATGCAATGGCATTTTTAACTAGTAACTATAGTTTTACAACAAATAACTACTAAATCAGAAAAACAGAGGTTTCTTACTGAACACTGCTATCAGAATACGCAAAATAGCCTAATATTTATTGACCCTTTAATGCTGACACAGACGTACTTGGTAATTTGAAAGCATAAAGATTCCATTAGCAAAATACATTGAACGAGTAAAACCTAATAACTCAAATGCAACAGAGTTACATAAATTAAACAACAGTAACTTTTTTGTGTAAAATAAAACTTGATGTTTTTCATTTATCTCAACCATAGTACAACAGACAAAAAGTTAGGTTTTGATTTAGTGAAGAAGCGGGCTCTAACTAGAGCCCTCTACGACCAATGCCAAAGTAAATTTCAAATTCGTAATTCTCTTGCAAGATAACAAAATTACAAATCTGTAGCAGGTACGCCCCTGTATAGTAATAATTTGAGTTGGTACGCGCCAAGTAAAGGGTAGTTCAGCGCGGGCTGTCATCCTGGTTAGATGTGAACATGTCATATATTGATATAGGTTTTAGCCTTTTGTATTGATGTTACAAGTTTATATTATACGCTAGCCGGTGGATTTTCATTGTTGTAATAAATAAGTGTAGTGTTTGTTTATCGATTTTGTATTACCTCAAAATACGCGGGCAAGATTAAATAAAGCACCAGATTCCACTTTGGTTTGTTATTTATTTATCCTCGAACCGTTACATTTGGCGCCCAACGTGGGCGTAGGAGATAATTTGCAAGAATTGGATAAGGAGATTAAACGATACCGTGCCAGCAGACGTCAAATTTTCAAAGTAGGAGCTAGAAATTTACATTAATTATCGTATTCGAGAAGTAACCCCCACATATTTTCATATACTTTGGGGTGTTAAACGTGAGAAAAGCAGGCGAAGCGACCGGTTTCTGGTTGTCCTTGAACGCCTGGGTGGTTCCGTTGCATCAGCCGGCGACAGCATGCAAGTGCACTGACACAAAAATAAACTTGACCTACATTTATTGTGTGTTCTTTGTTAGGAATAACACCTGCGGATTGGAGTCGTAATTGTTTGCAGAAAGTATACCAACCCTCTGAAATGATTTCATTATTCGGAATGTGGTTAGATACACGCATAAAATTTAGTAATATTAAGAAGTTTAAATTTTATGGGTAATATTTTGTTGGTTCTGAACTGTAATAAATATTGTGATTTGGACTAAGGAACACGCAATGGCACCAAAAAAGATCAGAAATCGCGAGGCAGAGTCGGACTCGATTTCGGAGTCCATCAAACAATTATTAGAAAGCAACAGGATCTTGTTAGATAATATTACGTTAATGCAATCTAATAATAGTAAGTTAGTTGAAAAGCTTGATGTGTATTAAGAATGTAAATAGCAATGTAAAAAATATTAGCATCAATGTATCTTCAAGTGTAGCACAAATTGGTGATCAAGTTTTGCTTAGCTTAAAGGAAATAAGAAGTAGGAATAGAAATTCTAGTACCTATGATAATCAGGAGGAAATAAATGAAACAGATTATGCTGTAAAGGATATGAAACCTGGCAGCAGCCGAGAGGTTAGAGGAAGACGCGATTTACCATACATTAGTCTGTTTAAAGAGTTGGGGGTGCCAGTTTAACATTCAGGTCTAACGACCCTAAGAATCCAGTAGCTTTGATTAACGAGTTACAAGACATTTTTGAGGAAGCGAATGTCCCAGAGGATAAACAAGTTTCTTTCGCGATTAAAACTCTGAAGGGAGCTATTTTAGATTGGGCTATAAAGAAAGGGCGTTTTACTAATTTTGAAATTTTCAAGACACCTTTTCTGCAGAGATACTGGGGCCCTGAAAAGCGACGAAAGGCATTCAATCATTTAAAATATGGTGAATATAGATCCGGTTCGAAAGTTGATTACTCATGAGAATTGTTAGAGAATGTAAGTTTTTGGACGAGAAGATGTCGGACTAGGAGGTTATAAAGCTGGTGGCTCATCACTTTGATTTCGAAACTAAACGGGGTATTTTTAGTGGCAGTTACAGGACTTTCGATAAAACGGAGGAGTACTTAAAGAATTTGGATTAATTATACAGTCATCATTGCATGAGATTTTTCAATGCTCCACCCGAAGGTACTACATTAGCCAAGAAACGAGTTTTTTTTAACCTGGAAAATTTTGAATTTTGCCAAATCCTTGCTGTTCCAAGAAAGGTAGGGATCTTTAACGTGCGTGACAACACTCACACACGGGACCACCATTTTACCTCTCATCCGAACGAGGGTGTATTTTTCAAGCGGACCGTGTCGGGATTTGAACCCGGGACCTAGAGCGTATAATTATACAGTCAGCAGGGAGCGTCGAAAAATCAGCGAGGGTACAATGATTTTATAGAAAGTAGAGACGTGCGCGTTTTTAATAGCGGAAGGAATTGAAAGCAAAATAATAAACAGGAAAATAAAAAAAGAGGTAGAGGGTACCAAGTAGATAGGACCGGAGGTAATTGGGAGGCGTGGAATTCCAGAAGGGATTTTAGGCAAAGTTATTCCCAAAATAATAGGAATCGGGATAGGAAATCTGAAAGTGAAAATGTAGAAAGTGTTCAAAGGAAGGATGTTAATTCTATACAGGTAATACAGGATTCAAATGAAGTTACAGAGGAAGATGTGAGAGAGGACGGCGTAAAAAGAGAACCGGTGAATATATTGTTTACCCAGGACAATGCTGAGTTACTGCAGGTGAGTGATGAAGGTAAAGATTAGTTTAAAAATGTGATACAGGTAGTGGAAGGTCGTGTTGAAAATATTACTACCCTTATTTTTATCGACAGTGGCAGTCATCTGTCGTGTATTTCTCAAAATTTGTTTAAAGAGATTCAAAAGGAAAATTCGCGAATTCCGATACATAATACTATAGATAATACTCTTATTGTGACGGCTTTGAAAGGAAAAGGGCAAAAAATTAAGAAACAGGTGTTGCTGAAATTCAAATTGCAGGATTGTATGTTCGAGTTTGTTTGTGTGGTAGTGCCGTCTTTAGTGCGCAATTTAATCTTGGTATGCGACTGGTTAACCCAACATAAAGTTAAAGTCTGTTTCGAGTCCCTGACATTATCAGGAAAATTTTGCAATTCGGTTGTAAGTATAAATTTTGACGGAGAGAAGGACGAGCCGGTGGGGATAAATATTGCAGAAATTAGAGTACAAGAAGAAATCGTCCGTTTTGTAGAACAGTCGACGGAAAATTTGGAAATTAATCCGTTAGGCTTGCGAAAAATTGCTGATCAAGCGGAAATGTTGGAAGATCAAGATAAAGAAAAGTTGTATGAATTAATGTGCGAGTTTTCAAATAAGCCAGGTCAAATTCGGGGTTATTCTCATAACATTAAAATGAAGGATAAAACCCTGTTCTTTATTAAACCTTATCCGACACCCCAGGCGTATCAAAAGGAAGTCAGCCGGCAGATTAATCAAATGGTGGAATGGGGGGTTATTGTTGAGCAACAAACGGAGTTTGTCAGTCCCCTCGTAATTGTCAAGAAGAAGGACGGTAGTCCCAGAGTAAGCGTGGATGCGCGATATCTCAATCGTCAAATGGAAAAAGACCATGTCATCCCCCCAAACGCTTCTGAATTGTTATACAAAATTCCCCCTGGTACTTTTTTGACTACAGTCGACCTAGCCATGTCATATTGGCAAGTTAAGTTGTACGAACCCCATCAGAAATATACGGGTTTCATATTTGCAGGTGTTACCTACGTATTTCGGATATTGCCGTTTGGATTGGCTACATCGGTGGCCAGTTTTATTCGGGCGTTAAAATTTATACTGGGTAGTGATACGGACAGTTTTCTTATTCCGTATTTTTGCATAACATCTGAACGGGTGCAAGTGATAATAGATTTTAAACGTCCAAATAATGTCGGAGCCCTAAGAGGATTCTTAGGATTAGTAAATTACGACTCACGGTTTGTTAAAGGTTTCTCGGATTTAACGGTTGTTTTAACACATTTATTAAAAAAATCGTCGCCTTGGTCATGAACCGACCGCGAACTAAAAACATTTATACGGATTAAGGAGACTTTTTGTAAAATAGTCATGTTGACTCACCCGGACCCATCACCGGAATTTTTTATCCAGACTGACGCATCTGCGTATGCTATTGGTTCGTGCTTGTACCAGGTCAAAGAGTCTGAAGAATTCAAGTAATTGCTTTTTATTCAAGGATGCTACGGGACGCCGAACGGGATTATTCGATTACTGAGAAAGAAGCGTTAAGTATCGTCGCCGCGTTAAAAAATTGGTATGTTTTGCAGTTAGGTCATGAAATTACTATTGTTACGGACCATAAGGCGCTGGTGTTTTTGAAGACATGTCGTCTGCTTAATCCTAGACTTTTGAGGTGGAGTTTATACCTCCAGCAATTTACATTAAAATTTGAGTATATCCCCGGTCCGACAAATATTGTGGTAGATACCTTATCGAGATATCTCAAGGGTAAGGCGTTGTTAGTGGAGAAACCGACGCCCAATACTTTTGAATTAAATGCGTTAAAGAAAAGTGGGGTAATTACGCCAAGTAAAATTCTTAATAGTTTGCAATATTTGAAAAAAACTCAGGTTAAGGATGAGTTTTGTAGGAAAGTTATACAACAGTTGCGCGAAGATGGTGGGGATGAACGCATTTGGAAATGGTATGTCCTACATTAGGGTCTTGTATTTAGGAGGGGCAGTGAAGTTGGTTGCTCAAACGCATACTAATATGAGTTACTTCAGGGTGGAAAAATGTCGTTTAGCACTGTGCCGCGATTTTTATTGGTCTAGAATGCAGCACAGTATTCGTAAAATCGTTGGTAGCTGCGATATTTTTCAGAGAGCAAAAATTTCACAAAGGTGTAATGGCGAGATGCTTCCTGTTGTGGTTGACAAGCCAAATTATATGATAAGTGTAGATTTTATGGGCCCTCTTTTGGTGTCCCTTGGAGGTGTAATCTATTTGTTTGTAATATTTGACGTTTTTAGTTAAAAGGTAGCTTTATATTGTTTGAGGAAGGCCACTGCTCGAGCTGTGATTAGATGTTTGATGAGTTATTTCCTTAAGGTGGGCAAACCTAAAGTTATATTGTCCGACAACGGTTCCCAAATTTGTAGTCGTGTCTATTTAAATGCGATGAAGGTGGAAGAAATTACGGTGACTCATACTTCTGTCTATTTCCCCCAGGGAAACATGGTAGAACGGGTTAACCGAGAAATAGGAAGGCTTCTGCGTACGTATTGTCATGCGCAACACCAGAAGTGGGCACATGCAATTCAAACCGTGGAGACCTATCCTCATTATGTTGCGGATTCATGCCATAATGTTTCTGTTTCTTTTTCGTTTAAGTATTCTTGCCTACTGTGACAATATAGGGTTACTGAAACTTTTAACCACATGAGTTTTTTTTAGTAATGTTGGGTATGCTTTCAGTTTTAGGGAGTAACAAGAACATTTAAATTTTGTTTCAATTTAACATGTTTTTGTCGGGGGGTAATGTAACAGGTACGCCCCTGTATAGTAATAATTTGAGTTGGTACACGCCAAGTAAAGGGTAGTTCAGCACGGGCTGTCATCCTGGTTAGATGTGAACGTGTCATATATTGATATAGGTTTTAGCCTTTTGTATTGATGTTACAAGTTTATATTATACACTAGTCGGTGAATTTTCATTGCTGTAATAAATAAGTGTAGTGTTTGTTTATCAATTTTGTATTACCTGAAACTACACGGGCAAGATTGAATAAAGCACCAGATTCCACTTTGGTTTGTTATTTATTTATCCCCGAACCGTTACAAATCTCAAATTGATCCCATAAGAAATTCCTAATTATTTAGGAATTTGAAAATAAATTTTCTTCTTCGAATACACTCTATCTCTTAAACCAGCAACGTTGCTGTAATACATGTTTGGCTAAATTGTAATAATTGGTGTCTGATATTTCTACTTTAGAGATTGCCCATTCTTAGTGTATGACCTTGTATATAAATTTCTGTTAAATTAATAAATCCAAAACAGACATTAAAAGGGATCAAATAAGTTTGCGTGTTGCTTAACAATAATAATGTGATCAGCGGTTTCAACCCTTCAGTTCACGGAATCATTCCGAGCTGCCTACAATTTGCTTAGGTTGGTAGAATGCCATTGGCAGACACATATCCAGCATAAATTTAATATAGCATATGTCTAGCGTTGCAGTATATTCGACCAAGTCGGTTTAAACCATTGAGCCACTGTACACCATATCTTTCCTAGAAATTGCTGGAACATCAAAGAAACAATAAATATAATAAGTTGCTCTAGTCATATCAAGAGTATGGTCCGTGTTGAGATAAACAAACCAGCAAGGCTATATTTTAGAACGAAAAATCTGATTGAATGCTTGGGTACGTTTCATAATTTCTTCATTTCGCTAATAAACAAATCTGCAACCTCACCAACATTTTCTCATTCTCAAGTGCAACAAAATCGTAACTTGCTTAACAGCACCGCGCACTAAAGTTCATAAGATTGCTCCTACAACAATTTATACAATAGACGAGATTTAATAAAAATCGCAATTGAAAAGAATACTCACCCATACAGCTTCTAGGTCCAGCTCCTAGTGGCAAATAAACATCGAAAGTTATGTTGTGGCTGTTTTCTTCAGAAAATCTTTCCGGATCGTATTTTGTAGGATTTGGAAAATATTTAGGGTCACCATGTAAACCATGTAGAGGAATAATGATGGCGGTTCCATTTTCTATTCTTAACCCTGTCTCAGGAATTTCATAATCTTGTACGGATTCACGTAGTAGGTAGGGCGAGAAGCCGTGCTTCCTTAAAGTTTCTGTAAAAACATTTTATCAATTTTTGCACACATTTTATAGGGAATATAGTAAATGGTATTAGTTATTAATTTACAAAACTTCATACCTGATTTTCTATGCCTATTTGTAAAAATGAGGAGTTCAAAATTTTTAAAATATCTGCAGTGTATTAATAAACTATTAGTTGCTTCAAAGCACAATATAAAAATAGCTTCTGGAGCGTTTCCAAAGGTATCATTTACTGCTATTTTATGTGGATAATTGCCGCTGATTATACAAACAGTTCTAGAATTTCGAGCACATCACTCGAACTAATACATTTCCCTCAATGTGGTATCTGTAAAACTACACACAAGCGCGTACGCACACGCACGCACTCATGCGTGGACATGCTCGCGCGCACACGCACACGTGAGCGTGCGCACGCGCACGAACACACTACATATGCGCGCGCGCACGAGCTAACCGCTCGATTAAAATTCCCAATAAACTTTGTTGCGTTCCAAGCCTTACTATAAATATTTTCTGCATTCTACATATGTATTTCATTATGAAAATATTAGGGTACCATTAATGTACAAAGATGTAAATAAACTACGTAAAATCTATACCTACTTTGCCCGTAGATAATTTAGAGTTTTGTGTTTGTGTGTTTGAGCGATTTTGGTGTTAAATTTAAAATTTCATCCACAATCCACAGAGCAAGCACTGCTTGCTGAAAGGATATGGAACCAAAAGATATAACACTGCCCAAATCCACAACAGAAAAGATTTTTTACATCGTTTTCTTCGTTGCCGTGGTGGCTAATTAGGAAAAAGCTGGAAGAAAGGTCAATCCAACAGTGGCAGGAGAGGTGGTACAACGCTGCCACGGGCAGGTTGAGGCACTAATTTATAGCGATCAGAGAAGCTAGAAATTAGATGAAGGTGAAGTTCAATCATGAGATGGTGCAGCTAGTAACAGCGCACGGGGCTCTAAAAGCCTACCTGCGAAGATTGGGATTGACCGAGAGCGACCGCTGCGACTGCAAGGAGGGTGCAGAAAGCACTCAGTTTGTGCTGTTTGACTAAAATGATTAACAGAGGGTTGACGGACTAGCTGTCGAGGTGCTAGAATGAACTATAAAATTCTGGAAGAAGTCCAAGAAGTGGCTAACCAGAATGTGTTCTAGGTAGTCTTAAAGGAATTCGAAGGAAGGATCGCAAGACTAGACGCCAAGAAAGGGTGTAAACCAGTGGGGGGGGGTCTGAATTTTGGGGTAGGAAGTATTTAGTTTAGAAGACTTGACCTAAATTTATTTTGTGGCGCGATATAACTTAATTTACAAAAGTTAACAATAAAAAAAGGTACATAAATAAAACCCAAAAACAAAACACCTAAATATCTACATGTGCACGATTAAGTTTGCAGTAAATCAATCACTGCCTTACCTAAACACCGAGATCAAATCAAAACTTTAAACATCGGGCTAATAAATAACAAAACTAAATCAGGAAACCTAATTAACTTAAATCAATCAAATAAACAAACTAAACTAAGGAACTAAACTAGAGTGAAACCGCGCATGCTCCCAGGACTTAGTAATAGCGATTGTAACCCCCAGGATATTTAGTGCATACCCACCAGAAGTTTAGCAGTGCATATCCATTTTCCCTTACCAGTAAGATAATTAGATGTAATAAGACGATCATATCTTCGCATACTGGAGAAATTTATGTTCGAGGTATTGATAAATATTGTGGTGGTTGTACTAGCATAAGCATTGATTTGAATTAATAAATATATTTTACAATTAATTTTTAACAAACGCGTTTTAGTGTGATGGTGTTAGCCAAAATAATGCCTATGCAAGTGCACCTGATAGTTTTAGTGTTGCTTTTTGCTTTTCATGCACTGTTATATGCTTAATGCTTTATTTAAATATTTATATTTTATGCATGTATTGTACATTTGTATATTTAAGATTTTGTTGTGTCCTTGGATTTGTTTTGTTTGGCGTTTGGCATATTTTTGGTCGTAGAATCTATAGGAAGGAAGATTGAAATTAGAAGAATTTAATTAGGGAGCGATAGAGAAAGCTAGATACGAATTTAAGTTGAAGTTAGAATAAAATACTTAGATTATGGACAACGATATTATAAATTTAGATAATAGCATCAAATAGTTGGATTCGTTATTGATAAATTTTGTGTATGCTTAGAAATTCAAATCCGTGTAAATATTAGTTAGCTAGATTTGGATAGTCTTAGATGTGTAACATATGTGACACATCATGTCCATTTATACGTATATTGTTGTCAATATGGTTATCGCGCTCTGCTGTCTGCGCCGTTTGTTGTGATGCAGTTCGGTATAAGATACGGTCGTGGTTATATGTATGTGAAGCCCGTAATATATTATTTGTTATTATCATATACTTAAATAATATGTATTACAATTGTAAACTGTCAAATACTGTACTGGATATTTGTCCTAAATACAAAACATACGGTCACTAGCATTTGTTGTATGTGTATTAAAAACAGGACAGAGCTTTTCATAAAATCGAATATGTAACAAGATGGACCCTTCATATAGCACCTGTAAGCAGAGTTGGCGGCTGCTATCCGGTATTTTGGATCTTCCTTTTTACATTTGCTAGTGTCTTTTGATCAGACACACTTCAAAGTCAATGCTAGGGATACCATTATTTAATCTCCAACTTTAGTTTATACATTATATTCATGATTAATTAATTTTGAAGTCAGGTTTATTGGGAGCACGTATATCTTCGCGCATATACCCAATATAGTACTTGCGGGTGAAGCATTCGGGACGTGGCTACAAGTGCAGCAGACCTTATTTACATTATTCTGTCTTAAGGTCGAGGTTAAGGGTATTTCAATGCGTGAGAACGGTTATACGTTGTTACGTGCAGTTCCAGCATTTGAATATTTCTATCCTTGCTTAATCATATTTTACATTCAATACTCTCTTTACAGACATTTGAGTATTTATTAAAGTAAGTAAAGCCGGTCTGACTTAAAAACAGTGCACGCGTATGTTTTTCCATTGAAAGTTTCAATGTAACATACGAGTGCACCGTTTTGAAGTCAGACCGGCCTTATATACTTTCAATGTAACATACGTGTGGACACGTTTTGAAGTCATACCGGCTTTATATTTCTTTCAATGGAACATACGTGTGTGACTTCAAAACACACGTATGCTACGTTGAAAAAATGTAAGTGCGTGCAGAGAAAATATGGAGCTGTTTTGAATTCGGTTTTCTAGCGAGAAGTTATAAAGTAGGTCAGATGCAAAATATCGCATCTAAGTCAATTGTATTTAATTAAAATGGATTCTGATTTATGTTTTTTACTTTTGTTTAGAGACTGTAAATACAAATAGGCCGGTTTGACTTCAAAACGTGTCCACACGTATGCTACGTTGAAAAATGTTGTGATATTCTGAATCTGATCTACTTTACAACTTCTCGCTAAGCGGGAATGAAAAATTAGTTGCAAACAGTCTGTCTGTCTTTGACAAATCAGTATATATTTCTTGCAGATAACTGTGTTCGCGTTTTAATAACTACGACTTGTTATTTTCTAAAAGCGAGAACGAGAAATTGATGCAATCAGACTGTCTGCCTTTGACCATTTTTCAACGTAGCATACGTGTGGACACGTTTTGAAGTTAAACCGGCCTATGTGTATTTGCAGCCTCTAAACAAAAGTATAAACATAAATTAGAATTCACTTTAATTAAATACAGCATTCTTTATACAATTGACTTAGATGTGATACTATGAATCTAACCTACTTTATAACTTCCCGCTAGAGAACCGAATTCAAAACAGCTCCACATTTTTTGCATGCACCTACATTTTTTTCAATGTAGCATACGTGTGGACACGTTTTGAAGTCAAACCGGCCTATGTGTATTTGCAGCCTCTAAACAAAAGTAAAAAATAAATCAGAATCCACTTTAATTAAATACAATTGATTTAGATGCGATATTTTGCATCTGACCTAATTTACAACGTCTCGCTAGAGAACTGAATTCAAAACAGCTTCACATTTTTGCATGCACGTACATTTTTTTAACGTAGCATACGCGTGGACACGTTTTGAAGTCAAACCGGCCCATGTGTATTTGCAGCCTTTAAACAAAAGTAAAAAACAAAAATCAGAATCCACTTTAATTAAATACAATTGACTTAGATGCGACATTTTGCATCTGACCTACTTTATAACTTCTCGTTAGAAACCCGAATTCAAAACAGCTTCACATTTTCTCTGCACGCACTTACATTTTTTAACGTAGCATACGTGTGTTTTGAAGTCACACACGTATGTTCCATTGAAAGTAATATAAAGCCGATCTGATTTCAAAACGTGTCCACGCGTATGTTACATTCAAAGTATATAAAGACAGTCTGACTTCAAAACGGTGCACGCGTATGATACATTGAAACTTTCAATGGAAAAACATACGCGTACACCGTTTTGAAGTCAGACCGGCCTTACTTACCTACTTATTAACAATTTCGACTGCCATTTCGGTTTAAATGGTTGATATTCAAATACCCCAAATTATGTTAAATGCTTCAAATTATAATTTAAAGCACTTCAATCTATCGTATATTGTTAGGGCATTAAAAATGTAGGGTTTCTGTTAACAACAATGTTCGTTCTCCTAAATAATACAATACGTTTATGTTACGATTCTATAATTTTAATGTGGAAGTTAGGCAGAACATCCTACGCGTCTTTCATGATTTTCATTGTGTTGGTTGTATGTATTCCATATCTCGTATTTAGACACGTTGTAGTTTAAAACTTTAACTGGGTTTCCCATTTATTGTTGGTCGTAGTTTTGTTTATTAAAAAGAGTATAATAAGTTTTGTTGTGTCATTTGTCTCGGTTGATTCCTTTAAGAAGCACTAATTTCGTTTATGTAAAATTAGAAATATTCTATTTCTTTTAATAAAGAAAAAGAAAATTTGTGGAATATGTAGTGATAGAGTGACGTAAAAATCTTGGTAGTATTGGATTAGCTTTCCTGCTGCACCTTCACCGAGGTTATTGGTATTCTAAATTTAAATAGATTCTCATTTTTTGTTTACAATTCAGAACTATTATACATATAACTAGACAATTTTAATATCCATAAATGAAAACTTAACATATTTTGATTGAAGACGAATGAGTTCATGTGATGATATTTTCATATTCAGTCAAGTGGTACTAAAATGATTTTTGCTTTATTTAGAGCTTCTACTAAGTAACATGTTTATAAAAGAAAGTTTTAGTAAACGTTGTCGATTTCTAATTTATAGTGTAAAATGTACTGAACAGGATAATCCTGTGTAGTTGAATTAACGTAGGTACATGTATGATGTGCTATATAATCCAGCAGAGGTCAACTACAAAAAGTTGTGATGCCCCAAGAGTGTTTTATCAGAACCTTCTAGGTCACGCTGTGATAGGCTTAAAACAGGAACGTCATGCCAAACTGTAAGGCTTGCTGTTTATTCTCTGTGCCGTTTTGATGACTTCCATCAAGAAAAAGTGGGTGTAGATTGTTTTGTTTAAGTTTTTCAGGTTACTCATCGCACAATGAAAGATACTACTATGTTGTAATTAAACTTACTTCGCTCAAATCGTCGGGATATGGTAACAGCGATAGCTGCTACTAGTTGAGTGTTGATTATAAAATAAGGTTAACATTGACTATTCGCAAGATTTTCTATTTAAAAATTTAGAGTTGCTTCAAAATGCATTTTGGCCAGTCTTTTATTGCTATTGTTTCCTATTACACTATTTTTTTGCTATTTATTTATCAAGGTTCCTGTTCGCGCCATTTCGCTCTCCCAACGTTATATTCTTTATCAAGCCAGGCGAGATAAGGAATACCATAATTTAAAAGAGTCGATTAACAACCATTCGCGAACGCGAACGTGTTCATTCAATTTCTAAATATTACTCTCTAATCTCTTTCCTAAAACAACCATTTCCTGACTCCGTTCCTATTTACCTCTGGCCAGAAACAGTACTGAAAGGTGCCGCGTTAGTGCTCCAGATGTCTGTGCTTCGGTAAGTGCTTTAAGTATTTATGTGACTTGTATTCCAATTCTATGTTTACTTCCTTCTACTCTATACAGTCCACTGTCTACCTTACAAACCCTGGTTTACTGCCTACTGCACTCCAGGCAATTACTAATTGTGCCCCTTGTCGTTCCAAGAGGTGCATACAGTTCCTTTTTTGTTATATGTTAAAACTAGAATTGAGGTTGAAAATTAGGTTGAGGTGAATAAGAAATGTATTAATTATTTTTGCGAAAAGTTTTGTATTGTATAAAACCTTCGGTATATGTTGAACAAATATTATTTTCTCAGCAGGTAGGTTTTTCCTTATGTAACATGTTTTTTATTAAAGATTTTGTAAATAAATTTTTGTCTCTTAAAGTTATCTTCTTTTTCTGTAACTCTCTTCACTCTTAGAATTTATTTTTTGTTGCAGTACTCGGTACGGGCTGTTTTCATTGCGTACGTTACTTTTTTTTCTCGTCAGCACGGAATACCGTAATATAATTGTGGTATAACAAATGATGAGCCTCAATTTTCTAAACCTTTCTCATTTACTCAACGTTTTCCCCTTTTTTTACTTAACGCTTGGCCCCGAATTTTTGTACACACGCTTTTTCGTCCGGATAAAAAATTTCCGTTGTGTTCGTTTTATTGTTTCTGTAGGTTTTGCTTTACCCCGATTTACCAGAATTGTATTTTCGTTGCCAATTTGAGTTCTAATTGAAAGCACTGGCGGTCTATTTTATTAATATTCTTAGATTCTATTTTGTTGCCTTTAACTGCTCCTTTTCTAGTAATTAAACTTTTTTCACCGGACATATTTTAATTTATTCTATCGACTTCATATTCCTTTGAGTTAAAATGACGGACCGGAGGAGGGATATAAATTGTTTACGTAAGGAAGTACTTACTTTTGAACTATTGATTAGAGAAGTGCATGTGTCGCCGGCGGACACAGTCGCACTTATGAGAGCATATCTTCGTCCTTTGGCCAAACTGAAATTAGTTGATAAACCATTGACTGTTGTACTCCATAAAGTAAATTCGAAGGTAGAATTTAAGATTATCGATACCAAGTTGGAAGAATGACGTAGTAACTTTGCAAAATCTGATTCACCCATAACTACCATTCGCTCATGAATCGTACATGTACTTTCCCCGGTAGGTCTATCGCCTAAACAACAAACTTTACGTGCTGATTTATAAAAAAAATTTTTACTTTACTAGATCGATTAGATAAACCCCTTCCGATATGTCAACCATCCCTCACTCGGAAAGTTCTATCTCTATGTTACTTAGCCATGTTAGCAAATCCTGTTCGCAACCTGTCGTAAAGTGGAATTTAAAATTTAGTGGAGATCCTAATGTACTTACTGTAAATAACCTTTTCGAAAGGGTTGAAGAGCTTAAGTTAGCTCGTAAAGTGTTTCGATCACAAGTATTGGAGTCAACGGTCGACATACACATATTTTTTGTGTTTTTTTTCTTTTCTTTCGTTTTGTCTTATTTTTTCGGATCTTAGGCTGTTTTTTAATCTTCATTTTTTATTTTAGTTTTTTGTTTTACTTTTCTTTTCCTTTTTTGACTGGTTTTCTTGTTGTTAGTTCTCATACTGACTTCCTGTGATGTGTGCTTCCTAGACCTTTCTTCTTTTCTTTAGAGACTACGACTTAATCTATTTTTCGGCCTAGTTAGAGCTATTATTTTGATTGGTTGTGCATTTGATACGATTCTTTGTTACCACAGCCTGAAGTATCTCAATTTTTCTATCAATATTCTTTACGTTCCCTAGCATATTTTGAGGATTGACAGTTTAATGTCTCGTTTTAGCTTTTGCTGTTGGTTTTCTCTTTTGTTTTTTTTCTTACTTTTTGGTTTGTTCTCGCGAGAAACCAATTCTTTTCTTGAGTATTGTAAACTTTACTGTTTCTTTACTAGAGATATTCGTCCTCTTGATGATTTTTGCAGTGTTAGGCCATTCCATCTTTGTCTTCGTTGACTGCTACCATATTTTTTTCTTTTTTTATAATACTCTATTGTTTTCACTTGGTCCAATATATTGATCTTTGAGTCGCATGAAATTTTTTTTCTGCTTTTTCCTTTTGTTTTCTGAAACGAATTTTCTTGTAGTTACCCCTTAGGGTACTGCTTGAACCGTAACTTTTGCTTTCTACCTAGATCTTTTAATATTGATGAGTGATATTTGTTACTTGCAGTTCCTGCATTCAAGTATTTGCCGTTCCTACTTAAATAAATTTTACATTTCTTACTGTATTCACAGTTATTTGAGTATTTATTGACAATTTCAACCGTATTCTCATTTTAAACGATTACTTATTCATCATCCTGCAGTATTTTATTAGGATGTGCAGCTATAATTTAAAGTACTGCAATCTATTTGATTTTGATATAGTGTTTAAATGTGGTATTCGATTATAAGAAAATTTGTTTTCGGAAATTTTACAATGGATTTATGTAGGCGTTTTATACGAGCTTATTTCTGGCTCACTTATCGTTATTCCTTATCTAATATAAGTTAGTAATTAGTTTATGCTTTATTTGTATAATTTTTTACGAAAGGTTAGGCATCTCATCCTACGCGTTTTTATAGTTTAACAAAGTTGATTGTACATATTTCTCATTTGGTTCGTTACGTTCCAATTTTGCTTTTAACATTTCCTTGTTAATTCAATACGCGCTCGAATAGATTTCGTTTTTACTGTTAAATAAAATCGATAATTCATAATTAATAATAAATACGCTGTCTAATAATTTTCAACTCAAATCCATTTTGCTTTAAAAACAAAAATGTATTCGATAAATTAAATACCCCTGTTTCACTTGTTAATTCATAAGTCCGCTTTACGATAATTTTGTTAAATCAACTACATTGCTATTCTCAAATCCTTCAACATAATTAATAATAAATACGCTTTCTAATAATTTCTCAATTTAAATCTAGTTGCTTTGAAACGTAACGTTTATGATGCTACAATTAAATAGTGTATATCCTATATTAGGTATCCGTTATTTTGCTATAAATTAGGACCGCGTATGATTGCTTCTCTCGTGTTTTTCATTTAAAGACTGGTCAAGATGATGGATCTTACTATTGTTTGATATTGCATTTACATTTCCAATGCTTCGCCCGAAGGTACTACATTGGCCAGGAGGCGAGTTTTTTGTTGCCTGGAAATTTAGAATTTTGCCGAACCCTTGCCGTTCCAGGCAAGGTAGGGATCTTTAACGTGCATGACAACACTCACACACGGAACCTCCATTTAACCTCTCATCCGAACGAGTGCGTAATTTTTGTGAGAAATGCTCACCTGCCATTTTTTAAGCAGTCGGCCGTGTCGGGATTCGAACCCAGGACCTTGGGACCCGTAGTCTTACGCTTACTACATTAATCCACGGCGACGCCACTATTGTTTGATAGCGTGTTTTCCAGTTTTAATCGCGTTTCAATAAGTGAGTATTTGCAGTTCGAATTCGTGTCATTTTGAACCTGATTCTGCAGTTTGTTCATCGAAATATTTGCTACTTTATTCGACACCGTATTTCAAAAGCAATGCACGTTGGTTTTTTTTTGTTCGACATCTAGAAACTGTTTTACGTGTATTGGTGAGTGTTCCCCCGCTTACCCCTTCTAATCAGATTCTCTTTTTAGCTTTCTTTTAGCTGGAGGCGAAATGGTTTCTTTCTTTGTGTAGGCCACCTGTTCGTTTCCGTGGACCAACTGCTTTTGTCTGTGGATCCTGAATCCCGCGGCCTTGCTATGCTGAATCAACCCCGACGGCTTGTAAGTTAAGTATCCTAACACCTATAGCTATACGATTTGTTTCCTTTTGTGTGTGTTAATAGCATATTCTGTATTAGCGTTTGGTCCAGTTATGTGAAAAGATACGTGACACTCTAGGACTATAGTTAAGATGGAAGGTTATTGTCTAATAAGTTTTGGTTACAGCTGCTGTAAAATGCATTTTGAACAGTAGATGGTTCTTTTTTCTTTTATTGCAGTTGTCTGCTATTACATTAATTTTTTTGGTGTTTACTTATCAGCAATTATTGGTAAGAAGTGCTCGTAGGTAAATATATAAATTTTTTATGACTCTTTAAAATAAGGGTATGTCAAATATTTAAAAATTGTGGTAAACAAGTGGCTGAAAATAATTCACTATATATTGTGTAGTTGTTTTGTTTAGTTTTGTTTTCTCTAAATATTAGTTTGAGGTAATTGATTGTATTAATTAATTTTGATAAGTTTTTCTTTGTACTGGATAGATTCTCCGGAATATGTTTTGGATAAACGTTGTTTTCTACGTGGGTTGGTTTCCTTTTTATAACATGTTTCTATTAGAGGTTCTGTAAATAAAATGCCTTTCTTGTGGTTTCCTTTCCTTGGATAACAGGCGAATCAGCCCCTCATTTTCACCAGCATCCTCATTTCCACACACATCTGTGGACCATTCGACTAACCATTTTCATCTTTCGAGATAAATCTATCTTGTTTAGCATTAATTAATATTAGATTTTTCTCAGCTACCTGAATTTCTAGGAATTTTTCAGATTGCATCACCCCCCAGGGAGCTACTCTCATTTTAAGATTTTTTACCGGCAGTTATTTTTTGGCCCTTGCATTGTTTTATCAATGACGTCTGACTATTAATTGAATAAAAGTACCTTTTACAATTCTAGTTAATATACAGGAATACGCATTCTATAATTTGATTTAAATTGGGTTAATGTAAGGACAAATTATACTTATACTTTCTCTATGTACATAAATACGAGAGAAATGATGCTAAAAGTTCATTATAAGTTTATTTTTGTATAACGTAAAGTCGTTCAAAGTGTAAGTAATAGTGTTACAAAATTTTCCGTCTTTGAAAATTCGTGTGAGGACTATCGATGAGGAAGAGTAAGTCTTAGTTTGAATTTTGCAAACGTAGAAGAAATTAATATTTACATGTATAATTCGAAAACTGTTAATCACTAATCTATTCTAGAATAAATATCTTAAGTATTGGATGCAGTGTGGGTGAAAGCGTTTTTACTGGATGTGACGCCATAAAAAACACAACGAGATGCACATCGAGATGGTTTATTTCCAGGAGGAACTAAAAGTTACAGACAATGAGTGGGAACAAATTAAGGTTTGGAAAACCAGTCGACCGCAGCGCATAAAGAATGTATAAACGACGCAATTCAGTTAGAGCAAACCAAGTTGCTATTTAAAAAACCATACGCCATAACAAAATCTTCTTCCAAAATCATAATTGTAAGCCTGAACCCGTTTGACAATTATAAAATAATTTCAGATTTGTTGACACCATTTCGCAGACCGTACTTGATGTATCCCGCAACGTATTTAGGAAAGTTATATCAAATCCTCCATACATTATACGCACTATGGAAGTTGGCATGCAAAATCAGATATGCAAATTCGACAACTTGCGTTTTTATTTAAATAAGAATTGTTTAGTGAAGATGGTGACATTTTATGAGAATTATATGTTATTTACCAAAGGAACTTTAGATCACTTTTTAGGGGTATCTCAGATCGTTCTCAACCATGCTAATACTTTAAAAGAACTAACGGAAAAGGGTACTCCTAATATAGATCTGTTTCTGTTAGATGTCGCAATGGAAAGATATAATAGGAATTATGACTTACAGAATCTCGCACATGATGTAATTAAAAGCAAATACAGTAATAGTGATATTGAGGTCATATTAAAGGCGCTGATTTAACCTATCAAATTTTCTATTTACCTAACCTAAGTCCACGCAAGTTCAACTAACCTAACCTAACTCCAGACAACACCAGCTAACCTAACTCCTAGCAGGTCCAACTAACCTAACCTAACTTTAGACAACACCGGCTAACCTAATCCTAAACAACGTAAACTACTGTAAACCCTCCACCCTACTTTGTTCTTCTCTCTCCTTTTGCATCCGTACGACATACATCCAAACTATATCCAACATACGCCCGAGATATGTCCATTTTGAATATTTTGGGACTTGATAAAATTTTTAGTTGTTCGGA
Organism: Platerodrilus igneus; assembly: GCA_036346225.1. NCBI lineage: Eukaryota > Metazoa > Arthropoda > Insecta > Coleoptera > Lycidae > Platerodrilus > Platerodrilus igneus. Next base: position 661,811 of record JARFIW010001381.1, read on the forward strand.
CTTAGAAAAATTTTAACATAAAATTGTAAATTTTATACCAAGGCCTCTATCTCGATAACTGATATAGATACCAAAATTTACAAAGACAGTTATTACGACTACTCTGCGGTCAGACAGGCCCAACCCCCACCTGCTGGGATTGACGACGTTGTTGACATACACTTGGATCAAGATTTCAAATTGCAGCTGAGCACAGCCTTTAATAGAAGTATATAGCTGTTGAATAATTTTGAAAAAGAGAATTTATATAATATGGAATTACGAAAGATCGGAATGTTATTGTGCTACCTGCGAACGACTGCATCAAGCTATTAAATTTGCAAGAATTAATCTGTTTTAGAATGGCTGAGTTGAGGTGTAAAAACTTTCCAGAATTTTACAAAAATTTATAGATGATATAAAAAATGTATGTGGAAATACGACGGAAGAAGAAAGGGTTCAAACGTTATTAGAGGAAGAGAACTGTGCCAGTATTTCTCTGTCTAATGGTTGCAGCAATTTAAATTACTCGACAGTGTTGGAAATTATTAAATGTTACCCAATTCAATACTTAAAAGATTCGACTGCAAGGCAATCGCTTGCGCAAATGTTTAAAAATTTGACTGTCTCAGATTCGCCAGACTCTGGTTACCACAGCGGTTTATAGATGTTATCAATACATGTATATATTTCTTGATAAAGTTTGTTTTACTTCTTGAGCTTCTTTGGGAATTAAACCACTCGTAGTTTTTAAAATGATCTTTATTTACGTTTCGAAACGTAAATATAGATCATTTTAAAAACTACGAGTGGTTTAATTCCCAAAGAAGCTCAAGAAGAATGCTAAACAAACCACAACAAACATACAGGGAGTATTTAAAAGTTTGTTTTACATATTTGTATCGCCAACATTAGCAAAAATTATTAATGGACGTATTAAACTATCTTGTGTTTATTTTTAGGTTTAAAGTGGTGTACCCTGCAGATAATAAACACAGTATACCGAATCTCAACAAAAAAAAAGTTGTAAGGAAATTCAAAGACAAATTTAATGTGGGTCTAGTATTAGAATTCGTCAGTACAAAAACCAAGTCCTACTGTATTGTAAGCGAGAAAGACACGATCAAAAAGATTAAAGGGGTTTTACGAAGTGTAGTTAAGAATATTAATATAGATAGTTTTAAGGACATTGTACATTGCGGAAAATTTGGTTCTAGAAAATGAGCAACCTACAAAAGTACGGAATACTTGGTATTAATGCTAATTGGTTTAGTAACCGCGCTTGTGCACTTTTCGAGTGTCTTCGGCAATCTTTAATAAAATAAATTATTAAACTTGTGTGTGCTTAATTTCTTTGTGTTCTTAGCTATTAATTGGCTTGCATTCAGCGTACTTTCCTTCTGTAATTAATGTATTTGTTTGGAGAAGAAATACACTTTAAAAGGAATCATACACTGCTTTCACATGTAATTTGGGTAATCCATAATCGTCAAGAAATTAGTTCGGATACGAATTGTATTATCCAAGTACCTAATTAGCATTAACTACATAATTATGTTATGACGTGTTTAAAATTTTAAAAGTCGTGGTTTGAATATTCTAAAAACAGTACATTACTGTTTGAAAATGGTTTTAAATATTAAACACTTATGGCCTATAAATAATTCATTTTTAAAATCACCACGGTTTTAGATTGCCTGGGAACTTATAGATAAGAAAACTTTTATCTAGGTTAAATATGAAAGCAAAAATTTAGAGGTTTGGGGTCTTTAAAGTGTAACTTTGTAAGGAGTGGTCTAATTTTAAATCTGTTTCCAGATTCGGATTCTACGTAAAATTCTAGACTAATTTTATGTATCGCATAGTTAAGAAAATTTATAGGGACGGCTAGAAAATGCTGTCGGTAAAAAAATCTTAAAATGAGGGTAACTCCCTGGGGGATGACTCTATCTCAATAATTTAAAGCGATTTTGGTAGCTGAGAAAATTCTAATATTAATTTGTACCAAACAAGGTACATTTATCTCGTGGGTGGAAATGTGGAGAAAGATTTATCTCGCAGAAGGCATATGAGTAACTTTGTAAGAGGTGGTCCTATTTCAAATTTGTTTATAGATTTGGATTCTGCGTAAAATTCTAGACTAATTTGATGTGTCGCATGGTTAAAAAATTTATGCGCAGGGCCAAAAAATCGCTGCCGGTAAAAATCTTAAAATGAGAGTAGCTCCCTGGGGGGTGATGTAATCTGAAAAATTCCTAGAAATTCAGGTAGCTGATAAAAATCTAATATTAATTGATTTGATAGATTTATCTCGAAAGATGAAAATGGTTAGTCGAAGAAAACTATATGGCCCAGATGTGTGTGTGGAAATGAGGGACTGATTCGCCTGTTATCCTACTACTTTCTTTCTTTGTGATAACCCGCTCTGCGACTTATTAGCTAGCAGTACATTTTTTGGACTTCCTTTTTGTTGCGAAACATGGTGCAGGCTATTTTCTTTGCTTACGTTACGTTTCTCCTTTGTCCGCATGAAATACCGTAACAACGCATTCCCACACTTTCCATTTATTGTAGTCACCTGCCTCATTTGTTAATTACTACGCCTTTAATTTTACTCTGTTTTACAGATTTTTATCTATTGAAGTAATTTAATATAATTTTGGTTCCTTTCTACTGATATGAATGTTTACGAATCCCTTTTCTTAGGATGGTTATTTACCTAAAATTGTATATAATTTTTTTTTAATTCAAGATGCTTTTGTGAAGTTCTTGACTTTATTGCGGGCTATAAAGCTATGTACAATTAGCTTTAGCAGTATTTATGGGTCTTATTTTAATGTTATCATCAAATAGCCATGCTATCAAATGCAAACTACTCTAGTTTCTATAAAATGTTCAGGAGATTTTCGCACTAAAGCTCATTTTGCAATTCTAAATTAATAAACTTTTTTTTCCGATTTAATATTTGCTTAAATAAAATACAAGCGTTACAAAGTTCTACTGCTAATGATATTACCTGCTAGCATTCTTTGATTTCATTTATTGTTTGTTGTTCTTGTATTTGAATTACTTTACTAGATTGTAGTATATTTGTTTAGTGTACTTATGTCTATTTTATGGTTTACTGTCTGCAGGTTTTTACAAATATAAATCGTTTCGTACAACTCCTGTTTTATATTTTTTGTGTTTTTAACATTTTGGTCTGATCATTTTGGAATTTATATTGACTATGTTGGTTGCCAGCTATCGTATTAGCTTGTATATAAGATGTGATCCAAAGACAAACGGGCGCACGAAAGCGAAAGCTTAAAGTAGTGGATGAAAGTTACCATAACCTTAGTCCATAAATTTCAATCTAGTATATCACTTTGACGCTGCAATAACATTGCGGTGGTAATGTATAGTGCAATACAAGTTCTAGTAGATGCAAAAAACAAAATTTTAGACATATATCACCTTCGTTCCCTCAAACTCAATACCACAATAACCGCCATATTCTTTAGATGCAAGCTACCCGACCAATCGACTTTGTGCTGCATCTCAATGCTGTAAAAGAACAAAATATAAAAGTTGCAAAGGTAACTGCACCCTAATTCATAATGAAAAACTAATGGCCAATCATCTACTGGCTAATTTCAAAAGAAGTTATGAGAAATGTTGGATTAACACTGTGGCACGTTATATTGAACGACAAACACCAAACGAAATACGAGGCTTGGCATATCGATTTTGCACAATTATGCATTACATAGAAACTAAAAAGGAAATTGTAGTACGATAAAGACTGAATAAAAGCACAATCCTTAAGTTAAAAAGCACCCTATATATTTTTCAATATAAACCTCGTTAACATTGATGCACTTTCCCAAAGTGGGATAAGTTCTTGCATTTTGTCAAAGTGAAGAAAATTCTTGTGTAGCTACTGCAACACTATGTCTACAAAGCTTACCTAAAATTATCATGTGAAGATATTTCATAGACTGCACTGCTTCGTACGTGACACCGCCATATTCTTCAGTGACTTCTTGCATTTCCTTTCTAAGACAATCCTGAATTTCTTTATTAACGCACAACTCGTGTAAGGTAAAAGCAATCAGCGTTGCCGTTGTTTCATATCCAGCAAAGAAAAATGATATGGCTTGGGATACCAGTTTGTCATTATCTGATGATATGTTTCAATAAAAGATCACGTTCGTTAATAATGATAAATACTTACTGATATCGACGACACCAACATTTACTTCTTTATTTTTAATGTCAAGTAATAGTTTAATAAGATCTTTCCTAATTACACCTGAAGCTTCTCTTTGTTTTATGGCTTCCATAAATGCACTTCGTAAAAACTCTGCAGCACCTGCATGAAAGAACTTCAACCCAAAAATATCGACAAGAAGCGGTGCAAATGAATACGATATCATGCTAAATGCTCGTTCAAACGTATTTCCTGAAATTTGTCTGCCAGCTGATCGAAATTCACTATCCTCACTTGCAAACGAGTTTATTGATATTCCAAACGCGTAGAATATAATCATATCTGTAGTAAATTTAGCTGCGACTTCTTTGGCGTCCATACTTTTATGTAAGTTCTTGTTAAGGTATGTATGGAGATCATCTCCGCATTTATTTGCGTTTGGAAGCATCATTTTCATTTTGACAGGTGTAAAAATTGAAGATAGTTGTGATCGTAATATTTTCCATTGAGATCCTTTAATTGTAAAAATAGAATTGCCCATAGCAAAGTCAGCTTTTGGATTTGAGGCAAAGAACCGATTTGGAAATGTGCTAAAATCTTTTGTTAGTATACGTTTTATATACACTGGATCTTTGAGTACAAGATACGGTTTGTTTAACATTACAAAACCAAAGTACGGTCCGTCAAAGCTTTTGTACATTCTTTGAATATATTTGCTCGTGCTTTCTCTTCCTAAAAGTATATTTAAGTAGTTTCCAAAAATTGGATATACGTTTTCACATGGTACGTTCCTGATTTTCCAGTAATTAGAATTGCTATTTAGATTCTTGCACAGAATAAAGATCAGTAGAAATAGTAGTATTACACCAGCTATAAAAATCATCTGTAATGCAAAAAAAATATATTAAAAAGTTTCTAATGCAAACAAGGAGTTGAATTAAGTTGTAAGAAACTTAACCCTTAATCTATAGATTTACAAAAAAATGTGTTTGCATATTATCACTTTTTGGCTGAATCTTTTATGTAAAGTTGAATTCTGTTCATAAATTGGTTGCAAATAAATATCTTTTTTCCAACGTTTTATTAACGCTTTGATAGAAAATAGTCGATTACTGTTTTTGTAAATATTAATACAGAATATACAATAGTAGTACATTATCAGGGTTTTCACCCCCTCATTTCCTCCAGAATCCCTCATTTCCTCACACATCTGGACCAAATTTACATGTAAATTCGCACTATAAAGTCTTATTTTTTAAGAATCTCCTCCTGGCTCCTCCTTGCTCTCCTCCTTGCTCGGACACCCCCAACCATTTTGATTACGTCACACCAGCATTCTTTCCACCCGCGAGATAAATCTTTCTCCGCATTTCCACCCACGAGATAAACCTATCTTGTTCGGTATCAATTAATATTAGATTTTTCTCAGCTACCCAAATCTCTTTAAATTTTTTAGATGGCACCATCCCCAAGGGAGCTACCCCAATTTTAAGATTTCTTACCTGTAGCGACTTTTGAGCGCTCTTATAAATTTTTTTATACATGCAATACATCTTGTTAGTCTAAAATTTTACGCACATCCCGAATCTGCAAACAGATTTGCAATAGGACCACGCCCTGCGAAGTTATACCCCTTTAAAGTCCTGATCTTCTAATTTTGCTATTTACTCTATAAGCAAACCTAACAAATAGTTTTCTTCGTCTAGCCATTGCATCTTTCGAGATAAACCTATCTTGTTTGGTATTAATCAATATTAGAATTTTCTCAGCTACCCAAATCTCTAGGAATTTTTCAGATTGCACCATCCCCAAGGAGCTACCCTAATTTTAAGATTTCTTACCTGTAGCGACTTTTGAGCGTTCTTATAAATTTTTATACATGCAATACATTAAATTAGTCTACAATTTTACGCACAACCCGAATCTGCAAACAGATTTGATATCGGACCACGCCCTGCAAAGTTACATATACCCTCTGCGAGATAAATCTTTCTCCACATTTCCACCCACGAGATAAACCTACCTTGTTTGGTATCAATCAATATTAGAATTTTCTAAGCTACCCAAATCTCTTTAAATTTTCACATAGCACCATCCCCAGAAAGCTACCCCCATTTTAAGATTTCTTACCTGTAGCGACTTTTGAGCGTTCTTATAAATTTTTATACATGTAGCACATCTTGTTAGTCTAGAATTTTATGCACAATCCGAATTTCTAAATAGATTTAAAATCGAACGATCCCTTACCATTTTACACACACCTTTAAATTATAAATTTCCTGCGGCTCATACATAAAAGAAAATCTAAAACAATTCTTAAAACTTTTTATTACAGACAATTTTACTAATACAGTTTAAATTTTGTAAAACCACATTTCTAAATACATATTTACAATTTTTATTTTAACCTAGAACTTCTCATATCGGCTTATACTTATTAATATTTATTTCTAAATAGAGCACCTTTTCCAAAGACCAACCGGACCCGCATGTTTCAAATTCCTCTGATTTTGTTCTTATGGTTTCGCTTAAGACCTCGTACATATTTTCCAGATTACTAGAAGACGTTATAACCACATTTTTTGTGTTAAAGGATTTCACATCGGTAGTCTCTTCCCCCATTTTGGTGTAAACGCCGTAGAGTTCGCAGTAGACTTTTATTGCTGTATGTTGTATTCTTTTTTCATTTATTAATCGAATAAATCGCTCTTTCTGCTTCCAAAGAGACTCGGGCACTCCATCGTCGACACTGGCGTTCTTTATGCGATAGCTAGCCATACGGTTGTTAAACGCTGTACTAACCATTTCTACACCATCGTCGTTAGTAGCAGTAACTGATGCATTTTTATGTCTGTTGCTCCTTAAGTGTGCAGCATAGGTAGTCTTTTCCATTTCGAAATCGCATACTTTACACATAATTCGTGGTTCTTTCGTACAAGTCCCTTTAACAGCTGGCGGGGCTGAACGTTTAAGGCTTAACGACATACCGTGCTGTTTTTCCTTGTGTCGCAGTAAGTTGTCCATTCTCGTAAAAGCGAAACCGCAAGACCCACAGTTTAAGTACTTTGCTGCGGGCGGATGTATAAGCTTAACCGTGGACGATGTTGCACCACGACATTTGTTCTGGTGCCGTTTGAGAGCATTTTTCCAGGTATAGGAAGCACCGCAAGAGTTGCACTTAAAAACGTTTGCAGATACCATTTTAGTACAAAACAAAATCCGCACTATAGCACTTTGGTTAAACTTGTAAGCGAACTAACTTATAACTAAAGAGTTTATTCTTGCGCACCTGCTTTATGTACCCTATAGAATGCAAACCGAAGGTTTCCGAAGACACCCGAACGAAGTCTCGGATTCAGCGAGGAACTAAATGACGTCATCTTGTGCCAATCCTCGCAGCTCGTCCAATACATTTAGCACCAATGTATGCGCCCGGTTCGCTTTGTCCATGCTGCGAATACCGTTAGTAGAAGCATCGGAAACGTCTTCCATGTTATACGGATCGCGTGCATATTAAAAATCCAAAAGGGTGATAGCACACGCACACAAATTGTCTGCAAGTCGTGCTGTAGAAGATGCAGTGCTACTATAACCAAGAACACTTTAAACCATTACTAAGGAAATACCAACTTGTTGTCTACAGGATACTTACTAATAAAGCAATTTAATTTTAAATAACTTCTACGTCATATTTTAGGAAATGGTGGGCTTGAATATTTTCTAAATGAATCACCGAGCGAAAGTATATGCTTAGCAGTATTAAAATTAACCATTAATTTCCCATTTTTACGACCATGGTTAATTATAGATTAAAATTTAATTTGTTCACGTTCGAGCTTCCCGTATACTAACAATGCGCTGTATAATACATGCATACCCCTTCGCCGCGCTGCTGCTATTCTTGTAATTGCTAGAAAAAGTCACTCTCCTTTTTACTGTTAGGACCGATGCAAAGCACCATTTTATACTTTCTATAGCACATCGCGCACTTTTTCGTCTGATAATTATGCTTCTGTAGGCTATTACACTTTCGCATAGCGGTCGGCCGCACGTAATGATTTCTAGAACCGGTAAGTACTCGATATCGTCCAAATAGAGAATTAGATGCTCGATGTCTGTCAACTTCCAATTCCCTCGTAAAAAGTAGAAAAACTCAGTCAATCATCCATCTAACTTAAACTTCGACCCGCTCCTGTTCTGATAATTTACAAATATTTTCAAACGACAATGGGCCGAGAATTTTCAACCTCCGGGGATCTTTAAGTCGTGATCAATTACACATCCGAGCTACGCGTAAACTAACATATTTTGTAGCAACTGTATAATACATGCATACCCTTCTCTGCGCTACTGCTATTCTTGTAGTTGCTTGAAAAGTCAGTCGCCCTTTTTACGGGTAGGGCCGCTAAAAAGCACCATTCCATACTTTCTTTATAAGTGTAGCACATCTCGCACTTTTTGTCGGATAATTAAATTTTGTTTATGTAGGCCTTTACACTTTCGCTTATTTAAACATCTAATACGATCAATTAACCACTTTCGCTTATTCTAACAGGAACCACCATACATTCCGCCACACCGTTCTTTTGATTCCAACGATCCTATGGGCTTCCGCACACTAACACCCGACGTATCTTTTCTACTATTTGTTAAACAAAAACTACCGGCATCGCTATTGTGGACGTAAACAGATGTTTGTGGATGTGTACGAGAATATGTAACCATATACATTAACCAGTCTAAGCTATTTTATTTAGGCCACGAAAACTACTATTTTTCTAAACCATAATTAATAATCGTCTTTATAGGTTCCACATTTCTACCGTTACCCAATGACTGGTGCTACGTACATGGAAACTTTAATTTCTTATTGGAGAATAATAATTCTCCCACGCACTGCTGCGTAGTTGCATGCCTACCCCTTTTGAGGTATATGCTCGTTATAGGTTGTAGCACCGCGGTTTTACTTAACTACACTTTGTGAGATCCCTTTAATCTTTTTAATCGTATCTTTCTCGCCTACAATACAGTAGGACTTAACATTACTACCAACAAATTCTAATACTGGACCCCCATTAAATACGTCTTTAATTTTCCATACAACTTTTTTTTTTGTTGACAAGTGTTATATTATATTTATTATACGCAGGGTAGTCACTCTTTTAAGATAAGTATATTTTGCTAGGTATCAACTAATATTAAATTTTTCTAGGGACCCCAAATCTGTAAATAGATTTTAAATAGGACCACCCCATACAAAGTTATGCGTTTTAAAGACCCAAATCACTAATTTTTGCTCATCTTTATTTAACTCCATCTTTAAAACCTTTTTCGCTACCCAAGACATATGCCTTAACCAACCGTTTCCCTAGAAATCTAAAACCGCAGTGTCCCGCGAATACCACGTGGAGATAACACGTATACTCTGTCAACCAGGAAGCCGGAAGGATTTGGAAGGTGGGAGAAGAACTTAAAAATTATGGAATCTTAAAACTAATATATACAATAGATTTACAAAATCCTTACAAATATAAACAACTATCTTATATCTTTACGCCCCCATGCGTAGATTGTTGTACTATTAGGAATGATGTACCTTTTGTCATCTTCGCTCGATAAACTAATTTTATTAATTATCTGCGTGTACAAATCGTGTTTTTACTCCGGGTACATACGCAGGCAAGTACTCGATACCATCCAAATAAAGAATTGGATGCTTGGTGACTGTTAACATCCGCTTCCCTCGTGTACGCCCAGACACATCCCAGCCCATGAGCACCCATGCGCATGCACACCCCTGCCCATGCGCACCCCTGCGCGTACGCACCCCTGCCCATGCGCACCCTCTCTGTGCGAGTGCTATTTCGGGGTAACGTTACAGCCTTTTTATAAATAAAGAACAATGTTATATACTATTATAAAATGTTTATTCTGACATTATACATAACAAATTTAAAAATATTTAATGCCAAGTATGGAGTCATTTAACTTAATTTTAATACAAAGTTATACACAGAAGACAGTCCTTTCTTTATGTTTGTTTGCAGTGGTTTTAATTTTATCTAATTTTATTCGCAGCTTAAAATTTAAATCGACACCCAAGTCTTCTATCTCCTTTTCTAACCAATAGTTTGATACATAAAGACCGTCTAGGTTTTCGAATTGTAAAATGTACCGAAGTTTGCCTCTATATTTAAAGTCTTTGATTCCACCGACAACCAGATCCATTCCTTCGTGTAATTCTTGCAGCTTGTGACAATCTTTTAATCGCAGCTTTCCCACTATATCCTGCATACGTATCTTGTTAGCTTGATCGACTTCTTCTTGTCGGTATTGAGGAAATCCTTTTCTCCCACACACCGTTGTGTAGTTGCATATCCACCACTTTTGGGAATGTATGGTTGTTATAGGTTGTAAGACCCTCGGTTTTAAATGATCCGAAAGGTTCTTTACTAGGTAAATATACAATGTTTAGCGGAACCCCTTGCGTGTGGTGTACGCCAAGGTTACGAAACCCGCATTCCTTAGTTCGTCTTTGTTATCTGCCATTTTGATAAATACGTTTTAGAATAACCTTTTAAAAGTATACGGATTTAGTACCATCCTTTTCTGCAAGAACACCTACATAACTAAAAGAGTCTTTCTTACTAACCGCAAATGCATACAGCTTGTACAACCCGGATGTATCTAAGTCAGTCCATCGACACATAAAATAATCTTTTAATTCTTCCTCATTTTCTCTAATAAGATGTTCTTTGTTTAACACATCTTTGTATTGTTCGCGTATTGTCGCAGTGTTTTCCATGTAATCCAATTTTCGCCTTTTTGCATCCATTTCCTCTAATTCCAGTTGTCTTTTCCTTCCACTTACAGCGTATGGCATACATAATGGGGTAATTTCCTTTAGCGTAAACGGATAGAGTTTACTACTAATATTTGCGCGTTGTCGTACAACCTCTGGGCGAATGTTAGGTGTATTTATCAATCCCAATTCCGAAATGACTATTTCTTTTGGAATTGTAGAATATGGTGTTGCAGATTGTGTAAAATATGTACTACCTGCTTTAATGTAGCACTTGTGTAAGATTTTTATTTTATCTTGGCTGTCTTCCTCCTCTACTATCTCCAAATAATTTACGGGCAAATAGTTAAAACTAAAAGCCGAAAGCACATACTTTATCAATGTTTCCCTTTCTTTTGGTTTTTCGGACAACTTAATTTGCAAGCCCGTCAATTTCTTTGTATTACCATTCCCCCAATACACGTACTGTAGTAGGTTATTATACACTAAACAGCAGCTATTTTGTAGCTTGTCCGATAGCTTAACTCCACATTTTGGCAAGTGGTACCGAGTACATTGGCGCCTTTAGGAAGTATAACTTACTATCTTCCAATAACGTTAAACAGTCTTTTAAGGGATTATACATCCATTCCGCACTGACATAGCTTCCAATTGCACAGTTGTATATTGTCGCTTCCAATCGCGTAATACCATGTTTTTTGGCCAAAGTAGACGCAAATGTTTCCCTTAAACGTACATCTGGACAACGTAAAAAATCTAGTATATGATTGCCATGTTGTTTATTAACACCAGGACTTGTTATCTGACACACAAATTTGTTGTATATTTTAATTCTTGCATTGGTTGTTAGCCATGTTAAACAATCAATTCCCACAGTTTTATCGTTGTCAACTATAATATTGCACTTTTCTACGTATTCGTCCTTATAGCAAAAGTTATGGTTTGTAGTTAAATAATTACACATCTCCATCTTGCTAAATATGCCCGCAAAATCTCGGGTTACATCCATGTCAAAAAGATAGTAATAATCTTTTTTGAGTCCGTCTAATATATCTGGTAGCTCCTCCAATAAAGTTTCCAACTTAACATCTGCTAGTTCCACTTTGTATGGAACATATATAGGATTTTGGAATTTTTTATTAATGCATTCGAGGTCTTCTTTTCCGATAATTTCTTTTACTCTCTGGCCCATATTGTTAGTGCTTTCCAGAGAAAACGGAAGCTTAGCTTTAACACCATGCCTAGCGGAAACAAATCGGTCAAACTTTCTTCGTAGATAGCTGTTAAATGCACCACAAATTTCTTTTTAGGATAAACATCCTTTTGCTTGCAGAGGTTTGTTCGGCGTCAGAAAAGTCGCAAATTTTAACCAACATTATATTGTCACAAAATGGTTCTGTAATTGGTGTGTGTAGTTCACCAGTCAGCATCTGCTCGCCTTCGACATAACAAATATTACCAATATCTGTTACCAGATTATTGTTGCACATATTTTCTGTCAACAGCCATAATCCAAATCGCTCATTTGTCTTGCTTTTTAATGAGTTTTTCCATTAAAAACCAAGTGTGGACCTAGGTTAGATAAAAGGAAAAATTAATAGGTTAGGTCAGCGCCGCGGCGCTGACCTAACCTATTAATATATAATATAATAAGATATTGGTAATATTTGTTATGTCGAAGGCGAGCAGATGCTGACTGGTGGACTACACACACCAATTACAGAACCATTTTGTGACAATATAATGTTGGTTAAAATTTGCGACTTTTCTGACGCCGAACAAACCTCTGCAAGCAAAAGGATGTTTATTCTAAAAAGAAATTTGTGGTGCATTTAACAGCTATCTACGAAGAAAGTTTGACCGATTTGTTTCCGCTAGGCATGGTGTTAAAGCTAAGCTTCCGTTTTCTCTGGAAAGCACTAACAAGATGGGCCAGAGAGTAAAAGAAATTATCGGAAAAGAAGACCTCGAATGCATTAATAAAAAATTCCAAAATCGTATATATGTTCCATACAAAGTGGAACTAGCAGATGTTAAGTTGGAAACTTTATTGGAGGAGCTACCAGATATATTAGACGGACTCAAAAAAGATTATTACTATCTTTTTGACATGGATGTAACCCGAGATTTTGCGGGCATATTTAGCAAGATGGAGATGTGTAATTATTTAACTACAAACCATAACTTTTGCTATAAGGGCGAATACGAAGAAAAGTGCAATATTATAGTTGACAACGATAAAACTGTGGGAATTGATTGTTTAACATGGCTAACAACCAATGCAAGAATTAAAATATACAACAAATTTGTGTGTCAGATAACAAGTCCTGGTGTTAATAAACAACTTGGCAATCATATACTAGATTTTTTACGTTGTCCAGATGTACGTTTAAGGGAAACATTTGCGTCTACTTTGGCCAAAGAACATGGTATTACGCGATTGGAAGCGACAATATACAACTGTGCAATTGGAAGCTATGTCAGTGCGGAATGGGTGTATAATCCCTTAAAAGACTGTTTAACGTTATTGGAAGATAGTAAGTTATACTTCCTATAGGCGCCAATGTACTCGGTACCACTTGCCAAAATGTGGAGTTAAGCTTTCGGACAAGCTACAAAATAGCTGCTGTTTAGTGTATAATAACCTACTACAGTACGTGTATTGGGGGAATGGTAATACAAAGAAATTGACGGGCTTGCAAATTAAGTTGTCCGAAAAACCAAAAGAAAGGGAAACATTGATAAAGTATGTGCTTTCGGCTTTTAGTTTTAACTATTTGCCCGTAAATTATTTGGAGATAGTAGAGGAGGAAGACAGCCAAGATAAAATAAAAAATTCCAAAAGAAATAGTCATTTCGGAATTGGGATTGATAAATACACCTAACATTCGCCCAGAGGTTGTACGATAACGCGCAAATATTAGTAGTAAACTCTATCCGTTTACGCTAAAGGAAATTACCCCATTATGTATGCCATACGCTGTAAGTGGAAGGAAAAGACAACTGGAATTAGAGGAAATGGATGCAAAAAGGCGAAAATTGGATTACATGGAAAACACTGCGACAATACGCGAACAATACAAAGATGTGTTAAACAAAGAACATCTTATTAGAGAAAATGAGGAAGAATTAAAAGATTATTTTATGTGTCGATGGACTGACTTAGATACATCCGGGTTGTACAAGCTGTATGCATTTGCGGTTAGTAAGAAAGACTCTTTTAGTTATGTAGGTGTTCTTGCAGAAAAGGATGGTACTAAATCCGTATATTTTTTAAAAGGTTATTCTAAAAACGTATTTATCAAAATGGCAGATAACAAAGACGAACTAAGGAATGCGGGTTTCGTAACCTTGGCGTACACCACACGCAAGGGGGTTCCGCTAAACATTGTATATTTACCTAGTAAAGAACCTTTCGGATCATTTAAAACCGAGGGTCTTACAACCTATAACAACCATATATTCCCAAAAGTGGTGGATATGCAACTACACAACGGTGTGTGGGAGAAAAGGATTTCCTCAATACCGACAAGAAGAAGTCGATCAAGCTAACAAGATACGTATGCAGGATATAGTGGAAAGCTGCGATTAAAAGATTGTCACAAGCTGCAAGAATTACACGAAGGAATGGATCTGGTTGTCGGTGGAATCAAAGACTTTAAATATAGAGGCAAACTTCGGTACATTTTACAATTCGAAAACCTAGACGGTCTTTATGTATCAAACTATTGGTTAGAAAAGGAGATAGAAGACTTGGGTGTCGATTTAAATTTTAAGCTGCGAATAAAATTAGATAAAATTAAAACCACTGCAAACAAACATAAAGAAAGGACTGTCTTCTGTGTATAACTTTGTATTAAAATTAAGTTTAAATGACTCCATGTTTGGCATTAAATATTTTTAAATTTGTTATGTATAATGTCAGAATAAACATTTTATAATAGTATATAACATTGTTCTTTATTTATAAAAGGCTGTAACGTTACCCCGAAATAGCACTCGCACAGAGAGGGGTGCGCATGGGCAGGTGCGTACGCGCAGGGGTGCGCATGGGCAGGTGTGCATGCGCATGGGTGCTCATGGGCTGGGATGTGTCTGGGCGTACACGAGGGAAGCGGATGTTAACAGTCACCAAGCATCCAATTCTTTATTTGGATGGTATCGAGTACTTGCCTGCGTATGTACCCGGAGTAAAAACACGATTTGTACACGCAGATAATTAATAAAATTAGTTTATCGAGCGAAGATGACAAAAGGTACATCATTCCTAATAGTACAACAATCTACGCATGGGGGCGTAAAGATATAAGATAGTTGTTTATATTTGTAAGGATTTTGTAAATCTATTGTATATATTAGTTTTAAGATTCCATAATTTTTAAGTTCTTCTCCCACCTTCCAAATCCTTCCGGATTCCTGGTTGACAGAGTATACGTGTTATCTCCACGTGGTATTCGCGGGACACTGCGGTTTTAGATTTCTAGGAAACGGTTGGTTAAGGCATATGTCTTGGGTAGCGAAAAGGTTTTAAAGATGGAATTAAATAAAGATGAGCAAAAATTAGTGATTTGGGTCTTTAAAACGCATAACTTTGTATGGGGTGGTCCTATTTAAAATCTATTTACAGATTTGGGGTCCCTAGAAAAATTTAATATTAGTTGATACCTAGCAAAATATACTTATCTTAAAAGAGTGACTACCCTGCGTATAATAAATATAATATAACACTTGTCAACAAAAAAAAAAGTTGTATGGAAAATTAAAGACGTATTTAATGGGGGTCCAGTATTAGAATTTGTTGGTAGTAATGTTAAGTCCTACTGTATTGTAGGCGAGAAAGATACGATTAAAAAGATTAAAGGGATCTCACAAAGTGTAGTTAAGTAAAACCGCGGGTGCTACAACCTATAACGAGCATATACCTCCAAAAGGGGTAGGCATGCAACTACGCAGCAGTGCGTGGGAGAATTATTATTCTCTCCAATAAGAAATTAAAGTTTCCATGTACGTAGCACCAGTCATTGGGTAACGGTAGAAATGTGGAACCTATAAAGACGATTATTAATTATGGTTTAGAAAAATAGTAGTTTTCGTGGCCTAAATAAAATAGCTTAGACTGGTTAATGTATATGGTTACATATTCTCGTACACATCCACAAACATCTGTTTACGTCCACAATAGCGATGCCGGTAGTTTTTGTTTAACAAATAGTAGAAAAGATACGTCGGGTGTTAGTGTGCGGAAGCCCATAGGATCGTTGGAATCAAAAGAACGGTGTGGCGGAATGTATGGTGGTTCCTGTTAGAATAAGCGAAAGTGGTTAATTGATCGTATTAGATGTTTAAATAAGCGAAAGTGTAAAGGCCTACATAAACAAAATTTAATTATCCGACAAAAAGTGCGCGATGTGCTACACTTATAAAGAAAGTATGGAATGGTGCTTTTTAGCGGCCCTACCCGTAAAAAGGGCGACTGACTTTTTCAAGCAACTACAAGAATAGCAGTAGCGCAGAGAAGGTTGAAAAATTCTCGGCCCATTGTCGTTTGAAAAATATTTGTAAATTATCAGAACAGGAGCGGGTCGAAGTTTAAGTTAGATGGATGATTGACTGAGTTTTTTCTACTTTTTACGAGGGAATTGGAAGTTGACAGACATCGAGCATCTAATTCTCTATTTGGACGATATCGAGTACTTACCGGTTCTAGAAATCATTACGTGCGGCCGACCGCTATGCGAAAGTGTAATAGCCTACAGAAGCATAATTATCAGACGAAAAAGTGCGCGATGTGCTATAGAAAGTATAAAATGGTGCTTTGCATCGGTCCTAACAGTAAAAGGAGAGTGACTTTTCTAGCAATTACAAGAATAGCAGCAGCGCGGCGAAGGGGTATGCATGTATTATACAGCGCATTGTTAGTATACGGGAAGCTCGAACGTGAACAAATTAAATTTTAATCTATAATTAACCATGGTCGTAAAAATGGGAAATTAATGGTTAATTTTAATACTGCTAAGCATATACTTTCGCTCGGTGATTCATTTAGAAAATATTCAAGCCCACCATTTCCTAAAATATGACGTAGAAGTTATTTAAAATTAAATTGCTTTATTAGTAAGTATCCTGTAGACAACAAGTTGGTATTTCCTTAGTAATGGTTGAAAGTGTTCTTGGTTATAGTAGCACTGCATCTTCTACAGCACGACTTGCAGACAATTTGTGTGCGTGTGCTATCACCCTTTTGGATTTTTAATATGCACGCGATCCGTATAACATGGAAGACGTTTCCGATGCTTCTACTAACGGTATTCGCAGCATGGACAAAGCGAACCGGGCGCATACATTGGTGCTAAATGTATTGGACGAGCTGCGAGGATTGGCACAAGATGACGTCATTTAGTTCCTCGCTGAATCCGAGACTTCGTTCGGTGTCTTCGGAAACCTTCGGTTTGCATTCTATAGGGTACATAAAGCAGGTGCGCAAGAAAAACTTTTAGTTATAAGTTAGTTCGCTTACAAGTTTAACCAAAGTGCTATAGTGCGGATTTTGTTTTGTACTAAAATGGTATCTGCAAACGTTTTAAGTGCAACTCTTGCGGTGCTTCCTATACCTGGAAAATGCTCTCAAACGGCACCAGAACAAATGTCGTGGTGCAACATCGTCCACGGTTAAGCTTATACATCCGCCCGCAGCAAAGTACTTAAACTGTGGGTCTTGCGGTTTCGCTTTTACGAGAATGGACAACTTACTGCGACACAAGGAAAAACAGCACGGTATGTCGTTAAGCCTTAAACGTTCAGCCCCGCCAGCTGTTAAAGGGACTTGTACGAAACAACCACGAATTATGTGTAAAGTATGCGATTTCGAAATGGAAAAGACTACCTATGCTGCACACTTAAGGAGCAACAGACATAAAAATGCATCAGTTACTGCTACTAACGACGATGGTGTAGAAATGGTTAGTACAGCGTTTAACAACCGTATGGCTAGCTATCGCATAAAGAACGCCAGTGTCGACGATGGAGTGCCGAGTTTCTTTGGAAGCAGAAAGAGCGATTTATTCGATTAATAAATGAAAAA
The DNA here is from genome assembly GCA_036346225.1 of Platerodrilus igneus. Classification (NCBI taxonomy): domain Eukaryota; kingdom Metazoa; phylum Arthropoda; class Insecta; order Coleoptera; family Lycidae; genus Platerodrilus; species Platerodrilus igneus. The sequence goes on from JARFIW010001381.1 coordinate 679,865, forward strand.
GAATACAACATACAGCAATAAAAGTCTACTGCGAACTCTACGGCGTTTACACCAAAATGGGGGAAGAGACTACTGATGTGAAATCCTTTAACACAAAAAATGTGGTTATAACGTCTTCTAGTAATCTGGAAAATATGTACGAGGTCTTAAGCGAAACCATAAGAACAAAATCAGAGGAATTTGAAACATGCGGGTCCGGTTGGTCTTTGGAAAAGGTGCTCTATTTAGAAATAAATATTAATAAGTATAAGCCGATATGAGAAGTTCTAGGTTAAAATAAAAATTGTAAATATGTATTTAGAAATGTGGTTTACAAAATTTAAACTGTATTAGTAAAAATTGTCTGTAATAAAAAAGTTTTAAGAATTGTTTTTAGATTTTCTTTTATGTATGAGCCGCAGGAAATTTATAATTTAAAGGGTGTGTGTAAAATGGTAAGGGATCGTTCGATTTTAAATCTATTTAGAGATTCGGAATGTGCATAAAATTCTAGACTAACAAGATGTGCTACATGTATAAAAAATTTATAAGAACGCTCAAAAGTCGCTACAGGTAAGAAATCTTAAAATGGGGGGTAGCTTTCTGGGGGATGGTGCTATGTGAAAAATTTAAAGAGATTTGGGTAGCTTAGAAAATTCTAATATTGATTGATACCAAACAAGGTAGGTTTATCTCGTGGGTGGAAATGTGGAGAAAGATTTATCTCGCAGAGGGTATATGTGTAACTTTGCAGGGCGTGGTCCGATTTCAAATCTGTTTGCAGATTCGGGTTGTGCGTAAAATTGTAGACTAATTTAATGTATTGCATGTATAAAAAAATTTATAAGAACGCTCAAAAGTCGCTACAGGTAAGAAATCTTAAAATTAGGGTAGCTCCCTTGGGGATGGTGCAATCTGAAAAATTCCTAGAGATTTGGGTAGCTGAGAAAATTCTAATATTGATTAATACCAAACAAGATAGATTTATCTCGAAAGATGCAATGGCTAGACGAAGAAAACTATTTGTTAGGTTTGCTTATAGAGTAAATAGCAAAATTAGAAGATCAGGACTTTAAAGGGGTATAACTTCGCAGGGCGTGGTCCTATTGCAAATCTGTTTGCAGATTCGGGATGTGCGTAAAATTTTAGACTAACAAGATGTATTGCATGTATAAAAAAATTTATAAGAGCGCTCAAAAGTCGCTACAGGTAAGAAATCTTAAAATTGGGGTAGCTCTCTTGGGGATGGTGCAATCTAAAAAATTTAAAGAGATTTGGGTAGCTGAGAAAAATCTAATATTAATTGATACCGAACAAGATAGGTTTATCTCGTGGGTGGAAATGCGGAGAAAGATTTATCTCGCGGGTAGAAAGAATGCGGGTGTGACGTAATCAAAATGGTTGGGGGTGTCCGAGCAAGGAGGAGAGCAAGGAGGAGCCAGGAGGAGATTCTTATAAAATAAGACTTTATAGTGCGAATTTACATGTAAATTTGGTCCAGATGTGTGAGGAAATGAGGGATTCTGGAGGAAATGAGGGGGTGAAAACCCTGATAATGTACTACTTACAATGTTGCTGTGAGTTGAGTACAAGAAATATAAATGTTTATTTAGTGCATTAAATACATCAAGACTCGTATACGAATACGAATACACGTTGAAATCAACCAACACCACAAACTAATTAAGTGCTTCAACGGCCTCTTCATGCACTAAAAAACGCTTGACACACGTTTATTTTTGATGCATCGAAATATGAAGTGATTGGACAGTATAACCGTTGAATATGGGCAATGAGTCATTTTTTTGATATTGTTACTAGTCAAACTCAAAAGTTCGTTGTTCGCCGTGCACGCGCTTACTTTTTCGTGGTGAACAGTGATTCGCCGGTATTACGTTATTTTTCAAATTTCAGCTTATCTTCCGATAAACAAATTGTTAGTCTAGGTTCCGTTTAAAGTACTCATACAGGTTCATATGAAAAAATCCATGATTCATCACCAATTATGATGTTACATACACAATTTGAACGACCACCGTTGATTTTTTTCCTTACACCACTTGGAACGTTTCTGTTTTTGCACGTTTTCAGATGATGAGGGATGGATTTACTGTAAAGTTTCCTGACATTCAACTGTTCGTGCAAATTTTGTTTCACTGCAATGCCTAAGAATACCCCTATGTTCCCATACGCTTGCTTCATGCCCATCTGCTAAAATAATGGTACACGTTAGGGATGAACTTGGGCTCGGGCTTTCGAGCCGGACTGGCCCGGGCCCGGCCCGATTTCGGGCTCGAATCCGGGCCGGGCCGTTGACTACTTTATTCGGGCCGCGCCCGGGCCGGGCCTATCTTTTTTCAGGCCGAGCCGGGCCAAACGATTGGGGCCGGCCCGAACTTTTCGGGCAGAAAAACGCACGAGTGGACATTCCACCGTCGTTTCACTTCTATCTCACACTGAGTAAGTAAACGTTCTTAATTATATTTTTACAAAGTGCCTTCATGAACCCATTAATAATCAGTTTTTTGTCTTGTTTAGTGTAACAGAGACGTGTTATTATAGCTCAATTCTTATCCCGAATATTTTTCTAATCCTTATGTTGCACTTTAGGCAAGTTAAAAATACCCAGGAACATCAAACTAGGTGATTTATTCATAATTCAAAAGTTTGCACGATTTATATTATGTATATGTATATACTTCAAATTTCAATCATGCGCTGAACGTCGATATTATCAATCGCGTGTATAGTTTATGTCTACCGCCTAAAACACTTGAGAGTTATTGCAATGTTCATTTTACCAATTTTTTAATCAAGTTTTCTCTTATTTGACATTTACACATGCGCAATTAACACACCCTTAATGTTTGTAAAGGGTGTTTCAAATTGCGCGGTTTTTTTAACTATAAATAAGACACATAATTTGCATTCATTTTCAAAAACCTTTTATTGGTAATTGAAGCATCACTAATGACATTTATATGCGAAACATAATATCTGCCAAATGGCCTCCTCTTGCAGCTCTACAGAAGTCCACTCTTTTGTTAAGATTTTCAATGACATTTTGACATAATTGGGGCTCTATGTCACCAATAACACCAACAATTTCATCTTTCAAAGCAGGAACAATTGTAGATTGTTTTTATAAACCCTGACTTTTCACAAGAAAATAGTCTAATAGAGTCAAATCACATGATCTTGGTGGCCAATTACCATCGCAGTTTCTTGAGATTACACGTTCAGGAAATTTTTCTCTCCATAAAGCAATTGTTTCTTCTGCAGAGTGAGGTGTAGCGCCATTCTGTTGAAACCAAATATTCTCTAGATCAATATTCATTAATTCAGACCACAAAAATTCGGTTATCATCCGACGATATCGATCACCATTGACAGTTACAGCTTCACCAGCGGCATTTTCAAAGAAATAAGGTCCAATTATACCACCTGACCATAATGCACACCAAACAGTAACTCGTTTAGAATGCATAGGTTTTTCATGAACAATTCGTGGATTTTGTCACTCCAGATACGACAATTTTGTTTATTAACATAGCCATCAAGTTAAAAATGTGCCTCATCGGAAAACATGATTTTTTGAGAAAATCAGCCTGTTGTTCATTGATGAAATTGACAAATGAACGACGTTTTAAATGATCTAATGGCTTTAGTGCCTGTGTTATTTGAACTTTATATGCCTTCAAAGCTAAATCCTTGTGCAAAATACGCCATGTTGTTGATCGACTAAGTCCAACTTGTTGTGAACGTCGAGTAATGGACATTTTAGGATCTTTAGCAACACTATCATGAACCAAATCAATATTTTCTTGTGAACGACTGCTACAACCATATTTTTCATTTTTTTGATCTTCCACCAAACCTTTCTCTTAAAATTTTTTAATAATTCGACCAATAGTGCTTTCAGCTGGACGATTATGTAAACCATACAATTCACGTAGTTTTCTAAAAACACTTTTCACAGAACGTTGATTTTTATAACATAATTCAACATTAACGAATAATTTTGCCTGTCATGGAGAAAGTAATTCGAGCATAGGGGAACGAAATCAATATATAAAAATTGTTGGTTATTTTGCAAAAAGATAAGCCCGTGACCGGTTTCACTGTCCTTGCAGACCATCAGACGGACGCATATCTTTTTGCAAAAAAACCAACTAAGTTCTAAAATAATGTCAATGCGTTCTTGCAACCAATTTTTATTTTCAATTTATTGTAGGATTTACCGTGAACACTTTTTTCAAAAATTGTCTGTTGATTTACTCACCCCATAAAATCATACGCTTGTTTTATATTTTTATATGCGCAAATTTTGAAGCCACATGTTGTCTTTAATAGCTTTCGTAGTTTAAATTTATAGTTTTATAGCTACAAGTTAAAAATGTGGTAAGGTTGTTTAAAACATCGCGTATCTTCAATAAATTGGTAGTTTGCCGAAAAGCTGGATGTACCCATTCCTTATAATCCCTTGTACATTTTGTACATAATATTTTCAGTGCAGAAGTCCGTGTTGGTTTTTATTGTAATTGTACTTCCTAGGAATTGTTTATTGCAGTTCCTTAAATTTTTAAACATTTTGCTCAGGTCTCTCAATCTCAGTTCGTCGATGACAACTTTATACTCAAAACCGCATTTATTTGAATTTAATAATACCACTTATTTCTAGTATAATATATAGACTACCGAGTATAACAAATATATAACAAATAAACTAATATTTATCTACTTCATATATGATAGTGGTGTTTGATATAATAACTATCATGTCAGACTTTGATAGCGACGATAGCGTGAAAGACGCTAATTATAATCCCAAGTGGTAATAGTGCTGCTGATAGTCAAACAAACCTACGATTTAATATGGCAACCGGGTCGACATCCCGCAGCAAATTTAAACAATTTTTTGAAGTTGGTGTTATTTCAAATGATACAAAAACCGCGTCTTGTTTGTTGTGTAAAAAGAAAAAAGGCAGGGTAGAATTCAAAATTAAATATTCACGCACTACCAATTTAAAACGTCATTTAAAATCAGTTCATGAAAGTAAATATAAAGTTTTATTTGCAAACGGTAACTAGACCAGGCCCAGTAAGGACCCATTTTATAAGCAGAAGGCTCTAAAGGAGATGTGCCAGTCATAGATAAGCATAATATTTACTGATTCTTATAATTAAGAATTTAAAATTTCAAAATAAGGTGTTTGTGTATAGACGAACTATAGAAATAAATTACCTACAAAAGTTAAGATGTCTTCAAATGGCATCTAAACTAAACTTTACATCGACATCAAGGAAGAGGAAAAAAATTGCATTATCATAATCAGTTTATTGGGGTTAATTACATATTCTATTCTTTTGCAAATTAATCGTAGACATATACTTTTTATTGCTTGAAAAATTTAGGAAAATAATTTTTGTTGGCATATATGCCAAAAGTAAAATATGTGCTCGCACCTATTCAATGACACAAATTTAGAATAAAAGCAATAGCTGTTATAGCTTCTCCGATGTGTCAAGCATTTTGGTCTCAGGTAGATAACAGTATTTCTTCCATATAACACCATGATGTAAATGGCGGTACTATGTTTGTTCGTTGAACTTTCTTAATTGTATTTAAACTAAAGTGAAAGTTAACCTCACTAAAATGCCAAATAGGTACCTTACTTACACCAATTTGTACTCGCACATTTGTTCCTATTGCCCACGTATTTCAACCGACAGAAAGTGATTTACTACTTATTTTAATTTACTTGCATGAGCAGTTTCCAGTTTGTTTTAGAGAACACTTATTAAAAAACTGAAAACTTATTAATTTTGATTAAGGTTTGGTAGGGTTTTCCCTGTCAATCCTCAAATATAAATAATATAAATTATATCTTGAAATTTTTCGAAACTTTTAGCAGAATTATACAAGATTATTAACATTAATTTGAATACCATTAAATCTAAAACCTAAAAAACTCCCACTTAAAACTGATTCAAATTGCGAATTTGTAGAGATTTTTCACCGATAGGAACAATGCTTTAAATATATCTGCTATATAGCCGTTGGATTAATTTACTTTAAATAAACATCATTAGAGTTACAGTCTTTATGTTGGCTGCCACTAAAATTCATTGCGAAATGGTTACTTGTTGAGTACCACTGAAAAAAATATCTTCTCATTCACTGAATGAAAGTCGGGCCGGCCCGCCGGGTCGGGCCGTCAGTTTTCATTTCGAGATCGGGCCTCGGGTCGGACTTATTAAACGCCCGGCCCGGCCCGGCCCGAGTCCATCCCTAGTACAGGCACAGAATCGATATTCTTCGCAGCAACAGAGGTGTGTGGACGACCCTTGCAAACATCATTATCAAACGTTGATATTTTATACTTAAATTCTGCAAACCATTTATAGACCATAATGTTGCGAAAAGTTTTTTTTTTATAAGCATGTGTCCTCAATAATTAGATGCAAGTCTTTAGAAGTTTAATGAGACTCCACAATATAATTCATCAAGTAGGACAATTGTCATATTTAACGAAACCATTAAATTGAACTATTCAAATTTAGTAACTTGCTTAAGGCTACAATAAATTGTAAGTAGAATTGTATGTTTAAAAATATTTATAATCTTAAGCCTTGCAAAAATTTGAACAAACTGTTAGAAGTTGATAGTTTGTATAGCTTCCTCTAGATTTCACAGCCACTTGCTAATGCTGGTTGAAAAAAGAATAAACTAGACTTTTTCAAATTCATATTCAGTTTTCGAATTTTTAGGCAACATTCAGCAGGTATTTAAATTTACATAAATTGAACGAGACATACCGAAAGTTTAACATGGTGTAATGTCCGCATTGTGAGAGATGCTACCGCTACATGTGCGTAGGTGTCTGAGACATCGTTGCTGAAGGTACTGATTGGCGTTGCCTGAATTGCATTACATCAGTTGGAGGTGGTGCAAGCGGCCTTGACCTTAGTGGCAAATTTCAAAGCAAACTAATAATTGTACACAGCCACTTAAGGCGATCTTAATATCAGGGTGAATTCGGGTAAAAGAGTCCCCAAAACTTCAGCTGTGAATGAAATATTTAATAATTGAAATACAACCTGAGTAATTTGATAATGTTTAATCAATCATATAATCAAAATACCAATATCAATTCTTATAGTAATGGTTATTATTTATTTTATTTGTTTATTTATCCAACGTTTCAGTAGTCTTCTACCTGAAATTTAAGCAGACCTGGTTTCCCCCAGAAGGTAACCGTAAGTAAGGTGTGTGTTTGTATGTGTCTGTGTGCGCACGCTTGAGGGTATGTGTTATGTGTGTACGTGTGTGTGTGTGTGTGTGTGTGTGTGTGTGTGTGTGTGTGTGTGTGTGTGTGATGTGGATATTCGTGTTACGTTCCCCTCTAGGACCAGGACCATTGGCAGCCGGATATTCCAGTCGTCAAGGAAGAACGCTCAGGGGATATTGCCTTATCAGGCTGGACCATCGGCAGCCGGAAATCCAGATGTTGAAAAATCAATGTAAGAGTGTGAATAGGCATTTATGTTTGTAGGGTGTGCGCGCTTGCGCGCGAGTGTGTGTGTGTGTGTGGGTGAGGGTTGTGTGTATGTGTGTTGTTTAAGTGATGTTGATATCCGTGTTAGGTTCCCCCTCTACGACCAGGACCAACGGTAGCCAGATATCCCAGTCGTCAAGGAGGAACACTCAGCGGATATCACCTTATCACTCCGGAAATTGGCAGCCGGAAAATAAGATGTTGAAAATGCAATGTAAGTGTGTGAATGATGTTTTGTGTTTGTATAGCGTTTTAGAGATGTTTTGTGTGTTTATGTGTGTATGTTTGTGTGTGTCTGTGTGTGTGTAAAGTGTGCATGAAATGTTAATTTGTGTTTATGTTTGTCCAGGTTACCTAAAGGTTGAATTGAATTGGTATAATTTTGTACATATTTGAACTTGTACTATTACATAAAAAACTAGGTTCTTTTAGAGGAAAGAATTTGTTTGTTGTATTATTTGCCTCAGGTATGTGTAAGTTTGGTTCTTAAAATTTAGCGTTTGAAAAAAAAATTCCCTATTCTACAACTTAAGATTAACTTATACTACTACTGTTAGTTATTATTTGTTAAAGACGGGGTCGCTAATATGTAGGAGGGTTGTTTCAAAGTCGGCTTAATGCTTTGATGTTGTAGCTTCTGGTCATCAAGAGCGGGGCTCTTGGAATTACGTGATATTGGTCTCCGGTCTCCGGGGCCGAGCCTCGGTCCGAGGAGAGGTGGTACTTTAATGTCTCTGTCCGGGTAGTTTTGTTTGTGTCTTTTATCCGTCAAGATAACGTTGGTGGATGAGTGCCGTGGTTTTTTGTGTGAGTTCATTTAAGTGTGGAAAAAGGTTTTCGTTCCAAATCATCACGTGTAGGGTCTTGTTGAATAATGTTTGTCTATGTGAGTAAAGGTACGATTGTAAGTCATATCACTCGAATACTATATGTTCTGGTGTTCTTATTTCTCCGCACGTACATATGTTGTTGTCAACTAAATTTATGCGTTCTATGTATGTTGGGTAGTGTCCATGGCCAGTTAGGTAATGAATACATCCTCGACTGTGCACCACGTATTTGACTTTTAGGCGGTCTTTGATATTTGGAATCATTGCGTATACTCTTCTACCGGTTGTGCTTTAATCTCATCGTATCTGCCATTCTGCAAGTGTGTAGTTCTTTATTTCCGTCTTTGTCGTGGGCAGTTGGTTTGTGTTTAAGATGCGTTGTAGTTGTTGGTTGTCATAATGTGTAAGATAGTACATTGCAGCTCGCTGTTTCACTACTAGGTCCAAGGGCATAGTTCCCACTAGTACATGAAGTACATCATGTGCGGTAGTTTCGTAAACCTTCGTCAGTCGCAGTAAAACACATCGTTGTGTACTGTTAATTTTTGTCGCGGTTTGATTGTGTTAAGGCGATGTCTTCAGGCACTTGCGGCGTATGATACCACAGCACCCAGTACACTGTTGAGAAAAAGCTTTACGCAATTAAGTGGTATCTTACAAGTCCTTTGGGCCAACGTTGCGGTGTTCTGCATTGCAGAAGTTGCACTTGCACACACGGTGTTTAAATCTGTAAAGTAATTTTGTTTTTCGTCTAATGTTAAACCAGATATTTTGTGTTTTGTGTTCTACTTATATTTACATCGTCTAGTTTGATGGTGGGGTCCCTTGCCAGGGTTCCCTTCATTACAAGGTATATAGTTTTTTGTGGTGTTATGGTTATTTTGTTAGTTTTGTACCGATTTTGTGTTTGGGTTAGGGCGATGTTAGCTTTACGTTCGATTTCTCTTCTGGAATTGCCCTCAACCACAAGCAAGATGTCGTCGGCGTATGCAATCGTCGACAACACTTCGTCAACGGTGTCCAGCTTTTCCAGGAGTTCATTCATTACAATATTCCAAAATAGGGGTTTGCATATGGAGCCCTGCGGGCAACTTTTTTATATGTTTGGTAATGCTCTCGGTGCCTTGTAGGGTTACGTACCTGTCCCTGCAGTAGCTCCTGAAGGAATGGTACAGTTATAATGGACAGTTTATGGTCGTAAGTCTGGTAAAAAGTGAAGGCTACCAAAGGTTATTAAATGCGCATTCTATGTCCACTAATATTAATAGGGCGTATTTCTTGTGTGATTGCTTGATGGTTTGTATTGCTTGGTTCATGGCATCCTCGGTCGATTTGTTTTCTGTGAAGCCGTATTGTCTTAAGCGTACTCCTATGGTTTGTCTGTGGTCCTGCATTCGTTTACATAGTAGTTTTTATACGTTTTTTCTAGGGTTTTCAAAAAGCATATGGGTCGGTAAGAGCCTGCTTGTTTGGGGTCTTAACCTTTTTTTTTGGGAATAATCACGACATTTGCCTGTTTCCAGATGTTCAGAAAAACAGCTTGTAGTATGCATTCGTTGTACAGTGCTGTTAGCGTCGGTGTTAATTTAACTTGTAGCGCTATGCCAATCTCCGCAAGGATTCCATTCGGTCTGGGTGCTTTCCAGCTCTTCGCTTGGCATAGTGCGTGTCTCACTTCGTCTTCTGTAAAAGAATCTAAGTTGTCACCTTGTCTGTTCCATGGTCGGTTACCTACGTTGTTTCTGTCAATTACTCCTTGTCGTTTGAGTCGTTATTCGTTAGTGTCGTCTTGAACGTTGTCATCAGGCAAAAGTATGTAACAGTAGTTTTGCAGTTTCCCCCCAGTCTTTTGTGTATGTTCCGTCTTGTTTTATTAAAGTCGAATAAGTCATCGATGATTTGATTTTACTCTGCGTGATTTTATAGAGTATCCCCCAGGCGTCAGTTTGTAAGTGTCTTTCCACGAATAATTTCCATGAACTCCTCTTCATGTCAGTCAGTTCTTTTTTGGTATCTGTTTTTTAATTGTCGGTAATTTGTTAGGTGGTAAGCTCTCTCAGCCGGTGTTAGAGAGTTTTGTAAGCTTTTTCTCGCTCGCTGTGTTGCCCTTTTTAGGTTTTGTAAGCGTCTTGTCCATTGAATCGTCTTTGTGTGTCGCGTTTTCAGTTGTTTTGAAAGCACCTGCTCCATTGTCCGTCTAATTATTTTGGTGAGTAGTTTTGTATACTCGTGGACGTTTTCGTTTGATCTTATGTCTTGTGTGGGTACAAGTGTGTCCCTCAATTTGTTCCAATTTGCATTTCGTATTTTGTATTGTTGTACTTTGGTGAAGTTTTGTGATGTGTCAAATGGCCTGGTTGTCACGTCGATGTTGAACGTGATTAAGTTGTGGTCACTGACAGTTTGGTGTTCTAATACCAGCCAGTCTTGTATGTAGTTGTACGAGAACCCATTTGTCAGTGTAACGTCTATGTATGTCCCTGTTCCTGCATGGGTCTTGTATGTGGGTGAGTTATTAGGAAGGTTGATTGCTTCGAGTTGTAGTTCGTTAATCAAGTTTTGGACTCGTTCTCCGCGTTCGTCCGTGAGCGAACTGTGCCACATCGGGAATTTTCCATTTACGTCTGCCATAATAACTATTGGTTTGTTGTAAGTGTGTAATATGTTGCTACTGGAAGTAGCTTGTTATCAAGATCCACTTTTCAATCCGACCGTTTGAGACCTCCAGACATGTACAGTGTTCTCCGCTGTTTCGTTGGATTGATGCGATTGTCAATGTGGGGTCAAAAATAACCACTGACGTGTGTCGGTTTCTACCTGTATGTATTTGTCGTTCCCTGACTGGCATGCTTGAAATCTTCCCATGCACCAGATAAGGTTTCTATATAAAAAGTGCATGAAATCGTAAGGTTTCAGCTAGTTGTCTTAACTCTTTCATTATAGTTGCACAATGCATGACATTTATTTGGCCAATTCTTATCTTTCCGTCGTCCATTAGAGATAATATGTGTGTTTGCTGCATTCTGGTAGTGGCTTGTGTTTATGTGAGAGTGTTGTGTGTGAGTGTAGGTTCATATTCGATTTGTGGGTGGGTTTTCTATTTTGTCTGTGTGTATGTTCTCTTGTAGTGTTTGTTGAAGTTGTTGTCGATATGTGAATGCCCTTGCTTTGTCCCTTTGAATTTGTGAGGGTGGTTTGTGTTTAGTTTGGTTAGGTTTACTGTCCATAGTCGGTCTTTTGAATAAGTCTGTCCATTAACATTTTGTGACTTGGGCAATCTTTAGGGTTAGAAACGCACTTTTTGTTACGTTTTAAGCATGGTATGCAAACTGAGGGTTGTCTGTGCTTGGGGCAGTTTGCCCTTTTGTGTTTGGAGTCTTCTTCCCCACAGTGTCTACATGTATCGGTTGTGTGTGTGCTGTGTTTCGTGACGTGTCCTAAATCGAGACATCGTAGGCATTTGGGTACTACTAAAAAGTTTTTCGCTGTAACACAACGATATTCGACATAGAGTTTCCCTAAATTTATTAATATATTCCTCACTTTGCCACTTACCGTCGCAACATGATTTTGAGTCAGTTTGTTTTTTGGTCCTGTTTTGAAACTATGTTGAAAGTCTTTATTAATGTCCTCTCTGTTAATTAGGTTTTCAAAGTTTTGAGTATAAATATACGTCTTGATCTTTCAGGGACCTTGGTACGCCGTATATAATAACTAAGAGTTTTTTCTTGCTTGGTTTTTTCGCAATTTAGGGTTTGTTTCAGGATTTCATGGTTCAAAATTTTGTTTGCCTCTGTTTCGTTATCAGTATCTATAATTACTGCTTTGTTGGTTGTTTGGATGTTTTTAATTTTAATTTTGTCTTTCAGTGGGTTTACACGTAATCGTATGCGACTCGTAAACAAAATATTGTGAACCAACGTTGTTAACCCAGATGCTGAAGTGACCTTGCTTTGCAGATCGTAATTGACCACTTTCAATAACATAAAATAAGTCGTTCAATCCGGCGATAATGAATTGACTTCTCACATTGATTGATAACATACACGCGGCTGTTATTCTTAATTAATTATCTTGTTCGATCTTATACAAGCAGGACCCGACCGCGCACTTTAACCGAGCAACGTTCTAACATTCACCGATCCCCGTTTCCATGCTACGCTGCACTTAACCGACATGCATTTTTTTAAATAAAACCCGCTGCACATCTAATTTACCTTACGCTCTTCTTGGAACTTAGGTTCTAATTTACATTTAATACTACAGACTGTTTATGCCATAGGCAGAACATATGCACCATAAACCCGATTGACTAAGGGATAAATTTATTTTACTTATCACTATTAATATTATCATTAGAACAGGACGTGCCTGGCACACAACAATTAGAAGCTAAGGTACGTTTATCGCCTCCTGCAAAACCACTACCGTCTGTAGCCGTCAAGTAGCAAACAGTACGAATAGTAGTCGTAAACGACGTATATACCTCCTCTTGGAACAGAAGCATTTAATTGAACAAATGAAACAACTAGTATAGAAGATGATTTCAATATTAACCGCCAAATCTCGCGTTTAGTGGACACTTCAGAAGATGAAACTCGAGATGTAGAGGAAGATATAGACAATACGGATCCTATCGCAAATTTGAAGTTTCCAAGCGCCATTGATTTGGAAATAAATGGCGAAACTAACACAAACTTACCAATATAGTTGCATCAAAAGCAACTACGGGTGCACCAAACAGAACCTCTTTTACACCAAACGCATTCACAATTACACATATCGCAAACATAACCGTAAACAAGAGCTATTGCGGAACACACAATATCAACCCCAACTGAATCAAAGTTATAAACAAGTGTGATCATCTAAAGAAAAACTGGCCTTCCAGCAATTAAACATGCCACAGAATGAGACATCTTATATTTCCGCTAAATCAACGGGGTTTTAAAACTCTACCTACCGTGTTTGGACGTCTGGTTGCCAGCAATGGAACTCATTTATACCATTGTGTGTTGAACCAGTCTTATCAAGAAGCTCGACATTTGATGCTTAGAGAGCTTCTACCATTCGACGGCAACCCCCTAGGTTAATCTATTTTTATTAATAGCTTTCACTTGTTTACAGGGTACTGTATGTTTGATGACATTAAAAACCTCTGTTGCCTAGTTAAATTGTTATTTTCTCAATAGTAAGGAAGTTACTTGCTTGTTTAATAGAGGGTACGATATGTTACACAGAATTTACAAATGTTACTAAATATAATTTACGTTTCAAATTAAGCGATTTAAATCATATTTAACATTTTAACAAACTAATCAGTAAGTAAATAATATAACTGTGTTACGTTCCAATTTTGCTGTAGTAATTTCCCTTGTTAATTCATAAGTCCGCTTTACGATAATTTTGTTAAATCAACTACGTTGCTATTCTCGCACCCATCAACTTAATTAATAATAAATACGCTGTCTAATACTTTTCAACTCAACTTTAAAAGCAAGTTTATGCTACAATTAAATAGTTTACATCCTGTATATTCTATTTTTCTGCAATAAATACGCTTTCAAATAATTTCTCAACTTAAATCTATTTGCTTAGAAACGACAAGTTTATGATAAAATTTAAATAAGCCAATATCCTGTATTAGGTATCCGTGAGCTCGGTATACCTTGCGATAGCGTATAATTGCTTCTTTTGTGTTTCCCATTTAAAGACTTGTCGAGATGATAGATCCTACTATTATTTGATACCGTGTTTTCCAGTTTTCTAATCGTTCGATGACAATATGACTTGGAGCTCTGGTTATTTAGTTAAATAAATTAAGATTTACTTTCTCTTCCTTATACTCGACGAAAAGATTCGTTAAATTTTGTCGTCTCTATTTTCTTCGTGCGATTTTTGCGCACGCAATACAGCGTGCGTCTTCTGGTGACCCTAAAGCTACGATTGAGTGTCTCCCTTTGTTGTAATGGGAGGACCACCCCAAGACCTGATAACGCGTCCCTCTGTTTCGCCCCGTCTTTAGAGACGGTAGGAGCCAGCCCAACGGTGGCAACTCGAGGATGAGTGATTAATATACTATTTACGCCATTTGGTAACCACACTTGGTGGCCTTAACCTAATTCTCATGATGTGAGATAGTAGGAAGCGTGAATATTTCACCTATTGTGATAATATTCTCCGTTTAATTATATGTACGTAATTGTAGGCGTACGATGAAGATTTATAACTATTGATTTACCTTGGGTTTTTTCGAGTTATAAAATTTTATTAGTTAAGACATTGTACGGCCAATGTGGCATAAATAATTTTATATTTATAACCATTTAGAGCTGTGGTGTTTAGGGTTGCGTTTGGTGTTTTTTTTGTTGCTGAATAATGTAGGGGGTAAATATCTAAAAACGAAAGCTCGTCATTTTAAAAATGATTTTCTTTGATTGTGTGGATATGTGTAACTTTTAATTATGGATCGTTTATTTTTTTGGGTACTATTGTGCTTTTGTACATATTTTTTTGTAAATTAGAGGTTTTTTGTCTGTATATGCTTAATTGTGCATGAGTTAATAATTTATTTTTATTTCAGGGATTAGCTAATTTTTGTAGGTATTATACCCAGCCTACTCACCGATTGAGCCCAGTCATTTTCTTATCTTTGGTTCTTTTTTTTTGACAACGTTGCTGCACATAGCAACTAATGAAAATAGAATTATAGAAACCTTAAACTTATAACGTAGATAATCCTTTAATCCTTAATTTGTTGTTATTCCTTTCGGCATAGATACATTGTTGTATACCTCGTAACTCGTGATCTTCTTGTTTTTGCCTCATAGGTACCAGGACATATCTCGTGGTATTTACTGACCTCCTATTATCTTTGCTTTGCTATTTAACTAAAAATGTCAACTAATTGTTCTACATGTAAAACAGCAGTTACACGAACTATTCCTTTATCGAAATGTGGCATCTGCAAGAAACATTTCGACGTTAAATACTTCAAATTAACTGATTCGAAATCAACAATTCTCTTACAATATAAACAATCTAGGATTTGCACTGATTGGAAAACTCCTTCTAGTTCTCTAACAATTGATTCGGTGGAGCAAATAATTCAAAAGCAGCTTGATCTCTATAATGATGAAATTCTTTCAAGTATAAATTAAAAATTTGACTTGCGAAATAATAGAATATTAACTATTGAAAACAGTTTCAAACAAATCAGTGATAAATGGACCGCACTTAATATTTCACATTCCAATGACACCAAAACACTTAATATGGAAGAAATTGTAGCAGAGGTAAACGATCGATCACGACATATCAACAATTTACTCTTGTTCTACATCCTCGAATCATGAGCAGCATGCATTGATGATAGGGTTTGCAATGATCTCGAACGAGTAATGTCCATTTTCGCGCCACTTGGAAGATTTCCGCAGCCAAAGTGAATTTTGCGTCTTGCTATGAGGAATAATGCTACTGCTCATCCATTGAAACTAATTTATGAGAATGCAGATGACGTCCATCGCATCCTCAAATCAAACAAAAACAATCATGATCGCAAGTTACACTTTCGACCCGATGTTACTGCAAAGTATATTAAGTATAGAATAAGAAGCTGTAACATGTAAAAATTCCAAACTGAATTATTTGTCAACATTACTGCTACAAACCCGTTAATTTAGTATTTATTTATTTAACGTTTTACCCAGTATGAATTCCAGTACTTTTGTATATTTAGTAAACCAATTAAATTAAAGCATTTTATTACTACAGCTGATAACACTATTACAAACCTTGTGCGTGTTTCTTACTCGTATGTAGAATATCTAAAATTTTCAAGTTGTGTGTCGACTAGTGATAGGTGGTCACTTTTTGTCTTCTCGTCTAGCCGAAAGGTCACTTGTCTGTGGAATAAAACAGGCGAGATGATACAGGAAATTAAGTTTTCTTGGCGTAAGCGCCGAAAGAAGTGAGACAGTTTAATTTAGTTGTATAAGACAACAGAGACATGCAGTAATTTGATCTTTACAACGTGCAACTTCCGTAATCTACAAAAATTCTAATGAAACATTAAGATTATTCTACTTGGTTGATGTGTCAATGAAATTTATCAACATGGAAATTTATTTTGTACAAAAATTGTAAGCTGATTTGTTGGAAAGTGCCGACACATGACAGAATATAGACGTCGCATTAAGTGCTGACGGGTTGTTAGGTCGTTGACGCCGGTAGGTAAGCCCATTGGAATTCCTCAAATTTTTGCTGCATGTGCTGTATTTTATTCCGTACACACATTTTTGAATTTACGTAATATTTAATTGTTCAGTTGTAAATTACCTTATGCTCTGTATGTGCAAGCACTTTGCCGTACAGATAATTTAGCAGCATATTTGTTAATAAAAAGAAGATTCACTTTTTAAGGGCATAATATTTAAAATATATAGAATGATTTTATTTCATTAATCTCGTGTTCAAATTTAGAAATTATCCATTGTCAAACTATGTATAAAAGATAATAAGTTACATCAATCATAGTAACATGTTGTTTGTAGCATTTGTTTAACTAAATGTTATTTCTTATCTTGTTTACCGAAAGCTTATTTCAAGATGTTCAGTTTGAGTGCCTTCATTCCAGTAAATGAAATTGTAATTTGAAATTAATTAATAAACACATTTTTGCATGTACAAAAATTTGAATCTCTTGTACAGTTCTCGTAGCGCTACTTCGGACTACTAAGTATAAATAAATATTGTTAATAAAATACAGACTTCATTTAAAATTCAGTAGAGTTAAAAATTTTAAAAATTATAACTTTACATCTCCTGAGTAACGTATTAATTATATTCATAAGAATTTATCTTTGTTGAGTTGCATTATCATGTACATAATTGTTTAATATGAGAATATAGAATCCATTTTTCTTCAGCTCATTATTTATGAATATTTAAGTTCTCTCAAACCGTTAAAACCGTTAAAAGAATTCCTATACGTATTTGAAACAAAATTAAGGACTTCGTGTAGTCACAGAATTATCAGATAAATTATATGTTTGTTAGTTGCAATTATGTTTCAGAGCCATCCTAAAACTTCGACACAGCAGTAAGTAAGTAAGTATCGCATAGGTGGTATTAAACTTAATTCCTAAAGAGGTTAGATAACTTTTAGGTTTCAAAATTTTCCCTTTAAGCAAATTCATTTAGTCAGTTGCTTTGTAAAAAATTTAGGTAACGTCCACTATCTTTTTTTAACTTTAATTAAACCCATTGACCAAAAATCTCATGCGACCGTGGGTTAAAAGCTCAGCTAGCTAAAAGTCATAAAAGTTTTCTTTTCCTAAAAGCCGCTTGTCATCCAACCTTACCTTGGGCTTGTTACAAATATATAAGAATTCTCGATAGGTTTAAACAAAAACCCTATAAAAATCTACCAAGATTTTTTTACGCTTACAAAGCGACACTCGGCAAATTGTTAGTGTTTCATAGGGAAACGAATATCTGACTTTGAAATGCTTCGCCATTTTGCTGGGGTATCAAGAATAGCGATAAAATTCAAAATTACAATTCAGACAAAATTTGTCATTCATGTGTATATTCTGAATTATGGAATTTTGGCATGAGACTGTATCCTATTATGTAAATCATTGAGGAACATACCATTTTCAAAATGTTTAGCACACACACGTAAGTTATTATAGCAATAATTGGCATCAGCTTCGTCGGTTCTATTCGCTAGTTCGTCTCTTGAAACTAATTGGAGCCACCCTTTGCACCTGAAACCATTTTTATTAACAGATCTAGTTACTTTCATAAACGAGTACATAAAATTAAATACAAGTTTTAATCAAACATTTAGAAATAACACTCACCTCACAATATTTCTTTTACTGCATTATTTAACAGCACACGAATATCCATCTTTTTAAATCTAGACATGATTATCAAAGAATAATAACAATATTCTTTCTGATTATTAAGTGATTTATCAAAGCTACAACAATCTTTCTAATAAATTGTAAACATTACTGAACTGACATTTGAAAACTGACAGCAAAATTCTTGCAAGAAACTATCTTAGAGTAAATACTTCCTGTATGTTTGTTGTGGTTTGTTTAGCATTTTTATTAATCTTCTTTGGGAATTAAACCACTCATAGTTTTTAAAATCATGAGTGGTTTAATTCCCAAAGAAGATTAAGAAAAATATCTTAGAGTAAATATCCCCCTAACTCCGGCCATTTTCTTGGCGAACCTGCGCACTAATCAGGATTCAGGATACCACGAGAGTGTCGCTTCTTATTCTATATATAGTTAATATTCTTTGTTTACTGTTCAAAATTGTTTGTTTTTTATGTTATTAATTAGTATTAGTAAGTGCAGACTTAAGGTTGCATGTTATTTGCACATTATTAATTTAACTACGAACTATTTTTCGAGATGATGGATACCTTTAACATGCACAATCAAAACAAGGTGCTGGTACTTGGTGATTTTAATACTCACATATCAGTTAACGACAATCCGGATCAATTTGCAGCTACTTTAAACAATTTTATAAACCTCCATAGCTTAAAACAAAACAATAATGTACCAAATGCTGATGGCCGTTTTCTTGATTTAGTGCTAAGTAACCTAGTAAGTAACTAGAGTAAATCCTCTAATAGCAGAAGAATCTAATCATCCAGCCCTTAACCTTGAACCATGATTAATGTTCGACAGCATAAACATTTTTCAATCAATCATGATACAAGCGCCTTTAATTTTAAGAAAGCTAACTATTCATTGCTTTATACACTGCTATCCTCAGCTGATTGGTCTTCATTGAATACGATAGATGATGTAGATGTTGCCTGTTACATCTTCTATAATATTGTAATGGGCTACTACAACCGCGTTTCTCTAATTTAAAACAAGTAATAACAAGAGTCTTTATTACTCACTCTTCACAAGTCTAATTAACAGTATATGCCTTATTTATAGACGTTTTCAGTCCAATTAACAATGAAGCACTATCACACTAATGAATTTACAAGCACTAATATCTTCTTAAACTAACTCCTTTACCATAGATCCATTAATAACACTAACACAACTATTATTTATTACACTTTTATCTATTTATGTATACTACAAGCTGCATGTACATTAGACACGTGCACATCATATAACATTTATGTTTACTGTTGGACTTCCAAAAGCTCAACTATATAACTTTACACGTAATAATTTATGTTCGACATTCTGATAAAGACTAATTTCTTACATTCATAAACGGTCTTATATATACCCTGAATTAGAGAGATGACTCATCGTCCAGTAATTACTAAAAGCTTCCCGGTCTATGGAGAAACTACAGTGCTTGCGGTGTTTTTGGGTGTTTGATGGGTTGCCTAATAGTAGCTCGCAACACTGCCCCCCCCCTTTAAAACCGTTACGTCTCGTAACTGTTAAAACATTTTGACGCCAATTCGATGACTGATGACGGTATCGGCAGCTATCTCCTCTGGTACATCCACCACGTCGTTGGAAGTAACAGTCAACACTCTTTTCTTGGTCTTGGTAGGCAACCGGTTGATAACAACAAACAAGGACCTGGACGTTGGTTTCCTGGAAAACTACTTCTAGCATATTTCGGACTATCCTCTAATCTAAGCGATACAGGCCACAGCCTAGTTTGGGCACCGCTAGTCTCGTTGCTCCATTTTCCATCATCTGCGCCTTAAGATTTAGCAAAGCCTCTCATAGATGTCAATAACTAGGTCTCTGCCATGAAGAATTTTTGGTGACCAGATAGTAAACATAACGATTTTTATCTTG
The DNA here is from genome assembly GCA_036346225.1 of Platerodrilus igneus. NCBI lineage: Eukaryota > Metazoa > Arthropoda > Insecta > Coleoptera > Lycidae > Platerodrilus > Platerodrilus igneus. Next base: position 700,046 of record JARFIW010001381.1, read on the forward strand.
AAGAACCAAAACCTTTCTTACAGTTGATTGCTGTTGTACTAATTCATCCACACGTCCAAACTTTTTCTTGAAAACAACAGCTATTCCCCTTGACATTTCTAAATCTTGATCTACGCAATGTGCAAGGGAATACTCTTCTGGTGCTCTAAACAGTTCTTACTGTTTTTCAACAACAACGCCAAATCTCGCCTTAGCGGAACCACCATACGCCGCCATAAAGCTCTCAAAATCTGCATTTGGCTCATGATTAATAACTTGTCGAACACAATTCTCATTATTCGAGCCTTCCTGGTTGTTGCCAACGTAGGATGTTAAACGGTCAAAGTGTACCACTTTCGGTTTCCCACGGGGAGATCTTCTGATCCGGTACACTACATCATTAATTCTTTTTAACACTTCGTACGGGCCTTCCCATTGTCTTTGTAGTTTTGGCGATAATCCACGTGGATTGTACAACCACACTAATTCTCCAGATTGGTAACCCCCTTCTTGTGCTCTCGTGTCATATTGTGATTTCATTCGATCGCTTGCTGCCTGGATATTCTTTCGGACGTTTTCGTAAATGCTATTTGATCTTTCACGAAGCTTACTAACGTAATCTTCAATTGCGATCTCTTCTCCAGATTTAAATCCAAACTGAAGATCACATGGTAGCCGCAATTCACGTCCTAGCATTACGCAAGCGGACGAGTATCCTGTGCTGTCATGTACCGAAGATCGGTACGCCAGTAGGAACAAATGTAAGTATTGGTCCCAGTCTCGTTGATGTTTAGAGACAACTTTGGCTAGGTACTTTCCTAACGTCCTGTTCATTCTTTCAACCATTCCATCCGATTGGGGATGAACTGGCGTGTTTCTAGTCTTCCTGATTTTAAGGTGCTTGCAGACGTTTTGAAACAACGCTGATTCTAAGTTCCGACATTGATCGGAGTGTCATTTCAGCGGAACTCCAAAGCGACAAAACAACTCCCCCACTAGTTCATCTGCAACCGTTTCGGCTTCTTGGCTTGGTATAGCATATGCCTCTGGCTATTTGGTAAAATAATCCACTGCAACCAAGATGTATTTATTTCCTTTCTCTGATTTAGGAAACGGACCAGCGATATCAATGGCTACCCTCTCAAAAGGATTTCCCACGTTATACTGTCTCATTGGGGCTTTCCGTTTTGTGACCGGGCCATTTGCAGAGGCACACAATTCACATTTCCGACACCATTCGTTCACATCTTCTTTGCAATTCATCAAATAGAATCTTTCTCTCACTCTTTCAAGAGTTCTTTTTACGCCAAAGTGCCCTCGGGAAATACCATCGTGCAAGTGCTGCAACACTTCCGGCACTCTGCTTCTCGCCACTATCACTTGGAGTCTCTCAGTGCCGTTTTCACTTTCCAGGCGTCGTTTCAAGATTCTATTTTCAATCACCAAGGATTCCCACTGTGCCCAGTTTGCATTCAGGTTCCTACTTGAAATAGTAATTTCTTCCCAAGCTGGTCGTTGTCCTCTACTTTTCCACTCAATAATACGTCCCAATTCGGCGTCATTCTCCTGGTCTTCTCGTATTCTTCTGGGTCGCCAAGTATCATCGGTTACCGTCATTCTATGGATGACACTTATTTTCTCTTCCATCTTGAAGCAATGATTGCAGTCTACCGGACAAGGTCTCCTTGATCGTCTGCGTTCCGATGGCTAGTTCCTACACAGTTCTGTGTCAAAGTCATATTCCTGCAGCCGCTCAATCCACCTTGCAACTTGCCCTTCAGGATTTCAAAACTGCAGTAACCATTTTAGTGCAGCATGGTCTGTTCTCAACAGCAATTTATGGCCATATAAGTACTTATAAAAGTGCTCTACTGATTTGACGTCGGCTAACAGCTCCCTTCTTGTTGCACAATGGTTCCTTTCTGGCCGCGACAAGACCTTGCTGAAATACCCAATAACTTTTTCTGTTCCGTCCTGCACTTGATAAAGAACGTTTCCTATATCTGTGTTACTGGCATTTGTATCCAACACAAATTTCCCCTCCATTCGTGGATAACTCAAAATTGGTGCTGTAACTAGTAGCCGTTACAGTTGTTCAAATGCGCTGTGGCAGTCGTCATTCCAATCATATTTTTGTCCATTTTCGGTTAATTTCGTTAACGGTTTGGCAATGTTCGCAAACCCAAGTATAAAACGTCGGTAATATGGCTACAAATCTAGAAAACTGCGTAGTTGATGTATATCTGCTGGTGTCGGCTACTCTTGTACCGTTTTTATTTTATCAGGGTCAGCTCTTATTCTGGTCTCCGAAACAACATGTCCTAGGTATTTTAGCTCTTTTCCAAATAGGTGACACTTCTTGAGGTTTAATGTAAGGTTTGCCCCTCGTAATCTTTGGAATATCTCCTCTAGGTTCTTAAGGTGTTCTTTAAAAGGCCGGCCTAACACTATTACGTCGTCTAGGTACACCAGACAAGTCTTCCAAGAGAGTCCACGCAGTATTGACTCCATCAATCGTTCAAAAGTAGCAGGGGCATTGCATAATTCAAATGAATGGCCTTGAACTGCCATAATCCAGTTCCAATTGTAAACGCAGTCTTTTCTTTATTGTTTGGCTCTAAGCCTACCTGCCAGTATCCGCTTTTCAAGTCCAAGGTCGAAAACCATTTAGATCCGGATAGAGTATCCAAGGTGTCTTCAATTCTGGGCAAAGGATAGCTGTTTTTCTTTGTCACATTGTTTAACCGCCGGTAGTCTACACAAAACCTTGTCGATCCATCCTTTTTCTTGACAAGCACTACCGGAGATGCCCATGGGCTATTCGAGGGTTCAATCACTCCTTGTTCTTCGATGTCGGTGATAATTTGCTCGGCTTCCTTACGTTTCGTCAAAGGAAGCCGCCTGGTGTGTTGTCTTATCGGTTGCGCATCTCCAGTATTGATCTTATGTTACACAACATTCGTCCTTCTTTTCTCACTATCATCCAGTGCAAACACACCTCGATATCGTCCGACCAGTTCTTTTACCTTGCCCAGTTGGTCGCCGTTTAATCCTTGACACGGAGATATCAACATATCCAGCAATTTCTGTGAGCAACCCTTGGCTGGTTTATCTTTCGTGTCGTCCACACAACGTTTAATATGGCATACTGGAATGCAACTTCCCACAATCATGTCTTTCTTCAGAGTCACCGTATGCGGATTATAGTTCAGCACTCTTACTGGTATCATATTTCAAAACTTTACCAGCGTTCTTCCAATCAGTAATCCCTCCTGACCCATTCCCGATTCAGTCGCTTCCATCATGCAAATTTTTCTTTTCCCGGAGCGTACCATCCGGCCGTCCCATTACTATCATTTCCGCCTTCTCGGGTATTTTCATATTACAAATCATTCGAACATCTTCTTTCATGTTCACATGAAACCCATATTCACTCATGAGATCGATTCCCAAGATCACTTCTTCGGTGATTTCAGCTACCAACACCCGATGATTAATTAGTTTGTCTCCAATTCCCAACGTTACGGCAGTCTCTCCGCGAGTAGAAATTTTCTCACCGCTTGCCGTTCGAAGACATACCGATACCAGTAGCACTTTTCCACGACCAACCAAATCTGGTCTCACAATAGTTCTTGTCGCTCCTGTATCCACAAGTAATCGGACAATCCTACCATTAATTCGACCATCGATATAAATGCTGTCCTGACTTCTCATCGACGATGCAGCACGGATGATAATCTCCGGGCACTTCACTGTGCTGTCGGCGTTCGCCCCCTTACATTGACCTGCTTTAGCTTAACCGGTTGTTTCTTTGGTTGAGTACAGCGTCTTTGCATATGACCAACTTCACCGCAGCTCCAGCATCGCAGACGCCATCTCCGCGGACGTTGTTTTTCCAGCCTTTCCGCCTTTCGCTTTTCAAACACACGGTTGATTATTTCATCTATGCTGTTCTGAGCTTGACCAGGTGCCTTTAAGGCAGACCGAACATTGTGACTCATCCTGTGTGATGTCTGCTTAGCTGCTTCAAATTCAAGCGCATGAGCTAGTGCGTCATCTAACATTTTTGGCCGTGCTAATCTTAGCGCTTGCTGTATTTCGCTGTCTTTAATGCCATCAACAAATGTTTGAACAGCCAGTTGTTCGAGGAAACTATCTGGTATCGTTGGGTATGTCAATCTAACTAATCTGGCGACGTCAGCTTCGAATTCTTGCAGGCTTTCACTTGTTTTTTGCGAGCGGTTCTTAACTTGTGCGTGGTAAACCTGTTGAAGGTGAGCGTCTCCATATCTCATCTGAAGCTTCAATGGTAAAAGGCCGTAATCATTCTGCTGGTGATCGGGAATCGTTTGTAAGATGTTAAGGGCTTCTCCCCGTAGGGCCACTATTAGAGAGATAGCCTTTTCTTTCTTGCACCAACCGTTGGCTATTGCCGCAGCTTCTAATTGTTTCAAATATGTGGGCCAAGGTGTTTTACCATCGAATGTGGGTGGTTTCACTTTAAATTTTGACGGTATTGACTCATTTTCTACCATGGTTCTTATTTCTGGAATGTTCTGATTTACAACTTGGTTTACTAATTTAAGTGGCCGTGTTGTTAGTGAAATCACTTGTTCTTGCAGCCTCATCATATCTTCTTCCATTTTTACCAATTTACTGTCCCACATTTGCTCAACTATTTTTACCTGTTCCGTGAAATCTTCTTTCAATGCAATGGAGCTTTCCATTAATCTTTGTTCTAACGTGGCTGTATTTTCACTTAACTTTTCTATTTTCGCAGCATTTTCACTTAAACTTTTTTCCATTTTCTTAGCATTTTCACTTAACCTTTCTGTAAGGTTTGATTCCAGTTTAAGTGACCTCACTACGTTTTCATTTAGTGTCACTTCCAGTTTAGTCGACCTATCCTCCATTTTCTCATCATTTTCACTAAGCTTTTCATCTATTTTCGTAGCATTTTTACTTTCTCTTCCATACCGGATTTAAAATCCTTAAGGAAATTCATTAAAGTTTCTGCGTCCATCTTACTTTGGCTTCTTGTAACTGGTATATATAAACTACTTAAATGTCTTTAGACTTGTGTGTCTTTCTTTTTAAATTAATCACTATATACCCCACACAGGCCTGACACCAGTGTAACGTGCTACTACTACCGCGTTTCGCTAATTTAAAACGAGTAATAACAAGAGTTTTTATTACTCACTGTTCACAAGTCTAATTAACAGTATATGCCTTATTTATAGACGTTTTCAGTTCAATTAACAATGAAGCACTATCACACTAATGAATTTACAAGCACTAATATCTTCTTAAACTAACTCCTTTACCATAGATCCATTAATAACACTAACACAACTATTATTTATTACACTTTTATCTATTTATGTATACTACAAGCTGCATGTACATTAGACACGTACACATCATATAACATTTATGTTTACTGTTGGACTTCCAAAAGCTCAACTATATAACTTTACACGTAATAATTTATGTTCGACATTCTGATATAGACTAACTTCTTACATTCATAAGCGGTTTTATATATACCCTGAATTAAAGAGATGACTCATCCTCCAGTAATTACTAGAAGCTTCCCGGTCCATGGAGAATATACAGTGCTTACGGCGTTTTTGGATGTTTGATGGGTTGCCTAATAGTAGCTCGCAACAATATACTTCACAATATTTTGTTGAAGGCGGTACCAAGAATGAACCGTGCTTCGTAAAGCACAGATATCCATCATGCTTTACACATAACGTAATTACCTGCTTACATCACAACCACTATTTGCACAAGATATATAAAAGGTCTCAGCCACAGTATTGGTACCAATTATTTAATAATCAAGGAATTCTGCTAGAGCAAGTCGTTGCTATCAGCTATAAGAGATTGTAACAATTTTATTTTTGGGTTGATAAATCCCTTCATTAAAAGTGCGAAAGTAATAAAACACTTTTATTAAATAATGTCGTAATACGTTTAACAAGTAAAATAATACTTTGAAATAGCATCTTGATTTGTTAGTCTATTTGGGTTGGATGTCGGTGTATTCCACAGCAAGTCGCAGGCGCGTTTAGGTGTGACAACCTCCCCCTTTGGATCCTCCGACCGTCCGAGCCAGCGTGATAAGCACTCGGCCATACGTAACAGAACTAGCAAGATGTATGAAAGGACGATAGCCAGTAACCTGCGTATCAACTTTAATGAGTGAGCACATTTTCTGAATAGCGCGCGACGAAATATTAGGCGACGAAATATTAGGCGACAAAAAACATCACTACAATCTACGATGCAGTTAGAATTTTGAAAACTAGAATCAACGTTAAGAAAACCACTTCACTTTACGATGTGTACGGTGTAATTGGAAGATGGAAAGTTGATCTAATTTATAGAAGATCGTTTGTTGCACCGAGTGAAGATGCTATTCTGGTAGAAAATATGCAGTAAATTTCGCATGGTGTAACAAGTACCTAATCCAGTCTAGGAATACAGTTTTGTTTGGTTCGTAGTAGTTCTAAGAAATTCTTTTGTGTTTCACTCTAGAAACACGCTATTTTGTTCCGACGTGTAGAAGTACGAATTTGTTATTTGCTTCAAATATTGCTAAGCTGGATTTCCCAGTATCAAACTTAAAACTCACTCACTTGATTTTGTAAGAATATAAACTGTTAGTTACAATAACAGGTGTACCTACGTCACTTGTTTGTCTGAAATATGCTGCTGACACATGTATCCTTGAAAGCAGATGCGTAGCACTGTATTACTACCACCTTTGAAAACAAGAATATTTTTGTGATCATTTTCATTTTAAACTAAAATTAGTGCTTTTACGTAAAGAGAAAAATTTGTATATTAACCTTTGTAATGTAATCGACCTACACAGATTTGAATGGGTTAGAATATCTTTGTGTAACAAGTTACACCTTGTTGTAATATATTTGATCATGAATGAGGTTGATTAACCTTACTTTAAACTTACAAAGTAATTCAAGTAATTACTTAATTTTGTTGCATTGAATTTTATTTAAAGAAAAAGAGATTCTTTTTAGTAAATTATTAGTCCAAGCTTAAAGTTTTTTATTTTGATCAAGTGTGATCAAACCTAACCACCGAAAATTAAGATCTTTAAGAGTTGTATTTTTGATGCCAACCTTATATAGAAAATATTTTTTTTATATTTTTTTAGATATGTTTGCGGAACACAAACAGTGTTCCAATTCTATGTTGATCTAATTAATATACTTTTTTACAGGAGCAGCGTCTTATTCTGTTAAGACAGGTTTTTGTCAGCGAAGGCGATCTTTTTTTTTTTGGGTCTCCACGTCCGCCCTTAGAAATATGCCATGCCATTAACGTGAATCAATCCGGACTTGGTGGCGCCTATTTGTTTTAGTTTGAGTATGACCCCCCAACAGATTTCGACTTACCCCCCCATTTCTCATAGCTCTACCCAAGGAATAGACCCCTAGTTACGTCGGAAGACTTCGTTTTGCTGACACCCAACTTCTAAAGTCAGATATATGTGTTAAGAAGAAAAACGTAACACTGACACCCAATGTGGGGCTGATGTTTTAGTAGTTCAAAAAAAAATTTGCAGCAAGATTTGAGACTGAAACTGAAAATAGTATAATCAAAGAACCCAAGCATTTATGGTCGTATATTCAGCACTAGGAAAAGATCTCACGCATACCTGGTATTATGGCAAATAATAGAATACAGCTCACCTCACCTGAATCGGTTGTGGATGCTTTTGCGGATTACTTTCTCAGTGTTAACGTTGAATATAACATGACTTATTACAGCTCCTCAATAAAATCTAAAAATTTTTATCGGCTACTATCAGCATTACACATATCACGAATAAAGAAGTGCAGAAAGAGTTAATTTGCTGTAAAAATAAATTCGGGCAGCTCCGTGGCGTAGTTTATGTGTGTGACTACTATGCCCAAAGTTTCGTGTTTGAATTTCGACACGATCAGCTTGAAAAATGTTAGCTATGAGATTAGACGGTAATGCCCTCAGAGATATGTGTACGGTTATCTACATAACCATGATTGTACCCAGACGTCCACCTCTTCGTTCAAGACAAATCGACCACCACAAATGTCTGTTTTCAGGGCTTCACAATTGTGGAAATCGCATGGAAAGGGAACCAAACCGTAGAAAAGATGTGAAAGGATTCTCAGCGATACTTCTGTAGCGTAATCTAAACATGGTTGGCAATATGTGGCAGGGCATTGTTATGCAATAAATGATGCCATCCGTCAACATTCCTGAGCGTTTGTACTCGATGGCGCGTTTTAATTTTTTCAAATCTTCTACGTACGTACGTATTAATTGCAGCACTGTCTTTAACAAAGTCAATGAGCAACGGGCCCTTGCAGTTGAAAATATAACATCGGAGCCATTAAGCATCTAAAGAACACAAGGAAGGAAAGTTCTTAATAACCATAAAGACGGACGGAGAGAGGTACTGGCAAGGATTTAGAAGACCGTCTGGGACACACCCACAACAACAAAGCCAAAGATTAAGAAACTGGCCTTAAAGGCAGACACAGACATGGTACACATTAAAAGCATGGACTCTACTACAGATCGAGAAGTTATACTGGAGACTATAAGAGAGAGGTTAGATAGTTTTGAAGAAAAAAAGATAGAATCGGGGAATCTGCAACGAAATGCAACAGGTGCAAGAGCTATAAGTGTCACTCTACTGAAAACTGATGCCGTGGTACTAACTGAGAACAATCTCTGAATTGGCTTTTAGTATCTTGTACGGGAGATAGAGTAGAAGTGCTACTGGTGCTGGGACTACTAGCACTAAGCAAATAGATGCGATTGACCGGGTAGATCGGCTGCATGTAGAAAATATTGCCAAACCGGCCATACGGAGAAGGATTGCCCGAACACAAAACTCTGCGACCGTGTGAAGAAACGGAGCATAAGCAGAATCGCGAATGAAATGTTACAAGCTATAGGAGAGGCGTTGAGGTATGGGTAGATGTGAACGAATACAGAAAAATGCATCTGCACAGTGGGAGGAGGCCACCCAAAACCATATAAAAAGCGCGATCAAGATAGGACTTTGATAATACATGATACAAGTCTATGACATAATTTTATCAGTATTAAGTATTATAAAAAAATCTGTCCGTGACGTCTGAATTTTAGAATTTTATCTTTGAATCGTATATAGTGTGGGGTCCAATTTTATCTTTACACCTAAAGCTAAGTAACCACCTGTGACATTAACTGTTTTTATTCGTATTTAAACATTAATTTGTCAATGATTTCAATAATACAAATCAATCTAAATCGCAGGAGAACCGATCACAATCTAAAATGAGTGATAAAGGCACGGATATAAGCTGCTATTATTGTGATCAGTGACCTACCTGCAAGAAAAGCAGCCGTAATGTGTACAAAAATAGAAGTAAGACGGCAACAATTATAAATACGAAACCGGAAGTGTATTACGTGATGGGATACCATCGCGTGCTACACCGCAATCAATGCAGGTCAGTTTAGACATATCGGTGTATATATTTTCCGAATAGTAGCAGAGGTGGGTATTTAGAATCCGTTTGCGAACTACAACAAATACTCGCGGAGACAAACGACTGTATTATAAATGTGATAGTCGCTGACAATTTTAACACTAAGCATACTACCTGGGGAGGGACGATAGGCAATGAGATATGACGATTATTGATAAAGTTGATGGCGTCGTTAGGACTAAAGCTCTTAAATGACAGCGATAAGCCAACAATAGTGAGATCTACAGAAACCTTATATGTGGATCTCATCATGATCTTCTACGACCTAACGAGAGATAGTCCTAAACGGATAGTACTGGAAGAGGAAAGCTACAGCAATCATAGTTTTATAGTAATGAATGGTGCAGCTGTAGTATAAACGAAGAGCGAAAGATCATTGGATACACGGATTTTCCGGAGATTCAGCAACTAATTAAGGAGTGTTATAAGACCAGAAGGCTTTATAAGAGATCCAGCCACGGATCGCCTTTGAAGGTCAGCCGGAAGGAAGATTTCATGGCCTGCAAAGGATTGTTAAAGTACACAATTAAAAATCAGGAAGCTCATAAATGGACAGAATTATGTAGTAAACTCTAAGGGGACATTTTTTCAAATGCCTTTAGAATTAATAGAACGCAGCTCAGACTGGCAGCTTCTCGTTTCAGCCTAACAATGAATGCAACCTTATAGGACTTTGAAAATCTATTGATTGTTGGAGAAGGACAACAAATCTGAGCGATTGGGGAACCCGTATATGTAGGAAACTCTTTTACTCTTAAGAAGCTAGAGTATGCCGGAATATGGATTAGGGCATGAAAACGCCATGGCATGATGCTGATATAAATGATAAAGATTTCTGCTTGCATTTTTTCAATCACTACTTCCGAGAGAAGAGCGTCCCTGGGGAGTGGAAGAGAGCAAAACTAGTATTGATTAAAAAGTCGAGGAAGCTGAGGGATAGTGCATTGTTGAAATATCGCCCATTTTGCTTATTATATTTGTTGGCAAAGGTCCATGAGACAATAATAGATGCAAGTTTGCAGAATAATGTAAAAGGTCAGGGAAGACTAAACGACAACCACTATGGCTTCAGGAGAGGCAGATACATCATTCAAGCGGTAGAGCTTGTCACGAACGAAGTGAAAGCCAATATTACAACCGGTAGAAGATAGTGTGCACTGGTTCTGGTTGACGTTAAAAAGGCGTTTAATTCACCCCCCGGAATATAATATTGAGAAAATTCAGAGAGCCAAACAGACGGAAGTACATGATGAACATTAGAAGCGATTACTTGGATAGTGGGAAGATCTATATCATAAAAGAAATAAGTAGGAAAAGTAGAACTCCCTCCAAATTCTACAGGGTTTGTTCTTAGGACTGACATTATCGAACATCTTCTCTGATGACGTGTTAGGATTTATGATGCAGGAGAACGCAGATATAGTGTGTTACGCAGAAGCGTTAGTGGTGGACATGCGCGCACACACACGCTCACACACACACACACACACACTGCTTTAAGAAATATTGTGCAAGAAAGAATATCCAAAATTATAAGAGTAGATGGATAACCAAAGACTGCAAATAGGTCTCGGAAAGAATACTGCGGTTATTTTCATCCCCAGTCGGAAAGCCATAGAGGTTAGATTGCGAGTGGCCCAACACGCCATCAAGCCACTTCTAGGAGCAGTATAACTAAGGATAACTCTGGATTACGTTTTCTAGTCATGTGGATGGGGTCTGTGGAAAGTCACTAAAACCTATGAGCGCTTTGTGCTTCATTTTACTAAACATTATAGGACCCTTCATCTTTAAAAGGAAATTCTTGCTAAAAAGCCATGTAGGTAATTATTTTATATGCTGTGCAACATGATCTCGTGAATGAGGAGTAGAAAAAAGTACACGAGGGCATGAGGAGCCATCTTGATGCTGGCCAAAAACAGGTCAGGCGACATGCAAGAACAGAGTCCATGCTAAGATGACATAAACGATGGGATCAAATAAATAAAAGTAGCTAGACGCAAAGGTTAATTCCCGTGTTAGAAGGGTGGACAGAGAGAAAACATGATCAGATGGATTTCTATAGTACGCACCTCTTTAACTACTAGGTTATCATAAAGTAAGGGATATATTTTAAATCATTACAACTTTTTAATAAATTAAGTTAGTAACATAAAATAAACGAAATCTAGTTGCTTAATGAATGGGATTTTACCGTATCTATGAGAAACAAAAGCGTTGCCATAACAATTGTTGACACTAGTGTCAAAACGAAATTATTCAATTTGAAGTTTTATTTTGAAATTAAAACTCAAGTAAACGTTGAGTTCAAACGACTCAACTGTAATAACATGGATTTACAAACAAGAATTGGTTTAGTTCAGTGCTGTTATGAATCCGGCAGAAATTACACCGCTGGATTACGAAGATTTCGCACGAGAATGGGTTTGAGAGCGGGACCCTGTCAAATGAAAGCGTACCGCAATTTGATACAAAAATTTGAAAGAACAGTGTCTGTAACTGACTTACCAAGATCAGGAAGACCAATAATTAGTGATGTCCAAGTTGCAGAGGTTCTTCATGAAAATCAAGACATAGCCAGAAGCAATTCACTCGCAATCAGCAGTGCAAATGCGATATCCAAGCGATTGCAAATGCCGTATACCACGGTTTGGAAAATTTTACGCAAAATTCTAAACATGTATCCATATAAACTGAAAATGCTGTTTGAATTAAAGGACGCAGATTTGGCTACTAGGTACGATTTTTCTTTGCGAGTAATGGCTCAGATGGAAATTGAACCCGAATGGTTATCCCGTATTTTATGGACAGATGAGGCACATTTTACTCTGAATGGTGGAGTCAATACTCAAAACTGTAGAATCTGGTCTGCAGAAAATCCGCAACAAATCGTTCAAAAAGGTCATGATGACAAGAAAGTCACCGTTTGGTGCGGTTTTACAGCTGATTTTATTATTGGTCCGTATTTCTACGAGGAAATGCAGAATGGACAAGCCGTATCTGTAACTGTAAATGGTGAACGATACTTGCAAATGTTACAAAATTATGTTATTCCACAGCTGCAAAACGAGCACTATGGAATTGAAAACATCATTTTATGCAGGATGGAGCACCCCGCACATTTTCGACCAGTCAAAGAATTGTTAACCAACGTTTTCAAGATCGCGTGTTAAGCAGACATTTCGTAAATTCATGGCCACCAAGATCACCTGATCTAAACCCAGCGGATTACTGGCTGTGGGGTTATTTAAAAAGTTTAGTGTTTAGAAGACGACCGACCAACTACGCTACAAGAATTAAAAGACAGTATTACGGAGCAAATTGGTACAATTCAACCAGAAATGTTACGAAATGCTGTGTACAATTTGGAGGTAAGGATGGTGATCTTACAACAACAAAATGGAGGTCATATTGAGCAATTGCCGTAACCTGTTTTGGGCATACTAAATCCCATTTCATAAGCAATTAGATTTCATTTATTTCTTGTTATTAACTTAATTTGTTAAAAAGTTATCATAATTTAAAATATATCCCTTACTTTATGATAACCTTATACTTCAAATCTGTGACACATGGTTGGACTCGTGAGGAAGGGTAGATTCCAAAATTAAAACATTATGCAGGATGTTGTATTTAAAATAATATAATGATTCATGTTTGCAAAAAACGATCAATCTGACAACAGTGTAAATAACAAAACGAAAATTCTCATATCCGTGAATACCCACAACCTATATTTTGTACATATCACACAAGCCGTTTTTGAAAAAATTTGGTGTTTTTAGACTTTTCTTTCACTCTGTCTTATGATATATGGATTACTCTAAGTGCATTTAAAGTTTGGAATCAGGATTAAAACAACTGTTGACTATCCACAATAGAAATTTGCGTTATTTTGCAATAAAGTGAGTTTACTGTTCAATTTATTTGATAATTTGTAAGATAGAACTGCTAAGCGTAAAAATGTGGATGCTTAATATCCAATAGATAGTTAACCTCTAGGAAATAGAGTAATTAAGGTATTAATTTAATGAAAAAATAACAACAAAGTGACGAAATAATATATTCGTCTGATTCATTTATAAATCCATATCTGTGACTCCACATTTATTTTCTACCTAGAGAACGGTTAAAATCGACATCGTCTGCAGTGGTCATCTCTACTTGTTTAATTATTAATTACCACAAAAAGGAAGTTTTCCATATCGATATCTGCATTCTTGCTCACACCTCTTCCAAATTAATTTCCGTTGAAATATTCGAGCCAGCACGTCCTAGACAATTAGTGCGAATTCAAGAACAATAAAAGGCAACTTTGCGGAAGTTATAGTTTCCAAAACAGGTTTCTATACACTTGCAACAAATTATTTTTCACAGTTGCTCAGGTGTAGCTAATTACGTTGTGGATATTGGTAATAAACTATAGGATGTTTGCATCTAGCTCCAATCTGTTGGTGACACTAGAATTTTCAGTCAACTTTTCATTTCATGGTAAACTCTAAACGAGTTGCTTGGTGTAGCTTTTAGAGTAAGTGGCAAGGGTGTAAGATGCATTGAAAAATTTGCTGTAGCCTTTTCCAAACAATGTATTGTGAATTTATCTAAACACATCCTTTTTATCTAGCAAGATTTTTGCAAAACTGGTCGTGAGATAATTTTCATACCATCAAGATTATTCCTCAACAACTTCACGAATTTTATTTTTCCCAGCCAGAAGACTGTCAAACTAGTATCACCACCACTGACTGAACGTATGTAAAAAGAGCAAGTATTCTTGCAGAGCAGGATAGTTGAAACTCTGAGTTTCCTTCTAAACGACCTTAAAAAATAAATATTTGATTTACCAAATGCCAAATAAGTTCCCAGCACCGAAACAGTGCATTAAGGTTTCTACGTAACTATTTGAGAATAATTAGACTTATATGGAACTAAATACAGAAATCTAAATTAAAATAGGAGAAACGACAGAGGAACTAGGCCGGTAGAATTTTGCCTCAAAAACAATTTAACCATTGCAAACACATTATTTCAACATCATGGTAGAAGACGATACACGTGGAAGATGCCAGGAAATGTGGGAAAATATTAAATAGATTACATTCTTGTTAGACAGCGGCTTAGGAATCAAGTAAAGAGCCTGCAGAAGCTACCCAGTAGCAGACGTAGATACTGTATTCAAAGACAACAAACATAGAAACAAGGAGAGGATTACTTAAAGCATATATGTGGAGCCCAGCACTATATGGCTGTGAACCTTGGACAGAAATGTGCAGGTTAGCTCAGAATAGGAAACAATGGAGGTGTGCGTCTAATCAGTTCCAGGACAGAAGACCTAATGATGACGACATTACTTTTCTTAGTGTAGCTAGCTAGATACTAGAGACTGAAATGATACCCTTGCATCTAATGATCTTTAAAACACAAATTAAGCAGCGCATAAAAATTGTTTTATGTTTAAAAATATTGAAACGTTGAATTGTTTCTATAAAGGTATTAAAAATTTTTGAACGACATACGAAACAAATACCCTGCGATACGCAATGCTGTTTTTATGATAGTACGAACAGAAGGGTTACATTTTTGGATTATAATTCGCTAAATTAAGGTTGGGGAGGAAAAATTATAGAAACTTTTTTGTTTCAAATTTAGAAACGTTTAAAATTGGTGTAAATGACATATGTACAATCGTAAACATCGCTCTCACAAAAGGATAATACGTGACGCAGGTAGTAGCCCGGACTGCGCTGAGGTGAAATAAGATATTATAAAAACATCACTCTGGAGTTAGTGATAAAAGTACTTTCCTAAAAAGTGTTTGTATTTTTTGGAGCAACAACTCTTTTAGGTAGAAGTTTTCTTTGGTTACAGCTATTTTTTGGATTTGACGCTTAGTTTCCAATATGTTCGCAAGCAACTAAAAATTTGTTAAAATAAATTGTTTAAACAATATGTTCTCGGAAGGTTAGGGTGTTTAATTTTTTTGATTGTTATTCACTTTTTTGGAAAATATTGAGTGATATTTTAGCTTGTACTCAAAATCCTTTATTCATTTCATTTTTATGTATCTGACCTAATTATAAACCGAAATGTTTGTCTTTACTTTGTAAGTATCTTTGGTGGTAACCTATTGCACTCTCTGCTAAATAAGTTGTGGGTATTTACCAAATCTTCCGTGGTAGAAAATGCTCGAAAAAGTAGACGTAAATTATTTATAGTGTTTATAATTTATAAATATTATTCAAGTTTAAATTATCTAATTAATAAATGGCTTTTACAAAACAACAACTTCTTAATTTTGAGAAAGTATTTATCAATATCTTCTGCAATAAGTAAATACATTATTTTATTTAATGAGCTGTATAAGCTATATTTGCAAATTGATAATCTAATCTATAGACTAAAATCGCTACAATAATTTGTTTATGAATTAGAAGAAAAACATGTTCAATGTTAAGTAAGATCTGTTGGAACAGTATTCGTGTCGCAACTGCTTTTGAAGATTTGGGTTATCAGAAAAAAAACGAAAAACCGCTAACATCCTATTACGTTTGTTCAATAATAAATTGCCTTTAAATAAAACAAGAGACAATATAAATCATAGCCATCGAGCTGGGAAAGCAACGCAGAATAAATATCAAACTATTTTAGTTAAATCTGTCAATTTCCACATACCTCCTGCAATTTACAGCAATAAGGATCTACTAAAAAGAAAAAAAAATTGTCATCTCAGACGATTTCGCTTTAACAAGTCTTAGTCAGTGAGGCAAAGGTAAAGTAATCTGTAGTATAACCATATCAATTGAAAGAGATTAAATGAACGCGGAGACTATGACTCACTGCTCTTTATTCCGGTTTCTAAAGCGTTTTCAAGAAACTTAGGATATGCACTTAATCTAGAATTTCCTTAGAATTTTTAGACTCAGATCAACCTTTACCGAGTTACAACCCTTTCAAAACCTGAACTAGCAAAATCCTTGATCATCACAATTTATCCAGGTTTTCAGAGTGTTTTCTAGAAACACAAGGCGTGCAATTAAATCAGAATTTCCTAGGAAATTTAAACCTGTTTCAATTTTTTAAATTAGACCAGCCCTCTCCAAGTTCTAAAGTCTAAAATTTCCCTGCAAATAAAGTCCGTACGGTTTCTCTGGATTGATATCGTTTAATTTAGCGTTTGTCGAAGAATTAACTTATGTTTTAGGTTTTAAGCTAAGGGAAACCCTTATAGAAATGAAGCACTCAAAAATACGAATTTTATTTATTAGCATTTTTCAGCGTGCAAAGCACGCCATATTAAAAAATTTTTGAGTCAAACAACACCGCTGCCTATTAATTTACAATCAGGATGTTAGGAAAATTTTAAACTCTAATCAAGCGTTATAACTAGTCCTTAACCTAGCTTATGGATGTGTTCTTTAATTAGGCTAAAGATTGGCAACCTTCTCCTTTGCCTAAAGCAATTTCTCAAACTGAATACTTAGACTTCATCTCTAGCGAACATTTTTTATGCTTTGAGGTATTCAAAAAGTTTTTTAACCTTACGAAAATTCAAAACCTATTAACTGGATAATTAACGCAAAATTGTTTGCAAGACAGAAGCCGCTTGGTGGTAATTTTCACGTAGAATGTAAATTTACTCGAGATAGGAATAGAGCACTTGCTTTTCAATATTGTTCGTTTTTGCAATTCATGATAATTAATAGCCCGTAGCTTGTAGGTTTCCCTCGTAATCTGTTTCTAGAAAGTATATTCAAATTGGTGTTAAATGAGTACAACGGTTTTGCCTACATAATGTTATTCAGGCAACTTTATACAGAGTGATTCTAAACAATATATTTGTAATGTGGTTCGCCTTTGTAATTTTGATCGCCATATTTCTCGACACCCATGCCCGTTTTTTTAAACTAAACACATCTGAGTATATCAATTACTAATAGCAATTAATGCAAAAACGTTTTCTAGAATATCATAGCTTAGCATCTCACATGTACACCTCAATAGGTTACAATACAAAATACGCTTATGATTATAATTACTATTACATACATATTATATATATATATATATATATATATATATATATATCCTTACAAAAATAAAATGATTGGGCTTATTTTATTTTAATTAAATGATCAATCCCACCAGTGTATGTAAAACAATTTTTTTCTGTGTATTGATATTTTGATTTTCTCTAGGTCAGCTTACATAGTTAGCATTTTCAATTTAGATCGCGTTACAATTTTCAGGACAAGGTTATTTATTTAATCTTTTTGAATAAAAGTTAATTTATTACCATGCAAGCATTCTATGTGTTTTAAAGAAAACTAAGTAAAAATATGTTGTTGCATTTGGTTTTATTGTGTGAGAAATTTTGCATAATCAGGTTTTAATTATAAGGTATTGTTTATTTATATAAATGTGGTTGCGTGATTGTTTTCAAGTCACAATGTGATAAACAAAATTTTTGTGGAAACAATCTGGTAAATTTTAATTGCATTGGCTTAATGTTATGAATATGCTATTGACTGCTGTTTTTATTGTTTAGGTGTTAATTATAAAATAAGATTAGCATTGGCTGACCATAAAATTTTCGGTATAAAATATTTAGAGTTACATTATTGCTTAGGTGAAACGTTATTACATAACCTTTACCGCTGCTGCAAAATGCATTTTATCTGGTAGATGGTTTTGTTCCTTCATTGCTGTTGTTTATTATTACATTATTTTCTTGGGTATATTTACCAAAAATCGAAAATTTCACAAAATAGAAAAATTTCAAAAAAAATTTCTTACTTGGATTCTACTTACATCCACTTTGTTTTCTTCAACAGCTCCCTAGCTAGCTCAGTTGGGCCTCCTCTTGGATACCTAGATTTACTATCATTCTCTGTACCGTTCACACACACCATTCAATAAAACCACAAAATAATACAACAATCATACAATATTTATTTACTACTATTTACAAATAATAATTCAAGATTATGTACATTTCGGTGCTTAAGTTACACCTCAATAAATTCTATCTTTGTAAAGTCCATGATTTTAAATTGAAATATCAAACACATTTAATGTAACAGGAGTAAATGAGACCTGAATAATACCTTATTTTTTTTATTTATAATTATTTCTAATAAGTACACTCTGGAGTATGGTGAGCTCATAATAACCCAGTTTTTTTAATGTATGCTTTCTACTTTGCATACTCTTACTACAAACACAGAAAACCCCATGTACTCTTAACAATAAAATTTTAAATTCATTAGGAACGTTAATAAGCTTTACGTACACCTTTAGATTTATATTCAAATACCATAATAAAAGTTAGTTATACGTATTCTTTTCAATACGCAAAATAACTAAAAATGCCATCAAAGTTCACTCTCACACATCACAAATAATCTCCACAGTTTATAAAAAAAATCTTAAATTCTAATGTGTTACCTGGAAAAACTTGAAGATTCCATCTCTGTTGACGATGTATTATGTTCCTGAACCCTCGGTCTATTGGCTATGCGCTGCTTGCCGCGTCCAGCTATTTATAGACGAACGCCATCTAAGTTGTGCTGCATGCTACTCATTGAAGATCCATCTCATCCAAATCCATGTATATTACACTTCTTTTTTATTGCATAATTTAATTTAAGTTACGAGCTTGTTACAGTATACGTTGTACCTTAGTTAAATATAAATAAACTCGACACTATCCGCGTTCAAAGTATAAGGCCACAACCATATAACACTGTACTATTTAATTTATAAATTTTAATACTTACAAGCTCGTTAGTAGATTTTTGTACGTCGTAAGCGATGCCAATTAAAGAAGTCAAAGAGAAATTTAATAACTCAACTCTCGTATTTATACAATTCCAAATGTAACCTCTCCCGACCGTCTTAACGCGAAATATTTAATTGAACTAACTCTTTCTTCAAATTTTGTATAACCGTTTTCAAACTCCCGAAATTTAGCTCGTCGCTACGCTATTTTCCGAAAAACCCGCATTCATCTGTCCCATGCTTGTCTGTTGTACAAGTAACTATTTCGACCAATGATATATTTCAGTGACGTCTTAAAACCCCGCCTGCATTAACTCTATTTATCTCTTATGCATATTAGATGTTTCCTTCTAACCTTGTTTGAGTGGTAAAAAATCGATATTCCTGTCCGCGTGATATCTACTCCACGTGGAGTTGTATACGTGATTTGCGACTGTCGGTTGACCAATATTCTTTGAAACTGGCTTGTTATGCTCCAAAATACATAGAAGTCGACCTTTCAAAACATGCAGGTGTTCAATTAACGATCGTTTTAAAATAACATTTCTAGGAGTTTGTGTTTCAAGGTATTTCATACATTCGACGTCTGTTTATTTGTTAGTAAAGCTTTTCGCCTTGGAATTATCGATTTTTCATGCTTTGATGCGTTTTCTGACTCTATAACCCTTTGAATTAAACTGAATTAAATTAATTAATAATTTCTATTGGTTTATACAATTTGTTTTCTTTACGAACCTACAAATTTTTAATCCCTAATTATAAAATTATGGTATTATTTGTTACTTTAAATTAAATACATGAAATAAATTTTGCACGTAAATTATGGTTGTTTCCTCTATACAGGGTGTTTGAAATTGCATTGTTTATACCCAAATTTAACCATTTAAATCCCTATTTCAATTCTAGGAAAACTACTCCATGTTTTCTGAATTTAAATATGTACACTTTAATCTAATCTTATATGCTATTTCTATACACTTAACACTACCTATATCTATTTATCCAACCTATCACTACTTATTTCTATCTATTTCTACACCTATCTCTACTTATTTCTATCTATTTCTACACCTATCTCTATCTTTTAATTACCTATTCACACTTATCGCTACCTTTTACCTAACTATTTCTATCTATTACTAACTCTTCACCCTCTTATTTCATTCTATTTTCTCCTTTTATTTCACCCTTTCGTCCTTTATTGACTCTTTAAGTACCTCTTTTACTTTTCTCTTTATCTTCACTTTTCATACTTTTACCCTACCTACTATCACTATCTATTCTTATCCTAACTATACATACCTAATTCTATATCTACATCTAACTATCTCCCATATTTATTCTATACCTAATTTTATTTTCTATAAACACTTACTTCTACTTTTCTATATACACCTATTCTATCCCTATCTATTTAAATTTTACTCTATTATACACCTATCTCTACTTTTCTATATACACCTATCTCTATCTCTAACTATTCTACTTCTACACTACCATTCATCTATCTCTATATTTTGTTCATTACGCTTCATTTTTTTATTTAAATCTTACTCTTTTCTTGACCCTCCAAGTCTTTCTTCTTACAATCCTAATACTCTTTATCCATATTTCTTCTCCTTCTATTTCTGTACTTATCATCCCTGTTACTTCACATGAAATACAATCATTCCTATTATCCTGACTCTTAAATATTTCTTCTTCTTCAGTCTCTACACTTTTCTGTTTCTCATTCATTATAATTTCCTTTTCTGCGGACAAACCAAACGATACCACTTCAACATCTTTATCTTTTCCCTCTATACAAAACTGTTCATCTCTTCTAGACCCTTCATGTACAATATTCATTTCACAAAAATCTTTTAAATTCAAATTCAAATTACCAAAATTATCTTTGCCCCTTAGCTCACTTATGCCTATATTTACTTCTTTGTGTCACATAATGCAATTTTTTCTTCTATTTTTCTTAATTCTGACTCGTTATTCACTAAATGCTGCGCTTGACTCTACCTCTACTTGTTCAGCTTCTTTCTTCATTATCAATTGTACCTCATCTAACCTTTCTACCTTATATTCACCTAAGTCGATCTCTGTCACTTCTTCACTATCTCCCTCTATACTATTAATACATAACCCCATGTCATCTTCTGTGACATCATAACTTGCCTTTCAGAACAATATTCTATCCCCAATCCTAACTATTTTCTCCTCCATATCTATTATAACCCCTAACTTCATCATGCAATCGACCCCTAATATCCCTTTAAACTTTAACCCAGGTACAATTAAAAATTCTTGTTCACAGCTTACTGAACCTAACTCTACTTTCAAAATAACCACGCTATTCGCAACAGCAAATCGCTTTTTATTTGGCGCAACCAGGTGACTTCTTTTTATTGGCATTATCCTGTCACACACTTTATCTTTAATTTCATTGACGAATTTCTCGGATACCAAACTCGCCTCAGCTCCCGAATCTAATAATGCTCCTAAATTTTTCTCAAAAATTTTAATCTCAAAAACCGCGAAACTACACCATCAGACTTCATTGAAAATCTTAAACTTCTATTTGAAAAAACTCGACCAATACATAGCATATATTTATACACCCTGAATTACAAACTTCAAGTCATATTTTTATACGAAATGACATGGTGCGAAAACCACTACAACAGCCCTACAGCGGACCATACAAAGTTTTAGACAGAAATCCCAAATGGTTTGTTGTAGAGAGAAACGGAAAACCAGACAAAATTTCTATAGACAGACTCAAACCTTGTTTTCTGCCACCAGATCCAGAGTTTCCCACAACTGTGTCACAACCCACTCAACCAACAACAAATAACGAAAATACCGCAAATACTCAACAACACAGAATTCCGCATCAACCAAACAAAAATATGCCAGTCCCACTTTAAAAAACTCATTTTGGACGCACTATTTCGCTTCCGCTCAGATATCGATAACTCTCACGTATCGTTATCACTAGCAGGGGGGTGATGTAACGGACAATTTACATTTTCAATAGTGCGTGCACCCCAAAAGCAATTTAAATACTTCCGCCATATGCATTCGGGTACCATCGGAGTGCCGTGTAAGGAGTGAAGGCGCGAAGTGGACAGTATGACTTCGGCGTGCAACGAAAGGTGACGTTCTACTTGGCATCCCCGCGATTCGTGTTGTGATCGCGCTTTTATATTTATATAATTAAATTTTTGTAATAATCGGTGATACGAGATGTACTCGTGTGTTGTATCAGTTTTATAAAGATTGTGTATATTATTGTCTTTACAATCACTCTTCGTAATATTAATAAATTAATATTGTAACCACATGTCGTTATTTACCTAGGGGAGTAAGCCCGGTAAAATACTGTAGTTAGGAGTCCTGCATAAAATACATCGTTTTACAGCAGCATTAACCACTACAACTCCTTAACCACTCCTTTCTCTGCATACGTTCAAATCACTCCCACACACTCTCAAAATAATTTTTAAATTTATTAACACCAGACTCTTTCTCTCGGATCTCCACTTCCTAGAATAAAATTGCTAAAATTCTATTTGGAGCTCGTTCGGGTCGCCATAAATTGCCGTGTAACTTTGCTCGGTCTTGGTACTTTCTCAAAAAACATTTGAGCCCCACGAATTGGGCGTCATAAATTGCCGTGTAACTCAGCTCTAGTCCTCAGTAGCTTCGAAAGATTGTGTATATTATTGTCTTTACAATCACTCTTCGTAATATTAATAAATTAATATTGTAACCACATGTCGTTATTTACCTAGGGGAGTAAGCCCGGTAAAATACTGTAGTTAGGAGTCCTGCATAAAATACATCGTTTTACAGCAGCATTAACCACTACAACTCCTTAACCACTCCTTTCTCTGCATACGTTCAAATCACTCCCACACACTCTCAAAATAATTTTTAAATTTATTAACACCAGACTCTTTCTCTCGGATCTCCACTTCCTAGAATAAAATTGCTAAAATTCTATTTGGAGCTCGTTCGGGTCGCCATAAATTGCCGTGTAACTTTGCTCGGTCTTGGTACTTTCTCAAAAAACATTTGAGCCCCACGAATTGGGCGTCATAAATTGCCGTGTAACTCAGCTCTAGTCCTCAGTAGCTTCGAAAATTTATTAATTTACCAAAAATCGAAAATTTCACAAAATAGAAAAATTTCAAAAAAAATTTTTTACCCGGATTCTACTTCCATCCACTTTGTTTTCTTCAACAGCTCCCTAGCTAGCTCAGTTGGACCTCCTTTTGGATACCTAGATTTACTATCATTTTCTGTACCGTTCACACACACCATTCAATAAAACCACAAAATAATAGAACAATCATACAATATTTATTTACCACTATTTACAAATAATAATTCAAGATTATGTACATTTAGGTGCTCAAATTACACCTAAATAAATTCTATCTTTGTAAAGTCCTGGATTTTAAATTAAAATATCAAACACATTTAATGTAACAGGAGTAAATGGGCCCTGAATAATACCTTATTTTTTTTATTTATAATTATTTCTAATTAGTACACTCTGGAGTATGGTGAGCTCATGATAACCCAGTTTTTTTTATATGTGCTTTCTGCTTTGCATACTCTTACTACAAACACAAAAAAAAACCCATGTACTCTTAACAATAAAATTTTAAATTCATGAGAAACGTTAATGAGCATGATGACCTGGGGTATCCTATACTTAGAGATGAATTTGAATTAGCATTATAGAGTCTGAAAAATGGTAAGGCGCCGGGTACAGATAAGGTGCAAGCAGAAACTCTAAAAGCCGCTGGACAAGCAGTAGCAGAACGACTCTTCCGACTTGTAAGCTATATGTATGAGACAGGCGAGATACCCAAAGATTTCAAACGTAACATCATAGTAGCTATACCAGAAAAAAGAGGCGCGGATAGATGTGAAAATTTTCAAACAATAAGTTTGGCAGCACACGTTTTAAAAATATTAACTATAATTGTACAAAGACGAATGAATAAACGAGCAGAAGAAATACTGGGAGAAGATCAATTTGGGTTTAGGCGAAGCAGGAGAACACGGGAGGCTATTTTAGCTCTGAGGATGATAATGGAAACAATAGAGATGGCGACAAACGTTATAATAGGAGATATTAACGTATAATTGAAAAAGATTCGGTAATGAAATGGAAAAGAGCATGATTTAAAATACTCAAAAAGATTGGAATAAATTTTAGGGATAGACGGATAGTACATTGCTTATACAAAAGCAAACAGCGGTAATAGAATTAGAGCGAGAAAGTAGAGAAGTAAATATTAGGAAAGGGGTGAGACAAAAATGTGCCTTATCGCCATTAATTTTTACCTTGTACATTGAACAGGCAATGAATACTGTCAAATGCAGGAAGACATTTGAAATTAATATGCAGGGACAAAAGATTGATATGCTTAGATTTGCAGATGATATAGCGGTATTAGCATCTAGCAAAGAAAAATTAGAAGCTGCTCTTAATAAAATGGAAACAGTTCTAACGGAGAATTGGTATGAAAATTAACAAAAAATAAACTAAAGTTCTAGTATGCAGAAATGGGGAAAATAAATCAAGAACAAGAATACAAATAGGTAACGAAAACTTACAAGAGGTTCAAAGATCACAAACATAGAAACATATGTGTGGAGCACAGCACTGTATGGCTGTGAAGCCTGGGCAGTAGGAGAAGCAGACAAGAAAAAGGTAGAGTCGTTTGAAATGTGGTGCTACAGACGTATGATAAAGATATCATGGACAGACAAAGTTAAGTACAACGAGGTACTAGAAATGGTAGGCGAAGAAAGAAATATGTGGAAAACAGTAAAAAATAGGAGAGATAGGATGATAGGCCACATAATAAGACATGAGGGAATAGTGCGGGGTATATAAGAAGCAGAGATAAGAAAAAAGAGAAGTAGAGGTAGACCTAGGTTAGACTACTGTACACAGATAGTGAAAGATGTAGGCTCAGAATAGAAATCAATGGAAGTACGCTTCCAATCAGTCGCAAATTGGAAAAACTATTTACCAAAAAAATAACTGTACTTAAACATGTTGATTATTATAAACATCTACAGATATTGGTTTTGCAATACTCTCAACTAATGTTAATTGTGCGAAAGGATTTACTGGAAAACTATTAATACGGCAAATGTCTAAGTGTTGGAGGATCTTTGACAGCCACAGGCTGCTTAACCCCCTTTACATACCACTAAATCTCGATGAAATAGGGCATATATTTAGAAAACAATAGAAGGGAATCGAGCTGTATATAGGCTTTCAAATATCACATTCGTCGATACCTAAGTCTTTGATTAATAGAAAGCTGCGTGAAAAGTCAATCCGACAATGGGAAGAGAAGTGGAACAACGCTGCCACGGGCAGGTTGCCCCACAAATTCATACCGAGCTTAGAAGCTAGAGGCAAGATCGAGGTAAAACTCGATCATAAAATGGTTCAGTTGATAATAGGGCACGGTGCCCTGAAAGCGTATTTACATAGGTTCGGGTTAACCAACAACGAACGCTGTTTATGCGGAGAGGGCGCGGAAAGCGCAGAGCACGTGCTCTGCGACTGTCCGCTTGAAGCGGCAAATCGAGGGTTGGCCGATACGAAATTAGCTATCGTAGGTCTAGCATGGCCAAAGAGCCTAGAGGAAACCGGGGAAGTGGCTAACCAGAAGGCGTTCTGGACAGCCTTTAGAGAGTTCGCAGGAAGAGTTGCGAGATTAGACGGTGATAATCGTGTGTAAGTCGGGAGGAGATGGTGGAAGGATTGAAAAATTATAGATTTTGACCTGGCGTGATTTTGACATGATAAGAGCATTATAACCAAAACCTGCAAAAAAAAGACCAAAAAAACAAAAAAAAAGAAAAAGAAAACCAATAATGATAATAATTAAATAAGTATGCCCAAAACTCTAATATGCACGATGAACACAGCACTAAAACAATCACTGTCCCACCTTCTACGCGCGGAAAATAGGGAATAAACGAAACAAATAAATAACAACAAACTAAATCAGGAAACCTCATTAATTTAAATAAGTGTAATAAATAAATAAATAATAAAATAGAGTGAAACCGCGCATCCCTCCAGGTCTTAAAGGTGAAGTGATAGTGATTGTGATCCCTCCAGAACGTTTAGTGCATACCCACCAGGACTTTAACGGAGCATATTCAACCCCTCCTCCCCCGTAAAAGTAGAAAACCAATAGATGTAGGTAGATGACTAGATCTTCGGATGCTGGAGAAATTTATATTGGAGGTAAGAATAAAATTGTGGCGGCTATACTTGCATGAGCATTGATTTGTGATTTTAAACAGATTTTGAAATAATCTAACAAGCACATTTTTGTGTAGTGATGCTAGTCGATATAATGTTCATGCGAGTGCACCTGATAATGTATTTACTTTTGCTAATATATGCACTGTTACATGCTTTTGCTTATTTAGATATTTATTTATATATTTATTATATGTTTATTTATATATTTATATTATATTTATATTAATTTTTATTTTTACACTTATATTTTTGCCTGCATTGTATTGTTTTGTGGCTTGATTTAATTCGTTTGACGTTCTGTCGCCAATTTTTAGTCGCAGTATATATAGAAAAGAAGATTGTATATATAATACGTTAGTTAGGGAATGATAGGGAACGTTAGGGACAAATTTAGGATAAAATACTTAGATCAGGGAGGAGGAATTTGTAAATTTATAAAGCAGGCAAAATAGCAGGATTCACTATTAATACATTTGACAATGCTTAGAAATATTTGAATCCATTTTAAATTAGCTAGCTAGATTTGGATAGTTTTAAGTTGACCCTTCAGGTCGCACTGATAAGCAGAGCCGGCGTCTGCTATCCGGTATTACGGATCCCTCCCCCTCTCATTTTTGCTCGTCTTGTTGATCGGGCACACTCCAAAGTCAACGCTAGGGATACCATTATTTAAACCCTGCTTTTAGTTTTTGTTTCAGTCTGTTACATTTTTATTTAGGGTGGATTGATTATGAAGTTAGAATAAATTAGAAGCACGTTTATTTTTGCGTTTAAACCCAATGTAGTACCGTCGGGTTGAGCATTGGGGACCTGGCCGCAAGTATAGCGGCACTTATTCAAATTATAATGTATATAGGCTGTTGTGAAAATTGTAAGGAAATGTGTAGGCTAGCTCAGAAAATATATAAGTTGAGGCACAAGCCCAACCAGTTTTAAGACAAACCCAATGACGAAAAAATAAGTGCTTTTAAATCTGATGATTATTATAAACAACTACAGGTGTTGGTTGCGAAATATTTTCAACTAATGTTGATTGTGCGAAAGGGGAAATTGGAAAAACTGTTAATTCGACACGGCTGAAGTGCTGGGGGAACTTGGCAGCCAAAGGCTGCCTACCCCCCTTCACATACCACCTAATATCGGCGAAATAGTGTATACAACTGTAAAACAATAGAAGGTGACTGAACTGCATCAAACAAGTCAGAACAGCAGCTATGTCCAAAGACAATAAACATAGATACAAGAAGAAAACTGTTCAATGCATAGTTTGGAGCACAACACAGTACATTTATGAAATAGGGGCAGTAAGAAACGCAGACAGAAAGAGATAGAAGTCTTCTGGAATGTTGTGCTTCAGATGTATGAGGATGGTAGCATGGACAGACAAAGTTAATAACAAATAGGTTGTAGAAATAGTACAGGAATAAAGATATATATGGAAAAAGAAAAAATAAGAGAAATAGAAGAACAGGATACGTTCTAAGGCATTTCTGGGGAATAGTACGGGATATATTACAAGCAGAGATAAGAAAAAATAGGTAGAGGTAGATCGAGATCAGACTTTCGCACGCAGATAGTGCTAGATGCAGTCTGTGCAAATTTCAGAGAAATGTGTAGGTTGGTTCAGACTAGGAAACAATGAGGGTACGCGTCCAACCAGTGCTAGGACTGAAGACCTAATGATGATGATGATTAAATTTTAAGAAAGAAAACGCAAAAGTGCTCTTAATGCACAATAAAAAACAGTAATTATCCGGATTCTAAAAAAAAAAATTTTCGTGTAATGGATAGCAAGGTGCTTGTTTCTATGAGAGAAAATTAGTCATCCGGTTAGAGGCAAATCACTTTAAGAAGTGCAGTTGACAGATTGCGCAGAAATGTAGTAACTGTCGTGTAGTTAGGTTATTACAGCGATGTTAGAGAGCTGCGTTTTATAAATACTCCCGTACACAATAACGAAATGACATATTTTAGTTCTAAAAAGAATTGTTATATAACAGGAAATGAAATAATATACAAAGAATAAAAACAGCTAATGTAAATTGCAAAATGTCAAACCAATAGAAAACAAAACATTCTTGACACTTGAGCTGTGTTCTACAACGCAAGTATAGGTGGACGCAAGGTAATTTCTGTTGGTTGATTATACAAAGTTCCACCCCACTGAAACCTGAATATCGCAATCTCTAAATGATTCTTTATCTCAATAAAGTGGTTTTTACTTTTGTGCTTTTTGAACATGATTGGATCCACAAAGATAGTCGTATGTAATTGTGCTTCGTCATTGCAAGGTCTTATGTTCAACACTTCAGTCATCTTTGGCATTATGTCATATTTCCTTTTTAATTTTTGAATAAAATTTAAATGGCATTTGTTTATCATAATATAGAAACGTCAAAGAAAAATTAATGCAAAATAGGTAATCACTTATGACCAACAGCATTTGAAAAATTTTAGATATCATTATTCATCGTTTTCTGTAAGTTATGGAAATGTTACATACTACCTTATGCATCCAAGGTGACGATATGTGTATATATGTATTTAAATTAAATCGACATGAAAATGTTACCAATAGTTCAGCGAAGCACATAATTTGCATACTTATCTCATACAAATTTTGCCTAATTTCAATATACATCCTTAAAACCTTTATTACCCCATAATTTGTACATTATACGCATGGGAAACAATTTATGCCCCAAAAAAAAAACAGAAAAGTGGACGCCTGTTATTTATTCAAGCACAGATCAATACTTACAATTTTAGGATTACTACAAAAAAATATTACTGTAGCATTGAATTTTCACAACATGGATAGGTCTGTTATTGTTTGATTACGCGGTGAGACGTCTAATCGTATGCAAATCCATCCAGTTCCGTTAACCAAAAATATGAAAGGAACTGTGTAGAAGAACGAATGGACAAGGAGGATATGACGCATAAGGAAAAGTATTATTTACCTCTTTTCCATTAGCCGTTAAGAGAAATTAGAACCGTTCTCGTGGCTTATTGGAATCCCTATAAAAAAGTGCAATCGTTGCAGAACTATTAGTATGCCCTATTGAAGTAAATAAATTAAAACTTTTTAACGGAGGATGCAGAAAGTTATTATGACACTATATAATTAATATTTAATTTATTTAATTAATTAATATTTAATTACCTAGTTATAACACACGTTTATTGTAACTTTTGAATGAAACGCTTATCATTTTACTATACTTTAGTTCCTTAAAGCTATTCGCATGTCCGCACGTGTGTCAACACATGATTTTAATAATAACATGGCGTTTTTGGTATTTGGGACTTACTCAAAGTCTTCCGAAACAATCACCACCAAATTGCTCGGTTCAATTAGAGAAAAACATTGGCTTTATGAAATAACTAATCTCAAATCATTTATTTTATTTGGTCAAAATATTCTGACAGTTCACGTAGTTATACTTAAATTAAGAACTGAACAGAAATAATTCCTGATAACCAATTATTAGCTAAACAGTTTTGTTATATATACGCACCTTGATTTTGTATGTCAGTTTCTTCTAATTTAGTATTAACACAAGATATCTTGCGCTCATATAAGCACCACTTCTGCGTTTCTACAAACACAGCTGCTTTTATAACTGCACTCAGTTATTGACCAATACCATGATGCCGATTTTTCGTGATTATCTTATCTGCTGTTAATTAAAAAGAAATGTGTTTAAAATGTAATTCAAACATATAATTGCATAATAAAATGTTTCTCACAAACAACCAATAAATTCTGTAGAATATTGGAGCAAATGTTTTAAAAAATTCACGAACAAGTCGATTTTTATTTTAAATTTTTCAGATAGGGATAGGTATTCAATCCCGCACTCAACTTCCAAGCGCTAGTAACCCCAACTTTAAAAATGCGACTTGCATACACCATTTGTAACACCTCAGTTCATAGCATTTGTATGCTCAATACAAGAAAAAAGTTTTTTAAAATCGGCAGATAAATGACAGATATTCCAATAAAAATGTATTCAAACGGAAGTGCGAATATTCGCGCAAGAGTAGAGGTGTTCTATCAATAAGTTATACAAGCAATTGCTAATTGTTAGAAGTGAAATGTCGAATAGATTTTATTGGTACCACGAAATGTTGTGTGGGTTATAGGTCTTTCAAAATCTCATGGGCTGTGAGATGCGCAATGAACGAAGCGAGAGGTATCATATAAACAGAAAGAACAATACAATATAAGTAAAATCTAAAAACATTAAACTGCTATGCTATGTGGATTGCATAACCAGTAAATTGTCAACATAATATAAATTATAAAACTACAATGTTTGTATGCGGAACCTGTAACTTTTTGGTGTATCATTTATTGTTCTTTTCGTGTATCATGTTTCCGTGCGTGTGTGGATAAAAATAGACAGACTAAATTTTTTAAAACTCTTGGCACCCAAAATACTGTCCTCTTCAATTCTGAAATAATTCGCTCGACTGTGTTTAGTTCAACTACAGTTGCAGTTGCTACTCGTTTTTGTAAATTATTCATAGAAATTACAAGAATTCCATTCTTTTCTTCGCTTATAAACTTATACACACTATAAATAATTTCTCTTACTTGACTGTCACTGTAAACTGCTTTCTTGCGTTTACTCAAAAAGCTCAGAAATAACAAAATAATCTGTAAAACCAAACATTATTCTTCTAATTGAATTGATATCTTCATTATATCTACAAATAAAAAACTAGACTGAGTTGCAGTAGTTTTGAAAAAACTGGTTAAAGTTGAATCAAGGCTGAAATCTCATAAATAATAATAAAAAACAATAATAATGCACCACAAATCCTAATACGCAAATAAATGACAGGTGAATTCAAAATCGACAGCTGAGTTGTCAATATTTTTAGGATGCATTTTAACGTAAATAAGTTAAATTGATGATCTGGGCAACAGCCCATGAGGTTTTGAAAGACTATGCTGAACAATTTGAGAAATAAGATTGCTATAGTCGAAATCAGGAACGGCGTTTGATATAAATAAGTCATACTTACATTTTCTGCAGTTTTAGTAAGTGTATCTCGCATGCTGTCTCCTAATTGTTGCATCATTGAAAAGAACAATCCAACTTCATCTCTTAGTAAATGGTAAGGGTGATCAAATTCTACTACCCTCCCAGCATCCATTACAATAATTTTATCACAATCTATCACAGTGTTTAAACGGTGTGCAACTATTAAAATGGTTGAATTGACAAACTTTTTTCTTATTGCTTTTTGAATGATAAGGTCACTTTCTGGATCTACGTTTGCTGTTGCTTCATCCAGCACTAAAATCTTGTTCTGACAAATAATTGCTCTTGCTAATCAAATCAACTGCCTTTGTCCAACACTAAAATTTGAACCGCCTTCGTTGACAGAATAATTTAAATTCAACGAGAGTTTGCTGATGAGTGGTTTCAGCTCAACGTCTTCCAAGACTGCCCAAAGCTCGTTATCGCTAAATTGATCAAAAGGGTCCAAGTTTTTTCTTAGTGAACCGGAAAATAGAATGGGTTGCTGTGGTATTATTGAAATTTTAGATCGTAAATTTGAAAGGGGTATTTTTGATATATCTACACCATCAATAGATATTGAGCCTTCTGTAGGAGATAGTTGAAATTAGTGACGATTTGCCCGCTCCAGTTCTGCCAACAACTCCAATTTTTCATTTGCTTTAATGTGGATGCTGATATCGCTCAGTGCGTTAAAGTCAGACAGTGGATATTTTAACGAAACTGAAAAGAACTTAATATCACCATTTTCAGGCCAGTTGGATATAGTGTTGTCAAAGCTTCTTATTTCTTCTTGTTCTGTATTTGAATACTCGATTACTCTTTCAGTAGATATCATGTACGTATCCAGCTCCGTCCATTCGCGCATAAACAACTGCAGGATGCCGCTGATACTAATAGCTTGGGATATTGCAAGACCGATATTTCCTCCATACTGTTCTAGAATACTAAACTAGGTATTATTTATTTGGAACCTCTACCTACCGGTATAGCCAATCAGAATTACGGCTGCTACTGATGCTATATAAAAAACACAAGTAAGTTCAGTGTAGTAGCAAAAAGCTCTAGTATATGTAAGGCGTAGTGCAAACGTTGAAGTGTGAAGGTCCTGCAAGTTATGAAATTTGTTCTCTAATATCTCTTGAATATTCAATGCCCTGATTGATGTCAATCCTTGTAGCGATTCGTTGATGTGCGTAAATATTGGACTACGAGCTAAAACTTATTTTTGAGCAAATATTAGAAAGAGTTGGTTTATCTACTTATTGAAGCCATGCGTCTTATGCTAGTACTTGCAGGTAAATATATCAGCCGCAACAAATAGAATACAACCAAGGCAATTCCAATAGATATCGACATCCAAGTATTCACCAAAATGATAACAACCATTGAGCTAAGCACAATCAGCCCAATTTGAAAGCAAGATATAGCTGCTTTTGGAATCACTTCATCGACTGTCCATATGTCGTTTGCAAATCTATTTAATATCATACCAGAAGTGTTTTTGTTAAAAAATGTCATTCTAGAATTAATTATAGCCAGAAGCATATTTTCATGTAGTGCTGATGAAGCCTTTAGACAATGTCTAAAAAACAGTAGTGAACGAACAACCGACAAGATTAGAAGAGAAGCAGCAAGTCCTGAGTAGATATATAAGCATATTGTTCTAGAAATGAGAATTTCGATGTTCCCATCTTGTTCTAATGTCGACCGGTTTTGAAAAAATAATATACATTAAAATCAAAATATTATTAAATGCCTAATGCAAAACAATGGCTTTTAGTTTATAACGTAAGCATAAACGTGGCCGCTAAATACAACCAGGAGAAAGTACATTTGAATCATTAACGTCATTATAATAAACCATAATCTGCACACACTCGTATTATTAATACAACAATTCACACGGATCCCTTTCTTTCTCAATCACAACCTCAAGGTTGATTTACTGCAGCGTTCCACTATTTTCTCTCGAGGACCAACCCTTTCAAGGTCCTAGAACTACATTTACTTACATTAGTTTTGTATACATGAGCTTGTGTCTTCCTCTACAAACTATATCTCCGACTATGCCCCCAATCAAAGTGTTAATTATTTCTTCACGCCTCAAATCCTATTAAGCTGGTTTTAATTACACTGAAAATACTTCAACTTTTCCAAACCATTTCTAAATCCTATTATTATTAATCGTTTCTGTCTAAATTCGGTAGTCTTTTATAGCTAGGGTGTTCATATTTTTCCAGGAGACAACCTGTACACATGATAAAAACATTTAAACATTTAAAGTTTATAAAATGAGGAACCCATTTGTTCAGTATTCTACCACGAGTATGTTGCAGAACGCTTTGCTGCAGTTTTAACACTTCCTATTACTTTCTATTTCTCTCAAAAAATCAATATGCTTTATTTTGGTATTGCTAGAAATAGAACTAAAATATTATATAGAGACTTAGGGATGAAAATCAACAATACAAAGCAAATTTAAAGAATACTGAACAGAATAACAGTAAAAAGGTGGCAATAGATCAAAGTTCAGAAAGTTTAGAAGAAAATATATTTCTATAAGCTGAATCGCAAACGCTAATAGAGTAGAAAGGATGCAAAAGGTAGAATAACCAAAGGTAGAAAAAATACAATACTTTAATAATAATTAGTTATTATTATGACACAATTATTAATTGAATTATATTGTTACTAGTATCCGTTATAGTACAAATGGTTTGTATCTATGTAGTGGGAACTCAACAGAACGTAAAAATTATTATTTTCAAAAAATTTTTGAAAAGTAGGAAATATGTGTGTATTAATTTATAGAATTTTTTCGACAGCTGAATAATGAAAAAATTGGAATTGCACTGTTTTCCATTCCTTGTTATTAATGGCAATTCCAGAAATGGGATTTAGAATGTTATGTATAACAATATTAGAAACTGGAACAATGACGTGTTCCTATTATTCATGGATTTAATGTTGATTAAGGTTTTTTTTAAATACCTAGCCAGTCCGGTCTAAACGAATTAGGTTTTCCTAGGAAAACATCTGTATCCAAATTGCAATTATGTGATGGAAATAAAAGTTAAATTTAGGTTAATTTTTTTTAAATTTTTTTTTGGAACCAGGCAAAATTAGATAAATTTGTGTAAGAATACCCAGCTATCCCCGTGATGGAGTTGTATTTGGAAGAAGTACTTTATGTTACAATTTGTTTTAATTTGATCAAAATTTAATCAGTGTTTATAAGGTGTAGTAGTACAAGACAAAGTATAATGGGATAAATTAGGAAACCAAGCAAAAAATACTGAACAGAATAACAGTGGAAAGGTGGCAATAGATCAAAATTCAGAGAATTTAGAAGAAAATGTATTTCTATTAGAAGTAGAAAGAGTGCAAAAAGTAGAATAGCCCAAGGTAGAAAAGGTGCGATACTTTAGTAATAATTAATTACTATTCCGACACATTTGTTTATTGAATTATATTGTTACAAGTATCTGTTATAGTATAAATTACTTTAAGGAATTGCTAATCAGTTTAGAACAACTAGCACTCTGTATATTTCCGACCAAGACTTCAACCTCGACTACCTGACTGCAGATGCGTGATCAAAATTTCTAAAGGTAGAGTTGTGTCGCTTATGAGTAATAAAATTAATTCTTAGCAGCAGAAGAGCTCCAAACGTTAGAAAAGAGGCTATGTTTGCTGATGATACCATAGAACGATGAAATATGGCATTGCGCAAAGAAAGAGTTAAAAGGTTAAAAGCTTCAAAGATGTGACGCTAAAAATAGGGTGTCCATACATCCCGGTTTTAACATTGTTGTCCCGGTGCCCCGACAGATAGTTTCGGAACCATCATTTGTTCTGGTTATGTAATCAATAAGACACAAAAGTCAAGTTTTTAGTGCCGACAAACTGGATATAAGCACAGAAATGCTATAATAACTTAGGTTTTCAGTCCTGGAACTGGTTAAAGGCGAATCCTTATTGTTTCCTATTCTGAACTAACCTTCAAATTTCCTTGAAATTTGAACAGTCTGCATCTATCATTATCTGCATGCGAAAGTCTGATCTCGGTTTACCTCTACCTCTTTTTTTCCTATGTTTGCTTGTAATATATCCTGCACTATTCCCCAAAAATGCCTTAGAACGTATCCTACCCTTCTATATCTCGTATTTTTTTGTTTTCCGAAGATCTCTTTATTCCTCTACTATTTCTATAACCTATTTGTTATTAAATTTGTCTGTCCATTGCCACCATACTCATACATCTGGAGCACTACATTCCAGAAGGCTTCTATCTCTTTCTGCCTGCTTCTCCAACTGCCCTTATTTCATAGATGTACTGTGCTGTGCTCCATACATATGGTTTCAACAAATTTCTTCTTGTTTCTTTGTTTGTTGTCTTTGAACATAGCTGCTGTTCTTTCTTGTTTGATACAGTTCGGTCACCTTCTATTGTATTTAATATGCGAGAAATAATATAGTGATCTGGAAAATTATAGCGGGTGTAGAAAATAAAATGTTCAATACACGCAAACGAGGTTGACTATAATAAAATTGATAATAAAATATTTGTATTGATGTAGGGTAGCGATATGAAGTAGAAGAAACACTTGTCATAGTTTAAGAAAAGGAAATTTAAATGACAATGCAAAAGTATCAGAAATATACAAGAAATTAAAAATTGAAGCAGAAAAATATTATATAGCAACTTAAAAGCAAAATGAATAATTTGGAATACAGGAAAGAAATATTAAACTGTAAGGAATTACTATTAAATCTAGACCATGATCACGACTTCGGCAACGGTTGCTTGCGTAGTGTGAAAAAGAAGCCAGTGGATCCTCACCTTGAATAATAAACAAGGGCTAATGTATGGAAACCTAATAGTAGATGGTTATTGGTTGAATCAGGCCCTCATTTCCTCACCCATTTTACATGTAAATTCCCATAAGGAAGATTTGAGAAGGAGGGATCCCTCATTTCCTCACACATCTAGACCAAATAGTTTTCTTCGACAAGCCATTTTTATCTTTCGAGATAAACCTATTTTGTTTGGTATCGATTAATATTAGATTTTTTTCAGCTACCCGAATTTCTAGGAATTTTTTAGATAGCATCACCCCCAGGGAGCTACCCTCATTTTAAGATTTTTTTACCGCTAACATTCTGAACCAAATAGCTTTCTTCGACTAGCCATTGCATCTTTTGAGATAAACATATCTTGTTTGGTATCAATTAATAATAGAATTTTCTCAGCTACCCGAATTTTTAGGAATTTTTTAGATAGCATCATCCCCAAGGGAGCTACCCTGATTTTAAGATTTCTTACCTGTAGCGACTTTTGAGCGTTCTTATAAATTTTTTTAGTCATGCGATACATTAAATTAGTCTAGAATTTTATACAGAATTTGAATTTGCAAACAGATTTAAAATCGAACCACGCCCTGCAAAGTTACACTTTAAAGCTCTCAATCCTCTTTAAAATTTTGTTCATTTATGACATATGCTTTAACCAAACATCACCATAAATCAAAAACCGTGGAAATTTTAGAAATGAATCCTTTATGGCCCATAAGTGTTTAATATTTAAAACCATTTTTCAAACGGTAATGCACTGTTTTTAGAATATTCAAAACCATAACTTTTTTTTAATTTTAAACAGTTATCAATTCTCTGGTTTAACATTTTTAATAATTATGCGCGTCATAATTATATGCTCAAATGCTATAAAAATACAAGTCGTTAAGGAATCAATTTCTTAACGATTATGAGCAGTCTAAATTACATATGAAAGCTGTATATAATTTTTTTTCTTGGACTTTTTATTAATTATGTTTGTGTATTAGAAATTGATGAATAATTGCTGGATACAAATTTTAAATAAACACTTTAAACCTTTACTAAGGGAACACCAAACTTGTTGTATACAGAATACTTACTAATAAAGCAATTTAATTTTAAATAACTTCTACGCCATATTTTTCGAAAATGGCAGGCTTGAATATTTTCTTTGGAAACAATCGAAGATTGCCGAAGACACTCGAAGAGTGCACAAACGCGGTCACTAAACCACAATTAATAATCGCCATTATAGGTTTAACATTTCTACCATTACCTAATGACTTTAATTTCTTATTGGGGAGAATCCTTATTCTCCCACGCACTGCTGCGTAGTTGCATGCCTACACCTTTTGGGGATATATGCTCGTTATAGGTTGTAAGACCCTCGGTTTTACTTAACTACACTTTGTGAGACCCCTTTAATCTTTTTAATCGTGTCCTTCTCGCGTACAATACAGTAGGACTTAGCCTTACTACCAACAAATTATAATACTAGACCCACATTAAAGTTGTCTTTGAATTTCTCTACAATTTTTTGTTAACATTAACGGTATATTGTGTTTATTATTTGCGGGGTACAACACTTTAAACCTAAAAATAAAAACAAGATAGTTTAATACGTCTATTAATAATTTTTGCTAATGTTGGCGATATAAATATGTAAAAACAAACTTTATCAAGAAATATGTTTTTAATAAAATACATTCATGTATTGATAACATCTATAAACCGCTGTGGTAACCAGAGTCTGGCAAATCTGGGATAGCCAAATCTCTTAACATTTGCGCAAGCGATTGCCTTGCAGTTGCATCTTTTAAGTACTGGATGGGGTAACATTTAATAATTTCCATCACCGTCAAGTAATTTAAATTGCTGCAATCATTAGACAGAGAAATACTGGCACGGCTCTCTTCCTCTAATAACGTTTAAATCCTTTCTTCCTCCGTCGTATTTCCACATACTTTTTATATCACCAACAAATTTTTCGTAAAATTCTGGAAAGTTTCTACACCTTAACTCAGCCATTTTAAAACAGATTAATTCTCGCAAATTTAATAGCTTGATGCACTCGTACGCAGGTAGCACAATAACATTCCGATCTTTCGTAATCTCCATATTATATAAATTCTCTTTTTCAAAATTGTTCAACAGCCATATACTTCTACTAAAGGCTATGCTCAGCTGCAATTTGAAATCTTGATCCAATTGTATGTCAACAACGTCGTTTCCAGTAGTCAAACCATTTAATCTTACTTGTTTTGAGTCTTGAGCAAATTGGTGAATTTGAAATTCCACTTGAAAAGTACACAATTTCTTCCAATCGAAGTAAGAGAATGTTATCGTAGAATCAGCACACATACCACTACAGAAAATAACTTGGATGGCAGGTTAAAGACCACCATATAAATCAAAACCAACTTCTATTATATGGTGGTGATAATTTGGAGGAAATTCGCCTAACCTATAGGTTGTCTTACCAACTAGTTGGTTGATATTTAATTGTGGTACTCGCACATCACTTGTAACGTCAACACAAGAAAAATCCATCTTTAACTTATAATTTTAATCAAACTCGACGATACTTTGACGACTAATGCACTGGAACATGGCTCTCTCGCCTTTTATGCCGATGGTCGAGCGTGCGCAGTTCCTTATTATGTTAGTTGGCGTTATATGCAAGTCTTGACTGGAAAAGTGACACGTATAATTGTTTTATAGTGGGTTTTACCTGTATGTATTTAACCACCAACACCATTTTTAGAATTATTATAAAAAATTACTCTTAGCAGTATTTTTAATATACCGTCGTGTAACATTTCAATTATTATTGTGTTTTTCCTCAGGTTCTCAAATCCTTAGGAATTTTTTTCAAATCGAATGAACACTTACTGATTTACAGATTAACCTTTTGCAAGCACCGTATTTAATTCACCTTTAATCTATTTCTAAACAGTATCGCTCTGTCTTTCGAGATAAACCCATGGTGTAACCTATAAAATTAGTATAGAATTTTCCTGGAGAATTGAAATTAATTATCACGTCTTTTAAAATTAGTTCCAACAAAGACCTGTATATATTGTATTAATATTCAAAAACCTATCAGCAAAACACCTTTGCATTTTTATTTAGATTTAGCTCGATAATAGAGTTAAACTCCAAAAATATTTATTAGTAGCTAGAATTGTTAAAATTTTCAAGTAGTGAATCCACATACAAATGATTAAACCAAAAGGTATAATATATATATTAATTCTGCACGATGGGCTAGAAAGTGGTTTGATAATCTATTTTAAATGTAGTTCAACATAAGACGTATATTCTAAATAAATTTAGTGAAATGTATGATCATTAGCCTTGCATTGTTTTGTCGATGACGCCTGACTATTAATTTAATAAAAGCACTTTCCACAATTCTAGTTAATATACGGGAATACACATTCCATAATTTGATTTAAATTGGGTTAATGTAAGAACAAATTATACTTATACTTTCTCTGTGTGCGAAAATGTTTTACTGGATGTGATGCCATAAAAAAACACAACGAAAGGCACATCGAGATGGTTTATTTCCAAGAGGAACCAAAAATTACAGACAATGAGTGGGAACAAATTAAGGATTTGGAAAACCAATCGACCGCAGCGCATAAAGAATGTATAAACGCTGCAATTCAGTTAGATCGAGCCAAGTGCTATTTGAAAAACCATACGCCATAACAAAATCTTCTTTCAAAATCATAATTGTAGGCTTGAACCCGTTCGACGATTACAAAATAATTTTTAGATTTGTTGATACCATTTCGCAGAGCGTACTTGATGTATCCTTCAACGTATTTAGGAAATTTATATCAAATCTTCCACACATTATACGCATTATGGAAGTCGGCATGCGAAATCAGATATGCAAATTCGACAACTTGCATTTTTATTTAAATAAGAATTGCTTATACGCGGAGTAGTCACTCTTTTAAGATAAATATATTTTGCTAGGTATCAACTAACATTAAATTTTTCTAGGGATCCCAAATCTGTAAATAGATTTTAAATTGGACCACCCCATACAAAGTTATGCCTTTTAAAGACCCAAATCACTAACTGTTGCTCATCTTTATTTAACTCCATCTTTACAACCTTTTTTTGCTACGCAAAACATATACCTTAG
Source organism: Platerodrilus igneus (assembly GCA_036346225.1). NCBI lineage: Eukaryota > Metazoa > Arthropoda > Insecta > Coleoptera > Lycidae > Platerodrilus > Platerodrilus igneus. The sequence goes on from JARFIW010001381.1 coordinate 740,705, forward strand.
CCAACCATTTCCCGAGAAATCTAAAACCGCTGTGTTCCGCGAACACCACGTGGAGGTAAGACGTATACTCTGTCAACCAGGATAGAAGCAGGAAGGATTTGGAAGAAGCAAAGGTGGGAGAAGAACTTAAAAATAATGGAATCTTAAAACTAATATACACAATAGATTTACAAATATAAACAACTATCTTATATCTTTATGTCACTATCTTTGTCTTTCTTGTATTAATTCTCATACTATATTACTCTGTAGTATCTCATCTAAAATATTTAAAAACTCTCCTAACTCTCTTCTAGACTCTGCTATAATGGCTATATCATCTGCAAAACGTAACATGTCTATTTTCTGTCCTTCTACACTAATACCTATCTCTTTTCCCGCTTTAGCTAAATTTAAAGCTTCCTCAATATAAACATTAAAAATGAAGGGCGATAGTATACAGCCCTGTCTAACACCATTTCAAATCTTAGCTTCCTTTTCTATTGCATCAAATCTAATTACTACGCTTTTGTTTTTATGTAGACGTAAATAATTCTTCTATCCCTATGAGAGATTCCTATTTTTTGCAAAACCCTGAACATAACAATCCAATTAACCCCATCAAATGCTTTTCTAGATCTACAAACGCAAAATGAGTCTTTTTAATTTTTTGTAACCTTTTTTGGATAATTACTCTAATCATTAGTATCGGTTCTCTAGTTCTGTCTTTACAAAAACCATATTGGTGTTCGCTTAAATAATTCTCAGTTAAAGCTTCTGCACTATTTTTAATTATTATTAATAGTATTTTGGAAGCGTGGGAAGTAAAACTAACCGTTCTAAAATTCTAACACTTATCAGCTTCCGACTTTTTTGGGATTGGGATAATAATGTTTCTTTCGAAATCTATTGGGACTTCACCTGTGTCATATATTACTTTTACTTCTCTGAGTTGCACATTTTATTAATTCTGCGGGTATATCGTCTATTCCTGGCGCTTTATTTAGTTTAAGATTGCTAACAGCTCTATCAAATTCCTCTTTCAATATTGAGAACCCTATTTCTACATCCCCTTCTTGGTCGTTGCCTAGCTCGTCCATATCGTCTCTTTTATATAAATCTTCTAAATATCTTTTCCATCTATCTGCTACCTCAACTTTATTTATTAGAAGCTCATTATTCTCCTCTTTAATACCGTTATAGTTTTTCGTATCTTCCCCGAAAAACTTTTTATTCTATCATTGGCCGATGGCCAGCAGTTTTCAAGAAGTGCGCGTACGTTAACGTAGGGAACAAAATTCTATGTAAACAGCACCACGGATGGGGGATTTTTCAGAAATTATAGTCGGTTACGTTCAAACTTTTAAGAAGCCGCTTCGAAAATAAGCTTTTCACGTGAAACCGGTTCCACGAGGGGGGGTTTTAAAAATGATATAAGTAAAAAAACGAAGATATTAAAGCTCTCTGTCTTTCCATTTAGATCTGAATACGGGTTTAGATCTACAACATAATAGTTGTAAATGTTACCGTTATCAATTATTGTGTGTTCAGTAAAGTTGCATTAAACATCCTGTTTAAAAATGATGAAAGCTGTAGTAGCGTACCGCGTGTTATAAAAGTGATATTGCACGAATTGGTGCTTGTTTAGATAAAAGGTGCCGTTACTACAACAAAGCGAATAAACAAAGAGATGATATTTTGGGTAAGCGAAGCCTAAATCTGTATGCTTGAAGTATATTTGAGATGGAATGTTACGTTTGAGACAAACCTAATAGTGGTGGTAGCGGAGATTTGAATGGTGGGGATCTGTGAAGTCAGGCATCATCGTAGTAGATGGACACAACGACGAGGTTTCTGGAAATCATCTTCACTGCTGACGAAGAATGAAGGCGACTCCAGGTAACGAAATTTAAATTCCTGTTTTTGTATAAACATTTCCGTTGATATTTTTGTGTTTATGTGATTTGACTTATTGGTGGCGTATTTATTACCATAAAACTTGTATAAAGAGGTATATGTGCTGGACAACTAATTCTGATTATTTAAAAGGGTTTATTGATGATATAAAGATTTATTCATGCTATAAATTGTTGTTGTAAGGAGAAACGGGTCTTTTAAACTGGTTTTCAATAAAATGCAAGGTTTAAAAAGCATTTACATAAACTGGGTTACAATGAGGTCAAAATAGACCAGAATAATGTCGAATTATGGTAGCATGTGGGGCCCATCTACTCGTATTATATAGGATGTGTTAAAATATACTAAAACCAAGGACTTCAAAGGAATTAATGATTGAACTGGTAACAGTTGGAACAAACTGGTTGTACGAAAGTGTAAATATTGTATTTACAATGGAAACTTGTTAAGATGTGTAAATAAAAGGTTGTATGGTTGTTGTATTATTTTGGTAATTTCATTTGACTGTGTGTGTGTGCGGGAGGTATGTATTTGAAATCGTAGGTATTTAAGAAGAAGCCGATATCTGAGCTAGCCAGGGTGAGCAAAAAAATAAAGAGGCGTTCCAAAAGAAGTGTAAGAAATTTTTTATTTTTATTTTATTTTTTGAAAATTTTATGTTGGCCCAAAGCGTGGGCACGAATTTTTGTAAGGTACCATGACAATTTTATGACGCCCAATTCGTGAGGCTCGATGCTAAAAGCTTGTTCCTGGTCTTTAAGACTACTATATAATACCCTATCTAAAGTTATAATTGGTTTTTTGATATGTTTGATATTTTGAAGGTCCTTAAAAAATGTTTTAATTTATCGGTAAGTTTATCAACGTATGAAAGTGCGATAAACATTGTAGGAGACGTGGAGCTGGTATTAGTGTCTGTAGTATTGTTGGAGTAAGTGCCGATTAATGTGGTATTTTTTCTTGTGGTGGTGTTGAAAATTAATTTGTTGATTAGAGACTTCGGATATGAATTAGTAAGCAATAGGTTTCTGAGTATTAAATATTTTTGTATCGCATTGTAGGATGTGTAACACATTCAATTTCTCGTTTTAGGCCTATAATTGCGATACAAAAATCTTCTAATACTCAAAAACCTTTTATCAATGTAAAACTTAAAATTTGATTTAAAAACAACCTTTTGTTACTTACGTTTTTAAGAATTAAAACGACGAACCCATTTAATTTTGCGCCAACACTATTATACAATTTATTAACTATAAACTCACTTCTAATTCTTTCACTTAAATATTTACTTTCATGTGATGTGAACTATGCTTTAATTCATGTTGAACTGATTTGTTTACAAATTCGGTCGTATTTAAAAAGAACCGCCTATCTGTTGACAAGCGCATAGTTCAACAATTAAGCTTTGTACGTGATTCTTACATACAAGATTTTGGGTATTCCTATGGTTTTTTGATGTGTAAATGAAATTTGATGCGCTATTTCTTACACGTAAGATTTCAAGTTATTGCATTAGTTCTGTTGGATTTTCATATTTCCTGGTCACGTACGTTTTGCTTATACAATAAATTTGATGAACTTTGCTTTTATCACCATGCCGTATTTATTTGTAATCTATCAGGCGTTGGATTTTACCTTTCTGATCACGTAGTCTTAATTAATTTTATGTATTAAATTATATGCGTTTTGTATCTTACACATTTTTAAATCTGATTGTTTAACTGGGATTCTTAGTGTTATGATGATGCATTATTCACGCGTATTGTGTTGCAGCTTCCATTCGCGTCGTTTAATGACTTGCCAAGTTGTTTATTTAATTAAATCTTTTAGAGTACTCTTCATTTCTTAAAATAATTATGACTTTAATTTATATACAGGGCGTTGTCACTTGCTTTCCTGTATTTCGTTGTATTTCTCATTATTTTCCTAAAAATGTCTAGTTTTCTGAACCCTCATGTTGTATTCATGATGCGCACTATACTAGTAATCCTATCTACCCCTAAGTGACCCTATTAACATAGCAATATATATATACATATATATATATATATATAAATATATAGAGAGAGAGAGAGAGAGAGAGAGAGAGAGAGACTGCTGTCTTCGGAGTTCTTTTAATTAAACGCGTAGTCTTTGTCAAGTAATGCGCAATCCGCGTTTAGTACTACGGGCGGCGCCGTTATCCTTTTCAAACCCTTATTAACCGTGCGAAGCCTTTCTTGATCGTTTGTAACGCAAAGGTACGTCATGTAAGGTGATCCGTGTATCGTCTTGCGACTACACATGCGGCTGCATTGATTGCATTTGCGTATCCTTATTATTGTGCAAAGCCATTTGCATCCGGTACTAACGAATAGCTTTATCGTAGATAGTGCTCGACGACACTTTGCGACTACGCCTACGAGCGGCACGTGAATTGTGTGCGCACTCCCACTAAGTGTACAGAATTATTAGAATGAAATTAATTACAGTGGGTGCCATACTTAGTGCAAATTATTCTGCTCAAGTACTTTTAAGAATATACATGATACACATATTTTATAAACATACCTTCTTACGGATTTAATTAGATTTGTAAATGGTTGCTCCCAAGCATACATTTTAATAGCTTGTATTCCAAATATAATTTCATTCATTAGGCGCAGCCGTTTGTCTGTATTGAAAGCAATGTCAGATCGATATTGGCGCGTTTTTCTTCCACAGTAAACTGCAAATAAAATAAAAACACTAAACGCTGCAACTCCTACAATAAACTAGAAACAGAGCTATAATATTGGGCAATCCAATTATAAAGTACTCTTTTAAAGATGGGCACCTTTGAAATATTCATTTCGTGTTTTGTTAACGTCGTACTGCTTTGGCATTACGGAAAATAAAAAAAAAACGAATGCAAAACGAGGAAAATTAATCTACAACTTACAATTTGATATTGATGCACCTTATATATTTCTGATTTTATGTATAATAGTGTTTATCAGTAAGGATGGTATTGGAGTAAATGGTGAGTTCTATTAAAATCAAGAACTTAGAAGTCACACAAGCCTCGGTTTATACATATTTAGATGTTAGTAATTTATCTAATATTGCGTGCAAATAGTGAAAGATGTAGACTGTGGAAATTTCAGGATGTGTAGGTTATCTCAGAATAAGAAACAATGAGGATACCTACTGATGGTGAACTAACCTAACAGGCACCTAATCGGAAAACATTCTAGCAGTAGACATTTCTCTCATAAAATTAAAAGAGCTTTTTTCATCGTTCGTTAGAAATAATTTCTGTTAAATACATATTGAAACGGAACTAGGGTCATAAATTATTTTACACCACAAAAGATCAAACCTAATATTCATTTCAGTCAAGCTGCACAGAAAAAGCATGCAACTTAAAAAAAGCTTTAGCATTATGAAGTAAATAGCCGTGAATCGACTAATAGGAATGTTTCGTATCATAATTATTTCTAATATAGAAGAGCTTTTACAAATAAATTAAATTCAATACTAAATAGTTGCAGTGCAAACAAACCTCAGACATATTTTATTGTTCATACAAAGTAATAAAAAAATATAGATTCTTTTTGGTGAGATTCACAAATATTAAATTATAGATAACTATATTTTTCCATAGAATGTAAAAAGGGTTACAATGTATTTATTCAGATTGATGAGAAAATGCAAATCATGGGCATGTGGTTTTGCGTGGCTATTGTGTGATGGGAACCTATAGACTCACACTATAATCACGTGCTTCACTCCATACACTCGAAAGGTAGACCAAACAATAACATAATCCTCCGTAAACACAAGAAGGTAATGAAAGTGAATGACAACAGCAGTTTTATCCAACGGGAAAATTGCGGAAGGAATTATTTGCAAGCTATAGACCGAAACTAGTGTAAGGGTAAATAGTGAAAGGTTCACTTCTGTGATTATGGAAAATAAACAGATGTTAACGTGCTGAGCTATGGATTTTGACACAATTTGCAGCACTAAAATATATTGGGATGGTTTATTTCCCAGCAAAGATCATTTCGGAATAAACACCCGACCAGCTAAATTACTCTTGGTTCAAAAATAGTCCTATGGTCACCGTGAATGTGTAACTGTAAGTCGTACTTTATTAGAATTAGATGTTGGTTTTGGTGGTATTTATGTATGTTTGTTTTATAAACTATTGATAAATGTATTGTTTTAATACATTATAGGTATAAATATTGCAAGTTAAAGGTCAATTAGAGGCGTGTTGTAAATCGATATTTTCGTTCCTGATCAAGGATATGATTAAGCGCAGATGAACTAATTATGAAATTTTACCATTTTGTATATGCATCTGTGTACGTGAACATTATATATTGCTGATATTTACATTAATGTAAGTAACTCTAAATTTGTTGTTTGTATACTTGTTTACAGGAAAATGAGATTATGTTATCATAAAATAGATTTAATTGACGTAGAAAGTGGAAATTGGTTGTTTTATTTGTTCAAACATACATGTGATATTTTGTAAAAGAAATCCATTTCACCAGGAGGGTAAAAAAATTTAAATCCCTCTCCGAATTGCTCCTCATCCTGAGACATTCGCACTAGACTACATTAGAAGAGCTGGAGCCCCATAAACTTGGCAATGATTGAAGGCAATTCCAGGTGTGTGTTATTGGTAACCTGTATTGAAATTCTACTTGGCGAATTATTTCATTTTCGGAACTGTTGTTTGCTTTATTTTTTTTACTTATTTCTACAGTAACCCACTCCCGTACTATTGTAGTTAGTCAGTGCATTCTTATTTTGTTAAGGATTTTCGCCTCCTTCTGGGAAATTCCAAATTTAATCTAACGCTTCAAACACTCGTGCCAACATTGTACCTTAAGTGATAATCACTTATGAAGTAGGATAGTTTTACTGCAAACGAAAAAGATTAGAGGTGTTTTCCTATGGAATTTACCCTTTCAAATACAGAAAAAGTATATGTTTCTTAGAATTTAGCGTATCAAGATATTGCCCTTAGTTTTATTAAATATAAGGCGGTTTTCAGAATGTTTTTCGTTTTTAAATTTTTTAATTTGACCAGTACGGCCCAACACTAATATGGAGACGAGAGGAGTGGTGTTAGGCGCCTGACGGAATTGTGTAATTTAGTGGCGGGACCGTGTAACCTGCTAAAATCCTTTAGCCCTATCTGCACTATTCCGTATTATTATTTTAAGTTGGTTCTTGTAGTCTATTTGTCCTCAAACATCGGTACTGTTAAGAAAATATATTCCGCAAAAATCTTTGTATTGACTAATCACGGATCTGTACTTACCTCGTCATTTTAAAAGTAATTGTTTTTATTATCCCTTTGCTAGATTGCTGCATGTTAGTCATAGCTAGTGACCTGGAATTTATTTTTAAATGTCAAGAATTGCAGCGACTTGACACGCTCCACAGGAATAATCCGATCTGTTTTGAACAATTTTATAAGCTGTTTTGAAATATGTGTTATTTGTCGTACACTAGACAGTATTACTAACTATATTTACAGGAATTTGGAAAAACAATTCCGAGTGGGATTAGTAGGTTTGGGAATGTGAAATCTGTCCCTTTCTCTTTTTTCAATATTCGAGGATCAACAAAAATAGAGGTTTAACAAAATTGTTGTTGCCTGCTTTATAATTTGCGACTAGTGTCAGATTGATGACAGACTTTCTGTTAGTTATTATGTTAAATTTTAGTTGTGAGTTACCTACAATAACAATCGTCTTCGAAGAATAAATGTTGTGCGTAAAACCATCTACCATCTACCGAAATTGCTGTGTGTTTTTCCTGTATGTGATAAGAACGTATTTCAAGACTGCATAAGCATTTTAGTATATAGTATTTAATGGACATACATCCTGAAGTTGCCGACGAACTTCAGCTGTTTCATAAATAGGTGCAATATAAAAGTGATAATGAAGTAAGCATTCAAAATCATGCAACCTTATATAAAATCATTTGGGAGGATAAACCGATCTCTGTTTTCCCCAATGCAGAAACAGCGTTGCACATTATTTTCTCATTAATGGCGACAAATTGCTCCGCAGAAAGATCTTTTTTGCTAGTTAACCGAATAAGAAGTCCATACAGATCGAAATAACGGAAGGAAGACGATGCATTTTCCTTACTATGCATAGAAAGTGATTTGTTGCTAGAAACTTTTGACGGATGTAATAACAGACTTTTCAATAAAAAAATCCCGAAAAGTGTATATTTATAAGTAGGAAAGCTTGGAAGAGCCACATACTTTTTTAAATAAAAACAAAGCTTCGAGATTTGAAAAGTCAAAGGTTCGACTTTTTTCTCGAAGCTTCGACCTTATTTTTAACAATGTTCCACGCACTATAGTTGGAAGGCAGTTGAATCAGCGGTCTTACGATGACAATGTAGTACCTTCTGGTGGAGCATTGGAAATATAAATGCACGGTCTTAAGATGAACTAATTAATGAAGTACAAAGGTTTTACTTAAGGTTTTGATAACATTCGTGAAGAATTTTGTATTTGCTGCATTATTTGAGTGCGTGTAGGTACGCAAATACTTATAATGCACAGAAACAGTATAGACAAGCTGATTAAATTGTATTTTAATGTGGGATTGCATCACAAAGAGATTTTAGTAATACTCGCACTGCGTCATAAACTATTCATATCAATTAGGCAACTTAAACGCACCCTAAAGCGTCTGCAATTATACACAAGAAAGCTCTATTCTGACGTAAATAATGTGAATGAGTTTATGGAATTTCTATTACAAGGTTCAGGACACCTACACGGATATCGGTGGATGCACTTAAAATGCATTCAAAATAATTTCGTTGAGACTCAAGAAACTGTAAGGCGTTTGTTGCTGAGACTTGATCCAAAGAGTGTCTCATTTCACAGACGAAAAAGATTACAACGGAGGCAATATTACAACAAAGGACTAAACTACTTATGGCATGTTGATGAATATGATAAACTGAAACCTTATGGTATTGCAATAAGTGGCTGCATAGATGGGTTTTCTCGTTATATAGTTTGCGAGCGAATTATACAAACAATAACCCTAAAGTTATTGCCGGCTATTACATAAATGCGCTGCAATTAAACAATGGTGTTTGTCCACCAAATGTGAGAAGTGATTTCGGCACAGAGAATATGAACATATGCAACAATTATTTCGTAGTAACCACTAATATGATGATGCTTTGCTAGCATACATATATGGATGAAGTCCTCATAATCAAAGGATTGAAGCTTGGTGTGCAATTTTTAGAAAGCAAAAGATCCAATTTTGGATGAACTCCGGTATCATGGTCAACACGCTCGTCGGACTTAACACTTTTCGATTTCTGTCTGGGGATATATTAAAGATTATGTATACAAATTTAATTTTGAGAATGAACTCCAGTTAAACGCTCGTGTAGTTGAAGCAACTAATAGTATTACTCTATTTTATGTAATATCTTTGTATATTTCAAGTTATTTTAATGTTAATTAGTTAATTTTGTAAGTTTCGGTAAAGTAAATGTTATGTGCTTACCTTTGAAAAGTACAGGACCGTCATCCCAAAATTTGTAAAATCATACATATGATTGCAACTATCTTAAAATTTATTTTAATCATTAACTGATCAGGTTGGATTGATAGTACAATGTGCTTCTAAATTCCGTTAAAAAAATTTCAGGGGCGTATTTAAAAAAAGGAATTAATGATAGCTCAATGAAACGAAACGTCTTAGGACAAGACTCATAGCCCCTGGCTAGAATCCATCAGAAAGTAATATAAGAAAGTAGTATTTGTTTTATTCTGTTTGCATTTATTACAAGAGAAATTAAATATTTTTAAAATGTCAAAATCTACTTTTTTCAAAATAGCCTCATGACGAACTCTTTTCCGATCTGCAAAGACTAAATGATTATCACTATAATTCCGCTTTTCTCCATTTACCCAAATTTGTATACCGTGCCGTTACCAAGATCTTCATTCTGTGTTCTTATCTTGGACACCTTGTATACAATATGTTTCATTAACAGTAGGACAAGGACTCACTGGAGATACTATGCAATACTAGTCCAATCTGTTTTCAAGAAAAAACCGTTTATTTCAAAATGTTTTAATCTTTATTGGTGTGATGTCACGCCGAAAATAATAGTAATATTTTAGTAGGCTTATTTTACTATCTGACAGTCGTCACTATGACTTGTCATAGTTTTTATTTAATAAGACAATGAAAGTATTTAAAGTACCAACTCATTAAGTGTTTCCTTTAATCAGTGTGAGGCGGCTGTAGCAGTAAATGAGTGTTTCTAGGAAAAAATTATCAATCGATTATGTACCTATTGAAAAAATGTCAGGTGTAAAAGTTTTGGTACTTGGTGAGTTTTACCTATCCCTGACGTCAGGTTAATGAATTAATTGTTAAACTAGTTAACTGACCAGATTAATTAAAATATTTGGAACATTGCGAATGTCTTGAAATTGATATTACCATTTTTTCTACAGCCTAGTTGATGTTATTAGAATTTTTTGGAATAAATTTATTTTCTCAAAAACTTTCAAAATTAAATCAAAACGTATTGGCTTTGTGAAGAAGGTAATAGAAAGGTCGATCCATTACTATGTTAAAATACAGGACGTTCCTTTTGAAAAATCGTGATATTTAATTTTAAAAATTCCTCAATCTGACATTAAATTTTAGACACTCGGTATACTGACAATATATTGTAATAATTTAATGAGATTTGTAAATCTCAATAAAACACATTTGCCAAATAATTTTAAAATTGATGCATAAATTATTAGGTTACGTTGATACTAGTTAAAGCACTAAGAATCCAAAACTCTCAGAAATGTATCTGTAACTTGGCAACGCTGCATGAGTTTATGAAAATTCGGGGTTAAAGAGTGCTTTCACATGACAAAATTATGGTACCAAAAAGACTATATGGTTTCATTTATAATAATATTACCTTGTTTAGTACTTTTTAAAAACACCATGTATATGTGTATCTAAATATTTCCAAATTGAACCCTACATAATGATATTTCTAATTCCCAAGTTGTTTTAATGTCCAATAAAAAAAACCGTAAGAGAGATAGGGAGTACAGAATGGACACCCTGTATAAGACAATGAATGTTGGTAGAGGAGGAGTCCTGATTCAAACGTCACGATGCTAATCGATAGCACTTTACGTAGTTAGAGTTCTGTCTAATACGTACTGTATTCAGTAGTGAAAGTTATTTAAGTAAATGATTTTAAAAAAGCTTTTAAGAGGAGTGTTACTTTACAGTCGATGTTAAATTGTTTATTGATAGCCAGATGTAAGCAGATTAATCTAAAATACTTAGAATGGTATCAAAACGGGGAATTGATAAGGAAACTTCTACAAGATAAAATCTTTTTAATTATATAAGATGTGAATGGTTTGTTGCATGGAATATGGAGCAGTCTGTATAAAAACGCTTGCTTACGATTTAAATGAATTTTAAAGCATGGCTTGATATTAACGTTCTGGAAAAAAGGCAAAGTAAATCTGAAACTATAAAATGTTTAATTTTATTTGAATTTCTAGAAGAACCTATATCTATTGATTAATTAATCTGTACGATAAGATTTTTCTACGTGCAAGTCTTCTGACCTTAGAGTAGAGTGTATAAAAGTTGATAATTTGACTATAAAGGTTGGCAAATCAACAATACAGATTTTTGCCAATACATAAGGAAATAATTAAGCCTAACTGATATCAGTTATATTTAAATGCGATTTTTAAGGTAAAAATATTGAATTTTATGACATATTTATAAATTTTGTACTTACTAAGGAAGATTTAATTAGTGAGTTGTTTATCATCCTAGTGATCTTTAGACTTTTTAGTATATAAGATTTTTGTTGAGAGGAAGTTATAATTTTTATTTATCGATGTTGCATTTGTTCGTAAGACAAAGCTGTTGTGGATGTATTAATTATTTGTAAACAAATATTTCGTATCATTATAAATCTGATGTATGATTTTAGTGGTTTGATTTGAAAAAATAATTACAAATAATTAGACGGCGAGCAAATTTGAAATTTTTATCTTAAGCATCTTTTATTCGGGCAGTTCACAGCAATCTATATATTGATGTAATAAGGAGATCATAAGAAATCATTGAGCATCACATTCCGTACATAAGACAACTCTAAACTAAAGAAAATTAAACATTTATTTTTGTAAAGAAACATCCTGTATAATATTCCATAGTACAATAATCTTAGTATAATAGTATTATATAATGCGCGAAAACACAAATTATTCCTTGATACTAAATCCCAATTTTAAAATTCTAAATAAATAAGTTATTCACGGAAAATTAGCAAAAAATACCATTGAATAAAGCTAATACGGCATTTTACGACTTTACTTTTTTAAGCAGCAAGTATTTTTGAAAACTGCATTTATTTTTAGAGATTCCTTCCAATTGTACTGAGTGACGTTAAATCCAATTTTGAACAAGTTACTTTATTCTAGATTATTCTAACAATAGTTTTATTCGGTAGCGATAACAGAAACCCAAAAATCACAGAAGACGGAAAATTATCTTTACAACATGAATGAAAGCATTCCAATTAACTAAATTGAAAAAATTTTACGATTTTATAAATTAGGTATTTAGATAAAATAAACGTATAACGACCATAAATTAGATAAGGTAACCGCGATAATAAGAGAGCATTTCCATTCATTCTTACAAACACACCAGTAATCGAACTAATAAATTAAAACTGTTATTTGGATAACGTATGGTAGCCACTAGCAACATCTTCGATGCAATTACACCAGCGTTATGAGTTATATCAACTAGAGAAGTAAAAAAATTTCCGGAAGATTTTGACGTAAAAACCTGTTTATTATATAAATTGGGTAAATAATTAAAACAAGATTATTTACGAATGGTTGGCCAAGCGGCAACTAATGCTCTGTTTATAAAGGCACTTGCCGATAATGTGTTTAACGATCAACTAAGAGTTGTAATTTTAATTACGCGAAAGATAACGTTTGACGTTCAAAGTATTGGTTAAAACGATCTTTTTTTTTTAAACGTATGGAGTAAAATTTGATGTGCAAAAGCAAATTCTATTCAAATATGAACGACTGAAATAGGAAGAAAATTTATGGAGTTAATTGACGTAGTAGTGGAAGCATAAACGGAACAATTGAAAAATTATTTTCCGATGCAGTTATTATGGTACAAAATTACTACTGGGTTGAAAAATTATAAATCCTGCATAATTCAATGGTCAAAGCCGCAAGTATTTAATTGTTTAGACCTTTAGATAGTTATTTCGTGCTATAATTATTTTAAGTAAATTAAGCTGTTGTAACAATTTTATTTTTGGTTAATAAATCCCTTCATCAAAGTGCGAGAATAATAAAACACTTTTATTAAAATAATGGTAAAATACATTTAACAACTAAGGTAATACGTTAAAGCAGCATCGTCCTTTGGTATTCTATTTGTAGTTGAATATCTGTGTCTTCTACAGCTATTCGCAAGCGCGTTTTGGTTTGACAGCCCCCTCCTTGGACGCTCCGGTCGCCCGAGCTAGTTTTGTAATCAGTCGGCCATACGTGGAAGAAGAAAGAAGATGTACCAAAGACTGCAGGCCGGCAATTTGCGTATCCACTTTGAGGAGTCGGGACACATCTTTGAATAGCGGTTGGTATAGTATGAAGGTTATTAACTTGTTTAATTGGAGATCATTTATTTAGCGCGTACGACGTGATGAATGCAACAATCAAAAATGCAACTTAGAAGATAGAAAATTTAATCCATTTTAGTAAGACCACTTTGTTATACGACGTGAAGAATGCAACACTTAACAATGCAACTTTGATAATAGAAAGTTTAACCAATTTTAAGAAGACCACTTTGTTATACAGCGTAAAGATGCTACTTTGGTGAGGCGGTGTGATTCAACATCCAGATTGCAGCGGCTACCGAATGTATCGTGACCGTATTTAATTCTACACCTGGAACAACTCCATTAGGTAGAAGCTGTTTAGTATGAGCTTGGTTCACACTACATGCCGTAAACTTCGCATGATATAACAAGTACCTCATCAAGGCGAGAAAAGCAGCTTTTGGTTCGTAGTTAGCTTTAAGTACTTTTTTGGTGTTTCACATTAGAAACACGCTAATTTGTTCTTATGTGTAAAAGCATGATTATTATAAAAGTTTCAACTATTGCTGAGCTGGATTTCCAGTGTCGAAATTAAAATTCACTAATTTGATGTTTTAAGAAACAACACGCGTGGTTCAGTATGAATCGTTAGTTACAACAACAGGTGTTACTGACGTCACTTACTTTTCTGTAGTATACTGCTGACAGATGTGTTCTTGAAAGCAAATGCTTGGAACAGCGTTAGCACAAGTTAAGTAAACAAGAATATTTTGGTGATCCGCTTTTTTAGAAACTAAAACTAGTACATGTAACTTAAAAAGGAAAAATTTGAGTAGTAACATTTTTAAATGTAACCTGCCTGAACAGATCTGCACGGGTCGGAGTTTTTTTGTGTAACAAATTTACACTATACTGCAGAATGTTTGATTATGAATAATTTAGATAAACCTGAAATTAAAATTCACGAAGTAATTCAGTTATTAATTAAATTTTGTTGCAATTCATTTTATTTTAAAAGAGATTCTTTTTAGTAAATAATTGATTCAAGATTAAAGTTTTTTATTTTGATCAAATATGATCAAACCTAACCACTGAAAGCTAACATCTTTAAGAGTAAATTTTTGATGCCAACTTTATATAGAAAATATCTTTTTAATACTTCTTTATGTATATTTGCGGGACACAAATAGTGTTCCACTTTTTTATTAATCTAACTATTATAATTTCTTACAAGAACAGAGTCTTATTTTATTAAGACAGGTTTTTATCATCAAAGGCGATCTTTTTTTCTTTGGGTCTCCACGTCCACCCTTAGAAATATGCCATGCCATTATCCTGAATAAGTCCGGACTTGGTGGCGCCTATTTGTCTGAGATTAAGTTTGACCTACAAACAGATTTCGACTTACCCCCCATTTCTCATAGCTCTACCCAAGGAATAGACCCCTAGTTATGTCGGAAGACTTAGTTTCACTGTCACCCAAAATGGGGCTGGTGCTTTTAGAAAAAAAACGTTACACTGGCGCCCATGAGTGAGGCCAGCCTTTTAGCAAAAAAAATTCGTTTCACTGTATACGATTTTGATGTGTAGGTGTTATATATGAATAAATAATTCCAAATGTTTTTGAGGTCAAATCTTGAGTTAATTTGATCTTTACAAAAGATTTTCTTAAGAGTGTTAGGGTCAAGTTCCTAAGGATCGTCGTCGTCCCTTAGCGTCCGTCGGACGTCGCGGTGAACCCGTTCGATATGCCGAAGGTCTGCGTGAGCATAGTTCGGCTCGAACTGACGTTCCATGCTGTCTGAGAAGACTTCTGCTTTTTCAGAGACTGAATAGGCTAAGCCTGTTTCGCCATCGATAGGAGGCATTGGGGACGTCTTGTTCCTCAGTACTTTCGACATCCTCCACAGAGAGTTGTCGTCGGCTTGGAGGTTCTCCAGTCTGGCTTCCCAGGCCTCGTTCCGGTGCCGCCGAATTGCTAATCGCATTTCGGCGACCAATCGATTATACCGGAGTCGTTCCGCAGGATCCCAGGCTCTTTGCCACTGACGCCTAGCGCGGTTCTTCACCCGGATGAGGTTACGGATGTGCAGAGGGAGGATGTCCCACTTATCCGCTACCGGTCTCATGGAAGTGGCTCTACTGACCGAGGTCTGTATGCACTCCACGAGGCGATCCACTTGCGCCTCCAGCGCGTCAGCCGTCGGTATGTCGTTAGACATCCCTTCGACCGACCTCGCTAGATGGACGGCAAATGCCAGCCACGAAACCCTAGGGGCTTCGTTGGTGGCCGGGGCTCGCTCCCCTCCGAGATGAAGTAGCACCGGGTTGTGGTCAGAACTGAGGTCGCTGACGGCCCGGATCTCCGTGTTCAGCGTCACTTGGTGGAGCATCGCGACATCTTGTACATCAGGCCTGCCTATATTGCCGTAGTGAGTGGGTTCTGCTGGTCCTAAGACCTTGACCTCACGTCCGTCAGCAAACTGTCGAAGTATGCGTCCGTTGCGATTTGCTACCCGACTGTTCCTGGACGGATGTTTGGAGTTGAGGTCCCCTGCTAAAAACACAGGTTCTCTCGCATCTAACAACGCGTCCAGGTCCTGCGTGCTAAGCGCTTCGCCACCTGGCCGGTTATAAACCGAGATCAGGCGTAAAGGGCCGAAACCCTCTAGTACTACGCATACTGCAGTCGCTTCAAGTCGTTCTAGGTCTGGCAGGTCCACCACGTAGTGCTCCAGGCTTGCCTTGACGTACGCCGCTGTGCCTCCTCCGACGCCATCTCGATTGTTCCGGAACAGCTTGTAGTTGGGAAGCCTAGGCTCGCCTCGTGCGCTGAGGAACGTTTCGTTTACCAGGACAACGTCTAGGTCGTGTCGCAACGCAAACTTCAGCAACTCAAATCGGTTTCCCATCAGCCCTCGCGCATTCCAGAATGCTATCTGCAGGGTTCCTGGATTTCTGCGACGTCTATCCATCAAGATTCGCTGATATCCTTGCCACAGGCAATTAAACCCATGACTAAATCGCCGAAGCTTTTGGCTTCGGCGATTATAGGCAGCAGCTTTCTGGCGATCGCAGTCAGCTTATGGATGTCGATTCCAGCGAGGAGTCCGATGATGGAACTCCATTGCACGCCTCCACAGGACGGTGTCTCACTGGCTGCCGCTCCACCGCTGGGGGTGAGTTGGGCTGCCTGGGCAGGCGTCTCCTCAACTTGCGCAAGAGCAGGGCTCTTGGCTGTCGGGGTAGAGACGGCCTTAGCCGAGCCGTTGGCGACGCTGGCGTAGGAGTGAACTCCCACAGCAACGGCCCTCGGCGTCGACATCGCAGGGCGGACGCTGACCGGTGCCTTTGGTGCGGTCTCGTTTTGCCTCTTAGCCACCCTCGGTTTCGGGAATGCGGAGCACCCCCTATAGCTCGCTGGATGCGCGCCACCGCAGTTAACGCAAGTAGGTATTTAGGGCCGGTCCTAATTCAAAACGCGACAGACGTATTTTCCATGTGTAAAATACGTCTGTCACGTTTTGAATTAGGATCGGCCTTATATAATTTCAATGTAAAATAGTTGTGAAAACATGAATTCTTATATACTTTCAATGTAAAATACTTGTGGGCACGTTTTGAATTAGGATCGGCTTTATATTACTTTCAATGGAACATACATACTTCAAAACACACGTATGTTGAAAAATGTAAGTGCAGAGAAAATGTGTGTAGATGTTTTGAATTTGGTTTTCTAGCGAGACAGTATGACAGATGCAAAATATCGCATTCAAGTCAATTGTGTTTAATTAAAGTGGATTCTGATTTATGTTTAGAGGCTGCAAATACACATGGGCCGGTTTCAATTCAAAATGTGTTCACTCTTGTGATAGGTTGAAAAGTGGGTTAGCAAAGTACGCAGATGGTGGTAATCTGCTATATAAGGAGATTGCTCCTAATATTAATTTAATTAGTCAAAGAAAAGCAATATGGATTTTAATACTCTTAATAAAACCACATATCGCAAACCTTATGTAAATTCAAAAGATATTGTAGTGAATAAGAGGTTTGAAGTTTTAAAAGTGGAAACAATCAAGACAAAATATGGAGAAAGAGTATTAGTGGAAACAGAAGAGTTCACGAGTATATTGCCATTGAGATATTTTGAATACCTTCAAGCACATGGAATGAAACAATTAAATGAAAGTATTGACTCGAACAAACACGTATACATAAGTAGTAAGGGATCGATCGGTCTAACTGTCAACATAGAATTTTCACATGTAATACACAAGAGGTTCAAAATTATCAGGTAATTCCCGATAGGTTCGTTGCAAACAAATGAAGAGTCAAGTTTTCAGTTTAAAAATCACGAGCGCGAAGCGCGAGTGATTTTCTGAAAACTTGACGACTTCGTTTGGTTGCAGGAACCTAGAGGAAATACCTGATTAATTTTGAAGCTCGAGTGGTATTCGGGGATTATTTTTCCATCCAAATTTTGTCCAATACAATTCCATCATGAGACAAAATCCATAGTTCAAAATTAAATACCCACAATTATTGATTTAATTCATATTCAGTGTGTTACAATTAAAAATACAATTGTTATAGACATTAGAACAATTTTTATTCAAATCAGCGTTATTGGTGATCGGTCCAGAGGAAGTGGAAGGCTGTGGGTGTGCAACGGGAAGGAATGGAATTTTGCATTATATTCACTTCATTGCGCTCATATTTACGCAGCTTCTTCAGAATCGCTTTATGATGTTCTTGATCCAGTTGTAGATAAGGCCGAATTGAATGAGTAGTCGCATGCCCAGTAATTTTAATAATTTGTTGTTCTCCAACTCCTGATTTCGCCAGATTAGAAACAGCTGTTGCACGACTTGAATGATTCGTGATTCTCTTGTTTCCGACATCAAGACCGGCCTTTTCGCTGACTCCTTCACCCACTTCGCAATCATATTCTCGCCTACTGGAACATGTTTATACCAGCCACTGCTACCTGGATTTCCCAGCTCGGATTTGGAGTCAGGAAAAATCTATCTGTCGTTATTTTCTCAGTTCTCTTAACTTGTAATTTTCTAAAGAGTCTCACTGGACACTTATTGGGGACTACTGTATTCTCGGCCAACCACTTACTATCAGACAACTTTTGTCACCACCTTGCGTAGTTTTGCTGAAAATTGGATTGTATTCAATTCTGCCAGTGAGTTCTCCATCATTTTGCCTCTCTTCTCGGAAGTGATATATCATTGTCTTGGATCCTTCACCACCTCGCCAAGCTAACTCCACTGAGACAATCATGAAAATTTTGTTTGTAATCCTCAGGTGTTTCTTCGTCCCATGCATTAACCATTGTATCCCAATCCTTGTCTTCTAGAGCTACTGCACTCGCCTTTCGTTTTTCTGGTATGGCTTGCAGAGCCTTGCGTTTAGCATCACGAGCCCCTCTGGCTCCTTTGAAAACAGCATCAGAGAACGGATTTATTTTCACGTTGAACTCGGTCGAATATTTATCTTGGAGTAACTTCGCAGTTTTATTCCACATTGCCTTCACTGTACTTTCCTTATAATCATCCCGTTAAACTTCTTCATGTTGTATCCCCAGTCTTTTAAAATATCCGCCAGTTCCTCTTCAGTGGTGTCAGCCTTCAATACGACATATTTCTGATCACAAAACGCAGAAAATTGTTTCCACACGGAGGTGTTTGACTTGATGGTGTTGATGGGTACATTTCCTTTCACTTTTTCATCAATTGTTTGCAAAGACAAATCCCCAAATCGACTCATTTTATATTAGAGCTTATCAATTGACATAATATAATTCAATCTGTCAGATTAAATGGAGGGTTAACTAGATTGAAACCTTTTGTTTTTTATATAGGCAAAATTACCAGTGAAATTATCAAAATTATCAGTTGAATTGCGTGTAGGCTATACGAAATAATGTCGAATGGTGCAATTGTATTCGCTGAAATTTGGATGCGAAAAATAATCAGAATAATATGTCACTAATTTAAGAAATTAGTTTATTATTATAACACATCTAAGTCGATTGTATAAAGAATGATGTATTAAATTAAAGTGGATTCTGATTTATGTGCGTTTTACTTTGAGTTTACTACCTTGTTTAGAGAAAGTCTTGTTTCAAAAGAGAAACTTTTATAAAATACTTTTTTATTTTACAAATTGTTGAATATTTTGATCTAACTATTTATAAATGAAAAAGTATTTATTAACTCCCGTTCTTGAAGTATCTGCTGCTCTATTGCCTCTAGTTCCTCTCTTTTTTGCTTTATTATTTCTAGTTCCAAATATATATACGACGCAGTAGCTTCTCTCAACGCTTTTTAAATGCGTTAAGCAACTCTACTGTGTCATCTTCGTAGGATTTGTCATCTTCACAGCAAACAGCCATATTAGATTCTGTACATAACTTTTTCATAGCCGACATGTTTTTGCCTGATCTGTGAGCATAACATAAAAGATTATTGTAGGTTCATCTTTTCTTTTGTATACTACCTGATGTTTCTGAGAGGATCAGAGTGTGTCAACGATCCTACGATAGCCTCAGAATTTCCAGAATGGTTTTTTGATCTAATGTAACTTATAAATTAGTAGTGTTTTAAAAACACATGTATAAATGTGAAAAAAGCACATACCGTGATATATCTATTACGTCACTATCAAAAATAGCAGCAGTGTTGAGTTGAGGCGAAGAACAAACCAAAAACTTCTTTAATCACGTCTTCGTCAGAATGTAATATAAATTGCTCTAGAACTTTTACGTTGGTACTATTACAATTTTTGATTGATGACAAGTTACTCATTTTTTAAAAGTTGCTAGTAATAGTAACTAATAATTATACAAGAGATCTGATTGAATACTGTTGGTAAAATCTACGTGAAGTATTCATATTAAATAATAAACTGATCTGTTAGAAAAAATTAAAAATTTGCATCGATTTCTGAAAAAATTCAGCTCTGTAATCTATTCTAATGAACAAAACAGTATGTAAGCGAATATAATTATACCTCAGCAGAAATAATAAATTAGTTTCATTGTCTGAAAAAGAAATTGAAATGAATGCACATAATAAAACCCTAAATTAGATTAATTTCGTTTTAGATTACCGCTGACATAATTTATATGCAAATATAGGTAATTGTGTGTTTAAGCGATTTTATGCTGTATAAGAAATTTTTTTAAAGGTACTGCTCAGCAGAAATAATGAATTAGATTCATTGTCTGAAAAAGAAATTGCAATGAATGCACATAATAAAAAAACCTAAATTAGATTAATTTCGTTTAGATTACCGCTGACATAATTTATATGCAAATATAGGTACTGCTCAGCAGAAATATTGAATTACATTCATTGACTGAAAAAGAAATTGCAAGAAGGCGCATAATAAAACCTAAATTAGATTAATTTCGTTTTATATTACTGCTAGCATAATTTATTTTCCATAAAAAATTAACAAAAATTGACTTTATATGCATATATAGGGATATAGTAATTTGTGCGGGTGTATGTTTACGCTAATCATGCTGAATAAGAAAAAAATTCTTTAGTTTTATCAACGTACTGGAAAATGTTTTTTTCTTAATCACGGGTTTTTAAAAAAACCATGAGTGCGTGTAAATTATGATATTTTTCTTTAGATTAATTTTTCGTTTAAAAATAATGCAATGCAAATAAAATCCTTAAGTAGTAATATTTATAGAATAAGTTTTAGATTATCGCTGACACAATTTACATGCATATATATATAGGTAATTTGTGTGAAAATTCTTTAAAGGTACTGTTATATAATAAAACTGCAGAATGTTTTTTTTAATACTGGGTTTTTTAAAAACCATGAGTGCGTGTAAATTATTAAACAAAGACGGTTTAATCCGAGGCATTTCTTTTTCAAATTTGCTTTGTTTTTATTTAAAAATATTTCAATGTAATCATAAAAAAAATAGCGCTGTAATGATAATGTATTTTCTGTACACATAATAAATCAAAGGTCGTATAAAAACATTTTTTGTAGTAAACGCATACGGAATGAAAAATGATGTTGAATGCTAATTCCTTTTGCAGTTGTTTTGCTCAGAGTTGCATTCAGTATGTAAAAATTGGTAATGCTTGCATAGCGAATTGTTTGTCATAGTCACGTACTGAAGGCAACTCTGCAATTTTTTAGATCGCATGCACGATTCAAGCTTGAAAACCGTCTTAAGTAAAAACGTAAATAAAGGCGATTTTTTTTAACAATTGCATTCAAAGCAATTCGCTATTCAATTATTTCGATTTGTATGCTATTTTCTTTTACAGTTGTTTTGCTTACGCGTTTTCCGTAAACTCAGATGAATGAACCTTTTTGCAGTTGTTTTGCTTACGTCAGATGATATTTTGTATAAATAGTAAATAGAGAAAATACGTATATTATTAAGTAGTTTTTTTTTATTTTCTATAGAATCATGAATGCTGAAACCCTATCCGGATTAGTAGCGCAATTTTGAGATTAACTGTAAAATGCGTGAATCTAATTAAATCAGTGAATGAAATAACGAAACACATTTTAATTATCAAAGCAAATATTAGTATATTGAAGCTTGCTATTAGAAATAAGGTATACGAAGACAATCATCAAGAAAATCCTAGTAGGCTGGAATCTAATTTGGCATATCTTAAAAGCTACCTTGTACGATTGAGGCACTTGAAATGCTCTTTGGAATATCGTGGTACAGGTGTTGATGCAACGCTTTCTAGAGGTCATACTCGAAAAAATTTGATTTGGCATGATGTACAATCATGTTTTGGAAGTCGAATAATTACGGGACTTATTACCAATTTAAATTATAGAGATTCTCTAGTGTTCTTAGACAAGGCGTTCGCTAGTTTTAAACGCAAGATTGTTGCTTGCTTAAAAAAGTCAATGTTGAAAGTTAATGTAATATTTGCCGCTAACTTTGTTAAGCCTACAACTGGCGAAATAGATTTGAAAACGTTTCCTACTGCAAATCGTCACATCGATATAAATACCAATCTCAAGCTGTGGTATAAGGAGAACGTATTGAACAAGATTTCGAAGCGATTAGAAGAATTTAGCGAGAAAGATTCTGGTTGGGCAATCCAAGAAGTTTTACACTAGAAGGTAAATATAAACAATCATGATCCACTTAAAGAAGGGTGTTCAACGTTTGTACCGGTTCCGGACTTTATAAAAAAAAAAGCTGTGGTAAATGTAGTAAATAACGATCAACATTGCATCCTTTGGAGCTTGGTTTCCGCTTTATATCCTGCTAAACAAAATAGTCAGAGAATATCTAGCTATCCACATTTTGATACAGTATTACGCTACAATTCAATTCAGTTTCCAATCGCATTAAAAGACATAAAAAAAATTGAGAAGCTTAACAATCTCGCAATTAACCTATATTGTATAGAAAATACTAAAATACTGCCATTTTGTTTAAGTGAAAATTTTAAAAAAATTGAACCTATTAATCTGTTAGTTTTAAATAATAATTTCTTACAATATTCTCGTCCGACAAATACTAATGAGAATCACTTTCATTTTACTTGGATTAAGGATATGTCAAAATTATTTGCAAAACAGTTGTCTTCACATGAACATAGAAAATTTTTTTGTTATAGATGTTTAAATAATTTTAGTACAGCAGCATTACTTAAGCGTCATTCGAATTATTGCGAAAAACAGAATACTTGCTCAATAAAATTACCCGAAGAATCCGAAAAGTATCTAACATTTAAACATTTCCACTATCAAGAAAAAGTATCATTTGTAGTTTATGCAGATCTCGAATGTATATTAGAACCATGCAATGAGTCGGAGGTAATACTAAACACAGTCTCTTACCAAAGACATATACCCTTTAGTGTAGCGTATTATTTGAAATGCTCGTATGATAATAAATATTCCAAATTTCAATTGTATCGCGGAAAGGATTGTATAGAATGGTTTGTTGCTCAATTGAAACTGATTTCAGAAACGACTAATAAAATTTTCTGTAACCCAAAACCTATGAATCCTTTAACAGAAGAACAAAAGTTAGCATTTAAATTTGCCCTTCACTGTCACATTTGCAATAAACCTTTTAGTATAGATGATATTAGAGTTCGCGATCACTGCCACTTTACAGGTGAATTTCGAGGAGCGGCTCATCAAGATTGCAACATCAATTATCATAATTTTATATGATACCGGTAGTTTTCATAACTTATCAGGCTACGATTCGCATTTCATTATTAAAAAAATTGCGTTAGGGTTTTCAGGTTTGGTAAGAATTCTGCCAATAAATAAGGAAAAATACATATCTTTTACAAAATATGTAAATGGTACGAAAGTTAGTTTTAGATATATCGATTCATTCAGGTTTATGGCATCTAGCATCGAAAAATTAGCTTCATACTTAGATGATAATAAAAAATCCATCACCAGGGAAAATTGTAACACCGATAATGAGTTTCAGTTACTTACGCGTAAAGGCATATTTCCCTATGATTACATTAACTCTTGGGATAGGCTCAATGAAACCGATTTACCCTGTAAAACAGCATTCTTTAATCGTTTGCGCAATGAAGAAATCTCAGATGAAGACTACAATCATGCTAAACACGTTTGGCAAACATTTAATATAAAAACACTAGGGACTATTCAGACCTATATTTAAAAACAGATGTACTGCTCTTGACTGATATATTTGAAAACTTTAGAAAAACTTGTATGTTCACGTATAAGTTAGATCCGCTTCACTACTTTACGGCTCCTGGTTTAGCTCTAGATGCAATGTTAAAAACGACGAACGTTAAACTCGAGCTGCTTACTGATATTGAAAAATAATGTTTTAGAACGGGGAATTCGTGGCGGTGTTTCTCAATGTTCGAATAGATATGCTAAAGCAAATAACAAATATATGAATGCAGATTATGATCCAAATTTCGATTCTAAATATTTAATGTATTTTGATGTTAATAATTTATATGGGGCTGCAATGTCTGAATATCTTCCATATGGAGAATTTGAATTTTAGATGGTACCAGTCCAGATATAGTACGTTTAGACATACTTAATATTCCGATGATTCTGATGTAGGATATATTTTTGAATGCGATTTACACTATCCAGTATCTTTACATGAAATTCACAGTGACTTACCTTTGGCGCCTGAACATATGATACCACCATTACCTTCTAATATATCAAACTTAAAGAAATTACTTACAACTTTATATCCAAAACTCAACTATATTATTCACTACAAGAATTTAAAATGTATTTAAGCTACGGTTTAGAACTGAAAAAGATTCATAAGGTTCTTCGGTTTAAACAAGCTCCTTGGTTAAAAGAATACATTGATTTGAATACGAAATTAAGACAACAGTCAAAAACAGTTTCGATATATGCTTTTATAAAAATATGATAAATTCGGTTTATGGAAAGATGATGGATAACGTACGGAAAAGGAAAGATGTGAAATTAGTGACCAAATGGGAAGGACGGTTTGGAGCTCGTAGTTACATAGCGAAGCCTAATTTTCATAGTTGCACTGTGTTAGACAAAGATCTAGTCTTAATAAAAATGAATAAATTAGAGGTTTACTTAAACAAACCCATTTATGTAGGTTTCTCTATTCTAGATATTTCAAAACCTATTTATATGAATTTCACTATAGTTATATAAAATCGCAATTTGCTAACAAAGCAAAGCTGCTGTACACAGATACGGATAGTTTGATATACGAGTTTAGCGTTGAAGATATTTACTCTTATATCAAACAAGATATTCATAGATTTGATACTTCCGATTACGACCCTCATAACAAATATCATATTCCATTATCAAATAAAAAAGTTCCTGGTATTATGAAAGATGAAAACAATAGTGATATCATGCTAGAGTTTGTAGGGCTTAGATCTAAAATGTACACTTACAGAGTTCAGGATAGGATAATAAAAAAGTCAAAGGGATCTTCCTTAGCAAGTATTAAGCAAATTTCTTTTGACGATTATAAGAGTGCTTTGTTTTATAAACAGACTGTACAGAAACATCAATGTTTAATTAGATCAGCCGAACATGATGTCTTTACTATTAAACAAAACAAAATTGTTCTTAATCCAAGTGATGATAAAAGAATTCTTAGTACCTCAACCACTGATACTAAACCTTGGGGGTATAACTATACACTCAGAAATGACTTGTAAAGCTTCAACCACTGGCTCAAATAAAGAATGCAATTTATTTTATCTCGATTAACATATAATTTTTTTTAGTTATAAAACTTCAGTGTTATGTTTATACCTGCACAAGTACGCCGTTTTTTGGATGTATCTAAAAATAGCATACCTTTCAATCTGCCTGAGTTTGAACTATATATTAGTATAAATGTATTGTAGAGAAAAATAGTAGTAATAACCGTTCTGTTTAAAAAATCCAGTTTCTTAATAACATACCAGTTAGTTTATTTTGAGAAATGTATAACAAAACTTTTATTTTAAAATTGTCAATGTTTATGGTTGTTTACTAAATCACTTAATAATTCAAACATGTGAAAGATATTGTAAAAAGCATGTAAAAATATTAATAAATAGACTGTGATTGCTAAATGATTTATTGTTTTTTCATAATTTGTAAAGGTACAGTAATAATAATAATAAAGTAATTATAATATTCTTATGCTGTTTGAGAGTGGATTGTTTTTGACTATCTTATCATGAAGTATAAGGCAATGACAAGATGTATTTGGCAAAACGTTTCTGCTAGTTTCAAATTCTAATCTAATATCGACAGTACCAGATTTTAACGCTTCGTTTTGTCTAGAGCAATCTATGTCTACTAATGGTGCAATACTTCGTAAATCTTCAGGATTAAAAAGTGGTTCATTTTCCTTTTCGTAGTATGATTGCTGAAACTGAGTATACATGTCATATAAGAACGCAGTCTGTTTATTCTCGAACTTCAAATTTAAGTTATCGTACGGGAAATTTTCTGAATTTAAATATAGTTTCATGTTGGTTAAATAGCAATGATCAAAACGACTGTAGTTGCTCATGTATCTATTTTTCGGTTGGTTTGAAACCAACAATCACAAATCTTGGTTTTTCTAATTGTGTTGTTGTTTTAATGTTCCATGTATGACGTTGCGTTTCTTGTAGAAGTTGATATTCATGCAACTCCCATCCTCTAAACGGAATATGCAAATCCTGATTTTGTGCAACGCATTCTATTAAATTAATTCGTTGAGTATCATCAACGGCTACATGCGGCATTTTCCATAAAACTTTGTTTAAAACAACTTTTATTTCTTCATCGGGTGTAGGATTAATTATAGCATTAGTATCAAAACTAGAACGTAGTAAAACTAACTCATGACGGAGGTTTAAAATAATTTTTTTAAAATCTTCGCATGATCCGAGAACCATTGAAAGGTTTATTGCAACATTAAAATTCCCATTGGCATCAACTATTTGCGAATCATCCATAGGAAACCACCCAGCGTTTTGTAAATGTTTACTTTGATTGCTATTATATGAAACATATCCCTTTATTATAGACGTTAATCCAGGATTCCGAACACGATCTACAATGATACCAGCAATCTCATATCTAATTTCATCAAAAAGCAGCAAAATTTCATTATTTACAAACTTTGCTGTCTGAGACGGCGTTCCATCTGTTCTAATTAATTTGCCTTCTATATACAGCATGCTCTTCGATGGTAAGGTGTATACATCTTGTTGTATAGGGATTCGAATTTCATCATTATTGTTTAAAGATGTGTTAGCATAAGGTTGATGAGTATGTTTTTCAATATTAACAATTGCATTGTCGAAGTAAACTTTTTCACGCACGTTTAGTATTTCACTATTCATTCTACTTTTTTTAATTAAATAAATGCAGTCCTAACGATTGTAGAAACTGTCGGTTTTGTGTTGTTAGCCGTCTTGAAACAATCAATTGAGTGTCGATTGCTTTGAAATTTCCAGCATTTATAGCAATTCTTGACATGTTGCGTGCATTTAACTTAATACCCATGGCTATTGCAGATTTTTTTTAAATGCAACCTTACAGTTAGCAGTTCTCCTCTGAAATTAAATAAATTTCCATCTTGATCTAACACTTTAACTATTATTTCATTTATTATACGTGACCTGATTGGTAGATATATAATCGTAGGTGGACACTCTACAATTTTAAAACCTGCAAATACTTGAAAAAAAATTCGTGTATTACATGAGCTGGTTTACTATTTAAATAGGATCCACTCGCAATATTACAATCGATTAAAACTGCATTCACTTTACAAATGTTGATCGCGTAATCTGCTTGATGCGTGACATATGCTAGCAATTTTCGCGGATTGAAACCAAGTAGAGAACCAATTAAATCCTTTTTGGTAAAATCCACATCTAGACTACATTTAATACTACATTTAAGTGTATTATTGTCAGCTGTAATTTCTATATACACTGGCGTCTTTCTAGCGCTGCGTGATTGTTCCATACGACCACGCCATCTTTTATCACCTAAAGCTTTTTGAAGATATTTATTAATTTCTCTAATCTCATAAGCACCTTCAGGTATTTCTATGAATTCTCCGTTAGATCCATAATAAAATTTATTATTTATTCGTTTTTCTATGTTTGGAATTGTGTTATAAGATTCAAAATTTGTTAATCCTAATACGTACTCCGAATCATTATCCAAGTTTATAGGCGGATTAAAATTGCTTGTTAAAACTGAAGTGTTTCCCGTTAGAGTAAAAGTGTACGCCATGACAACTTTGTACGCAGTTCTATGCACTACTTAGAAATTGTAAGCATAAATGACCGCAAAACACAGTTCTTGGTTAATGTTATAAAGAATTTTACATTTACCCCCGCTATTTAAATAACTTATCAACTCTGTTGGCGGTCGCAAGTTTCCGTAGCTGTCATAGTAAATAGCGCTACTACCGTACTTTTTGTAAGAGGTCCAATGCGTGCCTAAACCTTCTATTCCATCTAAATTAATTATACCACATTCTTTTAAATTAACTTTCTTGGGAAGATTGTTTCTCATGAACACTCCACGGAAATATGGTACTTCTAATTGCTTAACAAACTCTATTAATTCTATATTACTTAGTGCTCGATTAGGTAAAATCAAGTTGCGTTCCTTTGAGGTTTTGCAGGGGCTAAAAAAAGACCAAAACCTTTTTTATAAGGTTTGATGTACATTCCGTTTCCGACTGCAATGTCCTCCATTGCCTTGTTATGACGTTGTTTTTCCGTTAGTTGTTCCTTTGCTATTTTAGTATCTGAAACTGCTTTTGCAACAGCTGCTGCACCTCCAGTAAGAGTACCAAGGGCGCTTAGACCCGCAAAAATTGGTATTAGTGGTAGAAAACCTCCTGTTTAGGAATTGATATAATACGAGCTGATTTAATATGCTTCTTTTGTTTTGCTGTATTGGCGGCCTTAATTGCTATGTTGATTGCATCCATAATATTAGATCCTTTAGCTTTTTGTAAAGCTGTACGTGCTTGTTTGATAATACTTTTAATACCTAGCGTACTTCTTATTTTACGTTTCTTTATCAGTTTTCTTATTTTATTGATATTTTTTGTTCTCAGTGATGCACAGGCACCCATACCAAATTTTACTTTAGCTTTCATTGCGGTAGCTACTCCAAATGCTGCTACTTTTTCACCTAAAGACGAGTCACCAGAATTTAGCCTTTCTGTAGCTATCTGAGCTAACTTCGAATCTGCTTGATGACGTTTAGATAGGTCCTTTTCTTTTGTGTATGCAATATCGTGCTCCTTACAAGCCTCGTCTAACTTGTTTATTCCCTTGTCTCCCCGAGCTAACCGTTTGATTAGTTTTGTACCCGGACCGCAAAATTTGTAACCCGGAATATGCGCTTCAAATGGTAAACTGTTAATTGCAGTATTTAATAGACCGTTCCCAGTAGTTTTAGAATTATTATATGTAATCATTAGCGGACAACTGTCCTCTCAAGCTGTGCAGTAAATAAATAAAAATATTGTGAATTAATGATTCTTTATATACTCGACGTTTCTTATATATAATTCCACTTTTTTTTACAATCGAATTTAGTACTTGCAAACATGCGTGTTGTGAAACATTCAACACCTTTAACCATAAACAATAATGACATTGGCGTGCAATCCTTAGCTAAAAAGAAAAAACATAGCGTTCTTCTACCTTCATCTATTCGATGTATAGTTGTTGGTCCATCAAATTACGGTAAAACCAACGTTATGATTGGGTTGATAGAACATCCTAATGGTTTAAAGTTTGAAAACGTATATGTTTATTCTAAATCACTTTATCAACCAAAGTATCAATACCTTGAAAGTCTACTGCGACCAATAAAAGGGATCAAATATTATACATTTTCCAGTTCTGATAATATTATATCACCATCTGATGCTCGAAATAATTCTATATTTGTTTTTGATGATGTAGCTTGCGATAAACAAGGTATCATTAGGGAATACTTTAGTATGGGGCGTCATACACAAGTAGACAGTTTTTACCTTTGTCAAAGTTATACTCGTATACCTAAGCACTTACTACGTGATAATGCTAATCTTTTAGTTTTATTTAAACAAGATGATTTAAACTTAAAACACATATATGACGATCACGTCAATACTGACATGAAGTATGATAAATTCCGTGAAATATGTGCTGATTGTTGGCAAGACAAATACGGTTTCTTAGTTGTAGACAAAGATAGTGAACCAGATCAAGGAAGGTACCGAATAGGTTTTGATCACTTCATACATATTTAAACCTTGAGAGACGCAAGTATCGTTAGTATCGAAGAATTTTTTATTACAATAAACTTTTTACGCAATGAACAAGGAGGCGATAAAACTTAAAAGAATTTTAATTAAGAAAAGAAACATTGTAAAAAACAAATTGCGCCAGTTAAAAGATAATGAAGTCGTCCAAGTGGAATCAATCTTACCCATAACATCACGATTAGAAACTATTGCTAATAAACTGGATGGGGAAAGTGTGGTGAAGAAAGAAAAATTTAAAGAAGAACTGCCTCATAGCAGTGTAAAAAAAATTAAACCTAAATTGCTAGAAAGGAACGTTGACTATATTGATTCGCCGGTTATTGCTCAGCATGTACCAAATATAAAAAATGCTGCCATAGAGGTAGATGATGATGATGATGATGATGATGTTGAGAATGAATACGAAGCAGAAATTAATCGAAATGCACAAGAAGCCCAGGAATATATTCAAAGCTTTGCCGATTCACCTGGTATGACACATTATCTCGAACAGCTACATCCGCTACCTCGAGAATATATTTACAATATGTTTAAAGATGTTAAGAACGAATTTGATCATAAATATGGTATTAGGTTTAACCCTGATTCAAATGGACTTATGATAGGCAATTCGAATTTCGCGTTGGATGATGAAAATGTTCTAATAAATGATTTGAAATATAAAGGTACTCCTGGATTATACGAACTACTGTTTAAAAAATATCCTGTCGGGTACAGTCATCAAGATCTAAAGTCGTACCTTGATATTGTGAAAAGAACAAATGCTAGTAGAAGATATTATTCTGAAACAGAACAAATTCAGGGTAATACTTCATATAAGTACAAAATATAATTTCTACATTAAACATACTTCACCAAACACCCCGTAGACCTAGAACATTACCCTATAGAAAGCGTCTTGGAGACGGTATGACAATGGAAGTATCAAATAACGCTATAGATTATTTATATTGCAATGATCCCAATGAACTTGTTGATAGATTACGACTTTTAGTTTCATCTCAGACTGCTGGACACACAGGTCACGGCAACGAAATAAATTCGATCATTGAAGAATTGCGTGAGGCGAAAGTAATTAGATGATATGACAATTGACAAATTTGGAAGGCACTTACATAACCGTAAAATAGATATAAGTGAACAGGAATATGAAAACAAAAGTGAAGGTTTTGAAACCTTGATTGAGTACAAGTTACATATGCTACATTACACGGTAGTAGCAACGTTTTACTCTAATACATTCCTCGACGGTGACAAGACATTCCTTGTTTTCAACATTAAACATAATTATGAATTTCCTTATGAGGAAGCAGTCATTGAGAATATTATAGGATACCCGCAAGACATTGAAATTCTTATAAACGAAAAAGTTATGTAATTGCGCAGTTACAAGGATTTTTGCTTAAACGTATGGATATAATCAGCTTTCGTGACAGCGGTGCTATCATAAACAATACCACAATGTTTCTTGATTTTATATTAAAAGTTCCTTTCAAAGCAAGTGGAGCCCACGACATTCAAACATAGAAGTATTTTATTAATTGTATTTAATAAATCCTGATTAGAAAAAAGTATTATGATAGTTGCTCAATCAAAAGTGAAAGAGGATATAGTAAATGAGTAGGTAAATACGGTCTAATTCAAAACGCGACAGACGTATTTTCCATGTGTAAAATACGTCTGTCACGTTTTGAATTAGGATGCTATATAATTTCAATGTAAAATAGTTGTGAAAACATTTCAATGTAAAATAGTTGTGAAAACATGAATTCTTATATACTTTCAATGTAAAATACTTGTGGGCACGTTTTGAATTAGGATCGGCTTTATATTACTTTCAATGAAACACACACGTATGTTGAAAAAAATGTAAGTGCAGAGAAGAATGTGTGTAGCTGTTTTGAATTCGGTTTTCTAGCGAGAAGTTACACGTGCACCGTTTTGAATTAGGATCGGCGTTATATACTTTTAATATAAAATGTGAAAACCTGAATTCTTTTCAAATGTAAAATACTTGTGGGCACGTTTTGAATTAGGATCGGCTTTATATTACTTTCAATGTAACACACGTATGTTGAAAAATGTAAGTGCAGAGAAAATGTGTGTAGCTGTTTTGAATTCGGTTTTCTAGCGAGAAGTTACACGTGCACCGTTTTGAATTAGGATCGGCGTTATATACTTTTAATGTAAAATGTGAAAACCTGAATTCTTATACTTTTCAAATGTAAAAATACTTGTGGGCACGTTTTGAATTAGGATCGGCTTTATATTACTTTCAATGGAACATATTTCAAAACACACGTATGCTGAAAAATGTAAGTGCAGAGAAAATGTGTGTAGATGTTTTGAATTTGGTTTTCTAGCGAGACAGTATGACAGATGCAAAAATATCGCATTCAAGTCAATTGTGTTTTAATTAAAGTGGATTCTGATTTATGTTTAGAGGCTGCAAATACATATGGGCCGGTTTCAATTCAAAATGTGTTCACTCTTGTGATAGGTTGAAAAGTGGGTTGGCAAAGTACGCAGATGGTGGTAATCTGCTATATAAGGAGATTGCTCCTGATATTAATTTAATTAGTCGAAGTTTACTGCATATATTTACATACAAACATGTATATAATTGATATTCAGGATTTAAATACAAGAAAAACGAGTTTGTGTGTAAAGAAATTGCGGTTTTGGACTTGTTGAAAGGTGTTGTTTGACATCAAATTTTTAAACTGCCAATGCAGTCCAGTTGTTTGAGCCAAGATCATATAAAACATAACGACTGGGTGACAAAGAATATTCATGGTCTTTCTTGGGATGAATCTTCAACGGCTGGAATGCGTTTATCATATATAGCGCTTTATTTGAAGCAAATTATCCTACCCGGTGAAGAAGTATTTGTGAAGGGTTTAGAAAAGAAGAAATTGTTTGAAACCTATCTAATGCAAAACGTTGTAACTGATATGCTTGCACTAGGTTGTCCTAAGATATCGGAGTTAAAAATCAACAACCGTTTAAAATATAACATCCATTGTTGTAGACACAGCAATAATAATCTGCAATGTGCAAAACAAAATACCTTGTTATTAAAAGAATGGCTTGATAATAATAAAAACAATAGAAAGATTGTGTCTGTATTATTTATTTTAATATAATTTTACAATGTTAGCCGAAGCAAATTATCCGACTCGGTGAAGAAGTATGTGTGAAGGGTATAGAAAAGAAGAAATGGATGGAAACCTATCTATTGCAAAAACAAAATACTTTGTTATTAAAAGAATGGTTTGATAATAATAAAACAAATAGAAAAGATTGTGTATGTATTATTATTGTAGTCAGTAAGAAATCTTTAATGCTGATGTCTGCAGAAAAAACAATTAAACTCAGACAGCACGAATGGGACTCTCAACCCTGAAAGCAATTATAATTGATTAACGCAATAGCTCTTTACTGGTTTTTACAACATTTAACAAATTGTACAGATATCTCGAAAAATTTGCCAAAGACAGACAAACAGATAGGCAGACTGACTGCACCAATTTTCTCATTCTCGCTTTTTAAGAATAACAAGTCGTAGTTATTTAAATCGCGAACTCAGTTTATCTACAAGAACTATATAAACGTGGAAATTTATGAAATGCTCCAACTTTAAAAAAAATTCACTATCATTATTCTTTCCTGACAAGGGTAATTTTAACAAAAGTTTTCATTTTTTTTATTTGTTCTATAGAACACAACTACAACTTGACAATAAAGATTGAGCGATTATCACACACATATCTTGAGTATATATATATAAAGATATTAAACAATAAGAACAGCAGAAAATTCAACCCATGTCAGACAGCTTTTTTCTTGTCAACGATAGTCTAGTCTAATGCTTCTTCAGCATTTGCATTTCCATATTTACGTACTGAAGGCAACTCTGCAATTTTAGATCACATGCATTTCTAATTTCAATTACAAAAAAATATGAAAGCATCTATTTGAAATGCATTTCTAACTTTAATCGCAAAAAAAATGAGAGCATCTATTCGAAATATGCACTCAGATTAAAAGTCAAAAATTGCTTTACACCGTTCTGTAAACTGAGATTACGTAGTTATTAAATCGGGAGTAATGTGAAATGAAACACACAATGTATGTTTCTTTATTGTAATCTATAAAATACATATATATATATATATATATATATATATATTGCTGTGAAACCTAAAAAAATCCGTGAACTACGCTTTTCGAATCGAGCCTCACGAATTGGGCGTCAAGAATGCTGTGTATCCACTATCATTATTCTTTCCTGACAAGGGTAATTTTAACAAAAGTTTTCATTTTTTTTTTATTTGTTCTATAGAACACAACTACAACTTGACAATAAAGATCGAGCGATTATCACACACATATCTTGAGTATATATATAAAGATATTAAACAATAAGAACAGCAGAAAATTCAACCCTTGTCAGACAGCTTTTTTCTTGTCAACGATAGTCTAGTCTAATGCTTCTTCAGCATTTGCATTTCCATATTTACGTACTGAAGGCAACTCTACAATTTTAGATCACATGCATTTCTAATTTCAATTACAAAAAAAATATGAAAGCATCTATTTGAAATGCATTTCTAACTTTAATCGCAAAAAATGAGAGCATCTATTCGAAATATGCACTCAGATTAAAAGTCAAAATTGCTTTACACCGTTCTGTAAACTGAGATTACGTAGTTATTAAATCGGAGTAATGTGAAATGAAACACACAATGTATGTTTCTTTATTGTAATCTATAAAATACATATATATATATATATATATATATATATATATATATATATATTGCTGTGAAACCTACAAAATCCGTGAACTACGCTTTTCGAATCGAGCCTCACGAATTGGGCGTCAAGAATGCTGTGTATCCCTCCAAAATCCGGGAACTACGGTTTTGGAATCGAGCCCCACAGATTGTGCGTCAAAGAATGCTGTGTATCCCTGTATTAGATTCGAGCCTCACGAATTGGGTGTCATGTATGCTGTGAAACCTCCTAAATTAACTGGTCCGTCGACTTTCTTCTGTTCATCGCCTCAGCTGCTCCCCTAGATAAACCTTCATCCTCATTCATAAAAAAAAACAAACACATTCCTACCACAAACATCAACGTTAACTCTATTTACATCAATATTCACAATACATTAACATTTCAAAATTAAAAATTCAGCATAAATTTCAAGATTTAAATTTGTTATCATTTTAATGTGCATCCAAAATTAAAGTCCTTGTAGGATGCCTACTAATTAATGTAACAATATATGCAGACCTGAGTCTGAGTACAAAGGGAGCATCTACCACCCCTTTACGTTAATTAACCAGGTTCGTCTAATTGAGCTCAAAGACATACCCAAATTTTCATCGAAAACATAAATACTAAATACTCCTTTCGACTTAAACAAGAAAATTTCACCTTAAAATTAAAAATTTGTTGTTAGTACAACTTCATTACTGTCCATTTTAAGTAAATAAAGTATAAAGTTATTCAACACACACGAAAACATCAAAGTTCAAACAAAATAGTATAATTTACCTGAAGGTTACTGCACTCGTAGCTTCAATGTACCTCGTCCCTTTTGTTAATCACACCATTCCAACTGGGTTATATTTACGGCTTCTGATTCTCAACGCTTTTAAAATTTCTCCACCACCATTCATCTAAAGTTGTTTCAAGGCTTTTCCGGAACTCATCTGTGTATATCTGAACCTTGTTTTGTGGATCCAGTCATGTTTATGAACCATTTAATTATTAACACCCCCGAAAAATAGCAAAGAAATTCATGCTTCTTTCACCTTATATACGCCAAAACTGCCTACTTTTGTGTATTCATTTGTCGTTGCAAATTTTGGCTAATTAGTACAGTGATACTAACTTTATTACCTTGTATCTTCTTGTCTAAGTGCACTAAAGTACACTCATTGTAGCACGTAAAGAACAAACTGTTTCAAATCACCAAAATATACGAGCAAACTGTTTAAATTATTCTATCAAACTCGGAAAACTAAAAAGCACTGTTTAACGCATTGAATCAAGTCGAAAATCTAAGAGAGCTTGTTCATATTCCCCTGGGTATATATAGAGGTTAGCCTGTCTGTCGGTCGAGTCCTCAAAACGGACAATTCTAAAGAATTTCGCATGCTATGTTCCCATTCCGCAGCCCGGCATGCGATTTTTACGAATTTTGCACTCGCCCCAGTTAAATCTCAGAAATTTCGACACGGCACGCAACGTCTGGAAATAACTAATTGAATTTTATACAGAAATGTTATTTTTACCTCTCAAATTTTGCCTTTACTTTCAACCAATCGCAACCCTATGACGTTGCTCTACTCACGCCTTTACTATATGTGCCTCGGTCTTGCGCATATTATCTGTCTCTATCTACCCTGTTCTTATTAGTGCAAATTGATATTCCTTATTATCGATTATTTCAGTCCATGTAGACTATCTGGGTTAAATAACCCCGTATCGCGCCTTCCCGTGAATATTAAGCCACGGTTTCTCCAAGATTTTTGTAACCATTAATTATCTGCAACATTTGACGCAGAATGAGCCTTTTAAAAATACGCAGGTGTTCAAACATAATATTACTTCTCAGAGCTTTATTTCATGGTATTTTATTGGGTTTTTACAAGTTTTTATAGATATTGTCTGTTACTAACGGTTCAATTAACTCCAATTAAAATAATACCCTTTAGTTTTTAGTGAATCCTAATTAAATATTCAATTATTATCAGTACATTTTTGTTTAATACCGGTTACTTAAAATAGAGTTAATTAATATAAATTATGCACATAATTTCTCTCTGTTTCTTTACTAGGAATAATTAAATTACATGTAAAGTTTTCTAATACTGCTTCCTTTTATATAAAGCGTCTTATAAATAATTTAAATCTCTTATTTTTAATAAAACGAATGAATTTTTATGCTTCACGGTTTTTTAATAACGCGTACCTTTTCCCAAAGCTTCTACACGGTGATTAAAATTATTTGATGTGATTATTTAATTTTCTACCCTGGTCTAAATATGAGTATTTTCCCCCTATTTGAATACAAATAATCCCACTTATTCGAATCCAAATATAAAACATTTAGACTGCCAAAAAAACATTTACAAAAAAAATTGTCTATCTCTCTCTACTCTTATCTATCTAACTTACCTACCTTATCTCCAATCCAAAAAAAAATATTTACACCTATCCTATATCCCTATCCTATTCCTAACTCTCACCTAATTTTATAAACATCCTATATACATCCTATCTACCTATCCTATTCTTAACTTTTAACTATACTCACTTCCCCCTACCTAATCCTATATACCTATCTTACTCTTACTCTATTCCTAACTCTCCACTAATCTTATATGAAATATCTATACTTAACCTATCTTATTTTCTTCCTACATTTACTCTTTATTCTCATCCTAAACCTATTTCTAACTATCTCCCATATTTATCTTATACCTAGCTTTATTTTCTATAACTATACTAAAATTCACCTATCTCTATCCTTTGTTCATCAAGTTATTTAAATCTAACTCTCTTCTTGACCCTCCAAGTCTTTCTTCTCACCAACCTAATACTCTTCATTCCTATTTCTCGCCCTTCTATATCTATACTTATCATCCCTATTATCTCACATACAATAAACTCATCCCTATTATCCTGACTCTTAAATACTGCTTCTTCTTCAGTCCCTACACATGTCTGTTTCTCATTTACTATTTTTTTCCTTTCTGCCGACAAACCAAACGGTACTACTTTAAAATTATCGATTTTTCCCTCTATGGAAAATCCTATGTACCTTCTAGAATTTTTGTGTAATGGAATCCGCCAGAATGAATTCCCTAAATCTACTTTATTAAAAACAAACTTGCCATTTAACCTCGTCAAAAATGTGTCCATGGATGGTGGACAATGGAATTGCGATTTGGTCCGTTGATTAATTTTTCGTGCATCTTTAATTAATTCTGCCTTCACTTGCTCCCGATATGCTGCTGTTGCTTCTACCCCCACTAATTCTGCATGTTTTTGTACTAAAGCTTGAACCTCTACTATCCTATCCTCTGGACATCCTTTCGTGTTGATCTGTTAACCTTCATCATCCTCTACCTCTACTACGCTAATACTCAACCCCGTGTCATCCTCTGTGACTTCATAACTGCCCTTCCATGGCACTACCTTATCCTTAATCCTTACTACCTTCCTCTCCATATCTATCAAAACCCCTAACTTCATCATACAGTCAACACCTAAAATGCTCTGAAACTTCAGTCCAGGTACAATTACAAACTCCTGTTCACAGCTTAAATCTCCTATATCTATCCTAAGCACCACAACACTATTTACTACAGCAAACTTCTTTTATTTGAGCTACTAAATGGCTACGCTTTATAGGCATAATTCTATCACAAACCTTATCCCTAATTTTGCTGACGAATTCCTCCGATATTAAACTCGCCTCTGCCCCTGTATCAAGTAATACTTCTACATTATTCTCACAAATTTCTAAATTAATAATTGGCAAACATAATTTTTCCTTAGTTTCTGGCTCTACTTCTTCCTCAATTTTGAAAAATTCACGTGGATGTTCATATACATTCACACTGAAATCTAGTGGTCTGTCGCGTTCTAAAAATCCTGTCCAGGTCTGTTTTCCCTACTTGGTCCTGGTCTAGCCGTCACCTCTGCGTATGTCCTAGGCGTTTCCACTCGTTCCGTGTCTGTATTAGCCGTCCCCCTCATGTCCGGTGAACTATTCCTTCTGGTAGGTTCCGGTCTCGGTGCAGGTCCCCTTCCTAAACTATTACTTCTAACGTACGGTCGTCGCTGTTCCCAATTCTGTCGCTGGTATCCGTAATTATTCCCCCTTCTAGCATAGTTGTCTCGTCTATTGTCAAACCTAACTGTGTTGATCTGTCTTTCCCTATTATCCCGAGGTCGTCCACTACTTACGTCGTCGTACCTCTGCAGGTATTCCAAAATATTTCTCTGTCCACTATGTTCTGTAGTGCTACGTGTTGTCTTACTTCTACCTCGAAGTGTCGTGATAAATACTTAATAATTTGTCGGTCCGTCAGTGGTGGTTTCAGTTGCTTTGCTATGCTATACTTGCGTATAGCATATTGCTCTACTTCCTGAAAATTCTCCCTTAAATTTCCCTGTGATTAAGTCGTCTCGTACCTGGTCTTGTCTGTGGTCACTCCAGTAGTGCTTTAAAAATCTGTCTTCAAACTCCGTGTAGGTGTCTATGTCCTGTCCTACTAAATTGTACCATGCTTCCGCGTTGTCTTTCAATAAAGCTTTTATCGTATTCAGTTTAGTCTGTTCGTCAAATAAATTTCCCACTAGATTTCTTACACTATTAATAAAAATTTGTGGATTTACCCTGTTATCGCCATAAAACTTCATGTGTTGGTCCAATGATCCTCCACCTGTATAAAATCTGGGACCATCCCCCGTTAAATTCGACATGTTGTATTTGATACTACTAACTTCGCGCTCTACCCTGCCTAACTGATCCCTACATGAGTCCGTTACTTCAGTCATTTTTATATTCATCTCTTCTTCACAAAAACTGCGTACTTCGGACCTTAAATGTCCCACTTCCTGTCGAAGACCTGTAATATCACGCTCATTTTTTTCAACCCTATTTTCTACTTCCCCCATTTTCAAGGTAAGACTATTTTTAAATTCTGTAAATTCTTTCGTCGATTGCTCTATTTTATCCCCTAATTCCTGATTTAATTGGTCAAATTTTCGGTTGGACTCCTCCCTAGCTCTATTAGATTCATCGCTCATTCTCTCTAGCATTCTCATTATCATCTCGTTTCCTTGATCCCCTGATTCCGTCCTCGACTGATCTCTACTGCCTCCAGCTTCTTCCATTTTCGAATTTTTCTCACACAGTGCACTATCGTCACTTCCAATTTCCACTCCTTGACTTCTTAACCACTCTTTTCTCTACATACGTTCTAATCACTCACACACACTCTAAAAATACTCTTAAATTTATACACACACAGAAACTCTCTCTCTCAGATCGCCAGTTTCCTGGAATAAAATCACAAAAATTTTATTTGGAACTCGAGCCCCACGTTGGGCGCCAAAGAATGCTGTGATCCATGTATTAGAATCGAGCCCCTACGAATTGGGCATCAAGAATGCTGTGAAACCACCAAAAAGCTATTCATTACCTTAACTGTGTTGGTCCATTGACTTTATTCTGTTAATCGCCTCGGCTGTTCCTCTAGATAACTTTCATCCTCATACATAAAAAAAACAAACACATTCCTACCACAAACATCAACGTTAACTCTATTTACATCAATATTCACAATACATTAAAATTTCAAAATTAAAATTCAGCATAAATTTTAATATCAGAAAATTTCAAAATTAAATTCATTATCATTTTAATGTGCATCCAGAATTAAAGTCCTTGTAGGATGCCTACTAATTACTATAACAATATATGCAGACCGGAGTCTGAGTACAAAGGGAGCATCTACCACCCCTTTACATTAATTAACCAGGTTCGTCTAATTGAGCTCAAAGACATACCCAAATTTTCATCATACACCAGAACATCAATTTAGTATTGATGTACAGCATTAAAGATTTCTTACGGACTACAATAATAATACATACACAATCTTTTCTATTTGTTTTTATTATTATCAAACCATTCTTTTAATAACAAAGTATTTTGTTTTTGCAATAGATAGGTTTCCATCCATTTCTTCTTTTCTATACCATTCACACATACTTCTTCACCGAGTCGGATAATTTGCTTCGGCTAACATTGTAAAATTATATTAAAATAAATAATACAGACACAATCTTTCTATTGTTTTTTATTATTATCAAGCCATTCTTTTAATAACAAGGTATTTTGTTTTGCACATTGCAGATTATTATTGCTGTGTCTACAACAATGGATGTTATATTTTAAACGGTTGTTGATTTTTAACTCCGATATCTTAGGACAACCTAGTGCAAGCATATCAGTTACAACGTTTTGCATTAGATAGGTTTCAATCAATTTCTTCTTTTCTAAACCCTTCACAAATACTTCTTCACCGGGTAGGATAATTTGCTTCAAATAAAGCGCTATATATGATAAACGCATTCCAGCCGTTGAAAATTCATCCCAAGAAAGACCATGAATATTCTTTGTCACCCAGTCGTTATGTTTTATATGATCTTGGCTCAAACAACTGGACTGCATTGGCAGTTTAAAAATTTGATGCCAAACAACACCTTTCAACAAGTCCAAAACCGCAATTTCTTTACACACAAACTCGTTTTTCTTGTATTTAAATCCCTGAATATCAATTATATACATGTTTGTATGTAAATATATGCAGTAAACTTCGACTAATTAAATTAATATCAGGAGCAATCTCCTTATATAGCAGATTACCACCATCTGCGTACTTTGCCAACCCACTTTTCAACCTATCACAAGAGTGAACACATTTTGAATTGAAACCAGCCCATATGTATTTGCAGCCTCTAAACATAAATCAGAATCCACTTTAATTAAAACACAATTGACTTGAATGCGATATTTTTGCATCTGTCATACTGTCTCGCTAGAAAACCAAATTAAAAACATCTACACACATT
Organism: Platerodrilus igneus; assembly: GCA_036346225.1. Lineage (NCBI taxonomy): Eukaryota > Metazoa > Arthropoda > Insecta > Coleoptera > Lycidae > Platerodrilus > Platerodrilus igneus. Next base: position 782,748 of record JARFIW010001381.1, read on the forward strand.
TTCTCTGCACTTACATTTTTCAGCATACGTGTGTTTTGAAATATGTTCCATTGAAAGTAATATAAAGCCGATCCTAATTCAAAACGTGCCCACAAGTATTTTACATTGAAAGTATATAAGAATTCATGTTTTCACATTTTACATTAAAAGTATATAACGCCGATCCTAATTCAAAACGATGCACGTGTAACTTCTCGCTAGAAAACCGAATTCAAAACAGCTACACACATTTTTCTCTGCACTTACATTTTTCAACATACGTTGAAAGTAATATAAAGCCGATCCTAATTCAAAACGGTGCACGTGTAACTTCTCGCTAGAAAACCGAATTCAAAACAGCTACACACATTCTTCTCTGCACTTACATTTTTTTTTTCAACATACGTGTGTGTTTCATTGAAAGTAATATAAAGCCGATCCTAATTCAAAACGTGCCCACAAGTATTTTACATTGAAAGTATATAAGAATTCATGTTTTCACAACTATTTTACATTGAAATGTTTTCACAACTATTTTACATTGAAATTATATAGGGCCGATCCTAATTCAAAACGTGACAGACGTATTTTACACATGGAAAATACGTCTGTCGCGTTTTGAATGAGGACCGGCCTTATTTACCTACTCATTTACTATATCCTCTTTCACTTTTGATTGAGCAACTATCATAATACTTTTTTCTAATCAGGATTTATTAAATACAATTAATAAAATACTTCTATATTTGAATGTCGTGGGCTCCACTTGCTTTGAAAGGAACTTTTAATATAAAATCAAGAAACATTGTGGTATTGTTTATGATAGCACCGCTGTCACGAAAGCTGATTATATCCATACGTTTAAGCAAAAATCCTTGTAACTGCGCAATTACATAACTTTTTCGTTTATAAGAATTTCAATGTCTTGCGGGTATCCTATAATATTCTCAATGACTGCTTCCTCATAAGGAAATTCATAATTATGTTTAATGTTGAAAACAAGGAATGTCTTGTCACCGTCGAGGAATGTATTAGAGTAAAACGTTGCTACTACCGTGTAATGTAGCATATGTAACTTGTACTCAATCAAGGTTTCAAAACCTTCACTTTTGTTTTCATATTCCTGTTCACTTATATCTATTTTACGGTTATGTAAGTGCCTTCCAAATTTGTCAATTGTCATATCATCTAATTTCTTTCGCCTCACGCAATTCTTCAATGATCGAATTTATTTCGTTGCCGTGACCTGTGTGTCCAGCAGTCTGAGATAAAACTAAAAGTCGTAATCTATCAACAAGTTCATTGGGATCATTGCAATATAAATAATCTATAGCGTTATTTGATACTTCCATTGTCATACCGTCTCCAAGACGCTTTCTATAGGGTAATGTTCTAGGTCTACGGGGTGTTTGGGGAAGTATGTTTAATGTAGAAATTATATTTTTGTACTTATATGAAGTATTACCCTGAATTTGTTCTGTTTCAGAATAATATCTTCTACTAGCATTTGTTCTTTTCACAATATCAAGGTACGACTTTAGATCTTGATGACTGTACCCGACAGGATATTTTTTTAAACAGTAGTTCGTATAATCCAGGAGTACCTTTATATTTCAAATCATTTATTAGAACATTTTCATCATCCAACGCGAAATTCGAATTGCCTATCATAAGTCCATTTGAATCAGGGTTAAACCTAATACCATATTTATGATCAAATTCGTTCTTAACATCTTTAAACATATTGTAAATATATTCTCGAGGTAGCGGATGTAGCTTTTCGAGATAATGTGTCATACCAGGTGAATCGGCAAAGCTTTGAATATATTCCTGGGCTTCTTGTGCATTTCGATTAATTTCTGCTTCGTATTCATTCTCAACATCATCATCATCATCATCATCATCTACCTCTATGGCAGCATTTTTTATATTTGGTACATGCTGAGCAATAACCGGCGAATCAATATAGTCAACGTTCCTTTCTAGCAATTTAGGTTTAATTTTTTTTACACTGCTATGAGGCAGTTCTTCTTTAAATTTTTCTTTCTTTACCACACTTTCCCCATCCAGTTTATTAGCAATAGTTTCTAATCGTGATGTTATGGGTAAGATTGATTCCACTTGGACGACTTCATTATCTTTTAACTGGCGCAATTTGTTTTTTACAATGTTTCTTTTCTTAATTAAAATTCTTTTAAGTTTTATCGCCTCCTTGTTCATTGCGTAAAAGTTTATTGTAATAAAAATTCTTAGATACTAACGATACTTGCGTCTCTCAAGGTTTAAATATGTATGAAGTGATCAAAACCTATTCGGTACCTTCCTTGATCTGGTTCACTATCTTTGTCTACAACTAAGAAACCGTATTTGTCTTGCCAACAAGCAGCACATATTTCACGGAATTTATCATACTTCATGTCAGTATTGACGTGATCGTCATATATGTGTTTTAAGTTTAAATCATCTTGTTTAAATAAAACTAAAAGATTAGCATTATCACGTAGTAAGTGCTTAGGTATACGAGTATAACTTTGACAAAAGTAAAAACTGTCTACTTGTGTATGACGCCCCATACTAAAGTATTCCCTAATGATACCTTGTTTATCGCAAGCTACATCATCAAAAACAAATATAGAATTATTTCGAGCATCAGATGGTGATATAATATTATCAGAACTGGAAAATGTATAATATTTGATCCCTTTTATTGGTCGCAGTAGACTTTCAAGGTATTGATACTTTGGTTGATAAAGTGATTTAGAATAAACATATACGTTTTCAAACTTTAAACCATTAGGATGTTCTATCAACCCAATCATAACGTTGGTTTTACCGTAATTTGATGGACCAACAACTATACATCGAATAGATGAAGGTAGAAGAACGCTATGTTTTTCTTTTTAGCTAAGGATTGCACGCCAATGTCATTATTGTTTATGGTTAAAGGTGTTGAATGTTTCACAACACGCATGTTTGCAAGTACTAAATTCGATTGTAAAAAAAAGTGGAATTATATATAAGAAACGTCGAGTATATAAAGAATCATTAATTCACAATATTTTTATTTATTTACTGCACAGCTTGAGAGGACAGTTGTCCGCTAATGATTACATATAATAATTCTAAAACTACTGGGAACGGTCTATTAAATACTGCAATTAACAGTTTACCATTTGAAGCGCATATTCCGGGTTACAAATTTTGCGGTCCGGGTACAAAACTAATCAAACGGTTAGCTCGGGGAGACAAGGGAATAAACAAGTTAGACGAGGCTTGTAAGGAGCACGATATTGCATACACAAAAGAAAAGGACCTATCTAAACGTCATCAAGCAGATTCAAAGTTAGCTCAGATAGCTACAGAAAGGCTAAATTCTGGTGACTCGTCTTTAGGTGAAAAAGTAGCAGCATTTGAAGTAGCTACCGCAATGAAAGCTAAAGTAAAATTTGGTATGGGTGCCTGTGCATCACTGAGAACAAAAAATATCAATAAAATAAGAAAACTGATAAAGAAACGTAAAATAAGAAGTACGCTAGGTATTAAAAGTATTATCAAACAAGCACGTACAGCTTTACAAAAAGCTAAAGGATCTAATATTATGGATGCAATCAACATAGCAATTAAGGCCGCCAATACAGCAAAACAAAAGAAGCATATTAAATCAGCTCGTATTATATCAATTCCTAAACAGGAGGTTTTCTACCACTAATACCAATTTTACATTGAAAGTATATAAGAATTCATGTTTTCACAACTATTTTACATTGAAATGTTTTCACAACTATTTTACATTGAAATTATATAGGGCCGATCCTAATTCAAAACGTGACAGACGTATTTTACACATGGAAAATACGTCTGTCGCGTTTTGAATTAGGACCGGCCTTATTTACCTACCTAAATGAACTTCATAAACCAGCAAGAATAAATTTCAAGAGACGCAAAGTGACAGTAAAAGGTTTAAATGACCTTCTTCAGACCGATTTGATTGAAATGCTACCATATTCGCAAACAAACAAAGGATTTAAATACATTTTAGTAGTTGTTGATTGTTTCTCCAAATACGTATGGGCTGTACCACTTAAAAGTAAAACGGGTATTGATGTTACTGCTACAATGAAAACAATTTTAAATAAATTTAAAAATCCACCAAGAAATTTGCAGTCTGATTTTGGTAAAGAATATTATAACAAACAGTTTCAATCCTTAATGCAGACATATGGCATAAACCATTATAGTGTTTTTTCTACAAAGAAAGCATGCATTGTGGAACGTGTAATTAGAACTTTAAAGGGAAAAATGTGGCGCTTGTTTAACCTGAACGGTTCTTACAATTGGATAATAAATTTAAGCGATATTGTGAAACAATACAACAATACAGTTCACAATACTATAGGAGTCAAACCTGTAAAAGTTGATAAATCAAATGAAAAAACTATTCTTAAATCATCATTTACCCACATCAAACTTGCAACCAAAATACCAAAATATTCAATTAAAGACAGTGTGAGGATTAGTAAACACAAGGAAGCATTTACGAAAGGTTACACACCAAACTGGTCAAATGAAATTTTTAAGATTAAAAAGGTAAACGTAACCAATCCTACAACATATATATTAGAAGATCAAGACGAGAAAGAAATCAAAGGTGCATTTTATGAAACGGAGTTGCAAAAGGTTAAACATCCAGGAATTTACCTGGTAAAAAAAGTCCTAAGAAAGAGTGGAAATAAAGTATCTATAAAATGGTTAGGCTTCTCTAACGTACACAATAGCTGGATCGATAAAAATAATGTTTGCTAGAAGTTGTTATAATAATAGTTAATAAGGCTAACATTGTAAAATTATATTAAAATAAATAATACAGACAAAATCTTTCTATTGTTTTTTATTATTATTATAAAGGAATTTTGTAAGGCTAACATTGTAAAATTATATTAAAATAAATAATACAGACAAAAGCTTTCTATTGTTTTTTATTATTATCAAGCCATTCTTTTAATAAAAAGGTATTTTGTTTTGCGCATTGCAGATTATTATTGCTATGTCTACAACTATGGATGTTATATTTTAAACGATTGTTGATTTTTAACTCCGATAGCTTAGGACAACCTAGTGCAAGCATATCAGTTACAAAGTTTTGCATTATATATGTTTCAATCAATTTCTTCTTTTCTAGATCCTTTCACAAATACTTCTTCACCGGGTCGGATAATTTGCTTCAAATAAAGCGCTATATATGATGACACCATTCCAGCCGTTGAAGATTCATCCCAAGAAAGACCATAAATATTCCTTGTCACCCAGTCGTTATGTTTTATATGATCTTGACTCAAACAACTAGACTGCATTGGCAGTTTAAAAATTTGATGCCAAACATCACCTAACAAGTCCAAAACCGCAATTTCTTTGCACACAAACTCGTTTTTCTTGTATTTAAATCCCTGAATATCAACTATATACATGTTTGTAAGTAAATATATGCAGTAAACTTCGACTAATTAAATTAATATTATGAGCAATCTCTTTATATAGCAGATTACCACCATCTGCGTACTTTGCCAGCCCACTTTTCAACCTATCACAAGAGTGAACACATTTTGAATTGAAACCGGCCCATGTGTATTTGCAGCCTCTAAACATAAATCAGAATCCACTTTAATTAAACACAATTGACTTGAATGCCATATTTTGCATCTGTCATAGTTTATAACTTCTAGCTAGAAAACCAAATTCAAAACATCTACACACATTTTCTCTGCACTTACATTTTTCAACATACGTGTGTTTTGAAGTATGTATGTTCCATTGAAAGTAATATAAAGCCGATCCTAATTTAAAACGTGCTCACAAGTATTTTACATTTGAAAAGAATTCAGGTTTTCACATTTTACATTAAAAGTATATAACGCCGATCCTAATTCAAAACGGTGCACGTGTAACTTCTCGCTAGAAAACCGAATTCAAAACAGCTACACACATTCTTCTCTACACTTACATATTTCAACATACGTGTGTTTTGAAATATCTTTCATTGAAAGTAATATAAAGCCGATCCTAATTCAAAACGTGCCCACAAGCATTTTACATTGAAAGTATATAAGAATTCATGTTTTCACAACTATTTTACATTGAAATGTTTTCACGACTATTTTACATTGAAATTATATAGGGCCGATCCTAATTCAAAACGGTGCAGGTGTATTCTACACATGGAAAATACGTCTGTCGCGTTTTGAATTAGGACCGGCCTTACCTACCTACTTGCGATGTAGAAGGTAACGCGAAACCATCAGATTACCTCCAAAATACACAACGTACCAAAAACGTTTAAAAAAAATAATGACATCCTTTGGGAGTATAAGTTTCCGGAGCTAAAATAGCCACTATTCGAATCTTCGGGAGAAGACTACTTCGGAGGGTGTGATCGGCAAACTCAATAAGAGAAGTATAAGACCCGGAAACATTTTGCATGTCTGGAATTAAAATGTTAGAAGCATGAAACAAGTAGGTAACTTAAAGATTTTGAAAATCAAAGTGGGTAGGTTAGCATTAGACACCATATGACTTAGCGGAGTTCGGTGGCCAGATGCAGGGGATTTGTAGAGCAGGGACTTAAGGGTAAACCCTACGGAATCGCAAGAAGGTGATACGGATGTGGGGATAGTTATGCGGAATAAGGTGGGACATTGTGTAGAAAACAACTAGCAAAAGAAAGAAAAAATACATTTGATTAGCTTAGAATCTTAACTCCTAAATACAGTAATAATGCAAGTTTATATGCTCACCCCTAGCTGTAGTGAGCAAGAGATGGAGGTGATATACAAATATGTCTAAAACATATTGAGATTCATAAAAGGTCGTGAAAATTTAATAATTACGAGAAATTTTAATGCAGTGGCAGGAGGGAGTAGGCAAGGAACAGTATTAGATTTATTTGGTTTAGTCACGAGAAACAACAAGGGTATTAGGCTGTTCAAATTTTACGACAAAAAACAATTTAATAATCACAAACACATTAGCTAATTTTATTTATTTATTTATTTGTTCCAACGTTTCAGTAGATTGCTACCTGAAATTGAACCAGATCTGGCGCAATTGTGTGTGTGTGTGTGTGTGTGTGTGTGTGTGTTGTGTATGTAGTGTTGATATCCGTGTTACGTTCCCCTTCTAGAAGAAGTACCATCGGCAGCCGGAAATCTTAGTCTTCAAGAAATAACGCTCAACGAATAAGTCATCGGTGGTTTTGCCTTGAGTGATTTTATAGGGTATCCCCCAGGCGACGGTTTGTAAGGGTCTTTCCACGATTAATTGCCATGACCTCCTCTTCATGTCAGTCAGTTTCTTTTAGTATATGTCTTTTAATTGTCGGTAATTTGTTAGGTGGTATGCTTTCTCGGCCGGTGTTAGGGAGTTTTGGTAGTTTTTTCTCGCTTGCTGTGTTTCGTTTTTTAGATTTTGTAAGCGTCTTGTCCATTGAATTGTCTTTGTGTCGTGTATTCTGTTGTTTTGGAAGCACCTGCTCCATTGTCCGTCTAATTGTGTTCGTGAGTAGTTTTGTATACTCGTTGAAGTTTTCGTCTGATTTTATGTCTTGTGGGGGTACACATGTGTCCCTTGGTTTGTTCCAATTTTCATTTCGCATTTTGTATCGTTGTACTTTGGTGAAGTTATGTGGTGTATCAAATGGCATGGTTGTCGTGTCGATGTTGAACGTGATTACGTTGTGGTCAATACACATTAGTTCAACTTCATGCTAGAAGACACATTAGTTCAACTTCATACTAGAAGACGATATTTTCGAAAGATAGCAGGAGCAAAGAGTGACAATATAATGTAAGTAAGAGTCGCTTCATTTGGGGCTACGTTCCCAATTCTGAATCCGAAGATACTACATTGGGTTTAAACGCAAAAATAAACGTATTTCAAATAAATTTGACTTCAAAATTAATCAATTATAAATAAAATGTATAACCTGACACTGAAGTTGATGTTTAAATATTGATATCCCTAGCCGTGACTGTGAAGTGTGTCTGATCAACAAGACACCAGCAAAAAATAGAAGGAGAAGATTTCGTAATACTAGATAGCAGCTGCCAGCTCTGCTTACCGGTGCGAACCGGAAGGTTGGTTTAAAACTATCAAAATCTAGCCAACTAATATTTAGCAATGTGCCGATCTACTGTCGCTGATGACGTACGTGTAGTTTGTGCATAGGGAGACATTATAATGTGAATAAGGGACGCTATACTTGCGGCCACATCCCCATTGCTCCACCCGAAGGTACTACATTGGGTTTAAACGCGAAAATATAAACGTCCTGCAATTTAATCTAACTTCAAAATTAATCCATCTTAAATAAAAATCTAACAACCTGAAACAAAAATTAAAAATGGGGTTTGAATAAAGGTATCCCCAGCGTTGATTTTGGAGTGTGTCCGATCAACAAGACACACGCGAAAGTAAAAATGGAGGGATTCGTAATACCGGATAGCCAACGCCAGCTCTGCTTACCGGTGCGACCTGAAGGGTCGATTTCAAACTCTCCAAAGCTAGCTAACTAATTAAAAATGGATTCAAATTTCTAAGCATTCGCCAAATATTTTAATAGTAAATCCAGCTATTTTGCCTGCTCTATATATTTACAAATTTGTCCTCCCTGGTCTAAGTAATTTAGCCTGTTTCTATCCCTAGCTTTCCCTATCATGCCCTAACTGATTTATATTATAATTACAATCTTTTCTATTACATTTTTCCTTCCTATAAAAATGCTGCCACCAAAAATAGCGGCAGAGCGTCAAAAAAACAATTCAAGCCCCAAAATACGACAACGACGACGACTATGACGACGAGGGCAACAGCGACGGCGGCGGCGACGACGACAAGGACGACGAGGACGCGGACAAAAACGAGGACGGTGACGGCGACGTCGACGGTGACGGCAATGGTAACGGCAACGGCACCGGCAACGATAACGATAACGATAACGATAACGATAACGATAACGATAACGATAACGATAACGATAACGATAACGATAACGATAACGATAACGATAACGATAACGATAACGATAACGATAACGATAACGATAACGATAACGATAACGATAACGATAACGATAACGATAACGATAACGATAACGATAACGATAACGATAACGATAACGATAACGATAACGATAACGATAACGATAACGATAACGATAACGATAACGATAACGATAACGATAACGATAACGATAACGATAACGATAACGATAACGATAACGATAACGATAACGATAACGATAACGATAACGATAACGATAACGATAACGATAACGATAACGATAACGATAACGATAACGATAACGATAACGATAACGATAACGATAACGATAACGATAACGATAACGATAACGATAACGATAACGATAACGATAACGATAACGATAACGATAACGATAACGATAACGATAACGATAACGATAACGATAACGATAACGATAACGATAACGATAACGATAACGATAACGATAACGATAACGATAACGATAACGATAACGATAACGATAACGATAACGATAACGATAACGATAACGATAACGATAACGATAACGATAACGATAACGATAACGATAACGATAACGATAACGATAACGATAACGATAACGATAACGATAACGATAACGATAACGATAACAATAACGATAACGATAACGATAACGATAACGATAACGATAACGATAACGATAACGATAACGATAACGATAACGATAACGATAACGATAACGATAACAATAACAAATGCTCCCAACGACGAAGGCAGTGCTAAAGTATCTTGATGTTACAAACATTGCAAAAAGAAGTTGAAAGCAAGAGGAAGCAGACAACCTTGAACTAATATATTAAACCGAGTCAATCCACAACAGCGTATAGTAATGATGGAACTATATTATAGATTAATGATTGTTCATGTTAATATCCGTCATCAGATTAAAACATTTTATTTTATGTTGTTTATTATATGTATATATGTTCATATGATTTCCCTTGTTTTTTAATTTATATATTTATTTTTAAATTTTTGTTTATTATTACATTGTTTTGTACTTTATTTCTATGGAAGCATTTTGATAGGAAATAAAAAGAAGAATATACTTTATAAACTTAAAACTATATTGTTGCGATCCACTATTAGGCAACCCGTCAAACATACAAACGCCCGGAGCACAGCGTATTCTTCAGCATTCGAGAATCCTTCTACAAAGTTCTAGATAATGAGTCATATCTTAATGCAGGGTATATATAAGGCCGCTTATGAATGTAAGAGTTAGTCTATTCTTGAATGTCTAATATAAATTATATCGTTGTAAAGTAAACGTAGTTGAGTTTTTAGAATATATACATAAATGATATGCTGTGTCTAATGTGCATGCAGCTTGCAGTATACATAAATAAATAGAAGTGTATAAACAAATAGTTGTGTTAGTGTGGTTATTGGACCTAGGGTAAAGAAGCTAGTTTAAGAAGATATTAGTGCTTGTAAATTCATTAGTGTAATAGTGCTTCATTGTTAAGTGGACTGAAAACATCTATAAATAAGGCATATATTGTTAATTAGACTTGTGAACAGTGAGTAATAAAGACCATTATTATTACTTGTTTTAAATTAAAGAAACGCGGTAGTAGTAGCTCGTTACACTGGTGTCAGGCATTTGTGGGGTATATAGTGATTAATTTAAAACACAAGTCTAAAGACATTTAAGTAGTTTATATATGCCAGTTACAAGGAGTCAAAATAAGATGGAGCCAGAAAGTTTAATGAATTTCCTTAAGGATTTTAAATCCGAAATGCAAGTGACACTTAGTGAAAATGCTGAGAAAATGGAGGAGAGGTCGGCTAAACTGGAAGTGACACTAAACGAAAACTTAGTGAAGTCAGTTGAACTGGAATCGACCCTTAAAGAATTTAAATACGGCATGGAAATGACACTTAGTGAAAATGCTGAGAAAATAGAGGAAAAGTTAAGTGAAAATACAGCCACGTTAGAACGAAGATTAATGGAAAGTTCCATTGCATTGAAAGAAGATTTCACTGAACAGGTAAAACAGTTGAGCAAAAGTTGGACAGTAAATTGATAAAATGGAAGAAGATGTGATGAGGCTGCAAGAACAAGTAATTTCACTAACAACGCGGCCACTTGAATTGCCAAGCCAAGTTGTTAATCAGAACATTCCAGAAATAAGAACCACGGAAAGAAGCGAGTCAATTCCGTCTAAATTTAAAGTAAAACCACCTACATTCGATGGTAAAACACCTTGGCCCACATATTTGAAACAATTTGAAGCTGCTGCAATAGCCAACGGTTGGTGCAACAAAGAGAAGGCTATCTCTCTAATAGTGGCCCTACGGGGGGAAGCTCTTAACATCTTACAAACGATTCCCGATCACCAGCAGAATGATTACGGCCTCTTAACATCGAAGCTTGAGATGAGATATGGAGACGCTCACCTTCAACAGGTTTACCACGCACAAGTTAAGAACCGCTCGCAAAAGACAAGTGAAAGCCTGCAAGAATTCGAAGCTGACATCGCCAGATTAGTTAGATTGGCATATCAGTTTCCTCGAACAACTGGCTGTACAAACATTTGTGGATGGCGTTAAAAATGGCGAAATACAGCAAGCGCTAAGATTAGCACGGCCAAAGATGTTAGATGACGCACTGGCTCATGCGCTTGAATTTGAAGCAGCTAAGCAGACATCACACAGAATGAGTCACAAAGTTCGGTCTGCCTTAGAGGAACCTGATCAAGCGCAGAACAGCATAGAGGAAATAATCAACCGTGTGGAAAAGCTTGAAAGACAACGACCGCGGAGATGGGGTCTGCGATGCTGGAACTGCGGCGAAGTTGGTCATATACAGAGACGCTGCACTCAACCAAAAAAACAACCGGTTGAGCAGCAGGAAAACTAAAGCAAGTCGACGTAAGGGGGCGAACGTCGACAGCACAACGTAGTGCCCCGGAGATTATCATCCGTGCTGCATCGTCGATGGGGAGTCTGGACAGCATTTATATCGATGGAAGAATTAATGGTAGGGGTGTCCGATTACTCGTGGATACAGGAGCGACAAAAGCTATTGTGAGACCAGATTTGGTTGGTCGTGGAAAAATGCTACCTGTATCGGTGTGTCTTCGAACGGCAAGTGGTGAGAAAATTTGTACTCACGGAGAGACTGCCGTTATGTTGACAATTGGGGACAAATTAATTAATCATCGAGTGTTGGTAGCTGAAATTACAGAAGAAGTGATCTTGGGAATGGATCTCATGAGAGAATATTGGTTTCATGTAAACATGAAAGAAAATGTGCTTCGGATAGATGATGATGAGATTCCATTTCAAGGTAGGAGTAACCAGACGATGCAAGTTCGAATGATTTGCGATATGAAAATACCCGAGAAGGCAGAAATGATAGTAATGGGATGCCCGGATGGTACGCTCCGGGAAGGACAAGTATGCATGATGGAAGCAACTGAATCGGGAGTGGGTCAGGAGGGACTTCTGATTGGAAGAACGCTGGTAAAGTCTCGAAATATGGTACCAGTAAGGGTGCTGAACATTAATCCCCATACAGTGACCCTGAAGAAAGGCATGATTGTGGGAAGTTGCATTCCAGTATGTCATATTAAACGTTGTGTGGACGACACGAAAAATAAACCAACCAACGGTTGCTCACAGAAATTGCTGGATATGTTGATACCCTCGTGTCAAGGATTAAATGGCGACCAACTGGGCAAGGTAAAAGAACTGGTCGGACGATATCGAGGTGTGTTTGCACTGGATGATAGTGAGAAAGGAAGGACGAATGTTGTGCAACACAAGATCAATACTGGAGATGCGCAACCGATAAGACAACACCCCAGGCGGCTTCCTTTGGCAAAACGTAAGAAAGCCGAGCAAATTATCACCGATATGGAAGAACAGGGAGTGATTGAACCTCGAATAGTCCATGGGCATCCCCGGTAGTGCTTGTCAAGAAAAGGACGGGTCGACAAGGTTTTGTGTAGACTACCGGCGGCTTAATAATGTGACAAAGAAAGACAGCTATCCTTTGCCCAGAATTGATGACACCTTAGATACTCTATCCGGATCTAAATGGTTTTCGACCTTGGACTTGAAAAGCGGATACTGGCAGGTAGGCTTGGAGCCAAACGATAAAGAAAAGACTGCCTTTACAATTGGAACTGGATTATGGCAGTTCAAGGTCATGCCATTTGGATTATGCAATGCTCCTGCTACTTTTGAACGATTGATGGAGTCGGTACTGCGTGGACTGTCCTGGAAGACATGTCTGGTGTACCTGGACGACGTGATAGTGTTAGGCCGGTCTTTTGAAGAACATCTTAAGAACCTAAAGGAGATATTCCAAAGATTACGCGGGCAAACCTTACATTAAGCCCCAAGAAGTGCCACCTATTTGGAAAAGAGGTGAAATACCTAGGACATGTCGTCTCAGAGACCGGAATAAGAGCTGACCCTGACAAAATAAAAACGGTACAAGAGTGGCCTACACCAGCAGATATACACCAACTACGCAGTTTTCTAGGATTGTGCACATATTACCGACGTTTTATACTTGGGTTTGCGAACATTGCCAAACCGTTAACAAAATTAACCGAAGATGGACAAGAATATGATTGGAATGACGACTGCCACAGAGCATTTGAACAACTGAAACGGCTACTAGTTACAGCACCAATTTTGAGTTATCCGCGGATGGAGGGAAAGTTTGTGTTGGATACCGATGCCAGTAACACAGCTATAGGAGGCGTTCTTTCTCAAGTGCAGGACGGACAAGAAAAGTTATTGGGTATTTCAGCAAGGTCTTGTCGCGGCCAGAAAGGAACTATTGTGTGACAAGAAGGGAGCTGTTGGCCGTCGTCAAATCCGTAGAGCACTTTTATAAGTACTTATACGGCCGTAAATTCCTGTTGAGAACAGACCATGCCGCACTGAAATGGTTACTGCAGTTTCGAAATCCTGAAGGGCAAGTGGCAAGGTGGATAGAGCGGCTGCAGGAATATGACTTTGATACGGAACATCGTGTAGGAACTAGCCATCGGAATGCAGACGCTCTATCAAGGAGACCTTGTCCGATGGACTGCAATCATTGCTCCAAGATGGAAGAGAAAATAAGTGTCATCCATAGAATGACGGTAACCGATGATACTTGGCAACTCGAAAGAATACGAGAAGACCAGGAGAATGACGTCGAATTGGGACGTATTATTGAGTGGAAAAATAGAGGACAACGACCAGCTTAGGAAGAAATTAGTATTTCAAGTAGGAGCCTGAAGGCATACTGGTCACAGTGGGACTCCTTGATGATGGAAAATAGAATCTTGAAACGACGCCTGGAATTTGAAGATGGCACTGAGAGACTTCAAGTGATAGTGCCGAGAAGCAGAGTGCATGAAGTGTTGCAGCACTTGCACGATGGTATTTCCGGAGGGCACTTTGGCGTGAAAAGAACTCTCGAAAGAGTGAGAGAAAGATTCTATTGGGTGAACTGCAAAGAAGATGTGAAGGAGTGGTGCCGGAAATGTGAATTGTGTGCCTCTGCAAATGGCCCGGTCTCAAAACGGAAAGCCCCAATGAGACAGTATAACGTGGGGAATCCTTTTGAAAGGGTAGCCATTGATATAGCTGGTCCGTTTCCTGAATCAGAGAAAGGAATAAATACATCTTGGTTGCAATGGATTATTTTACCAAATGGCCGGAGGCATATGCTATACCTAACCAAGAAGCCGAGACGGTTGCAGATGTACTAGTGAGGGAGTTGTTTTGTCGCTTTGGAGTTCCGTTGGAATTACACTCCGATCAAGGTCGGAACTTCGAATCAGCGTTGTTTCAAAACGTCTGCAAGCATCTTGGAATCAGGAAAACTAGAACCACGCCACTTCATCCTCAATCGGATGGAATGGTTGAAAGAATGAACAGAACGTTAGGAAAGTACCTGGCCAAAGTTGTCTCTGAACATCAACGGACTGGGACCAATATCTACATTTGTTCCTACTGGCGTACCGATCTTCGGTACATGACAGCACAGGATACTCGCCCGCTTGCGTAATGCTAGGACGTGAATTGCGGCTACCATGTGATCTTCAGTTTGGATTTAAACCTGGAGAAGAGATCGCCGGTGAAGATTACGTTAGTAAGCTTCGTGAAAGATCAAATAGTATTCACGAAAACGTCCGAAAGAATATACAGGCAGCAAGCGATCGAATGAAATCACAATATGACACGAGAGCTCAAGAAGGTGGTTATCAACCTGCAGATTTAGTGTGGTTGTACAATCCACAAAGAAAACGTGGATTGTCGCCAAAACTACAAAGACAATGGGAAGGGCCGTACGAAGTGTTAAAAAGGATTAATGATGTAGTGTACCGGATCAGAAGATCCCCTCGTGGTAAACCGAAAGTGGTACACTTTGACCGTTTAACACCCTACACTGGCAACAACCAGGAAGACTCAAATAATGATAATGGTGTTCGGCAAGTTATTAATCATGAGCCAAATGCAGATTTTGAGAGCTTTATGGCGGCGTATGGTGGTTCCGCTAAAGCGAGATTTGGCGTTGTTGTTGAAAACAGCAAGATCTGTTTAGAGCACCAGAAGAGTATTCCCTTGCACATTGCGTAGCTCAAGATTTGGCAATGTCAAGGGAATAGCTGTTGTTTTCAAGAAAAGTTTGGATGTGTGGATGAATTAGTACAACAGCAGCCAACTGTAGGAAAATCTTTGGTTCTTCAAGATAAAAATCGTTATGTTTACTATCTGGTCACCAAAAATTCTTCATGGCAGAGACCTAGTTATGGACATCTATGGGAGGCTTTGCTAAATCTTAAGGCGCAGATGATGGAAAATGGAGTAACGAGACTAGCGGTGCCCAAGCTGGGCTGTGGACTGGATCGCTTGGATTGGAGGATAGTCCGAAATATGCTAGAAGTAGTTTTCCAGGGAACCAACGTCCAGGTTCTTGTTTGTTGTTATCAACCGGTTGCCTACCAAGACCATGAAAAGAGTGTTGACTGTTACTTCCAACGACGCGGTGGATGCACCAGAGGAGATAGCTGCCGATACCGTCACCAGTCATCGAATTGGCGTCAAGATGGATTTACAGTTACGAGACGTAACGGTTTTAAAGAGGGGGCAGTGTTGCGATCCACTATTAGGCAACCCGTCAAACATACAAACGCCCGGGGCACAGCGTATTCTTCAGCATTCGAGAATCCTTCTACAAAGTTCTAGATAATGAGTCATATCTTAATGCAGGGTATATATAAGGCCGCTTATGAATGTAAGAGTTAGTCTATTCTTGAATGTCTAATATAAATTATATCGTTGTAAAGTAAACGTAGTTGAGTTTTTAGAATATATACATAAATGATATGCTGTGTCTAATGTGCATGCAGCTTGCAGTATACATAAATAAATAGAAGTGTATAAACAAATAGTTGTGTTAGTGTGGTTATTGGACCTAGGGTAAAGAAGCTAGTTTAAGAAGATATTAGTGTTTGTAAATTCATTAGTGTAATAGTGCTTCATTGTTAAGTGGACTGAAAACATCTATAAATAAGGCATATATTGTTAATTAGACTTGTGAACAGTGAGTAATAAAGACCATTATTATTACTTGTTTTAAATTAAAGAAACGCGGTAGTAGTAGCTCGTTACAATATTATTTTATAAAACATTGAAACAGATCCAATTAAATTTATATGAACGTGTATCAAAATAATTGATTGGATATACGATTTTTCGCTTTATGGACAACTTTTCCGGAATGCATTTAGACTGTAGTGGGACATTTGTGTGTATTCCAGTGCTCTTTGTCGTCTATATCGTCCACCACAAATAATAATATAAAATTATGGAAATATGGTATGCAGCCAAATAGAACATCGGTCAAAACTTCATTCTCATAGAGATTTAGAAAACACGTCTTTGATAATGGAAAATTTTCAATTGTTCTTTTGTATCATATAAAGGTAAATGTTATTATAGCTATAAACATAAGTAAATAGTGTTCGTTCACATTCTGCCTCAGGCTTGGCTTGATATGATATTACAGTTTCTTGAATGTAAGAGGTAAACCATTCTCTGTTCTTAAGTGATGTGTTGGATAATATACTAAAGGCTCTGTGTGTCTGAATTTATTTCCACTTCAAAATTTGAGATTATGTAGATTATTGCCAGTTTTGAAACAAAATGGCCATACAGTTCACCTGTAAACACAACAAGATATTACTTTCTAGCTAAGAAGATTTTAACTAAATTATATCAAAAATATTGTACGAGTGCAATTTTTATTACTATAGTAGAAACCACGAAAGAAGATACCTGCGTCATGACTTATAACTGTATGTATTAAGTCGAAAATTTCAAGTTAATGTAGCATCTAGTTCATAAATACCAAATTAATATCAGTTGTGAAAAATATTTTATTTTCACACAAGTAGTTGCTTTTACTACTTAAAATTGTCGTCTTAATACTTTAAGGGTTTAATAAATTCAATTAATATAAATGCAAATATATATCAAATAAATATATCGATTGGGCAGTTTCCGTAGCCCGTCGCTGATCTAGAAACCGCTAGGAAGCGAAGTTGCAAATAATATTTTATTTTCAAACAGATCGTTTCTTTTAGTACGTTAAAATTATCGTACTAATAATTTACGAGTTTAATAAATTCAATTAATATAAAAGGCATTCTCAAAAATTGAATTACACCTATTAATCTGAATAGAGAGGTAAAATAACAGAAATAAAGTGTTACTGACACCTACAATTGAAATCTGTCTTGTTACGTTAACTTTGGCAACCGTGCTGTAAAGCAAAATCAAGAATTTGGTTTGGTTGTGTTGACATTTTAATAAAATGACATCTTCGCCAAACATATGATTTCATTATGCATTTAAAGTTTTAAACGATATTTCGTTTGCGAAAAACTAAGAACGATAATACTACTTTAAAGTATAAATTTTATACCAAAAGTAAGGTTGTGATTGATATGAAAATGCATTTCATGAAATTAACATTACCCAAGGTAGAATTAAAAATTAACATAGAAGTAAATTACCAAAGATTTTATTACAAATTTGCTATAAAACACATGAGAAAGAAAGTTGTTTAATGATTAAACAGAATAGTAAAAAGCATTTTATTTATTCTTCTCCAGATTCAGAACTTGATTCTGTAGCTTCACCAAGTTGTGTTATAAGGTTGTCAACGGTTATATCAAGTACCTTTTCTCTTTCGATCCGCATCTATAACGGCGTTAGTATGATGGATACACTCTTTCCAAACATCTGCGGAACACTGATTTAGTGCTTCTTTCCAAATTGCTACGACTTTATCGTCACCATATTTAACACTTCGTTTATACTGTCACTAATCCTGCAAGTTATGCAATTTTATGTACCCGCTTGTGTTATGAGTATAAGCTAAGAATTCTGTCTGTTGGTTTAAACGTAACTGTGTGGGGAATAGATGAGCATTATAGTATCTTGTGCCTTCCCACTTTACCTGTTCTGTTCCATTCGATTTCTGATAAGAGATGCACGGAGTAGTACATCTAGTTGTTAAAATAATTTTGCTATTGCTTGGAAAGGTGATCCCATTTTGCAAGAATTGCATCTCTGGTCAGGGGTAAGCATATTTGTTCACCTACATTAACTTTGTTCTAAGGGATATCTGTTTTTAGCAATTTATTGTACGCTTATAAGTACCAAGCGTGTTAGGTGTTGAACGATGGTTTGACATATGTACTTCACAGTCGCTTCACTGTCGTCCGAAATTTATAGAATTGACAAATTCAGTCAATTGTGTTTTGAATAAGAATTTATTAAATTTCAAAAATTATGCTGAAGGAATCTACATGTTTGGATCGTACGGCATGTGGTGTTCAGAGCAGCTATTTGGCGGTCGGCCATGAGGTTTTGGAAGTGCTAGCCACTCCAGCTGTTACCTTGTGCAAATGGATCGCCTAGGGTCACGGACATAAATATTAATTCTCGCCCAGGTATTTATGTATCTATCAATTGATAACGTAATCCTGTTATTAATTTGTTATTTTGCAAGGTTAAAGTATATTAGCACTTAACTTAATTTTAATTTCATGATTGAGTAAACTTATTTAGATATTGTATATATTCTTCTACTTGATTTGAGCGCAATTAAAGTGGGGTTGACTTGATAAATTTAAATTAAATAATGGTGACCAGTACTATTGTTAATTTTATTGGAAAATAATTAACTTTGATAAATATCTACTTTATACAACTTAAAGCAACTCAAACAAAGCGCTATTATTTTTTTGTAAATGTTAAATAACGAAATAAATGTTGATTGATTTCTAGTTGTTGTCTCATTAAAAACTTATTGCAAGATCATTATTCTCTGTAGTTTTCTATTGTTGGAATAAGTACAAAGAACCCCGATTACAACCCTGATGATAAGGTCTACCCTTGTAGTAACAGAATCTTTTAGTTTAAAATGCACAGTAAACTCAACGAAGGTAGAATAAATTTAGTTTTCTTTATTATATTACAGAGGTATGAGTTAAGGTGCATTCCGTTTCCTTGTTTTAATCAATATAAAACCCGATCTGATAAGGGAGTCCATCAACTATAAAGTTACTAATGAGTTAGATAGATTACAAATAGGTTACACATAGCCATCACGACCAATATTTTTGTTATGGTATTGGTTAGTATTAGCCCATACCATCTCAATCGCATTAAATTCACAGTGGTAAGGTGGCAATCGCAAATCTTCGTCCACGTGATTGTAGCAATTCGTCGACCTGACAGTGTTTGCTTTTGCAATGCGACTTAGCCAGTGCCGACAGTTCAGATTTAAACATATGCTCGTCATATTGTATATTGTTGCTTATCAGCCACTGTTTAATTGCATCTTTATTCCATGCCGACGATGGTACTTTTTCAACTAAAGTTGAATGATATGACGCATTATCCATAATAATGAATGACGGTTCTTCAAGGTTGTTTATTAATTGGCTATCCACCCATTTTAAAAACATTTCACCATTCATCTCACCTTGATAATCCTCCTTCTGTGATTTTGATGCGAATATTAATCTAGCATTATTTCCAAATGCGTTAGAACCACCATGTAGAATTACAAACGTTTTCCATCATAACCTCCTGGTTTACGAACACTTTTTACATTATCATCTTGCCTTGAACGTCTTGGATTTTCTTTAGAAAATAACCATGTTTCGTCGATAAAAACAACATCTCGTTTAACCTGCGATTCCATATTTCGTTTATATGCCTTCAAAAATTTCAGCGTTGCTTCGACGATGGACGGTTTTTCGATTAAAGCACGGCAGTTGTCTTCTTTCTTAAACTTAAATCCAATTTTATGGAGAGCGATTTAAGCTGGTATTACTTAGAAAAATTTTCTTTTCTCGAAGTTCCACATTTAGGGTTTTGACTGTAACATGTTTCTCTATAATAAAGAAAAATGTGTTTTTTTTAAGTAATTGGACAACTGGTTTCACTTTCTTTGAGAATACATATCATATAATGTATTCCTGATGCTCATTTTTACACATTCAGGAAAGTCAACCGATTTTTCTTTTTTCCTAAGTCTTTTCTTTCCAGGACTACACAAAATCGGATTTTTTTACAGCGTCCTTTAATTCTACTCACAGTAAGCATGCTAATCTTCAAGGCGTTTGCAACTCGCTAAAGCAATATAGATTTTATGAATATGAAAAATTGTTTTTATAATATACTCTACTCATGCACTGAATTTAAAGAAATTAGAGGTCCACCATTATTCTGTTCGTGCTGGAAGTACTCCAACAAATGTATAACTAATTGTTGGGCTTGTGAACCCAATTTCCCTTTAGCCGACATGATACAGCTATTAGTTTTAATAAGAACTCGCATGTGTACTGGATGTTGGCCGGAACAATAAAATGTCCTCCGATTCGCACGAGGAAAAAGGTATCGTTTCACGCAAGTACCGAGAGTGCCTACTTTGCATTGTTATAGGAAGCATTCATTAAGACTGTGATTTGCAATTTTCTCTAATGCCCACAAGGTGTCAGACGGCCATGGCCGTTGCAGGACAAGTGAAAGCCAGAGATCACATCAAACCACATACTTACTTTAAACATATCTTGAAAACGTTTATCTGTTACAGAATGTGGATTCTCGGAATTCCCCAAATTATTGTTTTCTTATTAAAAACTCCAAACGTTGCCTAGTAAGTGAAAAGAACCTTATCAAGAAATTTTGGTTTTGCATCTTGATTATCTTGTAAAATTTAAGTAAATCGTGTAGGCGAGCTGGTAAATCTCGAAGTAATAAATTCTGAACAACAGTATAATTAGACAGTTTTCCTTTCTTCAAAATTCTACAACTAGACGGTTAACTCATTCGTGTTGCCGATTAATCGACGAGTGCTCAGATTTGGATTTTCCGAAACACGGATTAAAATCGTTTGTTCTTCATCAACGACATTTGTTTTTGTAACGTAATTGTCATTCTTAGGACAAAAAGATTCTGTCTCGCCTAGGCGGTTGTAAAGATTTCTAAAGAGCTTATCATTAGGTTGCCTTCGATTTTGGTATAGTTGTAGATATCTTCAAAACGCCTACTACTAAAATTTGATTGAGCATTTCTGCAAATCATATCATACAATTCACTGCTGAAAAACAAATTATGCAATGGCATTTTTAACTAGTAACTATGGTTTTACTACAAATAAATACTAAATTAGAAAAACAGAGGTTGTTGACAGTTAAATGCTGACACAGATCTACTTGGTAATTTGAAAGCATAAAGATTCCATTAGCAAAATACATTGAACGAGTAAACCCTAATAACTCAAAAGAAAGAGAGTTACATAAATTAAACAAGAGTAGCTTTTTTGTGTAAAATAAAACGACCTTGAATATTTTTCATTTATTTCAACTATAGTACAACAGACGAAAAGTTATGTTTTGATTTAGAGAAGAAGCGGACTCTAACTAGAGCCCCTACGACCGATGCCGAAGTAAATTTCAAATTCTTAATTCTCATGCAAGATAACAGCAAATTACAAATCTTCAAATTGATCTCATAAAAAATTCTAAATTATTTAAAAATTTGAAAATAAATTTTCTACTTCAAACACCCTCTATCTCTTAAACGAGCAACGTTGCTATAATGTATGTTTGGTTAAATCGTAATAATTGGTCTCCAGTGCTTCTACTTTAGAGATTGTCTATTGTTAGTGCATGACCCTGTATATAAATTTCTGTTAAATTAATAAATCCAAAAGAGACATTAAAAGAGATTAGATAAATTTGCGTGTTGCTTAACAATAAGAATGTGATCAGCGGTTTCAACCCTTTAGTTCAAGGATTAGTTCCGAGCTGCCTACAATTTGCTAAGGTTGGTAGAATGCCATTGGCATATACACATCCAGCATTAATTTAATATAGCGGATGTGTAGCGTTGCAGTGTGCGAACTAGTAATCCGTTATTATATTCGGCCAAGTCGGTTTAAACCATTGAACCACTGTACAACATTTTTCCTAAAAATTGCAGGAACATCAAAGAAACAATAAATATAATAAGTTGCTCTACTCATATCAAGAGTGTGGTCCGTGTTGAGATAAACAAATCAGCAAGGCTATAGTCTAGAACGAAAAATCTGGTTGAATGCTGGGGTATGTTTTTCTTCATTTTCCTAATAAACAAATCTGCACGCACACAAAAATTTTCTCATTCTCAAGTGCACTGATCGCAATTAGAAACGTTACAACAAAATCGTACTTGCTTAACAGGACCGCGCACTAAAGTTCATACGATTGCTCCTACAGCAATTTATACAATAGACGAGACTTAATAAAAATCACAATTGAAAAGAATACTCACCCATGCAGCTTCTAGGCCCAGCTCCTAGTGGCAAATAAACATCCAAAGTTAAGTTGTGGCTGTTTTCTTCAGAAAATCTTTCCGGATCGTATTTTGTAGGATTTGGAAAATATTTAGGGTCGCCATGTAAACCATGCAGAGGAATAATAATGGCGGTTCCATTTTCTATTCTTAACCCTGTCTCAGGAATTTCATAATCTTGTACGGATTCACGTAATAGGTAGGGCGAGAAAGCGTGCTTCCTTAAAGTTTCTGTAAACACATTTTATTAATCTTTGCACACATTTTATAGGGAAGATAGTAAAAGTATAATAGCTATTGATTTAAAAAACTTCATACCTGATTTTAAATGCCTATTTCTAAAAATGAGGAGTTAAAATTTTTTAAATATTTACAGTGTATTAATAAACTGTTAGTTGCTTCAAAGCCCAATATAAAAAATGCTTCTAAAGCATTTCTAAAGGTATTCCTTACTGCTAGCAAACCCCAAACATTTTCAAGATTATTTTATATGGATAATTGCAGCTGATTATACAAACAGTAATTTGTTACTAAATAATCTGGACTTTCAAACGCAACACTAGAACTAATACATTTCCTTTACTCAATATGGTATCTGTAAAACTACACACACACACACACACACACACACACCACACACACACACACACACACACACGCCTGCACGCACTAACGCGTACATACTCGCGCACACACATACACACGCACATGAGCACGCGCATGAATACACTACATATACGCGCACGCACGAGCCAATAGCTCGATTAAAATTCCCAATAAAGTTTGTTGCGTTCCAAACCGTACTTTTAAAATTTTCTTCATTTTACATAGTTATTCATTATGAAAATATTAGGCTACCATTAATGTACAAAGTTATAGTTAAACTATGCAACATCTACTCGTACTTTGCCCGTAGATAATTTAGAGTATTGTGTTTGTGTGCTTGAGCAATTTTGGTATTAAACTTAAAATTTCATCTCCAACGCACAGTGCAAGGACTGCTTGCTGAAAGAATAGGGAACCAGAAACGATAACACTGCCCAAATAGACCGCAACAGAAGTGATTTTTACATCGTTTTCTTCGTTGCCGTGGTGGCAAATTAAGAAAAAGCTGCGAGAAAGATCGATACAACAGTGGCAGGAGAGGTGCAACAACCCTGCCACGGGCAGATTGACGCACTAATTTATACCGAACAGAGAAGCTATAGAAGATGGAGGTAAAGTTCGATCACGAAATGGTGCAGTTAGTAACAGGGCGCGGGGCTCTAAAAACCTACCTGCAAAGATTGGGGTTGACCGAGAACAACTACTGCAAATGCGTCGAGGGTGCAGAAAACGCTAAGCATGTGCTATTTCACTAGCTACTAGAGATGGTTAACAGAGGGTTGTCGGACTGGAAACTAGCTGTCGAGGTGCTTAGAATGGACTAAGGGAACGGCAGAAATCCAAGGAGTGTCTAATCAGAATGCGTTATGGGTAACCTTAATAGAATTTGCGGGAAGGATCGCAAAAGTGGACGCCGAGAACCAGGTGTAAACCAGAGGGGGGGGGGCTACATTTTTGGGTAAGAGGTAGTTTAGTTTAGAAGACTTGACATAAATTTATTTTATGGCGCGAGATAGGTTTTGGGCCCCTTGGAGCTTCTTTTTAAAAAGGTTTTCTTCCAAAAAACTCTTTTATCAAATTTATTTCTACAGAAATTACAAATGGTTTCAAAAAAACAGGTACGTCATATTCATTAACGTATTAAATCAAAATTATTCAAAGTTATTATTCACTAATTTAAATTAATTAAAACTAGGATGAGTAGCTTGTACAACCAACAATGTTAAAGTTGTGAAGCTCGAGACTGACTGGCCATCTTGGGCTCTTTAGGGTATTTATGCTATCCCTGCTCTTACATCACTTTGTGGGAAATGCAGATCTCATGTGTGCTATTTCTTGATACAATACAAAGTATTACACTTTAATAATTTTAATTCTAATAATTGTTGTTTTATAACCTACTGTGACCTGAACCTGCAGTATCATGTTACGTCTGTAATACAAAGTAACTGTTTCCGTTCTCATGCCTGGTTTATGAAAATCCATTAACCTTTTATAATGTGTCCTTCAATTATAGAATGTAACAATCCATAACCTTAATAGTTTCATTTGAATATATATATATATATATATATATATATATATATATATTAATTTGAGGGATATGTAACTCGCAATATAACTTAATTTACAAAAATTAACAATAAAAAAGTACAAAAATAAAACCCAAAAACAAAACACCTAAATATCTACATATGTACGATGAAGTTCACTGTAAATCAATCATTGCCTTACATAAACGCGCGAAATAAAACACTGGGTATCAAATCAAAACTTTAAACATCGGGCTAATAGGTAACAAAACTAAATCAGGAAACCTAATTATCTTAAATTAATCAAATAAACCAACTAAACTAAGGAACTAAACTAGAGTGAAACCGCACATGATCACACGACTTAGAAGTAATAGCGATTGTGACCCCCCCAGGACATTTAATGCATACCCACCAGTACTAGAGCAGTGCATACCCATTTTCCCTTACCAGTAAGATAATTAGATGTATTCAGACTATCTATCATATCTTCGCATCCTAGAGAAATTTATATTTGAAGTATTTATAAATATTGTGGTGGTTGTACTGGCATAAGTCTTGATTTGAATTAATAAATATATTTTACAATTAATTTTTAACAAACACGTTTCAGTGTGGTGGTGGTAGCCAAAATAATGCCTATGCAAACATAGGTACTGCATTGTTGTATGTGTATTAAAAACAGGACAGAGCTTTTCATAAAATCGAATATGTAACAAGATGGACCCTTCATATAGCACCTGTAAGCAGAGTTGGCGGCTGCTATCCGGTATTTTGGATCTTCCTTTTACATTTGCTAATGTTTTTTTGATCAGACACACTACAAAGTCAATGCTAGGGATACCATTATTTAAACTCCAACTTTAGTTTATACATTATATTCCTAATTCATTAATTTTGAAGCCAGGTTGATTGGTAACTCGTTTATCTTCGCGCATAATCACAATGTAGTACCTACGGGGGGAGCATTCGGGACGTGGCTACAAGTGCAGTGGCCCTTATTTACATTATTCTGTCTTGGGGTCGTGGTCAAGGGTATTTTAATGCGGGAGAGCGGTTACACATTGCTACGTGCAGTTCCTGCATTTGATTATTTCTGTTCTTACTTAATCATATTTTACATTCAATACTCTCTTTACAGACATTTGAGTATTTATTAAAGTAGTAAAGCCGGTCTGACTTAAAAACAGTGCACGCGTATGTTTTCCATTGAAAGTTTCAATGTAACATACGAGTGCACCGTTTTGAAGTCAGACCGGCCTCTATATACTTTCAATGTAACATACGTGTGGACACGTTTTGAAGTCATACCGGCTTTATATTTCTTTCAATGGAACATACGTGTGTGACTTCAAACACACGTATGCTACGTTGAAAAATGTAAGTGCGTGCAGAGAAAATATGGAGCTGTTTTGAATTCGGTTTTCTAGCGAAGTTATAAAGTAGGTCAGATGCAAAATATCGCATCTAAGTCAATTGTATTTAATTAAAATGGATTCTGATTTATGTTTTTACTTTTGTTTAGAGACTGTAAATACAAATAGGCCGGTTTGACTTCAAAACGTGTCCACACGTATGCTACGTTGAAAAATGTTGTGATATTCTGAATCTGATCTACTTTACAACTTCTCGCTAAGCGGGAATGAAAAATTAGTTGCAAACAGTCTGTCTGTCTTTGACAAATCAGTATATATTTCTTGCAGATAACTGTGTTCGCGTTTTAATAACTACGACTTGTTATTTTCTAAAAGCGAGAACGAGAAATTGATGCAATCAGACTGTCTGCCTTTGACCATTTTTCAACGTAGCATACGTGTGGACACGTTTTGAAGTTAAACCGGCCTATGTGTATTTGCAGCCTCTAAACAAAAGTATAAACATAAATTAGAATTCACTTTAATTAAATACAGCATTCTTTATACAATTGACTTAGATGTGATACTATGAATCTAACCTACTTTATAACTTCCCGCTAGAGAACCGAATTCAAAACAGCTCCACATTTTTTGCATGCACCTACATTTTTTTCAATGTAGCATACGTGTGGACACGTTTTGAAGTCAAACCGGCCTATGTGTATTTGCAGCCTCTAAACAAAAGTAAAAAATAAATCAGAATCCACTTTAATTAAATACAATTGATTTAGATGCGATATTTTGCATCTGACCTAATTTACAACGTCTCGCTAGAGAACTGAATTCAAAACAGCTTCACATTTTTGCATGCACGTACATTTTTTTAACGTAGCATACGCGTGGACACGTTTTGAAGTCAAACCGGCCCATGTGTATTTGCAGCCTTTAAACAAAAGTAAAAAACAAAAATCAGAATCCACTTTAATTAAATACAATTGACTTAGATGCGACATTTTGCATCTGACCTACTTTATAACTTCTCGTTAGAAACCCGAATTCAAAACAGCTTCACATTTTCTCTGCACGCACTTACATTTTTTAACGTAGCATACGTGTGTTTTGAAGTCACACACGTATGTTCCATTGAAAGTAATATAAAGCCGATCTGATTTCAAAACGTGTCCACGCGTATGTTACATTCAAAGTATATAAAGACAGTCTGACTTCAAAACGGTGCACGCGTATGATACATTGAAACTTTCAATGGAAAAACATACGCGTACACCGTTTTGAAGTCAGACCGGCCTTACTTACCTACTTATTAACAATTTCGACTGCCATTTCAGTTTAAAATATCTCAAATTATGTTAAATACTTCAAATTATAATTCAAAGCACTTCAATCTAGCCTACATTGTTATGACATTAAAAATGTGGGGTTTCTATTAAAAACAATGTTCGTTCTCCTAAATAATACGTTTCTCTAATTTTAATACAGAAGTTAAGCAGAACATCCTACGCGTCTTTCATGATTTTCATGGTGTTGGTTGTATATTCCATATCTCGTATTTAGACACGTTATAGTTTAGAACTGTAACTGGGTTTCCCATTTATTGTTAACCGTAGTTTCGTTTATTAAAAAAAAATATAAGTTTTGTTTGTGCCAATTGTCTGGGATGATTCCTTTAAGAAACATTAATTTCGTTTGTGTAAAATTAAAAATGTTCTATTCCTTCTAAAAGAAAAAATATAATTTGGGGAATGTGTAGTGATAAAGTGACGTAAAATCGTAAAAAGCTCGGTAGTATTAGATTAGTTTTCCTGCTGCACCTTCACCGAGGTCATTGGTATTCTACATTTAAATAGATCTCCGTTTTCTTTTTGTTTACAAATCAGAACTATTATACATATAACAAAGCAATTCTAAAATCCATTCATGAAAACTAAACATATTTTGATTGAAGACAAATGAGTTCGTGTGACGATACTTTCATATTCAGTCAAGTGGTGCTAAAATGATTTTTGCTCCATTTATAGCTCCTACTAAGTAATATGTTTATAAAAGAAAGTTTTGCTGAACGTTGTCGATTTCTAATTTATAGTGAAAAATTGATAATCCTGTGTAGTCGAATTAACATAGGTACAAGTATGATGTGCAATATAATCCATCAGATGTCAACTACAAAAAGTTGTTGTGCCCCAATAGTGTTTTATCAGAACCTTCAAGATTACCCTGTGATAGGCTAAAAACAGGAACGTCATGCCAAACTGTAAGGCTTGCTGTTTCTTCTCTGCGTCGTTTTGATGATTTCCATCAAAAAACAGTGGGTCTAGATTGTTTTGTTTAAGTTTTTCAGATTACTCATTGCATAATCGAAGATGGTACGATGTTGAAATTAAACTAGTTTCTCTCAAATCGTTGGAGTATGCTAACGGCGACAGCTGTTGCTAGTTGAGTGTTAATTATAAAATAAGGTCAACATTGACTGCTCATTAGATTTTCTATATAAAAGTTGAACTATTGTTTAGGTGCGACGATATCGAATTTTATACCGCTGCTACGAAGTGCATTTCGGCCAGTCCTTTATTGCTATTGTTTCCTATTACATTTTTTTTTTGTATTTATTTCTCAGGGTTGCTTTTTTGTTTGATGTGAAAACTGGAATTGAAGTTGAAAATTTGGTTGAGGTGACTAAGCAGTGTATTAATTATTTTTGCAAAGAGCTTTGTACTGTGTAAATACCTCGGCATATGTTGGACAGATATTGTTTTCTCTGCGGGTAGGTTTTTCCCTTTTGTAACGTGTTCTTTATTGGAGATTTTTTAAATAATTCTTCATCTCTTAAAATTTTCTTTTTTTTTCTGTAACTCTCTCCACTCTTAGAATTTCTTTTTTGTTGCGGTACTCGGTACGGGCTATTTTCGTTGCGTACGTTACTTTTTTTCTCGTCGGCACGGAATACCGTAATATAATTTTGGTATAACAAATGCTGAGCCTCAATTTTCTAAAGCTTTCTCATTTACTCAACGTTTTCCCCGATCTTTGAGATCTTTATTTCTACTTAACGTTTGGTCCCGAATTATTTTTTGTACACACACCTTTTCGTCCTAATAAAAGTTTCTGTTGTGTCCGTTTTATTATTTCTGTAGGGTTTGCTTTGCCCTGATTTACCAGAATTGTATTTTCGCTGCCAATTCGAGTTCTAATTGAAAGCATGGCGGCCTATTTTATTAGTATTCTTAGATTCTATTTTGTTGCTCTTAACTGTTAATTTTTTGGTAATTAAACTTTTTTCTCCAGATATATTTTAATTTATTCTATTGACTCCATATTCTTTTGAGTTAAAATGACAGATCGGAAAAGGGATATAAATTCTTTACGTAAAAAAGTGCTTACTTTTGAACTATTAATTAGAGAAGTGCCTGGTCGTCGGCGGACACAGTTGTACATACGAAAGCATATCTTCGTTCTTTGGCCAACCTGAAATTAGTTGATAAACCCTTGACTGTTTCGCTCCATAAAGTAAATTCGAAGACAGAATTAAAGATTATTGATGCCAAGTTGGAAGAATGGCGTAGTAAATTTGCAAAATCTGATTCACCCGTAACTACCATTCGCTCATGAATCGTACATGTATTAAAACGCATCAATTTACTTTCCCCGGTAGGTATATCGCCTGAACAACGGGCTTTACGTGCTGAATTATTAAAAAAGTTTCTTACTTTACTAGATCGATTAGAGAACACTCCTTCCGATATATCAAACATCCCTCATTCGGAAAGTTCTAACTCTACCTTATCTAGCCCACTAAGCAAACCTTGTTCGCATCCTGTAGTAAAATGTAATTTGAAATTTAGTAAAGATCGTACTTACTGTACATAACTTTCTTGAAAGAGTTGAAGAGTTCAGGCTAGCTGGTAATGTGTCTCCCAAGTATTCGAGTCAGCGGTCGACATACACACATATTTTTGGTTGAAATATTTTTTTTTCTTTCGTTTTGTCTTATTCTTTCTGATCTTTTGCTGTTCTTAATGTTTCTTTTTTATTTTAGTTTTGCCTCTGCGTTCCTTTTGTTTCACTTTCCTTTTGCATTTCATTGGCTGCTTCTCTTACTGTTAGTTCTCATTCTGACTTCTTTTGATATGTGCTTTCTAGACCTTTCTTATTTTCTTTGGAGACTACAACTTAGTCCATTTTTCGGCCTAGTTAGGGCTATTCTTTTTTTCCGTTGTTCATTTGATATGATTCTTTGTTACCGCTGCCTGAAGTACCTCAATTTTTCTATCAATATTCTTCACGTTCCCTGGCATATTTTGACTTTTGCTGTTGGTTTTCTCCTTCGTTTCTTTTCTTACTTTTTGGTTTGTTCTCACGAGAAACCAATTCTTTTCTTGAGTATTGTTAACTTTACTGTTTCTTCACTACAGATATCCGTCGTCTGATGAGTTTTGCAGTGTTAGGCCATTCCATCTTTGTCCTCGTTGATTACTACCATATCTTTTTCCTTTTTTATAATTCTCTACTGTTTTCACTTGGTCCGGAATATTGATCGAGTCGCATGAAATTTTTTCTCTACTTTTTTCTTTTGTTTCCTGAAACGAATTTTTTAGTAGTGCCTCCTTAATGTACTGCTTGGTCAGTAGCTTTTGCTTTCTGCCTCGATCTTTTAATTTTGATAAGAGAGATTTGTTATTTGCAGTTTCTACTTTCAAGTATTTGCCTTTCCTACTTACATAAAATTTACATTTCTTACCGTATTTACAGTTATTTGAGTATTCATTGATAATTTCAACCGTTTTCTCAATTTAAACGATTACTTATTCATCGCCCTGTACGATTTTAATGGGATGTGCAGTTATAATTTACAGTACTGCAATCTATTTGATTTTGATATAGTGTTTAAATGTGGTATTCGATTATAAGAACATGTGTTTTCGGAAATTTTACAATGGATTTATGTAGGCGTCTTATACAAGATTATTTCTGGCACGCTTATGGTTATTCCGTATCTAATATAAATTAGTATATGCTTTATTTCTATAATTTTATACGAAAGGTTAGGCATCTCATCCTATGCGTCTTTATAGTTTAACAAGTCGGTTGTACATATTTCTTATCTCGTCGTAGGCATGTTGACATACATTCGTGTTTGAGAACGCTACGACAGGTTCTATGGACAGACGTTAATCGGGTTTGTCGTTTACCTTAAGTAGTTCGCTTGTGAAAATGAAATCATAAGCTGCTTGTACGGCATATATCTCGAATGATTCCTTTTAAGAAACAGTTAATTTCGTTCACGTAATATTAGAAATATGCTATCTTCTTTAACAAGATGGCACCTAGAACTGAACGCTTAAGTCACGCCAAACTGTAAAACTTGCTGTCTCTTCACTACATGGTTTTGTTGATTTCCCTCGTGGAAAATTGGGAATGGATTTCTTTTTTAAGCTAAAGGCTACGCATTGCATAGCTGGAGGTGCTCCGGTGTGGAAATTGACCTTACTTCGCTTAAATTGCCGGAACATGATAATGCGATAGCTGTTATTGGTTAAGTATGAATTATAAAATAAGACTAGCATTAGTTGTTCATAAAATTTTCTATATATAAAATTTGGAGTTACACTATAGTATAGGTGTAACGTTATTATCTAATAAGTTTTGGTTACAGCTGCTGCAAAATGCAATTCGATCCGTAGATAAGTTTTTTCCTTTCATTGCAGTCGTCTACTATTACATTTTTTTTTTTTGGTGTTTGTTTAGAAATTACTGCTACGAAATGCTCGTAGGTAAATATATAAATTTTTTATGACCGTTTTTTATATAAGGGTACGTCAAATATTTAAAAATTGTGGTAAACAAGTAGCTGAAAATAGTCCACTATATATTGTGTAGCTGTTTTGTATAATTTTGTTTTATCTAAATAATGGCATTGAGGTTAAAAATTAGTTTGAGGTAATTAAGAATTGTATTAATTAATTTTGCTAAGATTTCCTTTGTACTGAATAGATTCTCCGGAATATGTTTTGGATAAACGATGTTTTTTACGCGTGTTGGTTTCCTTTTTTATAACACGTTTTCTTTGATTTTATTTATTGTTTGTTGTTCTTTTATTTGAATTACTTTACTAGTGTACGGCGGTGACTTTCGAATAACTCAAAAAGCGAGATTTGTGAACTATATTTTTTCTATAGCGTGTTTCAACAAGCAACACAATTAATTAATGGGCATGCACATGACAAACAAACAAAGTAGCGTTTATTTTTTGTACTCACCTGAGTGACGGCAACGATAAAAAAAGTTAAAACCAATTAATAGTTTGCAGCACACGAACTAGGACGGTGCAAACAAAGTGTATAATATCCAACTAACGGCATGTAGCACGTGCACACGGGACGCGGCACATGAACAAAACGAAGCAAACACCAACGCGGTGTGTAACAATTCACAAAACAAGACGGCACTATAAGTACGACTGCGATTTTTACGATAACATTTTCAGCGGCTATTAATTAGCGAGGATATGCAGTTTCTTCAACAATATTTGTTGAGCGGTTTCCAATATTAAGGCGACTTCTTGCTACGGCGGTTCTACAACATTCTTCAAAATGCGAATACTTGAACAAGCTAAGGCGGACTCTTCAATACTCTACTATCTGCGGGATCTACGATACTTCAAGTTAATGCGGGCACTGCACTACTCGTAGAACGATTTCGTTTAGCAAGTTCCTTGGATATTCCAAATCGAATCTGGTGCCTCCGCGCGCGACAGACGCTCACCATTCACAAGGTTAATGTACATCAAAATAAACGCATTGGGGGAAATTTAACTAACAAAAATTTAAATTTACCGCGTCGAATTGAGAACAGCAAGCAAGCCCAAGTAAATAATAAAATCCTAAACTATAAACTATTTACAAGGACGGAACAACTAGATTGTGGTATATTTGTTCAGTTGACTTATGGTTATTTTATGGCTAACTGTCTACAGGTTTTTGCAAATATAAATCGTTTCGTACAACTACCGTTTTTTTGTTTTTTCGTGTTTTAACATTTTGGTCTGATCATATTGGAATTTCTATTGTCTATGTTGGTTACCAGCTATCGTATTAGCTTGTATATAAGATGCGATTCAAAGACAAACGGGCACAAGAAAGAGAAAGCTTAAAGTGGCGGATGTAAGTTAGCATAACCTTAGTCCTTAAATTTCAATCTGATATATCACTTCGATGCTGCGACAACATTGCGGTGGTAATGTATAGTGCAATACAAGTTCTAGTAGATGCGAAAAACAAAATTTTAGACAAATATCACTTTGTTTCCTCAAACTCAATACCACAATAACCGCCATAGATGCAGGCTACCCGACTAATCGATTTTGTGGTGCATCTCGATGCTGTAAAAGAACAAAATAAAAAGTGTTAAAGGTAACTGCACCCTAATTCATAATGAAAAACTAATGGACAATCATTCACTGGCTAATTTTAAAGGAAGTTATGAGAAATGTTTGATTAACACTGTGACACGTAACATTGAACGGCATAAAGATTAAACGCTTGGCATATCGATTTTGCACATTTATGCATTACATAGAAACCAAAAAGGAAATTGTAGTAAGATATAGACTGAATAAAAGCACAATCCTTAAGTTAAAAAACACCCTATATGTTTTTCAATGTAATCTTCGTTAACCTTGATGCACTTTCCCAAAGTATGATAAGTTCTTATATTTTGTCAGAGCGAAGAAAGTTCTTGCATAGCTACTGCAACACTAGGCCTACAAAGCTTACCTAAAATTATCATGTGAAGATATTTCATAGATTGCACTGCTTCGTACGTGACACCACCATATTCTTCAGTGACTTCTAGCAATTCCTTTCTAAGACGATCCTGTATTTCTTTATTAACGCACAATTCGTGTAAAGTAAAAGCAATCAGCGATGCCGTTGTTTCATATCCAGCAAAGAAAAATGATATGGCTTGGGATACCAGTTTGTCACTATCTGATGATATATTTCAATAAAAGATTACTCAAGTTAATAATGATAAATACTTACTGAAGTCGGCGACACCAACACTTACTTCTTTATTTTTAATGTCAAGTAATAGTTTAATAAGATCTTTCCTAATTACACCTGAAGCTTCTCGTTGTTTTATGGTTTCCATAAATGCACCTCGTAAAAACTCTGCAGCATCTGCGTGAAAAAACTTCAACCTAAAAATATCGACAAGAAGCGGTGCAAACGAATACGATATTATGCTAAATGCTCGTTCAAACGTATTTCCTGAAATTTGTCTGCCAGCTGATCGAAATTCACTATCCTCACTTGCAAACGAGTTTACTGATATTCCAAAGGCGTAGAATGTAATTATATCTGTAGTAAATTTAGCTGCGACTTCTTTGGAATCCATACTTTTATCTAAGTTATTGTTAAGGTATATATAGAGATTATCTCCGGATTTATTTGCGTTTGGAAGCATCATTTTCATTTTGACAGGTGTAAAAAGTGAAGATAGTTGTGATCGTAATGTTTTCCATTGAGATCCTTTAATTGTAAAAATAGAATTGCCCATAGCAAAGTCAGCTTTTGGATTTGAGGCAAAGAAACGATTTGGAAATGTACTAAAATCTTTTGTTAATATGCGTTTTATATACACTGGATCTTTGAGTACAAGATACGGTTTGTTTAACATTACAAAACCAAAGTACGGTCCGTCAAAGCTTTTGTACATTTTTTCAATGTATTTGCTCATGCTGTCTCTTCCTAAAAGTATATTTAAGTAGTTTCCAAAAATTGGATATGCGTTTTCAAATGGTACGTTCCTGACTTTCCAATAATTAAAATTGCTGTTTAGATTCTTGCACAGTATGAAAATCAGTAGAAATATTAGTATTACACCGGCTATAAAAATCATCTGTAATGCAAAAAAATATATATTAAAAAGTTTGTAATGCAAACAAGGAGTAGAATTAAGTTGTAAGAAACTTAATCGGTAATCTACATATTTCCAAAAATGTGTTTGCATAATCTCACTTTTAGGCTAAATCTTTTATGTAAAGTTGAACTCTGTTCATAAATTGGTTGCAAATAAATATTTTATTCCAATGTTTTATTAACGCCAATTATATATCCCCCAATTATGTATGTATTATAAAATAGGACCTAATAGGAAATTATTAGAAATTATTAAGAAAGTGCTAAGTGAAGTGCAAGATTGTAATATAAGGACAATAAAAAAGTTTATTAACAGTTCATGAGAACAGATGCAATACTTTGTATCGCAGACGATAGTGACACTGCAGGTGGCAGGTCACAAACGGTCAAGATACCGCAGTTACCAAGAAAATAAGCTTATAACATTGTAACAATGAATAGAATTAAGAATAAGCAGACATGAGCTCTGCAAGTTCCCACAGCCATGTGAGGGGGTAGGGATATCATAAATAACCCGGGAGCTCCAAGGCCCGGCAGTCAGTCAAAATATTCAGCTCTAACATTGCAGTTGCTTAAACTACTCAGAATAGTACATTTAATAGTTATTTTCGACTTAGAGTAAATTAAATCAAGTTTTGTAAAATTCCATAATTAGTGTCTGTTCAAAATAAATTTGTTAAAAAGTTTTGGAAGTGGGTTTTTAAAGACAGCTCCCAAAGCCCGAACCTTAACTGGCGCAGTCGTACGGACGTCAAAAGGTTACTAGGGAACCCAATTTCGAAGAACTGGTGGTCTGGAATTTCAGTTCCAAATTTCGCAGGACCAAAACAGAAGCTGGAGAAGATACAAGAATCGATCAAATCCAGCAGAAACAGAAACTTGGAGGAGATACAAAAATAGATCGAATCCAAAATCAACGTGGACAAAGTACACCCATCGACTGAGTCCATGAAACCGACGAGGAAATGAATGTAAGTTCATTTCCCTAAAAAAACAATTATTTTGACAATTTTATTTGATATTGCTAGTACTAGAACTTTTGTACTATTTTATTTATGTACAGATTTACTATTTCATTATTGCACATTTATGCCATTATTACGAAAATAATTTACTTGACCATTGCAAAGAATTATTTTCAAATTTATTTTAGAAAAAATTGAATTTTTTTTTAAAAAAGACTTGTTTTAAAGGAAAGAGAATTTGTGTTGAAACGAGAGAATTTTTAGTATAGTACAATTATTACAATTATTAAATAAACCAAGAACGTAACCGACGTAAGAATTAGCGAAACAATACGAAAGTTAACTGGCGCACAAAAATAATTTACAAATACCAAAAATAAAACGTAATTAATTTACAATTTAATACCAAAATTTTTGTATACAACGCAACTAAATATAAAAAACGAATTATTCAAACGTAACCTTCAGCGAGCGCCTTCCTATAAATTATAGAAACGCACTTTGCAATCTATTAATAAATTAACTTATTACGAGTTTAAACAAAGCGTGCAAATCTAAACGCGAGATTCATCACTGAATAAATTCACTCAACCGTCGCAACGTTATAATTTAATACGG
Source organism: Platerodrilus igneus (assembly GCA_036346225.1). Taxonomy (NCBI): domain Eukaryota; kingdom Metazoa; phylum Arthropoda; class Insecta; order Coleoptera; family Lycidae; genus Platerodrilus; species Platerodrilus igneus. The sequence continues at coordinate 819,701 of JARFIW010001381.1, forward strand.
ATATATCTAATTATAGTCAAGAACGTTCCTCATAAACTTTACAAAAGCTATTCAAAAACGCACGCAATATCTAAATATAACCTTAGGAAACTTTATAAATATTCACGCTACTGAAAACGCATATCGCAACTGTAAAACAAAAACAATTATAAAACGCAACATTGTTAGATTAAATACTTCAAGACGAGGTAATTAATTATAGAAAAGACGCCTTTAAATTACCACAAACTAAATAAGACCTTTCAAAAAAATCAAATAAAGTATAATTGCATATTGAATTATACCAAAGCATTCACAAAAATTGGAATTACACCTCCAGTAGATTTAAAAAACCTTGTAATTAAAGTACAAAAGAGACATTAGCAGGCATAAATCCGTCAATCCAGATTACACCACCGTATAACTGAGTACAAAGACAAGCAACTCAATTCTTTGAATAACCTAAAACGACTCAAGCTAAAAATAACAAATAACCTGACGCAATCTAAACTAAAAATTAATAATATCAACCAAAGGGTAACAATACAAACCGCAAAATAAATCCCAATTTTTACAAAAATTTGAAATTAATTGAGATCAAAAGAAACTTAATTATTAGAACAACCCTTAACAACAATGAGTTTGGATATGAAAATTTATCTCGAGGCGATTCCCAGCTTTAACGGAAATCAAGCACTTCTAGGTAATTTAATAATAATGTGTAAAATATTTTTGAAAACCTTCTACAAACCCGGAGACAATGAAAGAAAGGTATTACTCCTACGCCTGTTTATAAGTAAACTGACCGGGCGGGCACTATCACTAATAGCTAGTCGAGATGACTTAAAACAACGGGAAGACTTTAAACGCATATTGATAGCATATTTTGGCGATCAAAGGAACCTAAAGTGCCTAGTACGCGACATAATAAACCTTAGAATGGAAAATAACCAATCCCCATACTAATTCGGAATGAAGTGCCAAGATGTAAGAAGTTTAGTCTTAACGAAATTGAAAATTGAAGAACCTGACCAAAATATCAGACCTTTAAAAACGAAAATGTATGACGAAATGGCATTAGACACATACCTAAATGCACTACCAGAACGACTATCAGACAAAATCAAATTCCAACGTCCCCAGAACTTAGAGAAGCCATGAATATAATAATAAAAGAAGAAAATGTAATGTATTACCGAAACAGACTATATAACCGCAACGCAAATAAAAGTTATTCACCAATAAAGACCATACAAGCCGCGAGACAAACAACCACCCCACAAAAATGCACACCATTCAATGCACAAACAAACCAACCACGAAGTAATAACTCACATTTTAATAACGCAAATTTTAATGAGCAGGTCAAACAATTTCCAAAACCAACGTTTAACCCAAATTTTACGAAACCCGCATTCATACCAATATTCAACCAAAACATAAACCAGCAAAGACCAGCATTCAGTGCGAACCCTATTAGAAATACCCCAATGACAAATAACAATAATAACAACCTTAACAGTTATTATAAACCCACATCTATGGATACCTCATCTGGTAACACCAGACCAAATACAAAAATAACGCACATTCGACCAAACAATAACCAAAAACGAAACTTTACATCGGAAAAACTATTTCATTAAGAAGTAGAAGAATTCGACAATGACCAGAATAATTACATTCACCCCAGTACAAACAATGAGCCAAACCATTCAGACAATTACGAACGTGACGAATCATGCGAAAATTATGACGAGGACAACGAAGAAAACGCGTGCTCAAATTTTTAGATACACGATTTATAAACGACCAAACCTAATAAATTTAAATGACATAAATCACTTAGTACTACCCTATGTAGAAACTTAAACTATTAATCGATATCGGATCCTCAAAAACATTAATTAGCCCCCGAACCGTAAAGAAACACTATTTAGACTATGTAGAGAGAGAACCATTTAAAATTAAAACAGCCCATCAAACAACCCTACACCAATTCGTAGCTAATATAACCTTAGCTAGAACATTCAACGTAAAAATGAAACACAAATTTTGTATATTTGAATTCAGCGACAAATATGACGGACTAATAGAAATGGACATTTTAAGCAAAATAGGAGCCAACATTGACATAAAAAACCGTTTATTAAGAACGAAACACCGACGAATCTCCATGAAATTTCAAAATACTCAAACCGAACAGAAATACACGATAGAACCCCGAAACGAGAAAAAAATAAAAATTCCAGTAAATTCAAATGACAAAGTATGAATAATAAATCATATAACATTTCAACAAGGAGTAGAAATCTCAACCGCATTAGTACAAATAAAAGATAATTATGCCACTACGACGATTTTAAACTCAAACGACTACCCCGTAGAACTATTACGAACTAACCCAATTAACGCAGAGAAATTAAATTTTAACGAGATGGAAATAGATGAAAATTTAGAAGACGACTACAACTCCGTAGAAAGCGACGAAATGTTAAGAGAAAATTTAAGTAACATTCGCTTTAATACCTACAACAACCAAGAAGAGCAAAGAGCAGTTAAAAATTTATGTTTTGAATATCGTGACATGTTCCATTGTGAAAGAACACCCCTAACATTTACCAACACAATTAAGCATAATATCGAACTAACCGATAACAAACCGATCTTTACAAGAGCATACAGACTAACTGAGGCAAGCCAAGAAGAAGCTGGCACACAAGTAGCAGACTTATTAGACCAAGATATCATACAACACTCCAACTCACCATGGAGCAGCCCAGTATTAATAGTACCCAAGAAATTAAACGCATCAGGAAAGAGAAAATATCGAATGGTAATAGACTACAGAAAGCTAAACGAAAAAACGGTAGACGACAAATATCCACTATCCAATATAACCCAAATTTTAGATAAATTAGGTAAATGCCGATATTTTTCAACATTAGAACTCGCCTCAGGATACCATCAAGTAGAAATGGACGAAAAAGATGCATTAAAAACCGCTTTCAGCACATCTAGAGACATTATGACATAAACGAATGTCATTTGGATTAAAGAACACACCCGCTACTTTTCAACGAGTTATGGACAATATATTACGTGGAATACACAACGAAAAATATCTCGTGTACCTAGACGACATCATAGTTTATTCAACATCATCAGTAGAACACATAGAAAGACTGACAGAAGTATTTGAAAGACTAAGAAAAGCACATTTTATAGTACAACTAGACAAGAGCGAATTTTTAGAGAAAGAAGTAGCATTCTTAGGAGATATAATAACACCCCAAGGAGTAATGCCGAACCCCGATAAAACAAGTGCAGTACTAAATTACCCCTTACCAAAAACAAACAAAGAAATTAAGGAATTTTTAGGACTTAGTGGTTACTACCTCAAATTTAGTAATGGCTATGCACTGATAACCAAGCCCCTGACACATTGTTTAAAGAAAGGAAATAAAATTGAACACACCCCAGAATTTATTAAAGCTGCAGATAAAATTAAAAGTATATTAACAAATCACCCCCTATTAGGATACCCGGACTTTTCGAAACCATTCATATTAACGACAGACGCATCAAATGTAGCATTAGGAGCAGTATTGAACCAAGCAAAAGTAGATCGCGATAAACCAATCAGCTACGCATCCAGAACCCTAAACGAGACTAAACAAAAATACAGAAATAGAGAAAGAATTGTTAGCCATAATTTGGGCACCAAAGTATTTTAGACCATACTTATACGGACGAATATTTTACATATACACCGATCATAGACCATTAGTATGGCTATACACACTTGAAGAGCCAAATTCAAAATTACAACGATGGAGAATCCGATTAGAAGAATACGATTACGAAATCATATACAAAAAAGGAATTTACAATAATAACGCAGACGCCTTAAGTAGAATACAGCTTAACGCACTGGAAACGGAATCAATTTTAGGAAACATAAACGAAACGGAAATAAGAGAAGATCCAGACAAGATGGACACAATACATTCAACACAAAATGAAGAGCCAAAAACCGCAATTAAAATTTTAAACGAAGCCATCGATATGAAACACAATCGGTTTATAATTACCGAAGTTTTAACCAATCCCAACCCTGTAAAATACACGAAGACGGACAATAAAAAAATATGCCAAATTCAAACAACCAAAGACGACAAAAAAGAACAAATAATTAAAATTCTAAAAGAATACACCCCCGAGAAAAAACGATTTTACTTTTACTCTAACACCAAAAACTTGTATAAACGATTTTCGGAATTAGATTATTTAATAACTCTGGCCCTGAACTCATCAGATGCACAAAAAAGTTAATAACATTAGACGACCCTGACGAAATAAATGTGTAATCCGAAACCAACACGACGGAAAAACCAACCACCGTGGAATTAATGAAACCCTAAACAACTCATAAGGCGATACTATCTTAAAGACATGAAAGAGTTAACTACAGACTCTATTAATCAATGTGAACTATGCGACAAAGCAAAATACGACAGAAAATTCCCAAAAAAATACCCTTAATGTTAACCAAAACACCTGACAAATCTTTTCAAAAATTACTTGCTGATACTCTAGTAGTAGAAACGCAAAACTATTTAACAATTGTAGACGCATTCACCAAAATAGGCCAAGCAATACCAATCACATCCAAAAATAGCATTGACGTAACTCAAAGATTTCTATGGAACACCCGAAACAATAACGTTAGATAACGGTAGCGAATTTAAAAATGAAACTATCCAAAACACTTTAGAACTCCACAAGATAAAAATTTATTTTATAACTGAAAATTACCCTGAATCAAATGGACTAATTGAACGACTACATTCAACCCTGCTAGAACAAATCCGACTACTAAGAATAACTTATAAGAAAGAACACATCACCAATTTAATGTTATACGCACTAATGGACTATAATAACACAATCCACTCATCAACCAATTTTACGCCTTTAGAATTAATCTTAGGACATTCGGTTTCACGCAACCCTTATGACCATACATTATAACAAGGAAGTGCATTAGCAATACGCTAAGAATCATAAAGAAAAACTAAAAGTAACTTATGGCGAAGTAAAGGATAAATTAGATAACGACAAGGAATGTATCACCACAAACAGTAATAAAAATACCGACGCAAACAAATTTTCAATAGGACAAACCGTGTACGAAAAAAATTTCCAAAGTAAACGACATAAAACGGCACCCAGAAATTTAAGCCCTTTTAAAATTAGGAGAATATTGGACAAAACATAGCCGTAATAGACAACGGCAAAATAACAAGATATACCACTTGAAAAACTTAAAACACCCGTACTTTCAGATGGACAATCATCACCCTTACCGTCAACCTTCGCCCAGGTAGAACGGACACCGAAATAGCAATAGAAGATATAAAAAGAACCCCGGTATACTACCAATAAAATTAGGCAGTATGCAGAATACCATAGACTATTGGACATTTGCAGAAAAATTCGACTTAACAGAACTAAAACAAGAATTTCTAACAATCAAAAACAATTATTACTGATTAAAAAAATCAATGGACACAAGAAAATTCGGAAAGGAATACGCAATAAAAATGATGAATTATGACAGCATAATAGAAAGTATTTTGAAAAACATAGAAGATAAATTTTACCGACTAATACCCGCAGAACAAACGGCCAGACGAAAAAGAGGACTAATCAACGGATTAGGAAACATAATAAAAGCAATCACAGGCAATTTAGATAATCAAGACGCAGAACGTTATGACAACGTAATACAACAGTTAATCGAAAATCAAAGCGATATAAAAACCATAATTAGCAACCAAGTATCATTGACTCTATCAACTATTATAAAATTTAACGAAACACTAAGAAACTAGTTAGAAACCAAGATAGTATGGCCAACCGAATACAAACCCTTGAAAATAACATGTAAACTACTATGTTAGGCATGCGAGATTTAATTAGATTCAACACAATATACACCCAAATAATATCAACCCTTATCTTAATTCAACAAATATTAGTTATGTTAGAAAATGCAGTAACATTTGCAAAATGAAATACCCTACATTCCAGTATCATAAAACCAACTGACTTATTAAAGGAATTATTAAGAATTAGATCATTTATAACCAACAGTAAATTACCCTTTGATGTAGTAAAATCGAACATTCTAATTTTTGAAAAAATAGCTATAGTTAAAGGCTATGTAAAGAATAACGACATGACATTTTTAATAGAGATCTCGATAGTAGAAAATAACATTTATAATTATTATCATTTATTTGCTTTTCCAATGAAAATTACTAGCATGTATCAAGTTATCATACCCAAAACCAAATTCCTATCCTTAAATGAACTAAGATATGGTTATACATTCGAAAAATGTAACCAAGTTACACCAAATCAATATTTATACCAATCGTTGACAACAACAACCATTCAAGAAGACAGCCCTTGCGAAGTACAATTATTAAAATTTTCAAATCATTATGAAAACTGTGAAACCAAACCCGTACAAATCACCAATATGAAGATTAAAAAAGTCTACTGCAGTCTACTGCAATCAAGACGAAAACAATTTAGCATTAACCGGAAGCAAATTAATCACCCTCAAAGAAGATTATTATATAAAACTGAAAAATGAAATAATTAGAGTTTACCAAAATCCCGTAGCAACCAAGAAACTCTCAAGCTTACCAGACCTACAAATCAAGACAACGCAAATCGAAGATGAAGAAATAATCCAAAACCCATGCAACTAGAACATCTAGAATTAGACGACCTCAACCACGCCATGAAACTTATGGAAAACTATAAGGAACATTTAAGTGAACTAAAAACGCCCAGGTTACACTACAACAACATAAGTGTTTGAACAATTGTGCTAATCATTTTGACTATTCTATTGATCATATTTATATTTTACAAAATGTATATTAGATACAAGAATAAATAAAACAGTTTTAGATTTAATGAAACAAAGAGAAATAAACAAAAAAATATACCATTAGAAACTATGGATTTTAAGCAATGAAATTAAGTTATGAATTTTAAATATAAAATTAAGAAAGGGAAATCCTTAATTTTTCATGTACGTGGAGAGGGGTTATATATCCCCAATTATGTATGTATTATAAAATAGGACCTAATAGGAAATTATTAGAAATCATTAAGAAAGTGCAACATTATAATACAAGGACAATGAATAAAGTTTATTCACAGTTCATGAGAACGGATGCAATACTTTGTATCACAGACAATAGTGACACTGCAGGTGGCAGGTCACAGACGGTCAAAATACCGCAATTACCTAGAAAATAAGATTATACTATTGTAACAATGAATGGATTAAGAATAAGCAGACATGAGCTCTGCAAGTTCCCACAGCCATATGAGGGGAAGGGATATCATAAATAGCCCGGGAGCTCCAAGACCCGACAGTCAGTCTAAGTATTCAGCTTTAACATTGCAGTTGCTTAGACTACCTAGAATAGTACATTTAATAGTCATTTTTGACTTAGAGTATATTATCTCAAGTTTTGTAAAATTCTATAATTAATGTCTGTTTAAAATAAATTTGTTAAGAAGTTTTGGAAGTGGGTTTTTAAAGACACAGCTCCCAAAACCCGAACCTTAACTCGTCTTGATAAAAAATAGTCGACCACTGTTTTTGTAAATATTTGTAAATAAATATTTTTAAATATTTGTAAACATTTGTAAATATTTGTAAATATTTGTAAATATTTGTAAATATTTCTAAATGTTTGTAAATATTTGTAAATGTTTGTAAATATTTGTAAATATTTGTAAATAAATATTTGTAAATATTTGTAAATATTTGTAAATATTTGTAAATATTTGTAAATATTTGTAAATATTTGTAAATATTTGTAAATATTTGTAAATATTTGTAAATATTTGTAAATATTTGTAAATATTTGTAAATATTTGTAAATATTTGTAAATATTTGTAAATATTTGTAAGTATTTGTAAATATTTGTAAACAATTGTAAATATTGGTAAATATTTGTAAATATTTGTAAATATTTGTAAATATTTGTAAATATTTGTAAATATTTGTAAATATTTGTAAATATTTGTAAATATTTGTAAATATGTGTAAATATCTATAAATCTTTGTGAATATTTGTAAATATTTGCAAATATTTGTAAATATTTACAAATATTTGTAAATATTGGTGCAGAATATTGTAACGATATCTCGTGGGGTAAAGATAACGTGAACAAAAAACTTACTGGTTAGGTATTCTTAGTACCTCCTGACCGAGTGGGTATATGGACACCAAGTACCAACCAGGAAGGGTACGGAATATGGTGCTGTTCCCGGACTAGCAACAGGGTGGGTCGTGAGCGTTGGTAGCACACTAAAAAGAAATATAGTGAGGGCGCCAATTACAGTTGATTGAACCCACAAAAGCACCACAAATCCAATGGACGTACAAGGCAGCTCCTAGACCAACTTGCCAGCGGACTCATCAGTAAACAAACTCGCAAATATAATTACTAACTCCCCAAAAAATAATTAATACGTATTTACATTAGGACGATTTAGGGCTCCAGAATATATGCAATACAACACCATGTGACATATCAACACTTAAATATAGGCACCATTCTATCCCCTTAATATATTCACACTAAACTTAACCTAATTAATAATAAGCAGCTCAAACCTTTTAAATAGTCAGTGAAACTTTGTCTTTAATTGACAATTGTAGTATAGCTTTATAGAACCCTGGGAACGTGCACTCCCCTCATGGCTCCTGATAATAACTAACAAAAAATAAATTAAAAAAAAAGGCCTGAGCGCCTGGACAGTAAGACTCCCACTTTACAACGATGTACATATATATAGCGAAAAATTAACAGGCTAAATTTGATTATTTAAATCTATGTATATAATTCCCTGACTATTGAACTATTTTTAAGTATATATTATTATGCCCACTAGAATAATTGTCCCCTTTTATCAATAACCCCGTCCTATAGGAGCTGCTCACATAAATGATAACAGACAACTTAGTAAGGTTAAAATCTCTTACAGGAACAATTACGCTGACAACTTTTATTGTTGCCTGGATGGTCCTGGCTGTTGCTGGGTGGGACCACTACAGTATAAGCTTGACGCCTGATTCCCCCAGATGATGGCAGACGGTGAGGACTCAGAGAAGGCACAAGAGAGATGCTTCGCCAAGGATAAAAACACTACACACTTAAATTAAATAAAGCCTGCAATGTGACTTACTACTTACGCTTGTAAGCAGCATAAATTTTCCAATAAACTTCTCTACAATTTACAATCTCACCAGATCCTTGAGCAATCAAACCACCCAGCTGGTGCTACCAGTTTCACCACGTAAATAGCTACTGATCGAAGTAACTAATTTTAATAAAAGCCATGCTAATTCCTTCGTGGTATTGTTACCGTACAGTATCACCACTTTAATATAAATATTAAATTTATTTGGCAACCAAGTGCCTATACCATCAACTGGAATACTCCTCGCTTCGTCAAACCAAGTTAACGTCTTTGCTGCAAATTCAAGAAGAGGCCCAATTGCCTTGCAATCCATTTTATATAACGCGATAACAATCAAACAAAAAAACCCTCGTGGATGTTATCTGCCTGCATTGTGGCTTAGTCGGAAGTATAGAGTGGCAACTACACAAATACTACACTGAACTGAAAGACTAAACAACTTTCCTACATACAACTCATAATTAAACATGAAACTCGATCAGAATACTTTGATGTTCATGGGAATTAATTATGCTGTCAAGATCTCTACTTGTGACATTGACATAACGGTCATCTCACTATAGACATCGGAAGGTTACTAAGATGCGTTCCCATCGTGCTATGTGGAAACAATCTCAACTACTCTAACTGCAAAATTAGAAATTACTCAGGATAGTTGAGCTAAATTGGAACGGTAAGAAATAAACCGTTACAATATACAACGTTCAGTGAGTTGAATACAAGAAACATAAATGTTTATCTAGCGCATTAAATGCATTAAGATTTATCCTTGACACGCGTTTATTTTTGATGCACCGAATAAGAAGTCATTGGACAGTATAACCGTTGAACATAGGCAATGAGTCATTATTTTGATATTGTTACTGGTCAAAACTCGAAAGTTCGTTGTTCGCTGTGTGCGCGCTTACTTTTTCGTGGTGAACAGTGATTCGCCGGTATTACTTTGTTTTTCAAATTTCAGCTTATCTTCCGGTAAACAAATTGACGCGTACCACAGTATATTAACCATCTTTCGATCTTCTACTACCACAGCTGCAACATAACTCGCTTTTACGAAAAAACAAACAACCATTTTTCTTTGAAGCGCTTTGTGAACGTACGTACCACTTTTGTTGTTCTAGGTTCACTTTGAAACACTCATTCAGATTCATATAAAAAAATCCAGGATCCATCACCAAATATTATGTTATATGCACAATTTGAACGACAACTGCTGATATTTTCAACCTTGGAACGTGCCTCTTTTTGCATGTTTCTCAAATCGTGAGGGATCGATTTACTGTAAAGTTCCCAGACATGCGACTGATCATGCAAATTTTGTTTTATTGCAATACCTAAGGATGCCTCTATGTTCCGGTAAACAAATTGACGCGTACCACAGTATATTAACCATCTTTCGATCTTCTACTACCACAGCTGCAACACGACCCGCTTTTACGAAAAAACCAACAACCATTTTTCTTTGAAGCGCTTTGTGAACGTACGTACCACTTTTGTTGTTCTAGGTTTACTTTGAAACACTCATTCAGATTCATATAAAAAAATCCAGGATCCATCACCAAATATTATGTTATATACACAATTTGAACGACAACTGTTGATATTTTCAACTTTGGAACGTGCCTCTTTTTGCATGTTTCTCAAATCGTGAGGGATCGATTTACTGTAAAGTTCCCAGACATTCAACTGATCATGCAAATTTTGTTTTATTGCAATACCTAAGGATGCCTCTATCTTCCAATACGCTTCATGTCCATCTGCTAAAATAATGGTATACGCACATAATCGATATTCTTGCAACAACAGAGGTGTGTGGACGACCTTTGCAAACATCATCATCAAATAGTCCAGGAACTAAGAGGAGTTGAGCATGCATGAAAGAGTGGTGCAGTTTAACTTTTGATTATTGTTGGGGACACCTACTAAATGAAAAAATCGAGGTGTCCGCGTTTCGAGCAGATGCACAAGTTTGGGGGGTGCAGGAGAATTGGGAACGGTTAAAGATGGAATAACGAATCTAACGCCAATCTGTTCTAAGGAATATGTTCTATAATTAAGTATATTAGACATTTTGCCGTATCTTGCACCTAAATCGATTAATTTACTGTATTATGAAAAAATTAAAATTTGTGTGATTGTTTTTTTAAGTTTAAACGTATTTAACGATAGTTTTAACAGAAAAACTTTCTACCAAATAATATGTAGCACCAAACAGCTATTTTGCACAAATATTTGAGTTGCTAGAGTTGTATTGTAAGCGTATTGTAATTTGTGGTAATTTGTGCTTAAGAAAATTACAACACCCAATATCACACGTGTCGCATCGCCTCTGCAGCTGAATCAATTTCACGGAGGCGTAAGAAAGTGAAATATATAATGTTCACGTTTAACTAATTAGGTCAGTATTTCGTGATTTGTTGATGTATTCGAATGTATTTGTTCTTGGTGTAAGGTTTTGGGATGAGTTGAAAAAAGTAGGATGTAGAGGTTTGTGGCTTATTGTGGAAATAGGAGAAAAGAAGAAAGACCTAAAATGTCACTTAGTGGCTGATCATCTAGGATGAAAGTTTTGAAAAGTCCTTGCACTTCATGCACTAACAGGATGTGATACTACCAGTAAGGTTAGGCACAAAAAAGGCAGCCTATAAGTATGCTAAAATACATGATGTATATGAAATTTTGATTTCTCTTCAACTAGATATCGAAAAAGAACAGTTAAAAAGGGTAGAATCATTATACTTAAATTTAACGAAAAGAAAAGGTTCAACATGTGACGAAAGCCACTACATTGAGTTTTATACAACCCCGTCTGCAAAAAACAATATACATAAAATGCCTTGCGCCTCTTTTTCATCTTCATATACTGAATGTATTGCACAGTTATACATTTGGCAAAATTGTTTAAATACAATGGTCGAACAAACCTATTTTAGAAACTATGGATATAACAAAGACGAACATAACAAGCTGCGTCCACTTTTTATGAACTTGTCTTGCACGCTACTTCTTTGGTTCGACCGGATAGTTGTAAAAATTGTTCCAAGAAAACGTGGTTGTTACTCTCACCGTGCTTCACGCTGCTCTTATTGCAAGTGTAGCGACAAATGCAAAAACTCTCTTAACATGACAGGTCCAGATAAAGACAGTTGGATAAAGATACTTAATATCTAAAGAAGTTGAGTTCATAAATATATTAGTTTTTAAACATTAAATGCAAATTTGTAAATAGTGTGTGTTAATACTAACAGAGTATTGTTAAAAACATAGCAGTCTAACACTTTTGGCTGATCCAGTTAATAGCATGCAGTAATTATCATCACGAGATTGGTCCTCCTTACAGACCTAGTAACTGGCAACTAGCAATTTAGACCTAGTATAAGTTAAATAATTTGTACAGTTAATTTGTGTGGTGCATTATGTATTTTACTTCCTTATTTTACCGTATAAATTTATTTTCCTGCGTTAAGTGTGGTATCGGATATTGTAACTTCCTCACGCACAAATTACAACAAATTACGTTACACTTATAATAGAACTCCAGCAACTCAAAGAAGAAAATCACACAAATTTTAATTTTTTCATAAAATAGTAAATTAGTCGTTTTAGGTGCAAGATACGGTAAAAGGTCTTATCTGCTTAATTGTAGAACATATTGTTTAGAACAGATTGGCGTTTGAATCGTTATTTTACCTTTAACCGTTCCCAAGTTATAGGTGATACGGTAAGTGGCCTTAAACTCAGACTTCTCACCTTGCCCCCACGTTGTGCACCTGCTAGAAACGCGAACACATCGATTTTTTTCATCTACTCGGTGCCTCCAACAATAATCAAAAGTCAAACTGCGTCACTCTTTCATGCATGCTCAACCCCTTTTAACTGCTCGGCTAAAACGTTGATCTTTCATGTTTAAATTCTGCAAACCGTTTATAGACCATAATGTTACGAAAAGTTTTTTTCCCAAGCATGTGTCGTCAATATTTAGATGTAAGGCTGTAGAAGTTAAATGAGATCCCACAATATAACACATCAAGTAGAACAGTTGCCATATTTAATGAAACCCTGAAATTGAACTATTCAAATTTAATAACTTGCTTGAAGCTATAATAAATTGTAAGTAGAATTGTATGTTTAAAAATATTTATGATCTTAAGCCTTATAAAAATTTCAACAAACTGTTAGAAGTTAATTTTTTGTATAGCTTCCGCTAGATTTCACAGCCACTAGCTAATGCTGGTTGAAGAAAGAATAGATTTTCCCAAATTCATATTCAATTTTCGAATTTTTAGGCAACATTCAGCAGGTACTTAAATTTACATAAATTGAATGAGACATACTACAGACTGCCAAATTTCGAGGCAAACTAATAATTGTACACAGTCACTTAAGGCGATCTTAACGTCAGGGTGAATTCAGGTAAAAGAGTCACCAAAACTTGAGCTGTGAATGGAATATTTGATAATTGAAATACAACCAGAGTTGTTTAATAATATTTAATCAATCATACAATCAAAATACCAATATCAATTGCTATAGTATTGGTAAGTATTAAAGAAGCAACTGAACAAAACAAATACATTGACGGGTATGGGTCAGTAATCTTAAAATAACCACAACTTAATGCTAATCAACCAATTAATCTTAGAAACAAACGCCCGTGCTACGCTAGCTAAGCACAGATTTTATTACCTTTTGAGGCGATGTTTTCACAGCAAAACAAATTGTTTTAAATCGTAAGACGTTTATGGCATTTTATGATTATTCCTACAAGCACGCCAAAACAAAAAAAAAACACCCAAACTTTAGGTACACTTTAAATAATTAAACTAACGTGCACGTAATCGTATGCGACTCCTAAACAAAATACTGTGAACCAACGTTGTTAACCCAGATGCTGAGGTGACCTTGCTTTACAGATAGTAATCGACTACTTTCCATAATATAAAATAAGTGGTTTAATCCAGCGATAATGAATTGACTTAACACATTTATTGATAACATACACACGGCGGTTATTCTTAATTATTTATTTTGTTCGATCTTATACAAGCAGGACCCGACCGCGCACTTTAATCGAGCAACGTTGAAGCATTCACTGATCACCGTTCCCATGCGATGCTGCACTTAATCGACATGCCTTTAAATAAAACCCGCCGCACATCTAATATACCCCTACGGTCTTCTTGCAACGTCGGTTCTAATTTACATATAATACTAGAGACTGTTTATGCACCATAAATCTGAATGGAAAAGGGATAAATTTATTTTACTTATGACTACTAATCCATTTCGAATGAACCTGCACCTTGCCGAAGTTTTAGATTACTAGAACAGGTGAAATTGCTTAAGTGTTCTAATGAGCTAAAGAGCCAAACTACAGGCCCAACCAAAGTAGGGTCGTTAGTGAGGAACCAGACTAAGACAGGGCCCCGAAAGGGGGCAGCGGCTCTTGCGGTACTTAGTTTGGCAGAGACCATGGGAGTCTGTATGGAAGTCTAAGACACACTATCGCGCTGTGTAAGGCAACGGGAAACCACCACATTACCTCCCAAGTACACAGCGTACCTAAATTATAATAAAATGATGGCGTTTTCTGGGATAAAAGATTCCAGAGTTAAAATAGTCCCCCATTCGAATCTCCGGGAGGGGACTACTTTGGAGGATGCGATCAGAAAGTTCAGAATAATAGTCGGGAATATTTTCCGAGTCGGAGGGTGGAATGTTAGAAGCATGAAGAAAGTAGGTAAGCTAAAAATCAAAATGAATAGGTTAACACTAGACGTAGTAGGGATCAGCGAAGTTAGGTGATCAGATGCGGGGGATTTTTGGGGTGGAGACTTCAGGGTAATTCATACAGGAACAATGGAAGGAAATTTGGGTGTTACAGAAAAACGAAAGAGTGTTCATAGTTAGATTAGAATCTAAACCGGTAAACACAGTAATAATACAAGTATACATGCCCACCTCTAGCTGCAGTGACGAAGAGGTAGAAGCAATCTACAAAGATATCGAAGACATATTAAGATACGTAAAAGAACATGAAAATTTAATAATTACGGGGGATTTTAATGCAGTGATAGGTAAGGGTTAGGAAGGAGCAGTAGTAGGTTTATTTGGTTTAGGCACCAGAAATGACAAGGGTATATTGGCTGGTAGAATTCTGCGACATGAACAATTTAATCATCACAAGCACATTATTTCAACATCTTGCTAGAAGACGATATACGTGGAAGATGCCAGGAGATATAGGAAAATATCAAATAGATTACATTCTTGTTAGACATCTGTTTAGGAATCAAGTAAAAGACTGAAGAAGCTACCCAGAAGCAGATATAGACACTGACCACTACATCGTAGTTATGAAAGCCGCACTTAAATTTAAAAATTTGAAAAACAGAAACAGAAAAAGACACTTTGACTTAGAGAAACTAAAAGATAAAGATATTCAAGAAAGATTCGAAAAAAGTCAAATGAATTGCATACTAATGAAGTAGAAACAGAATGGAATAACATTATATCCAGCCTAGACATGGCGGCCAGAGATATTCTGGGGTATACTCAAAAAGAAAATAACAAAGGATATCCTGATTTTAATACAACAAAGACGAAGATACAAAAATAGATCAGACGAAACAGGAAAACAGAGATACAAAACCATAAAATGGGAAATTATTCGCAAATGCAGGAAAGCTAAAAAACAGTGGATTGATGAAAAGTGCAAAGAGATACAAACTAAGAGGGAAGTAGGAAAGACAGATGAAGCATACAAACTAATTAAAATAAATTTTTGGGATATAAAGCCGTATAGCAAAAGTATAAGGGACGTGGGACGAAACGTTATTATAGAAAATGTAGAGAAAGTGGGTAGATGGCAAGAATATATAGAGAATTTATATGCAGGAGAGGAACCAACTGCATTAGAACAGGAATCAGACATTGAAAATGATGTCTTGGGATATCCTATACTTAGAGATGAGTTTGAATTAGCATTAAAGGGTCTGAAAAATTGAAAGGCGCCGGGTATAGATACGGTGCAAGCAGAAACTCTAAAAGCCGCTGGACAAGCAGTAACAGAACGTCTCTTCCAACTTGTTAGCTATATATATGAGACAGGCGAGATACCCAAGGATTTCAAACGTAACATCATAGTAACTATACCAAAAAGAAAGGCGCGAATAGATGTGAAAATTTTCGAACAATAAATTTGACAGCACACGTATCAAAAATATTAACTAGAATTGTACAAAGACGAATGGAAAAACGTGCTGAAGAAATACTAGGAAAAAACCTATTTGGGTTTAGGCGAAACAGGGAAACACGGGAGGCTATTTTAGCTCTTAGAGTGATAATGAAGAAAACAATAGAAAAAGGGGAAATCGTGTATATAGGGCTTGTAGATCTAGAAAAAGCATTCGCCATTGTAAAATGGAAAAAAATGTTTGAAATACTCAAAAAATGAGTTATAGAGGTAGACGAATAATACATTGCTTATACAAAGAGCAAACAGCAGTAGTAGAATTAGAGCAGGAACGTAGAGAAGTAAACATTAGGAAAGGGGTGAGACAGGAATGCGCTCTATCCCCATTAATTTTTAACTTGTACCTTGAAGAGACAATGAATACTGTCAAATGCAGGAAAACATTTGGAATTACTATGCAGGGACAAAAAATTTATATGCTTAGATTTGCAGATGGTATAGCGTTATTAGCATCTAGCAAGGAAGAATTAGAAGCTGCTCTTAATGAAATAGAAACGGTTCTAACAGAGAGATCCCGTATGAAAGTTAACAAAACTAAAACTAAAGTGCTAAGAGGTTAAGGATTTCTGCTACCTAGAAGGCCAAATAACGCAAGCTCGTAAAGGCACAAATGATATAAAACAAAGATTAGCTCAAGGTAGTGCTACATTTAACAAGTAAAAGCAACTACTGTGTTCAAAGACAACAAACATAGAAACAAGGAAAAGACTGTATGGCTGTGAAGCCTGGACAGTAGGAGAAGCGGACAAGAGAAAGGTAGAAACCTTTGAAATGTGCTGCTACAGACGTATGATGAATATACCATGGACAGACAAAGTTAAGAACAAATAGGTACTCAAAATGGTAGGTGAAGAAAGAAATGTGAAATGCAGTAAAAAATAGGAGAAATAGGATAAGATATGATTTAGAGCCAGCCCGACGGTGGCAACTCGAGGGTGAGTAATTAATATACTATATACGCCATTTGATAACCACACTTGGTGACCTTAACCTGATTCTCATGATGTGAGATAGTAGAAAGCGTGAATATTTCACCTATTGTGATAATATTCTCCGGTTAAGTATACGTACGTAATAGTAGGCGTACGATGAGAATTTATAACTACTGATTAACCTTGGGTTTTTTCGAGTTATAAAATTTTATTAGTTAAGACATTGTACGGCCTAAGTGGCATAAATAATTTTATATTTATAACCATTTAGAGCTGTGGTTTTTAGGGTTGCGTTTGGTTTTTTTTTTGTTGCTGAATGATGTAGGGGGTAGATACCTAAAAACAAAAGCTTACCATTTTAAAAATGATTTCCTTTGATTGTGTGGATATGTGTAACTTCTAGTTATGGATTGTTCATTTTTTTTTTTTTGGGTACTATTGTGCTTTTGTACATATTTTTTTGTAAAGTAGAGGTTTTTCGTTTGTATATGTTTATTTGTGCATGAGTTAATAATTTATTTTTATTTCAGGCTTTGGCTAATTTTTGTAGGTGTTATACCCAGCCCACTCACCGATTGAGCCCGGTCATTTTCTTTTCTTTGGTTTTTTTTTTACTAAGTCGCTGCAGGTAGCAACTGATTAAAATAGAATTATAGAAACATTAAACTTATAACGTAGATAATCATTTAATCCTTAATTTGTTGTTATTCTATCGCCCTCGGTACACTGTTGTATACCTCGTCAACTCTTGATCTTTGTTTTTGCCTCATAGGTACCACGACATATCTCGTGGTGTGAAAACTGACCTTCTATTCTCTTTGCTTTGTTATTTAACTAAAAATGTCAACTAATTGTTCTACATGTAAAACTGCAGTTACGCGAACTATTACTTCATTGAAATGTGGCATCTGCAAGAAACATTTCCACGTTAAATACCTCAAATTAGCTAATTCGAAACCATCAACCGTCTTACAATATAAGCAATCTTGGATTTGCACTGATTGTAAAACCCCTTCTAATTCTCTAACAATTGTTTCGGTGAAGCAAGTAATTAAAAACAGCTTGATCTCTTTAATTATAAAATTCTTTCAAGTATGAATGAAAAATGTGACTTGCGAAATAATAGAATATTAACGACTGAAAACAGTTTCAAACAAATCAGTGATGAATGGACCGCAGTTAAATTTTCACATTCCAATGACACAAAACACTTAATATGGAAGAAATTGTAGGAGAAGTAAATGATCGACAACAACGTATCAACAATTTAATCTTGTTCTACCTCCTCGAATCATGAGCAGTATGTATTGATGATAGGGTTTGCGATGATCTCCAGCGAGTTATGTCCATTTTCGCCCCATTTGGAAGATTTCCGCAGCCAAAGTGAATTTTGCGTATTGGTATGAGGAATAATGCTACTACTCGTCCATTAAAACTAATTTATGATAATGCAGATGACGTCCATCGCATTCTCAGATCAAACAAAAACAATCATGATCGCAAGTTACACTTTCGGCCCAATCTTACAGTATACCAAGGAAACATCATTAAAGCTGATATAGATTTAATTTAGAGCACAAAAATAATATTTCGTTCATATCGAAGAAGTCATCAACATCTTTAAAGTAACAAATCCCAATTGCAATGATATATCAGAATTGTTGAGGACTTTCATCCAAAGTATTTATTTGAGTTTTATAATTCACATATTTCCTGTAAGTGTAATTTAATTGATGTATCTGAAACGTGGCTCTGTCAGGATATTTTAAGTACTGAGTACTTTCCTGAAATATATGTAGTATTTCGGAAAGCTCGAAATTATGAACCATTAAGAGCTCATCACTGTATGGGCCATCTGGAAATTTCTAAGGATCCAAATTTCTTTCCTATTTAGGCACCCAAATTAAAAACGGTTTTAATAAAAGTTACTTATAAAATAATTGTCTATGTGGGAAAGTCATTTAGTTTCTTTAACTGAAAAAAAAGTTTTTTGCTGATAATAGAGCGATTTAAACAAAACCAGTAACTTTCCCAAATGTGTGAATCATTTTTATTAAATTTCATCAAAATTGCACACTACAATTCAGTATATTTATCGAATAAATCAAATATTAGTATTTTTTAGAAAAATGCACCTGCAATGTGCTGCTGTGGAAAAATTCAGAAGTTTCATGTCACACACTATTGTAAAACACAAATGGTTTGAATACATGCTATGTAAAACTAACACAACAAACATTTATTGAGATCAAACTAACCTTATGAGAGTTTTCGACTATAGTCGTAATTGCTCGCAAATCTATTTATAACTTTCATAATGGATATTATTTAGCATCTCGCAATTATAGAAATAAGTTATTTTTCATAAAGCTTGGTTTTATATAAATTTTTATTGGATTTCCTATTTAGTGAAGCAGGTAATTGGTATTCCCCCAGTCTGAGTAGTGGAAAACTTGTAAAAAAGGATAAACATAGAATTGTTTAATTTTTATGCTCAAGTTCAATTGTTTTGGGATAAATTTAAAGAGCCACCAGTAATATTTCGCTCATATTTAGACTTGTGTAGTAATAAGAAATAATGTAATCAAAATTCTAAAATGTTTACCTTTAAACTGGGAAACTCAGATTTGATAAGAAAAGAAACCAAACCAATATTTGTAGCTTTTCACAAACTGTAATCAAAACCCACTTGACACTACTTAATCATTTTTTATTAAAGATACGTTCAAACCATTATTCTGTTTTTTCCATTTATTGGCCAATTAATTAATATAACAGCTTTGTTGATTGCATATTAGAAATTGAAAATAACTGTGTGATGCAAACGTAGGAATGTTAAATCTTGTAATTTCTAGTTCCCTAATAATTTCTTTTACATTAAATATCGGAATTTCAAAGGTTTTTCCTGGTTATAAATGTTAGAGAATATGTATAATTAAAATACATGTGAGGTTTATAACTGGACTAATAAGTTCCTAACACTGCCATCTATATGTGCTCCGTGGTACTTCATAAACCAAGTAGGCGGAGTATTAAACTTCATATCCTTTTCTAATAAATATCTACATCTCGACATTTCGTCCCGTCCTATGCTACCTCACCCCTACCTGCGCTTTTACAGCAGATGGTAGGTAACCTGCTGTGATGAGCTCTTAAATCAATTAAGAGATGGTAGTGTGTTGCTGGCTACTGGAAATACATTAGTGGTTTATAAGGTATATGATTTCTCGCTAATCAATAATTGTGTTCTCAACGTTGATATCGTAGGCGTACAGCTGTCGTAAAAAACAAACATAAGTATTTGGGTTTTGTGTATCTACATTCCTCCTTCCCTACCGATCTATAACTGCGAACTATTTTTCGAAATGATGAATACTTTTAACATGCACGATCAAAACAGGCTTCTAGTACTTGGTGATTTTAATACTCACTTATCTTAACAGCGTGTAGAGAAATTACGTAGTCATGTTTAGCATTGAACATTTTTAAATTAATTGTTAAAAAATAAATTAGTACAGTAAAGATTTTTAGTAATTATCGTCACTGATTTTTAGAGCCGTTTCTGTATATTAAGGTTTCTCCGTAACTATTTGAGAATAATTAGACTTACATTGAACTAAATACAGAAATGTAAATTAAAGTACGAGAAACGATAAGGGAAATAAGCTAGTAGAATTTTGACTCAAAAACGATTTAACCATCGCAAACACATTATTTCAACATCATGGTAGCAGACGATACACGTAGAAGATGACAGGAGATGTAGGAAAATATCAAATAGATTACATTCATGTTAGACAACGGTTTAGCATGTTACATGCCAAAATGGTCATGTATCATGTTTTAGGGTAAGAGATACCTTGTAAGTTAATTGCCGCGTATTTTTGAAATGATTCGCTAACTTCCGCCGTTGGTGACGGTCGAGTCTGCGCAGAAAGAATGCGGATGTGCGTGAGTTGAGGAAGTGACATTAAGCAACGAAACATGGACGAAGCAACAAGTATCTAAGTGCGGGGTAGTTTTTAAAAAAAACAGGTATGTAGTTTTTCTTTACCCTCTTTATCGTTCCGCTATCTTTTTGTCTTCAAATTCCTATGAGATGCATTAGAAGTTCAGTGACGGATAATAATTTGATGGTCAGCACGGCTGGACCACGTGCTGGACCCTGAGATGAGGTTCCGAGATATACACATCACGTAAGTAATTTGAATTTTACCTAGAATGTGCATGTAAATTGACTTATACAGCAATTGCATCATCCGGTAAAAACGTGGTCGATATAGGTTTTATAACGGCGTTAGGGCCATGCCTAAATTGTAATGTGCGTAAATGTAACAAGGAATCAAGTAAAAGACTGTAGAAGCTATCCAGAAGAGGATATAGATACTGACCACAACATCGTAGCTATGAAGACCGCTTTTAAAAGAAACGGGAAAATGCACTTCGACTTTGCGAAACTAAAAGATAAAGATACCCAAGAAAGATTTGAAAAAAAGTCAAATGAATTGCTAAAAGATACCGGAAAAATTTCTGATACTAAGGAAGTACAATCAGAATGGAATAACACTAAATCCAGCTTAGACATGGCGACGAGAGATATTCTAGGGCATAAACAAAAAAAGAAGAAACCATGGATAACAAAGGATATCCTGAATTTAATAGAAGAAAGATGAAAATACAAAAACAGATCAGACGATGCAGGAAAATAGGGATACAAAGCCATAAAATGGAAAATTATTCACAAGTACAGCAAAGCTAAAGAACAATGGATTGATCAAATATGCAAAGATGTACAAACTAAGATTGAAATAGGAAAGACATACGAAACATACAAACCAATTAGAATGAATTTTAGGGATATAAAACCGTATTAAAAAATATAAGAAGCACGGAAGGAGACATCATTATAGAAAATGTAGAGAAAGTGGTTAGATGGCAAAAATGTATAGGAAATTTACATGCAGGAAAGAAATCAACAGCACTAGAACAGGAATCAGACATTGAGAAAAATGACTTGGGGTATCCTATAATTGGAGATGAGTTTGAGTTAGCATTAAAGGGCCTGAAAAGTGGTAGGGCACCGGGTATAGATAAAGTGCATGCAGAAACTCTAAAATCGGCTAGACAGCAACAGAACGTCTCTTCCAACTTGTAGGCTATATGTGTGAGACAGGCGAGATACCCAAAGATTTCAAGCGTAACATTATAGTCATTATACCAAAAAAGAGAGGCGTGGATACACGTGAAAGTTTTTGAAGAATGAGTTTGACAGCGCTAGTGTCAAAAGTATTAACTATAATTGTAGAAAGACTTTGGAAAAACGGGCTGAAGAAATAATAGCAAAAATCAATTTAGGTTTAGGCAAAACAGGGGAACACAGGAGGCTATTTTAACTCTGAGGGTGATAATGAGAAGACAATAGGAAAACGAGAAACCGTGTATATAGGGTTTGTAGATCTAGAAAAAGCATTCGACGATGTAAAATGGAAAAATATGTTCGGAATACTCAAAAAGATTGGAATGAGCTTTACGGATATGCGGATAGTATATAGCTTATATAAAGAGCAAAAAAGTAATAGAATTACAGCAAGAACGTAAAGAAGTAAATATTAACAAAGGGATGACACAAGGGTGTGTCCTATTTTAGCTAATTTTTAACTTGCTGTACATCAAAGAGGCAATGAATATTATCAAATGCAGCAAGACATTTAAGTTATTTTGAAGAGACAAAGGATTAATATGCTTAGATTTGCAGATGATATAGCATTATTAGCATCTAGCAAGAAAGAGTTAGATGCAGCTGTTAATGAAATGGAAGCAGTTCTAACTGCGAGAAACGGTATGAAAATTAACAAAAGGGAGGTAAAGTACTTACTAGTATGCAAGGAAGTGGAAAATAAACCAAAAACTATAATACAAATAGGAAGCGAAAACTTACAAGAGGTTAAGGATTTCTGCTACCTAGGTAGCCAAATAACGCATGATGGGAAAAGCGCAAAAGATATAAAACAAAGATTAGCATAAAGTCGTGCTACATTTAATAAGAAAAAGCATTTACTGTATTCATAGACAACAAATATAGAAATAAGGAGAGGATTGCTTAAAGCATATGTGTGGAGCACAGCACTGTACGGCTGTGAATCTTGGAGGAGAGGCGGACAGAAAGAAGATAAAAGCCATTGAAATGTGGTGCTACAGACGTATGATGAAGATATCATGGACAGACAAAGTTAAGAACGAAGAGGTTTTTAGAAAAAGTAGCGAAAGAAAGAAATATGTGGAAAACAGTAAAAAATACGAGAAATAGGATGATAGGTCACTTACTAAGGCATGAAGGGAAGAAGAAGAAGTAGGAAAAAGAGAGTTATAGGTAGACTTAGGTTGGACTATTGCACACAGATAGTTAAAGATGTAAGCTGTGAGAATTTCAGGGAAATGTGTAGGCTAGGTCAGAATAGAAACCAATGGAGGTACGCGTCTAACCAGTTCCAAGACAGAAAACCTGATGACGAAAAAAAATAATTGTCGTAAACCCGATGATTATTACAAGCAACTACAGCTGTTGGTTTTGCAATATTCTCAACTAATGTTCATTTTGCGAAAGGATTTACTGGAAAACTATTCATTTGGCAAATGTCTAAGTGTTGGGGATCTTGGTTGCCACAAGTTTGTTTAACGCTCTTCACTTACCACTGAAGATCGGTGAAATATGATATATATTTAGAAAACAATAGAAGGATACCGAGCTGTATTGAGACTGTGGAAATTTCAGGGAACTGTGAATACTAGCTCAGAATAGAAATCAGTGGAAGTACGCATTCACCAGTTCCAAGACGGAAAACTTAATGACGAAAAAATAATTGCACTTAAACCTGATGATTATTATAAATAACCAAAGGTGTTGGTTTTGCAATATTTTCAAAGTGGAGGGACATCAGGAATCCCGTAATCTCATGTCCACCAGCATCCCTCATTTGCACACATATCTGGCTAGCCATTTCATCTATCGCGATAAATACATCTTGTTTGGTATCAATTAATATTAGATTTTTCTCAGCTATTTCTACGAATTTTTTAGATAGCATCATTTCCCAGGGAGCTACCCTTATTTTAAGATTCTTTTACCAACAGCGATTTCTGACCGTCCTTATTAAAGGTTTGGGCCTTTAAAGGACGTAACTTTGTATGGGGTGGTCCTATTTAAAATCTATTTACAGATTTGGGCTCCTTAGAAAAATCTAATATTAGTTGATACCAAACAAGATATATTTATCTTAAAAGAATGACTACCCCGCGGATAATAAAATTAATATACCGCTTGTCAACAAAAAAAATTGTAGGGAAATTCAGAGACGAATTTAATGAGGATTTAGTATTAGAATTTGTTGATAGTAAGGCTACTGTATTGTAAGCGCGAAAGACACGATTAAAAAGATTAAAGGGGTTTCACGAAGTGTAGTTAAAATATTAATGTAAATAGTTTTAAGGACATTGTACATAATAATTCTGGTGCCCTTATGCATTGCATGGTGTGTATTTGAAGTCATATACACCAACTTTATACCAAATTAATTAATAAAATTAGTTCGTCGGGCTACTGGTATTAAATACGCCTTATATATTTGTTTTAGATTGAAAAAGTACTAAAATTAGAATCCGCTCAATACTTTTATACAAATTTCAATAAGTTTGATATTAGGTATAAGGGTACATATTTGCCGAGGGTTGTTCCGATTTAAAAATTCCTAAAGATTCAGGCTCCCAGAAAATCTAATATTAGTTCATACCAAACAAGATATATTTATCTGAAAGGAAACAAAAATAATTTTTATATGTTCGCTAGAG
This sequence comes from Platerodrilus igneus, assembly GCA_036346225.1. NCBI lineage: Eukaryota > Metazoa > Arthropoda > Insecta > Coleoptera > Lycidae > Platerodrilus > Platerodrilus igneus. Next base: position 845,017 of record JARFIW010001381.1, read on the forward strand.
GGTATGTGTAAAACGGTAAGGAGTTGTCGGATTTTAAATCTGTTTGCAAATTTAGATTCTCCGTAAAATTCTAGACTAATTTGATGTATCGGATGGCTACAAAATTTATAAGATTGGTCTAAAATCGCTGCCGGTAAAAATCTTAAAATGAGGGTAGCTCTCTGGCGGGTGATGCTACCTAAACAATTCAGGTAGCTGAGAAAATCTAATATTAATTGACACCAAACAAAATACATTTATCTCGAATGATTAATTGGCTAACCGAAGAAAACTATTTGGTCCAGATATGTGGAAATGAGTGATGCTGGTGGAAATGAGGTTCCAGGATTCCTGATTTCCCTCTACTTTTCAACTAATGTTTATTGCGCAAAAGGATAGATTGGAAATTTACTAATTCGGCAAATGTTCAAGTGTTGGAGGAGCGTGGGTGCCGCAGATTGCTTAACCCTTTTTACATACCACTGAATATCACTGAAAAAGGATATGTATTTATAAAACACTAGAAAGGGTACTCAGCCGCATCTAACAAAAAAGAGTAGGAGCTATCCTCAAAAACAAGAAACATAGAAGCAAGGAAAAATTATTGAAAGCATATGTGTTTAGAACAGCACTGCGCGGCTATGAAAAAGAAACAGTAGGAGAAGCAGATAGAAAAAGGTAGAAACCTTTAGTGATGTTATGCTTCAGATTATAGATGATAAATAGCATGGGCAAACAAAATTAATAACAAATGAGCTGTAGAAATAGTAGGATAAGAAGGATATGTGGAAAACAAAAAAAAAGTAGGAAAAATAGAAGGCAGAACATGTTTTAAGGCATTTTTAGAGAATAGTGCGGGATAAATTACAAGCTGAGATAAGAAAAAAGAGGTAGGACTAAATCAGACTATTGAACGCAGATAGTGAAAGATGTAGACTGGAATTTCAGTGAAATGTGCAGGTTAGCTCGGAATAGGAAACAATGGAGGTGTGAGTCTAACCAGTTCCAGGACAGAAGACCTAATGATGATGACATAACTTTTCTTAGTGTAGCCGGCTAGATACTAGAGACTGAAATGATACCCTTGCATCAAATGATCTTTAAAACACAAATTGTGCAGTGCATAAAATTATTTCATGTTTAAAAACATTGAAACGTTGAATTGTTTCTATAAAGGTATTAAAATTTTGAACGACATACGAAACAAATACTCTACTGCGCTACGCAATGCTGTTTTATGATAGTACGAATAGAAGGGTTACATTTTTGATTATAACTCCTAAATTAAAGTTGGGAAGGAACATTATAGAGACTTTTGTGTTCCAAATCTAGAAACGTTTAAAATTGGTGTAAATGACTTATGTACAATCGTAAACATCGCTCTCACAAAAGGATAATACGTGACGCAGATAGTAGCCCGGACTGCGTTGAGGTGAAATAAGATATTATAAAAACATCACCGTGAAATAAGTGATAAAAGTACTTTCCTAAAAAGTGTTTTGGAGCTACAACCCTTTTAGGTAGAAGTTTTCATTGGTTACAGTTATTTTTTGGATTTGACGCTTAGTTTCCAATATGTTTGCAAGCAACTAAAAATTTGTTAAAATAAATTGTTTAAACAATATGTTCTCGGAAGGTTAGGGTGTTTAAATTTTTTTGATTGTTATTTACCTTTTGGAAAATATTGAGTGATATTTTAGCTTGTACTCAATCCTTTATCAATTTCATTTTTTATGCATCTGACGTAATTATAGATCGAAATGTTTGTCTTTACTTTGTAAGTATCTTTGGTGGTAACCTATTGCACTCTCTGCTAAATAAGTTGTGGGTATTTACCGAATCTTTCCTGGTGGAAAATGCCCGAAAAAGTAGACGTAAATTATTTATAGTGTTTATAATCTATAAATATTATATCAAGTTTAAATTATCTAATTAAGAAATGGTTTTTACAAAACAACAACTTCTTAATTTTGAGAAAGTATTTATCAATATCTTTTGCAATAAGTAAAAACGTTATTTTGTCTTATGAGCTGCAAAAACTGTATTTGCAAATTAATAATCTAATCTATCAAGTGAAATCGCTATAATAATTTGTTTATGAATTAGAAGAAAAATATATTCAATTAAGCAAGATCTGTTGGAACAGTATTCGTGTCGCAACTGCTTTTGAAAATTTGGGTTATCAGAAAAAAAACAAAAAACTGCTAACATCTTATTACGTTTGTTCAATAATAAATTGCCTTTAAGTAAAACAACAGACAATATAAATCATAGTCATCGAGCTGAGAAAGCAACGCAGAATAAATAGACATTTATTTATTTATTTATTTATTTATCGTCTTTATTTATCTAAACTAACATATACAAAGTGAATGAGAAAAAAAAAACATACAAAATCGTGCAGGCGAAGTTCAGTCACAGACTGTTCTTCCACTTAACCTGAAGTAACATTATAATAACAGACAGCAAGCATCAAACGTAACAAGCAGCAGCACACAGTTGACTGAATTTATGTGTTCATACTTTCTGTACCCAGTACTGAATAAGTAAATAAATTAAATAAGCGTAAGATCATTGTAGGTTAATCAGATATTTTTTGTAGTATCTCTTAAAACTGTATACTGATTTATTCTTTAGAGAAGCATCGATAGAATTGTATAATGCAACAGCCGAATAATGGTACGATCTTTGGTAGATGGTGGACGTGTGACGCTCAATATGCAATAGATCGAGTGATCGTAAGTTAATACAGTGGTAATAACGACGCGGTTTTAGTAAAGACTTTATATATTCTGGTGTTGTGGGCGAGGTTAGAGCGCGATGTGTATAAACTGCAAGGTGTAATTTACGCCTGTTAGCCATATTCAGCCAACCTGATTCTCGCAAAAAGTTAGAAATATGGTCATACTTTCGTAAACCGTAAACAAATCTTAGACAAGCATTTTGGATCCTCTGAATGCGTAGGGAAGTATTATAATCTAAACAAGGACCATATACAACATCACAATAATTAAACAGAGACAAAATTAATGATTCGCACAATAGCACACGATGATTATAACTTAAAATATCTTTATTTAAATAAAACTTGCGTAAAATTATGTATGAACGCTTAATTAGATTATTTACATGTCCTTCAAAACGTAACTTATAATCAAGTAATATACCGAGATTCACAACTGAGTTTTGGATTTCAATACTATCACCATTGAGCATGAGGTTTAAGTTATCAACCACTTGTTTCCTATCATTAACTGGTCCAAAATGATGGCCGAGGTTTTTAGTATTTAGCACTAATGAATTATTGGCAGCGTAGCGGGATATGTGTTCTAGGTCTTTATTGAGTAAATAGTTAGCCTCTTTCAAGGTGTCTTTATGGAAAGATATATACAGCTGCGAGTCATCAGCATACATATGGAAAAGACAGTGATGTAGCAATGAAGACAGATCAGCTGTATATACTAAGCACAACAATGGACCGAGTATTGACCCTGGGGAACTCCACTAGATACAACTTCGTAAGTTGACATAATTCGGTTAACTCGCACCGACTGCGTTCTGTCAGACAAGTAACAAGCAAAAATTGCCTAGTTGGTTCATCAAATCCAAAATAATTCATTTTGCAAGTAACAATTTGTGATCGATCGTATCAAAGGCTTTAGAAAAGTCCAGCAAAACCAGTGCAGTAACAAGACCCATGTCCGATGATCGAATAATGTCATTAGTAATTTTATTAATGCACTAGTAGTACCATGACCTCCCCTAAAACCCGACTGATTTGAAGGTAGAATTTCAGAAACAGTAACGTACTCATAAATTTGCTCGTATAATATTTTTTCCAGTATTTTAGATAAAACCGGTAAAATACTTATTGGTCTCAAATCAGACAACGTAGCAACTTCTTTTTTCGGTAGCGGTATTACTATTGATGATTTCCAACTAGTTGGGAAGTAATTTTGAAGTATACAATTATTAATAATATTAGTAAGTGGTTCAATAATGAAATGACTACATAATTTTAACATATTAATTGAAATGCCATCATTCCCAACTGCATTGGATTTGATAGAGTTCATTACATTGCTAACTTTGTCAGGCGTAACCAGAGAAAACGAAAAAGTTCTGTTATGATACTTATTATTATTATAATGGTCGTACTGTCTTGAAGTAGGTGATTTTATCAAGGTCCTGACAGAATCTAGAAAAGGATCTTGGTTGCCACAAGTTTGTTTAACGCTCTTCACTTACCACTGAAGATCGGTGAAATATGATATATATTTAGAAAACAATAGAAGGATACCGAGCTGTATTGAGACTGTGGAAATTTCAGGAACTGTGAATACTAGCTCAGAATAGAAATCAGTGGAAGTACGCATTCACCAGTTCCAAGACGGAAAACTTAATGACGAAAAATAATTGCACTTAAACCTGATGATTATTATAAATAACCAAAGGTGTTGGTTTTGCAATATTTTCAAAGTGGAGGGACATCAGGAATCCCGTAATCTCATGTCCACCAGCATCCCTCATTTGCACACATATCTGGCTAGCCATTTCATCTATCGCGATAAATACATCTTGTTTGGTATCAATTAATATTAGATTTTCTCAGCTATTTCTACGAATTTTTAGATAGCATCATTTCCCAGGGAGCTACCCTTATTTTAAGATTCTTTTACCAGCAGCAATTTCTGACCGTCCTTATTAAAGGTTTGGGCCTTTAAAGGACGTAACTTTGTATGGGGTGGTCCTATTTAAAATCTATTTACAGATTTGGGCTCCTTAGAAAAATCTAATATTAGTTGATACCAAACAAGATATATTTATCTTAAAAGAATGACTACCCCGCGGATAATAAAATTAATATACCGCTTGTCAACAAAAAAAATTGTAGGGAAATTCAGAGACGAATTTAATGAGGATTTAGTATTAGAATTTGTTGATAGTAAGGCTACTGTATTGTAAGCGCGAAAGACACGATTAAAAAGATTAAAGGGTTTCACGAAGTGTAGTTAAAATATTAATGTAAATAGTTTTAAGGACATTGTACATAATAATTCTGGTGCCCTTATGCATTGCATGGTGTGTATTTGAAGTCATATACACCAACTTTATACCAAATTAATTAATAAAATTAGTTCGTCGGGCTACTGGTATTAAATACGCCTTATATATTTGTTTTAGATTGAAAAAGTACTAAAATTAGAATCCGCTCAATACTTTTATACAAATTTCAATAAGTTTGATATTAGGTATAAGGGTACATATTTGCCGAGGGTTGTTCCGATTTAAAAATTCCTAAAGATTCAGGCTCCCCAGAAAAATCTAATATTAGTTCATACCAAACAAGATATATTTATCTGAAAGGAAACAAAAATAATTTTTTATATGTTCGCTAGAGGGTATGTGTGTAAAACGGTAAGGAGTTGTCGGATTTTAAATCTGTTTGCAAATTTAGATTCTCCGTAAAATTCTAGACTAATTTGATGTATCGGATGGCTACAAAATTTATAAGATTGGTCTAAAATCGCTGCCGGTAAAAAATCTTAAAATGAGGGTAGCTCTCTGGCGGGTGATGCTACCTAAACAATTCAGGTAGCTGAGAAAAATCTAATATTAATTGACACCAAACAAAATACATTTATCTCGAATGATTAATTGGCTAACCGAAGAAAACTATTTGGTCCAGATATGTGTGGAAATGAGTGATGCTGGTGGAAATGAGGTTCCAGGATTCCTGATTTCCCTCTACTTTTCAACTAATGTTTATTGCGCAAAAGGATAGATTGGAAATTTACTAATTCGGCAAATGTTCAAGTGTTGGAGGAGCGTGGGTGCCGCAGATTGCTTAACCCTTTTTACATACCACTGAATATCACTGAAAAGGATATGTATTTATAAAACACTAGAAAGGGTACTCAGCCGCATCTAACAAAAAGAGTAGGAGCTATCCTCAAAAACAAGAAACATAGAAGCAAGGAAAAATTATTGAAAGCATATGTGTTTAGAACAGCACTGCGCGGCTATGAAAAAGAAACAGTAGGAGAAGCAGATAGAAAAAGGTAGAAACCTTTAGGGATGTTATGCTTCAGATTATAGATGATAAATAGCATGGGCAAACAAAATTAATAACAAATGAGCTGTAGAAATAGTAGGATAAGAAAGATATGTGGAAAACAAAAAAAAAGTAGGAAAAATAGAAGGCAGAACATGTTTTAAGGCATTTTTAGAGAATAGTGCGGGATAAATTACAAGCTGAGATAAGAAAAAAGAGGTAGGACTAAATCAGACTATTGAACGCAGATAGTGAAAGATGTAGACTGGAATTTCAGTGAAATGTGCAGGTTAGCTCGGAATAGGAAACAATGGAGGTGTGAGTCTAACCAGTTCCAGGACAGAAGACCTAATGATGATGACATAACTTTTCTTAGTGTAGCCGGCTAGATACTAGAGACTGAAATGATACCCTTGCATCAAATGATCTTTAAAACACAAATTGTGCAGTGCATAAAAATTATTTCATGTTTAAAAACATTGAAACGTTGAATTGTTTCTATAAAGGTATTAAAAATTTTTGAACGACATACGAAACAAATACTCTACTGCGCTACGCAATGCTGTTTTTATGATAGTACGAATAGAAGGGTTACATTTTTTGATTATAACTCCCTAAATTAAAGTTGGGGAAGGAACATTATAGAGACTTTTGTGTTCCAAATCTAGAAACGTTTAAAATTGGTGTAAATGACTTATGTACAATCGTAAACATCGCTCTCACAAAAGGATAATACGTGACGCAGATAGTAGCCCGGACTGCGTTGAGGTGAAATAAGATATTATAAAAACATCACCGTGAAATAAGTGATAAAAGTACTTTCCTAAAAAGTGTTTTGGAGCTACAACCCTTTTAGGTAGAAGTTTTCATTGGTTACAGTTATTTTTTGGATTTGACGCTTAGTTTCCAATATGTTTGCAAGCAACTAAAAATTTGTTAAAATAAATTGTTTAAACAATATGTTCTCGGAAGGTTAGGGTGTTTAAATTTTTTTGATTGTTATTTACCTTTTGGAAAATATTGAGTGATATTTTAGCTTGTACTCAATCCTTTATCAATTTCATTTTTTATGCATCTGACGTAATTATAGATCGAAATGTTTGTCTTTACTTTGTAAGTATCTTTGGTGGTAACCTATTGCACTCTCTGCTAAATAAGTTGTGGGTATTTACCGAATCTTTCCTGGTGGAAAATGCCCGAAAAAGTAGACGTAAATTATTTATAGTGTTTATAATCTATAAATATTATATCAAGTTTAAATTATCTAATTAAGAAATGGTTTTACAAAACAACAACTTCTTAATTTTGAACAAAATGCTAGTACTTTATTGGACAATCGGTAATATTTAATTAAATGGATTGTAAAGCATTAGTATGCCTAATGTTATTTAATATTAAATAAAGAGATTAATCATACGGATATATATTAGGTGGAAAATAAAATTGCTACACTGCCTCTTTCTAAGAGAAAAAAATTCGAGAAAATATTCTGGAATAAATGCGAAGAATTTTTTTTTTTGAATTTACTGTTATATATTTACAACTTATTATTATTTTTACAAGCCAAAACAAAAATTATCACCTAAGATACTGCATACTGGAAAATGAGTGACGAGTAACTACGCGTACTATACGCCACAAGGGGACAAATTCGGGAAGTCTTAATCGGTAGGGTTTCATTATCTTTTACTGCATATTCGGGGTTATTATATCACTCACTTTATACTCGTAACCTAAGCAACAAAACCTATAATACTGCCGTATTATAATTCCTTAATAAAGATATAAATTATCATGACAAACATATTCTTACTTTATTAACCGCAATTTACATATTTACAAAAGAAAAAAAGGACTCCCACTACCATTGAGATCCACGACAAACATATCTCGAAAACAGCAAACATATCTTGAAATCACTAACGTTCAGCAATCTACCGCATGTGTATGCAAACAAAATGTAAACATATCTCTACCCATGAAGAGACAAGTAAAACGTCACCACGTCTTACTCCTCAAAAATTTCACTCACGCATGAATGAACAAAATAGAACATTGCTATCTCACACAATATTCATACTAAACATAGAACATTGCTATCTCACACAATATTCATACTAAACATAACTATTATAGTTACTAACGATATTGACCTCCTACCAATATCTAATATGGACTCAAGCTACTTGATTCCCAATATAATTATAAGAACTACCATTGATCTCGGTTGTCCTCTCGACTACGAAATCACCTTCAAACACTATAATCATAAATCCAAAAGAAAATAATAACCAAATATATACAACTTTATTAAAATTCATCACCAAAAGTATAACTAAACATTCCTTAATAACTTTGAACTAGGGAATCATTTGACAAATGGAAACATGCAACTTTTTATCTTAACTCAAATGAATAATTTGCAACTAACAATATCAGCGCAGACTAATATCAGCCTTACTGCACTACAAAAAAATTTTCCTTTTATACTTCTTATCCAACATCTAAATTTTTAGACTACCAAACAGTATTCCAATACAATAATTAAATTCTTTACTAAAAAGATAAGACAGAAATAATTCCTACTATCAACCATTAAATATATCAACAACACTAATTAATGTTCAGAAACATTCTCTTTCTCAATATCACCACTGAACTCTGAATAAGGTTTTAAGTCCTTAACATGCCATCTGCCTGCTTTTGAACCATTTTCATTAATCAATTCATAAATTAAATTCGAAACCTTTTTTCTAACAATACTCAAAACATATTTTGGCGCAAGCTTAGCAGTAAACTTATCGCTTGCTTTCGAAAGAACTTTATTTGACCTCCAAACCTTGTAACCTACTTCGAAAGAAATGTTACGTCTCCTTAAATTATTTGAATTACTAGACTGCATGTAAGCTAAATGTAACCTTTTCTGTACGTCTATAAAAATATCAAATAGTCCTTGATGATCTAACACATACGAAGGTCTATTACCAGAAATAATATCTATATCATCTGAGGGTTCCACATCAAGACCATAAAATCTTCCAGACACAGGTACATGTCTACCAAAAACTAAGAAATTTGGCGAATAACCAGTGGCATGATGTTTTGCAGAATTAATCGCATACTGAATTTGGGGTAACTATGTCCCAAGTATCATGTTCTTTAATATACGAACGTATAGCTGTTCCTACCGTCCTATTTATCCTTTCTACAAAATTACATTGGGGAGAGTAAACTGCATTAAACCAAATTTTTTGAACGTCATATTTTTTACATACTGCCTTGAAATTTCTACCACTAAATTGTGAGCCATTATCACAAATAATAAATTTTGGAACATCATAAACTAGAAAAACTTTTTCCTCTAATACACGTTCTATTAAATGAGCTTTAGCACTACGTAACGGAAACATTAACGTAAATTTCGAGAACCAATCACCAATAACTAATAACCATTTGTGTCCAACCTTGGACCGTGGAAATGGGCCCATGAGATCTATAGCAATAATCTGAAAGGGGAACTTCACTTCTTTTTCCTTTCCCATTAAACCAAGGGGTCCTCTATTCGATGTCTTCTGTGCACCACACGTCAAACAATTTTTACAAAATTTCAACACATCAATACGCATTTTTGGCCAATAAAAATTCTCTTGTATGCGTGCCAATGTTTTAAAAAAACCAAAATGTCCGGCCACTGAAGGGTCATGATTTATCCGAATAACCTCTTCCTTTTGTGATCTAGGAACTAAATATTTCCATTCTCTTACATTCGATGAGAGTGGTAAATTTGATGAAAGAAATTTAAATACATAATTATCTTCTACCTTCCATTGTGGGTAATCATCAGGTGAAGCTAAAATTTTTTCTCGAAGAGACACATACCAAGGATCCACATTATCTAACTTGATCTCAACTAAATTATCAACATGATTTCAAACATTAAACCAATGAACTTCAAACTTTAAGAACACCTTTTCTTTTAAATTCGCAGACAAGGACAATTTTAAACATAATAAATTTATAATTTAGATTATTTTCAACCTTCCATCTAGGATAACAATAAATCAATGTTCTAGTACACTCTTACACTACTCATAATCAAACTGTCAAGATAGACAAAAGTACTTCACAACGCATAAACTTGCTAGGGTGACAAACTCCTCTGTGAGTCTCACCTAGACTTATAAACAAAAAATTATAACCTCATCACCAATCTCAAAAATAGTGATGCCAAAATTGCTAGAGCGACAACTTACCTCGAGTCTCGTTTAGACTAATGTAATGGTGAGCGACCGACTTTTCCTAAGTCTCGTCTAGACTGACATACTGCTAATCCGACCAACCACGACGACAAGTTTCACTTAGACTTACAATCAAATTAATATACTGCGTTGCAATGCGGATATAAATAAATCAAAAATTGCTATTAAAATAAATCATATCAAAACAAAACGTGCCTATGCACAAGAGCAATCTTGAAACGGTTTACCGACAGTAAAAACCAGTGTACCAAATTATAAACATCTATCATCTCTACTATGAAAAATTTATCAAACAACTATTGTAACTAATACAAATGGAAGAAAAACCTAAATACAAATCACTATTATCAACTACACTGTGAATTACTATTCACTGAAATACTACAAGCTGCGACTAAAAGAACAATAATATTCCTATCGAACAATTTTTCCATGTAAGAAAGCTTCTTCTAATTTCTTACACAACTTTATTAATGTTGATATACTATCAATTTCCGTTAGAGCTAATTGACAAATAAAATCAGGTAATGTTGTTTCTTTGGCTAATAATCGGCCTAACATTTTCCTTTTATCCTGCATCGGTCTGCTGCTAACAACTCCTCGAATTCCCAATTCATAATCCAATTCATCTTTATGCAAATAAACTACTTGATACGTCTCAGCCATCATGGAATAGACTAACTAACTAATTACAAATTAAACTCAATTAAACAACAACATCAATAGACTAAATTAATCTGAGGGTAAATGATTTACGAATCACAAGTGTAAACAACCAAAGTCAATCGAAGCCTATACGTTATGTGCTTATACAATTGGCACAGCAATCGAGGCCCCACGTTGGGCGCCATTTGTATAACCTTTCCTTCTTTATTTTGATTTAGTTTAACGAGAATTTCCGATAATTAAAAAGAGCCCACGGCAAGTTCGGATGGAAGGTGGCTCTATGTTGAGGAAATCTCAAAGGTAAAGCGGCTAGTCGAACTATATGCTCTGGGTAGAGTATGAGCTGTGGGTCGGGGTGTAATTGCAACCACTAATAATAAGAATAAGGCGCCACCGTATTTTTCTATACTGAGAAGACTTGATACAAGTCCCTTGTACAAGGCTAATGCGGAAACCTTTCTCCTATAGCCGCTATATAATTTTCAAAGACCACCTAATCTTTGAAGTTTCTTACCTTATGGCTCGACCTTGACCTTAGCAATCCTCCACTGCACCTGTGAACAGATTAAACAAAGAATAGCACTGTTTGTGCATTCATACTCAAAAATAATTAAATTCAATTGGAATCATCTTTCATTCATCCTAAATAAAAATCGTCTATAGTTCGAAAATAAGAATCTATTTTTCTTGTATTCAATAATGTACTTTTATACAAAATATCTTTCTTTCTTTATATGTAAATTTAGATTGTGAAAAATTAATTACAAAGGCACTGGATAAGATCAGTACCAAATACCATTAAATGTGGTTTTATTAAACAAATTGACAAAGCATAAAATTGCTTATTTATAGCAAAAAGTTAACTAGGGTAGATCTACCGTAATTTTACAGTGGATAATTTCAACTAAGTATTCATGAAATATCAAATATAGAAATTTAATTTTTAAGTGCTTATAATTGTAAGAATTCACTTTCTATAACACGTAATGACATCTTCTGATGTTTCTTTGAATTAATAAAAGAATGAGGTAAGAACAAGTTACAGATTCCTATCGCATAACATCGAAAAATATATTTGTGGTCTGTCCTTGACCTATTTAGAATTTTACACAACTTGATTAAAGTGAAATTTATCTCGTTACTACGTCCATAGTTCAAATAACATACGAAAACAGTTTTTTTTTTCTACATACCAGAAGTCCGAGTTGTCGCAAAAATACCTGCTTGGGAGCCTACGTCAGCATTGCACCACGGAATCCTCCATTTTAAACAAATAGTTGTGCTGCACTCTGAAAATAACATCACTCGGCCTCCATTCTCTGCGTTTTAATTTACAGATGCTCCAGGAGTAATTCAAACCACGAGAAAGAGCGAACGTTGTTTGTAATTAAACTGAATAAATTATATATGGGATTCCATGTTATATAAGAATAAAATTGTTTTATATAATTTCGATTGAATACCATTCAGAAAAATTGCTTTCTATAATTTACGTTGCATTATATTTTAAATTGCATTATATATAAGTTTTATTATATTTTAAGTTCCATTATACTTTAAGTTGCACTGAAAATTTCTAATTAATAACGTTATAGAAACAAATTTACTTACTGTTCCTAACGGCCCTTTAACAAAACAATTCCTCGTTCTCCACGAGTTGTTTCAACAAAAGTGGACCATCTAAAATAACTCGCCGAGATGGCATACTATTCTTAAACTTTATACGTACATGCTTCCAACACAAAAAATCGTCAAAAAACATCGTTCCTAAGAACAATTTCGACCTGCTTATCCCCACAGCTGCGTTAGAAGTGTCGTCAAGCGCGTTGCTGCCTGGTAACAACGTTACTTCGTAATTTCCGAATAGAGGGGGCTCTAGGAAGGATACTAAATAAGAGCTTTTATCTTGTCACCGTAGAAATTAATTTTTAATTCGAACTAAATGCTAGTACTTTATTGGACAATCGGTAATATTTAATTAAATGGATTGTAAAGCATTAGTATGCCTAATGTTATTTAATATTAAATAAAAAGATTAATCATACGGATATATATAAGGTGGAAAATAAAATTGCTACAGTACAACAAATACTTTAACAAGCTCGTAACGTAAATTAAATTATGCAATAACAAAAAAGTGTAATGTATTTGGATTTGGATATTGAGATGGATCTTGAATGAGTAGCATGCAGCACAACTTAGATGGTGTTCATCTATAAATAGCTGGAGGCGGCAAGCAGCGCATAGCCACTAGACCGAGGGGTTCAGGAACAATACATCGTCAACGGAGTTGGAATCTACAAGTTTCCAGGTAACGGATTAGAATTTGCTGTTTTTTTTATAAACTGTGGAAATTATTTGTGATGTGTGAGAGCGAATTTTGTTGGTATTTTTCTTTGTTATTTTACGTATTGAAAAGAATACGTATAACTAACTTTTATTATGGTATTTGAATATAAATCTAAAGGTGTACGTAAAGCTTATTAACGTTTATTTTATTGTTAAGAGTACATGGGTTTTTTGTGTTTGTAGTAAGAATATGCAAAGTAGAAGCATACATTCATAAACTGGGTTATCATGAGCTCACCATACTCCAGAGTGTAGTAATTAGAAATAAATAAATAAAAATAAGGTATTATTTAGGGCCCATTTACTCCGTTACATTAAATGTAGTTGAAATTTCAATTTTAAACAAAAACAAAGACTTTACATAGATATCATTTATTGAGGTGTAACTTGAGCACCGAAATGTATATAATCTTGAATTATTATTTGTAAATAGTGGTAAATAAATATTGTATGATTGTTGTATTATTTTGTGGTTTTATTGAATGGTGTGTGTGAACGGTAAAGAGAATGATAGTAAATCTAGGTATCCAAGACGAGGCCCAACTGATCTAGCTAGGGAACTGTTGAAGAAAACAAAGTGAATGGAAGTAGAATCCTGGTAAGAAATTTTTTTTTGAAAATTTTCTATTTTTGAAATTTTTGATTTTCGGTAAATTAAATAACTCTCGAATGTCTTTTGAGAAAGTACCAGTTCCGAGCGAAGTAACACGGCAATATACTATATATATATATATATATATATATATAATATGGGTAATAATAATCTTGGATTTAGGTCATTATTAAATCTTGGTATATTGGAAAATTTTCACATATAAACCAAGTAATAACAAATGTAGTGATAATCTTTTATTGGACGCGTTTCGGTAACACCATAATCAATAAATTTATCTATAAATACTAAAACAATGTGTTAACAATTATTAGATTTTTATACATATATATATATATATATATATATATATATATATATACATACCATTGTGCAATTTTAATTATAGTATAGTATAATTCAAAACAAACAAATAATTCTACAAACTAACATTTTAACATGTATCACAGTTTCGCTTTAATAAATAGTATAAATAACAATTATATAATTGGTTATGTAATCTAATATTTAATCACTCTGCAATATGGTGTATTCAAATATGTGGGGATTTTTAATAGTCTAAATAATGATAGAATATTTTTGTTAAAATTCAGAGGATTCATCTTTTACAAATTAAATTGTGGTAAATATTCATAGATCCATCTTGGTCAGTTTTTGAGTTTATGGTATTCGGGTATTTATATATGTGTAAAGTTTCCATTACGTTTTTCTTGTTGTCTTTGTTTTCAGTGTCTAAAATATCTACATTATTGAAATCAAATTGGTGTAAGTTGTCAATTGCATGAGAAGCAAAAGCAGTACTTTTTTATTATTAGTTTTTATGCTATATTTGTGCTCTTAAATTCGTTTACGAAGGTATTGTTTAGTATTACCTATGTATACCCCAGGACATCCTGTGCAGTTAATTTTATAAATTGTGTGTGTCTTATTGTTATGTTAGATGGGTGGAAATAGTTTGGTGAAAAATTTTTTAAATGAGTAGTTGGGTTTATAAATTATTTGTATGTTATATTTTTGAAGACAGTTTTTAATTTTTTCAGAGAGTCCTGGGGAATATATAATTTCAATTCTGGTTTCTTCTAGCTGTTTTTTATTTTTATTTGATTATTGTAGATTTTATGTATTTTTGATTTTATTATTGGTTCATATACGGAAATGAGATAGCAATTATCTTTGAGTATAGTCCTAATGGTGTTTAAGTTGTTGTATCTAAATTTAGGGTGTGCTAATTTTATACCTCTTTCAATTAGGTTATTAACTACGTTAGTTTTATATTGTTTTGGTACGCAGGAATTGAAGTTTAGATATCAACCGCTCCATGTGTTTTTTCGGTACCAATTTGTTGTAATTAATCCTTCATCATTATAGTTTATGAGGACATCTAGAAATGGAATCGTTCTGTTAACTGTTAGTTTAACGGTGAATTGTAAACGTTGCTGGAATCCGTTAAATGCTTTTAAGATTTCGTTGATTCTATCAAAAGGTAGGCAAATAATACAATCATCAACGAATCTTTTATAAAATGTTGGTATGTATTGTAGTTGATTTATGGCATAATTTTCAAGTTCTTCCATCACTAGGTTGGCAATAGTGGATGAAATTGGGGATGTACATATACGGGCTACCAAAAATCCATAAAGTCAACGTTCCACTTCGACCAATAGTTAACACAAGAAATGCACCCTCTTACAAACTCGCTAAATTTCTTATTGAAATTATTAAAAAAATTGTCAGACAAACAGATTACCACATAACAGATAGCTGGGAATTCCAAAAGTTTATTATAAAACAAACTGTACCACCAAATCACATAATAATTTCCCTTGATGTGCAATCGCTATTTACAAACATTCCCACTAATCTAGCTATTGATATAATAAAAAAAATGGAATAAACTAGGCTCACTAACAACACTTCCAATGGAAGAATTTACAGAAGCCATAAAAATATGCATTAACGAGTCTTATTTTAAATTTAATAACAAAATCTACGCCCAAACTTTCGGAACCGCCATGGGATTCCCAATTTCATCTACTATTGCCATTTAATGATGGAAGAACTTGAAAATTATGCCATAAATCAACTACAATACATACCAACATTTTATAAAAGATACGTGAATAATTGTATTAGTTGCCTACCTTTTGATAGAATCAACGAAATTTTAAAAGCATTTAACGGATTCCAGCAACGTTTACAATTCACCGTTAAACTAACAGTTAACAGAACGATTCCATTTCTAGATGTCCTTATAAACTATAATGATGAACGATTAATTACAACAAATTGGTACCGAAAAAACACATGGAGCGGTAGATATCTAAACTTCAATTCCTGCGTACCAAAACAATATAAAACTAACGTAGTTAATAACCTAATTGAAAGAGGTATAAAATTAGCACACCCTAAATTTAGATACAACAACTTAAACACCATTAGGACTATACTCAAAGATAATTGCTATCTCATTTCCGTATATGAACCAATAATAAAATCAAAAATACATAAAATCTACAATAATCAAATAAAAATAAAAAACAGCTAGAAGAAACCAGAATTGAAATTATATATTCCCCAGGACTCTCTGAAAAAATTAAAAACTGTCTTCAAAAATATAACATACAAATAATTCATAAACCCAACTACTCATTTAAAAAAAATTTCACCAAACTATTTCCACCCATCGAACATAACAATAAGACACACACAATTTATAAAATTAACTGCACAAGATGTCCTGGGGTATACATAAGTAATACTACACAATACCTTCGTAAACGAATTTATGAGCACAAATATAGCATAAAAACTAATAATAAAAAAAGTATTGCTCTTGCTTCTCATGCAATTGACAACCTACACCAATTTGATTTCAATGATGTAGATATTTTAGACACTGAAAACAATGACAACAATAGAAACGTAATGGAAACTTTACACATATATAAATACTCGAATACCATAAACTCAAAAACTGACCAAGATGGATCTATGAATATTTACCACAATTTAATTTGTAAAAGATGAATCCTCTGAATTTTAACAAAAATATTCTACCATTATTTAGACTATTAAAAATCCCCACATATTTGAATACACCATGTTGCAGAGTGATTAAATATTAGATTATACAACCAATTATATTATTGTTATTCATTCCATTTATTGAAGCGAAACTGTGATACAAGTTAAAATGTTAGTTTGTAGAATTATTTGTTTGTTTTGACTTATACTATACTATAATTAAAATTGCGCAATGGTATGTATATATATATATATATATATATATATATATATATATATATATATATATGTATAAAAATCTAATAATTGTTAACACATTGTTTTAGTATTTATAGATAAATTTATTGATTATGGTGTTACCGAAACGCGTCAAGTAAAAGATTATCACTACATTTGTTATTACTTGACTTATATGTGAAACTTTTCCAATATACCAAGATTTAGTAATGATGTAAATCCAAGATTATTATTACCCATATTATCTATTTAAGAAGGTTAAGAACACATTCAAAATATTTATATATATATATATATATATATATATATATTATTGCTGTGTTTCCTTTAAAATCCGGGAACTACGGTTTTCGAATCGTGGCCCACAGATTGGGCGTCAAGAATGCTGTGAATCCTACAAAAAGCTATTCATTAACTTAACTGTTCCGTTGACTTTCTTCTGTTAATCGCCTCTTTACTCTCTTCCGCCTCGGCTGCTCACCTAGTTAAAACTTTCATCCTCAATCATAAAAAAAACAAACACATTCCTATCACAAACACCAACGTTAACTCTATTTACATCAATATTCACAATACATTAAAATTTCAAAATTAAAATTCAGCCTAAATTTCAGTATCAGAAAATTTCAAGATTAAATTTATTATCATTTTAATGTGCATCCAGAATTAAAGTCCTTGTAGATGCCTACTAATTAATATAACAATATATGCAGACCTGAGTCTGAGTACAAAGGAGCATCTCCCACCCTTTACGTTAATTAACCAGGTTCGTCTAATTGAGCTCAAAGACATACCCAAATTTTCATCATAATCCAGAACATAAATACTAAATACCCCTTTCTACTTAAACAAGAAAATTTCACCTTAAAATTAAAAATTTTAAGTTAGTACAATTTCACTACTGTCCATTTTAAGTAAATCAATTTTAAAGTTATTCAACACACCCAAAACATCAAAATCGAACAACAAAGCATAAGTTACCTGAAGGTTAATGCACTCGTGGCCCCAATGTATATCGTCCTCTGTTAATCACACCAATCCAACTGGGTTATGTTTAGGTC
The DNA here is from genome assembly GCA_036346225.1 of Platerodrilus igneus. Classification (NCBI taxonomy): domain Eukaryota; kingdom Metazoa; phylum Arthropoda; class Insecta; order Coleoptera; family Lycidae; genus Platerodrilus; species Platerodrilus igneus. The sequence continues at coordinate 863,260 of JARFIW010001381.1, forward strand.
CTCGTATTGCTGGTCGCCTTTAAAATTTTCTACACCACCATTCATCTAAAGTTGTTTCAGTGCTTTTCCGGAACTCATTTGTGTATATCTGAAGCTTGTTTTGAGGATCCAGACACGTTTACGAATCATTTAATTATTAACACCCCCGAAAAATAGCAAAGAAATTCATACTTCTTTCACAAATATACGCCAAAACTGCCTACTTTTGTGTATTCATTTGTCGTTGCAAATTTGACTAATTGGTACAGTGATACTAGACTTTATTACCTTGTATCTTCTTTTCTAAGTGCACTAAATTACATTCATTGTAGCACGTAAAGAACAAACTGTTTTAAATCACCAAAATATACGAGCAAACTGTTTAAATTATTCTATCAAAATCGGAAAACTAAAAAGCACTGTTTAACTCATTGAATCAAATCGAAAATCTAAGAGAAAGAAACTCATATTTTCCCGGGTATATATAGTGGTTAGCCGGTCTGTCGGTTTTGTCCCCAAAACGGCCAGTTTCTAGAATTTCGTATACTATGTTCCCATCTCGACCGCCTGTGCGTCGGTTCTTATTAAATTTGCACTCGCACCAGTTAAATCTCAGAAATTTCGACACGGCTTGCAACGTCTGGGAATAACTAATTAATTTTTATACAGAAATGTTATTTTTACCTCTCAAGTTTGCCTCTTATTTTCAACCAATCGCAACCCAGTGACGTTGCTCAACTCACGCCTTTTACTATATGTGTCTCGGTCTTGCGCATATTATCTGTCTCTATCTACCCTGTTCCGAGTGGTACAAATCGATATTCTTTAGTATCGGTTATTTTCAATCCATGTGGAATTGTGAAATAACCCACCTTATTAGCATTTCCCGTAAATATTAAGCAACGGTTTCTCCAACATTCTCTGTAACCATTTGTTATCTGCAAATTTTACGCAGAACATAAAACATTTAAAAATACGCAGGTGTTCAAACAATACTTCTACGATCTGAATATTATTGGGTTTTTACTAGCTTTTATACATATTATATGTTACTAATGGTTCAATTAACTTCAATTAAAAATAATACCCTTTAATTTTTAGTGACTCCTAATCAAATATTAATTATTATCTGTACATTTTGTTTAATACCGGTTACTTAAAATTGAGTTAATTAATATAAATTTTGCACGTAATTTCCATTTGTTTCTTTACTCGGAATAATTAAATTACACGTAGAGCATTTTAATACTGCTTCTTTTTATAGCAAGCGTCTTGTAACTAATTTAACTCCCTTATTTTTAATGAAACGAATGAATTTTTATGCTTCACGGTTTTAATGACGCGTACCTTTTCCCAAAGCTTCTACACGGTGATTAAAATTATTTGATGTGATTATTTAATTTTCTACCCTGGTCTAAATATGAGTAATATATATATTGATCAGGACAATTGGAATACGGCAATAGAAGAAAAATAATAATAGAGCAACAGATTTTGTTATTTTAGAAAAGGTGTCATTGAGTTCACTGTTTCAGTTGATGTATAAAGTATTAAAGTGTTACAACTTATTGTAATCACTATAAAACATTTTTCGTTTAAGATTTTTTATCTCAATAGTGCTTTTTCACTTTTATGTGCTTTTGAAAGAATAGTGTTGAAATATTTGGCGTTTCGTTACTGCTATTATTCAAGAAGTTGGGAAAGCGGTTGAATACAATATAGATCCTAGCATGATATACACATTCGTCGACTTGACAAAGAAAATTTTATGAAATTTTATGTTAAGCGTAGCTTGAAAATTAGTGATACTGTCTCTGGTCATAATTTTGCGGTGAAAACTTCTCATGATAGTCAAATATACATCAATGATTCATTAACACCTGCTAATAGGATATTATATGCGCGGGCTCGGGAATTAAAAAAACTAATAATATCAAGTATCTGTGATGCAAAAATGGAAAAATATTTATGGGGGCCAAGGACGAGAGCAAAATATATTTAATTAAATCTAATTATGATGTAATCATTGTAGTAAAGACATGGTTAAATAATAATATTTGTGATAATGAAATTTTAGATAATAGGTATAGTATTTTTAGAAAGGATAAAAATTTTGCACAGCTTGGCGCTTCTGAGAGTGGAGGTGTGTTGATTGCAATTAAAAATGCCATTAGTGTCTTAAGAATTGAAAGACTAGAAACTGAATTAAAAGATATTTGGATTCAATTAAAAACAGGCAATATACATACATCAACATGTGTACCATTTATATTCCCCATTTTCTGTCATTACTACATATACTACTTTTTTCAATAATTTATACAATAAATATAGACATCAGTGGGGAGTCTTGCTTATAGCAAGTGATTTCAATTTGCCCTATCCAAATAATGATTTGTCAAATCCATAATTTGACGCAATTCAATACTGAACTAAAATTAGTAAGGCACTTGACTATGTTTTTTGTAATGTATTAATTGACATTTCCGGTTGCAAAGATCCCTTATTAAGGGTAGATTATTACCATCCTATTCTAATTAAATTTATTAACGCAACAATTGAGTCAAAATAATATGGCTTTGCTGGTTCTCAACTTAATTTTAGGAGTGCTAATTATGATCTTCTTTATAATATTGTTACGAGCTACTATTAGGCAACCCGTCAAACACACAAGCGCCGTAAACAATGTATACACTACAGAAGCCTCGAACCTTCTAGCATATACCGGAGTATGAATCATCTATTTATTTAAATTAAATCGACATGAAAATGGTACCAATAATTCAACGAAGCACTATATTTGCATACTTATCTCGTACAAATTTACCTATTTTCAATATACATCCGTCAAACCTTTATTACCCCATAATTTGCACGTTATACGCAAGTTATGTATCCCCCAATTTATGTATGTATTACGAAATAGAAATAATTAGAAATTATTAGAAATTGTTGAAGAAATTATAAAGTAAAATGCAACAAGTAATACAAGGATAAACCAGACAGGTTATTAACAGTTCATGAGAACGGATGCAATACATTGCATTCCAGACGATAGTGATACTGCAGGTGGCAGGTCATAGACGGTTAAGATATCGCAATTACCTAGAAAGTAAGATTGTAACAATGTAACAAAGTATAGCATTAAGAATAAGCAGGCATGAGCTCTGCAAGTTCCCACAGAATTGTGAGGGGCAGGAACATTATAAATAGCCCGGAAGCCCCAAGACCCGGCAGTCAGTCGAAGTATTCAGCTTTAGCATTGCAGTTTGCTTAGGCGACTCATAATAATTCATTTAAATCAGTTTCTTTCGCCTTGGAATAATTAATATCAGTTTGTCAAAATTCTACATTAATTTCTGTTTAAGTTGAACCAATAAATAAATTTGTTAAGAAGTTTTGTAAGTGTTTTTTTAAAAACGCAACTCCCAAGGCGCGAACCTTAACTCGCATGAGAAACAAAAAAAAACAGAAAAGTGGACGCCCATTAATCATTCAAGCACAGATCAATACTTACAATTTTATGATTACTACAAAAAAATATTACTGTAGTATTGAATTTTCACAACATGAATAGGTCTGTTATTGTTTGATTACGCGGTGAGACGTCTAATCGTATGCAAATCCATCCAGTTCCGTTAACCAAAAATATGGAAGGAACTGTGTAGAAGAACGAATGGACAAGGAAGATATGACGCATAAGGAAAAGTATTATTTACCTCTTTTCCATTAGCCATTAAGAGAAATTAGAACCGTTCTCGTGGCTTATTGGAATCCCTATAAAAAAGTGCAATCGTTGCAGAACTATTAGTATGCCCTATTGAAGTAAATAAATTAAAACTTTTTAACGGAGGATGCAGAAAGTTATTATGACACTATATAATTAATATTTAATTTATTTAATTAATTAATATTTAATTACCTAGTTATAACACACGTTTATTGTAACTTTTGAATGAAACGCTTATCATTTTACTATACTTTAGTTCCTTAAAGCTATTCGCATGTCCGCACGTGTGTCAACACATGATTTTAATAATAACATGGCGTTTTTGGTATTTGGGACTTACTCAAAGTCTTCCGAAACAATCACCACCAAATTGCTCGGTTCAATTAGAGAAAAACATTGGCTTTATGAAATAACTAATCTCAAATCATTTATTTTATTTGGTCAAAATATTCTGACAGTTCACGTAGTTATACTTAAATTAAGAACTGAACAGAAATAATTCCTGATAACCAATTATTAGCTAAACAGTTTTGTTATATATACGCACCTTGATTTTGTATGTCTGTTTCTTCTAATTTAGTATTAACACAGGAAATCTTGCGCTCATATAAACACCACCTACTGCGTATCTACAAACACAGCTGCTTTTATATACTGCACTCAGTTATTGACCAACACCATAATGCCGATTTTTCGTGATTATCTTATCTGCTGTTAATTAAAAAGAAATGTGTTTAAACTGTAATTCAAACATATAATTGCATAATACAATGTTTCTCAGAAACAACCAATAAATTCTGTAGAATACTAGAGAAAAATATTTTAGAAAATTCACGAAGTCGATTTTTATTTTAAATTTTTCATATAAGGATAGGTATTCAACCCCGCACTCCTCCGCTTCCAAGCGTTAGTAAAACCCAACTTTAAAAATGCGAATAGCATACACATTTGTAATAACTCAGTTCATAGCATTTTTATACTCAATACAAGAAAAAAGTTTTCTAAAATCGGTAGATAAGTGACAGATATTCCAATAAAAATGTATTCAAACTCGCAGGAGTTGATGCGTTCTATCAAATTGTTGAAGTCAAATATCAAATACATTTTATTGGTACTACGAAGTGTTGTGTGAGTTACTTGTTGAACGATTTGAGAAATAAGATTGCTACAATGTAACTATCTGAAGCTGAACGATTCGAAAGTCTGATGATGTTATGGTGCAGAGATAGAATTCGGACACTTGAACAAGTTCGTATTTTGTTAGATGAAGCATCCAGATCGTCCTCCAATATCGCAATCAACGGTAAGTCGAATTGAGAAAAAAATGTTACGATTTTTAACATGTACGAGATAAATCTCGGTTTTACATGACGATAGACAACTGATAGATAATGCAAGGATTTTCACATTCAACCCTCGTGCCAGCCGCTTCACCTCATAATACGTTGAAACATACCGTTTTCTCGACTGCGTAATAGAGAAAAATTTCATCCCAACAAAGTGCAGTTGCTGCAAAATTTGTCAGATATCGATTTTGATGGACAAACATAATTTTACAAAAGAATCATAGACTCTCACATGAAACCCTGCATTCATAAGAAGATTTTGTTTTCTGATGAGGCAACATATCGCTTAAAAGGTACTGTCAATACGCAAAATTATTGTTATTGAGCAGTGAAAAATCCATATTGGAAGATGAAGGCGAATACACTAATACCCAAAAAGATTAAAGTGTGGGCTTTTTTGTCGAAGCACTGGGTGGTGAACAGGATTTAGACTGTCCCCAATTTAAATTAACTCTGGATTTAGGGGTGCTGTTCTTAATGCAGGTGATCTTGATAGTAGGGGTATATGGGGATTCTGGTGCCTCCTCCAACGCCACCACCGCAAAATCGATTATTAATTGAAAAACTCATTAGCACTAATCGACTTTTATTGGGAAAACTCAATAGCACTAATCGTTTTTTAATGGGCAGCTCACTAGCACTGATGGTTTTTTAATGGGAAAGCTCATTAGCAATAATCGTGTTTTAATGAGAAAACCCAGTAGCACTAATCGTTTGTTAATGGGAAAGCAATACTACTCGTTTTTTATGGGAAAAACTCATCAGCACTAATCATTTTCTAATAGGATAACACATTAACACTAATCGTGTTTATTGGAAACCTCTTTAACGCTATTTGTTATTTAATGAGAAAACTCATTAAAACTAATCATTATTTAATGGAAAACCCGTGACTATTAATAGTTTTTTAATAGTAAAGCTGCTTAAAGATAATGTTATATTTTCTTACGTTGCATCTGTCAGCCCCCATTTTTCTTACGTCACATTCGTCATCCGCCATTTTTCTTACATCGCATCTGTCATCCGCCATTATTTCTTACGCCACATCTATCATCCGCCAATTTTCTTACAGTAACTGTCATCCGTCATCTTTCCCTATGTATCATCTAGCATGCGGCATTTCTCTTATGTCACATCTGTCATACGCCATTTTTCTTAGGTCAACCCGCTATTTGTTTTCGTACGTCACGATTTTTTACTTGCTCTGTATATATCAACTTTTTCTCCATCTTGTATATACATTTTACCGCAAGTTGTTAGAGGAAAAAATTGACTCATGCAGGATTTGAACCAGTGTTGCTCGCATTCAAAGCACACACCTTAACCACTACACTATGGAGTCATTCGAAATTATTACTTGCATGTCTCAGTACTATAATAATAACATAGAACCCATTTTTAATTTAAAGAATTTAATTTAAAGAATACATTTAAATATAAAAAACTTCAGGATGTTTAAGAAACGGTCTACAGGCTCCATTTTTTAGAGATCAATTTAAGAGCACTTAACTCCAAATTTTACATAGACTTAATTTGTAAATTATTTATTAACGAGCAGCATTATGTCACGATATTCTCAAAAGGATACGTTCTAGAGGTCTATAGCGGTCAACAGACGCTTTAACTGAACCACTTAAGGTTTAGAGTTTTCTTAATTGCACCACCTCTTCTCCCATCAACTTAATTAAGGGTATCGTTTTCTGTCAATAAGACTACCACCTTAAACCTAAGAATAAAAACAACATAATTTAATACATTTATTAATAATAACTTTATCTGGTGTTGAAGTTACAAATAAGTAAAAGAAACTTTATCAAAGAATACTATAATTTTATTCTTGACTAGCATCCGCTGCAAGCGATCGCCCCACACTCTAATCTACTAGGATCTAGGTATTGGATGGGATGACATCTAATAATTTCCAACACCGTCAAGTAATTGCATTGCTGCAATTATTAAACAAAAAATTGCTCGTACGGTTCTGTCATACTAACGTTTGAATCCTCTCTTCATCTGTGGTATTTACATTTACATTTTTCATAACACCTACAAACCTTTAGTAAAATTTTGGAAAATTTATACACTTCAAGTCCCCCATTTTATATAATACTAATTCTCGCAAATTTAATAGCTTGAAGCACTCGTACTCAGGTGATATAATAACATTTCAGTATCTCGTTATTTCAATATTATAAGAATTTTCTTCTTGATATAAATTCGCCATTCATACACTTCTATTGGATGTTTCGGAAATCAGTTTCAATTTGAATTCACGATCCAGTTGTAATTCTAAAACATCTCCGCCAGATAAACCATTCAATCTTACGTTTGCTGCTTTTTGGGGAAATTGTATGATTCTAAATTCCAATTGAAAATTGCAAAACTACCTCCATTCAAAGTAGTCCATTTTTTTGGCATAATTTTGGGGACATTCTACTATTGCAAATAATTTGTATAACTGGTCTTATACGCTGGCGGTCAAGCGCGCGCAGTTGCTTATTGTGTTAATTGGTGTTATATACAAGTCTTAGCAAGAAAAGTGATAATTATAATTGTGTATCGTGGGTGTTACCTGTTTTTATTTAAATATAGTATCCTTCTTATCTTATAGATTAACTTACGTCTTACTTTTAAATATGAAAAAACTTTAGGGTAAGAGTCTAGAGAATCATCCTACAGATTTCATCTTGGATTATGTAGGTGCTTAAACTTCAGAATTACCGAATTCTGTAGCATTCTTCTTTATGGATTTCTAAACACCTAATCCGTTTTTCCTACATTTTCTTATTTGCATTTTCTACCCCCTTTGTGTACCTTTTCCGGTAGTATAGCCTATCAAACCGCTATATTCTTTCGCAGCATCTGTGAAATTTTTTTAAATTGGAGCAAACCTCTAGCCGCTAACTCTTCTTTTTAGTTTTTTGCTAATACCAATTGTTAACTGTACTTTCAAGATAAATCCATTGTCCAACCAATTAAATTATATCAGCAAAATATTTGTTAATATCCTGAATTGTAAAAATTTTCATATTACATACCATCCTGTACTTAAATCAAAGGTTTTGTATTCAGTATTTAAGTTCCAGTTCTGCATTGTTCTAGCTAAAAAGGAGGTTATGTAGTTCTCGGTGTTTGGACTTAGATTCGTTCACGTTGTTTGGACTTAGGTTAGGTTAGGTTAGCTCACGTTGTTTGGACTTAAGTTAGGTTAGGTTAGTTCATGTTGCTTGGACTTGGTTAGATTAGTTGACGATGTCTAGACTTAGGTTAAATAACAGGAATAATTGATAGGTTTGGTCAGCGCCGCGGTACAGATAACGTGAACTAACCTAACCTAGGTCCAAAGAACGAAAACTAACCTAACCTAACCTAAGTCCGAACAACATGAACTAACCAAACCTAGTTCAAACTACGTGAACTAACCTAAACCATTTTCCCTTTTTCTCCTTACACTGTATAAACGTTTTCACATCCGATACAATCTTATCCAATTTTTCATCTAAATATTGTTTAGTTTCTGCGTCTGATTTTTTAACAGAAGAACTAAGCCGGATGATACGTTGATTTCTTGCATTGTAAACTACAGCGTTACGCTCAGTATTTTCCATACTGTTTAGACAGTGGGAAAAAGTCATATTTACGAGCTTAACTTCAAACTTTTTAGTGGCGCAATCCGTGTCTTCCTTTGGCTCTATTACATCCACCCACCTCTTGCTACGCAAACTAATTTTTTACACACTTGTTTTGAACACGAGCCTGTTTGTTTGATTTACTACGTCGTAGTCATCTTTACGGTCAGACACGTTAACGATGCGTTTTTGTTGTAGATCGCTACCTTCACCATTGGGTGTAAGTGTAAGCCCACGCCCTGGAGAACCTGGTACATCTACATTTTTGTGCTCCACACGACCGAACCGGTCAATTGGAATTTTAAAACTGAACAACTGCTTAATGGAGCCTCTTCTATTATTCCCTTCTCTCAATTCCTCTATTATGGAAGTCATTTTGTTCACGTTTTCTTCGCTATTGTTACCAGCGTGATTAGTTACTGCCAGTAATCTCAATCGATCTATTAGTTAGTGGATATTGTTCTAATGAACATACCGAAGGCAGCTAGTATTCAATTTTTTGTAAAACAAATTAGGAAATCCGGTTCCTTTCTTCTTCTCCTTTTTCGTTGACGGTGTCCTTTGTGATTGTCTCGAAAATTCTGAAACATGCGGAAGCACATATTTTTGGAATTTTATGTTTGTAGTCGGAGACCCAGCTCGATCATTTAATTTGAATGAATTAAAACCTTTTGTGAAAATCAGGGCTGCTTTAATCATTTGCAGATAGTTTGGTAATTTGGTAAATGGCATACCAAACTAAACCTGAAACATTAAACAACTAAGTCAGAGCGAAACACCTTGTGTTCTCACAATAAATATGTACCTGTAGTTTCAAAAATCTGTTAGGTGCATTGATAAAAGAACTTAGATGTTTGAAATCAAAGATATAATGTTCATTAGGGTAAAAACAAATTTAAAGATTAAAAGTCCTTTAAGGTATTTACAAAAAATTATTTTGGACTCCAATCGGACAGACTGGCGAGTTTGGATCACAATTAAATTACTTGTCAAAAATACATGTTTGTATATACGGTCAAAAATAATACAAAAGTTTTCATATGTTAGATATGCGATAAAATTTAATATCTTTTAAATAAATTCTGTTACGTATGATATTGACTTAAAAAGAAGTGATCAAGTGAAATATAAGTTTGGTTGGTTGCAGATTCTGAGACCAATAAATTGAAATACATATAAATTTTCTTAAAAGTAGCATGAAAAAGTCTTTTAAATAAAAAAACCTTTTTTTGTGATTTTTCTACTACCTATCACAACACCTTAACACATGTGTCCCGTTTCTCTTTGTAACAAAGCAGGTTCCTAATAAAAATGAATAAGAAATCTTAGAAAATACAGACATTGGTAATTTAAATGTTTAATTAACTAGTTGTATACCTTTTACCCAGTGATTCAAATGAATTTGAGATTTACCAGGCAGCTTTACATGACAAATACAAATTTGCTTTCTTGTTGCAAACTGCATCGGAACAGACACCGTTCGGCAAGCGCCTCTACAAGATTCAGGTTTAGATAAATCTCTATATGCTTTGTGCAAACATCCACGTTGGTTTATTACAGATACACAGCAATTCACTTTATACAGTTGTAAACAAATTACTACTAACAAATAAAACGGGATCGTAAATAGTTCTTTACACATTATTATACAAAATACTGCCAACACATAAAAAGAACTCGTAAATAAAATGATACACATTATTTTGGAAAATAAAAATATTTCCGGCATCACTAACAAGATATCTTACTAAAAATTACCATAAAGAAAAGAGGGTTTCTTTTCGTCGCCTATCAGACGTACAAATAGAAAGTGACATATTATGTTGTGCCACTTCTCTGCATTTCCTGCCAATGTTGCGCTGACAATTTGCAATTTTATTCGCTTTGGTTCCATTTCTACAATTTTATCCAGCTTGTCTAAAACACTCAGCGGTTGATCAGATCTTCTCCCTTCTCTCAAATTTTGGCAGTGTCTCCTTTCCTTGCCTGTATTGCAATTCCTGTCCACATACTATTCTTACCGTTTCAAATTCGTCCATCATGTCCCTCAGTTGTTGCAAGTTCCCATCAACTCCGCTGAATTTATCGTTCATACGTCACCAAATACGATCGTATTTCGTCTTAACTCGTATGTCTCCTCCAGATTTATTCACATCTTTCCTAGTATTTCGTTTCTAGACTCTACACCAACTTCCCTGTTAATTTTAATTGTTTCCTCCATGTTCTGGTAATATTCTGTGCGTTTTTTGTCAATTTCGTACAGTTCCCCTCGCAAACATGTAATTCCGCTTAGCATGTTCACTTCGACAGCATCTATTCTGGTCTCCAGCTTTTGTAGAACCTCAGACCTAAATGAATCAAAACTTCCTGCATTGATATTATTATTTATTCGACCTTGCTTTTCATCATCTCTAACTTATCCTTTAATTCAGCCTTACCTGTCAGTGACTTTGGAACTCCTCCTGCGAATTCGTCATTTGTGACTGAAAATTTCTCAAAAATTGCATCGTGTCCTGGTTTTCGCTAACGTTCTTTTTCTCTAGAGACATCTTTACTAGTCGAATGGCTTCACTGTCCAATACAATCTCCTCTGGTTCTAAATGTATACATTGATAATCTTGTATCTCTCTCTCTGCAATCATTCGTTTGTCTCCCTGTAATCTAGTGTCTGTTTCTACTCCGTAAGTCTTCCCTGATCTTGTGAAATATCTGTCTTCGTCAGTCATTTTCTCTTTAATTCTCTATTCAATAGTTAATTTCTGACACTACGGGCCCCACCTAAACGTTTTCTTCTCTATTACAATATAAAGCGTTACATTATTCCCACTAAACTCTCGAACAGCTTCTCTGTTAGTCTTAACCCCACCTTGCTGTGAAGAGCCCCACGATGGTGCGATATATTTATTTTGATGTAATCTCTGCCCACAATGATTTCGTTACACAACTTTGCTATATCACAGCCCCTAACGTTGCCGTCGCCTTTTTACAAACTTTACTGTTGTGTTCGTACTCGGCCTCTTTCCTTTGCGTCTCTAAATCCTATAATTCCTTGAATTTGTAATCTTCGGCTAGCTCAATCTATTAAACACAGAGTGCCCAACGTCACGACAATAAAGATTGTTTAACTCCTTTTCTTTCTATTACCTATCTGTTAAATAAATAAAAATGAAAATGAAGCAATCCAAAAATATACAATATAATAATCGATAATATGTACACTCTTATGTCAAAAATTTATTAATTTGTTTAATATTCAAAAATTAGCCCCTGAATAAAATATTCATATTTATCTGATTCCACAAAAATTTATGTTTCCTAAAAGTCTGCAAGAATACCACTGTAATTACTTTTAAGTACCTTTTGAACGTGCAAAATAATCCTTTCTCTATTTTTCCAATTCTCAAATGATTTTTGATGACCCTTGCAGATATTCAATATAGAAAATATTAAATGTTAAAAACTGAAAAACAGTCTTATATTAATAATAAATAAAATCTCTGACCTGTGTTTTACCTGCGTGTTTCTAGGAGCTGCTTCTGAATATCGATGGTCAGCACCCCTGGATTGTTACATCTTGACTCATTAACGTAGTTTCTTTACTTGTTGACCAAAATGATTAATTAATTGTTGCTCGAATCTTTCCTTCGGATTCTTGAAATGACTTGGAGTTTACTTGTAGTTTAATTTGAGTATTTTGACGTTTATGTTTCCTTGTACGTTTATTTAGAATTTCCTTGAAGTGTGTTTGTAGCTATTTATTTAGACGGATATTTAGAAGTATATTTGGAGGTTTATTTAGATCTGGAGGTACATTCAGACGTACATTCAGAGCCTTAAATTCTTACATATTAGAATAAAATTCAATTAATAGTTTACCTTACGTTTTAAGATCAAAACGGCTACTTCTCGTTGTATAAATTGACACTTTTAATTTTCATTATTTAAATAAATTATTAATTTTTACTAATTTCACTTTTACGTAATATTTCACTTTCAATTGATATGGTCGGTGCATTGGTCGAACAGATACTGATCGTTTATGAGGTCCCCATATTTATAGACTCCTCCTATCTGTTTTTCCTATTGGTGTTCATCGAGTGTTTGTTGATGAAGACGTCGTACCTTGCGCTTATGTCTGCAAAACTCGGTATTTCTAAAAATTCCCTGTTCCGATTCTTGTTCAGACATTCCATTTCACACGTAGACGTCAATTTTGTGTGGCATATTTCACAGAAAGTCCTAATTTTATTGCATTTTAGTCAAGTCTTTATGTTTGTGTCGACTATAGTTCAAACTTTATCAAATGCGGACCGCCTGTTATTTATTGTTTGTTACTCCAAATATGTTGGATTTTATCAAAATACAATGTCTTTGGTCACGTATTCATATTTCTATTATGTCGTATTTAAACGCGATTACTTATTTATGCGTTGATATTTTAGTGATATTATTAAATAGCTAGTATTTTAGATTGTTTATCTTTACCGTGTTTATTTTGATGAAACTTGATACGTTTAAAACCTTATTATTGCTCGTTTCTTTCCAGTTCTAGACTTGTATATTTAACTTTAGAACGTATTATGAAACGTACACATTATTATTTTTGCTAAATAATATCTAATTATTAAATAATAAGCTTCTTTCTTATGAATGAAATTGGTTATGATTTATATTCAGTGTGCTCGCTATTGACTTTATGTAAAATAGTCGATTTACTCCTATTTAATGGTGGAATTGTTTGGTTTTCTAAAGGTTAATAATATTTACATTAATCTTGAGACCTCTATGACTTAATATACCCTTAAATTACCTTCTTATCATAGAAATATATATATATATATATATATATATATATATATATATGAAATTGTCAAGTTTCTGACTTATGTCAGATATAGACAGGAAGCACCGCTCAAAATCACGGCTATAAGCCAAGTATTAATATATAAATATTATAATTAGTTTTTTACACAAGGTAAGTTGATAAATACTTACGTATTGAAATTAATAAGATGAAATAATAACTTAGACTTTTAGTAAAGCCCAAACTGATCGATTTCAAATCGAGCTAGTAATTGAAAGAAGGTTAAAATTAAGGCCTTGGACAGCATATTGAACCAACTTGCAATTACTTTAGCATTTTTGTCAATCGATATCTGAAATTGTCAAGTTTCTGACTTATGTCACGATATAGGTGCTTCGATGTCTATAATCTGGACATAAGTCAGAAACTTGACAATTTCGAGATCAATAATATGATAAAATCGCTAAACTAATTCAAGTTACGGTTTATATTTCTTGTCAATTCTATGATTTGAAATTGTCAATTTGCCTGACTTATGTCGTATATTGGTCGACATTCCTGTCTATATCTGAATAAGTCAGAAACTTGTACAATTTCAATATTTTCATATATAGTATATTGAAAGATTAGGTATTATATATGGTATTTTATCATTAATTTAGATTTGTAATACTTGTTACTAATTATAAATATTATCATCGTACTAATTATAACTGATAATATATACTGAAATGATTTTGGTTTCCTGTCACAAGGCAAGTTATAAATTCTATCGTCAATTACATACTGATTTGAAATTGATCACTATACTTGAAAAGTCGTTATTATAATATATTATATGAATTTATATTTCGTGTAAATATTTATCAGATAGGTAAATATGACACTATATATAATTGATGAAATTACTATCTGTAATTAACAGGTTAAAATAATCGATTATGTAATTTAATTCGAACTTGTATTATTGCAACCAAGTTACGTACTGTATGAATATATACATGAAATGTTTTCCTTTTCCGTGTCTTACAAGATCAAGGTTATGCAGAATAGGGTCAAATTGAGCACTACTATTTATAACTTGGAATGCGACACTAATTACATCTGAATCAAAGCCAGGTTAAAATAATTCGAATTATTGTAATTTAAATTTCCCGCTGTAGTAGATTTTAATTCCAACCGTAAGAAGACGATAGTGTATAAAATCAGAAACTTTATTGTGGCCGTGAAATATCTAAAGAGGTAAGTTATCTGTAGTGTGAAGCATTTGTGCAAGTATCAAACTTGTTTACTTCGTGTGTTCAAGGTACACTAGCAGATGGCTTTGGCTACAAAAACTAACACTCCAGATAGCTAACGCTAAATAGAAACGAACTACGGTTTGGAAATGTATAAATTTGTGTAACGCTATCGCGTTATTTTAAAGTAAGGATAGGGGTTAAACACGTAACTGTTTGGTGTAGGGTTGATAGTTTATAACACACCTTGCATAAACTTTGTTCATCACCAGCTTTTAGAATAATTAAAGGGCTAAAATGAATTTCGATACAAAATATTTAAACGCGTCTGACGTCAGGTGAAGGTAATAAAGATGAGATAATTATACGAGCGACGTAACAATACAATACAACAACAGAATAAAGTAATGATAAGATCATGAAAAGCATCAGATAACATAAAAGACGGACAAAAAGGCACGAGTGATCGCATGAAACGCTTGATGTAGAGAGTGAGAGGTTAGTAAGAAACGATTGGACTGTCGACGAAAAGCAGGTTATTGTTACACATCCAGCGGGTGAAGGAAAAGCATGTTGTGGTGATCCGTTCATGACGGATTGTCGAAGTGAAACAGTTAGGCTATGGGTTTAGTTTGAGTGGTGATAGAACATCGGCGGCTGGTCGTATGAGGCAAGTGAACCGCCGCCTCACCTTTAATTTTATATATCTTCTTTTCAATCATAAAGAAAAATTCTATTACAACTTGTACAAACGTCTTCTAAACAATTTTTGGTCAAATATATCATAATTCGATTAATAATCAGTATTATATAATGAACGTTTGTAATACAAAATTCATTTCTTAATTCGTGCACGATTTCTGCCAATACAAATTCATCTGAGGCGTTATAAAGTGCGCCACACTTATTTCACCATCTCCATGCATCCAAAGCTACATTATACGCGAGCGCGATGCGTCCTAGCGGTTATCTCTATACATCAACCAACACTTTATACTCGGGTACTGAGGCTCTCTCATCGTTGCCTCTCGGATCTTTGTAATCATAATAACGACAGTAGCAGCTGCGGGATGGCTGGATACTTAAAGGAAGTTAGTCAGTCAATGATCGGTAGGGATGATGAATGTCGGACTTTGTAATAGTTGTTAAACTGCACAAAAAGTCGAAAATCATACATATGTGAATGTTAAATATATAATTTTCTATTATTATAAGAGCTTAAACTTAGGTACTAATGCAACCATTAACCCCGTAGTGGTTCCATAGTTTTTAACAACTGACATTGACAAGTTGGAATTATTTGTTGGTTTCATTTTAAATTATTGTATTGTTTGAAAGCTGTGTTTTGTAAAAAACCTAGTTGGGTTAATTCTTCAATAGTGAATTGATAAATCGGGTTAACATTTGTACGTTTGGTGCTTTATGCCTCAAATAGAATACATTACACAGAGTTTAAGTGTTTACTGTTTAGTGTTCTTGTTCCTTATTTAGTACTTTATTTCTCGTGAATAGTGGTTAACCTTAATCTATATAAACAAAAACTGATTGTTATAATATAATTCAAATTGTGTAATATCGTTATATTGTTCCAATTTGGATTGATTTCAAATTTCGGCACAGGGTCATGTATATCCCTTACATGATATTCTATTATCTTTATTTGAAACGCCTTTTTCAGTGCGCGTGAGTTAGAAAACGGCAAATTTTATTTATGCGCCCGACTCCTCCACTAAATATAGTTAGTACTGATAATCGACAAGGTCGAAGTTTTAATAGAACTTTTCAGTTATCGTGGTAAGAAACCTACAAATGGATTTGCGGAAGTACATATAAACAGAGTCTATATTGTTGGCCGTGCGTTTTGTTATCAAATGTCAATAACAGCTGGACTTGCAGTAAAGGTTTTGCGATTTAAAAACATTTAGCGTAGTGCAAAATGCATGAATGTTTCAAAGATCATATAAAAATGTTGGTTTCAAACGACTTCAACAAAATCGAACAACTATACTAGATGCACTTCAGGAACATGCTGGTTTTAATAAAATTATATATAACGAAAATGTCCGAAAAATAGGTTGTTGCTATCTTATTTAATTGATACTACCATACTTTTGAGTAAACAAGAATTGGCTTTTCGGGGTCATGATGAATCTTCACAATCGCTAAATCGTGGAAATTTTAAAGAAGTTTTTGAATGTTTGATTAAGCGAAACGCAGAAGTATCAGAGCACCTATCAAAATGAGCCAAATCTTCACCGGCCAGTCAAAAGCAATTCAAAATGAATTAATATCATGCATTGAAGATTTTCTAAAGAGAACATTTCCCAAGAAATAGCAGCTAGTCCTTTCTTTGCTTTAATATCTGATGATACTACTGACATTGCAGACAAATCTCAGTGCGCAATAACTATTCGATTTGTTACTCGAAATTGTAAATTAAAAGAAAGGTTTATGGGATTTTTTGATGTAAGTAGTGATCGAACCGCCAGTGCTCTCTTCGAAGTAGTTCAGGGTGTTTTAAACCCATTTAGTTAAAGAAAGGCAAAAGCTAAGTCAATTGCACCTTATGCTCTTTTACTCATTGCTGTGCTCACCGGTTAAACCTCGTTTTACAACAAGGTACACAAAATATTCCGCAGAGTAGAATCTTTTTCTCTACTTTATCAGGTATACCAAGTTTTTTCCATCATTCACCTAAAAGATCAGTAATATTAGATCATATTGTTGGTAAACGTGTGCCACGAGCAGCGGAAACCAGGTGGTATTCAAGATCAAAAATTTTGAACATTGTCGCAAGCGAGTGGGACAACTTCGTAAAAGTTTTCGAAGCAATAGTAAATGATCCGACCTCGGGAGCCGAATCCATTCGTGCAGCTAATACAAATAAATACAGCTTGCGTCCGAATTAGCGAATTAAGGAACGAAGGCAAATTTTTGGAATGTTTTCGGCGTGCCAGAAATTTAACAGAGTTACCTAATCGGCGCGGAACAACATCTCAGCAAGAGATATTTCAAAATACAACATTCTGTATTACGAAATTTTAGACTGCATTAGTCTGCAACTTAATACACGGTTTTCGAATCTTAATAGCTTAGAATTTCTCACTTTCTTTGATCACTCTAAGTATGAATTCTATACCACCAAATTTCCTAAAAAATCTCTGCAATCTCTATTTGAAACTTATCCAAATATTTTTGATAGGGATAGACTTATTAATGAACTTTGTGTTTTTATAGAGACGAGCAGTTTAAAATTCAGATTTAAATACAACCCTTAAAATACTTTCTTGTGACTTTGCTGATATATTTTGCCAGATTCAAACAGTTCTACAATTAATTTTAACGATTCCTGCTACAAGTGTATCAGTTGAAAGAAATTTCTCGTGTCTAAAACGCATAAAGGCATACTTAAGAAATACGATGAGTCAAGAGCGGCTTGGTGGATTAAGTTTAATGTCTATAGAAAAGGAACTATTATGGAATTAAGTAAAAATCAGTTATTACAGTGAATAAGATGAAATATGTATATATTGCAACCAAGTTACGTACTGTATGAATATATACATGAAATGTTTTCCTTTTCCGTGTCTTACAAGATCAAGGTTATGCAGAATAGGGTCAAATTGAGCACTACTATTTATAACTTGAATGCGACACTAATTACATCTGAATCAAAGCCAGGTTAAAATAATTCGAATTATTGTAATTTAAATTTCCGCTGTAGTAGATTTTAATTCCAACCGTAAGAAGACGATAGTGTATAAAATCAGAAACTTTATTGTGGCCGTGAAATATCTAAAGAGGTAAGTTATCTGTAGTGTGAAGCATTTGTGCAAGTATCAAACTTGTTTACTTCGTGTGTTCAAGGTACACTAGCAGATGGCTTTGGCTACAAAAACTAACACTCCAGATAGCTAACGCTAAATAGAAACGAACTACGGTTTGAAATGTATAATTTGTGTAACGCTATCGCGTTATTTTAAAGTAAGGATAGGGTTAAACACGTAACTGTTTGGTGTAGGGTTGATAGTTTATAACACACCTTGCATAAACTTTGTTCATCACCAGCTTTTGGAATAATTAAAGGGCTAAAATGAATTTCGATACAAAATATTTAAACGCGTCTGACGTCAGGTGAAGGTAATAAAGATGAGATAATTATACGAGCGACGTAACAATACAATACAACAACAGAATAAAGTAATGATAAGATCATGAAAAGCATCAGATAACATAAAAGACGGACAAAAAGGCACGAGTGATCGCATGAAACGCTTGATGTAGAGAGTGAGAGGTTAGTAAGAAACGATTGGACTGTCGACGAAAAGCAGGTTATTGTTACACATCCAGCGGGTGAAGGAAAAGCATGTTGTGGTGATCCGTTCATGACGGATTGTCGAAGTGAAACAGTTAGGCTATGGGTTTAGTTTGAGTGGTGATAGAACCTACGAAATTCAAAGTAATCTACACCGACCCCGACAAGCGGCTATTAAGATTGAACAGTTACTGCTCCAAGCAACGTTGGTTAGAATTCCTTTACATGCGCAGAGCTGACGCGCGACTGGCCCAGTGGAGGTCTTTCGGAATTAAAAGAAAAGAAAAAAAACTGCTTGGATGTAGTTATGTTTATGAGACGGTAGTGCTAAGACAGACAATGAGGATATAATCAACCGACCAACACAATTAAAAAGATATTGAGAGTGTATTGAAAAGTTTAAAACCTGATTAAAGTACTCTAGTTGGTAATATTGAAAAAATGATGATTGAAGTTTGCACATGTTTATAGTGACGATGTAATTACTATTGCATTGTAATAGAATTTAGGTGAAGCGACAAAAAGATGGTTTTGTTCTTCATTTAAATACAAGTTAGGTTTTTGGAAAGAGAACTCCATTCCAACTGCAGACCGAAACACCCAGGTATTCACTCGGAAAACTTGTTTTCCAGAGGATCCTAACCTAGACAAGACGAGTGACGTCCATTAGTTATGAAAAAAGGAAAACCTTCTAAAGTAAGTGGTCATTGTAACGAAGCTTTTATAATCCAATACTCCAATTTACACTTTGCATTTTCTTATAGTACCCACTTCCACACCATCGTAGTTAGATGGTCCACCCTTAAAATTGTTACGGGATTTCCGCCCCTCTAAATTACTAACGTAACGTTCCTTTTACTCGTAACATAAATTCTAAATCTCTTTATCAACCACAGTACTTTTAGGCAAATGTTTTGAATTTGCCTAATAATGTGACTGGTTACTGCAAATACCAAGGATCCCATGACTTAGTCAAACTCGACCATATTAAGCTTTATACAATAGTGACTTCAATAATATGTCTGTGGATGAATAAAACAAAGTAACTCAATTTTTTGTTTTGCAGTCATAGATTTATTTTACCGCTGCTAAACATGCGGAATACGTTAAAACACCGTCTTTGATATGATGCCATTGTTATTGAATTATGGAAAGCATATACATATTGCCGGTATGCGCATGCTCTGAGTATACCAACCACATCAGCACCGATATCAGTACTCTACGTTCAAGAACACCTCTTGTTGGAATAGCGGTAAAACAAATTCACAGCGGCATTTTGTGTATAATAATATTAAACAAGTTATAATATTAACGAAACAACCACCGGGAAAATATTGATAAATATGTACTTGTATAGTTCGTTTAGTTTAGACTTGTAGTCTAGGGAGAAATCGGCGCGTGAAAACTTTATCACCGACGAACACCGACTCTTTTGAATACTGCGTCTGACTAGTAGTCGACAACCGGAAGTTATTCAATTACATCCAAATAGCTTTAATCCAAGAGCTGTCTTGTCCATAACAAAATTCCTACCCTACCGCACAACACCCTTGCATACGACCATCCCAACCCGATAAATACATACCTTACATCAGCAATCATTATCACTGACCTCTCTTAGACACCTCCTATATTGCATCCCCCTCAATCCCTCAAATCACCGCCAAACACATCCATTGGAGAGCAGGCTCCACTTTTCTCATATCCACATATTTTCAGTTCAGCATTAACATCCATTCCTACTTAGAACATCTAACCCATATCCTCTCGAAAGTCAGCGATAAACCCATAATTCTACTCATAGACGATAACGCCAAATACACACTTTGGCACAACAACCACACAGACAACAATGAAACGGCAACATCATCTATCCTTCCACAACACCCCCTTTCAGATCCTCACCTGGGAATCTGTGAACAGCCACTCCAGCAGCAACCAACCTCGTGAATTCCTTAACATTATCCGCATCCTCCATTCCGTTGCATCCAACAGCATCCCAAAAAGATACCACTCCACGGAATCCTCTCTTTGGTGGACACACGAACTGACAAACAAAAGAAATGCACTAAACAAAACAAGACATAGACTACAAAGAGCAAGACGGAATAACTTAGACCTAGCCCTCATTAACACGTTAGCCTATACATACGCTACAGACAAAAGACAATACAAACATGTTATCTACTACACCAGGAAACACCACTACAACGAAATCATAACCGAACAACAGACCGATGCTTGCACGACCTACAGGAAACTGAGAAGATTTAAGATTTTTCAAATTCTCACCACCTCTGCAAGGCAATACTCTCTACATGCGACTACCTACTTACGACACTTTTAGACTGCGCCATCTCTTCCATTATCCAAAACGTCCCAACAGAGCCCCAACAGGTATTCATCAACAGCCCAGAAATCCCACCAGACTCCTTCTCAGACACTAACCTTGAAATTTCCTTCCTAGACCCCTGGTTCCCAAACTACATACCAACAAGGCCCCATGACCCGACCAAATTACCACCTCCATGATCCATAAAGCCTGGCTCCTCATCAGGGAACCTACCCATCTCCACTTCAAAGAATGCCTATCCACCTCCACATGCTAAATTCCCTATTGTCTTTTCAAAGCCAGCTTCTTGCTTTGGCCTTAACATCGATACCCGCCCAAAAACAAATACCCACCTCTAGAATCTCCGCACAAAAACCAAAATCACCTTTGAAAACCTCTATCACTCCCTTCCGAAGTGAGTTCGCTTTACAAACTCCACGCATAAACTTATTCTCAAACAAATCATCGTTCCAATAATCCGCTACGCTTTTGACACTTGGTTTCCTCCTAACCCCCGACACAAGCTTGACACAATCATCCAACCTTCCTCCTCTACTACTCCCGAACCTATAGAACAGCCTCCACTGCCGTTCTACGCTCACTTACAGGCACCTCCCATTGAATTTACCCTCCATCCTGTATTCAAATCTAAAACCTGAAAAAAGCCGACCTTTACCCTGCACGACAGTACCCTAAACCCGGACGATTATAACATCCTACTCGAGACAGAGATTAAAACCCTTTTCCACAGATCTATAATACATTCTTGACAAGAATCCTGCACCCTTTCGCACAGTCATCTCCGGCATCCCACCTCATTTCCCACTCTAAAACCCCTCCACCTTACAATTTTGTAACGGACATGGCATCTTTTGCTCCAAACTACATCAATTGCACTTAACTCAATTCACCTACTGGCCCAGAGGCGAATTAACAGAAGAAGCCCCCCCCCCCTCTAACCCTTTTACTCCTGCCCACAAACCCACAACTCCGGATCCAAGTTGAAGACCGTACTCCATTTCAGCCAATACACTCCACTGCCAACTTTAAACCTACTAGCAACCCACCATCCACAGGTCCTCGATCTATTCTTAATCAACATTGTATCCAATAAACTCTTCATCCCAATCCAGCAGCACTAACTTAGCACACAACTCTAGTATATACACACCCACACACACACGCGCGCGCGCGCACACACTAAACCACACACACCAAGCATCCAACCCACTCAAGCACACAAATGCAGAACATCATACTCCTAACATTTACATATAAACAAAAACGCGACAGAAGCAAGGGCAGACTGCCCCCACATCAACGGCCGTCACCGAACAGAATATGAACATTTATATATCTTACTGTAGCATGTACAACTAGGTTCGGCCATCGACCTGCGTATAGCAAAACCCCGTTTACCGCCCAAATTTTTTGTAATTTTGTAGCCGCTACATAAAATGGCTGCTGCAACAAAACGTCCATTTTTCTTCCCGTGATTTCAGCCATTTTGTACACGTCTACGTGCGTATTTAACTTAAACCGGCATGCAAACGCTACCAATGATGCAACCAATCAGCTTTATTTGTACACTTGGATCTTCCAAATGTTAACTAATTTCAATATACAAACATCATCATTAGGTCTTCAGTCCTGGAACTGGTTAAACGCGATCCCTCATTGTTTTTTATTCTGAACTGCCTACACATTTCCCTAGAATTTGCACAGTTTGCATGTATCACTATCTGTACATACATTAAACGTAAATTGCCCCATTATTGGCACATTGCATGTGTGGGAAAACAATTCATGCAAAAAAAACCAGAAAAGTGAACGGTCAATAATTATTCAACCACAGACAAATACTTGCAATTTTATTATTACTGCAAAGAAATATAGCTGCAGCATAGCTCAATTAGGTTAACTATGTGTAATTAATTAACTATGAATAATGTGCTGGCGCGTCTTATTAATTTTAGTGGACTGTATTGCGAAAGTATAACAAAACGCGAGCTTTGAATACAAAAACTTGTATGCCTGTAAAGACAAACAGAAATGCATAAAGTCACTCAC
The DNA here is from genome assembly GCA_036346225.1 of Platerodrilus igneus. Taxonomy (NCBI): domain Eukaryota; kingdom Metazoa; phylum Arthropoda; class Insecta; order Coleoptera; family Lycidae; genus Platerodrilus; species Platerodrilus igneus. The sequence goes on from JARFIW010001381.1 coordinate 886,706, forward strand.
CAATATTATTCTTGGTGTGTGGTCCTCTTCGATGTTGCTGCAATGCCCCCGGGGGAGTCGGTTGAATGCACTGTTACAAAGCGCTATACTTCATTGTTTGTATAGATGGCCCGACACAACCGTTCCGGTACTAGGTCGAATGAAGAGTCGTCGATAAACTTAACAAAACTATTTTCGTACGCGTTTTACTATAAGAGGCGCAAGCGCACTGCACAATTCTATTCCACCATATAGTTTGAGTTTTAATTAATACGAAATATTCTACCCACCAAAAATTGCTTAGGGCTATTTTTTTTCTTAGACAACACAAAAATTTTGATTTTAACCGAGTCTTGTATGTATGTAAAACTAAATGAATACAATAATGCTTACAAACTATAATAAAGAGCACTAAAATAATTAATATTTGCTATTTAGATGGCAATAGGCATAATTTGACCATTGGTCTTTTCAAATTGCCTCGTGAAGTTTTTACGATGGCTACACGAGGTACCCCATCGCTTCCAGGATGAAGCTCTATAATTTTGGCGAGCCTCCAATTTAAAGGATGAACACCCTCTTCTTTGATGAGCACCAAAGTACCAATGTCAATTCTGTCGAGTCTCTTGGACTTGCACCACTGACCACGTTGATACAATTGGTGTGAATACTCATTGTGCCATCGAACCCAAAAACTTTGATGCGTAGCTTGAATCAACTGCCAACGAGACAACCTAGAAATTTTCAAATGAGACAAGTCTGGGTCCGGAGGTGCTGTCAAGGGTTCTAATGTAAAAAAATGACCTGGTGTCATTGACAAAAGATCATTGGGATCCGAACTCACGCTTCACAAGGGTCTTGAACTCAACAATGCCTCAATCTGTGTGATTAAAGTATGAATCTCTTCGTACGTGAGCACTTGATTTCCAACGACACGAAATAAGTGAGTTTTTTCGATTTAACAGCGCTTTCTCAAATACCTCCAAAGTAAGGAGTAGACGGGGGGTTAAAATGCCACGAAATGGCTAACGATTCTGCACAGTGTCGGATATCCTTTAAAAGTTGGCGACTGGCGCCGACGAAATTTGTGCCGCAGTCGCTGAAAATGTGTTGACACCGACTACGACAAGCAATAAAATTACAAAAGCAAGCGATAAAGGCATCAGTCGACAAGTCTGATACGACTTTCAAATAAAAAGCCTTAGTGGCGAAACAAACAATCGCGCAAAGATATGCCATGCATGTCTCGGTGCCTCTTGCACGATGCATGTTAATCGTAAAAGGACCGGCAAAATCGATACCAACGGAACTAAAAGCTTTGGCTTGAGAAACACGAAATGAAGGCAATTCACCCATAACTGGACTGACAGGAATAGGGCGAAGACGATAGCAATGATAACACTTAGATAGTATTCTACAAACTGCGCGAAGAGATGAGATGATCCAAAATCATTCTTGAAGCAAGTACAACGTTGTGTTTATTCCCGAAATTTTGTATGTGCACTTGTTTAATCAACAAATCTGTGATACGATGTTTATTGGGTAATACCGCTGGATGTTTTGCGGAATCTGGAAGACTGGAATGAATCAGTCTCCCACCTACTCTTAAAATGTCATGCGAATCAAGAAATAAGCCTAGACGTTGCAGATGTTTAGGCAAAGGCTCACCTTGACGAACGGCTTTGATTTCATCATTAAGTGAAGTAAATTTGACCACCTTAACAATAACCATAAGAGCAGCGCGAAACTCCACCGACGATAAGAATAGTGAATTGATGGTACTTTTTCTAACTTTAAAGATTTTCAGACAACATGCGACTATGCCTTGAATTTTGTGTAACGACGAAAATTTGTTTGATAGATCTTCTAGCCAACTTCTACAGTAAGCATAAAAGTAATGCGTTCTCCTCTCCAGAGAAGGGACGAACAATTTTGAGAAAGGCCAATTTTCTTCAGACAACAACAAAAATTTAGGACCTGCCCACCATAACGGATGCGCGGGTAAGACCGAAAGAAATAAACCTCTGGTAGCACAATCAGATGAATTGTTTGAAGAACTACTGTATTACGTTCTTGGATGTAACTAACACGGTTAGCCACAAACATTTTTGGACGATACGCAGGTGACTTAATCCAAGTCAAAGCGACAGAAGAATCAGTGTAACAACAGATTTTTTCAAATGCTACATTTGAATATGTAGTTTTAACAAAATGTACTAATTTAGACAAAAGTACGGTAGCACATAGTTCTAGCTTGAATATAGACAGACATTTCAAAGGGGCGACTTTTGATCTAGCCATAACAAAGTGAACAAATATTTTTCCTGACAGAAATACTAAACGAAAATATGCAATAGCCGAATATTCTTTCACGGACGCGTCACAAAAACCATGTAGTTGTACACTACAGGCTTCATCAATAGGGATATAGCGAGGAATTTGGATTGAATCAATATATGAAAATTCAGCAACAAATGTTTTCCAAAATAGAACAATAATTTCGGGAGGAGGATCATCCCAATCCAACCCCAACACCCAAAATTGTTGAATGAGTTGTTTGAGTGAAATGTAACTGGTGTAATAAATTCTAGAGGATCGTAAATCCTAGCAACTGTCGAAAGTAAAATCCCCTTGGAAAGACGATTTTCTAAAGGCTGCATTTTAAATGAAAAATTATCATGCATCGAGTGCCACTGAAAACCGAGCACTTTTACGGTAAGCTTAAGATCATTTGGGCCTAGACTTGGTTTTATTTGTTGATACTCAGTAGGAATATCTTCTAATAGTAGTGGACTGTTGCTAGCCCATTTGCGTAGTTCGAAGCAGTCAGCACGTAGTAGTTCAATGAGTTGACGTTTTAGTTCATGAATTGCCTGGAGTGTGGACGACCCAGTCAATACATCATCAACGTACAAATTATTTCTTAAAGCATGAGCAGCCAATGGGTAGCTACTTTCTCCTAGTTCAGCTAGTTTTAAGACAGTGCGAATGGCAAGAAAAGGAGCAAATGAAACTCCATATGTAATTGTGTTCAACTAATAGGTTGAAATTGGTTCTGAAAAATTCCATCGCCATCGTATTATTTGATAAGAACGATCCGTTTGTGATATCAATATTTGCCTGTACATTTGTTTTATGTCACAGACAAAAACGAACTTGGGAATACGAAATGCCAAAAGTAGTTTTACAATATCATTCTGGAGCATAGGTTCAGTGAGTAAGGTATCTTTCAATGAAATACCATTCGAAGCTCGAGCCGAAGCATCAAAAACGATTCTCAATTTAGGTTTATTATTTTTAGTTCGAACGCGGCATAGTGTGGAATAAAATACGCATTATTGACAGCTGGAGGCGTTGATAAAAGCGTCATGTAACCAGATGCTTCGTAATCACAAATGAAATCTACATTCAAATTTCGCAAGTCTGGATTAGTTTCGAGAAGACGCCCTAGTGACAATAGACGTTTAATGGCAATATATTTCGAGTCCGGAAACTCACGAACATTTTCTCTAAATGGGAGGCTCACGCCGAACCTACCATTGGGTAAGCGATACAACGAGTTATCAAAAGATTGTTGAGCAAGGTCATCTTCTGGGGACGACAAACTCTTCGAAGTAAAGTCGTCAAGCTTCCACAAATGTTTAAGATTAATATCCATACAAGTATTGACAGATACGAAAAACGAATGAATACGATTGGTTCAGATGGGATGACAGTACCAAATATCATGTAACCAAATATGGTGTTGACAGCAACAGGCGAAATTTCTTTGCCCTCAATTTTCCCATCGAGCAAAATACGACTGGCAACATCAGAGCGCGATAACATTTGTACTGGAGAAGGATGTCTCCAGTTTTCATCTGCGAGTTATAAGTTTTCCAGACGTTTAAATACACTTCTTTGGAAGATTACCTCAAATAGACGTCAAAACCATTAAATTTATTTTCAAATTGTTGTCCATGGAGACTGAATCATATTCCTGGATGGGACGAATTGTTCCAGATATCACACCTAAAGTTTGGTGTGAAGTCTGGCCTAAACCAGAAATAGGAATCGAAGAAGGACGAGACGATATATTAATAGACCTATGACAAGACTCCGTAATAAATGAAATTTGACTTCCAGTGTCTACTAGAGCACGAATAATTTGAGGTCGATCTCTCTTGTCGAGAATTTCCAAACAAACCGTGTGTAGCAGAGCTAGACAAGTTGTCGCCTCAGACCCAACTGTTGTAGTACAAGTAGCATTTATTAGACGAACTGGTTTGCAAATTTTCTTCACGAGTTGGAGTTGAAGAAGGTGGTGACGTAGCAGTCGACTGCACAAAATGTAACAATATATGATGATTTCTATTGCAAGTTTTACACGAAAATTTTGATGGACAAGACGACATGTTATGATTTGGTCGAAGACAGTTCAAACATAACCGAAGATGTTTGGCTTGCTCGTAACGCTTGTTTAGAGACAATTTGAGAAATTGTTCGCACGAATAAAACACATGTTTTCTCTTGCAAAGAATGCAAGACAACGAATTGTTCTTAGGAGAAGTGTTAGTCTCAGCTAAGACTGTCTTAGGCTTCAAGTCAGAATTCGAACGAGTGAGACCTTGTTTATTAATAGTACCTTTGGGCACTTTCAGCTGTTTGCTTGAGACAAGATTCTCTAAGGCTACAGATTGTTTTGACAAAAAGTCTTTGACGCATTGAATGTAGGCACATCAGTAAAATTGAAATGCAATTCGAATCAGTTTACGGGTTTCTTCATCGAGTTTACATAATAAAAGATCTATAAGAACAAAATCCCAACTTGCAACATCAAGTTGTAACGATCCCAAAATCGATAAGTTTTCTGTGAAACAGTCAATTAAATTTCTAAGTTGTTTTACATTTTCAGCATGCATAGGCGGGTAATTTTTTATTAAACCCCAATCTTGATTAGCCAAAAGACGTTTATTATTAAATCTAGAACATAAAGTGTCATATGCTAATTTGTAATTTTCCTGACAAAGGGGAATATACCGCAACAAAGTCAATGATTCGCCAGACAAACTTGAAAGAAGGTAGGAATGCTTTTCGATGTCCGTTAAATGTGGTTATTTATCTATCAAAACATCAAACATATCCTTGAAGATCTTAAACTTTTTAGGGTCATTATTAAAACATGGTATAGTGATTTTTGGTAATTTTACTCTAGGTGCAAAAATATTATCTTGTCGACTTGTGTGACTAGCAGGTAGAGTTTCCAGTTTAACAAAAAATATTTCTTGCTCTATCAAAAGGATGGACACAAATTTTTTAAAGCCGCTTGCAACTCCGATTCAGTGTTTACGAATACACTAACATACCTTTCAGTAAAATCCTTGTAAATAGATTCAACCAGTCGACATTTCAACTTAAATAATTTATGTAAAAAATTATTGTATTGTCCCTTCTCAGAAAGTTCGAAAATTTCATGAATTAAAGAAGTATCTGTGTCGGGTATTTTGTATGAAAATAACAAACGACAATTGATTCAATTAACAACGACCGATAATAATCTTATTGCATAAATTCAATCACCGAAAATGATCCAATAAAGTCTTAACCCAATTTGTAATGTAAAATGCGAAATGAATAGTTAGATGCCTAAAACTTCCTAATGTATTTTAGAAAACTTATTTTAAACGATATTACAATCTTTAACTGTACAAAAACTAGAAGGTTTATAGAATACGCAAACGGTTTAGTCATTCAAACAAGAAATGTAGCTAAAATATTTAGTGGTTATAAACCCTTAAGAATGCAGGTACGTATAACGGTAAAAACAGGAATGCTGTTTCCAGCTGTACATAAACCAAAGGAATTGATCACCAGACAGGTAAACGAAATTGTACAATAGGATAATTTTGAAACTTTGCCAACATTTGCAAAAGGTTTTCTATACGAACGATTTTAACTATATCTGAAAATAATTAATAATACTCTAAATAAATTATCGATAAATCGTAATATATATATAATCAAAATAATGATCTATAATTAATAGACAACTTGTGTATCAAATTTTTGTATATAAATAAACACAAATTTGATGTGAATATTTGCTAATCGAAGTTTTACATACATACCAGCTATATAACGAAACGAATTAATTTATTAACCATGGACAGTTCTATCACGTGAAGAAAGACCATAAATGTAATTAATTAACTATGAATAATGTGCTGGCGTGTCTTATTAATTTTAGTGGACTGTATTGCGAAAGTATAACAGAACGCGAGCTTCAAATACAAAAATTTGTATGCATGTAAAGACAAACAAAAATGCTTAAAGTCTCTTACCAATATTGTCCTTGGTGTGTGGTCTTCTGCGATGTTGCTGCAATGCCCCCGGGGGAGTCGGTTGAATGCACTGTTACAAAGCACTGTACGTCATTGTTTGTATAGGTTGCCCCGACACAACCATTCCGGTACTAGGTCGAATGAAGAATCGATAAACATAACAAAACCACTTTCGTATGCGTTTTACTATAAGAAGCGCAAGCGCACTGCACAGTTTTATTCCACTATATAGTTTGAGTTTTAATTAATACGAAACACTATGCAAATTTTTATAACTCCATTACCTGAAAACATAGGAGAAAGTGGGAGAGAAACGAAAGAATAAGGTGGATATGAGTTATTAAAGAAAAATAACCGTTCTCTCTTTTCCGCTGAAAAATTAGCCATTAGGAAAAATTAGAACCCCTATCTCGGACTCATTAGAATCTCTATAGAAACCAGTTCTATCATGTCTATGCCCTACTGGAGAAAATAAATTAACAACTCTTTGACGGAGAATGCAGAAACCCACATCAGGAATTAAAACACTATATTGTTATTTAATTTTAACTTAATTTAACACACATTTATTATAACTTTAGAATGAAATTTACTATACTTTAAAAATACACTTTAGGCACTTAAAACTATCGTACACCTCACACAAATGTAACAGCACATTTATTTTAAAAATAAAAGTTTAATGGCGTTTTTGGTAATTCAAATTGCTTTGAGAGTATACTGCCTCTTACCGGAAGTCTTTCAAGCTATCACCACCAAATTGCTCAGTCCAATTGGTGAAAATCATTGACTTTATGAATTAACTGATCTCAGATCATTTATTTTATTTAGGTCAAAATTTCTGACATTTTGTTCAGATCGTTGTACTTAAATTAAGAACTGAACAAAAAGTTCTTTGATAACCAACCGATTAGTAGCAGGGCTGTTTTGTTGTTTACGTACCTTAATGTTGTTGTTGCATGTCTGTTTCTTTTAATTTTGTATTAACACGAAATGTACTCATATAAAACATCACTACTACGTATCTACTAATGCAACTACTTGTATTTACTACATTCAGTTATTGGCATATACCATAAACAATATCTTCTTTTTGTTTATCTTATCCGCTATTAATTAAAAACAAATGCGTATAAGCTATAAATCAAACTTATAATGACATTATATAGCGTTTTCGTATAAACTAATTTATTCAAAGCGGTGAATTTAATTTTGCTTACTATGTCTAGTTCATTTAAACTTAATCTGTTAATTCGCACAAAAAGAATTAATCTGGAACATAGTGTAGAGGAGAGACGGGTAAGAGGACGACATTAAGAATTAACTACGAATTACAATCGAATGCCCCTATTCTACAATAATCGTTATTGATGAAAATAAAAAAGGAAACATATTTGATCACAAATGATTAAGATTATTCTGACAAACGCACAAGATTTTGAAATTTTGATTCTTTTTAAAAACACGTCAAATTTGTTATCTTACCCAATATATTCCTAAAATGACTTCAAGGTGTAGGTAAGATGACGTTAGATAAAAGTATGTTACAATTTTGTACTTGTAAATATATAGGTAAATTAATGATAAAAGAACACTAGTTTAGTATTACTAATATACCACTATACAAAAAAGTAGCAGCTGACAAACTGAAGTCTATTACATTTAACAAGCATGCTATGACTATCTTCTATTTCTACGTTAATAAGAAATCTTGCTGACCCGTTTAGATGCTGAGTTATCCTTGTCAGTTGTCTGGGGTTGCTCACATTAATGAAATTCGATGCATTCCTACACATCGCTTTGATATGTTTTGGTGTCAGTCCTCTCCGTTCACGTATGACATGGAGGTAGGCAGTAAATTACCTTTTTTGGATGTTTTGGTCATCAGAGACACACACAATCATCTACTATTTGATTGGTACACTAAACCTACTAATTCTGGCAGATATTTGAATTTCCATTCCAACCATTTTATTCAACATAAGGTGAACACAGTGAAGGCCCTATGGTGCCGCATAGAACATATCAATTCCTCAGTTTATTGCAAAGAATAAAAAACTATTGATAAACACTTTAGTGAACAACGGTTACGCGAAAGAAATATTACATAGGCTGATGTATAGTAACTTCCTAAGTCTTAACACCTCCAATACAGACATTACTTATAAAAAGCTTCCTAATATACAAAAGTTATCTCGTCTTCTAGTACGATTATTGAAACAACCTAAGGTGGCTATCGTATATGACTACAATCACTCCATCCAGAACTTATTTACTAAATTAAAGAATCGTACTTCTCCATTGTTAAATAGTAACGTTGTTTACAAGATCACGTGCAATTGCAGCAGTAGTTATATTGGACAGACTAGTCAGTGGCTGAAAAGTCGCTTAGCCCAGCACAGGAGTGACTGCAGAAAAAACTCCGCAAAATGTGCATTGTCTTCACATGTTTCTGCAACCAAACATACACTATCATTTTGGATAACGAACCCAATTATAAAACTAGGTTATTCATTGAGACTTTTTACATTAACAAGGAAAACAACCCCATTAATAACAAGATAGATGTTGATAAAGTTCATAACGTCTACTCTGCTTTATATAATAATGATATTGTCAAACATCGTTAAAATATTAACTGTTTATGTATTGTAACTGCTACCATTTTTGGAACGTTCTCTTGTTAATTTTAAATAATCTTACTACATTCATTCTTACTTTCCGTTTTAACCGCCATTGTGGCATGACGTGCCATTAAGGCACTTTTAAATTATATTTATTGACCCACAATTATAATGTAAATCGTTCATCTATTTTCACTAAATTTTAAGAATTTAAAACAATCAAAGAAGTAGTCAGCGTCTTATTATGTATTTTTTGCTAATTCTATTTTCTGTTTTCATTTAGCCTTTGAAAATGGTATAAAGGAATACCTAAACGTTAGATATTTGATTAAATGTTAATTATTAATCTGTGTTATTTTATGAACTATACCCCAAGAAAGACTACCCTGTGTATCATACTATAAGACTGAGCAGTCTATTATTTCAATAATGTATATATATATTGGTTAGAGTAATAACGTACGAGAAAATCAATTAAGCATTTTAGATAATTAGGTATTTTAAATAATTAAAATAGAGCTTAGCCAAGTTATGATAATTTAGGGTTAGTTTAAGTTTAGTTGTATTTATTTGGAAAGGACGTAGCATAATATTTATTGTAGGATAGGATAATAAGGGTTAGAAACAACGAGGTAAAAATACCACTTTTAATTCCATTTAAGGTAGTATACGAAAACATAAAACTTTTCATATTCGTTATTGTAAGATTATTATTTTAAAGGGTAAAACCAGAAACGTTAAAAAGTATAGCGTACAAACTAAAAGGGAGAAATATTTCAAGATAACATGTTACGATAAACAAGCCTATAAAAATTAATGTGTTACAAGAAGGAAAAGATCCGTTGGAAATTAGTATAATCAATATACAACAAGGACAGAACAGAGAACATATAAGTATGACGGAGAATCAGTATGTTTGTATAAGATATCGATTTTAATTATAGAGGTAGTATAGGAGGGAACCTAAAAACAAACTGTCATGGAGGAACAAGGACGGAGCAGAAACGCATGAATACAATTGAGAAACAGTATATTTTGAAATTTAAATTATTTAAATTGAGGCAATTCTCAATTCGAGGCCTTTGTGCCCTTTAACTAATAATTCAAATGATTTTTCTTATTTGACTACTAGTCATTGTCTTGGTTTGAAGCCTGTGTCAGTCATACCTGATCTAATGTTGAATCGTTGCCAACTAGTACATAGGATACAACAATTCTTTTGGCATCATTGACGTACAGATTATTTAAATACGTTACAGCAGAAAACAAAGTCGTTATCCACTCCATGTGAAATTAAAATTGGAACTTTCGTTTTAATAACAGAGGATAGCATTCTCCTTTATCATGGCGTTTAAGTAGAGTGGACTCCTTATACACTGGATCTGATAAAATAATTTGCGTAGCAAATGCTAAAACTATGCACGGTATGTTAAAGAGACCTTTGGTTAAATTGTGTCATCTTCCAACAGGGGAGGTATCGCAATAATTTTTAATTGACATTAATTGTAAATAATACAATGAATTTAGAAAATAAGTTTCTTCATTCTTATTTTGGTAAGCGGTATATTAAGCGCATTCACAAATGCCTCATTATTATCAATCCTAATTTTTATTGAAAAAACCAGAGCACTCCTATTTGATTCTGGTTTACCAAAACCATATTGAGCAGAAGCCGTATCAACAGCCATTTATCTTAAGAATAGAAGCCCTACAGTTGCAGTTAAAGGTGCAACTCCTGAAGAATTATGGACGGGTTCCAAAGTTAACCTTAGCCACTTTATAGTATTTGGTTGTCGTGCTTATGCACATATCCCAAAACAGTTAAGAAAGAAATTTGACTCCAAATCTAAGGCAATGGTAATAGTAGGGTATTGTGAACACAGCAATGGTTACAGATTAGCAGATCCTGATCGTCCAGGTAAAGTTCAACACCTTAGAGATGTTATATTTTTCGAGAAAATAATGCACTATACAGACAATTCAAGTGGTAAAATGAATTCAGGGACTAAAATTGAGGCTGAAGGTCCCAACATTGAGGGTGATCACGTTATTGACTATCGAATTGCATCCATGCCAAGCGAAGATAAAGTCACTCTTGATGCTTCTAATTCTTCCGAACCGGAACTGAAAATACTGCCGACTACCTCCTTTTGTAGAGTATGCCATCCACCTGTTTGGATGAGAGACTATGTAGGTTAGGCTGATCGAGCATGTTTACAACTTTCTGTCACTAAATCGCCCAAAGAACCAGTGCCAGTGGATGAAGTATTAGATTGTTATGATAAGGATAAATGGATTAAAACCATGAAAACGGAATACGATTCTTTAATCAAACATGATGTATGGGTTCTCATCGACCGTCCTAATGATGCAAACATAGTGGCTTTGCAAATGGATCTTTAAATTAAAGAAAGAAAGCGAAAATAAAATTCGATATAAAGCTAGGTTAGTAGCCAAAGGTTTTTCACAATCATATGGTGTTGACTACCTTGAAACTTTTTCACCTGTAGCTTGTATATCTACCCTGAGAATGCTAATCGCATTATCACTGGAATTGGATTTGTTAATAGAACATTTTGATGTGACTAGAGCATTTTTACACGGCGAATTAAAGGAGCAGGTATTCATGGAACAACCCGAGTATTTTGTAAAACCCGATGATGTATCTAAAGTATGCTTGCTAAAAAGGGCGATATATGGACTTAAACAATCCTCCAGAGCTTGGGACAAAAAGGTAATTAAAGTTCTGGAAAATGCAGGCTATAAGAAATCATTAAATGAGCCATGTTTATTTTTTAAGGTACAAAAAGATTCTATAGTTATTGTTATTTTGTACGTAGACGATTTTTTTGTTTTTCACAGTGATTTATAAGAGAAAACCAACTTATTTCAAATTTTTAAAAATCATTTTGAGATCAAAGACCTAGGAAGAGCTAATATCATTTTAGGTATGCAAATTTCTAGGAATGAGTCAAATGATGCGATATACATTAATCAAGAGTCATATATAATCGACATTCTTAATAAATTTTGTTTTTCTGAAGCAAAAAAAGTTCATACTCCAATTGAACCAAATATGAAAATGAAAATATTTGAATGCGATACGAATATGTCCTATCAAAATGCTATTGGCTGTCTTATATATTTGGCAATAACTTCACGTCCAGACATTCAATAGAACATTGGCAACTTGTAAAACGAGTGTTTCAATATAATAAAGCCACTATTGATTTGAGTGTCATGTATAGAAGATGTAACTCTACAAGTGTAGAAGGTTATGTTGATGCTACATGGGGAGATGATAATTTAGATAGGAAATTTCAAACCGGATATATCTTCAAATTAGCAGGAGTTCCTGTTTGTTGGGAGACACGCAAGCAACAGACTGTTGCCCTATCATCGTCTGAAGCGGAATACATGGCGGCATCAGATGCGTCTAAAGAAGCTATATATCTGCGACGGCTCATGGCAGAAATCCTAAACGCTCTGATAAAATCGATCAATCTATATATGGACAATCAAAGCGCAATAAAGATCGCAGAGGACCCGGTGTTTCATAACTGTACAAAGCACATTGATATTCGCTACCACTTTATACGCGAGGCTGTTAGTATCGGAAAAGTAAAGTTAATTTTTAAACCTACCAGTGAAATGACCGCGGATGTACTTACAAAAGGTTTGCGAAAAGTCAAACATGAAAAATTGGTGAGAACCTTGGGTCTTATAAAAGTATAAACTTTTTTTTGGGTTCAAGCTTATGGGAGAGTGTTGAAATTGTAAGCTAGAGTGAAACTGTATACTTTTTGGAATAATACGGCCAAGTAGGCACAGTTTACTTGTTTTTATGTTTTTTGTCCTTTTTATTATTACTGTCAAAAATTATGATAGTTTTTGTAATGTTCTTGTTTTAGTAAATTAGATGAATACTGCTTATTGTTTTAACAGTTTGTAGCTGCAAATAATTGATTCGTTACACGGATTTTTGATGAATGGCTAACATTTCCGGACTGTATCTAGGCCGTACAGATAAAAATTGCTGGATTTCAACCTTTTTTTATTATTTATATCGTCTACCAGAAATGGTAATATAAAATTATCGAAATATAGTATGCTACCAAACAAAACTTTATTCTCATAGAGCTTGAAAAAGCATATATTTATAATGGAAAGTTTTGTCTGCTCTTATATATATAATATAAAAGTAAACCTTAGTTTTCGCTATAAGCATAACAACGGTGTTTTTTTATAATTTACCTAAGGCTTGTCTTTGATATATAATATTAAAGTTTCTTGAAAGTCAGAGGTAAACCTTTTGCTGTCCTTAAGTGATGTGTTCCATAATATATTAATGGCTCTTGTGTATCTGAATTTCTTTCCACTTCGAAATTAGAGATTATGTAGATTATTCCCAGCTTTGAAACAAAATGGCCATACAATGCACCTATAAACACAATATAATATTATTATTAAGCTAAGGAGATTGTAAATAAATTATACTCGAATATTTTATGAGTTTTATTTTATTACTACTAAAGTAACCAGCTGTTCTAATTAAGGTTATTTGATTGATTCGCCTTGAAGTATTGACATAAAATTCATTTATACGTAAAAGTAATAACGGGGATAATCCCCACCGGGTCCAGCCTCTTTAGAGAGCTTAACTTGACTAAAGAAAATTCGTGCCTGACTCGAAACTCGATTCAAAGTAATCTGGTTGTAGGAAGAATTGAGCTTTTAACAAATTTCACCAGCTCCATGTGTAATTCTTATTATACTCCAAGTAAATATTGTAGTCGAACAAATTTTCACTTTGTGGAACAGAAGGCAAAACAGTCTGGTTACATAAAGTAATGCATGTATCTACAATTTACAAATTTTTAATTTCAATGGCGCAATAGCAGAGATGATGAAAAAAGCATTGAAATCAATAATTGAAATTGAAAATTTTATTAATCTTAATGTGTCGCTTTAGATTAGAAGTAAACCGTTTCAAATCCCCCCTTCCCCTCCCCCAAGCAGACGTTTAGGATGACTGGTATTACTTCTTTCTTCTTAATTGTTTCTTCGATATAATGGTTAACAAGTTCTAGATATAGCATTCTTAAAAATTATAGGATAGGAAATAATAAGGGACGGAAAATAGGAATTTCACTCCACTTTCAAGTGTTTACATATTTGTATTACCAGGGAACAGCGTATCAGTTACTTTCATACCGCAAAAATTAATTAATAAAAAGGTGAACACTGACAATAATGAATCCAATTAAGGTTAGAGTGCTCCATTACTCTTATAATTGATCATTACAAGACCGTAATGTCCCATGCTGATAGTCTAGCAACATTACTCAACCGACTTCGTGGGGCAACTAACTATATATTTGTTGTCGCAAGCGCGCGTCAGGTTATGCCTAGTTGAAATTAATTACATTCTAACAAAACCGGACATTACGCCCACTAAAATGAGTATGAACATACTTATTTTTTTGTTAAAGATGTAAACCCACAACCAAATAATTATAAACAATGAGTTGAATATTTTGATCATCATAAACAAAGTTAGAGTGCAAAAATTAGAAGAAAGTCTTATAAGTATATACAACATATTGATAAATAGTTAATTATAAAGTTTCTTCTTTTGGGACGTATGCTTCCAAAGGAATAGGACACAATTTGACCAAAGGCCGTTTTATAATGTCATTGTCAGTTTTAACTAAAACCACACGATCAACATTGTCTGAAGCATAATATGGTCTAAAATTTAAGATGTATTCTATTTGACTCAGCACGGTATTAAATTCTTCGTAGGGCAGAAATTGTTCTCCTACTGCTTATTTTAAATGGGATTTAACGGACTTTATTCCGGCCTTCCAAAACCTGTAATGTGTGGAGATGAAGGAGGTATGAATACAAAATCTATTCGCCAACGTCAGAAGATTGCGACATTAAACGAATTTCGCGAGACACTCCCACAAAATTACATCAGTTGTCAAAATATAACCTGAAACATTTTCTTCTACGGGTAATAAATCTACGTAAAAGCTGCAATAAAAGCGTCTTTAGAAAGATTAAACATCAACTTGAGGTGTAACGCTTTTGTGCTGAAACACACGAATAAGCATACATAAGCTTTAGTGGATATTGCTCCTAGTGCACGACTCATGACAATAGGAATCGGAACACCGATATCTATTCTTAGTGTAAAAAAGTTATCCTGGGATAGGCCAAAAACTAGGCAAATCTCCCATAGGAAGCAAGCATGAAATAGGATTGACAGGAAAGCATTATATATATATATATATATATATATATATATATATATATATATAGTGAATAAGATGATATAATACCTTAGACTTTTTATGCAAAGCCCAAATGATCATTTCAAATCGAGCTAGTAATTGAAAGATGGAAAATATAAGGTCTTGGACAGGACTTGAACCTGTATCCTGGTTTTACCGGAACCATGCGTTTATCAATTACGCCACCGAGACCGATGACGACAATTGGAAAATTGACTAATTTAAATACAGGTTCAAGTCCTGTCCAAGACCTTATATTTTCTATCTTTCAATTACTAGCTCTATTTGAAATAATCATTTGGGCTTTGCATAAAAAGTCTAAGTTATTATTTCATCTTATTCACTATAATACGATAGTATTTATCAACTTACCTTGTGTAATTAACTACCTAAAATATTTATATATTTAATTCTTGGCTTATAGCCATAATTTTGAGCGTAGCTTCCTGTCTATAACTGACATAAGTCAAAAACTTGACAATGTCAGATATGATTGACAAAAATGCCGAACGTAATTGAAAGTTGGGTTGATGTATCGTCGTGTACACGATTTAAATTAGTAAATTTCCCAATTATCGTCATCGGTCTCGGTGGCGTAATTGGTAAACGCATGGTTCCGGCAAAACCAGGATACAGGTTCAAGTCCTGTCCAAGACCTTATATTTTCCATCTTTCAATTACTAGCTCGATTTGAGATGATCATTTAGGCTTTGCATAAAAAATCTAAGTTATTATTTCATCATATTCACTATAATACGATAGTATTTATCAACTTACCTAATATATTTATATATATATATATATATATATATATATATATTAATATGATAACGCCGTATTCGGTGTTATGAACGTTTTTACTTAACGCCACCGCTCTGTGTTCTCACTTCAAACTTACTAATTTTACTATTATGCCGCGGCTAGCCCTTTTTAGTCTACACAGAGTGCACAACGTTACGATGATCAATTTTTCTCTTCTCCACCCCTTTATGATTATTTGTTTGAATTGATAAAACGAAGTTAATTAGTTTCATATATTGAAAAAAAATATTATTTACAATTTTTGAAATTCTTTAAGCGTACGCAATGTTTGTTGTTGACTTCATTACAAGTTTTATATAAATTGAATAAACTCAGTATTAAAATTTAAATAGAAAAATATCTTAAAATTAAATAGATCTGACCTGCTGTAACGTATTTTTTTTCTTGTTGCACCAAGCCTAATAAATTAATAATAAAACAGATAAATTTTAAAGCATTTAATTCGTAAATATTCAGCCAATAAAAAGTAAAGTATAATATTCCCAATAACACATAGAATCTAGGAGATTTATATTCTGTGGCTTGTTGCCAAGCGTAGTCCAGTTAATTATGGGCACTTTTTTTTCCAACGTCGAAGAATCAAGTCGCTTTTTGTAGACTAGAGATAAAAGTCAAGATGGCTCGACTAAAACACGAGGCGTCTAATAGAGTCAGAAAGAAGAACTTGAGTTGAGAACATGGAACAATAATATACATCATTTAAGACATGCAATATCTAATGGACATATCTACAACAACAATTTTCAATGTTAAATTATAATAAATTTTCGTCGCAGTAATTTAAAGCAGGCAGTTATGGTTTCGTTCTATCTATTTAATACGCCGTATAGAAATGGTTTATTCAACAAAGAATCTTGGTACTTCAAACTTACAGATGATTAATACGCTGGAAAAATACAACAGCTGACGTCATGATTTTGCACCTGCAATTTATTTGGATACACGTGAGTGTTTGAAACTTTCCGTAACTTTGAAAGTATTATAAATTATTATAAGATCTCCTACGTTGATTATTAGAATAACACAAATTTAAAGTAGTTTTTAAAGTTAATAACACACCGAATAAATATTTAGTTTGTCAGTTATTTGTACACGCATTCAATGTGTGTCAAGATATTTAAATGACAACTTGTGTCAGATAAAAAATAGTATAGATTCTGTTTCCTAATCTAGACGCCAAATGCAGTCTTGATTTAATTTTCACATTTTGCTTAAAAACAATTTAGGTCATGTAAAAGCTTTTTATTGGTGCTGATATTCGTGTATATTTTTTAGTGTAGACAACAGTTAAATTTGAATAGTTGCATTTTATGATCGTTATTTTTCTGATGATCAATCTTTGTTGTAAATGGTCAAGGAAGCGCTTCAATGATTATAGTAAAAATAAAATCTTGTGATATGAACAAATAAATTGTGATATGTTTGCTTAAACTAAAATTTTATAGAAATGATTAATTTATAAATATTTATTTAGAAGGTTAAACTTCACTAAAATTCTTTTATAAAAAATTAATGACAAGATAGTAAGCATATATATTGCAGTCACATGTATATATATATCCGATTTCTACATATGAATAGAATTCATTTTGTTTCATTTGAATGAAGTTTTATTATTCTACATTTAAATTAAGAAAAGAAAATTAGAGCAAACCCTCATTAAGTAAAAGACAGAATAATGAAAATGAATCCCTTTAGTATTTCACAGATGTTTAAATTCATTTATTCTATTTTTGGCATATGCTTTTGAAGACACAAATAGTGTCCATGTGGTGTTTTTGTTTGTTCACAGGTAAAGCTGAGACAACTGTTTCACATCTGGTGGTTGAGGTTTTGGTAAGTGTGTGATAAAGAGTGAAATTCAAATTTTATGGCTATGATAGTGGTGTTAAGATAAGGTTTCCGCATTCCCTTATACAAACACAGTTAAATTTTGTTGGCACTTGTATTAAAAATACGGTGGCGCATATTAAAAATATTTTTGGTCGATTATCCACCCATGACCCATGCTCATGATCTACCCAGAGCTAACACTCTACTAGCCGTTTAACCCCTAAGAGTTTTCTTTGTCTAAAGCCGTTTTCCATCTGACACTACCCTGGGCTTGGAGTCTAAAGAAGAAAATTTCGACCTAGTGACATCAGATTAAAAATAGAGAGTTTTAGTATATAGCTGATAGTCACGAGGATAAAGGGTAATAAAGTTACAAAGTTTTAATTACCCCGTTTTTAAAATTAAAACTATTACTATTACACTTGCGCTCGCAACGTGGGGCTGGAAATTCATTTAGAGGCTGGAAATTCATTTAGAGGCTCGAATTTCATTTAGAGGCTGGAACATTTAGTAGTTATTTTCATCACACTTATATTCACCGACTGAGGTTTGCTTTGATATCAGTAACGTCTTCTTTTAGTTTCATTTTTGTTAAAGTTTGTTACAGTTTATAGTGAGTTCTTCTTTATATAGTTAGGACATTCGTTTGTTTGAGATTTCATCTTCAAAAATTTTATAATTGAGTTACGTTAGAGATATTAAGATATTTAATTATGGCAGAAACTTATAGCATCGTACATTTACTTAAAAATGAGTTAGAATATGAATTGAACATTAGAGGCATTGAAAATTCAAGACCAGTTTCAGATAAAAGGAAAATTTTAGCAAGGTTGTTGGCCAAAGAAACAGATAAACCCGGTTGTTTGATAGATCCTTCAAGTTATAAAGTAGATTTCAAAGTAGAGAAAGAAGAGATTGAGTCTAGTATAGAGTCAGTTAAAAATGTTTTGTTAGAATTTATGGATGATCCCGCTGAGTCAATTTTAAAAGGATAAGGTCAAGATTAGTACATCTTACAGGTAGAATTCAACGGTTAAAGCTCCTAAAGAAAATTTTGAAGAAATTGTGTTATTTAAAATGAAAGTTTGGCTACTATTCTTGTTGTGGAAGCAGATCTGCATGAGAAATTAAATAAGGGTACGAGTTCAAATCATAAAGATATTAATATAAATCCTATTGCTGCATCTAATGTGCCCATTCCAACGGTTACATATGTCACACAGTCAGTCCCTATTGGATCTTGGTCGATAAAATATTCAGGAAACCCATCTCTCTTATATCAATTTTTAGAAAACATTAGTGACATTGCACAGTCCCGAAAGGTATCTGAAATGGAATTGTTTAATTCTGCAGTTGAATTGTTTACTGGTGATGCCTTAGTATGGTATCGTTGCGTTCGTAGTTCATTAACAGATTGGAGTTCGTTGGTTAGTAGACTAAAGGAAGATTTCTTGCCAGCACATCCTGAAGACGATATTTGGAAAAAATCAAAAATAGATTACAGAGGAATGGTGAATCAGTTGTATTGTTCATTGCTAATATGGAAAATTTGTTTAACCGATTACCTATTATTCCTGCAGAACACACTAAAGTTAGAATAGTCAAGAAAAATTTATTGCCATATTTCATTCAGCATCTTGCTCTTACAGAGATAGAGGATATTAGTACGTTAGTTGAATTGTGTAAGAAGTTAGAAGAAGCTTCTTTAAGTAAACATAAGTCTGTTTCAGTTGCACCATATAGTCACAAGCAGCCTATTAATTATTTTAATCCACGTTTTAGAAACAAAACCCCTAGTTCATTTCAGAATGCTTCAAGTCGTGTTTATACCCCTACATCTTCACATTCCCAGTACAAGTTCTTAATTCTGCTACCCCAATGATAGAAAAGAGTGGAGTAGGTAACTCATTTATTAAGCATAAATTGGTATGTTGGAATTGTTCACGTTATGGACATACTTTCAGTGTCTGTAGATCTTTCAAGAGATTATTTTGTTATGGTTGTGGTCGTAAAGGAGTGACTAGTATCACTTGTCCGTCGTGTCCAACTCAACGAGTGGAGGAACAGAAGTTGAGTAGCGAAATTCCTGTTTATAGATAAAATGATAAAGTTATTTGATATGGATGTTACGAGTTTATTTGATTTTGGATGTATTACATCGATAGTAGGTTCATCTTTTAGTCTTATTAGTTATGTTTGTTGGTCGATTAATGGTACACTAGTTTTTACTGTTGAAATATAGTTTTGAAGATTGCTCTTGTGCATGAGCACGTTTTGGTTTAGTTTGATTGGTTTTGAGTAGCAATTTTATGGTCGCGTTACAACGTAGTATGTTGAGTTAAGTTAGATCTATGCGAGACTTGTTGTGGTTCATCGTGTAGCGTTATGTTAGTCTAGACGAAACTCAGGAAGGGTTGGTCGTTCAGCGTTATGTCAGTCTATGCGAGGGTCGTGGTAAGTTTGTCGCTTTAGCAGTTTTGGCATCGTCACTTGAGATTATTTGAAGTCGGTTATGATGTGATTCGTTTTGCTTATTTAGTTTGTCAGTCTAGATGAGACTCAGAGAAGAGTTTGTCATTCTAGCAATTTTGTTTATAAGTCTAGGTGAGGCTCATAGAGGAGCTTGTCATACTAGCAAATTTATGCGTTGTGAAGCACTTTAGTTTATATCGACAGTTTGATTATGGGTAGAGTAAGCGTGTACCAGAACATTTATTAATAGTTATCATGAAGTAAAGTAGAAAATAATTTCGTATTCAAATTCCCCCTTTTTCATTTATCCGTATCTTCAAATTTAAGTCTAAGAAAATGTTTAGTATCGATAATTCTGCGACAGATGAAGGTGAAAATGAAGATGTTAAGAATGTTTCTGATCCTTAAGTATTTCTAATTATAGTTGATGTCAGTAGTAATTCCTTTTGGTCCATGTTTTAAATTCTTAAGTAGGACAAGATTAAAGTTAGTGAAATTTTTTGGTTTGTTTAAAGTAATTTTGTTTTAGTAGTAATAGAGCTTAATATGTTTGTTGATTTAGATGTTGCATGTGTTAAATGACGACAAAGATGTGTTAAATGATAATTTTTGATGACGACAAAGATGTGTTAAATGATAATTTTTGATGACGACAAGGATATGTTTATGGATTTTGAATGATGATATGTTTTTTTGAGGTGTTTGAGAGTGCAGCATATGTTGAGAAATGTTGCAGGTATATAGAGATGAATATGTATTCGGTGAAGAGGTGCGTATTCAGTTATGAGGTACATGATGGAGATTATAGAGAGTGTTTAGTAAAGTGTTGAGTATAGTTATATAGTTAGAGTGTGATAGAGTATTAAGCATTAAAGGAATGCTTGAGTTTTGATTTAGTAGTTTGAGACTAGGCCTGATGTGCTTATTCTTTATTGAGAGTGTACATGAGCTAAGAGAGTTCATGAAGAGTTTTTTGTGAGTTGCTGGTGGATGTCTCCCAGTAGGCTCAAAGTATGATTTATTAGTGGTTTTGGAGTTCTTTGGTGATGAATCACTGATGTTGTAGAATTTTGAGAGATATAGTTGAGTCTGTAGCATAGTAGTCGTACAGATAATGTTGTGAGGTGCTCACTCAAAGATCAAAGGTATCTTGTTGATGAATAAGTATTGTTAATACTTTGTCTGTTTCTCGAGTGTTAGAGATTTGTTTCGTGAATGGACTTCGTAAATAACAGCTTTTGGTACTTGTTAAATTCATCGATTAGTTTAAATGTAATTAGCACTTGGAAAGTTATGTACATAAATCCTTAAGACAGATATAGTAAATTAGAGAAGAGTATTCGTTGTACAGATTTTTGTTTAATAGTAATTTTGTTATACATTCGATTTTGTTTATTACAGTTCTAATTTATAGAAAAATATTTTTCGCTTCAGGTAAAATTTTTTACTTTGATATGGTTGTTGCGTTTGTAACTATAGATGATATGCATCCACTGAGTGTTAGATTCCCTAAATATTCTTAACTGATTGACGTATATACTGATTATGACTTCCCGAATTTGTCCCTTTATAGGCGTGTAGTACGCGCAGTTACTAATCACTCAATCCCATGCATTAATATTCCCCATATCAATTAGTGAATGATTCTGATTTTTTGTTAAACTCATCGTTAGTTATAGTTAAAGTTTGTGCTGTTTTGTTGTGAGTTGTTAGAGGTTTATACAGTTAATGAGAGTAATTTTGAAGTTTCAGTCGAAAATTTTTTAGAAAAATTCTTCCATACCTCGAATTTTTCTCTTGGGAAGAGGCTGTGTAACGTATTTTTTCTTGTTGCACCAAGCCTAATAAATTAATAATAAAACAGATAAATTTTAAAGCATTTAATTCGTAAATATTCAGCCAATAAAAAGTAAAGTATAATATTCCCAATAACACATAGAATCTAGGAGATTTATATTCTGTGGCTTGTTGCCAAGCGTAGTCCAGTTAATTATGGGCACTTTTTTTCAACGTCGAAGAATCAAGTCGCTTTTGTAGACTAGAGATAAAAGTCAAGATGGCTCGACTAAAACACGAGGCGTCTAATAGAGTCAGAAAGAAGAACTTGAGTTGAGAACATGGAACAATAATATACATCATTTAAGACATGCAATATCTAATGGACATATCTACAACAACAATTTTCAATGTTAAATTATAATAAATTTTCGTCGCAGTAATTTAAAGCAGGCAGTTATGGTTTCGTTCTATCTATTTAATACGCCGTATAGAAATGGTTTATTCAACAAAGAATCTTGGTACTTCAAACTTACAGATGATTAATACGCTGGAAAAATACAACAGCTGACGTCATGATTTTGCACCTGCAATTTATTTGGATACACGTGAGTGTTTGAAACTTTCCGTAACTTTGAAAGTATTATAAATTATTATAAGATCTCCTACGTTGATTATTAGAATAACACAAATTTAAAGTAGTTTTTAAAGTTAATAACACACCGAATAAATATTTAGTTTGTCAGTTATTTGTACACGCATTCAATGTGTGTCAAGATATTTAGAATGACAACTTGTGTCAGATAAAAAAATAGTATAGATTCTGTTTCCTAATCTAGACGCCAAATGCAGTCTTGATTTAATTTTCACATTTTGCTTAAAAACAATTTAGGTCATGTAAAAGCTTTTTATTGGTGCTGATATTCGTGTATATTTTTTTGTGTAGACAACAGTTAAATTTGAATAGTTGCATTTTATGATCGTTATTTTTCTGATGATCAATCTTTGTTGTAAATGGTCAAGGAAGCGCTTCAATGATTATAGTAAAAATAAAATCTTGTGATATGAACAAATAAATTGTGATATGTTTGCTTAAACTAAAATTTTATAGAAATGATTAATTTATAAATATTTATTTAGAAGGTTAAACTTCACTAAAATTCTTTTTATAAAAAAAATTAATGACAAGATAGTAAGCATATATATTGCAGTCACATGTATATATATATCCGATTTCTACATATGAATAGAATTCATTTTGTTTCATTTGAATGAAGTTTTATTATTCTACATTTAAATTAAGAAAAAGAAAATTAGAGCAAACCCTCATTAAGTAAAAAGACAGAATAATGAAAATGAATCCCTTTAGTATTTCACAGATGTTTAAATTCATTTATTCTATTTTTGGCATATGCTTTTGAAGACACAAATAGTGTCCATGTGGTGTTTTGTTTGTTCACAGGTAAAGCTGAGACAACTGTTTCACATCTGGTGGTTGAGGTTTTGGTAAGTGTGTGATAAAGAGTGAAATTCAAATTTTATGGCTATGATAGTGGTGTTAAGATAAGGTTTCCGCATTCCCTTATACAAACACAGTTAAATTTTGTTGGCACTTGTATTAAAAATACGGTGGCGCCTATTAAAAATATTTTTGGTCGATTATCCACCCATGACCCATGCTCATGATCTACCCAGAGCTAACACTCTACTAGCCGTTTAACCCCTAAGAGTTTTCTTTGTCTAAAGCCGTTTTCCATCTGACACTACCCTGGGCTTGGAGTCTAAAGAAGAAAATTTCGACCTAGTGACATCAGATTATAAATAGAGAGTTTTAGTATATAGCTGATAGTCACGAGGATAAAGGGTAATAAAGTTACAAAAGTTTTAATTACCCCCGTTTTTTAAAATTAAAACTATTACTATTACACTGCGATATGTTGTTCGTGTTGTGGATTAACACCCCTTTGTTGTCCTCATTCGTCTACCAAAGCTCTGCTTAGTTGAACCAGTATTTGAGTACAGTACCTCTCGTTTTCCAAAAATTACTTTGTGCTTCTTTATTTTATATGCCTTGAATTTCTTCCCTTCAATGCTTTCGACGCAAATCAAAATTGTACCAGAATTGTATTAAAATATAATTGTCGACGCTTATTTGAAATATTATATTGACCCAGATTTAAATTATTATTCTTGCCGACACATACTTGAAATATTATTATCGATGCAACTTGAAGTATTATTATCGACGCAACTTGAAGTATTATTATCGACGCAACTTGAATTATTCAGAAATACACCACAAATTAAAATATTCAGAAAAGTTCCACAAATTTTAAATATTCAGAAATGTACCACAAGTTTGAAATATTCAGAAATGTATCACAAATTTGAAGCCCTATTATTATAAATATGTAGTTTAAGTAAATTACCCAAATTCTACTCATGTTTTTTATAAAACGGCAAAAAGTCTTCGTAATCGTTGCACTATTATCACTGTAATATACACTTGATATTCATTCTGCTTTATTTATTCACTGTAACATAAACTTGATATTCTATTTAAATTACGCGTGACTTTCTGGTTAAAAATGACGCAGCTTCGGCGTGAATGAGTTATGAACTGACTTGTGTTATCATTGCTCTGTTTATATAGGCTCTTCCCATTTACATGTGGGCTGGGTTTTCAAGCAGTTTTGCAGATTATCTCAACCAACCAAGGTCTGTCTTCAACATTCCTTGCAATTTGAAGTTGTTTCGGATGTAACTTATTCGGTTTTCCGTGTAATGTTTATTTGCTGTTGATACTTTAGTATTCGTTATCTTTGCCATACGTTGTTTTGTGTAGATATCGCCTTATGGATAATTGTACAAAATAAATGATGTAACTTTGATGCTGTTTTCGTTCGACTGTGTTTTTGCAACTATGAAACTGCGTTTTCTTATCAAATGTTTATTGTTCAAGCGTAATTGCATAAAGCTTTGTTAGGTTTTATCTTTTATCTTTGTATTTGTTTTATAACTAATTAGAACGCTTCTCAACGCGTGTTTAATTACTTGTACTATCATTTCTTCTGAATACGCGTTCTATTATTGAAAAATATTCTTACTGACATTACTTAAAATTAATAACGATCTATATACAGAGTGTTGAATGCTTGCTATTTACATAATGTATGAATTACTTATTTTTCTGCTAAATACGCGTTCTATTGTTGTAAGATATGCTTGCTTGCATCGCTTAAAGCTAATTACGGTGTATATACAGGGTGTTAAATGCTTGCTATTTACATAATGTACGAATTACTAATTTTCTGCTAAATGAATGCAGTTTTCTGATTCCTATTGCAATTTATGGTTACTACACGACTCTTGCTATTCGATACACCCCTAAGCAACCCCTTATCACAGATATATATATATATATATATATATATATATATATATATGATATCGACCACTAAGGTATAGATTTCTTTCCAGATAATATCCAAAAATTGTGCACTAACAAAAATTGAGTAGTGCAAATTCCTGGATGCAGATTTCCACAGCGACAATTTTTAATAATTAAATCTATCAATTTATGACGCTTGGGTAATAACAAAGAAAATTTCGCGGTCATAACCTGATTCTGAATTCCTAAGCCACCCACCACTCTAATGGAATCTGTACTATTCAAAAAGAGAAATAATGGACGCAACTGTCTAGACACAATTTTATTTTTACGAATATTTTCAATTTCTTTAGCAAACACGTCATGTTGAACATGTTTTACCAATAAAATTAAAGAGAAATATAATTCAAACTGAGAAATATGAAAATCTGTCTCTGAAACATCACTTCGACAATTTTGAATAAATTTAAAACAACACGCATTTATACGAACTATTTTTTGTAATGAATAATTTTGCCTTGCATGGGGAAAGTAATTCGAGCATAGAAAACTAAGACTGTTAGATGCCGTTAACTTTACTAAGTCGTGTGATGTATACACGTGTCTCGGGACACAATTATTTTTGGCTGTTTCAAGGTTATGTTTGACGTATAAGTGTTAATCTTTACACTCTTTACAAATAATTTCCTCTTCCATAATATTGTCGAAAGCTTTCACGGCCGGAGTCATTATAAATATTTATGGTTCCGGGTCGAGACCGTGTCATTTTACAAATTAAGGTCGACGTTTTGCCCACTTTTGTAGGGGGGGGAGGGGCTTTATCAGGACCTTTTTTTCCCAATAAAAAATAAAAACAAGATAAGAATGATAATATTAAGTAGACAAGTTAAAAAGTAAAGAGTAGAGTTACTCCTGAACTAGCAGACTCACTAGCCCATTCAAAGCCAAAAGGTGTATTGTGGCGAAGTGACTGGTAAAAGTAGCGAAAGTGGTGGTTTATATAGGGAGAGAACTTGATGCATGAGCGATCATGAATAGAGAGGAGTGTCGTAGCGAGTCAGTGAACGTCACGGTTCCGATGTTGTGAACATAGGCTTGTTTGTAGAAAAATGGAATTCTGTCAATTAGTTTTGTCTTATCAAAGTGAATGGTATGGCCTGTTTTATGTTGGTGTTTGGCCACCACTGAGCGATTGTACTGGCTTGTTCTTAAGCATCGCTTATGCTCGTTTAGTCTAGTCTGTACTGACCGTCCTGTTTCTCCTATGTATACTAAACCGCAACTGCAAGGTATGCAATATACGCCTGGGGCTTTAAGACTATTTTCGGAATCTTTTGGGGTTGGTAATATTTGTAAAATTTTATTAGTGGGTTTATAGATTATTTTGATGTTGTGTTTACGTAGAATTTTGCCAATTCGGTCTGATACTCTGTGTATATACGGAAGGATTGCTAAAGACCGTGTATCGAAATTACAGCGTAGTTTGGGGGTTCGTGTTGGATGCAGATGCCGGTTTATTACTCTGCCGATATCTGAGTTGCGATAGCCGTTTTTTATAAGACTAGTTTTAAGATGGGTCAGTTCATTAGAAAAGTGTTCTGGTTGTGAAATTTTAATTGCACGGTGGACTAGAGAGTTGATTACCGATGATTTTTGTGACGGATTATGATGTGACGACGCATGTAGGTATCTGTCTGTGTGTGTGTGTGTGTGTGGGTTTTCGATATACCGATTGACCTAGTCGTCCGTTGGATTGGCGCTCCACCAGAACGTCAAGGAATGGCAGAGTTCCGTTCTTTTCAATTTCTATTGTGAACTTAATATCTGTATGTTGATTGTTTATGTGATCTAGAAAATTATTGAGCGTTTGGTGTCTATGAGGCCAGATTACAAAAGTGTCATCTACATACCGGAGCCAAGTTTTTTGTTTAAGGTCTGTGGATTCTATAACCATGGATTCCAAAGAGTCCATGAATATATTGGCCACAATAGGGAATATAGGTGAGCCCATTGGTGTGCCAGAGGTTTGTTTATAAAATTGTCTGTCGAAGATAACATCGGTAGAAGTTAAGCATTATTCAATGAGCGTGGCCAAGTACTCAAATTCGTTTTCTTGAGGTAAAAGTTGTTTAATAATGGAGACAGTGTCTATGACAGGTGCGTTTGTAAATAGAGATGTTACGTCAAAACTGACTAGTATATCATTATGACCTAGCTCAATCTTTGCAATTAGCTCTATAAAATGAGTGGAGTTTAAAACATTAGTAGGGGTATTACCGGAATAAGGTTTTAAGAAATTTGCTAAGTATTTTGCCAGATGGTAGGTTGGCGAATCAATTGTCCTAACTATTGTACGGAGAGGGACATCAAATTTATGGACTTTAGAAAGGCCGTACAAGCGAGGTGGTTTAGATTCGCGAGGTATTATGCGTTTTGGATAGTTTTGGGAATATTGGAGGATTTGATAAATGCTGAAATTTTCCGTTCAAGCTTTAAAGTGGGGTCTTTTGTTATAGGAGTGTAGGAGCCGTTTTGTAATAATTGTTTAATCTTTTCTTTGTTTTCTGTACGGTTTAGAATTACAGTTGCATTACCTTTGTCTGCAGGAAGTATCACAATTTTCTTGTTTGTTCATAGGTGTTTCAGGGACGCCATTTCTTGCTTTGTCACATTTTTGTTAAGAGTTTTGGCATGTCGGAGATATTTAGTTGTTTCAAAGCGAATTAAGTTGGCATCGTCTTGGGGTAGAGATCGGATCGCTGATTCTACAGAGCTAATGATTTCTTCTGCGGGAATTTTTCTGTGTGCAATTGAGAAGTTTAGTCCTTTGGACAGGATATTTAGTTCGTTTTTGGATAGGATATGATCTGATCGGTTTATGACGGTATTTGAGGACAGAGTTTTCGAGTAAGATGTTTTCAGGGTGTGAAATGTTCTTGGAAAGTTGCAAGAATTTGCGTAAGTGGGTTTTATGGTGAGTTCGGTGGTTTTTTGGAATTGCAAATATGAAATTCGGTCAAACAGAGTCCAGTCATTGTAGTTAAGCGTGGCGGATAATGTTAGATGGAGCTGAATGAGTTGTTTAGAAATATTGTCTATTTCTTTTCGAGTGTTGGAAATTCGTTCGCGAAGAAGTGAAAGTTCTGCTCTGTGAAGAATTTTTCGGCTGGAATATGTTTTAATGTGGTATTTTATTTTAAGGAAATTTAGAACTATGTCAGAATCACGACACCGTAACAAAAAAGGTGAGTGTACACAGTAATTTTGCTAATATCCTCCCCGTAAAGGTTTTTGTGATATTGTCGGAGGCTTTCACGGCCGGAGTCATTATAAATATTTATGGTCCGGGTTGGGATCGTGTCATTTTATAAATTAAGGTCGACGTTTCGCCTACTTTTGTAGGTGGGGTGCAAAACGTCGACCTTAATTTATAAAATGACACGGTCCCAACCCGGAACCATAAATATTTATAACTCTTCCATAATACTTATTAACAAAACTTATTGTCTAATCCTAATTCTAATAACTCTATGCAATGTTAAAACAAATAAAAATGAAATTCTAAACCTATATGGCGCGTTGCGGTGATGTTTTGTGATTATAATGTTTATGCGAAGAGTATATGTTTTATTTTATGTACAGATCTATAAAATATAATTGGAAGAGGCGTTTTAGCAGTTAGATTTCGTTACCGTTCAAATATAAGGGATACTATTATGGATAGTTCAGTTTTAACGAATAATTTATATATGAGTTTAAACTGAAACGTCAAAGTTGACCTTAAAACAGCCAAAAATAATTGTGTTCCGAGGCGTGTTTAATGTATATGGGAAATGCATTCAAATAATCGCATCGCATACATGTAGATTCCTGGAATTCCAATAATTATTGTTTTTCCGATCAAAAACTTTTCGTCTAATATACGTTACCTACTAGGTGAAATGAATTTTATAAAAAAAAATTGGTTTTGCATTTTGTTTATGTTGGAAAAATTGGGTAAATCTCGAGGTAATAAATTCTAAACAGGAATATATTGAGTTTAGACTGAGTTTTTCTTTCCTCAAAATTCTACAGATATGCGGTTGACTTATTCCTGTGGTAGTACTTAATTGACAAATGCTCAGATCTGAATTTTACAAAACCCGAATTAAAGCGTTTCGTGCAAATTTGCATAAATTTACTAATTTTCGAGTTAACCCAATAAAAAATTTCAAAATTATTTAGAAATTTGAACATAAACTTTGTACTTTGAGCACCCTGTATCTCTTAAGCTAGCAACATTGGTAAAATGGATGTTCGGCTAAATCGTAATCTTTGGTGTCTATTATCTTTACTATAGAGATTGCCCATTCTTAATGAATGAAGCTGTATATAAACTTCTGTGAAATTAATAAATCTATTTGCATAAGTTGTTAGGATACCATTAGAAGATACATATGCATCATTATTTTAATATAACCACTGTCTAAGGTCTAGGTGTGCGAAATAGCTATAGATTTGTTACGTTCGCGTTCCGACGATATATTAAACCGTACCCTTTTCATTTCATTCCTCATTCACAAAGATTCTGCTTTCAATACTCAAGCAACACCCTGCATATTAGACCTCCCTATAATAAGTACGCTTTATTATAATTTCATTTAAACCCATTTGCTGTTAATTAGAAAGCTTCCGCTATAAGTTTTATAGTCGGCACCTTGTTTTAAGTATCCGTCGGCTTGATGCATATTCCGATAGAGCATAATTACTTCTTATACTATTCTAACCTAAAGACTTGTTGCAATAATGGATTATACTTCAGTGATAAACCTTGTGTCAGGTTTCTGATCACATTTGCATGGTTAATAACGCTGGGATTAAACTTAGAATTTTGGTTATTAAACGAATTTAATTTGATTCTGCAGCTTTTGCTTTGAGGTATTTTTCTACATTACTCGTTCTAGTACTTCAAGAGCGATGCAAGTTTTTTTGTTTGACAAGTAGTGGATATCTTGTGTGCATCGATAAGTTCTTCCGCGCTTACCCATCTTAATAAGATTCTCTTTTTAGCTCATAGCTGTGGGCCAAATTGGTTTTTAATGTAGGTCCGGCTGCTCTTTGACACATATCAACTGTTTTTAGCTGTAGATTGCTGGTGCCGTTATGGTAACAAGGTAAGTGGATCCCGACTACCGTGGCGATGCTGTGCTGATTCACTTCCGATGGAGTGCAAGCTAAGTATCTCGACACGTGCAGGTATATGACGTGTTTTCTTTGTGTATATATCAAGGGATTATTCTTTGGTGTAGTTACGTGACAAAAAACTTGAAACTGTAGGACTATTGTTTGTTGCTGTAAATCGATATTAGAATCGCTCTACAGGTGCGATGTACCATTTTTAAACATGCTTGTCAAAAGAATGCACAAGTTTTATTTTCTTTACTGATTAGTTTATTTTTCAACAGGTATTATGTACAATTTTTTAAATGTTTGTCAAAAACCCTCGCACGTTTATTTTCTTTACTTATTAGTTTATTTTTCAACAGGTACTATGTACAATTTTAAAAATGTTTGTCAAAAGCTCTCACACGTTTATTTTCTTTACTGATTAGTTTTTTATGTAAAATACGAGATGCGCATTTCGTATCTAAATTACTACATTGTCCGTACAATATAATTGTTTGCTTTTAAATAATAACTCTTAATTTATTTCTTTTGCTTGCTTGTTTGTATAGAATCCTTTATTTATTCTTATTGTTAATAGAAAATCGTTGGCAATGTGCTTTTTGATATTTATGTAAATCCCCCACTATCCGCGTTTGGTAGTTAGCTTGGTATTTCTACGTTTCTTTGTTTGTTTTTTTTCTTTTTTTTTGTAATTGTGATTCGTGCGGGTCCTCACTTTAATCGTTCTTTCTCTTTCTTTCAGACCCGTGCGTTTCTTAACCTTATAAATTTCTACGCTCCTTTCGGTTACGTCTAGATACGTAATACATTATATTCGACCAAGTGGGTTGATTGAAGCACCGAGACACATTACAACCTATTTTCCTAACAATTGCAGTAAACATCAAGTAACCAATAAACATAAGAAGTTATGGAAGTCATACCAAAAGTGTGTGGTACCACAAGGTGTTTAGGATATACAATCCAATAAGGCTATAGTCCAGAACTAAAAACTGACAGAATGCTGCAGCACGTACTTTAATCTCTTTTCACGATCCTCAATACTTTCTAATTTTCAAGTACGCCGATCGCAGTTAGAAACGTTACAACAACAAATTTGTATGCACTAAAGTTCAGGCAATTGCAACTTTAGCAATTTATGCAATATAGTGGAGATACTCACCCATACAGCTTCTAGGTCCGGCTCCTAGTGGTAAATAAACATCCAAAGTTAAGTTGTGTCTGTTTTCTGCAGAAAATCTTTCCGGATCGTATATTGTAGGGTTTGGAAAATATTTAAGGTCAGCATGTAAACTACGTAATGGAATAATGATAGCGGTTCCGTTTTCGATTCTTAAGCCTGTCTCAGGAATTTCATAATTTTGTACGGATTCACGTAAGAGGTATGGTGCGAATCCGTGCTTTCTTAAAGTTTCTGTAAAGAGAGTGAGTAAAAGATATTAGCTATTAATGTAAAAAGACATTTTATCTGATTTTCTATGTCTATTTCTAGAAATGAAGAATTCAAAATTTTTGTAATGTTTACAGTGTATCAATAAACTGTTAGTTGCTTTACAACCAAATATAGAAATTATTACGTCAACGTTTTCAAAGGTATCGCTTCTTGCTAGAAAACACTAAAAATTTCATAAATTATTTAACTGGATGATTGCAGCTTATTATACAAACAATAATTTCTTACTAAACAAGCTAGGATCTCAAACGCAACACCACACGCGTACATATACGTACGCACACACGCGCGCACATGTGCGCACACGCACGTACACACGCGCATGCGCGCGTTCATTACGCGTTCACGCGCACGTCGTCACATGCACGCATAAATTTAATAGCTTGGTTATAATTCCTGGTAAAGTCTTATTACAAGAAATAAGAATAAGTACATTTCGGATAAATTCAAGGAATTAATTTTGAAGAAACACGTGTTGAAAACAGAACGGCGGTGTGCGTTATTTTTAAAATTTTTGAAACAAAGGTGGCTGATTATAAATTAAGAATTCAAAGTAAAATTTGAAACGCAAGGAATGTTTGTTTGTGATATAAGACTTTTTAAACCATATATTCCAGCAAGATTTTAACATCGCTCTCTAATAATTTTTAGAGTTGTTGAGAAATATTAATGCTCTATTAAATTTTTGAGCTTTGAGTACCATTAAATTTTTTTGTCAATTTGTTGGGTTCTGCAAGAAGCCTGACATAGTAAAAATGTAAAACTTATTCTGATAACGATGTTTGCTGGGTAAAAAAAATGAATGATAGAATTATAATTTAACAGGGTAAATTAGTAATTGCACGAGCAGGTATTTAGTTAGGTAAAGTTTTATAAAAATCACAGACCTTATTCTAAAGCTCGATCAATCATATAATAAAGTACAAACTTCAAAAGGGATAACTAGATACTTGTTTTTGAAAGAATGTTCATGTGAAAGGATTATGTTTAAGATTAGAAGTGTTTAAAGAAATTGATAATTGGTTTCGTTAACAACATATCCTCAATTTTTAAATAGCATTCGATATTTGTGAAATGTTTGTATCAGTATATATCTCGGGATAAAAATATTAGGGTTCCATTAATATACAAAGTTGTGAATGTACTACGTAACGTGTACGTCTACTTTCAATGTAGATAATTTTAGAGCTTTAAGTTTTTGTGCAAGAGCAATTTTGGTGTTAAATTTCATATTAAATATTTCACATTTTATATTTCATATTTCATATTTCATATTTCACATTTCACGTTTCACGTTTCACGTTTCACGTTTCACGTTTCACGTTTCACGTTTCACGTTTCACGTTTCACGTTTCACGTTTCACGTTTCACGTTTCACGTTTCACGTTTCACGTTTCACGTTTCACGTTTCACGTTTCACGTATCACGTATCACGTATCACGTATCACGTTTCACGTTTCACGTTTCACGTTTCACGTTTCACGTTTCACGTTTCACGTTTCACGTTTCACGTTTCACGTTTCACGTTTCACGTTTCACGTTTCACGTTTCACGTTTCACGTTTCAGTTTCACTTTCAGTTTCACGTTTCAGTTTCATGTTTCATCGTTTCATGTTTCATGTTTCCACGTTTCACGTTTCATGTTTCACGTTTCACGTTTCACGTTACACGTTTAATGTTTCATGTTTCATGATTCATGTTTCATGATTCATGTTTCTTGTTTCTTGTTTCATGTTTCATGTTTCATGTTTCATGTTTCATGTTTCATGTTTCATGTTTCATGTTTCATGTTTCATGTTTCATGTTTCATGTTTCATGTTTCATGTTTCATGTTTCATGTTTCATGTTTCATGTTTCATGTTTCATGTTTCATGTTTCAGTTCAGTTTCATGTTTCAGTTTCATGTCGTTCATGTTTCATGTTTCATGTTTCATGTTTCATGTTTCATGTTTCATGTTTCATGTTTCATGTTTCATGTTTCATGTTTCATGTTTCATGTTTCATGTTTCATGTTTCATGTTTCATGTTTCATGTTTCATGTTTCATGTTTCATGTTTCATGTTTCATGTTTCATGTTTCATGTTTCATGTTTCATGTTTCATGTTTCATGTTTCATGTTTCATGTTTCATGTTTCATGTTTCATGTTTCATGTTTCATGTTTCATGTTCATGTTTCATGGTTTCATGTTTCATGTTTCATGTTTCATGTTTCATGTTTCATGTTTCATGTTTCATGTTTCATGTTTCATGTTTCATGTTTCATGTTTCATGTTTCATGTCATGTTCATGTTTCATGTTTCATGTTTCATGTTTCATGTTTCATGTTTCATGTTTCATGTTTCATGTTTCATGTTTCATGTTTCATGTTTCATGTTTCATGTTTCATGTTTCATGTTTCATGTTTCATGTTTCATGTTTCATGTTTCATGTTTCATGTTTCATGTTTCATGTTTCATGTTTCATGTTTAATGTTTAATGTTTCATGTTTCATGTTTCATGTTTCATGTTTAATGTTTCATGTTTCATGTTTCATGTTTCATGTTTCATGTTTCATGTTTCATGTTTCATGTTTCATGTTTCATGTTTCATGTTTCATGTTTCATGTTCATGTTCATGTTTCATGTTTCATGTTTCATATGTTTCATGTTTCATGTTTCATGTTTCATGTTTCATGTTTCATGTTTCATGTTTCATGTTTCATGTTTCATGTTTCATGTTTCATGTTTCATGTTTCATGTTTCATGTTTCATGTTTCATGTTTCATGTTTCATGTTCATGTCATGTTTCATGTTTCATGTTTCAAGTTTCATGTTTCATGCTTCCTGTTTCATGATTCATGTTTCATGTTTCATGTTTCATGTTTCATGTTTCATGTTTCATGTTTCATGTTTCATGTTTCATGTTTCATGTTTCATTTTTCATGTTTCATGTTTCATGTTTCATGTTTCATGTTTCATGTTTCATGTTTCATGTTTCATGTTTCATGTTTCATGTTTCATGTTTCATGTTTCATGTTTCATGTTTCATGTTTCATGTTTCATGTTTCATGTTTCATGTTTCATGTTTCATGTTTCATGTTTCATGTTTTTCATGTTTCATGTTTCATGTTTCATGTTTCATGTTTATGTTTCATGTTTCATGTTTCATGTTTCATGTTTCATGTTTCATGTTTCATGTTTCATGTTTCATGTTTCATGTTTCATGTTTCATGTTTCATGTTTCATGTTTCATGTTTCATGTTTCATGTTTCATGTTTCATGTTTCATGTTTCATGTTTCATGTTTCATGTTTCATGTTTCATGTTTCATGTTTCATGTTTCATGTTTCATGTTTCATGTTTCATGTTTCATGTTTCATGTTTCATGTTTCATGTTTCATGTTTCATGTTTCATGTTTCATGTTTCATGTTTCATGTTTCATGTTTCATGTTTCATGTTTCATGTTTCATGTTTCATGTTTCATGTTTCATGTTTCATGTTTCATGTTTCATGTTTATGTTCATGTTTCATGTTTCATGTTTCATGTTTCATGTTTCATGTTTCATGTTTCATGTTTCATGTTTCATGTTTCATGTTTCATGTTTCATGTTTCATGTTTCATGTTTCATGTTTCATGTTTCATGTTTCATGTTTCATGTTTCATGTTTCATGTTTCATGTTTCATGTTTCATGTTTCATGTTTCATGTTTCATGTTTCATGTTTCATGTTTCATGTTTCATGTTTCATGTTTCATGTTTCATGTTTCATGTTTCATGTTTCATGTTTCATGTTTCATGTTTCATGTTTCATGTTTCTGTTTCATGTTTCTGTTTCATGTTTCATGTTTCATGTTTCATGTTTCATGTTTTCATGTTTCATGTTTCATGTTTCATGTTTCATGTTTCATGTTTCATGTTTCATGTTTCATGTTTCATGTTTCATGTTTCATGTTTCATGTTTCATGTTTCATGTTTCATGTTTCATGTTTCATGTTTCATGTTTCATGTTTTCATGTTTCATGTTTCATGTTTCATGTTTCATGTTTCATGTTTCATGTTTCATGTTTCATGTTTCATGTTTCATTTTCATGTTTCATGTTTTTCATGTTTCATGTTTCATGTTTCATGTTTTGTTTCATGTTTTGTTTCATGTTTCATGTTTCGTGTTTCGTTTTTCGTGTTTCTTTTTTCGTGTTTCGTGTTTCGTGTTTCGTGTTTCGTGTTTCATGTTTCATGTTTCATGTTTCATGTTTCATGTTTCATGTTTCATGTTTCATGTTTCATGTTTCATGTTTCATGTTTCATGTTTCATGTTTCATGTTTCATGTTTCATGTTTCATGTTTCATATTTCATGTTTCTTATGTTTCATGTTTCATGTTTCATGTTTCATGTTTCATGTTTCATGTTTCATTTTCATGTTTCATTTTCATTTTCATGTTTCATATTTCATAATTTTTCATTTTTATTTTCATATTTCATATTTGATTTCGTATTTCATTTCTATTTCTATTTTCGTATTTCATTTCGATTTCGTATTTCGTCATTTCGTATTTCATGTATTTCGTATTTCGTTTTCATTTTCGTATTTCGTGCATTTCGTATTTCGTATTTCGTATTTCTGTTCATTTCTATTTCATCGTTTCGTATTTCGTTTTCGTATTTCGTATTTCGTATTTCGTATTTCGTATTTCTTTCGTATTTCGTTTTCGTTTCATTTCTGATTTCGTATTTCGTATTTCGTATTTCGTATTTCGTGTTCGTATTTCGTTCGTATTTCGTATTTCGTATTTCGATTTCGTATTTCGTTCTTATTTCGTGATTTCGATGTTCTATTTCGTATTTCGTATTTCGTATTTCGTTTTCGTATTTCGTGCATTTCGTATTTCGATGTTCGTGTTCATTTCGTATTTCGTATTTCGTATTTCGTGATTTCGTATTTCGTATTTCGTATTTCGTATTTCATTATTTCGTATTTCGTATTCGTATTTCGTATTTCGTATTTCGTGTTCGATTTCGTATTTCGTATTTCGTATTTCGTATTTCGTTTTTCGTATTTCGTATTTCATATTTCATATTTCATATTTCATATTTCATATTTTATATTTCATATTTCACATCACACACATATATATATAGATATATATATATATATATATATATATATATATATATATATATATATATATATATAGTGCTGTGATACCGCTGCATGCCGATGTTTTTAACATTCAGTTTTCTGCTAAACGCTACCGCTCTGTGTCTCTAAATAACTTCAACTTTAAATTATAAATATACCTCTTTTTATATGCATCGACTAGCTTAGTTTAATCCACACAGAGTGCACTACGATACGATAATAAAGAAAGTTTAAGACCCCTTTCACTCTAACTTTTTTCTACTTGAATGATATAAACGAGACAAACCAATGTTTGTATAATGACCGAGAGCATATACACTTTACAGTTTAATAACTTTGATAATTTGATTTGCTATTCATAAATTAACCCCTTAACCAAAGTAATATATCAATCTGATTATGCAAAAATAACTCTGTATACTACTGGAAATACCTTTTGAACTTTCAAACGACTTTCTTTCTTTCTACGTAAATTTTTAAAACCTTTTTGATGACTCTTTACAAATTAAATACTTCAAAATATGCAAAAATGTAAATATTAAAAATTGAGATAAAGCCTTATGCTAATAAAGAATATTCTTATTTCTGACCTGCTTTTTCCTTGTTTGTTTCCAATTCTTACAACTGTCTCTACATGTGATTGACCAGCACCCCTGGATTGATTCCACTTAAACTCTCTTGTTTACTGCGTAGTACAGCTTGCCCAGTCTAACCCTTAGTTTGATTGATTTCTCCCTTCAATGCTCATATGCTTATGTAGACCAATATATAGATAGTTGTTTATACTGTTTAATTATATATCTTCGCTAGAGCAATTATTTAAATCCGTTTCTTATATTAGTTCAATAGCAGTTACTTAAAATTCATTAGAGTACATTATTTAGATTCGTTCGCATGAGTAGTTATTTCAAGCGCTAAATTATTAAATATTAAAATTAGGTTTAATTAATAATTCTAACACGTTTTTGAAGTTAATGGCAACTTTTATCGTAGATCGGCACTAGAATATTCTTTTAAAAATTTTCTATCACGACTTTCACCAAATAATTACTTATTTTTTACTACTTTCATTCCGCATGGTATTATACTTTGAACTGTTATAGATTATGCCTTGGTCGAAGAAAGGCTGATTGTTTATCAAGTCCGTGTTCTATATAAAGGCTCCTCCCTTTACCTGTACCATTGGTTTTCCGAGCGTACTTTGTTAATTAAGGCGTTGTACTTTGCCTTATCTTGCAGCCTTCAGATTTTCTATAACGTTACTATTAAAACTCGAGTCGAAATGGTGCATTTTCTCACGTAGCTATTTAATCTGTATAGTGTATTTCTCTGAATATCAAACTTTGAACTTTCTTCAAGACACGTCCGCTTGTTTATATTTGCATTTATTCAAGTGTTTGTTGTTTAGTACTCCAAAATCTGTTGGATTTTATATGAATTTACGATGTATTGATCACGTAGTCAAATTTCTATGATGACGTATTTGAATGCGTTTATTTATTTTATGAGTTAATGTTTTAAATGGATTCTTTTATATCTAGTATGCCAGGTTATTTCCTTTCACTAATTGCGTATTTATTTCAATAAAACTCGTTGCGTTTAAAATGTCATTCCTGCGTATTTATTTTCAATTTTATGCTTGTATATTTAATTGAAAATGCATTTTATGACGTACAAGATATTTATCTTACTAAATATGATTTGATTTTTAAAAAATGAGCTTTCTAACGTTATGGACGAGGTTGTCCTTCGAACGCAACTTACTCGTCTTCTAAAGTATCTTAGCGTCTGAATTTACTAAGCGGAGTTTACAGTCATGTCTGTTTGGCATCACAAAATACCGTCAAAAGAACTTTTGTCGCCTATACCTGCTTTTTCTTAGGTTTCGGACATTCCTGGGGTCGAAATTCCTTGACTTTGCTTTTTTTCATTCGGGTCGTTATGATGCATCCAATTTTCACAATAGTGGAATATATGCCGTTTCGTTGGTTACGATTGCACTGAAGAAGCGGATCACAATTTTCGACACGATGCTGTTTGTATGAATGCAATTGCTCAATAGCATGGCCTACTCGTTCCTAACAGAATGCGGATGCGATTCTGGTTGATTCACCGGTCACTTTGAATCACATCGTTCATCTGCGTTCGATTGTTTCTCGTCAGTTACAGAAAGTGATCGTCTGCTGCGATGTGCGTCCTCAATTGTTGTTTTACTAATAACACACTTGCAAAATTTTAACACCCACTTATTTGCCGTTTTCCTGTCAATCGCGTCAGTACCAAAAACACGAAAAATATCTGTTCATTAACAGTTTCGAGACTGTTTGAAAAATGATCACCGTTCGCTGCTTTAACCGTGTTTATATACTAGCCGTACTCTACACAATTTAAACGATAGCGAACTGCAACATATATTGCAGCTTTGTAAATGGAAATTTTACCAATCATGTGCCACCGTGCCCTACTTGAGAGTACCTTTTGCTTCGACGTAGTAATGTGTTCAAAATTTATCATATCTTGTCAAAGTTGCAAGCAAAGCTCTACAAAAGCTCACAGACCGTTTAAATTTTCCATGTGGCCATGTTACATAGTTGGAGCAGGTTTCGTTCACTTTCAACTTAATCTTTAACTTGGTTTCATACCACCCCAATAGCACGCATGCCCCTTCGCATTATTACTTTTGAATAATCAATTCAAATTCTTTTCTGTTGGGTCCAACTACTATATTTCTCCTACTACTTAAATTTCACATTGTATCATTTATCTAAGCTAAATAAAACAACTCTTCTTCCATT
This sequence comes from Platerodrilus igneus, assembly GCA_036346225.1. Taxonomy (NCBI): domain Eukaryota; kingdom Metazoa; phylum Arthropoda; class Insecta; order Coleoptera; family Lycidae; genus Platerodrilus; species Platerodrilus igneus. The sequence continues at coordinate 926,752 of JARFIW010001381.1, forward strand.
AATTACAGAAAAATTCCACACTTGTGCAATCGTCCTTAAACATCTAGGTTAGTTTTCCGATATGCTTCTGCACATCTCCTGTATTAATTTATTTCATTAATCCACATTCTATGGTTTTATTTATTGCATGACGCACTGTATTCTATATCTATTTAGCATTCTTAAATTACATATTTATTACATTGTATGATTTATGGAATCTTTCATTTTAGCGGTTTTTATTGTAGCTATGTTTATCTTATTTAACGACTCATCATCATCAGGTCTTCAGTCCTGGAACTGGTTAGACGCGTACCCTCATTGTTTCCTATTCTGAACTAACCTACAGGTTTCCCTGAAATTTGTACAGTCTGCATCTATCATTATTTGATCTAGGTCTACATCTACCTCCTTTTTCCTATCTCTGCATGTAATATATCCTATACTATTCCCCAAAAATTCCTTTGAACGTATTCTGCCCTTCTTGTTCCCCTACTATTTCTATAACGTATTTGTTATTAACTTTGTCTATCTATGCTACCATCCTCATACATCTGAAGCACAACATTCCAAAAGACTGCTACCGTTTTCCTGTCTACTTTTCCTACTGCCCGTATTTCATAACCATACTGTGCTATGCTGCACACATATGCTTTCAACAATTTTCTTCTTGTTTCTATGTTTGTTGTCTTTCATCGTAGGCGCTGTTCTTTCTTGTTAGATGCAGTTCGGTCCCCTTCTATTGTTTTACAATTATATAGCCTATTTCTCCCATATTTAGTGGTTGTGAAGGGGGGGTAAGCAGCCTGTGGCTGTCAAGATCCCCCAGCACTTGAACATTTACCGATTTAATATTTTTCCAATATATTTTTTTGCACAGTCAACATTAGTTGCAGATATTCCACAACCAACACAATTTATAATTTTATACCCTATTTCACCGAGATTCAGTAAAGGGGGTTAAGCAGCCTGTGGCTGGCAAGATCCCCCAACACCTAGACATTTGCTGAATTAGTAGTTTTCCAATAAATCCTTTCACACAATTAACACTATTCGAAAATATTGCCCAACCAATACTTGTAGTTGCTTATAATAATCATCATGTTTAACTTACTTTTTCCATTATTAGTTTATCCATCTTGGGACTGGTTAGATGCGTACCTTCATTGATTTCTATTCTAAGCTAGCCTACACATTTCCCGGAGATTCCATCAGCCTACATCTTTCACTATCTGCGTGCAGTAGTCTAACCTAGGTCTACCTCTATTTCTCTTTTTTCCTATATCTGCTTCTAATATATTTCGCACTATTCCCTCATACCGTAGTATGTGGCCTATCATCCTATCTGTCCTATTTTTTACCGTTTTCAACATAGTTCTTTCTTCCCCTACCATGTTTAGTACATCTTCGTTCTTAACTTTGTCTGTCCATGATATTTTCATCATACGTCTGTAGCGCCACATTTCAAAGACTTCTACCTTTTTCTTGACCGCTTCTCATATTGTCCAGGCTTCACAGACGTACAGTACTGTACTCCACACATATGTTTTAAGCAATCTTTTCCTTGTTTCTGTTTGTTGTCAGTAGTTACCTTTTCGTGTTAAATGTAGCACGACCTTGTGCTAATCTTTGTTTTATATCGTTTCTGCTTTTCCCATTTTGCGTTATTTGGCTTCCTAGGTAGCAGAGATGCTTAACCTTTTCTAAGTTTTTGATACCTACTTCTATTTTTGTTTTTGAGTTATTTTCCCCTCCTTTGCATACTAGTACTTTATTGTTTTATTCTTGTTTAATTTTCAATCCGTATATCTCTGTTAGAACTGTTTCCATTTCATTAAGAGCAGTTTTTAACTCTTCTTTGCTAGATGCTAATACCGCTATATCATCTGCAAATCTAAGCATATCAATTTTTTGTCCCTGCATAGTAATTCCAAATGTCTTTCTGCATTTGACAGTATTCATTGCCTCTTTAATGTACAAGTTAAAAATTAATGGGGATAGGGCACATCCCTGTCTAACCCCTTTCCTAATGTTTACTTCTATATGTTCCTGCTCTAATTCTATTACTGCTGTTTGCTCTGTGTATAAGCTATGTACCATTCGACTATTCCTATAACTCATTCCAATCTTTTCGAGTATTTCGAACATTTTTTCCATTTTACATTGTCGAATGCTTTTTCCAGGTCTACAAATCCTATATACACGCTTTCCCCTTTTTCTGTTGTTTTCTCCATTATCACTCTCTCTTAGTTTGTACCTCTTTGCACTTTTCATCAATCCATTGTTCTTTAGCTTTCCTGCATTTGCGAATAGTTTCCCATTTTATGGTTTTGTATTTTTGTTTTCCTGTTTGGTCTGATTGATTTTTGTATTTTCGTCTTTCTTCTATTATATTCAGGATATCCATTGTTATCCATGGTTTCTTATTTTCTTTTTGTGTATCCCCAGAATATCTCCGTCCGCCATGTCTAGGCTAGATTTAATGTTATTCCATTTTGTCTCTACTTCCTTAGTATCAGATATTTTCCTGATATCTTTCAGCAATTCATTTGACTTTTTCGAATACTTCTTGAATATCTTTATCTTTTAGCTTCTCAAAATCAAAAAGTGCCTTTTTCCGTTTCTTTTTTTTTAATTTTTTAATTTAAGTGCGGCCTTCATGATTACGATGTTGTGGTCAGTGTCTATATGTGCTTCTTGGTAGCTTCTACAGTCTTTTACTTGATTCCTAAACCGTTGTATGACAAGAATGTAATCTATTTAATATCTTCCTATATCTTCCGGCATCATCCACGTATATCGTGTTCTAGCATGATGTTGAAATAATGTGTTTGTGATGATTACATTGTTCTTGTCGCAAAATTCTACCAGCCTATTTCACCTGTCGTTTCTCGTGCCTAAACCAAATAAACCTATTACCGCTCCTTCCCTACCTTCACCTACCACTGCATTAAAATCTTCCGTAATTATTAAATTTTCGTGTCCTCTTACGTATCTTAATATGTCTTTGATGTTTTTGTAGATCGCTTCTACCTCTTCGTCACTGTAGCTAGAGGTGGGCATGTATACTTGTATTATTACGGTGATTACGGGTTTAGATCCTAATCTAACGTTCTTTTGTAAGTAATTTTCTACACAGTATCCTATCTTTTTTCGCATAACCATCCCCACACTCAAATTTCCTTCTTCTGCTGCTGTAGGAATTGCCCTGAAGTCTTCACTCCAAAAATCCTCCGCCGCTGACCACCGAACTTCGCTGATTTCTACTATGTCTAGTGCTAACCTATTCATTTCCATTTTTAGGTTCTCTAGCTTACCTACTTGCTTCATACTTCTAATATTCCGCGCTCCGACTCGCAAAGTGTTCCCGACTTTTATTCTGGACTTGTCGATCGGATCTTCCAAAGTAGTCCCCTCCCGGAGATCCGAATGGGGGACTATTTTACCTCCGGAATCGTTTACCCCAGAGAATGCCATCATTTATTTCAATTTAAGTACGCTGTGTACTTGGGAGGTAATGTGGTGGTTTCCTGTTGCCTTTCACATCGGGGTAGTGTGTCTTAGACTGTCATACCGACCACTATAGTCTCTGCCAGTCTAAGTACCCAAAGAGCCGCTGCCCTCTTTCGGCGACCTGTCTTAGTCTGGTTCCTCACCAACGACCCTACTACTTTGGTAGGACCTGTAATTTGGCTCTTTAGCTTATTAGAACACGCAAGCCATTTCACCTGTTCTAGTAATCTATAACTTTGGCAAGGTGCAGGTCTATTCGAAATGGATTTAACGACTACTGCGTTATTTTAATATTGTATTAAATGGTACAATCTACTTTAAGAGAATTCATTTGTATTGCTTTAGTTATACTAACTGACCAAATTTCAAGTTATATTTTCTAAAACAGAAGAATTAAAATATCATGCTTAATTATGATTAATTAATTATTTGTAAAATCTATCATACGATGTGCGTGATATTTATTCTGTTATATTAAAATATTTTTTCCCATCTTTTTTATTACTAGTGTAACGATAGTGCAACGTATATTGCAACTTTGTAAATGGAAATTTTACCAAGCATGTGCCATCGAGCCCTACTTGAAAGTACCTTTTGTTTCCATGTACCGCTGTGTTCAAAATTTATTAGCCAACTATTGTATCTGAACGTTTTATGCAACTTAAACTTAAGAAATATACAATTTAAGTGAAATTGACTTAACGATCAATGTATAATAGCAAAAAAACTGGTTTACCTACTGCAACTGAGATACTATGCCCACAATGTTTACCTAAAATTACCATGTGAAGATATTTCATAGACTGCACTGCTTCGTATGTGACACCACCATGTTCTTCAGTGACTTCTAACAATTCCTTTCTTACACGATCCTGAATTTCTTTATTAACGCACAATTCGTGTAAAGTAAAGGCAATCGCCGTTGCCGTTGTTTCATATCCAACAAAGAAAAATGATATGGCTTGGGATATTAGCTTGTCACCATCTGAAGATACATTTCTATAAAAGATTGTTTTGTTTATAAAAATAAATACTTACTTAGGTCGGGAACATCATCACTTACTTCTTTATTTTTAATATCAAGTAATAGTTTAATAAGATCTTTCCTTTTTACACCCGAAGCTTCTCGTTGTTTTATGGCTTCCATAAAAGCAATCCGTAAATATTCTGCAGCACCTGCGTGGAAAAACTTCAACTTAAAAATATCGACAAGAAGCGGTGCAAACGAATACGACATCATGCTAAATGCTCGATGAAAAGTATTTCCTGAAATTTGTCTGCCAGCTGATCGAAATTCACTATCCTCGCTTGCAAACGAGTTTACTGATATTCCAAAGGCGTAGGATATAATCAAATCTGTAGTAAATTTAGCTGCGATTTTTTTGGCATCCATACTCTTGTGTAAGTTTTTATTCAGATAAGTGTGAAGATTATATCCGGATTTATTTGCGTTCGAAAGCATCATTTTTATTTTGAGAGGTGTAACAATTGAAGATAGCTGTGATCGTAATATTTTCCATTGGGGTTCTCTAACTGTTAAAATAGAATTGCCCATAACAAAGTCAGCTTTTGGATTTGAGGCAAAGAACCGATTTGGAAATGTGCTAAAATCTTTTGTTAGTATACGTTTTATATACACTGGATCTTTGAGTACAAGATACGGTTTGTTTAACATTACAAAACCAAAGTACGGTCCGTCAAAGCTTTTGTACATTCATTCAATGTATTTGCTCACGCTTTCTCTTCCTGAAAGTATGTTTAAGTAGTTTCCAAAAATTGGATATACTTTTTCACATGGTACATTCCTGATTTTCCAATAATTAGAATTACTGTTTAGATTCTTGTATAGTATAAAGATCAATAGAAATATTACTATTACACCAAGTATAAAAATCATCTGCAATGCAAAAAAATTATCACATGTAATACCACAAGAGGTTCAAAATTATCGGGTAATTCCCGATAGGTTCGTTGCAAACAAATGAAGGAGTCAAGTTTTTCAGTTTAAAAAATCACGAGCGCGAAGCGCGAGTGATTTTTCTGAAAAACTTGACGACTTCGTTTGGTTGCAGGGAACCTAGAGGGAAATACCCGATTAATTTTGAAGCTCGAGTGTATTCGAGGATTATTTTTCCATCCAAATTTTGTCCAATACAATTCCATCATGAGACAAAATCCATAGTTCAAAATTAAATACCCACAATTATTGATTTAATTCATATTCAGTGTGTTACAATTAAAAATACAATTGTTATAGACATTAGAACAATTTTATTCAAATCAGCGTTATTGGTGATCGGTCCAGAGGAAGTGGAAGGCTGTGGGTGTGCAACGGGAAGGGGAATGGAATTTTGCATTATATTCACTTCATTGCGCTCATATTTACGCAGCTTCTTCAGAATCGCTTTATGATGTTCTTGATCCAGTTGTAGATAAGGCCGAATTGAATGAGTAGTCGCATGCCCAGTAATTTTAATAATTTGTTGTTCTCCAACTCCTGATTTCGCCAGATTAGAAACAGCTGTTGCACGACTTGAATGATTCGTGATTCTCTTGTTTCCGACATCAAGACCGGCCTTTTTCGCTGACTCCTTCACCCACTTCGCAATCATATTCTCGCCTACTGGAACATCTTTATACCAGCCACTGCTACCTGGATTTCCCAGCTCGGATTTGGAGTCAGGAAAATCTATCTGTCGTTATTTTCTCAGTTCTCTTAACTTGTAATTTTCTAAAGAGTCTCACTGGACACTTATTGGGGACTACTGTATTCTCGGCCAACCACTTACTATCAGACAACTTTTGTCACCACCTTGTGTAGTTTTGCTGAAAATTGGATTGTATTCAATTCTGCCAGTGAGTTCTCCATCATTTTGCCTCTCTTCTCGGAAGTGATATATCATTGTCTTGGATCCTTCACCACCTCGCCAAGCTAACTCCACTGAGACAATCATGAAAAATTTTTTTTTGTAATCCCTCAGGTGTTTCTTCGTCCCATGCATTAACCATTGTATCCCAATCCTTGTCTTCTAGAGCTACTGCACTCGCCTTTCGTTTTTCTGGTATGGCTTGCAGAGCCTTGCGTTTAGCATCACGAGCCCCTCTGGCTCCTTTGAAAACAGCATCAGAGAACGGATTTATTTTCACGTTGAACTCGGTCGAATATTTATCTTGGAGTAACTTCGCAGTTTTATTCCACATTGCCTTCACTGTACTTTCCTTATAATCATCCCCGTTAAACTTCTTCATGTTGTATCCCCAGTCTTTTAAAATATCCGCCAGTTCCTCTTCAGTGGTGTCAGCCTTCAATACGACATATTTCTGATCACAAAACGCAGAAAATTGTTTCCACACGGAGGTGTTTGACTTGATGGTGTTGATGGGTACATTTCCTTTCACTTTTTCATCAATTGTTTGCAAAGACAAATCCCCAAATCGACTCATTTTATATTAGAGCTTATCAATTGACATAATATAATTCAATCTGTCAGATTAAATGGAGGGTTAACTAAATTGGAAACCTTTTGTTTTATATAGGCAAAATTACCAGTGAAATTATCAAAAATTATCAGTTGAATTGCGTGTAGGCTATACGAAATAATGTCGAATGGTGCAATTGTATTCGCTGAAATTTGGATGCGAAAAATAATCTTAATAATTTTATTATGCAAACAAGAAGTAGACTTAGTTATAAGGAACTTAACCCTTAATCTATAGATTTGCAAAAATGTTTTCCATAATTTCACTTCGTAACTGAATTATTCTATTTAGTAAAGCTCTGTTTATAATTTGGTACCGCCCAACGCGGTCAAAGTTTACCAAAGATATTTTTCAAAACATTCAACTACACTATTGAATTCATACACCTTATTATTGGAATTCTGTTGTAAAATAATTATAAACAAGAATGTTATTTTATTATAACAATATTAATTTTAGAAACGCACTATTCAAGTAATGTTCTAGGTAGATTTTATACTAATTTAAAAAAAAAGTAATATTATTACTACAAAGTAGACTAACCTATGTTTTGTGAAGAGAATCTGAAGTCGCTAGCTCGTTTTATTCCTGAATTATACCTGACTAAATTCTAATATAACGTTGTTTTATAATTTCATTAACTAATGAACTAAGAAATTTACAATAAGGAAGTAGCATGGTACTAATCGTTTCTATTGCCAAATTATCATATTTTAAGTAGCTATTACTCAAGAATAAAAAAAAATTATCACCATCGAATTGTTATAACTTTGTTGTTAATAAATACTTTTTAATAAAACTTGGATGTGTTTATTTATAGGGTTTATGGATTCCGTAGTGTAGTCGAATATTCTGAGCAAAACAGTCTCTAATAAACTTTATCCATTTTTACTGTATTGTAAATTTGTGTCAGAAAATACTTTCTGATATGTTATATAATAAGAAAAAAATATTTGAGAGCAGTTGAAAAAACGCATTTAACAGAGTTTTTCCCATTTTAGGTGGGTCACACTGTTTGAATGTGGGCTTAATTTGATCATAATATAAAAGTGTTTTCTTCAGATGAAATTAGTAATAGTAATAAGCGATGACATAATAAATACATGTAATTGATGTAACGTTTTAGTTTTAGGCAAACTAGAAATCGCCGTTGCGCTATGTGGGTTGCCGCAGTTTATGCGAAATAATGCTCGCAGAAATATATTCGAACTCGCGCAACCGCGAACTGAATCCCTGTACGTGTTTGTCGAAAAAGGACACATTTTATTTTTCTTGTTAGTGACATGTAGTCAATTAAGAAATTTTTGTAGGTGTTGAGTGAGTGCTCTAAAACCAGAGTAGGCAAAGGGTGCCTCTTGTGGCAGAGACGCATAGCATTGCTTAGAAGTAAGTACTCCATGTATATGCTAGTCAAATAGCTGTATAGATTAGAATTCCTACAGTACAATGAAATACGAAACCCGAGTCCACTTCGAGTTTGTATAATAAAAGAGGCATTAACTTCTGTCCGGAAATTTGGTTAGTTGTATTGAAAACAGCGGGGCCACGTGTTCCGAATTGAAAGACGTTTGGTAATTATTTTGTTGCTCTAAGACTTCTTTAAATCGGGTGAGTACTAGGCTTTTAAGATACAACAAGCATCAGCCTGTACGTGAAGTATCTTTTTTGTAGAAAATGTGCCGTGTCATACAGAAGAGATAATAAAATAATTAATGCAAGATTCCGTAGATATTCTTAAACAACGAATGTGAAAGTTTTTTGCATTTCAAGTTTATATAAGTCAAGATAGTTCTTTGTATATGTAGAAAACCAATTGCACTTTTACTTTCCAAAGCTTTATATTAAAGTAACTTTATATACAAAATAAATTCGCATAGAAGGAATTATGCTTTAAAGTTAGAAAAAACTATTGATGTAAGCCGAATCAAAGATCTATGATGACAGTATATAACGCACTTAATAATGTATTGATTAAGGTTTTTTTGTGACAGGTGTATTCTGTTGTTAGCTATAAGCTTTTTTACCAAGTTAGTAATTTTACCAGAATTAAACTTCATACTGATTCATATCTATACTGTGAAATCTCTTTCTCATTCTTGTATATAAAAACGAAGAATTAAATTTCATTACATATTAGTCAAGTTTTGTAAAAGTTTTATTTATGAATGTTTACTGAGAAAAAGAGGCGACCTATCTAATAACGGTAGAGTTAATTAATAACAAAAGAGGAAATTGGGCTACTAAAAATCTAAAATCATGCATATGTAATTCCCTTAAGGCTTATCTGCGTCTATTTTTAAAACGGCAATTTTTTTAAGTCAGATTTATTGACGCAGTAGCGCCCTAGTTATTCATAAAAAAATTCAATCTCAGAAATTACCCCGACTATGTCATGCCTCCTCAGGAATAGACCCCGAGTTAAGACCAAGAGCTTTCGATTTTTCTTCTTTATAACACACTTTGACCCTACTACATCCTCGATAAAGGCCATCCTAGGAAAAGTATTTCGTTAAGAAAGAAAAATTGCCACAATGAAATACACAAAAAACAAGATATATAAAACTCATGTAATTATAGTAAGTAAAAAACGACAAAACAGTGACATACAACAAAAAATAGCTTCTTTAAAACTTAATATCTATTATTAAATTGATGATTACAACACGGATTTTTCAATTTGCGAAACAATTAGTAATATTGCTTTTAATCTTCTTTGGGAATTAAACCACTCATAGTTCTTAAAATCGTTTTTATTTGCGATCCTAGAGATCGTTGTCAAAATAATAAAAATTTCAAGTTTGACATTTATGACGTAAATTGAAGGTGATTTTGATTTATTAATGTTTGACATATTTGGTTTGAATACAATAGATAAAAATTTTAAAGTTTAAAAAAATTAGTACCTTCAATTTGTGTTGCGCCCTGGGAGCGACTTTGGGGTAACCAATACGCTTAACGCGAAATCAGCTGATTAATTTTTATATAGCTAAATTTTATACAAATTCAATAACTTGAGGATTGGAAAATATTGTTTAACATGTTTCTATTTATAAAATTGAGATGGTTATTAAAAAAGTGTGCGAGTACGTTACCGTAAGGTTTAAGCAGCCGGTTTTTTATATTTATCTTGAGGAGGAAAATTTATTATGATTTACGCTCTCTTTGGTAGATTTTAACATGGTTCTGAGGCGATCCTATGGCGGGTTTACACTTATCAGATACCAATGTTGTTCTAGGAATATTTTATATGGTTCTGAGGCGCCCCTAGACGGGTTTATGCTTGTCAAATACCAATGCTGTTCAACAAAGATTGTATAAGGTTCTAAGGCGGGTATACACTTGTCAGATACCAATGCCGTTTTACTATATAAAAATTAATCAGCTGATTTCACGTTAAGTGTATTGGCTACCTCAAATTCGCTTCCACGACGCAATACAAATTGAAGGCACTCATTCTTCTAAACTTTAAAGTTTTCATCTAATGTAGTCAAACCAAATATATCAAAGATTAATAAATCAAAATCACGTTTAATTTATGTCATAAATGTCAAACTTGAAATTTTAATTAATTTGACAGCGATCCCAGGTCATGGATCGAATCGGAATTAAGGACGATTTTAACAACTATGAGTGGTGTAATTCCCATAGAAGATTAAGAAAAATACACAACAAACAACAACAAACATGCAGGGAGCAGTTAATTAGTAATATTGTCTATGTCAATTTTAGTCTTTGTTCATATACATAAGTTTTAAGACTTTTTAACACTGAAAATGATCTTTCAGCTATCGCTACGCTTACTGATAGTGTTAAAATTCTCTGCAGTATAACTTTTATCGTTGAAAGAAATAACTCTTAACGCGAGTTAAATAAATACTGCGGCGATTCAGAATCTGAACATTCGGAACTCATTTTTGTCTCTAAACTGAATTCGCCACAATTCCATTTCAGACATTAGTTTCCAAGTTTCAATCATAATGTCATCATTGACGTTGAAATCTTCCTCCATTAAACTTTTTAAATAGTCTGATAAATTTTTTACACTGCACCTAAGCTCTTCGCTTGAAATACCATATTTTTTGCTGTGTGTTTATCGACACCTTTGCATTGCTAAATTTTGCTGAAATTAATGGTGCTAGAAAAAACTTCTGCTAAGCAAAATGTAAAGCGAATTTTTCAAACAATCTGATTTACTTGATGATTCTCGATCTAACCAAGTTGATATATAACCTCTAATAATTTTACCATCGATTTTAAGCTAGTACAAAATCTAAAAATTGAATCGTGCCGTTCTACCCACCTTGTTACATAACATTTTATTAAATGTCGATTATTTTTTGATTTTATTATACTAAATTGTTTTGCGGACATATTGAAAGATGATACTATTTCTTCAACTATATCAACTAAATTTCTAACAGTTTCTACTTGTGAAGTTTATGAAATTGGTAAATTTAGTGAATGATCGTAGCATGGTGGTTTATGTACATTTATTAGAAGTCTTTAGTTCTGAAATTATCCCTTTTTCATCTCCGAGCATTACATTACATCCATATGTTCAAAGACCGTCACAAGTCTTTAAATTTAACGAGTATTTATTCAAAGCGCTTTACATGGTTGTTGCTAAAACTTTACCAGACAACTATTACTAGGGTTATCAAAATTTTCTCTTATGCAATCTATGAAACACAAAAATCTTCATAGATTCTATTATAAAATACATATCTAAGTATGAGAGACATTTGTTACGTTCAAAACCCTGCAAATAACTTTTTCTGCATTCATTTTTAAAACACCCAAAAATTGCTCAACAAGTTCGTTTTCCTACCATTTGAAATTATTGTTATTTAATAGAATTTCTCAAGTAATTACTCTATGTATAAGTTTGCTTTATAAAATCAAACAGCTGCTTAGGAAACATTACGGTACAAAGTAGTTGTAATAAATTGTAGCACCTGCAGTGATTACATTTTAATTTAAAGGTGCATGTAAATGCACAGGTTTCTTCTAAAAGATAAGACCACTCACCACCTGCCTACATCTGCTTACAATGGACTTGTTATCTGGTATTCTGCAGCTGTTAAAACGTTACAAAGTAACAAAAGTGTCCTCCTTTGTTAAAAACCCTTTGATAATTGCGTTATCTGCTTATTGGCAAGCTGCTACAGTTTGTATATCGGCAGCTGTTGTCTGGAAATTCTGCACACATAGTAATTCGGCGATATCTTTGAAAATCACATACCCTACCCCCATACATGATTCTGGCCTTATAGAATAGAGACCGTGCTTTGAAAGAGGCGAATTACCGAAAATATACCCGTTGTAAAGTCGCGCTATTAGAAATGCTCTCCGTGCTTGTATAAGTGAAGTTGGTGGTTTCAGCATGCAGTCAGCCCATAGAAAAATGCAGTTACATTTTTCTAGCGTTAAGATGAGACCAGCATGAAGCTGATTGTTCAAGGTACAGTTTTTTATTTCCATAATTTTTTTATGCTGCTGTGAAGAAAAGACTTTTCATTTGTTGCTATTGCTTATAATTATCCGATTAATTAGCACCACTCCCATACAAAACTTACATACACGATGCACGAACAACTAGGTTATTATTCTATAAATTAAAAAGTAATTAATCAATGGTTATGTTGGAGTACGTTTTACTGTTTCTTTTGTCTTTCTGAACTTATGCTTCAATTTAAAAGTATTTAAAATATGATTAATTTAAGTTAGGGTGTCTAATTTTAATATTATATTATTTCTGAGGAGGTGCACTTCATAAAGCAGCATGTACATATAATTTAGGTATATTTCTTTTCTAGATTTACTGTACAGTTTATGCTTAATTTTCTTTTATATGTATATAAGGTAAACCATTAAGTACGTATTTAGATTATAAGATGTTATATTTGATTACCAATTTTTATATGTTATGGCACAATCACGATTACGCAACTTATTTATTTTATTGCTTTGTAAATAATTTTCCAAGATTCGATGTTATAAATAGAGTATCTTAGAGGTTTCCAATGTTTTTTTCTATTTCACCCACGCCCCTCTCCGACATGTTTGAGCTAGCCCAACTTCTACCATTCTATCCCCCGTTCTGTTGCGGTATTTGGCGTAAACGGTTACTTTACTTTTACTGTTTTCTTTTGTGTTTGCGCGGAATACCGTAACACGTTTTCGATTTGTGACTTATGTCGGTCGTCTCCAAACATTATGCCATAATATTTAGCTTTATTAACTCTGTCTAAAATAGAACTTGTAATTTAATAAATTTGTTTTGAACGTTCTTGCTTTTATAGGTAGATTTGGAAGATGTTTCAGTCAAATGTTTCTTCAAAATTCAGCCTCCTTCTGCTCTATACCGCAAAATTTCATTAAAATTTCCTAAATGTACTGGGGTTTTTTTGACTTCTGAAGGATGGGTAAAGACCCAGATTACTTTCTTCTTCAATTCCAATTCTATCAAAACCTAATACTATCATTGCGATGACCCCTAAATGGCATGTTCTCCCTTTCTAACAAGATTACGGTTTTTCGGTTTTCCATTACTTGTAGTTTTGTTTGTTCGTCCAATACATTTAGAATAAACATTTCCGGTTTTTTATATATTTTAGAAAAATTTTGGCGCAAGTTAGTGCAGTTTTAGAGAAAATATTTTCATCATGAATCAATAAATACTCATATTTTCCAAAAAGGTTCGAATACTGGTCAAGAGGCGTTTTGATTAGTTTATTTAAAGAGATTTTTTGTTAACACTTCTTGTTTTGCAAATAAAATACGGTATTTACAAAATAAGCCTCTTTTAATTGGTAAAAATGTTATTTATAAACCTTAGTGTTACGAAAAGTTGTTTTTTCACAAGCGTGTGATCTCAATAATTGGGAGCAAGTCTAAAGTTACATAAGATTCCATAATATGATAGATCAAGTAGGATAACTGTCATGTTTAATGAAACTATCGAATTGACCATACCAAATTTAGTAACTTCTAAAAGCTAGAGTAAAGTCTAACTAAAATTGTATGTTTGAAAATATTTATAATTGTAAACCTTTTACAATTTGAATAAACTGTTAAGAGTTGATACTTTGTATAACCACTAATTTGTTTTCACTCCACTACCTTGTCTGAACACCAAGCTTAACGAACCCCGCGATCCGTCTCTCTTTCTTCCACTCATACTACCCAAAATAACCCCTCTTTATTCACCGTTAACAACGTGCATTTCTAACCGACAAAATGCCCCACTCATTTATTAATCTTTGATTTGAATACATTAGGTGAAGATTTAAAATCTTCACCTAATGTATTCAAACCAAAGATTAATAAATCAAAGTCACTTTCAATTTGTGTCATAAATGTCAAACTTAAAATTTTTTATTATTTTGAAAACGATCCTAGGTCATGGATCGAAGCGTAAATAAAGACAATTTAAAAACTCTGAGTGGTTTAATACACAACAAAAATTAAGGAAGAAGTAAAATGTCGTTTTGTACATTGTACGATATTCGTATTAATTTAAAAACGGATATGAAGTACTTGATATTGGATTCACAAAACGCGCTTCAAATAGGTGCAAAGAACATAAATCTGACAGCTTATCTATTACTTAACTCTTTATAAATATTAACCTTTTATTACTTCATGCCGATAATTCAGGACCAAGTGTAAATATAACTCAGACAACTGTTTTGATAATTATAGACATAGCTCAAAAAGTAATTTTAAAATTTTTTGAAAACTATTACTTTGTACCTTTTAATTCATTTGCATAAACTTTTATAAAACAGACGATATATGTACGAAAAATCCAGATATAAGATAGGTACTAAGTCACATTACAAATAACCACCATTACAGAAAACACATAGTGAGCCAGTTAGTGAAAAATCCATTAGTCATTGCACCTAAAACCAAAAACTATCAAAATTTGACTTGCATTGAAAGTAAACAGCAGAGTATTGATCAAACAAATGCTAAACATGTTGTCAAAAGAGACTAGTCCAGTTTCAACACTACATTTTATTTTCCAATACTCCACTACATTTGCCTACCAGTATAATTTGAATATTGTCGAGCCTTTGCTGTTCCAAGCAAAGTGTCGGAATTCGAACCCGGGATCTTGGGCATAGTAGTCACACGCATACAAACTACACCACGGATCCGCTAGTCCAGTTTCAACAAACAGATTAGGATTTTGGTCGAAATCTAACAAAATTTATGTTTACTTAAACGTTCAAGTCAATTTACTCAAAACCCGTGTGACTTAATATGTTTTGCTGGTAACCCGCCGATCTATTGTAACCCTCGAATAAAACGCTTTTATTTGATTGTGTTTAAAACGTCCACTTTAGGAGCCTAAAACTATTCACATGCCTCACACATTTTAAATATAAAAGGAAAATGGCGCTTTTGGTGATTCCAATTAGTTAGTGTTCTGAAACTTTCAGCACCAAATTACTGAGTTCGATTGGAGAAAAGCGCTGGTTTTGTGAATAAACTGATCCCAGATCATTAATTTTATTTTAGTCCAAAACATTTTTACAGATAGTTATACTTAAATTAAAAACTGAATAAAAGATTATAGCTGATAATCAATTAAAAGCTGGATCGTTTTGTTATATACGTACCTTGATGTTGTTGTACATCTGTTTCTTCCAATTTAGTATTAATATAACGAGATTTTGGCTTCATATAGAACACCAGTACTCTACAAGAGCAACTGCTTTTGCAATTCATGTATTGACCAATAAATTAGTTTTTCTTGTTTATCTTATCCGAAATTAATTAAACAAATTCTTTCAATTTAATATCAAACACAGCACTTTCGTTTGAACTAATTTATTCAAAACCGTAGCTTAATCTTAGTATTATTTTGCGGCAAGCCGTCAAGGTAAAATGAATTACTGTAATTAGCACAAAAGGATTAATCGGGAACATAGTGTAGAGGCAGGTAATAGGACGACATTAAGGATTAACTATTAAAAACGAACGTTGAGTATTTATAACTATATAGCTCATCTGTTTTAATATCAAGGTATAAAACAGGAAAAAGATCTTTCAAAAATTAGTGTTCTTTAAAATTTTTCCAAACAATTTGAGTTATTTAAAATAACTCTGTCTAACAATAAAAACCAGTTTTCAAGTTTACATATTATTTCATGCAACCTCATTACTAACAGTGGCGTAACTAAGATTTGATGGTCCCCCTATAAGAGCTATTAAATGGGCCCACTTGATTGACTTGCAAAATTTAAAAAAGCACTTTTGCAGTACTTTAAATATTATAGAGTTTTATACATACCAAATGCTTAAGTTCTAATTGTAATATAAAATATAGTAAATATAAATATAAACAAAAATTTCAGTGATGCAGAATTAGTCAAAATAACTTTCCAATACGATGTTCTTTTGTTGATACAAACTCATGAAATACAGGGAAGCTCTTTCTTCAATAATACAACCACATTCAGTAAGATAAATAACTCTGTACGCAATCAAACGTATTTTAAACTAGAAGAGCATTCATAAATTCTAAATAAATACGCATTAAAAATATCGAAAGCTAGACAATCATGATACAAATTCTGTTAAAATTAAATACGCAATAGTGCAAAGAGGTAACAAAGCTTTCTCGTAATAAACGCACCTTTCAAAACAAATAAGTTTCGGAAACGCAGGATGTAAATGAACGCATTTCAATTTACATCATTATAGAAATTTCGTCTACGTGATTTTTAACATAAAGTAAATTCAAAACCCAGAACACTATCTTGACAAAACAAAGCCATAAGCTTGTCTACGTGAGAAGTTGATTTAAAATTTCCTACAACAACACAAAACAGACGGGTGAAAGTACACCATATAGAACTTGAGTACTACGTGACCGACAGCATTGTTTCGGCGAGCTATTATCAAATTCATACCTGAGGAAGCCCAGAGTATTTAAAACATCCTATAGCATGCCTTAAACTTTAACCGAAGGACGCCTATAACCAATGATGTCAGATGGTAGCTTTACTTTATGTATCACTCAAATTTAATAAACAATCTTACTTCAACCTGAGCATGCTTTACATCAGTTCAAATTAAAAATTAACGTAAAAGTGAACATAGAAAAATTAAATAATTATATTTCGTGGAAGTAGTAATAAAAAATTTTTAAATAAAAGTTAATAGTAAAAAATATACGAGAAAAGTTTTGCCGTTTACTAGATAACGTAAGTGAAAGTTTATTAATTAAACATAATTTTAATATTTATAATTTAGGGATCTAACAAACTCTGAGAAACTCTGGGTAATAATCTGAAATCTAGGTGAAACTCTAGATTGGTACATAAATCAAAATTTGCAAATAAATCCGAATTTAAATCGATCTAAAATTGCATATAAATATTGGTTTGCATCTACGCATCGGAGCACAAAACGGAGAATTGTTCTAAACATAGAATGGGGTTTGGCGAAACGGTACCATAAAAACAGCAAGTGAACTCAACTGAAAGCAATTCAGAGGTACTGGTCAACAGCACGCAATAACAGCTCTAAGGACAGGGAGAACAAAAAGACACGCAAGGAAGAGCTGCAGGTAAGAACATTATCTAAATAGCATAAGGCATTATTTTTGTTTTATTGAACATTTACTATATTTTTTTATTATACCAAAATATATAAGTAGACCATTTAGTGACGAACCACCACCTCATTTCCTCCAGAATCCCTCATTTCCTCACTCATCTGGACCAAAAAGTTTTCTTCGACTAACCATTTTTCATCTTTCGAGATAAATATCTTAAATTTTTCATCTTTCGAGATAAATGAGCATCCTCATTTCCACACACGAGATAAACCTATTTTTAAGATTTTTTTACCGCTAACATTCTGGACCAAATAGTTTTATTCGAGTAACCATTTTTTTATCTTTCGAGATAAACCTATCTTGTTTGGTATCGATTAATATTAGAATTTTCTCAGCTACCCAAATTTCTAGGAATTTTTTAGATATCACCACCCCCAAGGGAGCTACCCTAATTTTAAGATTTCTTACCAAGACCGATTTCTAACCGTCCGCATAAATTTTTTTAGTCATGCGATACATCTTGTTAGCTTAGAATTTTACGCAGAATTAGAATCTGCAAACAGATTTGAAATCGGACCACCCCCTGCAAAGTTACACTTTAAAGCCCGGAACCTCTACATTTTTTTACCCATTTATGGTATATGCTTTAACCAAAGACTTAGAGGTAGTAACACAAAAATTAAGCACACAAAATTTAATAATATATTTTATTCGATTTACAGTTTAATAAACTAATTACAATTTTTACAAAGTATAACATTATTTCCTGTGTGTAGCCGAATCCAAGTAGTTTAACCTGTAACAAAAAAAAGATTAATGTGTTGTTTAAATAGACCTGTAATAAAAAAAGATTAATGTAAAAAAGAGGAAACGTGTTTTCAGTTAATAAGACATATTATCGTTAATCTAACAATATGTTTTACCGTCCAGCGACACCACGTGGAGGTAAACACATTCCAATGTAATGGGTTTTAAATATGAGAATGGGAAGGTCAACTTTTACGTAATCATCGCGTGGTTAATAATTAAGAAAGCTGTATATAATTTCTTTTTAAACGTGTATATCTTCTCCAAACAAATACGGTTATTATAATAGGAAAGTACGCTAAATGCAAGCCAATTAACAGCAATTAAATATTGCTTATTGACCTACCTTAATTAGGTTGCTGTGCTATTAGGACCAGGGTATGCAGACTTTAACACCTCTATCTCGCACGCTTTACACGGATGTTGGTTGTTTCGTACAAGACCCTTTAACAACTGGTGGAGCTGAACGTTTACTGCTTAATGACATACCGTGCTGTTTTTCCTTGTGTTGCTGTAAGTTGTCCATTCTCGTAAAAGCGATACCGCAAGGCCCACACTTAAAGAACTTTGCTGCGGACGGATGTATAAGCTTAACCGTAGACGATGTTACACCACGACATTTGTTCTGGTGCCGTTTGAGAGCATTTTTCCAGGTATAGGAAGCACCGCAAGAGATGCACTTAAAAACGTTTGCAGATACCATTTTAGTACAAAACAAAACCCGCACTATAGCACTTTGGTTAAACTTGTAAGCGAACTAACTAAAAAGCTTACTCGAGCGTACCTGATTTATGTTCCTTATAGAATGCATACCGAAGGTTTCCGAAGACGACCGAACGATGTTGAGGATTCACCGGGGAACTAAATGACGTCATAATCCCCGCTGCTCGTCCAATACATTTAGCGCCAATGCATGCACCTGGTTCGCTTCGTCGATGGTGCGAGTGCAGTTAGTAGAAACACCGGAAAACGTCTTCCATGTTATACGGATCGCGTGCATATTAAAATCCAAAGGGTGGTAGCACACGCACACAAATTCTCTGCAAGTCGTAGAAGATGCAGTGCTACTATAACCAAAAACACTTTAAACCATTACTAAGAAAATACCAACTTGCTGTCTACAGGATACTTACTAATAAAGTAATTTAATTTTAAATAGCTTCTACATCATATTTTAGGTAGGCTTGAATATTTTCCAAATGAATCACCAAGCGAAAGTATATGCTTAGCGGTATTCAAATTACTCATTAATTTCCCATTTTTACGACCGTGGTTAATTATAGATTAAAATTTAATTTGTGCACGTTCGAGCTCCCCGTAAACTAACATATTTTAGAGCAACAATGCGCTGTATAATACATGCATACCCCTTCGCCGCGCTACTGCTATTCTTGTAATTGCTAGAAAAAGTCACTCTCCTTTTTACTGTTAGGACCGATGCAAAGCACCATTTTTTTTATACTTTCTATAGCACATCGCGCGCTTTTTTCGTATGATAATTAAATTTGCTTCTGTAGGCTTTTACACTTTCGCATAGCGGTCAATCGCACGTAATGATTTCTAGAACCGGTAAGTACTTGATATCGTCCAAATAGAGAATTAGATGCTCGATGTCTGTCAACTTCCAATTCCCTCGTAAAAGGTAGAAAAAACTCGGTCAATCATCCATCTAACTTAAACTTCAACCCGCTCCTGTTCTGATAATTTACAAACATTTTTCAAACGACAATGGGCCGAGAATTTTTAAACCTCCGAGGGATCTTTAAGTCGTGATCAATTACACATCCGAGCTACGCGTTGTAGCAATTTTATTTTCTACCTCATATATATATCTGTATAATCAATCCTTTTATTAAATATTAAATAATATAACACATTATAATGTAATCCAATCCACTTAATATAATTATATCTATTGTCCAATAAAGAACTAGTATTTAGTTCATGTTAAAAGTTGAATTCTACGGAGACAAGATAAAAGCTTTTGTTTGGTATCCTTCCTGGATCCCCTTCCACTCAGGAATCGTAACGTAACTTTGTTACTGGGCAGCAACAAGCCGCCAGGTCACTTCCAACACAGCTGGGGTTCAAGCAGGTCGAAAAGTTGTTCTTAGGAGCGATGTCCGTGGTTGATTTTGCTGTTGGAGGCGTGCACGATGGAAAATCGCCCGTGTATGCTATTAGGAACAGTAAGTGAATTTGTTTCTATAAAATATTAATTAAAATTTTCAGTGTAACTTTGGAAACTAATAAATTTAAAACATGTAACATTGGAGATTATTAAATTTGAATTTAAATTATATTGCAACGTAGATTGTGAATAAGCTCTTTTCTGAATGGTATTCATTCGAAGTTGATGGAAAACAATTGTATCTTTGTATAATATGGAATTACATATATAAAGTTGTTCGGATCAATTACAGACAACATTTGCTTTCTTGTGGTGTGAATTCTTAAAACGCAGTTAATGGAAGCCAAATGACGGTTTTTCAGTAAGCGGCGCAGCTGTTTGTTTAGAATGGAATTTTCCGTTGTTCAAACATATGTCAGCATTCACGCAAGTATATAGGTGCAAATTGGAACTCTGGTATGTACAAAAAATTATGTTCGTATGTTGTCTGAACTGTCGACGTAGTAACGAGATAAATTTTGTTGTAATCGACTTGTGTTAGCCTTAAAACAGGTCAAGGCCAGACCTCAGTTATATTTTTCGTAGTCATACGTTATGAATCTGTAATTTGTTTCTACAAATTCTTTTATTAACTCAAAGAAACATCAGAAGATGTCACTACTAATTAGATAAATTAAATTCTCATAATTTTAAACCTTTAGAAATTGAATCTTTACATTTGATATTTTATGAACAATTAGCTGTAATTATCTACTGTGAAATTAAGGTAAATTTACCATAATTAACTCTTTCTTTAAATAAGCAATTTTATGCTTTGTCAATTTGTCATATAAACTTCATTAAATAGTAAGTGGTACGGATACTTTCAGTACCATTGTAATTAACTCTTTCTAATTTAAATTAA
Organism: Platerodrilus igneus; assembly: GCA_036346225.1. NCBI lineage: Eukaryota > Metazoa > Arthropoda > Insecta > Coleoptera > Lycidae > Platerodrilus > Platerodrilus igneus. The sequence continues at coordinate 948,142 of JARFIW010001381.1, forward strand.
CTTATAAAGGAAGACATATTTTTTGTAAACGAAAAATTACTTTATTGGATACCAAAAAGAATAGATTCTTATTTTCGGACTAAAGATTATCTTTTATTTAAGAGGAATGAAAGTCGATTCTGATAGTGTTTAATTATTTTTGAATTTGAATGCACAAACAGTGCCTTTCTTTGTTTAATCTGTTCACAGGTGCAGTGCAGGATTGCTAAGGTCAAGGTCGAACCATAAGGTAAGATACTTCAAAGATTAGGAGGTCTTTAAAAATTATGTAGCGGTTATAGAAAATAGGTTTCCGCATTAGCCTTGTACAAGGGACTTGTTTCAGGTCTTCTCAGTATAAAAAAATACGGTGGCGCCTTATTCTTATTATTAGTGGTTGCAATTACACCCCGACCCACAGCTCATTCTCTACCCAGAGCATATAGTTCGACTAGCCGCTTGCCTTTGAGATTTCCTCAACTTAGAGCCACCTTCCATCTTAATTTGCCGTGGGCTTCATTTCTAATTATCGGAAATTCTCGTTAAACGAAAATCAGGAAGTAAAAGGCTACAAATAGCGCCCAGCGTGTAGGCCTCGATTGCTGTATCAATTGTATAAGCACATAAAGTATAGGCTTCGATTGACTTTGGTTGTTTACACTTGTGGTTTGTAATTCATTTACCCTCAGATTAATTTAGTCTATAGATGTTGTTGTTTAATTGAGTTTAATTTGTAATTAGTTAGTTAGTCTATCCCATGATGGCTGAGACGTATCAAGTAGTTTATTTGCATAAAGATAAGTGGGATTATGAATTGAAAATTCGTGAAGTGTCAGCAGCAGACCGAGCAGGATAAAGGAAAATGTTAGGCCGATTATTAGCCAAAGAAACAACATTACCTGATTTTATTTGTCAATTAGCTCTAACGGAAATTGATAGTATGTCAACATTAATAAAGTTGTGTAAGAAATTAGAAGAAGCTTTCTTATATGGTAAAATTGTTCGATAGGAACATTATTGCTCTTTTAGTCGCAGCTTGTAGTATTTCAGTGAATAATAATTCACAGTGTAGTTGATAATAGTGATTTGTATTTAGGTTTTTCTTCCATTTGTATTAGCTACAATAGTTGTTTGATAAATTTTTTATAGTAGAGATGATAGATGTTTATAATTTGGTACACTGGTTTTTACTGTCGGTAAACCCTTTCAAGATTGCTCTTGTGCATAGGCACGTTTTGTTTTGATATATTTTGATAGCAATTTTTGATTTATTTATATCCGCATTGCAACGCAGTATGTTAATTGGTTGTAAGTCTAAGTGAAACTTGTCGTCGTGGTTGGTCGGATTAGCAGTATGTCAGTCTAGACGAGACTTAGGAAAAGTCGGTCGCTCAGCATTACATTAGTCTAAACGAGACTCGAGGTAAGTTGTCACTCTAGCGATTTTGGCATCACTATTTTTGAGATTGGTGATGAGGTTATAATTTTTTGTTTATAAGTCTAGGTGAGACTCACAGAGGAGTTTGTCACCCTAGCAAGTTTATGCGTTGTGAAGTACTTTTGTCTATTTTGACAGTTTGATTATGAGTAGTGTAAGAGTGTACTAGAACATTGATTTATTGTTATCCTAGATGGAAGGTTGAGAGTAATCTAAATTATAAATTTATTATGTTTAAAATTGTCATTGTCTGCGAATTTAAAAGAGAAGGTGTTCTTAAAGTTTGAAGTTCATTGGTTTAATGTTTGAAATCATGTTGATTATTTTTCGCATCCAAATTTCAGCGAATACAATTGCACCATTCGACATTATTTCGTATAGCCTACACGCAATTCAACTGATAATTTTTGATAATTTCACTGGTAATTTTGCCTATATAAAAAACAAAAGGTTTCCAATCTAGTTAACCCTCCATTTAATCTGACAGATTGAATTATATTATGTCAATTGATAAGCTCTAATATAAAATGAGTCGATTTGGGGATTTGTCTTTGCAAACAATTGATGAAAAAGTGAAAGGAAATGTACCCATCAACACCATCAAGTCAAACACCTCCGTGTGGAAACAATTTTCTGCGTTTTGTGATCAGAAATATGTCGTATTGAAGGCTGACACCACTGAAGAGGAACTGGCGGATATTTTAAAAGACTGGGGATACAACATGAAGAAGTTTAACGGGGATGATTATAAGGAAAGTACAGTGAAGGCAATGTGGAATAAAACTGCGAAGTTACTCCAAGATAAATATTCGACCGAGTTCAACGTGAAAATAAATCCGTTCTCTGATGCTGTTTTCAAAGGAGCCAGAGGGGCTCGTGATGCTAAACGCAAGGCTCTGCAAGCCATACCAGAAAACGAAAGGCGAGTGCAGTAGCTCTAGAAGACAAGGATTGGGATACAATGGTTAATGCATGGGACGAAGAAACACCTGAGGGATTACAAAAAATTTTTCATGATTGTCTCAGTGGAGTTAGCTTGGCGAGGTGGTGAAGGATCCAAGACAATGATATATCACTTCCGAGAAGAGAGGCAAAATGATGGAGAACTCACTGGCAGAATTGAATACAATCCAATTTTCAGCAAAACTACGCAAGGTGGTGACAAAAGTTGTCTGATAGTAAGTGGTTGGCCGAGAATACAGTAGTCCCCAATAAGTGTCCAGTGAGACTCTTTAGAAAATTACAAGTTAAGAGAACTGAGAAAATAACGACAGATAGATTTTTCCTGACTCCAAATCCGAGCTGGGAAATCCAGGTAGCAGTGGCTGGTATAAAGATGTTCCAGTAGGCGAGAATATGATTGCGAAGTGGGTGAAGGAGTCAGCGAAAAGGCCGGTCTTGATGTCGGAAACAAGAGAATCACGAATCATTCAAGTCGTGCAACAGCTGTTTCTAATCTGGCGAAATCAGGAGTTGGAGAACAACAAATTATTAAAATTACTGGGCATGCGACTACTCATTCAATTCGGCCTTATCTACAACTGGATCAAGAACATCATAAAGCGATTCTGAAGAAGCTGCGTAAATATGAGCGCAATGAAGTGAATATAATGCAAAATTCCATTCCCTTCCCGTTGCACACCCACAGCCTTCCACTTCCTCTGGACCGATCACCAATAACGCTGATTTGAATAAAAATTGTTCTAATGTCTATAACAATTGTATTTTTAATTGTAACACACTGAATATGAATTAAATCAATAATTGTGGGTATTTAATTTTGAACTATGGATTTTGTCTCATGATGGAATTGTATTGGACAAAATTTGGATGGAAAATAATCCCCGAATACCACTCGAGCTTCAAAATTAATCGGTATTTCCCTCTGGGTTCCTGCAACCAAACGAAGTCGTCAAGTTTTCAGAAAATCACTCGCGCTTCGCGCTCGTGATTTTTAAACTGAAAACTTGACTCCTTCATTTGTTTGCAACGAACCTATCGGGAATTACCCGATAATTTTGAACCTCTTGTGGTATTACATGTGATAATTTAGTTGAGATCAAGTTAGTTAATGTGGATCCTTGGTATGTGTCTCTTCGAGAGAAAATTTTAGCTTCACCTGATGATTACCCCCAATGGAAGGTAGTAGATAATTATGTATTTAAATTTCTTTCATCAAATTTACCACTAATGTCGAATGTAAGGGAATGGAAATATTTAGTCCCTAGATCACAGAAGGAAGAAGTTATTCGGATAAATCATGACCCTTCAGTGGCCGGTCATTTTGTTTTTTTAAAACATTGGCACGCATACAAGAGAGTTTTTATTGGCCAAAAATGCGTATTGATGTGTTGAAATTTTGTAAAAATTGTTTAACGTGTGGTGCACAGAAGGCATCGAATAAAAGTTCCCCTTTCAGATTATTGCTATAGACCTCATGGGCCCATTTCCTCGGTCTAAAGTTGGACACAAATGGTTGTTAGTTATAGGTGATTGGTTCTCAAAATTCACGTTGATGTTCCCGTTACGTAGTGCAAAAGCGCATTTAATAGAACGTGTGTTGGAGGAAAAAGTTTTTTTAGTTTATGGTGTTCCCAAATATATTATTTGTGACAATGGCTCACAATTTAGTGGTAAAAATTTCAAGGCCGTATGTAAAAAATATGACGTTCAAAAAATTTGGTTTAATGCAGTTTACTCTCCCCAATGTAACTTTGTAGAGAGGATAAATAGAACAGTCGGAACAGCTATACGTTCGTATATTGGAGAACATGATACTTGGGACATAGAGTTACCCCAAATTCAGTATGCGATTAATTCTGCAAAACATCATGCGACTGGTTATTCGCCAAATTTCTTAGTTTTTGGTAGACATGTTCCTGTGTCTGGAAGATTTTATGGTCTTGATGTGGAACCCTCAGTTGATATTGATTTTATTTCTAGAGATAGACCTTCGTATGTATCAGATCATCAAGGACTGTTTGATATTTTTATAGACGTACAGAAAAGGTTACATTTAGCTTACATGCAGTCTAGTAATTCGTATAATTTAAGAAGACGTAACATTTCTTTCGAAGTAGGTGACAAAGTTTGGAGGTCAAATAAAGTTCTTTCGAAAGCAAGTGATAAATTTACAGCTAAGCTTGCGCCAAAATATGTTTTGAGTATTGTTAAAAAGAAGGTTTCAAGTTTAATTTATGAATTGATTAATGAAAATGGTTCGAGAGCAGGCAGATGGCATGTTAAAGACTTAAAACCTTATTCAGAGTTCAGTGGTGATATTGAAAGAGAGAACGTTTCTGAACATTAATTAGTGTTGTTGACATATTTAATGATTGATAGTAGGAATTATTTCTGTCTTATCTTTTAGTAAAGAGTTTAAATATTGTATTGGAATACTGTTTGGTAGTCTAAAAATTTTTAGATGTTGGATAAGAAGTATAAAAAGAATTTTTTTGTAGTGCAGTAAGGCTGACACTAGACTGTGCTGATATTGTTAGTTGCAAGTTATTTATTTGAGTCAAGATAAAAAGTTACATGTTTCCATTTGTCAAATGATTTCATTGGTCGTATAATTCTTTAGTTCAAGGTTATAAAGGAATGTTTAGGTATTTTTACGATTAAATTGTTTGATAAATAAAGTTGTATATATTTGTTTATTATTATTTTTTGGATTTGTGATTAAAGTATTTGATAATTATATTAGGAATCAGGTAGTTGAGTCCGTATTAAATATTGGTTGGAGGTCAATATTGTTAGTAACTTTGATAGTTATGTTTAATTATGAATATTGCGTGAGATAGCAATGTTCTATGTTTATAATGAATATTGTGTGAGATAGCAATGTTCTATTTTGTTCATTCATGCGTGAGTGAGATTTTGAGGAGTAAGACGTGGAGACGTTTTACTTGTCTCTTCTGGGAAAGAGATATTTCTACACTTTAGTTGCATATACATGCGGTAGATTGTTGAACGTTAGTGATTTCAAGACATGTTTGCTGTTTTGAAGTTATGTTTGGAGTGGATCTCAAAGATAGTGAGAGTCCTTTTCTTCTTTTGTAAATATGTAAAATAAAGTTAATAAAGTAAAAATATGTTTGTCATGATAATTTGATATTTTCATTAAGGAATTATAATACAGCAGTATTATATGTTTTGTTGTTTAAGTTTCGAGTATAAATGAGTGATATAATAACCCCGAATGTGATTAAACGATAATGACACCCTACCGATTAAGACTTCCGAATTTGTCCCCTTGTGGCGTATAGTACGCGTAGTTACTCATCACTCATTTTCAACTATGTTGTATCATAAGTGGTAATTTTTGTTTTATTTTGTAAAAATTAATAATAATAAGTCGTGAATATATAACTATAAATTCAAAAAAAAAAAATTCTTAGTATTTATTCCAGAATTTTTTTCTCTTAGAAAGAGGCAGTGTAGCAATTTTATTTTCTACCTCATATATATATATCTGTATAATCAATCCTTTTATTAAATATTAAATAATATAACACATTATAATGTAATCCAATCCACTTAATATAATTATATCTATTGTCCAATAAAGAACTAGTATTTAGTTCATGTTAAAAGTTGAATTCTACGGAGACAAGATAAAAGCTTTTGTTTGGTATCCTTCCTGGATCCCCTTCCACTCAGGAATCGTAACGTAACTTTGTTACTGGGCAGCAACAAGCCGCCAGATCACTTCCAACACAGCTGGGGTTCAAGCAGGTCGAAAAGTTGTTCTTAGGAGCGATGTCCGTGGTTGATTTTTGCTGTTGGAGGCGTGCACGATGGAAAATCGCCCGTGTATGCTATTAGGAACAGTAAGTGAATTTGTTTCTATAAAATATTAATTAAAATTTTCAGTGTAACTTTGGAAACTAATAAATTTAAAACATGTAACATTGGAGATTATTAAATTTGAATTTAAATTATATTGCAACGTAGATTGTGAATAAGCTCTTTTCTGAATGGTATTCATTCGAAGTTGATGGAAAACAATTGTATCTTTGTATAATATGGAATTACATATATAAAGTTGTTCGGATCAATTACAGACAACATTTGCTTTCTTGTGGTGTGAATTCTTAAAACGCAGTTAATGGAAGCCAAATGACGGTTTTTCAGTAAGCGGCGCAGCTGTTTGTTTAGAATGGAATTTTCCGTTGTTCAAACATATGTCAGCATTCACGCAAGTATATAGGTGCAAATTGGAACTCTGGTATGTACAAAAAATTATGTTCGTATGTTGTCTGAACTGTCGACGTAGTAACGAGATAAATTTTGTTGTAATCGACTTGTGTTAGCCTTAAAACAGGTCAAGGCCAGACCTCAGTTATATTTTTCGTAGTCATACGTTATGAATCTGTAATTTGTTTCTACAAATTCTTTTATTAACTCAAAGAAACATCAGAAGATGTCACTACTAATTAGATAAATTAAATTCTCATAATTTTAAACCTTTAGAAATTGAATCTTTACATTTGATATTTTATGAACAATTAGCTGTAATTATCTACTGTGAAATTAAGGTAAATTTACCATAATTAACTCTTTCTTTAAATAAGCAATTTTATGCTTTGTCAATTTGTCATATAAACTTCATTAAATAGTAAGTGGTACGGATACTTTCAGTACCATTGTAATTAACTCTTTCTAATTTAAATTAACTTATAAAGGAAGACATATTTTTGTAAACGAAAATTACTTTATTGGATACCAAAAGAATAGATTCTTATTTTCGGACTAAAGATTATCTTTTATTTAAGAGGAATGAAAGTCGATTCTGATAGTGTTTAATTATTTTGAATTTGAATGCACAAACAGTGCCTTTCTTTGTTTAATCTGTTCACAGGTGCAGTGCAGGATTGCTAAGGTCAAGGTCGAACCATAAGGTAAGATACTTCAAAGATTAGGTCTTTAAAAATTATATAGCGGTTATAGAAAATAGGTTTCCGCATTAGCCTTGTACAAGGGACTTGTTTCAGGTCTTCTCAGTATAAAAAAATACGGTGGCGCCTTATTCTTATTATTAGTGGTTGCAATTACACCCCGACCCACAGCTCATTCTCTACCCAGAGCATATAGTTCGACTAGCCGCTTGCCTTTGAGATTTCCTCAACTTAGAGCCACCTTCCATCTTAATTTGCCGTGGGCTTCATTTCTAATTATCGGAAATTCTCGTTAAACGAAAATCAGGAAGTAAAAGGCTACAGCGTAAACTAACATATTTTGCAGCAACTGTATAATACATTGCATACCCCCTTCTCTGCGCTACTGCTATTCTTGTAGTTGCTTGGAAAAATCAGTCGCCCTTTTTACTGCTAGGGCTGCTAAAAAACACCATTCCATACTTTTTTTATAAGTGTAGCACATCGCGCACTTTTTTGTCGGTTAATTAATTTTTGTTTATGTAGGCTTTTACACTTTTGCATATTTAAACATCTAATACGACCGATTAACCACTTTCGATTATTCTAACGGGGAACCACCATACATCCCGCCGCACCGTTCTTTTTTGAATCCTATGGGCTTCCGCACACTAACACCTGACGTATCTTTCCTACTATTTGTTAAACAAAACTACCGGTATCGCCATTGTGGACGTAAGCAGATGTTTGTGGATGTGTACGAGAATATGTAACCATATACATTAATTAGTCTAAGCTATTTTATTTAGTCCAAGAAAATTATTATTTTCTAATCCACAATTAATAATTGCCTTTATAGGTTCCACATTTCTACCATTACCCGATGACTGGTGCTACGTACATGGAAACTTTAATTTCTTATTGGAGAATTCTTATTCTCCACGCACTGCTGCGTAGCTGCATACCCACCCTTTTGCAGGTATATGCTCGTTATAGATTGTAAGACCCTCGGTTTTACTTAACTACAATTCGTGGGACCCCTTTAATCTTTTTAATCGTATCTTTCTCGCCTACAATACAGTAGGACTTAACATTACTACCAACAAATTCTAATACTGGACCCACATTAAATCGTCTTTGAATTTCTCTACAATTTTTTGTTAACAAGTGTTATATTGTATTTATTATACGCGGGGTAGTCACTCTTTTAAGATAAATATATTTTGTTTAGCATCAACTAATATTTAATTTTTCTAGAGACCCCAAATCTGTAAATAAATTTTAAATAGGACTACCCCATACAAAGTTATGCGTTTTAAAGACCCCAAACCTCTAATTTTTTCTCATCTTTATTTAACTCTATCTTTAAAACCCTTTTTTCGCTAACCAAGACATATGCTTTAACCAACCGTTTCCCTAGAAATCTAAAACCACAGTGTCCCGCGAATACCACGTGGAGATAACACGTCTACTCTGTCAACCAGGATAGAAGCAGGAAAGATTTGGAAGGTGGGCGAAGAACTTAAAAATTATGGAATTTAAAAACTAATATATACAATAGATTTACAAAATCTATACAAATATAAACAACTATCTTATATCTTTACGTCCCCATGCGTAGATTGTTGTACTATTAGGAATGATATACCTTTTGTCATCTTCCCTCGATAAATTAATTTTATTAATTATATGCGTGTACAAATCGTGTTTTTACTCCGGATACATACGCCGGCAAGTACTCACACCAAATAAAGGTTTGGATGCTTGGTGACTGTTAACATCCGCTTCCCTCGTGTACGCCCAGACACATCCCAGCCCATGAGCACCCTGCGCATGCACACCTTGCCCATGCGCGCCCATGCGCGCACACCCTGCCCATGCGCGCTGCCCATGAGCACTCCTTTCTGTGCGACTGCTATTTCGGGGTAACGTCACAGCCTTTTATAAATAAAGAACAATGTTATATACTATTATAAAATGTTTATTCTGACATTATACATAACAAATTTAAAATATTTAATACCAAGCATGGGGTCATTTAAACTTAATTTTAATACAAAGTTATACACAGAAGACAGTCCTTTCTTTATGTTTGTTTGCAGTGGTTTTAATTTTATCTAATTTTATTCGCAGATTAAAATTTAAATCGATACCCAATTCATCAATCTCCATTTCTAACCAATAGTTTGATACATAGAGACCGTCTAGGTTTTCTAGTTGTAAAATGTACCGAAGATTGCCTCTAGATTTAAAGTCTTTGATTCCGCCGACAACCAGATCCATTCCTTCGTGTAATTCTTGCAGCTTGTGACAATCTTTTAATCGCAGCTTTCCACTATATCCTGCATACGTATCTTGTTAGCTTGATCGACTTCTTCTTGTCGGTATTGAGAAATCCTTTTCTCCACACACCGTTGTGTAGTTGCATATCCACCACTTTTGGGAATATATGGTTGTTATAGGTTGTAAGACCCTAGGTTTTAAATGATCCAAAAGGTTCTTTACTAGTCAAATATTCAATGTTTAACGGACCACCATTTGCTTGTGGTGTACGCAAAGATTACGAAACCCGCATTCCTTAGTTCGTCTTTGTTATCTGCCATTTTGATAAATACGTTTTAGAATAACCTTTTAAAAGTATACGGATTTAGTACCATCCTTTTCCGCAAGGACGCCTACATAACTAAAAGAGTCTTTTTACTAACCACAAATGCATACAACTTGTAGAAACCAGATGTATCTAAGTCAGTCCATCGACACATAAAATAATCTTTTAATTCTTCCTCATTTTCTCTAATAAGATGTTCTTTGTCTAACACATCTTTGTATTGTTCGCGTATTGTCGCAGTGTTTTCCATGTAGTCCAATTTTCGCCTTTTGCATCCATTTCCTCTAATTCCAGTTGTCTTTTCTTTCCACTTACAGCGTATGGCATACATAATGGGGTAATTTCCTTTAACGTAAACGGATAAGTTTACTACCAATATTTGCGCGTTGTCGTACGACCTCTGGGCGAATGTTAGGTGTATTTATCAATCCCAATTCCGAAATGACTATTTCTTTTGGAATTGTAGAATATGTGTTCAGATTGTGTAAAAATATGTAATACCTGCTTTAATACTTGTGTAAGATTTTTATTTTATCTTGACTGTCTTCCTCCTCTACTATCTCCAAATAATTTACAGGTAAATAGTTAAAACTAAAGCCAGCACATACTTTATCAATGTTTCCCTTTCTTTTGGTTTTCGGACAACAATTTGCAACCGTCAATTTCTTTGTATTACCATTCCCCCAATACACGTACTGTAGTAGGTTTTATACACTAAACAGCAACTATTTTGTAGCTTGTCCGATAGCTTACTCCACATTTTGGCAAGTGGTACAGAGTACATTGGCGCCTTTAGGAAGTATAACACTATCTTCCAATAACGTTAAACAGTCTTTTAAGGGATTATACACCCTTCACTGACATAGCTTCCAATTGCACAGTTGTATATTGTCGCTTCAATCGCGTAATACCATGTTCTTTGGCTAAAGTAGACGCAAATGTTTCCCTTAAACGTACATCCGGACAACGTAAAAAATCTAGTATATGATTGCCAAGTTGTTTATTAACACCAGGACTTGTTATCTGACACACAAATTTGTTGTATATCTTAATTCTTGCATTGGTTGTTAGCCATGTTAAACAATCAATTCCTACAGTTTTATCGTTGTCAACTATAATATTACACTTTTCTTCGTATTCGCCCTTATAGCAAAAGTTATGGTTTGTAGTTAAATAATTACACATCTCCATCTTGCTAAATATACCTGCAAAATCTTGGGTTACATCCATGTCAAAAAGATAGAAATAATCTTTTTCGAGTTCGTCTAATATATCTGGTAGTTCCTCCAATAAAGTTTCCAACTTAACATCTGCTAGTTCCACTTTGTATGGAACACATATAGGATTTTGGAATTTTTTATTGATGCATTCGAGGTCTTCTTTTCCGATAATTTCTTTTACTCTCTGGCCCATCTTGTTAGTGCTTTCCAGAGAAAACGGAAGCTTAGCTTTAACACCATGCCTAGCGGAAACAAATCGGCCAAACTTTCTTCGAAGATAGCTGTTAAATGCACCACAAATTTCTTTCTTTAGGATAAACATCCTTTTGCTTGCAGAGGTTTGTTCGGCGTCAGAAAAGTCGCAAATTTTAGCCAACATTATATTGTCACAAAATGGTTCTGTAATTGGTGTGTGTAGTCCACCAGTCAGCATCTGCTCGCCTTCGACATAACAAATATTACCAATATCTGTTATCAGATTATTGTTGCACATATTTTCTGTCAACAGCCATAATCCAAATCGCTCATTTGTCGGTTTCACTTTATTCCCAAGAAGTTGAGAAACGTTAATCACCTTTGAGACGCTCATGTTTACCGTTCTAGCTACTATCGAATACTAAATTGAATACGAAAATTGTTCTCTTATGTATTCTACAGAGTGGGGACGTATATTGCCGAAGATTGTCGAATATTTGTTATCCGACCTAAGCCGACAGGGATGCGCATCGACATATATCCGGATATATGTAGGATGTTAGTTAGAGTGAAATACCCCATAGGGTGAAATTGCCCATGACACATGACTATAGACATGACCACATGACCATATGACCACATGACCACATGACCATATGACCACATGACCATATGACCTAATTGCTTTTAATGAGTTTTCTCATTAAAACCCATTACACAATTGCTTTTAATGAGTTTTCCATTAAAACCAAGTGTGGACCTAGGTTAGATAATGAGTTTTCTCATTAAAACCCATTAGCACAAATTGCATATTTTCCAAAAACAATGACCTAGGTTAGATAAAGAAAACATTAATATTGGACGCGGGCTGACCATATAATTTCTATCTAACCTGGTCCACATGTGGTATATGAAAATCATTAAACTGTCTAATGGAAATTTTAATGAGCTCGTGCATTGGGTCATATGGTCATGGGTCATGGTCATGGTCATGTGGTCATGGTCTGTCGTGGTCATGCATTCATGGGTGTTCACTCATACCCATATATCCGGAATGTCGATGCTGGCATCTCCTTGTCCATCTGGAATAACGTGCACCTAGATACATAAGAGAACAATTTTCGTATTCATTAGTATCGATAGTAGCATGAGCGTCTCAGGTGATTAACGTTCTCAATGGGAATAAAGTGAAACCGACAAATGGATTTGGATTATGGCTGTTGACAAAATATGTGCAATAATCTGATAACAGATATTGGTAATATTTGTTATGTCGAAGGCGATGCTGACTGGTGGACTACACACCAATTAAGAACCATTTTGTGACAATATAATGGATGCCGGCGAACACTCTGGCAAGGATGTTTATCCTAAAGAAAGAAATTGTGATTTAACAGCTATCTTCGAAGAAAGTATTGTTTCGCGGCATGGTGTTAAAGCTTTTTCTGGAAAGCACAGATGAGCCAGAGAGTAAAGAAATTATCGGAAAAGAAGACTCGAAGCATCAATTCCAAATCCATGTTCCATACAAAGTGGAACAGCAGATGTTGTTGAAACTTTATTGAGGAACCAGATATTAGACGAACTCGAAAGATTATTTCTATCTTTGACATGGATGTAACCAGATTTTGCAGGATAGATGTGAGATGTAATTATTTAACTACAAACCAACTTTGCTATAAGGCGAATACGAAGATGTATAGTTGACAACGATAAAACTGTGGAATTGATGTTTAACATGCAACCAATGCAAGAATTAAGATATACAACAAATTTGTGTCAGATAACAAGTCCTGGTGTAATAAACAACTTGGCAATCATATACTAGATTTTTACGTTGTCCGGATGTACGTTTAAGGGAAACATTTGCGTCTACTTTAGCCAAAGAACATGGTATTACGCGATTGAAGCGACAATGACTGTGCAAGTTGGAAGCTGAGTGAACGGTGTATAATCCTTAAAAGACTGTTTAACGTTATTGGAAGATAGTGTTATACTTCCTAAAGGCGCCAATGTACTCTGTACCACTGCCAAATGAGTGTATCGGACAAGCTACAAAATAGTTGCTGTTTAGTGTATAAAACACGTACGTGTATGGGGAATGGTAATACAAAGAAATTGACGGCTTGAGTTGTCCGAAAACCAAAAGAAAGGGAAACATTGATAAAGTATGTTTGCTGTTTAACTATTTACCTGTAAATTATGTTGAGATAGTAGAGGATGAAGACAGTCAAGATAAAATAAAATCTTACACAAGTCTTACGATTAAAGCAGGTATTATATTTTACACAATCTAACACATATTCTATTCAAAAGAAATAGTCATTTCGAATTGGATTGATTATTTTCGCATCCAAATTTCAGCGAATACAATTGCACCATTCGACATTATTTCGTATAGCCTACACGCAATTCAACTGATAATTTTTGATAATTTCACTGGTAATTTTGCCTATATAAAAAAACAAAAGGTTTCCAATCTAGTTAACCCTCCATTTAATCTGACAGATTGAATTATATTATGTCAATTGATAAGCTCTAATATAAAATGAGTCGATTTGGGGATTTGTCTTTGCAAACAATTGATGAAAAAGTGAAAGGAAATGTACCCATCAACACCATCAAGTCAAACACCTCCGTGTGGAAACAATTTTCTGCGTTTTGTGATCAGAAATATGTCGTATTGAAGGCTGACACCACTGAAGAGGAACTGGCGGATATTTTAAAAGACTGGGGATACAACATGAAGAAGTTTAACGGGGATGATTATAAGGAAAGTACAGTGAAGGCAATGTGGAATAAAACTGCGAAGTTACTCCAAGATAAATATTCGACCGAGTTCAACGTGAAAATAAATCCGTTCTCTGATGCTGTTTTCAAAGGAGCCAGAGAGGCTCGTGATGCTAAACGCAAGGCTCTGCAAGCCATACCAGAAAAACGAAAGGCGAGTGCAGTAGCTCTAGAAGACAAGGATTGGGATACAATGGTTAATGCATGGGACGAAGAAACACCTGAGGGATTACAAAAAAATTTTCATGATTGTCTCAGTGGAGTTAGCTTGGCGAGGTGGTGAAGGATCCAAGACAATGATATATCACTTCCGAGAAGAGAGGCAAAATGATGGAGAACTCACTGGCAGAATTGAATACAATCCAATTTTCAGCAAAACTACGCAAGGTGGTGACAAAAAGTTGTCTGATAGTAAGTGGTTGGCCGAGAATACAGTAGTCCCCAATAAGTGTCCAGTGAGACTCTTTAGAAAATTACAAGTTAAGAGAACTGAGAAAATAACGACAGATAGATTTTCCTGACTCCAAATCCGAGCTGGGAAATCCAGGTAGCAGTGGCTGGTATAAAGATGTTCCAGTAGGCGAGAATATGATTGCGAAGTGGGTGAAGGAGTCAGCGAAAAGGCCGGTCTTGATGTCGGAAACAAGAGAATCACGAATCATTCAAGTCGTGCAACAGCTGTTTCTAATCTGGCGAAATCAGGAGTTGGAGAACAACAAATTATTAAAATTACTGGGCATGCGACTACTCATTCAATTCGGCCTTATCTACAACTGGATCAAGAACATCATAAAGCGATTCTGAAGAAGCTGCGTAAATATGAGCGCAATGAAGTGAATATAATGCAAAATTCCATTCCCTTCCGTTGCACACCCACAGCCTTCCACTTCCTCTGGACCGATCACCAATAACGCTGATTTGAATAAAATTGTTCTAATGTCTATAACAATTGTATTTTTAATTGTAACACACTGAATATGAATTAAATCAATAATTGTGGGTATTTAATTTTGAACTATGGATTTTGTCTCATGATGGAATTGTATTGGACAAAATTTGGATGGAAAAATAATCCGAATACCACTCGAGCTTCAAAATTAATCGGGTATTTCCCTCTAGGTTCCTGCAACCAAACGAAGTCGTCAAGTTTTCAGAAAAATCACTCGCGCTTCGCGCTCGTGATTTTTAAACTGAAAACTTGACTCCTTCATTTGTTTGCAACGAACCTATCGGGAATTACCCGATAATTTTGAACCTCTTGTGGTATTACATGTGATAAATACACCTAACATTCGCCCAGAGGTCGTACGACAACGCGCAAATATTGGTAGTAAACTCTATCCGTTTACGTTAAAGGAAATTACCCCATTATGTATGCCATACGCTGTAAGTGGAAAGAAAAGACAACTGGAATTAGAGGAAATGGATGCAAAAAGGCGAAAATTGGACTACATGGAAAACACTGCGACAATACGCGAACAATACAAAGATGTGTTAGACAAAAAACATCTTATTAGAGAAAATGAGGAAGAATTAAAAGATTATTTTATGTGTCGATGGACTGACTTAGATACATCTGGTTTCTACAAGTTGTATGCATTTGTGGTTAGTAAAAAAGACTCTTTTAGTTATGTAGGCGTCCTTGCGGAAAAGGATGGTACTAAATCCGTATACTTTTTAAAAGGTTATTCTAAAAACGTATTTATCAAAATGGCAGATAACAAAGACGAACTAAGGAATGCGGGTTTCGTAATCTTTGCGTACACCACACGCAAAGGGGGTCCGTTAAACATTGTATATTTGCCTAGTAAAGAACCTTTTGGATCATTTAAAACCGAGGGTCTTACAACCTATAACAACCATATATTCCCAAAAGTGGTGGATATGCAACTACACAACGGTGTGTGGGAGAAAAAGGATTTCCTCCAATACCGACAAGAAGAAGTCGATCAAGCTAACAAGATACGTATGCAGGATATAGTGGGAAAGCTGCGATTAAAAGATTGTCACAAGCTGCAAGAATTACACGAAGGAATGGATCTGGTTGTCGGCGGAATCAAAGACTTTAAATATAGAGGCAAACTTCGGTACATTTTACAATTCGAAAACCTAGACGGTCTCTATGTATCAAACTATTGGTTAGAAAAGGAGATTGAAGACTTGGGTATCGATTTAAATTTTAAGCTGCGAATAAAATTAGATAAAATTAAAACCACTGCAAACAAACATAAAGAAAGGACTGTCTTCTGTGTATAACTTTGTATTAAAATTAAGTTTAAATGACCCCATGCTTGGTATTAAATATTTTTAAATTTGTTATGTATAATGTCAGAATAAACATTTTATAATAGTATATAACATTGTTCTTTATTTATAAAAGGCTGTGACGTTACCCCGAAATAGCAGTCGCACAGAAAGGAGTGCTCATGGGCAGCGCGCATGGGCAGGGGTGTGCACGCGCATGGGCGCGCATGGGCAAGGGTGTGCATGCGCAGGGGTGCTCATGGGCTGGGATGTGTCTGGGCGTACACGAGGGAAGCGGATGTTAACAGTCACCAAGCATCCAAACCTTTATTTGGTGTGGAGTACTTGCCGGCGTATGTATCCGGAGTAAAAACACGATTTGTACACGCATATAATTAATAAAATTAATTTATCGAGGGAAGATGACAAAAGGTATATCATTCCTAATAGTACAACAATCTACGCATGGGGACGTAAAGATATAAGATAGTTGTTTATATTTGTATAGATTTTGTAAATCTATTGTATATATTAGTTTTTAAATTCCATAATTTTTAAGTTCTTCGCCCACCTTCCAAATCTTTCGTGCTTCTATCCTGGTTGACAGAGTAGACGTGTTATCTCCACGTGGTATTCGCGGGACACTGTGGTTTTAGATTTCTAGGGAAACGGTTGGTTAAAGCATATGTCTTGGTTAGCGAAAAAAGGGTTTTAAAGATAGAGTTAAATAAAGATGAGAAAAAATTAGAGGTTTGGGGTCTTTAAAACGCATAACTTTGTATGGAGTAGTCCTATTTAAAATTTATTTACAGATTTGGGGTCTCTAGAAAAATTAAATATTAGTTGATGCTAAACAAAATATATTTATCTTAAAAGAGTGACTACCCCGCGTATAATAAATACAATATAACACTTGTTAACAAAAAATTGTAGAGAAATTCAAAGACGATTTAATGTGGGTCCAGTATTAGAATTTGTTGGTAGTAATGTTAAGTCCTACTGTATTGTAGGCGAGAAAGATACGATTAAAAAGATTAAAGGGGTCCCACGAATTGTAGTTAAGTAAAACCGAGGGTCTTACAATCTATAACGAGCATATACCTGCAAAAGGGGTGGGTATGCAGCTACGCAGCAGTGCGTGGGAGAATAAGAATTCTCTCCAATAAGAAATTAAAGTTTCCATGTACGTAGCACCAGTCATCGGGTAATGGTAGAAATGTGGAACCTATAAAGGCAATTATTAATTGTGGATTAGAAAAATAATAATTTTCTTGGACTAAATAAAATAGCTTAGACTAATTAATGTATATGGTTACATATTCTCGTACACATCCACAAACATCTGCTTACGTCCACAATGGCGATACCGGTAGTTTTTGTTTAACAAATAGTAGGAAAGATACGTCAGGTGTTAGTGTGCGGAAGCCCATAGGATTCAAAAAAGAACGGTGCGGCGGGATGTATGGTGGTTCCCCGTTAGAATAATCGAAAGTGGTTAATCGGTCGTATTAGATGTTTAAATATGCAAAAGTGTAAAAGCCTACATAAACAAAAATTAATTAACCGACAAAAAAGTGCGCGATGTGCTACACTTATAAAAAGTATGGAATGGTGTTTTTAGCAGCCCTAGCAGTAAAAGGGCGACTGATTTTTCCAAGCAACTACAAGAATAGCAGTAGCGCAGAGAAGGGGGTATGCAATGTATTATACAGTTGCTGCAAAATATGTTAGTTTACGCGTAGCTCGGATGTGTAATTGATCACAACTTAAAGATCCCTCGGAGGTTTAAAATTCTCGGCCCATTGTCGTTTGAAAATGTTTGTAAATTATCAGAACAGGAGCGGGTTGAAGTTTAAGTTAGATGGATGATTGACCGAGTTTTTCTACCTTTTACGAGGGAATTGAAGTTGACAGACATCGAGCATCTAATTCTCTATTTGGACGATATCAAGTACTTACCGGTTCTAGAAATCATTACGTGCGATTGACCGCTATGCGAAAGTGTAAAAGCCTACAGAAGCAAATTTAATTATCATACGAAAAAGCGCGCGATGTGCTATAGAAAGTATATAAAAAATGGTGCTTTGCATCGGTCCTAACAGTAAAAGGAGAGTGACTTTTCTAGCAATTACAAGAATAGCAGTAGCGCGGCGAAGGGGTATGCATGTATTATACAGCGCATTGTTGCTCTAAAATATGTTAGTTTACGGGGAGCTCGAACGTGCACAAATTAAATTTTAATCTATAATTAACCACGGTCGTAAAAATGGGAAATTAATGAGTAATTTGAATACCGCTAAGCATATACTTTCGCTTGGTGATTCATTTGGAAAATATTCAAGCCTACCTAAAATATGATGTAGAAGCTATTTAAAATTAAATTACTTTATTAGTAAGTATCCTGTAGACAGCAAGTTGGTATTTTCTTAGTAATGGTTTAAAGTGTTTTTGGTTATAGTAGCACTGCATCTTCTACGACTTGCAGAGAATTTGTGTGCGTGTGCTACCACCCTTTTGGATTTTTAATATGCACGCGATCCGTATAACATGGAAGACGTTTTCCGGTGTTTCTACTAACTGCACTCGCACCATCGACGAAGCGAACCAGGTGCATGCATTGGCGCTAAATGTATTGGACGAGCAGCGGGGATTATGACGTCATTTAGTTCCCCGGTGAATCCTCAACATCGTTCGGTCGTCTTCGAAACCTTCGGTATGCATTCTATAAGGAACATAAATCAGGTACGCTCGAGTAAGCTTTTTAGTTAGTTCGCTTACAAGTTTAACCAAAGTGCTATAGTGCGGGTTTTGTTTTGTACTAAAATGGTATCTGCAAACGTTTTTAAGTGCATCTCTTGCGGTGCTTCCTATACCTGGAAAAATGCTCTCAAACGGCACCAGAACAAATGTCGTGGTGTAACATCGTCTACGGTTAAGCTTATACATCCGTCCGCAGCAAAGTTCTTTAAGTGTGGGCCTTGCGGTATCGCTTTTACGAGAATGGACAACTTACAGCAACACAAGGAAAAACAGCACGGTATGTCATTAAGCAGTAAACGTTCAGCTCCACCAGTTGTTAAAGGGTCTTGTACGAAACAACCAACATCCGTGTAAAGCGTGCGAGATAGAGGTGTTAAAGTCTGCATACCCTGGTCCTAATAGCACAGCAACCTAATTAAGGTAGGTCAATAAGCAATATTTAATTGCTGTTAATTGGCTTGCATTTAGCGTACTTTCCTATTGTAATAACCGTATTTGTTTGGAGAAGATATACACGTTTAAAAAGAAATTATATACAGCTTTCTTAATTATTAACCACGCGATGATTACGTAAAAGTTGACCTTCCCATTCTCATATTTAAAACCCATTACATTGGAATGTGTTTACCTCCACGTGGTGTCGCTGGACGGTAAAACATATTGTTAGATTAACGATAATATGTCTTATTAACTGAAAACACGTTTCCTCTTTTTTACATTAATCTTTTTTTATTACAGGTCTATTTAAACAACACATTAATCTTTTTTTTTGTTACAGGTTAAACTACTTGGATTCGGCTACACACAGGAAATAATGTTATACTTTGTAAAAATTGTAATTAGTTTATTAAACTGTAAATCGAATAAAATATATTATTAAATTTTGTGTGCTTAATTTTTGTGTTACTACCTCTAAGTCTTTGGTTAAAGCATATACCATAAATGGGTAAAAAAATGTTGAGGTTCCGGGCTTTAAAGTGTAACTTTGCAGGGGGTGGTCCGATTTCAAATCTGTTTGCAGATTCTAATTCTGCGTAAAATTCTAAGCTAACAAGATGTATCGCATGACTAAAAAAATTTATGCGGACGGTTAGAAATCGGTCTTGGTAAGAAATCTTAAAATTAGGGTAGCTCCCTTGGGGGTGGTGATATCTAAAAAATTCCTAGAAATTTGGGTAGCTGAGAAAATTCTAATATTAATCCATACCAAACAAGATAGGTTTATCTCGAAAGATAAAAAAATGGTTACTCGAATAAAACTATTTGGTCCAGAATGTTAGCGGTAAAAAAATCTTAAAAATAGGTTTATCTCGTGTGTGGAAATGAGGATGCTCATTTATCTCGAAAGATGAAAAATTTAAGATATTTATCTCGAAAGATGAAAAATGGTTAGTCGAAGAAAACTTTTTGGTCCAGATGAGTGAGGAAATGAGGGATTCTGGAGGAAATGAGGTGGTGGTTCGTCACTAAATGGTCTACTTATATATGTAACGATTCATCAAAAATCTTTTTTACACGTGAAAATTTACGTAAAAGGAAAAGTCATTGAACGTTCAAAGGTGTTTCCAGTAGTGTACAGTGTCATTTTTGCTGGCTTTAAACTAACTAAAGGGAGCTATAATTTTAGAAATAAACGAATTGATATTATTAGTATTTGATTCAGGCATTATTTTGTCGAATAGTGAATCATATTAAGCTGTAAAGTGTATATATTTTTTTCTTTATCATTATACAAATCTTGGTCAATTTCGTCTGTCTCATTCAAATAGGAAAGTATTCGTTTAAAAGGGAGCTAAATTTTTTGTTATTGTAACGTTGTGCACTCTGTATGGTTTGGACTGAGCTAGTCGAGGCATATTTAAATTTTAGGTTGTTTAGAAACACAGAGTGGTGGCAGACGGTAACAAACTGAACGTTAATTAGATCGGTGTGCAGCGTTATCATAGCAAAGAAAATTGTCGCCGACAACGTGGAGCTAGAACATAGAAAATACCAAAAAGATAAATAGCGCATCACGTAGGGCTAGAATATCATACCACAAGAAATCTGAAGCCGGCAGCGTAAGGGCTAAAAAAAAGATTTTGACGCAAAAATCATATGGGCTAGAAAAACTCGAAAATTACATATTAATTAAAATTAGAGATTACAGGCAGTCAACAAATAAATTTAAAAATTCAATTTAGTATTTAAGGTTTATTTTAAATATAATTCAGCTAAAATGGACAAAAGAATGCGGGAAGCTAGAAAGGCATTGAGAAATGAAGGGGTGGAGATAGGATCCCAGGAAAGTGTAATCCTGCATGATACACAAACTGACACTGCAAAAGTACAAGAGGTTAAGGGGAATTGTGAGATAGGGTTTAGGACTATAAATAGGGAATTAGGAAATTTAAAAACGGATTTCGAGATCTTTTGTAGGAATACGATACAATATGCTAAGGAACACATAAGGTTAAATCAACCGAACATATCAATAAATCAATATTCAAAATCCTATGGGGACAATAAGCTTAATCCAAAATTATTTTTGAACAATATTAAAATGTTAATATAGGGCTCAACGGATGAGCAATACAAACTAAATTTAGTAAGATCAATGTTGATAGGGAGCGTTGAAATATGGTTTGGTTTAATAGAGAGCGAATTAGGAACGTTTCAGGAGTTCAAACAAAAATTTTTAAGGCACTTTTGGGGGACAACCAACAGTATAAGGTAAGAGATGACTTGATCATGGGGAAATATAATCACGATACAGGAATAACCCGGGAATTGTATGCAATAAGAAAATTTAGCATCGCAAAACAACTAGATCCTCCCTTAGAAGAAAAACAAATAATACAATATTTGGCAGGGCATTTCGAGGTGGAAGTAAGACAGTACATCGCACTCCAAAACATCGTAGACCGGCATGTATTTCTAGAATATTTACAGCGATATGATGAATTGAGACCAAACCATAGAGTGGAAAGTAGAACCAGAAGTCAACCCGTAAATTTTGTAAGAACACAAAAAAGTGTGGAAATGGATAGAGTTAATTATCGACGGAATAATCACAACTATGGGAGAAATTTTAATAGGGGCAACTACAATAATTATAATAATGGTTTTAGACATAATTGGAGTACGGGTAACATGCCAAGGCGAGAAACGAAGCGGACCAACCATGAGGGAAGCAATATCCAATTGATACAGGAGCGGAAGCGTCGCTCGTTGCGGGAGATTTTGTTGAACAGGGAAAATTAATGGAGAAAACAATACCTGTAAGAAAGTGTAATTTGGTAGCATCAAACAATATGAAGTTTGCGGGCATAAATAATATGGTAATCCTGAAGTGTGAAAGAGGAAACGTGAAATATGGAAATGAATATATGGTTGTACCTGGACTGAAGATGGACGCTATATTTGGGATGGACACTATAGATAAGCTGGGGTTAAGAATAAATACTGAAAGCAAGGAAATAAGATGTAGGGGGGAATATATTAAATGGCACGAAGAGGGGGGGAGCAAAGTCGAAAATTACTGCTTAAATATAAATCAATTTGTGGGTGAATTAGATAATGGGGGGAATACAGAGGAAGAAACTAAATGTCCAGAAGAAATAAAAGTTCGGGTTAATTCATTATTAGAAAAACATTCAGAGTTGATAGGATCAGAATCCAGAATTGCCACAGGTTATGAACACAAGTTAGAGGTAGTAAACACAGAACGGTTTAACACAAAATTATAACCTATTTCAACAGCATACAGGGATAGAGTGAGAGAAGAGATTAAACAAATGTTACGAGAGGGTATCATTGAAAGATCGAGTACTCACTTTGTGAATCTATTGGTCGTTGTCAAGAAAAAAGGCCGATAGCATTCGGTTATGTCTCGATGCGAGAAATATAAATAAGCGAACTAAACCGCAATAGAATTATCCACCAACCATGGATAGCATCTTGGCAAGGATAGGGAGTAAGAAAATCTTCACAAGAATAGATTTAAAAAATTCATTTTGGCTAATTCCACTAGCGAGAGAGTCGGGGAAATATACGGGTTTTTCTGTAGAAGGGCATATATACCAATTTAAAGTGGTCCCTTTTGGTTTGTCTTCGAGTACGGCTGCTTTAGTGAAAGCTATACAAAGTATTTTGGGACCGTACAAGAAATTTTGCATCCACTACGTGGATGATGTTTTAATATTCAGCGATAGCGTTGAACAACAATTCATACATCTCGAAAGAATCTTGCTGGAGTTGAATATAGCAGTGTTAAAACTGAATCTAAAGAAGTGTGAATTCTTTCAAGACAAGGTGATTATAAAAACCTAAGAGTGCGAAGAAGGCACATACACACATGTGTCAGGTTGCATTTGCTGTATGTGGGTCCATTTCTGGTAAATAACATCGTAGGGGGGAACACATATGAGCTTAGGGGCATGGATTCGGAAGCAATCAAAGCAAGTTCCATATAAATTTAATTTATCCTTATAAGGGATAGGGATAATTGTACAGATTGTAAGATAAATTAGGCATAAGTATAAATAGGGGAGTAGAATAGGAACATAGGTATAAGATTAGTTAGATGTAAATAGGGGATTAAAAAAGAGAATTAATTTTGATACAATCAAACATAAATATAGGAATTTTGAACCAATGGGAATTTTGACTTGACGTTGGGTGCCAAAAATGGCATTGATCGAAAATTTTATATTTTAATTTGGGGAAATAATGCTATGATAATATGGTTATTTAGGGGTATAAAGAGTCACAAGGGTCGCCCACCACATGTAAATAGTACTAAAAGCTCGCAAACTTAACAATTTTATCATGAAAAGTACGTAATTCCCAAATTATGCAAAAGTAAACATTTAACACACTGTATAAGAATCACAGTTAATTTTAATTAATGCAGGAAAGCTCATCCTTCAATAATACAACCACATTCAGTAAGATAAATAACTTTGTACGCAATCAAACTTATTTTAAACTAGAAGAGCATTCATACTTTCTAAATAAATACACATTAAAACATGGAAAGCTAAAAAATCATGATGCGAATTTTGTTAAAATTAAACACGCAATAGTGCAGAGATAACAAAGCTTTCTCGTAGTAAACGCATCTTTCAAACCAAATAAGTTTCGGAAACGTAGGATGTAAATGAACGCATTTCAATTTACGTCATTATAGAAATTTCGTCTACGTGATTTTTAACATAAAGTAAATTCAAAACCCAGAACATTATCTTAACAAAACACAGCCAAAAGTGTGTCTACATGAAATGTTGATTTAAAATTTCCTACAACAAACAAAACGGACGGGTGAAAATACACCATGCAGAACTTGAATACTACGTGACCGACAGCATTGTTTCGGCGAGCTATTATCAAATTCATACCGGAGAAGGCCCAGAGTATTAAAAATATCCTATAGCATGTCTTAAAGTTTGACCGAATGACGCCGATAACCAATGGTTTCAGATGGAGGCGTTACTTTATATATCACTCAAATTTGATAAACAATCAGTCTACCGCCAACCTAAGCATGCTTCACATCAGTTCAAACTAAAAATTTACGTAAAAGTGAATATAAAAAACTTATATAATTATATTTCGTGGAAGTGGTGATAGAAAATTTTGAAATAAAAGTTAATAGTGAAAAATATATAAAGAAGTTTTGCCGATAACTGGATAACGTAAGTGAAAGCTTATTAATTAAACATAATTTTAATATTTATAATTTAGGTCTCTGGGATACCCTGGGAAACTCTGAGAAACTCTGGGTAATAATCTGAAATCTAGATGAAACTCTAGATTGGGACATAAATCAAAATTTGCAAATAAACCCGAATTTAAATCGATCTAAAATTGCATAAAAATATTGGTTTGCATCTACGCATCGGAGCACAAAACGGAGGATAGTTCTAAACATTGAATGGGGTTTGGCGAAGAGATACCATAAAATCAACAATGAACTCAACTAAAGGCAATCTAGGGGTACTGATCAACAGCACGCAATAACAGCTCCAAGGACAGAGAGAATAAGAAAGCACTCAAGAAAAAGTTACAGGTCAGAACACTATCTAAATAGAATAAGGCATTATTTTTGTTTTATTGAACATTCACTATATTTTTTTATTATACCAAAATATATATGTAACGAGTCATCAAAAATCTTTTTTATACGTGTAAATTTACGTAAAAGAAAAAGTCATTGAACGTTCAAAGGTGTTTCTAGTAGTGTACAGTGTCATTTTTGCTGGCTTTAAACTAACTAAAGAGAGCTATAATTTTGGGGATAAACAAATTGATATTATTAGTATTTGATTCAGGAGTTTATGTTGTCGAATAGTGAATCATTTTAAGCAGTAAAGTGTATATATATTTTTTTTATTATTATACAAATTTTGGTCAATTTCGTCTGTCTCATTCAAGTAAGAAAGTATTAGTTAAAAAGGGGGAGAAGGTAAATTTTTTGTTATTGTAACGTTGTGCACTCTGCGTGGATTAAACTGAGCTAGTCGAGGCATATATAAATTATAGGTTGTTTAGAGACACAGAGTGGTAGCAAGCAGGACTGCAATAACGATATAGACGCACACGTAAGGGGCGTGCATTGGATTTGTTTGGGAGAATAAGAGAGGACAAAATTCACGGTAAGTTTAAACGATTAGAAAACGTACATAGTTTTTCGTTGTAAAAGCGAAGTGAAGTGGACGGATTCTCGGTTTTTGAAAGTTTGTTATATGTTTGTACGGAAAATTATTAGAACTGAGTGGCAGTTTGAAAGTTTTCAAAGAATGGGCAATAAAAATACGTGCAAACTAAGTGGGGCTTAGAATATATAAGGAAGGCGGGAGTTAGATTCGCTCTCTGATTTTTTGCTTTTATATTTCGCTCTTTGTATCTGACTTCTCGATGATAATTTGAAAAACATCCTAACTTTTAATAACGCGTACAGTGCAGACCGCCGAAAGTTATTACAAGTGTTTATAACGCACAAGTGGGTGCAAAGTAATTAACGGGCTGAAATAAAATAAATTGTAATAATTAAAAGCTGGATGCTACGTAAGTAGAAGCATTTATATTTTGAACGAGGGTGCTGGTAGCACATTAACTAGATGAAGAGGTCTGGTTTGGTTATTGTACGTGCAGTCTGACGGAAGGCGACTTTAGATTGGTAATGACTTGAACGAACGAGTAAGATGGAGCAATGCAGGTCCTAGCAGCCTAGTGAAAAGTCATCTATGGAAGTGGAAATCTGAAAGAACATTCCAGGTAACGATTTTTGTTATTGAAACTGTTGTGCCGGTGCGTAGTTATTTTGATTTATGGTAAAAATTTGTGGTAAAAATCTTTATAAACTAATATTTAATTTTATGGACATATGGAAAGGACAATTCTCTATTATTAATCTGAGGGTGTAAATACGTGAATAATATGTTATCAATGTAAGAAGTAAACGAGTCTTTGGTATAATTTGAAAATGCAAAATTTTATGCACAAGAAATAACAAGGTTTATACTGAGCTCAACATAGACCGGGGAAGTAAATTAAGGGTAGAGGATAGGCCCATCTACTTTTAATAAAATATGAAATATAGAGGTACATAAAAATTTATGGAAATTTTAGATTGATGTTTGCCAGTTGAATAGAAGTACAAAATGTTGTAACGTGAATATTTACTGTAAATTGAAATTATGAGAATTGATCTTGTATGTTAGCAGAATAAAAGGTTTGTATGTTTTTGTCTAAATATTTTTTAATTATTCCTCAAAGGTTGTTGGAAAAATGAGTAACAGGGGTGAGTATCTAGGAGAACGCAGTGAGCAGAGCTAGCCGAATTTTCGAAATTTGGAGAGCATCCTCAGAAGATACTCAACATAGAGTTTTTTTGTAGCGAGCGTTGTTATGACACGAGTTCGTAAGCCAATCCAAACGATCCTAAGGAATCGTAGCAATTTTTATGGCTCCCAATTCGTGGGGCATGATTTATACCGATTTAGAAGCTTAGCAATATATATATATATATATGTATATATATATATGTGTATATATATATATATATATATATATATATAATTAGTTTTCTTAACTAATGGGCTTAAGGTCTGCTGAAGGGAAAATAAGCTCTTTATTAAATACCTAAATCTTCGGATACTTTTTTATCCTTTTTTTAATCTAGATGTCAGTTAGATATCCTCATACTAAGCCTTTGAAAAAGAATAAAAAAGTATCCGAAAATTTAGGCATTTAATAAAGAGCTTCTTTTACCATCAGCAAACCTCAAGTCCATTATTTAAAAAAAATAATTATTTAACAACTTAGACTTTTATGCAAATTTCAAATTATCATTTCAAATCGAGCTAGTAACTAAAAGATGGGAAATATAAGGTCGTGGACAGGACTTGAACCTGTATCTTAGTCTTTCTAGGACCATGCGTTTACCAATTACACCACCGAGACCGATGACGACAATTGGAAAATTTACAAATCTAAATCGTGTACACAACTATACATAAACCTAACTTTCAATTATGTTTGGCATTTTTGTCAATCATATCTGACATTGTTGAGTTTCTGATCTACGTCAGTTATAGACAGGAAGCAACTTTTGGTATTACGGCTATAAGCCAAGTATTAAATATATAAATAGTTTAGGTAGTTATTTACACAAGGTAAGTTGACAAATACTAACGTATTACAGTTAATGAGATAAAATAATAATTTAGACTTTTATGTATAACCCTAGAAAGACTAAGATACAAGGTTCAAGTCCATAATTTTACAATTAGGGATTAAAAGTTAATAGGTTCATAAAAAAAATCAATTGTATAAGCCAATAGAAATTATTAATTAATTTAATTTAGTTTAATTCAACGGGTTATAACGTCAGAAAACGCACCAGAACATGAAAAATCGATAATCCCAAGGCGAAAAGCTTTCTTAACGAACAAACAGACGTTGGTTGTATAAAATACTGTGAAATGTAAGATTCGAGAAGTGTTATTTTAAAACGATCGTTAATTGAGCACACTTGCACGTTGGAAAGGTCATCTTCCGCTTATTTGTGAAGATAACGAGGCGAGCTTTAAGGAAATATTGTTCAACCGTCGGTGGTTTCGCATAAACGTTAACAAAAGTTGCTTAAAGAGCAGAAGGGATGAACAATCAATAATATACTTCAGAATGAGACGGGCATAAAAGCGTTCATTTTAGTAGGCACGTATTCGATCCACGTGGAGTCCATGAAGACGCGGGCAGCTATATCGATTTTCTACAACGCAAGCAAGGTTAGAACGCAACATCAAATATGCATAAGACAGGAATAGAGATATTACAGGCGGAGTTTTAAGACGTCACTACAATGTATCATTGGTCGAAATAGATAGTTTGAGAACAGACGAGCACGCGACAGGTGGTTGTGATAGTTTGTCTGATATGGCGTGTTGACGCGGGAATATTTTGAAAAGTTTAAAACAGTTATACAAAATTTGGAGAAATATTAATTTCGATTAAGTAGTTCGCGTAAAGTGTGGCCAAGGGGGCCTAGTTCTATGATATAAATACTCTGGGAGAATTAGGAGGTCTCTTTTTAATTTTGCATCGCTTAACAATGTATTACAATCAACTGACAAAGCTTGTGAGTATTAAAAATTTGTAACATTCAGTGAAATAGTATTAGATTATTTGTGGCCTTATAGTTAGTAACGCGAGTATAATAGAGTGTAATTTAAATTTAACTAAGGTCTCCCGATAACTTTAACAAGCTCGTAAATTAATAATGCAATAATAAACAAGTGTAATATACATGGATTTGGATGTTGGAATTGGTGTTAATTGGTAGCACGCAGCTCAGCTTAAACTGAGTTGTCATCTATAAATAGCTGGTGGAGCGCGAGCATAATCTCGAAGCCGAGTGGTTTAGGAATATAGAGCTTCTTCAACGGAGATGGACTTTCGACGCTTTTTTCAGGTAACGCATTTTAAATTGCTGTTTTTTTTTATATAAACTGTTGAAATTATTTGTGATGTGTGAGTGAACTTTGATGGTTATTTTTCGTAATTTAACGTATTGAAAAGGATACGTATAACTGACTATTATTATGGTATTTTGGAATATAAAACAAAAAATGTACGTAAAGCTTATTAAATTTCTTGATGAATTTAAATTTAATTGTTAAGAATACGTGGGTTTATTAAGTTTGTAGTCATAGTATGCAAAGTGGAAAGCATACGTTAATAAACTAGGTTATCATGAGCTCACCATACTCCAGTGTGCAGTAATAAATAAAGTTAAGGTATCATTTGGGGCCCATTTACTTCTGTTCCATTAAATGTGTATGAAATTTCAATTTTAAAAACAAGGACTATACAAAAATAGCATTTATTGAGGTGTAACTTGAGCACCGAACTGTACATAATCATGAATTATTATTTGTAAATAATGGTATATAAATATTGTATGATTGTTGTATTATTTTGTGATTTTATTGAATGGTGTGTGGACGGTAAAGAGAATGATAGTGAATTTAGGTAGCCGAAAGGAGGCACAGCTGAGCTAGCCAGGGAAGCTGCTGAAGAAATTAATTGGATGAAGCAAAATCCGGGTAAGAAAATTTTGTAAAAATTTTATGTTTTTGAAAATTAGTGTTTTTGATTGAGGCGAGGTCTTTATGGGCATTCCACGGCAATATGTATATATATATATATATATATTATAGTGGTTTTTATATTTTTATATAACAATTAGTGATATATAATAAGCATAACAGCCTGTTAAAGCCCTTAAACGCGTTGGTAACAAACGGCTAAAAGGAGGGTTGGAATACCATGAAACGAAGCTCGGAGAATTGTATTTAAAACATTCATTAGGAGCGAACACCTGCAAACTTTTAAATGTCACGTTCTTATAATTTGTGTAGATAACAAGCTAAGATTCTACGTATATTGGAAACGGGTAAATGTTTTAGCACGAAATACAAAACAGCGTTGGTTTAAAAGTCACGTCGCTAGTCCACGTGGGGTGTAGATAGTAGATAGTCAAAAATATCGATTTGTACCACTCAGACCAGATTAGAAAGGGACGGATAAAACGCATAAGTAAAAGACACTAATAATATAAGGAGGGATTTGTGAAGCGTCACTAGGTCTACGATTGTTTGAAATGTTTAGTCTAGTTTGAAACGAACAAGAGCTTAGTGTAGCGTGTTATTCGGAAAATTTTATAACGAGGTATTAAAATTCGTGGAGTGAAAATAGGGTTGAGTGCAAATTTGCGAGAATATGTGGTGTTAACAAGCGGATTTCGAATGAAAGGCGGCCAGGGGGTGGCAGCCTAAGTGTATAAATGATTTTCGTGAACGTAGTAAAGCCCCTTAAGTTTTCAAGCGCTCAAAAGTACATATCGCAGTATCACGAGTTGTAAGTATTACAAAATCTATTAAATTTATTACAAAGTGATAGTCTCGTAATTAAATACGCGGTTAAGTGTGCCGAAATTATTTTTAATAGAGATATCATCTGTAATTATAAACAACTCGTGTCGCGCTTTAAATAACGTAGTTCGAAGCATTTAAAATTAAAGAAGAAATAATCTTAAATGGAGTTTGGAATTGGTTACACCAGGGAGGCCGCGTTTGCAGTTCAATTGAGATGGAGTTTTTCTAGTAAGCGCTAGAAACAACCTGCAGAACAGCCAGAAGAAATATACGGCAACATCCTCAAAGCAGAGATCTACTATAAAATTTCCAGGTAACGATTTGAATTGTGACTTTATAAGCTGTGAATATTGGGAGAATGCTAGCGTGAAATTTCAAGGTAGTGTGTATTAATTACGTATTGAACGTAATACGTGTAAAACTTTATTATGGTGGTTAACTGAAAAGTTCCAGCAGAACATAAAACTTTTTGTAAAGAGTACATGGCTTTGTTTTGTTCTTTGTTTTAAAAGTATGCAAATGCATAAGTACTGGGTATTCTGAGCTCATCCTACCCCAGAGTTTATTTAGAGTAAAATGAATAAATAAAATATAAAGAAGAAATTTTAGCGAAGGTATTATTCAAGGCCCATTTACTCCGTGTACAATTTCTGTGTTTAATGATTTAAAAATAAAATACTGGACATTATGAAATAAGGTTTTTCTGAAGTGTAACGTGATTAATGGAATATGGACATTATTGCATTTCTTGTGTAAATAGTTATAAATAAAAGCTTGTATGTTG
This sequence comes from Platerodrilus igneus, assembly GCA_036346225.1. NCBI lineage: Eukaryota > Metazoa > Arthropoda > Insecta > Coleoptera > Lycidae > Platerodrilus > Platerodrilus igneus. The sequence continues at coordinate 979,459 of JARFIW010001381.1, forward strand.
ATTGTATTTTAGGTTTTATTGCTAGAGTGTGTGTATGATTGAGAATATGCGAGTGAATTTAGATACCCAAGAGGAGATCCGAATGAGCTAGCCGGAAGCAGTTGAAGAAGGCTGTTCAACCGAGGAAAAAGGGAAAACGGGTAAGGATAATTTTTTTTAATTAGGTAATTTTTGAAAATTTCGTTTATTGTCGAATATGAAAAGTTTATAAAAATTTTGTATATATTTTTGTATCGCAATTGCTTACCCGAGATCCACGGCTTAAATTTGACGCCCAATTAAAGAGGCTCGATCAATTTAAGGATACACAGTAATATATATATATATATATATATATATATATATATATATTATATATATATATATATATATATATATGTATGTATATATTATTAACTTCTGTAGCCCCTTCTTCGTCAGAAAAATGCCGGATGCGCCACTGCACCTAAAACAAAATGATTAACATCTTGGTATGAAAGATATCATTTTAAATAAATCTAATTTTAGCAAAAAGTATAATTAGCGTTTGTAGTTTTTGCGGTCAAAATTCTCTATAAAAAGGCATTTACTTTTATTATTTTTTTATATAGAATCCTTCACATTAGGATCATTGGGTTCAAGATACATTACTAAACATCGATATCGCACGCAACTGTAAATAGAAATATTTAAGTCGTAACTCGCTTAATACGATATTTAGTGCGATGTTCTCGACGTTGGTTATCATTTTCGGAGTTTTAGGCATAGTTTTATTTCAATGGATGAGAGAAACGTACAGGTATTGGAAGGTTCGCAATGTGCCTTACGTTACTCCAGTACCTATATTTGGAAACGTTTTCTCAATCTGCATTGGAAGGTTTTCCATTGGAAGTTTGTTTTCCGAAATTTATAATAAGAGTACAGCTCCCTTTGAGGGATTTTTTGTATTTCACAAACCATGGCTATTAATTCGAGACGTAAGTTTAATCAAATCAATACTTGTTACAGATTTTGAGTATTTTACGGATAGAGTTATGAGGTGGAATCCTCGCTTTGATGAAATTGGATCCAATACTCTATTTGTACTGCAAAATCCAGAATGGAAATATATACGTAATCAAATATCACAAATCACATCACCGATGCACTTAAAACAATTTTATCCAAGCATTAATGATATTGGAAATGAAATGGTCAATCACATTACAAACGAATGTACAGATTCAAACGTTGCAGACGTAAAAACAATTGTTACCAAATATACAACAAGCATTTTATTTCTATATGCTTTTGGTGTTAGTTTTCAGTCGCTCCAGCAAGGAGATTATGGTTTTACAAAACTCGGCCGCAAAATTCATAGCACCAGTTATTTAAGGAGTGTGCAGACAAATCTTTACCTACTAGCACCGGATCTTGTTAGAATTTTTAAGATAAGGTTGTTAGATTTGGATATTACTCAGTTTTTCAGAAATTTATTTTGGAACGTTTTTAAAGATGCTGAAAACGACCCAACCATAGGTGGTGAATTAGTACAAGCTTTAATTAAATTAAAGAAACGTACCAAAACCTCTGATTTCGCATTTGGTAAGTTATCGTTTCAAGTACAGACTTGATTAAAGTTGCGAAACCTCTATTTAGTGAAGTTTAAAATAAAAAATAAGGAAGCCAATTGATCCCGACAACTTGATATAATTTCTTTTATGTAAATCTAAGTTTATCTTTTATCTAAACTGGTTGGAGTTAGAACCTAATTTAGAGAATGGGATCTCAAATTTTCAAAATAGTTATAGGTAACCTTTTACGATTTAAAACAAAAGTAGCACATGAAAGTCTAACTGTAATTTTTTTGTAGTACGTTATTCCTACAATAAAAAAATTCTACATAAAAATTATTCCAATTAAAGCAAAAAAAAATCAAAACACATATAATGGGTGTTTAAAGAAAGACGTAATCCTAAGGTCAAATAGATAAATTTTTATTTCTCACACATCTCTTGGCAACACTGTACCCAAGGTTAGCAGCTTGTAATAGTTGAAACGTACTTTTTGTGCGCTAGTGCTATACGAGTATCCACTCGTCTTCATTCATCATCATTTTGTTTTCGACCTTACTTAAGATCGGCTTGATGCAGCTCTAACTTCTCTTCTATTCTGTGCTAATCTAAAAAGTTCTACATACCCTTCACATCATAAATTTCTAATAATTTGACTAATATAGTTTGGTCTAGGTCTTTTTATACACTTCTATTTTTTTGTATCTACCTGGCTCTACATAGAGATTAGCAACCTGATGGTTGTTAAAGAACTCCAACATGTTTACTTAATTCCTATTTATAAGGATATGAAATACTACCTGGTTATATCTTCCAAAAACGGAAAAGAGTTAAATTATTTGTTATAGTAAGGCTTTAAGCAACGAATCGCTGCCAGCATGCCAGACCGCTAACTAATAGTGAATTTTGTCATGGTGACATTTAGTTCACTGATTTTTATTTATTTATTATTTTGTTTTGTTTTCGAAATTACTTAAAGTCGGTTTGACGCAGCTCTAAACTCTTTTCTATTCTGAGCTAGTCTAAAAAGATCTACATACCCTTCACATCCTAAATCTCTAATAATTTGACTAATATTGCTTTGTTTAGGCATTGCTACTCTATTTTTACTTGGTAGTCTATAATCTAAGACATTACTAAATAGTCTCTCATATTATAACTGGTGCCCTATCATTCTATCTCTCCTGGCCTTTACTTGTTTCCACATACAGGGTTCCTCACATATCCTCCTATAAACTTCCTCATATGTTACTCTATCTGTCCAACTAATCTTTAATATTCTCCTATAACACCAAGTTTCAAAAACTTCTATCTTTTTCTTATCTACCTCTTTAATTGTCCAAGTCTCACTACCGTATAATCGAACGCTCCATACGTACGCGTTTAAGAAACTTTTTCTATTATCTAAACTAAAACTATTAGCTATTAGTAAGTCTTTCTTTTTAAAAACATTATTTTAGTTTGAGCTATTCTAGCTACTATATCCCTTCTGCTACGTCCGTCCTTTGTAATTATACTACCTCCTCCTCTAACTCGGTATTACCTATTTTTAATTTTGGTATAGAACTAGGCTGTAACTCACTTGTCATTATCTTTGTCTTTTCTGAGTTAATTCGTATACTATAGTTACTCTGTAGTATCGCATCTAAAATATTTAAAAACTCTCCTAACTCTTTTCTAGACTCTGCTATAATAGCTATATCATCTGCAAAACGTAATATGTCTATTTTCTGTCCCTGTACACTAATACCTATCTCTTTTCTCTCTTTAGCTAAGTTTAAAGCTTCACCAATAAAAACATTAAAAATCAAGGGAGATAGTATACAGCCCTGTCTAACACCATTTCTAATCTTAGCTTCCTTTTCTATTTTATCAAATCTAATTACTACGCTTCGGTTTTTATATAGACTGTAAATAATTTTTCTATCCCTATGAGAGATTCTTATTTTCCACAAAACCCTGAACATAACAATCCAATTAATCCTATCAAATACTTTTTCTAAATCTACAAACACGAAATGAGTCTTTTTATTTTTTGTAACCTTTTTTCGATAATTACTCTAATTATTAGTATCGGTTTCCTAGTCCCTCTGTCTTTATGAAAACCATATTGGTCTTCGCCTAAATAATTCTCAGTCAAAGCTTCTACTCTATTTTTAATTATTAGTGTTAGTATTTTGGAAGCGTGGGAAGTTAAACTAACCGTTCCGAAATTCTCACACCTATCACCTCCTGACTTTCTTGGGATTGGAATAATAATATTTTTTTCGAAATCTATTGGGACCTCACCTGCGTCATATATTACTTTTATTAGTTCATATAAACTGTCTGGAGTTTTCTGATTTGCATATTTTATTAATTCTGCGGGTATATCGTCTATCCCTGGCGCTTTATTTAGTTTAAGATCCCTAACAGCTCTATCAAATTGCTGTATTAATATTGAAAACCCTATTTCTACATCTTCTTGGTCGTTCTCTAACTCATCTATATTGTCTCTCTTATATAAATCTTTTAAATGTCTTTTTCATCTATCCGCTACCTCAACTTTATGAATTAGAAGCTCATTATTCTTATCTTTACTATTATTATATCCTTTCCTATTTTCCCCGAAAAACTTTTTAACTACCCTGTAAGCCATGTCTGTCTTACCTACTCTCAAATCATCTTGTATTCCCTTACAATTCGCCTCCATTCATTTATTTCTAGCTTTTCTACACTCATGTACTATCTTATTGCTAACTCTATTATATTTTTGCTTACTTTAACTATCCAATTCTCTGACAAGTTTAAGCCTTCTTCTAGTCTCTATTAAATCTAATATCTCCTTTGTTACCCACGGTTTTCTCGTTTCTACTTTTTTCTTATCTATAGCCTGTGTTGCTGTATCATGTACAGCCTTTTCTATTTCTTTGTATCTATTTTCCACGTTCCCTCCTATAGCGATCTGTTTGATCTTATTATCTAATACTTGTTTATATTTTTCTTTTACCTCACTATTATGATACATCTAATTACTTAATTTTATTGTAAGGTACAAGTAAGGTACAAAATACAAACCACAAAACAAGTCCCAAAATAGACAAATTTAAATAAATACATAATAAATAATAGTAAGACAAATTGCAAAGTAAGCAATAAAGTCTAAAGCATATAAAAATTAAACTTTTTTTTGTAATTAAATAGAAAATTACGTGTATTAAAAAGGCTTGTGCTTCAAGCACTTGTTTTTCTGGCACTTCTGAAACGTGTAGATCGCTAACGTAATACCAATTACCTGATGGCATTTCAATGTTAGCTTCAACGTCTTTACATTCTGAAAACATGTTTTTTTTTTGGTTTTCTAGTATAAATTGCCAACGATAATTGTTGTTTTGTAACGGGGTTCTTATTTTAACATATGCGATATAATGTCCATTATCAATTGAACCTCTGTGTTCTACAACACCTTACAATGTGTATATCACTTTGGCTTGATTAGGAATGAACGTTGGAATGTTTCCACATTGTTTTGAACAGAATGGTGTTAGGTCTAGCAACATGGGAAAGGAAAAGTAGTTATTTATTTTTGTAGATCGTAGACTGAAGATCTCATCGTTTTAAATGTAAAATCAATACATCGGGTGGATTGTAAACTAGAAGTTGTTTAGAAGTATTAGTATTAGCAGTTGTTTGGACAAGTTCAAAGTGCCTTTTTGAGCACTTAACACATCTTACTTTGTTGTTTCCAGTTAGTAACTCACATGTTGAGAATTGGTTTAAGCAAGAATGTATAGAATATTGGCTTTCTTCATATTGGTATTTTGGGATTGTAGTGCTGTCCTTTGTAACATTTATTTGGCTATCATCTAATTCTTCTGTTTTGTACTGCGATATTGGTGGTATTTGTTTTTTGGATATTGGCAAACTCAAATCTAAAAACAATTGAATCCGACGTGAAATATTCTTACAATCTTGACACTGCAATATATTAACCAAGGTACCTTGGAAAACTTGTTCAGTGGGTGATAGTAATTTGGATGCTTGTTCTCTTTTCAAGATCTCTTCGCGTACTGCTTCTAACAGATGCCTTAAAAATTCATATGGGTCATATTGTTAGCCTTTTGCAAATGCTGGTATTTTTTTTGTAGAACTTGAAAATAGTATATTAGGGGTATATACTTCTGGTTTGCCACTTTATAATTCTTGTAATGTTTGTGCTAAATTACATGTTGATAATCGCCATTTTTTTTAAGTTGCGTTTAGTGAATCTAATATCAATGGATCTTTATCATGTGGGTTTACTATGTTACCAGGTAGTTGAAAATATTGTCCAGACTCTTAACTTTTTTAGAGTAATTGTAATAGGTATGGAGTTTGTCCAAGACATTGTACGACTGAATTAAAAAAACAGGTGTTGCCTAAATTGGTTAAGCCACGTGTCCTTGGAAAAAAATTGCTTTTGCGTGTACCCTTTTTTGGTTTGTCTTGACTATTTTGTGTTGACTGTTCTAAATTTTTTTTAGGGATCTCAATTTTGTTATTGTTTTGTTTTCGTAAATTATAGATATTTATTTCTTTATCGAAATAATTAATTAACGAATGTGCTTTAGAATTATTTATATTAGGTTTTATTTGTATAGTATTGTCTTTAAATTTATTCGATTTAGAAGTTTGTGGGTTACTGTTACACTTTGGTTGTTGAAAATTAGGTGCAATATAAATATCAGAATTTTGTTTATTTGTTTCAATATGTTTTGTTTTAAAGACTCTGCAATTATTATCGTCGTTTAAGTAATAACTGTTATCAATATTTTCAGATTCCTTCATTTCTGGCGTTTTTATTGAATCTAAGATTAAGGTTATGTTTGGTATTGAATTATTGTTATTGTTATTATAAATAGGTTTATTTTTTAGTGAATTATTTTCGAATTGTTTTTTAGAGGATTTGTTAATAGGTTGTAATGGTAGAAGTGTTGAGGGTAAATTGGGTGTATAAGGTTTGTTTGTATTACTATTATTACTTTTTATTTGGTTGAATTTTGTTTTGAGAAACTTTGGAAAGCTTCGTCGGGGTATGAGGAATAGTACTTCAAAAGACTTTGATGGCGAAATTGTGCCTATGACTGCGGCAGCGTTTCCGCGTTGAATGGCAATGCTTATTCTTTGAAATATAAAGCACGTAGCTCTGTGTTCTAATGTATTTTTACTTATACGTTTGCCGATTGCTTTAATAAATTTTTGTCCAATAGCTCCAATTACACGAAAGGTTTCTATTGCAACTGGATAAAAAAAATATGAATCGGTTAAATTTGAATATTTTCTCGCTTTAAAGCTTCACTTTTTTTAGCTGCTACACCTGCATTACTTGAGCAATCGGCAACATGTGATGGTGCAAGTGTATCAGTGCAAGTGAAATCCCAAACCGCTGCTTTACCGTATTTCCAGGGGATGAGTGTAATTCCATCTTGGCGCTTTCCGTCATTTCTGTATAAATGACTTGGTTCTAATATTGATGGAACTTTAACGGAAATTAAAGCGCGACAAATTAAGTCATTGACTGCAATGTGTCTGGATTGTCGTCCGGCGCTAAGTTGGTAGCTCAAACCATGTGTTCCTGATTCATTCACTAATGCTCCGCAGATGCAATTGTGTGAGATACATAATTGTGCACCTAGCCGTAAACCTATGGCTATTCTGAAGAAATCATTATCTAAAAGTGTGCCCAAAGATGAAGCTGGTAGAACATTTAACCACGCTCCGGCATATTTCGAGGCCGCCGCATGAACACGAGCTTTGTCGGATTGAGAAGTTGCTGATTTAAGTAGATTTTTCGAAACGATGTCTAACAATAGTTGGTCCCAGTTCTTTTGGATATACTTTGGGTGCTCTATTACTGTTTTTTTTTTCGGTTCTTGAAAGCCACAATTTTTCTCCTGCTAAATAATACTTTGATAGAACTTGTTTGATTAAAGGCAGTGATGTATTGAAAGAGGGCAGATATGAAGGCAGAGAAAGAGATTTCGATAAACTTATGCCAAGTCCACCTCTATTTACAGGAAGTATTGCTTGTAGCCATTCCATATCTTTAAATTAGACATTAGTAATTTCTTCCAAACTCCTACGTAATAGATTATCAGAGGTTTCAATAAATTTTCTTTTAACCATGTGGGATAACATCTTAAGGTATATAATAATTTAGGGATTGTTAGGCAATTTCTTAAGAGAAAAAATGAAATATGAGACGGTAAATTTAGTTCGCGGACTCTATCTAAGATTAGTTAGAGATCATTAAGAAAACAAGCTTCAAATGCTTCGGTACAAAGAAAAGCTCCGAGTAAGGCCCAATTAAGTTTAGAAGGAATACTTATATTCGGTGCTATGGATTAAAATAGTATGACTATATTGTCATTAGGAGAAGTGAGAAATAAAAGTTCGCATTTTTTGAAGTTTAATTCTAAACCTAGGTTGGATGAAAGTTCGATTAATTTTATGAGATTATTCAATACGCATTCAGTATCGCCTCCTAGGCAACCGTCGTCTAAATACCAGCAGTTAAATTCAGAATCAATGCTTTTGGTAAGAGCATCGATTACTAGACAGAAAAGGGGTGGACCTAACGGATCACCTTGTTGAACTCCCCTTTCTGAAAGAATTAGTTTAGAACCAAAGTTGAGGTAAGATGGAGACATGTAGCATTGAGAAATGAATGGATATAAAAGTGGAAAATGTTTGCGGACAAGTTTTTAAAATAGTATCTCTGTGTATGCTATGGAAGGCAATGTGAAAATCAATTGTGAGGAGGACTTTGTTGGAATCGGATTCGTTGGAATTAATAAAGGCTTGAGTGCAATGTGAGATTACTTCACGCCCGCTTGGTGTTCCGAATAGTATAGGCCTGAGAAGGTCTCCTAACGGGTTGTATATTTTCCGACAGCATATTTTGGCAACCAGCCTTCGAAAAAGGATGCCGATAGCATTTGGGCGCCATATAAATAGGGCATATTTGAGGGTTTACATTGCCGGCTAACATATAATTGCATAATGTAGTCAGGAAATATAGGAGTTTTTGACTATTTGTGCCGCAGGAGAAAGATAGCATGTCTTGTAAATGTGATGGTCGAAGACCGTCTATTCCACCGGCTAAACTTGTTTTAAAGGAATTTATAGCTTGGTGAACGTCTTCTTGTGTAATAGTAAATGCTTCATTATTAAAATTTGAGATTAGGGTTTCTGCAAGATTTGCTTTCGGGTGTTTTAATAAAGGTTCATTGAAAACCGATTCGCTGTAAGGGGTAAAACATCATTAGAACACAAAATGCTAATAGCCGATGACACGTCTCCGTCTGAAATTTTTGAAACTATTGTATTGGTGTTTGCAGCGTGATTAATTGTTGTTGTGTTTCTTTTTACTTTCGAATTTTCAAATGGAAAAGGCTCTGAAGACGTTTTTAAATTTTGTAAAATTTGTGAGGGTATAGAAGTTTGGTTTGTGGATTTTGGAGAAGATATTGAGAATGTTTTAAATGCGAAGTATAAAAGTGATTTCCATGTAGATAGAGAATTTAATTTAATACAATTAGTAATGGTTTCACTTAGGGAAAGGGCGCATTGGGATCGTACAGATTTTGGTATGCTCTTTATTAGTATTTTGGAGTTTTTTAGTTGGGATAAATGAATACTTAATTCTGTTATGTTTATTGTTAGAGCGTGTGTTGCTTGTTTAACTGAAGAATTAGATATAATTTTATTTGAAGTTGTTTCAGTTTGAGACTTCGCACTGTTAGATTCTCCTTTATGTGATTTGGTTGTATGTAGTTGGAGACCTTTCAGTCCTTTGTACATTCGATTACATAGCATACATTTGCGCAAGTTACCTGTATCTTTGCAGTTATCAGTGAAATGTCCCTTCTTTGAATTCTTGATGTTGCCGTTGGTGGTGCGGTATGTGTTTAAAAACGATTTATTTTCCATTGTGTTAGATTCTAATGAATTCAACTTTCAATAACATTTTGAAGGGGTCAATTTTTTTCATACAAATGATTGTTTAAGGTTTGAAATATTACGTTGATATATCCAATTGTCGATTTGATTATTGTAAAATATTTCCAGATTTATCTTAGTTAATAACCCCTTTTTTATTAATACATCAAACTTTTTACTTTTTGTGTGGGCTGAAGGGTGAATGGAGGTTGCAATTACTTTTATGTAAATAATGAATCATTCTTCTAGGAAAAATCAGCTTGAATTGTAGGATTAATTTTTTGACAGACCATAAACTTCACAGCCCACCCGTATAAGCTTACCTAGATCCCATCCCTCTCTTTTAGTCTTTCTCAATTTTTTTAATTTTAGATTACACTTTATTTTAACTAAGTTATGATCGCTATCTATGTCAGCCCCTGGATAACTACGACAATTTTTAACTTGGCTTCTAAATCTTTGTTTAACTAAAATATAATCTATTTTGTATCACCTTGCGCTTCCCAGGTATATCTTCTCCTAACATATTGTTTGAATGGGGTGTTTTCAGTTACTAATCTATGTTCCTGGTTAAACTCAACTAACCTTTCTCCCCTATCTTTTCGTCTACCATACCCAAATTTTCCTACCATTCTTCCCTCATTACCTTTTCCCACTGACGCATTAAAATCGCCCATAACTATTAAATTCTCATCTCCCTTTACTTTTCTCACTGTACTATTTATACCCTCGTATATATTTTCTACTTCCTCATCTTCGTACTGAGCTGTTGGCATGTAAACCTGTATTAAAACAGTGTCTGTGGGTTTCGTACTCAATCTAACCATAATTATTCTATCATCAAATTGTAAGTACTCTTTAACTTTACGTCCTAATCTTTTACCTAACATTATTCCTATCTCTGCCTGTCCATTAGTTGAAGAAGTTGTAATTATTCTATAATTATCTTTCCAAAAATCGTTACTATCTGGCCATCTCACTTCACTAATACCTAAAATGTCCAGCTTTTCTTTTCTCATTTCGACTAATAAGTTCGTTAACTTATCTACTCTAAGTAGTGACCTTACATTCCAAGTATCTATCGCTAAATCGAACCGTTGTTTTAAATTCTTACGATGACGAGCCCCAAGTACACCCTCCCGGAGATCCGAATGAGGGAGTATTTTATCTCCGGATAAGAATTTTACTTGTGTGCTTTCCATCATACATAGTTCGTGTTTTAGGCCACAGATACCTGGGAAATATTATGGTAACTTCCCATATCTTTCCACAACGCAGTTTTTTAAGGTTTTAGCAAAAAGCTGTATCTGTCATGGCCAACCCCCAACAACCTTGTAAATTGTTGAGGGTCGCTCGAGACCAACGGACTTTCCTGCTATATATTTTGGCCAGCAAGGCTGTTGTCCCTTGCTGCGCCTTTTAATCGCTTTTTACGATAAGCAGGCTTACTATAATAGTATTCTTTGTCCCCTACTATAGGGAGTAAAATATTTCATGGTGGTTGTATATTAAGAAAAAGTTCGGTGTCTTGCATTCATTCAATTTGTAATTTGAATATGCAGACAGTGGGTTTGTACTTTTTTTATTTTCAATAAAATTTTACTAGGTACCACATATTATCTTAAATAGGTTTGTTAGATTATCTTTATGCTAATAGTTATATTTTAAGTTATTTTATTACCATGTTAATAAAGCTATTGTTGGTTGTTTAACTTTTCATGGGTGTATGTGTTAAAATCCATTAATTAAACTCGAACTAGCTTAATTAACCACATTTTTTAAAATATTGATATCAGCTTTAAATAAGTAAAACAGGCATTACCAAACTCAAAAATACAACCAAAACTAAAATTTAAGCAGTGTCGCGCGAAACGGAAAATTAAGAGCAGGGGTTCCATGCTGCTGCTGTACACTACTGCCAAAAGTGCATAAAGGGATTTGTTTGCAGTTATCTGTCTTTTATATTAGTTAAACTGTCTGCTAAGTTTAGTAAAAAAATTTGTACTGCTTTCAGATTAATGGGAAATAATAGTCTTTTATTTATTAACTTTAACGCCCATAACACAAAAATGTAAAGTCTTGGAACATATGTCTATTAAGCAAACCCTGCACTATCGGCCGTATTATCTATGCCATGTTTATATTAAACACCTTGATTAACCGTTTGATCTCACTGAAGTTTAGTTTGTGTCTTAATCCACAAATGATATGAAATAAATTGATTAATCAAGGTGTTAAAATAAAAATTCTTGGTGTTTATGTAAGTTATCATCTAAAAGCAGACTATTATTGCACACGTAACAATTTGATACATTGTCATAAAATGCTAACTGGCATTTCTTTATTCTTAGTATATTTTATTAGAATTCAACTAAGTAAAGTATTTCTAGATGGTGATACATGGGTTGCACAAAGTACACAATTCATTATCGGTGGTTTTGATACAATCAGCTCTGTAATCACACTTGCTTTATATGAGCTTAGTAAAAATCACGACATACAGGAAAGAGTTCGAAATGAAATAAAAAATTGTACTGGTGATCCCAATAATCTTCCTTATGGAAATCTCAACGACATGCACTACCTGAACATGGTCTTAAACGGTAAGTATAAACGTTCAATAACAATTTAGTTTACAAGAAACGTATTTACAGAAACACTTCGGAAATATCCGGCATTTCCATTTGTGGACCGCATGTGTATAAAAGATTATAACTTACCAGGAACCAAAGTTATAATTCCAAAGGGAAATGCTGTATGTGTTTCGCTATTAGGGCTCCATTACGATCCTAAAAACTTTCCTGACCCTCAAAAATTTGATCCAGAACGATTTTCAAAGGACAATTCTTCGGCTAGATCAAATGTTTTTTTACCTTTTAGTATGGGCCCAAGAACTTGCATTGGTATTTGAGATTGCGCAATGCAATTGGCGTATTAAATGTCTTTGTTTGTAGGCGAGCGCCTTGCACGTATCACGCTCAAAGTAGCATTAATAAAAATTATTTCAAAATTCAACATAGAACTTGCTGAACACAAAACTCCGAAATTTTCAACAAAAACGTTGGCAATAGTTCTTGAAGAAGACCTAAAATTAATATTTACCGAAATAAAAAGTTAAATCGAAAGTTTGTTTGTATTCTATTAAAATAATTAGTATTAAGCTAAACACTTAATGAGAAACAAATAAACTTTTTGAAAAAGATAGCATTTATTTCTTTAACAATTAAGAGAAGTATATGTATTGACGTGATAAGGGGGCACAATAGGTCATTGAAACCCAAAGTCTACACATAAATCCCACCAAAATATAAGAGAATCCGGAAAAACTGAAAATTTCCGTAAATTCGTGATAATTCCCTGTATAATACAAGCGTACTTTTATTCATTGAAGTACAAGCGGAAAATCAAATTCCCGGTGTATAAATAATCATCATGTATGATATAAGTATATTGTAAATACATAGCAAATAATATAAACTTTATATGTACAAATAATTAATTTTACATACCCTAAAAACGCATTCAATGCGAACGCAAGTCCATCATTTTGAGATAAATACAAAGCCATTTATTTTCACTTATTAATTATCAATACATTTTCGATGCATTTAAAAATACTCTTCATTTGCCGTAAATAGCGTAGAATAGTGCCAGTTTTACACATTTAGCATAAAAACTACAATCAATTGTGTATTTAAAACCCCAATTTTAATATTAATTTTGGGTATTAAAACACGTTTGGCCGTAAAAAAAAATATTTATATAAAATGCAACCTTTTTGCATTAAAAATCAATTCAAGTTTAAATATATTACCCTGTAGGTTACATAAATTTATTATAAATAGAGAATTTTCTGGAACAGACGAGATTAAGAAAGAATTTTCGGGAGAATAGGTTAAAATCGTATGAATTAATTAATAAAGAAACGTTTATTCCCAGAAGCGGCCTGATCATTGAAAAATCCCGTAAAATCCATGGAATAACTGATTTTTTTTTATTTTTATTTTTATTAATTTTAATTATTTTTATTTATTACCTTTTGCATTTACTGATGGAAAGCGATGATGCGACACGATAACCTTGGGTGTTAAACAAAGACAAGGCAACGCACATCACTAATAACTGTAACGAGATAAAGAGATAATAAAATTCCACAATTTTAACCGCTAGTGAGGATTTCTTAGAAAATTACATCATATAGAGGCATGTTCTTTAGAATGGAATACCATACCAACCTCGAACGTACTAGAATATAAATAAATTGTATATAAATGGAAGCGTTTGTTAAAATTGTCATTCTTAAATTTAATCGCAATATGTTATTTTGGTTTAAGTCGTGGAGCTGTTGCTTTGCGAATATGATATTTGAAGTATGCACTAAGCATACTGTAATTTAATAATTACGATGTTACAATGGATATAGAAGTAATGAATAAACGTAACATACATAAAGCATGGAAATTATTAAATACAATTAAGAAGGAAAATTCTTCAATATAACGCTATTCTAAATATTTTATTAAATAATCGAAAGAAAGATTTAACCAAAAATGTACTTTGGTAACTGCTGTTTGAAATGAGGATTTTAAATATGGAAATTCTTGTAAACTGTTTTGACGTCAATTTAAAATAAGAGGATGCTGCAAGTATTACTTTTAGATTTATTTTTTAACTGATATTGGAGTATTTGTCATTTAATTTAAGGTAGAATAATAAGTGTTAATCATATAATAATTTTTTGTGAGCATCTTTACCAGGAAAGTTTGTGTTCAGAGTTCGAAACAGTCTCACCTTTTAACGGATTATCTGTCAAGGATTTTTTGACCGACCAAACCTTACAAGCGTGGGAATAAACAAAGTCAGGTAAAATATCCAGAAAAGAAGAAATTTAGTTTTGTAAATTTAAAATAAGATAAGGAACATTTTTTTTTTAGTAAGTACTTCTTAGAAATTATTTTATGTTTGAAAGAAACCATAATGTAAATGTTCTATATGCTTTTGTATGAGAGAAAATATTACATACTGTATAAATGCTTTAATATTGCTGTACTTGATTTCATTTTGAAAATTTCGTCAATTTCGTTGAGCTACCCAGACAAAGTTAGATAGGAGGATAAGTCAACAATTTCAAGCTTTTCAATTTGCCATATCTGTATCACAGCATTCTTTTAGCGGTGCATTCAACGCAAGGCGTTGTCAAAGCACACTTTTAGTGACGCTCCAACGCGAGCCATCAGTAGGTTTATTGAGTATTAAATTAATACAAAGTAAACAAAAATTATTGGCAAGTGACTCAAATTCAACCACGAGGGCGAAACGCGTCGACAGAATGCCCTCGTGGTTGAATTTGAGTCATCTGCCAATAATTTTTGTTATATATATATATACCTTTCGTTCGGATTTTTTATTAAATATTCATTTGCTGGTTTCTGACGTTTCGATTTATTTAAAATCTTTTTCAAAGAGCTAAAAGTATAAAGATAATAACAGTATTTAAATTATATGCCCCGAGTATGGGTCAGTATTAATTGCTGTAAAATTACCTGTATAAAACTCCACTAATTAACACCTAAATAAATTTTGAGCCCAAGCTTTGGATTATAAGATGTTCTAGTTGAGTACACTCTGAAGATGCTCTCAAAAATGACACCACGCGGCTAGCTCTGCGCACTGCTTCTTCAGGGATACTCACCACGGCGGCTCATCTGGTCTACTATCCATAACTACCTTTTTAATTAGAAAAAAAATAAGAAAATAATTTGACCAACAGAACATACAACCCTTTTATTCGGATAGATTAATATTAAACTCACACAATCTCAATATTTACAAATTTGTTCCACCTTAAATATTTCATGCTCCTACTTGATAGTAAAAATCATCAACTTAATACATCAACGATTTATTGCTTGTCTACATTTCATTGTGTTATTGTAAAGTAGATGGGTCTATCCCAAAACCTTACTTTATTTTCCCCTGGTCTATCGTGAGCTCGGTATAAGTTTAAACAAATAAGCACCAGCGCAACAGTTTCAAAAAAATTCATTACCTGGAGAGCACTCTTCATCTAGATCACCACCTCCAGAGATGCTTTCCCTATCGACTGCACTACCAGGATCACTCCACATTGCTGCTTTCCATTGGAAATAGCAATTAAATCTCGAACCGGCCGAGTATCCAAATTACCATACTCAAAAATCTTTCAGGACTGCCGCTACAGATCCATACATAACCTCCTCTTACACGCAATGTGCAACAAGCATCCCCATTCAATTTACAAATAATTTTCTACTTATAATACAAGCGTACTTTTATTCATTGAAGTACAAGCGGAAAATCAAATTCGGTGTATAAATAATCATCATGTATGATATAAGTATATTGTAAATACATAGCAAATAATATAAACTTTATATGTACAAATAATTAATTTTACATACCCTAAAACGCATTCAATGCGAACGCAAGTCCATCATTTTGAGATAAATACAAAGCCATTTATTTTCACTTATTAATTATCAATACATTTTCGATGCATTTAAAAATACTCTTCATTTGCCGTAAATAGCGTAGAATAGTGCCAGTTTTACACATTTAGCATAAAAACTACAATCAATTGTGTATTTAAAACCCCAATTTTAATATTAATTTTGGGTATTAAAACACGTTTGGCCGTAAAAAAAAATATTTATATAAAATGCAACCTTTTGCATTAAAATCAATTCAAGTTTAAATATATTACCCTGTAGGTTACATAAATTTATTATAAATAGAGAATTTTCTGGAACAGACGAGATTAAGAAAGAATTTTCGGGAGAATAGGTTAAAATCGTATGAATTAATTAATAAAGAAACGTTTATTCCCAGAAGCGGCCTGATCATTGAAAAATCCCGTAAAATCCATGGAATAACTGATTTTTTTTTATTTTTATTTTTATTAATTTTAATTATTTTTATTTATTACCTTTTGCATTTACTGATGGAAAGCGATGATGCGACACGATAACCTTGGGTGTTAAACAAAGACAAGGCAACGCACATCACTAATAACTGTAACGAGATAAAGAGATAATAAAATTCCACAATTTTAACCGCTAGTGAGGATTTCTTAGAAAATTACATCATATAGAGGCATGTTCTTTAGAATGGAATACCATACCAACCTCGAACGTACTAGAATATAAATAAATTGTATATAAATGGAAGCGTTTGTTAAAATTGTCATTCTTAAATTTAATCGCAATATGTTATTTTGGTTTAAGTCGTGGAGCTGTTGCTTTCATGAATATGATATTTGAAGTATGCACTAAGCATACTGTAATTTAATAATTACGATGTTACAATGGATATAGAAGTAATGAATAAACGTAACATACATAAAGCATGGAAATTATTAAATACAATTAAGAAGGAAAATTCTTCAATATAACGCTATTCTAAATATTTTATTAAATAATCGAAAGAAAGATTTAACCAAAAATGTACTTTGGTAACTGCTGTTTGAAATGAGGATTTTAAATATGGAAATTCTTGTAAACTGTTTTGACGTCAATTTAAAATAAGAGGATGCTGCAAGTATTACTTTTAGATTTATTTTTAACTGATATTGGAGTATTTGTCATTTAATTTAAGGTAGAATAATAAGTGTTAATCATATAATAATTTTTTGTGAGCATCTTTACCAGGAAAGTTTGTGTTCAGAGTTCGAAACAGTCTCACCTTTTAACGGATTATCTGTCAAGGATTTTTTGACCGACCAAACCTTACAAGCGTGGGAATAAACAAAGTCAGGTAAAATATCCAGAAAAGAAGAAATTTAGTTTTGTAAATTTAAAATAAGATAAGGAACATTTTTTTTAGTAAGTACTTCTTAGAAATTATTTTATGTTTGAAAGAAACCATAATGTAAATGTTCTATATGCTTTTGTATGAGAGAAAATATTACATACTGTATAAATGCTTTAATATTGCTGTACTTGATTTCATTTTGAAAATTTCGTCAATTTCGTTGAGCTACCCAGACAAAGTTAGATAGGAGGATAAGTCAACAATTTCAAGCTTTTCAATTTGCCATATCTGTATCACAGCATTCTTTTAGCGGTGCATTCAACGCAAGGCGTTGTCAAAGCACACTTTTAGTGACGCTCCAACGCGAGCCATCAGTAGGTTTATTGAGTATTAAATTACAAAGTAAACAAAATTATTGGCAAGTGACTCAAATTCAACCACGAGGGCGAAACGCGTCGACAGAATGCCCTCGTGGTTGAATTTGAGTCATCTGCCAATAATTTTTGTATATATATATATACCTTTCGTTCGGATTTTTATTAAATATTCATTTGCTGGTTTCTGACGTTTCGATTTATTTAAAATCTTTTCAAAGAGCTAAAAGTATAAAGATAATAACAGTATTTAAATTATATGCCCCGAGTATGGGTCAGTATTAATTGCTGTAAAATTACCTGTATAAAACTCCACTAATTAACACCTAAATAAATTTTGAGCCCAAGCTTTGGATTATAAGATGTTCTAGTTGAGTACACTCTGAAGATGCTCTCAAAATGACACCACGCGGCTAGCTCTGCGCACTGCTTCTTCAGGGATACTCACCACGGCGGCTCATCTGGTCTACTATCCATAACTACCTTTTAATTAGAAAAAATAAGAAAATAATTTGACCAACAGAACATACAACCCTTTTATTCGGATAGATTAATATTAAACTCACACAATCTCAATATTTACAAATTTGTTCCACCTTAAATATTTCATGCTCCTACTTGATAGTAAAATCATCAACTTAATACATCAACGATTTATTGCTTGTCTACATTTCATTGTGTTATTGTAAAGTAGATGGGTCTATCCCAAAACCTTACTTTATTTTCCCTGGTCTATCGTGAGCTCGGTATAAGTTTAAACAAATAAGCACCAGCGCAACAGTTTCAAAATTCATTACCTGGAGAGCACTCTTCATCTAGATCACCACCTCCAGAGATGCTTTCCCTATCGACTGCACTACCAGGATCACTCCACATTGCTGCTTTCCATTGGAAATAGCAATTAAATCTCGAACCGGCCGAGTATCCAAATTACCATACTCAAAAATCTTTCAGGACTGCCGCTACAGATCCATACATAACCTCCTCTTACACGCAATGTGCAACAAGCATCCCCATTCAATTTACAAATAATTTTCTACTTATAGGTCATCCTACTTCAATTAATAAAATGATTTAATACGGTTTATTCCGTTTATAAAAATTGCAGAACTTGTCCATTTAAAACACTTGTGAAATTAATTTTGGACTTCACTAGTCGCGTAGTTTAAAGCTAGGATGTGTATCTTCAGCAGAATCAAAAACTAAGGGACCCAATGCCGCCTCCTAACACGTATATATAAGCACAACCCCTCTCAAGTTGCACGTATCTTTCCCAAACATTCTTCGAAAACTTAGAAATTTTGAGCGCAAATACTGCATTACCGCGAAAAACTCCTTAAACTTGCCAACCGTTTTAATTTTTTTTGAAATCCACACTCTCCTGTTACCACTAAACAACTATAATCACGCCACCCATGTGCACGTACATACTACTATTTCACTTTTGCTTTCATAATAACATCCTCTAGCTTTGGTTTCATACCCTACCTAAATTGTCTACGTTATATCTACATTTCTGGTATCTTTGTCTACCCTATGTTTTCTATCTTTATTATAGTCCCTCTATTATTACCTTTTTCAGAGTTGTTTCTTTCTTCTCTTATGTGCGCCTTGAAAAATTCGTCCCGCTTATTGGCTTTTAAAATATACTTGTCTTACACACGCTTGAAAGTCATTACCACTTAACCATATGATATCTTCCATCTGTTTCTATTCCATGCTAAATATCGTCTCTCCCGGATTTTATCGATCTGTTTTCAACAGGTGACCGACCGTTGTTTGTGTTCAGTTAACCAATTTTACCTAGTACTATATCCTCAACGTCCAAAATCTTTACAGGAATTGTTTATCTATAGCACGTCTGTTCCTTGAAATTCTTAACCGTTGTGGCTTGTTTTCGAATACTATACCTTGTACAGTTCCACGAATCTTTTAACTTATGCTACGTTTAAGAAATGTACCTTGCTTAAATTATTTATTTTTACACTACATCCAATCTGAAAAGCTTTTATAATAATAATATTTGTACACGATTTATGACCTTGCCATCGATCTTATTTATAATTAATTATTGTCCTAGTTCTAAATTAACATATAAAAAATTAATTTACATTAGCTTATCTAATCTTATCCCTATCTAATTATATTAAAGCGTTTTAACTTGTATATCTATTTCTATGTACAGGATATCTACAAATAAATAAATGTTTGGCTTATTTATACCTATCTAGGCTTACCAATCCACAGTAATATATATATATATATATATATATATAATATATATAATATATAATATATATATATATATATATATATATATATATATTCCAGGTGTATTGAAAATGGTAGGTGCACGAAAGCGTATAAATAAATTACCCTGGCAAAGCTAGACTCGATCGTTTTTGGTTGCTGAGACTGCAAAAGACTTAGATTCTTAGGAAAAATAAATAAACGTTGGAAAGCTCTAACCTTACGAAAAAGTTATTACCAAAAAATATTGAAACGCAGATTTGTGGAATAGAAATATTTCAGTATTATACTACGAAAAATTTAAATTGTAATAATTTGTTTACAAGACAGAATAATTAACTTAACAAAAACATATGAAAAGCACTAAGCGGACTGTAATTTGCTGAATTCGTTTCTTCTATTTATTTAAAATTAATTACATACATGAACTTAATGCTTATTTCAAACTGCTAAACAGTTTGACGTTCCTATGTTTTAGACATTTATCATTAATAACACACTTGGTGCATAAATAGCTAAAAAATTGATCTGTTTCTGAGGGCATAATGAGCGGGCGTTATAAAACCACTACGCTCTCCATTACTCCCCGGTTGTAATGGATATGTTTACATATTTCGTATCATAGGAGTTATGACTAAAATACAACAACGTGAAATATAAAATAATAAATATATTACTGTGGAATATCGTTAATTGCAATCAATAATTTTTAAGAGCCCCCATGAATTAAAAGCGAGTGATGAATAGAAAACGACTTACATGTTCGAAGGAAAGGTAAAACCGAGAGGTGCCACATGTCTCCTGGCGCCATAACTACGAAGTGGCTCGATTTTAAAATAATCTATTTAAGGAACGTAGAAACTAGCGAGTTGTGCAGATATGGATGAGTTGTCTTTTGTTAAATTGAACGTGTAAGCGAAACCAGGAATACAAAGTATGGAGGAAGTTGCAGTAATTACAAGTAAAAATAATTAAAAGTTGCAATATGGCCCATTTCCATGGTCGATGTAACGTGGATTTCCGATCATGTAGATCGTGATACACATCTTTATATCGCTTTTGCGTTACATTAAACAGAAACCGGATCCAAATAAGAGGAACATTAATCGCAAACGCACAAACCTAATGTTGATATACCCTATATATTTTAACTTCATATACAGTATTCAGTAACCAAAACATTTCAATAAATTGCATTAGTTCTATTAAATCATAAACTTATAAACTATAAAATAATCGTTTTATCTTTGTCAAATACGTATTGGAGAGGAACTTATGTTTATAACTTACTTTAAACCACTAAACTATAAGCAAAATATTTATAGGTATAAACTCTTATTAGTGGAGTCGTCATTTGTCAAAAAGCTTTAGATTTGTGAAAAAATAGTGAATTTACTAATATACATCTCAAATGTGGGAGAGCTTTATTTCAAATTTTAGTTAGATAAATTAGAATCTATGTTACATATAGAGCAAATCTCTGACACTTCAATACAATATAAAACCTACATGTTGAGTAGAGGAAATTTACGATATCAGATTGCAGATATAATTTAATCATTATATATAATAGGTTGCAATGTATTCAAGTAATAATGCAAAAACAGAAGAAACACAAACGTCATCCGAAGTAAATCACATTACGAAAGTCCCCGACATAAGCAGAAGGGGAATAAAATGACAATAATTACACCTGAGAGAGAATGAAAATTAAATATTCGAATCGGTTATCAAAAGAGGTCAAAGTGTGATCTTTTGTGGATATAATATAGCGATAGACCTGCACGGTAGACGTTGGTAGGGTGAAAACTTACATTCTGAAAAGAAAAGCTCGGAAAATAAAATTTTAGAACGTAAATATAGTAATGTGAGTGAATAGTAGAAAGTTGAACAAATCCAGCTTTAAGTATGTAGCGTGGCCTTCTCATGGGGAGAAGAGTTTAAACGGTGCGCGAGCTTTTGTAGAACTTTGCTTGCAGTTTTGGCAGTGAATGTTTTTTTCTGTATGTGGCATTTTGAAAACTCGTGTGTGCCGTAATGAAGAAGTTACCTGCGTGGATAATTCAAATAAGTGGATTGAGTTTAGTTAAAAGAGTCGATTAGCTGAAACTGTTACACTAAAGATTTAAGATTAGAAAGTAAACAGTGAATAATATGTTTATACTTTATAATTTATATATGGATTGAAAATATAAAACGGTTGGTATTCATACAATGAGTAAGTAATAAAACGAACGTGATTATTTTTATTTGGTCAATGATTTACCGATGGTATGAATGTTAATTGAATGTAAGCATAATAGTATCATTTTAAAATAAAAGAAATATATAGGTATAAATATTAACGTATTTTAGAATAGTCAATGAAATGATATAACAAAAAGCGTGTGTTTAACGGTTTCGATGTTTGTTATAACCAGATATTGGGATTTATAAATGGCATGTAATTTAATACTAGAAACAAGAAAATTTGAAATAATGACCGCTTTGTTGACAAATTAGATATAAGGTCGTTTTAGGATTTTTACCAGCCAGATTGAAGTTAATAAATTTAGGTTTTTCTTTTAAGAATATAATTTTATGTTAATAGAGCGAAAGTTTAGGTAGAATTTTTATTTGAATTTATTTAAAGAACTAAGTAAACGGACACATTTGTAAAGTATTTCAATCTACCCCAGTGATGGAATCTTATTTGGTAAAAGCATTTTAGATTTTTTTATTTAATTCGATATTTGATATTTGACTGAAAGGTAACGTATGATGGGAAAAATTTAGGAATACAAAGCAGGGGAGCTCTATGCGAAATAACCGTTTTCCATGTAGGAGGGATATCAAAGGGTATGGCTGTGATAAACGATTTAGCGCCCCTCAATTATGACAAGTAGAAAAAGCTTTTCAGAGTAAGTGATTTTCTTAAGAGGGGTTTTCATTTCAGCCATTTTATTTATTATTTTTCTTTACAATCTTTAATTTCAAAATTTCTATGTTCTTTTATAAATTCTAAATACGAACCCACTTCCGCACCACTGCAGTTAACTGACGCACCCTTATATTGTTATGGCGCTCCCGCCCCTTCAGGACAAATCAAATTTAGTCACGAACGCTCAGTTTATCCGTAACGTTTTGTCTTGCTCTTCTATATTAATAATTTTTAAATTTTGCTTTATAACCAATGACACAGGTATTTTTACTAGGAAATACTCAATTATTGGTAATTCATCAAACAACAAATTTTCCGGTTACATTCTATAACCTGCCGATTTCGTAAGTTTTAGATCTAACGTTCCTGATGGCATTACGTGAAAACAAATAAAATGTAATATAGCCAATTTTTTTAAAAGTACTTTGGCTACATGACGTTAAAGATTCATATAATTCGGTTCAAATATTATACATTTATGTTAATTTTAAGTTGAACAATAAGAAAAACATTGCAAATTTGGAATGTTTGCTTGCAATAATTTAAGATATCCTCTGAAAAGCTCTATCGAAAAACTTTAAATTTTCACCAGCAAATATCAAATTGATTGATGACGTACTGTGAAAATTTAATCAAGTTTGACCAGATTGTTTTAGAAAAATGAGCTTTCATAGCCAGGGTTAGAATTTTTTACTTCAATACTATTTGGCTTCATGGATGACCTTTTCCCTTATTTTTGTATATAATAATATCTGTATAATATGATAATGAAAATAGTATAACGTAAATTTCACTAAAATGTTATATCTTAGAAATTAGTTTCTAATACCCTGGCACCAAAATCAACTGTTATCACTGTGGCGGTACAAACCAAGAGTAAATCATTATTTGTAACGCGAATTAAGTTTTCGTTCTTTAATGTTAATTTTTTAAAAATATTTTATTATACTTTTATTCGTTTCGTTACTATCATTTCCACTTACTACAATATATATAAAATTCAAAATCAAAATCGTTTTAATTTATTGTTTAAGGTACATTTCACTGTTAATTTAAATTTTAATAAAAAGTTTTATTTCCGTTCGCTTCTGTGTACAGCAGCGACGAATACGATAACTTAAACTTCAATTTCACTTTTACATTTATTAATTCCCAACTCATTTTTTATATAACTAACATCAATTGCGTTCTATTGTCTTCCTAATGACTAATATCGCTTGCTTTTTATACATACGGTTCTTAATATAATCTAAATATGGAGAGCCGACCCCACTATTACTAATACGTTGTAATGCAATCTAATGAAACTGCATGACATCCAATTCCCACGTGAGTTGGTTGAACTCGCATGCAGGTCGTAAGTCTTTCTGTGAATTAAAACAATCTCTTTAGTACAATAAAGTGTTATTCATGATAATTGATAAACTGTAGCGAAAGCTTCTCACTTTGTAGTTTTATTCCCTACATTAAATACAAAACAATGGGTGATTATTTCTTTGAAACGGAAATGAGCGTTGATTACAACTTTGTTGCCATACATTCGCCTACAGTTAATTCTTAAATCTTAAATTTGTTAAAGCTATTCGTATAAATTATTTGTTACTTAAAATCAAATGCTTTCCTTCTTCATGCTACTTCTGCATTATTGAAATGTTTAATAAAATTAATTAATATCGAATTTAAAATTAATTTAAGCGAACTCTGTTTTTCATAATCGTTATTGTACAATTTGAAAAGCATACTTTTTAACTCTTCTTAACTCTAATTCTATTAAGTTGCCTAAAGTGGCGATTTCAAAACTCGTGTTGCGTTACGCGAGATAAAAAAATTAAATGGGTAAGAAGGAATTAAAACTGAATAGATAAACTTGTTATTGAAGTACCTTAATTTTGATTTTATGTCTAATAGTGTTCAAAAGCAAACCATTGCGGTAAAATCGTTTTTATTTAAATCATAAATTTAAAACCACAAAAAGAGTCATTTTATCTGTGTTAAACACATACTAGAACTCAACTTAAGGTTGTAAATTATTTTGGACTACAAAAATGGAAACAAAACATTTAAAACTCTAAGCTGTCATAGTGAAAGCATGTTATTTTTAGGAGAAGTTTTAAAATCAAGCAAACAGCAGTAAATTTATTAATATACGCATTCTAAATAGGAGATTTTAAAAATTTTGGTTATATATGTATTCAATATTACATAGTTGTATATACAAAGGATACCGCAGACACTTTAATCATATTTTATAATACAATGCAACAACCAGACGCTATGTTAGGAAAATACACAAGTATAAGGTTACAGAAATGATTTAGTCTTTTCATTTAGTGCATTACAATATATTCATTTTATATTTTTGCGAACAAAAGAACACAAAATGTACACCTAATTAAATCACAGTATAGCACGCAGTTTCTGTGTTTCATTTCATAAACTCAATAGTAAGATTGTACATTTATAAACCGGACTGAGAACATAAGAAATAGAGGCGAAAATAATACCAAAGCTAGACCTCCCACGGAGAATAAAAGATTAATCAATTAATTGTATACTGGTAATAAACCAACATCAAAATGTTGATATGCGTGCGAATATAAGAAAGGGTGGGACTGGAATTAATATAATGCTAGTTTTTATATGAGGGTTTAATATAATATTAGTTTGAAAGTAAAATTGAAAGTACATTAGCTCCAAGAAAAATGCGATTGCATTCCCGAAGGGAAAAGGTTGGCGGCTATCGTCATTTAAAAGCGAAATGCATCTGCAAGTAGCACGGTAGTTTAATCAACGCCCGTGTGGAGTATAATGTCTTTAGAACTGCTTGAAAACAAAGGAGGTAGGACCGGGTGAGTGACACCTCCATTAAATTGGAACTTTGTGGTTTGTTTAGTACAAGGAAGAGCGTTGTTTTTGAATAACTGAAGAAATGATTGCAAGCAGACATTGGGGTTTTACGATACCTCCGAATTACGCAGTGAGTGGATTGAGTTATTATGTTTACGAATTTTTATATATGCATTTATGAACTAAAATGTCCCTTGGTTGATATGTATGTAATCAGGAATTAATTGGCAAGTGAAAATAATTATTCGGTTCGACTAATTAGTGAGGAAATTATATATGTAAGTAAAATGAAAGTTTTATTGATAAAATGTAATATTAGCAAAAGTATATAAACTTAGCATTTTTGAAACGGACAATGAAAGATTATTTTCTAGTTGTTATTAAGTGTATTGCTAACAAAATTGGGATCTATAAGGTCATATGATTTATATGGTCTAAAATGAAATATTTTTGTTGGTGCAATTCTAATGTTTTTTTAGGATTTATTTGAGCAATACCTGGCCAGATTTGAGGTTATTTTTTTAGGAAAGCAAATTTTCATTTTTATTCATATTATTTTATGTTAATAATTTGAAGTTTAGCTTGAATTTTATTTCAATTTACTTATGAACTAGACAAAGTTAGGGCAAATCAAAATTTATTAACTTCACGCACATTTTTTCCGTATCATTTTGTACAAAATTGTAAAATGATGTTACCGCCAGTTTGTTTTAGAGAAAGAAAACTAATGCCTTTGATAATAGCTAGAAATATTTTCATCACGGATAAACGTGAACTAAAGTACGTAAACTTTCTGTCACATGTGATACAGAAATATTAAACGGTGTCAAAATAATCGTCGAAGATTTTAATTTTCTTTTTAAGAAAGGACACTATTTCAGTTGGAGGCACAAATGATCGAGCCTAAATTTTCAAATGCAATTATTAATAAGACACCTTGTACCTGGTTGTTGATATTACCTATAAAGTAATTTTCAGTCTATTATATTACATATACGACATATAAAAATACTAAAGGAACCTTTCTATGAAGTTATCGACATCAGTCGCAACTACAATGCTTGATATGTCAAGTTAATGATAAGAAATTAATCATTGTTTATGTTTCCAGCAATTAAATATCTAAGATAAACTTCAAAATCTTTATATTTACAAAATCGTAACCTTAACTGATACTTTAATATTTTATTAATTCAGTGTGGTAATATTAAAAATATTAAAACATCGTAATAGAAAGGCTCCATAGATAAAAAAAATTGAACTTGACCTTCCATTATATTTTATCATAAAAAGCAGAAGAGTGGCATCACCTATTAACTAACAACATACGCAACTGATGATGTAACAGATCACTATATTGAAGAATTCGTTATCACCCAAAAACCCTGAATTTTTTAACTGAAAATCGCGTGCAATAATTAAAAACATTACATAATTAGAAAACCTAAACTATTTATATACAAGCGTTATCAAACAAGAAACATACGACAGAGACGGACTGTTAACTTCTTAAGTTTTGTTAACCACTGTTCAAAAATCTTCTACAAAGAACCATTCATTTACACCTGTATCGTGAACATAATACATAGTTATAATTGATTTGCGAAAAATATACCCCTTTAGCTAAGTTCCACATTATCTTGCCACAATAATATAGAAGACAATTCAAGTGTTTTGAGACCTTGCTTAGAAAGTCGTAAATAGCATTCTAATTTTTCAAAGTCCGTGTTAAAATAACTTATTGTACACAATATATCTCAAGGTTTTTAACTTGTTACATACAGACGACACGTGATTAGCAAGCATTTGTTCTGATAAAATTTCCCAGGTTGAATTCTCTTTATAAGTTGGCTTCTCAATCTGCTTACTTCCACACAATTTTCGGGTCAAGCAGGATAGGGAGCCGTTGATGCACAAACCCTCTCAAGCCAACAAAAACTCTCTAGTCTACAGATATCCTCGCCCACAGGTCACCTACTTTGAGATAAGTCTGGGGCCATTGCATTCTACACTGCAAGCAAACAGCTAAGACCTGGGCACAACCTACCTAAAAGTAGCAGCCAGCGGCCAGTGGTTAAGGTGAGTTTATTTTTGCCGAAGCTTTGAACAAATTTGTTTCACAATCCCCTTTTCCACAAATGGTTAAGTTCCTAGCCACGAAAATCCTTATCGTTTCAGCCTGTAAAATCCGGCATTCAATATTAATTATATTTTTCATGACCGTATATTTTGTTCCTTAAAAGAAAAATTGTTATTTGAACTTATGTTTGAAATTCTCACTCACGAGAAGTTCAGAAGAGATTAAGCTTACTGATATAACGAAATTAGATTTATTTTAAGATTGCTTTCTATTGTTGTATGTGACTGTCAGATCTTATACTTATTAGTAGACTTGTTATGTAAAGAAATTTTGTTAAACTATTTTTAAAAAATAACTAAAGTATGTGATTCAGAATTCGACCATCTAATTGCTACTAAGAATTCTGGGCTGAGCCCAGGGTATCTACCATCCGGGTACAACATATAATTTGCCGCTTCTACATATAAATACAAATGTTGTTAAGATTGGAGTTTTATTGCGAAACTTTGATACATTTTAGGCAATATTTTGTGACATCCCCTGAAAATATACAAACAACTCCCAAGGGCAGTTTGTGTGGAATAGATTGAGAAAGGTTTGAGATGGGTTGTGAAGTTTCCTCACCACAATCTACGTAGTATGTTTATTTAAAACCATTTTCGAAGTTTAGTAAAAGATAATTTTGTAACCTCGCACTTTGGAATTGCACAAAAGAATCACGAGACCGTATTCACTGAAACCAGAGTGTTATTACCTTCTTAGTAATATTATCATTACACGAAATGTATATTTGTTAAGATATAATTAGAAATTTATAAACGGAGATTGTGAGAATTCTTCATCACTCTTTTTCAACCTTCTCAATTGGTTTCATTCAAACTGTTTTTGGCATATTTTCAATCGAACTCACAAAAACTGCCTGGAATGTATCAAAGTTTTCGTACTAGAATGCCATCCTTAATTGCAAAATTCTGCATTACCTCGATAGCTGTCAACTTGTATGAAGAATGATTGATATAAACTGAAAAATAATTAAGAATACAAGTATACCTAATATTACTCATTATTATTAACTTAGAACAGAACTTAAAGTTATAAACTTGAACTAAGCTACATAAATTCTAAATTCCAAATTCATTGCTATTTTAATCTCAAATTCTCTAATTAAATCCTACCTCGCAGATTTCTTTCTTGGTCCTTATTACAACCAAATTCATAAGTCAATTCTGGCTCGAGGTAGATCTTAAATAACTTTTAATTGTTTTCAGTTTCGAAAAATATCTTTCATCATGAGCAACAGTGATTGGCATTGTTAAAAAGATTTGTATGGCTATAGATAAATTCAGGAACATGATATTTAAATCATAAGCTACAAGATATTCTAAAACATCCTTGGTCGATTAGGTTTTTTATAAGTGGACATTTGGGAGTGTGATTGTGGGTTTGCAATTAAACGATGAGCTGATGTATAGTAGTATTATTATCTCATGGCGAGTGACCTTGAAAAAACCTGCGCGAGGAGGAGCTATATAAATAATCAAAATAAAAAAGTGAGACTAGAAAACATCGACTGCTTGCACGTTCAGTGTTGCCAGAGCAAAAATTGTCCAGCAACCAAGGAATGTGTTTTAAATAGTTTTATGTTGATTTTTGCTCTTCTATAAAAATGATCTGAACTTATTGTTAGATGTGATACCCTAGATTATTGATTGATTGGATCAGTGTACACAAGATATTTTATCACTTATAGTCACTAGTAGAACAAAAACAATTTGGTAGTACTACATATTCGTTTTTTTCAAATCAATAGACGTTTTTGTTTTAAACACAAACTATAAACTATAAACACTATAAAAATTTCAAATGCCCACCTCAAAAATATTACTAAGATTTATTACAAAAACGTTTTAAGAATATGATTACACAATGACATTCATGGTGTTGTAACTAACAAAAACAAAACAAAAACAATTTTTAACTAATACTAAAAGGTTTTTATATCATTTGTTATATTAATATTATTATAAATTGCATATATCTCGTGCTTTATTTTAATGAATAATAGAATCAACAATTCAGTGCTGTAGAATTGAAGGAAGAGGAACAGTTATAGTATGAAAAGAAAGGTAATTAAGGTTTGCATCTTGTCAGGTTATATATTTTTTACATAGCCTCATTTATAGTTTAGAAATATTTGCTAAATTAATATATTTTTTACGCACTTCATCGATAATCTAGCTATAAAATAATTCCTTGAATAATTAATAGTCTTAACCTTTCTGACTAACATTCTTCTTAATCTTCTTTGGGAATGAAAAATATTATTTTGACAACGATCCTAGGTCATGGATCGAAACATAAATAAAATAGATTTTAAAAACTATGAGTGGTTTCATTCCCAAAGAAGATTAAGAAGAATGCTAAACAAACCACAACAAACATACAGGGAGTACTTTCTGACTAAACAAAAACAATATTGCTTATACGACTGAAGTTAGATATACTACATCGGCCTGATCAGGTGCTGTTGATATTATAATCATAGATTATTTAAATCGTCAAGCCTGCATAATGTCGTCGAATGCGGAATTCAGATCCGATCGAGTAGTACAATTCACTTGCTTTAATGGATTGACTGGAGACGCTGCATGGGATCAAAAACTGGTTTATGTCGCCAAACTGAAGCGGATTAACACGATCGGATAGAAGCGCCGAGATAAATACAGTCAGTAAGAATCCCTTTTGGAGACAAAGAATGGGCATGCTTAACAGAATTGATTATGATTGGATTAAAATGTAAAATGATTCAATCACTTTGAAAGCCAATCATTGATTGTTTCAGCTTTAAAAGTGATCGATTGTCACAGCACTACTGAACATAATTTGATATAAAGACTGCTTCCCTCTTTAAGCAAGTTTTATTTCAACACCTCAGTAATAAACAATAATGTACAAACAAATGTATTTATGACACATATTTTCTACAACGCTAAATAAAGACCATCATTCAACTATTTTACATAAATTATATTTTAAATGGGTTCACATCCTAAACTTTCATCCCTATCATCAGACTCATCGCCTGAGGATAAGTATCCATCTGAATTATCGCTATTATCATCAACCCGTATAATTAGGTCTTGAACCTCGTTTATTAAAGTTTCTCGTTCCATATAATCCTTTTCAATTTTCTCTACGTGCAGACATACTTTAGTCCACTCGTTGATTCCAATATTTTTTATATGTTCTTCTGCCAACTTCCATACATCATCTATTTTGAAGGTTACATTACATGCAGCGACACGGTTTTTAAGTAACGCCCAAATGATCTCGATAGGATTTAGTTCAGGGTGATATGGAGGTAAACGCAATACTACATGACCATGTTCTGCCAGTAGCTGGTCAATTACAAACAGCCGATGAACAGGTTTATGTGCCTTAATTTTGGAATGTAATTCAGGCTTGGTTTCCTTACATTCAAAGAGGATATTTCGTTCCTTCAACCATTTCTGCATATCTGTTTTCTTCCAACTTGAAGTAGGATTAGGATGCACAAGAACATTATGATATGACGCATTGTCTATCACAAACACTGAATTTGGTTCCAAATTTGGTATTAACTTTTCTTGCAGCCACTTTTTATAATTGCGATGATTAATGTCATCGTGATAATCCCCAGTTTTCAAACCAGACTTAAATATCAATTCTGCATTTGGAACGAACCCATTTTTTCCACCTGTATGAACAATTATCAAACGCTTCCCTTTTGAATCTGGCGATTTCAAACCCTTGGTGGTGCCGTCATCCCAACACTTTTTTACACTGATAACTGTGCAGATATGTTTCATCGTTATACACAATGCTTCTGCCCTCTTCTTTATACTTACTAAGATTTTTCAAAAATATGGTGTGCTTTGCCCTTACATTGCTTTGTTCAACAAGAATTTTCCTGTTATCTACAGTTCTCTTCCAACGAAACCCTGCTCTTACAACAATTTTTCTGAACGAACCTAATTTTCCCTTGTAATGAGGGCAATCATTTTTAAATTCGTCAAACACTAACTTCAAAGTCGGTCTCCGTTTATGTATTGCTGCAAACCGACACATAACGGTTCTTAGAATCTCTTCGTCAAATCCATTCACTGTTGACTTAAGGCTTGGTTTATTTACGGTTTTCCTTGGTGAACTGAACTTGCTGCAGGGTGGTTTGTTTGTAACTTCCTTTACAATTCTTTGCACCGTCCGCAATGACACACCTGTTGCTTCAGCCACGAACTCTTGCAAATTGTTCAGGTTGGAGGCGCCCGAATCTTTTATGCGTTTCAAATATTGAAACACATTAAAAACAATCTGTCGTCCTTGACTATGAATCACCTCCTTCTTATTCATAATATTACTCTAAAAAATATCATAATTAATCATTGAACGAACATTCTTTTTAAATACTTACATTGCTGAAGAAATTAACTATCAGTTAGTTTTGAAAAAAACTGTTTTGATGACTATTACTTGATACAAATATTAAAACGAAAAACTGAAAACAATAAGACCTTGATAAGAGCGAGAATGACAATGACAGTTACGGTTCACATTCGGTATATACAGTATTGGAATTCGCTGAGTATGTGCACTGTTGCCACAGCAAATATTTACGAATAAAGAAACTACGAACCTAGAATTGTTTATAAGTAAAAACAAGTAAAAGCTCCTATGTTATATGGAGGTCTGGATTTATTTCATATATTTATGAATTTCTAGATACCGCCAGCATGAACGGGGTCCTTACAAACAATATTTTACTTAACGTAATAAATGGGATATTCGTGACGACGTATTAAAGCCACATTGCTAGCAAGATGTTTGTGGGTTGTACTGTAGCGTTGTGAATCTTGAGGTTTAAGTTTAAATTGAACCTATTGCGCATGTGACGTCACCGGCCATGAGATAATAATACTACTTTACATCGTTCAGGGTGACATCTTAACTAACTCTTATGAACGATTATTTTTCTTTTGAGTGTTTGGGATGTTTGCCCATGCACGTTTAATTACTCGAACACGTGAATGCATATGTTAGATTTGATTGTTTATGTTAAGAATCGGGTATTTCACTTTTGAGTGTAGAGATTTTATGATTAGTATACTTTTCTTTCTGGTAAATTTCACTTTTTTGCTTTTGAACATGTTTATAATTTTTGATGTAATTTTAGCTATATGTGGAAGTAGAATAGAGATTTGAATTATTTTGTGTAGAGGAGGCACTGATATTGTTGATTGTGTTTTTATGGTATCGGTATTCGGAATGAGATCATTGGGGTACGAATTTTGTAATTGTAAGATTAGTAATGTTAATTATTTACAAGGTTTTATGAGGTTTTATTTAAATTTTTTAAAGAACTCGATAATCTCCTAAATAAAATAAAATTACATTTATTTAGAACAGTATCTTATTTTTCAAAGCAATAATGTTGAAAGTCTTTATATTATACTATATAAGACATAGTGTTATTGTTGTACAACCCTATATTAATTAACAAAATTTTACCTATGATCGTTTTCTAACATTATATAGCACTCAAAATATTTAATTAGTAATGAAAAAATCTTGAAAATCTATTTAATGTTTATCGATGATTACACTTACATGTTCCATATACTAGGGGACAAAGAATACTACTATAGTAAGCCTGCTTATCGTAAAAGGCGATTAAAAAGCGCAGCAAGGGGCAGCAACCTTGCTGGTTAAAAGATATTGGAGGAGAGTCCGTTGGTCTCGGGCGATCCTCAATAATTTACAAGGTTGTTGGGGGTTGACCGTGACGGAGACGGCTTTTTGCTAAAATCTTTAAAAACTGCGTTGTGGAAATATATGGGAACATACCACAATATTTCGCAGGTATGCGTGACCTTAAACACGAACTATGTATGTTGGAGAGCTCACAAGTAAAATTCTTTTCCGGACGTAAAATAATCCCTCATTCGGATCTCCGGGAGGGGGTACTTGGGGTCGTAAGAATTTAAAATAACGGTTCGATTTAGTGATTAGTCGAAATGAGTAAAGGAAAGCTGGACATTTTAGGTATTAGTGAGGTGAGATGACCAGATAGTAGTGACTTTTGGAAATATAATTATAAAATAATTACAACTTTTTCAATTTGGGACTGGCACGCGTAGTGTTAGGTAAAAGATTAGGACGTAAAGTTAAAGAGTACTTACAATTTGATGATAGAATAATTATGGTTAGATTGAGTACGAAACCCACAGACACTGTTTTAATACAGGTTTACATGCCAACAGCTCAGTACGAAGATGAGGAAGTAGAAAAGATATACGAGGATGTAAATAGTATAATGAGAAAAGTAAGTATGAGCGATTTTAATACGTCAGTGAGACAAGGTAGTGAGGGAAAAATGGTAAGAAAATTTGAGTATGGTAAACGAAATGATAGAGAAGAAAAATTAGTTGACTTTTGTCAGGAACATAGATTAGTAACTGCAAACACCCTATTCGAACAACATGTTAGAAGATATACCTGGAAAGCACCAGGTGATAAGGCTAGATACCAAATACATTATATTTTAGTTAAACAAAGATTTAGAACCAAGTTAAAAACTGTCGTGGTTATCCAGGGGCTGAAATAGATAGCGATCATAACTTAGATAAGATGAAGTGTAATATAAAATTCAAAAGATTGAGAAAAGCTAAAAGAGAGGGATGGTATCTAGGTAAGCTTAATGATAGTGAGGTAAAAGAGGAATACAAACAAGTATTAGATAATAAGATCAAAGAGATAGCTATATGAGGGAACGTAGAAAATAGGTGGAAAGAAATAAAAAGAGCTGTACATGATACAGCAACACAGACTATAGGTAAGAAAAAAGTGGAAACGAGAAAATCCTGGGTAACAAAAGAGATATTAAATTTAATAGAGAATAAAGGAAAGTTTAAACTTTTCAGAGAATTGGATAGTGAACGTAAGCAAAAATATAATAAGGTTAGAAATAAGATAATACATGAGTGTAGAAAAGCTAAAAATAAATGGATGGGGGAGAATTATAAGGGAATACAAGATGATTTGAGAGTAGGTAAGACAGACAGGACCTACAGGAGAGTTAAAAAGTTTTTCGGGGAAGATAGGTAAAAATATAATGATATTAAAGATAAGAATAATGAGCATCTAATAAATAAAGTTGAAGTAGCAAATAGATGGAAAAGATATTTAGAAGATTTATATAAGGGAGACGATCTGAATGAGTTAGAGAACAACCAAAAAGAGGATGTAGAAATAGGGTTCTCAATATTAAGAGAGGAGTTTGATAGAGCTGTTAGAAATCTTAAACTAAATAAAGCGCCGGGGATAGACGATATACCCGCAAAATTAATAAAATATGCAAGTCAGAAAACTTTGGACTGACTGTAATATTATTATCTCAATCCCAAAAAAGTTAGGAGCTGATAGGTGTGAGAATTTGAGAACGACTAATTTAACCTCCCACGCTTTCAAAATACTGAATATAATAATTAAAAATAGAGTAGAAGCATTGACTGAGAATTATTTAGGCAAAGACCAATATAGTTTTCGTAAAGACAGAGACTAGAGAGCCGATACTAATGATTAGGGTAATTATCAAAAAAAGGTTACAAAAAATAAAAAGACTCATTTCGCGTTTGTAGATTTAGAAAAAGCATTTGATAGGTTTAATTGGGTTATTATGTTCAGGGTTTTGCGAAAAATAGAAATCTCCCATAGGGATAGAAAAATTATTTACACTCTATATATAAACCAAAGCGTTGTAATTAGAATTGATGAAATAGAAAAGGAAGCTAAGATTAGAAATGAGGAAGCTTTAAACTTAGCTAGAGAGAGAAAAGAGATAGGTACTAGCGTACAAGGACAGAAAATAGACATGTTACGTTTTGTAGATGACATAGCCATTTTAGCAGAGTCTAAAAAAGAATTAGGAGAGTTTTTAAATATTTTGGATGAGATACTACAGAGTAACTATAGTATGAGAATTAACTCAGGAAAGACAAAGATAATGCCAAGTGAGTTACAGCCTAGTTCTAAACCAAAATTAAAAGTAGGTAATACCGAGTTAAGGGAGGTAGATGAATTTTACTATTTAGGTAGTATAATTACAAAAGACGGACGTAGCAGAGGGGATATAGTAGTAGTAGTCTCTTAAAGTCGTACGTATGGAGCATCTATTATACGGTAGTGAGACTTGGACAATTAAAGAAGTAGATAAGAAAAAAATAGAAGCTTTTAAAACTTGGTGTTATAGGAGAATGTCAAAGAGAGAGAATGTTAAAGATTAGTTGGACAGATAGAGTAACAAATGAGGAAGTTTATAGAAGGATAGGTGAAGAACCCTGTATGTGGAAACAATTAAGGATCAGGAGAGATAGAATGATAGGGCACCAGTTAAGACACAAGCGACTATTTAGTTAGGTCTAAGATTATAGACTACCAAATAAAAATGGAGTAGGAAGACCTAGACAAAGCTATATTAGTCAAATTATTAGAGATTTAGGTTGTGAAGGGTATGTAAACCTTTTTAGACTAGCTCAGAATAGAAAAGAATTTAGAGCCGCATCAAACCGCCCTTAAGTAAATTTAAAAACAAAACAAAAAAAATAAATAAAAATCAGTTAACTAAATGTCACCATAGCATAACTCACAATTAGTTAGCGGTTTTGCATGTTGGCAGCGATTCGTTGCTTAAGTCGTACCATAACATATAATTTAACACTTTTCCTTTTTTTGGACGGGATAACCAGGATTTTATTTCCTTATAAATGGGAATCATGCAAACCTAGCTATATTAGTCAGCTATATTAGTCAAATTATTAAAAATTTTGGTTGTGAAGGGTATGTAGAACTTTTTAGATTAGCACTGAATAGAAAAGAAGTTAGAGCTGCGTCAAGCTGACCTTAAGTAAGGTCGAAAACAAAATGATGATGATGGACCCGTTTAGATATTAAAAGACTAGACGTACCCAATGATGGAATATATCTGAGAAAAAAGTTAAAGGTGTCGGGGGCGGTTATTCCATTGATATGAGGTGGGCGCCGCACACCCTAAAATTTATGAGATTAGTAAATTTGGTTTGACATTTTAACACGTTGCCTGTTCACCATCTATGTATGGTAAATATACAATACTTAAACAAGTCTAGCATTATACAGTATTCCAACTACTTCTAACTACTCATCAGAGCTAGACCCGAAAACTGAGGGACCGAAACGGTAAGAAGGCAAAATGTTGGACTCGAATCACTATGATTTGATTGATTCAGTACTCTACGGTAAATGTTTTCAAATTCCATTTCCAAATCACCACAGTTCGAATTTAGCTCCCGGATTTGAACATCAACCTCGTAATATTGCGATAATAACAGCAAAATATCATCTAACCCTTTATACAACTCCATAAGCTGTCTTGAATTTAAGGCTGTCTCGACGCTTGTTTTTAATGAGCTCGACGAGTTTACATATGTACTAAACCGCGTTAGTCTCGCTTAAATACAACCCCTTGTTACAATCACGATTAGAAACACCTTTTGCCGTTTTGGTTCGCCGTTACTGGTGGTTCTAACAAGCCGCCACTGGTGAAAAAATTTGACAGAAATACGTAAATTCCAACACTACAGTCTCAAATTGTAAACCTGCAACTGATGAGACAATTGCTATGGTAAACTGGCAGTTTAATCCAACTAATAATTAAAATTAATTAACCTCGTTTTATTTAATAAACACGTTGACATAATATGCAACAGAAATGTACAGCTGCAAACAACAGATGCAAGAAAAGGAAAGCTAACGAACTTACCGTTGCTTGAGCGTGAAACTAAGCGGTTTTGTAACTTTGTTTAGCTTTCACGGCTCAGACGGCGTTCTCACTTTACCTTCAGAAAATATCAGACATGTAGAAGCTTGTTGTTCATGGCAACTAGGAATGCCGATAGTAGGTACACAGGGTATGTACGAGCGCAAAAGGTGCAATTTTCCCATGTATTTTCTTATGGAAAAATCTAAGGTCCGCTTTGGTCATTTTTGTACCAAGCATTAAAATCTCCATAGGGAGGAATTGATGATCAATTCAAAGTTCCTTGAATTTATCTCCATCAGAATAGGGTGAAATTGTCTCATAGTTTTAAGTCTTAAGCAAACATGACGAATATACTATTAAAAATAAATATTAGTTTAATTACGGAAATAACGTAGCTACAATTTGGATAGTTTAAATAATTGTACAAATAATTTTTTTGTAATTACGTCGTTTAATCAGCGCAAGTAAACGACCTGATCGATAGCTAAATTGTGAAGAGAAAAATGTTTTGTAGAATTTGATGTTTATTAATAAAGAATGAAAATTAAATTCAAATGCGCACATGAATATTATACCAAGTGGACGAAATACTAGATGATAGAAAATTATTTATACATTTTGAATAGGCAGACAATTTAAGTAACTATTGTTTGTCCGTGATGTGATTTTTGTGCTCTCACAAAAGGTACTTTAAAAAGCCGATACATACTAACGATCGTCCTTTGGTATGAATTGTGTGTGTTTATAGTGCATTACAAAAAGTTTATGTGCAAAGACTTATACAATAACATACTAACGTATACCAATTTGTTAGCAATATTTCGTAAGGAAAAGATATAACCTAAGAAATCATGTATGTTTCCATACGTACAAACGCCCATTTACATACAATTTCTGTAATTATTCTATATCATTATATGGTATTCTATAACAAAACTCGAGCGCTCAATAGGCTTTCATTAACCACCATTTTGAACTTTTGCTCCACAAAGTAAGAGTGAAAAAATTCACTTGCACGGATAGAACATATACGCGTCTTTATAAAATTCAAATTTGAAAAATTAAAAAACGTGTTAAGCCTTTTTGAGCCAGGCTGAAATTTATACCAAAAAATCGAGCGTTCAATAGGCTTTCATTAACCCCAATTTTCAACTTTTGCTCCAGGAAGCAAGAGTGAAAAATTCATTTGCACGGATAGAACATATACGCGTTTTTATAAAATTCAACTTTGAAAAATTAAAAAACATGTTAAGCCTTTTTGAGCCAGGCTGAAATTTATACCAAAAAATCGGCGTTTAATAGGCTTTCATTAGCCATTATATTCAACTTTTTCTCCACAAAGTAAGAGTGAAAAAATTCATTTGCATGGATAGAACATATACGCGTCCTTCAAAAATTCTATTTTGAAAAATTAAAAAACGTGTTGTTTTTTGAACCCAAGTTGAAATTTATACCGAAAAATCGAGCGTTCAATAGGCGTTTATTGACCACCATTTTCAACTTTTGCTCCACGAAGTAAGAGTGAAAAAAATTCACTTGCAAGGATAGAACATTTACGCGTCTTTATAAAATTCAGCATTGAAAAATTAAAAACATGTTAAGCCTTTTTAGGCCAAGCTGAAATTTATACCTAAAAAATGGAGCGCTTAATATGCTTGCATTAGCCATTCTTTTAACTTTTCCTCCACGAAGTAAGAGTGAAAAAATTTATTTGCACGGATAGAACATATACTCGTCCTTATAAAATTTAATTTTGAAGAATTAGAAAACGTGTTAAGCCTTTTTGAGCCAGGTTGAAATTTATTTCAAAAAAACGAGCGTTTAATAGGCTTTCATTAGCCACCATTTTGAACTTTTGCTCCACAAAGTAAGAGTGAAAAAATTCATTTGCGTGGATAGAACATATACGCGTCCTTAAAAAATTCAATTTTGAAAAATTAAAAAACGTGTTGTCTTTTGGACCCAGGTTGAAATTTATACCGAAGAATCGAGCGTTCAATAGGCGTTCATTAGCCACCATTTTCGACTTTTGCTCCACGAAATAAGAGTGAAAAAAATTCACTTGTAAGGATAGAACATGTACGCGTCCTTATAAAATTCAACTTTGAAAAATTAAAAACATATTAAGCCTTTTTGGGCCAAGCTGAAATTTATACCAAAAAAATGGAGCGTTTGATATGCTTGCATTAGCCATTATTTTCAACTTTTCCCACCCGAAGTAAGAGTGAAAAAATTTATTTGCACGGCTAGAACATATACGCGTCCTTATAAAATTCAATTTTGAAGAATTAAAAAACGTGTTAAGCCTTTTTGAGCCAGGTTGAAATTTATATCAAAAAAACGAGCGGTTAAGAGACTTTCATTAGCCACCATTTTGATCTTTTGCTTCACAAAGTAAGAGTGAAAAAATTCAGTTGCACGGTTAGAACATATACGCGTCCTTATAAAATTCTAACACTAAACACAAAATGCTTAGCTTGAAATTTTTATGTACAGTGGGCAGCTCGACACCACATTTTGATCGTATACTCTACTTGACTTTTCTAGTCCAGATACAGTAATGTTTACTTCACTTGTTTGAGATTTAACCTCTCGCACAAGTCGGATCTAATGCAATCCAATAATAATCGTACAGTGTATCGTACTTGCCATCGTTAGAAATAATTTGAGCAGTGTGTTTATGGCGTTACCGTTTCTAAATATTACCTTGGAACAGTTGGTTTTTTGTGTGAAGGTATCTGTAGTGATACTTTTAAGTTGTTGTTTCAACTTTTGTCTGATTTTCTTATCGCAGTGGATGCACTCGTTAGGAGAATGATTGTACTAGTTCTCATTTAGAGTCTAGTAATTTTTTAACTTATTATGTGTTTTAACTTACCTGTATAACGGCTTCAAGGAGGCACTCTATCTTGTATCTTTATGATGGATGACAAAACGGCTTGGTGAGCTGGGGACTTCTACGCTATATCTTTAATGTATATAGTCGTAGCGTGCCTTAGCGTGCTGGGACATTTCGGATCCATCTATTGTTATCTAGTTTTATCTTAATATCTTTATCTTACCTATTATCTTTGATAATAACTTGAGACTTTCTTTTACTATCTTTTGTTTTCCTGACGTTTGGTATTTATGATCAGACGTAGGAATTATTTTCTGAGTATTGAGTGAAGAAGCTAACCTGATGGTAGCAATGTAATTTGTTAGGTTAGTAATGTAAGAAATTAGTAACATGGTACTGTTGGTAAATTTGTTGATTCACAACCATGTCATGAAAAAGTTATGATGTGTATTGTTTATTAAACCAGAGTACCAATACATAAAAATTTGTTAAAATGTATAGTAACTTGCTCTATTGGGCATTTTGAAATTTGTGCATTTTCTTGCCAAAGAAAAAACAGTTTAAATGCAATGCTTATGTGCGTGTGCACTTAAAAACTGTAATGTTAGCTTTAGTTATTGTATATATGTTAGGCGACTTGTCGCATTTGTTTTAGTTATAGTAGTGTTTCGTGCTCTCCGACAAATTTGTGCTGTCGATTATAACTGCGCCACATCGAAGTTTCGTGTGTGCATTTATAAATGTAGTTCAAAAACAATAGGGCTACACATTCCGTTTCCTGGTTACTCGTAAGACAGGTTATCGGTTGAAAAAACCAGGTAGCGCCAAAAATAACCATTTACTAGAATATAAGTTAGGATATATGTAAGTTAGTCAGGCTTTAGATTTTAAGTTTTTATCGTGCTAACAGTCTTTTTCCTTTCTTTAGGATTTTTTTTCTTTTATGGTTTTGTCGCGATTGTTACATTCCAAATTTGGAAATGTACATTTTTAAATATGTGAGTAAGTTTCCGAGAATATTTTCAAATAAACTTGTTAACTTCCGTCATTCCGGACAGTTGCGTTGGCGCAAAATAATGCGCAGGCGCGGAGTGAGTGGCGCAAGTGCGGTGTGTGACACGACATCATTAGCCACGAGATTTCGAAGCTGGTAACATCTACCTGTGTCGTGGTGTCTGTCTTCTCTTTTTTAGGATGTAGGTTCCTTTACCTTATCTCTGCCTTCTATCGTTACTTCTATCTGTATCCTTGTCGTTACCCCTACAAACAAAAGAGGATAGACGAATAGAATCCGATTCAACAATAGCGTAGCCGACCTACACCAAAAAACAAGGAGATGGTCTTGAGATTTAACTGCAAGGCGCGTTTTAAGTGAGTACATTGCTTTATTTAAATTATAAATTAAAAATTGTATCATTGTAAACGTGTTTGATATTTGATACAATTTGCCGCGTAATTATGCTATAATATACAATTGCGCAATAATGTGAAACGTGGACCGTATCAGTGGTGCCAAGCGTATCAGGGTGCCTCCTACAAAAAGAAGCTGCAGGCGACAAATTCTCCAGATACTTATTTAGTAGAAAAAGTTTTGTGAAAACGCAACAAGGGACGTGAGTTGCTGGTTAAATATTATAGTATGGATGAAACTGGATGGATTCCCGCAACAAATTTACTTAAAATATATATGAGGGTTTTTCAAAGTTTAGTCATTTATGAATCAACTCTCGAAGGGAAGCTTGTATATTTTGGATTTTCAAGGGTTCCAATTTAAGAAGGGCGATTTCCTTGTCGACGAATTGGCTGTGATACATTTACAGAGCGGACAATGGTGGCATCAAATTCTGGAAATGCCTTTATCTTCCACAGAAACACAACCCTGGATCACCAAGAATCTGCATGCACTGGATTGCGATACTCCTTCCACCAACGGAATTTCATGGCAATTTTTAAGTCTGTGCTTGCAAGAGATTATATCAGTTTGCGCAACACTATATGTTAAAGAGTTACAGAAAAGCAGCTGATAAGTTCTTACTTACCATTACATCTGGTGCTGAATCTAGAACAGTACAACATCCCGGTTATGAAAAAAGTTATACACTGCTAATTACACACCAATAACAATTTAAATTGTGCTGAAAACCATGTTATTCTGTTAATACATATTGCAGATACATTATTGTACTAGTTATTGTTTTTAATTATGTGGAAGTGTGTCTTAATTATACTGAAAAGATGGTATGCAGTGGCGGCGATAAGGCGCCTGCGGTATCCGCCGGGCGGGCGGACCCCGGCACGTAGGGGCCCCGGAACGGAACCTATAACTGAATGTTTTTAAAATAAAAAATTAATTTTGTGAGAAACTCATACACACATGCTAGATGTCAAATTTCCTAATAACTCTAATAATACTTCAAACTTAAACCAGTTGAGTTGAGAAAGCGAAAGCCAATGTTGCAGGTCAAACTTAAATTTACTATTTATCACATGGTAAGGTTTCACTCTTACACGTAAAACAAATTTTTATACACAATATTGTTAAATTTGTGAAAACCTGAGCCTAACCCTGACACTCTCTATTAAAATTGTAAGCCTACAACAGCTTTTTGTTATAGACTGAAAGTAGTCTATTTTCTGTAAAACAATACAACTGACTACTGACAACAATGTAATGTAATGTTTCTTATTGTGCGTAAAATAACAGGCGATGACTTTATCGTCTAGTCATTATCTTTCTGATCTTTACCTCTTATCTCGCGGCTAGAAAATCAATCTGTCCTGGGGGAAAAGGAAAAAATTTCATTTAACATTCTTATTTACGAAAAAAGAACCTCCTTTAATAGAGTAAATAGATGTCGGAACATAATGCATTTATGTATTCAATTTCAATTGTATTGTTTTACAGAGAATAGACTACTTTTAATCTATAACAAAAAACTGTTGTAAGCTTACAATTTTAATAAAGAGTGTCAGGGTTAGGCTCAGGTTTTCACAAATTTAACAATATTGTTATAAGATTATTACTTTATTGGGTATTTCTGTGATCGAGTCTTTATTGAAAAAAATTCGTTCGGCATCCTTTTTCTCTATTATTGTTGACACCACACAGAACTTGTGAAAAAAGATCAAATGAGCGTTGTCATCAGGTATGTAACTATATCAGAAAAATGGCCTACATCAACAGAATTAAAAATAAACAAATCGTATTTGAGATTTTTTGAAATATGTGACCAAACAAGTGATGGTTTTAAGAATAAAGTTTTAGATGCTTTAACGAAAAATTGTGTGAATATAGAAAAGTGTAGAGGACAAGGCTATGACGGCGCAGCTACAATGTGTGGCCAATATACTGGTTTACAAAAAAGAATAAAGGAAATAAAATTTGGCTTAACAATTTACGTCGTTTGGTTTGACATCCAGTACTGCCACCTTGGATGCCGGTCGCGTATAGGTACCGTGTGCGGTTTTGATTACCACTTGTCGCACTTGACCATTCTTGAAACCTGTTATTGTCTCTAACACAATACCTTTTAACCATGAATTACGCCGGTTTTCTTCCATTAATATTACCACATCTCCTACTTTAATAGGTTTCACCTTTGTGAACCATTTAGTTCGGCGTGTAAGTGTCGGTAAGTATTCCCGTAACCATCTTCGCCAGAACATTAAGCTCATTTGTTGGGATAATTCGAAATTTCTTCGCAAAGTAGTAACACTATCGTCATATTCGCAAAAGGGTTTGGA
This sequence comes from Platerodrilus igneus, assembly GCA_036346225.1. NCBI lineage: Eukaryota > Metazoa > Arthropoda > Insecta > Coleoptera > Lycidae > Platerodrilus > Platerodrilus igneus. Next base: position 1,023,624 of record JARFIW010001381.1, read on the forward strand.
TCCGCCAGTCGATCCAAGTAGAAAATGACTTGGTGTGATAGCTTTCTGTTCATCAGGCTTAACAGGTATGTAGGTCAAAGGTCTAGAGTTTATAATACTCTCGACTTCTAGCAAATAACAGAGAAGAGTTTCGTCATTTGGTCTTTTGATCGGCATTGTACGTTCAAGGCATTTCTTAATAGACCGTACTTGCCTTCCCAACAACCACCCATATGCGGGGCAGATGGTGTGTTTGTTTTCCAGCTAATGCCATCAAAAATTGCTTTGATATCATTAATAGGAACCTTTTAAGTAAATCCGTTCAGTTCGTTTCGCGCTCCAATAAAGTTGGTGCCATTATCTGTACGAATTTCGATTGGCATACCTCTCCTGGCGATAAAGTTGCGGATACACATTAGGCAGGAATCTTTATTCAAAGAATGAGCTATTTCAATATGAATCGCTCTTATAGTCAGGCAGGTAAAGAGGCATCCCCACCTCTTTTCAACACGTCGTCCCAGTACAACTTCTAAAGGGCCAAAATAGTCTATACCTACATATGAAAATGGTTTAGCATGCGCCGCTACTCTAGCTATTGGATGATCAGCCATTTCTGGAGGTTTTGGTTTAGCACGAGCGATTATGCAAAATTGACAACTTGTACTAAGCTTGTTAAGCATAGTCCGCAAACGAGGTATAACATAAAGTTGGCGGATCTCATTTATAACAGTTTCGTTATTACAATGTAGTTATTGTTCATGATAGTGCATCACCACTAGTCGTGTTACTTGATGATCCCAGGGCAACAAAATAGGATTGATCCTTTCAAAACCCAGACCAACCATCTTACTGGTTCTCCCTTTCATTCTAAGCACCAATAAGTCATCAAGGAAAGGTGACAGCGAATAGAGAACGCTGTTTTTAGGTACTGATTGCTGAGGATACTTTTTCAAGAAGGCAATTTCTTCACCGTAAAACATTAGTTGAGCCTGTCCATATAGCTTACTTTTAGCTTGTCGGATTTCATTTGCCGTTAGAACTCCAGTAGATTTAAGTCGCTTTTTATTCAGATTATTTGCATATCTAAGCACCCACGCAGTAGTTCTAAAAGCACGTCGCCATTTTGAACATTTTTCAGTAATCGTAGCTATAGGGTTTGAATTTATTTCTATATGCGACATCTGAATTCGTAGTTCGTTACGTGAATTTATTTTATTACCCTTTTGTTCCTCCTTTGGCCAATCACTTTCGGGTAAATACAAAAATTTAGGACCAACGTATCATCGGTGCTGATCTAAAACGCTTGGCAGCTTTGCCCATTTTGTTGCCTCGTCAGCCACGTTGCCTTTAGTGGGTACCCAACGCCAGTTAGATATGCTGGTTGTCTCTAAGATCTCTCCCACTCTAAATGCCACAAATTGCTTATACTTTTTATGATCAGATCTTAGCCAACAAAGAACGTCATTAGAGTCTGACCAAAGCACCACTTTCTCTGGTTACAATGTATGTCCAGATAATACCGAATTGCAAAGTCGAGCACCAAGAACTGCAGCTTGCAATTCCATGCGGGGTATTGAGAAAGGCTGGAGCGGAGCTACTTTAGTTTTTGCGCACACTATAGCACAATTTATTGTATTAAGACTTTTATAACGAAAGTAAGCAGCGTCAGCAAACGCCGAATCGCTTGCATCAACAAATATGTGAAGCTGTATACTATCATATTCGTCACTAAAATAGCACCTCGGAATTCGAAGCTTTTGAATCGATGGTAGTAATTTAGTGCATCTTATCCATTTTGTATTTTGTGCATCGTTTATAGGTTGATCCCATTCAATCTCTGATCGCCATATATCTTGTAAAAGTATCTTTATGTAGACTAAAAAGAATGAAATCAAACCGAGGGGATCAAATACCATCATTAATATTTGTAGAACTTCACGTTTAGTTGGTCGACGCACCCCATGCAGAATGTCACGTTTGACTTGGCTAAATGTAAGAGGAAAGAAAAAGCAGTCGCTATTCGTGCTCCATTGCATGCCCAAAACTTTTGAACTATCATTCTTATTTTGTAAATTTAAATTTTTTGTTTGATGTTCGTTGTCTGTAGCGCCTAAACACGACAATACGAGTCTAGAATTTGACACCCAATTGCGGATGATAAAACCAGCGTGACTGTGTATTCGAGCTACCTCTTTGGTTACTGCAATGGTCTCGTCTTCCGTCTCAAAGCTGTCGAACCAATCATCCACATAATGGTTATTACGAATTGCGTTTACAGCTCGTGGACTTTCACTAGCAAATTGTCGTGCGCTTTCGTCCATAATGAGCTATGCATGGAGAACAAGTAGCTCCAAACGTCATCACTTGCATGACAAATATACCAATTTCTTGAGATGGATCATCACGCCAAAGAAACCGCTGACTTTGTTGGTCTTCGGTTTGAATACCCACTTGATGGTACATTTCTTTGATGTCACCCGCAATTGCAAATTTCTTTTGTCGAAATCTATACAAAATTTCTAACAGTGAACATAGTAAGTCGGGTCCTTTCAAAAGCACTGAATTTAAAGACACTCCAGAAACTTCTGCTGCAGCATCCCAAACTAACCGTACTTTTTCCGGCTTGTTTTGATTCGTTACAGGGAACATTGGTAGGTACCAGGTTTTAGGCGTTCTATTTTCGACCTCGTCGGAATTCAGCTTGCGTGCGTACCTGTTAGCGATATAGTTTTGCATTTGTAGTTTTATATTAGCCGCAAGCTTAGGATCTTTCGTTAATTTTCGTTCAAGACACAATAGTCTGCTAGTGGCCATAGGAAGACTGTCCGGAAATATTATGTTATCATGTCGCCATAGGAGACCAGTTTCATATCTGTTCTCTAGTTTCTTGGTCGTGCAACGTAATATTTCTTTAGCACGTGCGTCTGTCTTAGATTCTAATATTCGTTGTGGTACTTGAACTCCCATACTTTCTACCGCAAAAAATTCTTTTATTTGCAAGTGGATATCATTATCTGTCGTGCAGTCGCAGATATGGTAATGTTGATGTTGCTCTTCAAGGTGCTTGGCGTTATCAACATTTCCAATTACCGTCCACCCTAGCCTTGTTTTAGTTGCTATTCCCCACTGTTGCCTTCTTTCACTTTTAGTGGTAACGCTAGCCGCCAATGCTCAACTCCAATAAGCAGTTGTGGTTTTGCATTGCAGTATGTAGGTATTGGTAAGTTTTTTAGATGTCTATACCGTGCATGCTCTGAATCGAAGTTGAGAGTTTGTCTGGTAAGGTTTAATCTCTCAATAGTCCGAACGTTTGAGATGCGGTATCGTTTTTTATTGCAGCCATCGGCAGAAACTTCTAACGACAGACTGTTTTTCTCTTCCCTGGTTGTTTCGCCCGTCCATTTTAGATGTAAAGGATCTACTGGCCCTTCAAGTTGCAAATATTTAGCAACTTCTTCATCAAGAAGTGTTCTAGATGACCCTTCATCAAGAAATGCAAATATACGAATACTTTTTGTAGGTCCATATAAAATAACAGGAAGAATGCGAAAATATGTCTGAGCCCTTGGTAATGAATGAACAGTTACCACGTTTAAGTCTGGAGTCTTTTTCGTACCTGCGATAGCAGCCTCTGAAGTTGCTTTGAAATGTTTATTGGGGTCGTGAAGTAACGCATGATGCTTGTATTCACAATTGCTTACCCCGCACATCCTATGAGTTTTACAGTTTTTCCAAAAATGTTTTGACAAGCATTTCCTGCAAAGCCCAAACCTTTTAATTAAGTTCCAACGCTCGTTTACGTTGTTGTTGTTAAAGGTGGGACATTATATCAATAGAACAAATGTCACATTTCCGGTTTATTGCAGCGTACTCTTGTTTATCGTACTTTGGTTGATTCAAATTATTTGCATGTAAGTGTTCCTTTTTGATTTCATTGGTACGGTACGATGGTTTAATTTCATACCTTCGAAGCGGTGTGGAACCACTAGGCATTACTGTACTAGCTTTATTTGCTAATTCACTTAACCAATCGTCAAACGTTGAAAGGTTTGCAGTTTCATAATTGCGCTTATATGCTGCCCATTCTAATTTTTGGACACCCGGAAGTTTGTCTAACAACTCTTGAAGTAACATCGGATTACTTAAATGTTGTGACATGTTAGACGCCTTCATTGTCACGCATAAATGCTGTACAGCTATAGATAAGTCTAGAATTGTATCCAGTTTTTCAGGATTAATTTTTGGAACTGCCCTAACTTGCTCCATTATCTTTTCTAGAATTAGTTCGGGTCTTTCAAATCGCAAACGTAAGGTTTCAATTGCCTTTGGGACCGCCTCTTCATACACTAGACAACTTTGTACTAACTTTAATGCGTCACCTTTCAAACTCTTCTGGAGCCGGATTAAATTATCATAATTTGTTAGGTAAAACGCAGCTGTCGATCGTGTGTAACTTGAAATAAACATAGGCCATTCATTTGGAGACCCAAAAAAGGTAGGGAGATCAGGCGCCTGACGAGAGATAAATGAGTTACAGCATCTCCTTTGAGGTACTTTTTTTGTACTACCAATACGTAATTCTTCATTTACGTTTCTAGCGCTTGTCCCAGGAACACAAACTGAAGCGTTACGTAGAGTGTTCGTTTTCTCTAATAAGTGAGAATTGCTAGGGATTGTTGTTTAATAGCGCATCTCGTTACTGATGCGAGTCTGAAAGCTTTCCTCTTCTGAATTGACGCTGTCGGATTCGCAAGAATCGTCAATCTTGCTTATTAGTCTGACTTTTTCTTCATAGTAGTGACAATCTTCATTGTATTGCCTGATTCTTGTTTCCTCCAGCAATTGCCTTTGTTCCTCTAGAGCTTTCAACAATTCTCTCGCCTTTGAGCGTGAAGCTTTTGTTTTCGTCTTAGACACGTGTGATTTGGGTCCCTTATGACTTTTATCTTCAATTGCATAGCTTGCAATGCATTCTTTATCTTTTCTAGGGATTCTGCCGTCATATTGTTTTTCACACTGCATACACATAAATGAGGAATTTACTATGTCTTGAGTAACATTCACACAGCCATAACGGTACCAAGTGTCGCATTTATCGCATTGTACCATATCCATGGTGTCTACTTCATCACAAAGTCCACAGTTAAATTCCATAATGTCCTCTTTTGCCGACATTCTTCGATACAATATTGAGTACAATGATCAAATGGCGTTTAGTTTCGTGTTCTTGGGTGTAGACACAAATAAAAATTTGTAAGATGGTGATTTGTAAACTCTCGGGCTACCCTATAGGAATCACTATTTTAAATCTGTGAATAAACCTGCATTAATTCTCGTGGAATTTATTTGTAGGTAAAAATTACAAATTTTTAATGCAGCAATTATGATTCCCACACATATATTGAGTATTATTTACCCTTTTGAGAGCGTTAATGGTTTTCAAAATTTTTAATCTGACTTTTCTCTCCTGTCGCCCCTCGTTTCCCCAACAACGCCTAATTCTGATGCATACAGTACTTGATACATATTATTATACTAAATTAAAACATGCTAAAGAATTGACAATAATTAATTATAAACTTTAACGTCATCTAAACGTATAACAAATTAACAGAAATACATTAGTTTTTCGATGTTTTACAGAGGGTATATGTTTTCTTTAGTGAACGCTTACCTGACTAGCGGGAATTAAATTATTAACGTTATTATTAACGTTGAGGTACAGGATAATTTTTCCAAAAAAAAATCCTTAACATTAAAAAAATTGTGTCCAACAAGATGGTCATCCCGTAATGATTCTTTAATTGTTTTAAAAATTAACTTCAAATCTATTATGAAATGCTTGACCAAAATTATATTACAAGTTTCCAGAAACTTGTAGTAGATGAAGCTCTATCCATTAGGAATAACCTTGATAGATTTGATTTCGTACTTGCCCTAACCCTTGAAAGCAAATTGCTTGAAATTACAAACATTGTATTAAAATGTGTGCAAAACTCCACAAAGCATGGCTCTCGGTAAGCCGTGCATATGATAAATTAAAATTTTTAAGAGCCAAATTTTCTGCTCTTGTGGAAGATGCAACACAGTTAGCGCAGTCTTGGGGTATATCCTGTAAAACTAAGGAAAAGCGTAAGCGAACTGTAAAACTTTTTTTTTATTAATTGGCTTCAGATTACAGAATCGATGATCCCCTGAAATCTTTTAAAGTGAAAGTGTTTAATGCTTTTTGATGTTATAATAAATCAACTGCAAATGAGATTTACAAGTTTGAAAACCGTTATAGAAAACTTTTCACTTTTATCACCACAAAAGGGAAAGACCTAACAAACTAAGGATTAAAAGCAAAGTCAATTGCTCTTGCGAACAAGTATACAAGAGACATCCGAAAATTGAGTGAATCAGGTCATATCTGTTAGAACTCTCCTTAAAAATGAAATAAGCCAGAAGAAAAGTGTTAAAGAAATTGCAAGTTTATTACTTGATGAAAATTCTTATCTTATGAGCTGTTTCCCTGATCTTCCGACTGCTTTAGAACTACACCTGACGTTACCCGTAACCACACCTACAGCTGAAAAAGTTTCTCCAAGTTAAAACCTATAAAGTCTTATTTAAGAAGCGTATTGACCCAAATGCGTCTAAGCAGTCTGTCAATTTTAATTATTGAACATGAAGCAGCTCTTAAAGTAGACATAAGTGAAGTAGTGGAAAAGTAAATACTCTCTGTATGTTTGTTGTGGTCATGGATCGAAAAGTATATAAACATGATTTTAAAAACTATGAGTGGTTTAATAGTGGAAAAGTTTTTAATTAAGAAAAAACGCAGATTAGTAGATTAGAATACATTTAATTTAATTTTAGAAGTAAAAGTATTCATTTGGCAGTATAGCATTGAAACTGGACTTTCTAATTTTGTTTTTTATGCCTAATATTAAGCATTTTTTCTATAAGTTTGTGTTTTCCGGAGAACCCGTGTGTTATAAAAGTTATTGAGCAAAACAATACTTGTTTTGTTATGTTTTATTCTACTTCTATTAGAGACTTCAGCCTAGAGAATGACATGATTTAGATAAAATAATTTAGACTAGGTAAGTATGGTAGTGGTGTCATACTATTTAATGGTATCACAATTGGCAAATGGTTTTCTATCATTGAATTCGTTCTTGCATAGAAATAAATTCATAGTTCTATAAAAATAATTATAATGATTAACGGCTGGAAACGAATTATTTAAACATGGCATGGGTCGTTCTTATATTTATAAAGGGGGCCCCCTCAAATATTTTGCGGGTGGGCCCCCAAGTTGTTAGCGCCGCCACTGATAGTATGTTCTTAGGTTAGTAAAATTTTCAAACTTACGCGAATAAAATACAGTATGTTTTCCATATGGTATTAAATACAGTAAATAAATAATTCTACTTACCTTTTTCAGATTAAAGTGAATGACGTTAAAAAATATTCGCGTTTTAGTTATGTAAAAACCGATAACTTCACTGATTTGACGTATGTTGTCTGTCTCAGGCGTTTTATATACCTAAATTGAGTTATTCTAATTATTCTTACGTTCACCTAATTAAACAAGGTTTTTAAATTGTAATCAGAGAAGTCTAGCTGTTGTAATTACTTCATAAATACATTTAAATGGGTTTTCTAATTACCAGAGTATTTTTTTACAGAATGCAAAGATTTCATATTGTTTAGAAAAATCTCGCAACACTCCAAAAGTATTTACAAAGCTAGATGTTACTAAAAATTCATCTACTATTGAGAGGGATAAAAGGTCTGGCTTAGATTTCAGTCCAACCATAATAGTGACAAAACAGACAAGATATTTTGCATACAATTTGTTCTCAATCGATAAATAAAACTTTCTGAAATGATAATAGTTAATGAATTAGGATCCTATGCGCTAAATGGTTTATAGCGCAAAATTCCTCAATTAAAATATGCTACTTTCAAAATCCGAGGTTTTCTACATTATACTTAGAGTTTTAGAAATACACAAAACTACTTTTGCAATAGATAACAATGTCTGCAAATGTAGCTAAAAGAGAATTATATTGAAACATCTAAATTTTTGTGCAGATTGATCACCCACTGACTATAACCACTAGTAAAATTAGTTCATTTGCAATTATTTTCACAATGTCTGTATGTTAGATAATTCTAAATTTGTGTACTGGAGTTTTTTCGCCATTTTCATTTGCAAATGTTTAAGCAAAGACTTCGTAAATTACATTCTTTGGCTTTTTTCATAAATTGTTATCATAACTTAGAAGTGAAGGACAACACGGGTAGAAACTACAAGCTATTTTATTTTATTAGCCTAGGGTTACGTACAGTTCCAATTTAATACTGGGGAAATTCTCTTCTTATTCTTCTGGCACAATCTTAGATAGGCCAACTTTTTTTTTAAATTCTGAAAGTGGTGTTGGTTTTAAAAAAATCAAAGAAGATAATGACATAAAAATCAAAATTGTGAATTTAATTTTGAACATTTCGGAATTTGTTTATAGCTGAATTAAATAAAATATTGTTGTAATTTTTATACCATCATTTTCAGAATGTTTTCTTGTTATAAAGTGCACGAAAAAGTAAATTGTTTTGTTGAATTTTCCTATCTATGATTGTGCCAGAAGTATTTTCCATAAGCGCAGTGTGGATTTAAACTAGTCGGTATGCGGGAACATTCTGAACAGTTCACCAAGTTTTACGAAGACTATTTTTATGAAAGTGGGTGTAACACAGTTAGACGTGACTGCAACAAGGATTTTCTGCATCTGTCAATGTAAAAGGAAGAACGATGATCATCGGTAAGTGGCATCAAACCAGAGCAATAAAGTGTTAAAGCTCATTGGATGGGAAATCTAACAGATAGCTGCCATACTATTCAACTCCACATGAACTAATATTTAGTGTACGGCTATTATTTGCTTTTGTTAGATATGCACAACAGCAATCTCAATATGAATTGGATTTTATAGTTTTAATAATTAGTAAATAACTTTATAAAGCGTTATTTAGGCTTTATTGTTATTTTAAAATAAAAACCTTGAAGGTACTTAGGTATATATTAAAATTATGGACTTGCCAATGCTTGTTTAATGGTTTATAAAAGATTTTCCTAGCAACTCACCACACTTAGGGATGCCCCAGAGGGTCTTATTTGATCAGTATCTTAGACCACTAAAAATTTCTCATTATTTTAATTTGCATCCAGAAATAAAGTCCTGGTAGGATGTGTACTAATTAATTCAACAATATTTGCAGACCTGAGTCTGAATAAAAGGGAGCATCTCCCACCCCTTTACGTTAATTAAACAGGTTAGTCTAATTGAGCTCAAAGACAGACCCAAATTTTCATCATAATCAAAACATAAACTGCTAAATACTCCTTTCTACTTATACAAGAAAATTTCACCTTAAAATTAAAAATTTGTTGTTTATACAAATTCACTACTGTCCATTTTTATCAAACAAATTATAAAGGTATCCAACACCCACCAAAACTTCAAAGATCGAACAAAATTGTATAATTTACCTGAAGGTTACTGCACTCGTGGCTTCAATGTACATCGTCCTTGCTAATTTCACCATTCCAACTGGGTTATGTTTACGTCCTCAGATTCTGACCGCTTTTAAAATTTTTCTACACCACCATTCATCTAAAATTGTTTCAGGGCTTCTCAGGAACTCATCTATGTATATCTAAATCTTGTTTTGTGGATCCAATCACGTTTACAAATACCACTTGATTACTCACTCCCGAAAAATAGCAAAACAATTCATAATTCGTTCACGCTATACAAAGCTGCATACTTAAATGTATTTATTTATCGCTACTAATTTAGATAATTGGTACAGTAATACCCGGAAATATAACTAGACTTTATTACCTTATCTATCATTTTTAAGTGCACTAATGCATAATAACTTGTATCGTAGCACGTATTCTGCTTGCAGTATCGTATAACGTCAAAAAATAAAGAGAGAAAACTGTTTAAAGTATTCAATAAAATCAAAAATCTAAGAAAGCAAAACTGTTTAAAGTATCGAATAATCAAAAAATATAAGAGAGAGAAACTCCTATAAACACGGGTTTATATAATAGCGCGCTCGCACGTCGAATTTGTTCCTCAACGGACAATTTTTAGAATTTCGCATTCTCTTTTCCCTTTTCGACAGTCCGGCACAGCGATTCTACTAAATTTTTGCACTCATGCCAGTTAAATCTAAGAAATTTTCACACGGCTCGCAACGCGTCTGCGAACAACTAATTAAATTTTATATAGAAATTGTTGTTTCCACCTCTTATATCTGCATCTTATTTTCACCAATCGTAAACCTCGTGACGTTGCTCAAATCCCGCCTTTTATTATTCGTGTCTCTGCCTTGCGCGTTTTATCCGTCTCTTTCTACCCTGGTCTGAGTGGTGCAAATCGATATTCTTTACTATCGGTTATTTGAATCCACGTGGATTCTTAATTGAGTTAAATAACCCCTCAACTAGCCTTCCCGTTAATATAAGCTACGGTTTATCCGACCGTCTGCAATATACGCAGAATTTTCATGTTTATCCAAACAAATTAAACAGAACGTGATATTTAAAAATACGCAGGTGTTCAATCGTAATACTTCTACGATTTGGATATTCCACGTATTTTAACCTTCTTGATATATTTGTATGCTAGCAACGCGTCTCATATTTAGTATTATTGGGTTCATAAAAGCTTTTATGCATATTATACTTTAATTATCGTTCAATTAACTCCAATTAAAATAATAATGAATGGCATTGACTTCTACCCTATAATTTTTAGCGAATACTAATTAAATATTAATTATTATCTGTACACTTTGTTTAATACCCGTTACTTAAAAATAGAATTAATTAATATAAATTTCGCACGTAATTTCTCGCTAGTTTTAGCACTTGGAACAATTAAATTACATACAAGTTGAGCATTTTAATTCTGCTTCTTTTTATAGAAAGCGTCTAGTGAATAATTTAAATCCCTTATTTTTAATGAAACAAATAAATTTTTATGCTCCACGGTTTTAATAACGCGTATTATCTAATAAAGTTCTATACAAACCCTACATTCTAATTGAATGATTTAAATCTTCACAGTAGGCCTTTAATTACGCGTACTTTTTACCAAAGCTTTCTTATACACGGTGATTAAAATTATTTGATGTCGTTAATTAATTTTCTACCCTGGTCTAAATTTGAGTAATATATATATACGTCTAGATCATTTTTCTATCTTCAGAAACCACGACTTAATCGACTTTACGCCTAGTTATCAATTGTTTTTTTTTTGGTTCTTCGTTTGATGCGATTCATTGGTACAATAGCTTGAAGTACTTTAATTTTTCTTCTATCCAGCATTTTTGTTGTTCCCTGGCTTACTTTGAGGCTTGAAACTTTTGTCTTATTTTGGCTTGTACTGTTGGTTTTCTTCCTCGGTTCCTTTCTTTGTTTTTGGGTTCTCTGAAGAAAACCAATCGTCTCTTGAAGTTGAAAACTGTCTTGTTTCTTTCCTGAAGAAGCAGCCGTCCTTTGACGACTTTGGCAGTGTTGACAACGTTCTACCTTTGCTTTCGTTCAGTGCTATTACTTTCCTATCTTTCACTGTGGTTTTTTTCAATTTTGGCTTTATCCGGTACCTTAGTTCTTTGAGCCGGATGAAAATCCTTTTTTTTATTTTTGAGTGTTTCCTGTAGTTGTCTTAAGCGATTTTTCTTTTGGTTTATCCTGTTATTGTATATTGGTCTCTTTCGAGCCGGATATCAGTTGATTTTGTTGGGTTTTTACTTTTCTTTAAGTTTTCCCAAACGAGTTTTTTTTGTTTTTGCTTTTGTTAGTACCGTACTGCCTGCTTTGTTGCTTTTGTTTTCCTACCCCGACCTTTTAATTTTGCTGGAGGGATTTGTTACGTCCGTCTTCCGGCGGTGTACTAAATCTTACGCCTTTTGGTTTCATTACTCATTCGCATAGATTCTGTTGTTGATTCTCATACCCCATCCTGTATATTTTACCTTCCTACAATAAGTACGCTTTATTATAATTTTATTTAAACCCATTTGCTGCGAAATAGAAAGTTTCCTCTACAAATTAAATAGTCCCTATGCGTTTAATTACTTCTTATACTACTCCAACCTAAAGACTTGTTGAAATAATAGATCATACTTTACTGATAAAGCTTGTGCCGAGTTTCTAATCACACTTGTATGTTTTATAACGTTGGAATTGAATTTTGAATTCTTGCTATTAAACGAGTTCAATTTAATTCTGCAGCTAGTGCTTTGATATATTTGCTGGATTGATTATCTTATTGCTCCATTTGTTGTTGATAAAAAGTGGATATCTTGGGTGCATCGCTCTTTAACGTAGGCCTAATGATTTTCCAACGTTAGGCCAAATTGCTTTGTATGAATGACCAGACTATTCTTTGCCGTAGACCACTGCTCTGGAATGTAGATCACTGTTGCAATTCGGGTAGCAGCCTGGATGTTACTGATCACCGTGACGTTGCTGTATTGATCCACCTCCAATGGCGTATAGGATATGTATCCCGACACATAGAAGTATGTGACTTGTTTTCTTTTTTCTACATACCAAGTGATAAACCCAACTCACATTGACGTACGAACAAAACACGTCTTTTTTTTAAAACCCACTTTGGAATTAACTGCGCTAGTGTTCCTTATTATGCTAAAATTCTTACTAACGATTCTTTTTTTAATTCAATATTTTATTTTACTTAATACACTCGCTTATATGATAGTTTCAGCATTTTTTTTATTAGATGTATTACACGTTAGAGAAATTATACTAGTCACTCTGGATAATGTAATATTTACGAAAATGTCGGCATTCAATGATCCAGTTAGTGTCAAGCTACCGCTGTCGACATGATTTATGAGTATCGTTAAAGCGTCTTCGATCGTTTTCTAAAGTATGAAGTTAATGTCTTGTTTCCTCCTTTCATATTCTAATACGTAAGACCATTAAACTCGCTTATCTTATCTCGGTTTTACTTTATGTCATTTTAATAGCCGCCCTCTTAGAATCAGGGCATCATCTATTGGCTTTTAAAACAATTCTAATAAAATGACGTATTCGAAATTTCTAGAATTAAATTGTTTTGTTTGAAACTCATAAAGTGTTATTTTAACGAGAATTATTATTTTATTTGTGGTTTTAAACAATCGATACACGAAAGTTTATTTTTGCCTTACAAGTGCTTATCACTCACACTATTTTATGCAATAAGACTTGTTCTAGCGAATATTTTACACTCAGAAGTACGCTTTGCTTTTATGGTAATGAAATAAATGGCTTTGTATCTATATCTTAAAATTAACTTGCATTCCAATAAAATTAGTATTTTTAAAAACCTACGCAATTCTTTTTCAGTTTGCAGAATTGTCTATACACTAAAATATACTTTTTATATTAGACTACATTCAAAAAAACGAATCTTACTTTGGGATGCCTTCTGTTTTAAAGCAATTTTAGAAAGCGGTTGCTATTTCAGAAAAATTTAGAACACGAACTCTATTTTAGAGGAACTTAGAAGCTCGAACCTTTTTTTAGGTTTCTTAAGGAGTAGTTTAGAGGAAATTTTAACAAAAATGCTTTGTTTATTGAAACTTTAGAAACGAACCCCGCATTAAAAAATTTTATAGGCCAATCTTATCCTAGAGTGACTTTAAAGACCGGGTTAAAAGTGCCCTTAATGATGAAACTTGTTTCAGAGAAACGTTTAAAGGAAACTTTGTGTTAGAGGTATTTTAATGGACAATTTATAGGAAGAAGCGTATTTTACAGGAACCTTTAAAGATAATCTTTGTTTGAGATAAACTTCGAAAGACGAATCCTATTTTAGCAAACCATTCAAGACGAGAAACTGTAAAACACGAACTTTGTTTTAGAAGATCTTTAAACCTTGTTTTAGTGGACCCTTAAAAATGAGTTTCAAGGAGATTTGAACTCTAAAGACGAACTTTAATCTAGAGGTATCTTAAAGGAATGACCTTGGTTAACAGGAACTTGAGCAGGCGAACCCTATTCTAAAGCAATTTGATAAAGAAATCTGTTTTAGAAGAACTTTAAAAGCAAACATTCCTTTAGAGGATTTTAAAAGACGAATTGTAAAAAAGCTTTAAGTTAAACTTAAAGAAATATTTAAAAACGAACTTTATCGTACACCTACTTTAAAAACAAACTTTTCTCTAGAAAAATTTTGAAAAATGAACCTAATCTTAGAGGAACATTGATGGACTCGAAGGAATTCCTACAGACGAATTTTAGTTTACAATGATCTTAAAAGACGAACTTTTTTTTGACAGGGTTATTTTAAAGAAACTTGAAAACGCAAAATTTATTTTAGAGGAACTTCAGAAAACAAACGTTTCGCTAGAGAAACCATAAAATACAAACCTGGTATAAAAAGTACTTCAAATATGATTTCCGCTTCAGAGGAGCTTTAAAATAAACCATCTTCTATAAAACTTTAAAAACAAACTCCGCTTTAGAAAAACTTTAAAGGAAACCATTGTAGAGGAACTTTATATAAAAAGTTTCAGTAGCGTTTTATAACCCTTGCTTTAGGAACTATAAAGAGAGTTTTAGTTAAATAAAGAATGTTAGCAAATAAACTGTGTTTTACAGCAACTTTAAAACAATAATCTTGTTTTAAAGTAGCTTTAATTGAAGAACTCTGCTTTACAGAAACTATAGGTGACTAGCTTTGTTTTAGAGGACCTTAATAGGACCTCTGTTTTAAAGGAGATTTAAAAACCCAATCCCCTTTTAATAAATTTTATCTTTATTCGATAGATTTCTAAAAGATAAACTTTGTTTATAGCAACTTTAAACGCCAAATCCAAATTTTAGAAGTAACCTTTCTTTAAACGAAATTTGAAAAGCGAATCCTGTTTTAATCGAATGGTAATGAGCAAATCATGTTCTAGAAAAACACTAAAAAGCGATGAACCTCAACACACGAGCTTATTTTAGAGGATCTTTAAGCAAAACTTTTTTGGAGAAGCTTTTAAGCAGAAATTTTGTTATAGAACTTATAAAGGCAAATAAACTTTAACAAACGAATCACGTTTTTGTAAGAACGTTAAACCAACATTTTAAAGGAATTTTATAAGACGAACCTTACTTTTCAGGCATTTTGAAATACAAACTTCGTGCTGGAGGAGCTCCAAAGAAACGTGTTTCACAGAAACGATCTTTGCATCAGATATGTTTCAAAAGACGAATTCTGTTTCGGAGAGACTTCACGGACGAATTCGTTTTAAAGAAGTTTCAAAACAAAATTTTTATCTTAAAAGAACTAAAATGTAAAATCGCTTTAGAGAAATTTTAAAGCACGCCCTTTATTTTAGAGGAGCTTTATGGATGCGTCTTAAAGTCACTACAAGAAAAACTTTCGTTTATAGGGACTTTAAAAGACGCATCTTGTTTAGAAGAAATTTAAAAAACGAACTCTATTTTAAACAAACTAAAATGCGAATGTTGTTTAAGGAGATTTTGTAAAACGAGTTTTGGAAGAGCTTGAAAAGGTGAAACTTGTTTCATGGAAACGTATAATGCCGGCATCAAAAATTAAAAGATTATTTGAAAATAATTAGCCGTCAGAACTCTGCGTAAAAATCATTGTACTTTTTGGAACTCGTGGAGAACTATTGATTGACGCCGCAAGAACGCGAGAAATCATCAACAGAACATTTTATCACCAAATGTCCTGCTAGCATCAAAAGTTAAAATATTGTTTAATAATGGTTAGCACTCAGAACTAAGCCTAAAATGATTGTGCTTATTGCAGCTCAATAGAAAACTATTGATTTACTTCGATAAAGCGCGAAAAATTATCAGTAGGACGCTTTCTCACCAAATGTCTTGCTGGTGTCAAAATTTAAAAAATTATTTAACAATAGTTAGCGGTCGGAACTCTGTGCAAAAATGATTGTACTTATCAGAACTCATCGAGAACTATTGATTCACGACGCAACAGCTCGAGAAATTATCAGCATAACACTTTCTCGCCAAATGTCCTGTTGACATCAAAAGTTAAAAAATTTTTAATAACAGTTAGCCACCGAACCCTGTTTAAAAATGATAGCACATATTGGAACACATCGAGAACTATCGATTCAAGTTGCAAAAACGCGAGAAGCCATCAGCAAGACACTTCTTCACCAAGTAAAGGGCTATGTACAATATAGTTGTTTATATAAATAACGTAATCGTTGTAATTTTTTATTTTAGTTGTGTACAGAGATGGAACTCGAGTAGAATTAAGACAGAAATCGTGCTAAATACTGTTATATTTATTGTTGTTTTTTCTAGTTTATTGAGGGAGGTGTGCTAGATTTGCGAAGGTAGTAGAACATATTTTGACTTTAATCTTTTGGTATTAAGAGTGCGGAACCCTTTTTGTTTTCTATTAGGAACTCCAGAACTATGAAAAGTGCTACCAGAACTATAATTGCATAGCTAAAGACAAAAACCCCACTAGATATATAGATATAGATGTAAAGAAACTTCTTGAAGAAATACTGTTTTCAAAAAATCTTGGAACAACTACAGTTCATTTACATTTCCAATGCTCCACCTGTAGGTACTACATTGGCCAGGAGGCGAGTTTTTTGTTGCCTGGAAATTTAGAATTTTGCCGAACCCTTGCCGTTCCAGGCAAGGTAGGGATCTTTAACGTGCGTGACAACACTTACACACGGGACCTCCATTTAACCTCTCATCCGAACGAGGGCGTAATTTTTGTGAAAAATGCTCACCTGCCATTTTTCGAGCAGTCGGCCGTGTCGGGATTTGAACCCGGTACCTTGGAATCCGCAGTCTTACGCTTACTACATTGATCCACGGCGACGCCCAACAACAACTACAGCAGTCGATATATTTTCCGCTTTTCAAACATCTATAGAAGCTAATGACCTTCCCTGGGAGAGAGTTATTGGAATATGTACTGATAGAGCTCAAGCGATGACAGAATGCCGATGAGGATTTATTAAATTGGCTAAGAAAAAGAACCATTAAATAATTGGATCTCATTGTATCATCCACAGACAAGCTTTGGCTTGCCAGACTCTCCCTGAATCACTCAACATTGCTTTGAACTTAACAGTTAAAGTAGTTAATCATGTCAAATCCAGTGCTTTGAACACCAGACTTTTCGAGTGTTGTGTCAAGAACCGAACAGTGATCAAGAAACACTTCGCTTTCACACGAAAGTTCGTTGATTGTCCAAAGGTAATATGCTTGCAAGATTGTTCAACTTAAAATCGGAAGTTGAAATTTTTTTGATGAGTCCAAATGAAGAACTGTACAAGAAATTTACAGATGACAAATTTATCTTCTACCTGGCATATTTGTCAAACTTTTTCGAAGCAATAAATCTTCTGATCCTAAAGCTATAAGGTCAGAAAGGTACTTTGAAGGACTATGATTTAATTAAGAGTTTTGCCGAGAAGATGGCTCTTTGGCAACGCTGTTTTCAGAATTCGGAGCCGAACTTTTCTTCCTTTCCAAAATTAAACAATCTCCTCGATGATACCCAAAGTTTTCCAAAAGACCTGATAAATGAAATGAAGAAGCTCATATATGAGCATTTAGAACAAAATCGGAGTCTATTTCCCAGATATAAACTCAGAAAACTGGGAATTCAAGTTAACAAGAAACCCCTTTACAATCAATGTTGATAAACCTACTGATCATATTCAAGAACAAACAATTGACTTGCAATGCGATTCCAAAGCTAAAGTGGATTTTCGAAACATGGATCCCGAAGACTTCTGGCTCCTATATCTTCCGGTTTACCCAGAAGTAGCAATGGAAGCAGCCAAGTTGCTTGTACAATTTTTATCAACTTATCTATGCGAGTCAGGATTTTCAGCCTTGGCTAATATAAAATCTAGATATCGAGCCAGACTAGATGTGGAAAGTGACCTGCGGCGTTCTTTGTCAAAATTGCAACCAAACATACAAAAAATAGTTGACGAGAAACAGTGCCAGCTCTCATACTAGTACTACAAAAGTAACGGACATTTTGAACGTTACATTATTGACGTTTTGTTGTAATTTTTTCGATGATTTGTATAATTAAAATTTTTTTGAATAAATATGATTTTATATTTCTTACCAAAGTATGTCTAGCTTAAGTTCAAAGTCATTTTACTCAAACATAATGTAATTAAAATTATCATTTACAAGTCAAAATTAACTTATTTCATAAATGGGGGGTGACCTCACACCAAAGTATGAACGAACTTGTCATTAGAATGTAGCATATTTGATAATTGGGAATTTTGTTACTAGAAGAACAATCCTCTTTCACGTAATTAATTACATGTATACATTCTACTTAACAAATTGGTGTCTGGGAATTTTTCATATCAGTAATAATAGCCATCACCTATATTTAAAAATTGCATTTGAGAAAGCGGATATGGAAAAACCTTGATAGATTGATATCGGATTATCCTAGCAGAAAATACCCAAAAGAGTATTATTAGGATGTATTGTTGCTTATCCTACAATATTAGAAATAATTTATTTAGTTTGTAAGTTTTAATAGTTTGACTTTACATTAAATGGTTTCATATTTGAAAATGGTTGTTTAGCCGAAACGCGTCATATGAAAAATAAAAATTAAAAAGCAAGAAAAAAGTGTTTATTTTACATGTAGAAAACATTCAAATTAATTATTAATGACCAGTTCCAAGAAAAATTTTGCAAGAAATAATATAAATGGTCAAGAAAATATAAAAGTTATTGTATATATATATATATATATATATATATATATATATATATATATGCCAATTACATGAGATGTATCTGTAAATACACATTGTATTTACCTATACAAATCGAACTGGTATTTGCATAGCCATTACAAAACAATTACTTGATCATCAAGTAATTGTTTTGTAATGGCTATGCAAATACCAGTTCGATTTGTATAGGTAAATACAATATGTATTTACAGATACTCTCATGTAATTGGTTTAATTGTAACTGCAGATTGCAGAGAAAGTTTTGCTTTTATATATATATATATATATATATATATATATATATATATATATAGTATATATGTTATGTAGTATAACGACCTCGCTGATTTGAATATATTGAATGATATTAGCAGGTTGTAGGTCAGCTGGTTATTCAAACGTACTCTTTATTATATTTTAAGCTTTCGGTTTATTTCAAACCTTTATCAAAAAAACTACAAAAACGTCATTATGGGCATCAAGTAATATACAATAGGTACTTACTAAATTGAGATTGAATGCACATCAATATCATTGAACTATATAAAACTTAAAGTATACATCGAATTTTAAAATTGAACAATAAAACATTTAAAACTGTGAACTATAAACTATTTACCTTGTGAACATGTAAACTGTAAATAACCTTAAACGATAATTCCTTTATAATTTTGACAATACCTGATCATCTTGTTATCAGGTCATTTGTATTTTAAACCTGTCTTGATGGAGTGTGGGTGTGTTGAATGCGCATGAATGTGTGTGGGTACGTGTGAATGTGTGTGTGTGTGTGTGTTTGTGAGTGCGCGCCCACGTACGTGTTCCTGTGTTATACTAGTGGTTTAATTAAGTTAGTTTTAGGTTTGAAATTAAGTCGATACGTGTATATACAACTTAGTTGAGCTATATCTGTCCTTTTATTCATGGTATTCGTGTTTTTAAATATGTGACACATTCCAAAAATTCTCTTTTTGATCGTTTACCTTCCATTTGTAGTATTTTAGGGTTATCCCAGTCTATCTTATGTTTGCTGTTATTTGCGTGCATTGGGTTTAATCCGCATGTCGCTTTTGTGTTGTGTGATACGTTGCTTTAAATATTGAGAGCTTTGACCAATGTATTTTAAATTGCAGTCTAAACATGTAATTTTATAAATGACATTTCTTTGTTGTAATGGTGGTGTTTTATCTTTTAATTTTGAAAAAAGGGCATTTAAAGTCCAAACGTTCTTTTTTGCAATTTTTATGTTGTATTTTTTTGTTACATTTTCTAATTTTGGGGTTAAATTTTCAATATATGGAGTTGTTGCGTATTTCTGGATATCTACAACGTGATCAACATAGTTGTTTGGGGGTACATTAGAAAGATAATTGTTCAAAGGAGCTTCGTGGTTATATAAAAGATTCTTTATTAATTTTGGCGGGTAGTTGTTGTTTTTTAGGATAATAAATAATTTGTCTAAATTCTTCTGAAATAATGTTTGATGACATATTCTGTTTATTCTGCTTCTTAAGCTCAGAATAAAATTTACTTTTATCTTGTAAGGATGGTATGAAAGGTAATTCAAGTATCTACCCGAGTTAGTAGGCTTCTGATACCAGTCTAAGATTACAGTGTTGTCATTGTTTCGAATCAATAGAGTGTCTAGAAATGGTACCGATCTATCCTTTTCTATTTCTACCGTAAATTTAATATTATCGTCATAACTATTAAAAATTCGAACAGTTTCGTCAATTTCGTTTATGGGTACTGATGTTATGATTTCATCTGCAAATTTTTTTATAAATTGCATTTTAAAGTTTAGTTTAGGGATGACTTCGTCTAATAAACCATCCATGACCATATCCGCCAGTATGGGACTTAAATTCGAGCCCATTGGACAGCCGAATGTCTGTAGAAAGAATTCATTATTGTAGCTAAAATAACTAGTATCAAAAATCAACTCTATCATTTCAATAAAAACGGATTTTGGAATATTACAAGTATTGGTAATTCTAGGCCATATTTTTTTGATATTTTTTAGAACTAGAGATTTGGAAATATTAGTGAAAAGGGAGACTGCATCAAGACTTATTATTATAATATCATTAGGTAGGTGTGCATCCTTTATGAAGGACAACATAAATACCCCGGGAGCCCCAAGACCAGTCAGCCAGTCTGAGTATTACAGCTTTAGCATTGTTGTTTACCTAGGCTACTCGCTATAATATTAGTTCAATTAATATTTTATTTTCGACTTAGAACAATTCATACCTAGTTGTCAAAATTTCATATTAATTTCTGTTTAAGTAAATAAATATTGTTACGAAGAATTGGAAGTAGTTTTTAAAAACACCGCTCCCAAGGCCCGAAACGTAACTCGCGTTTAAATTCAAGTGTATGCGTACGACTAAAAACATTGCCAATGATAATTAAACAGACGTTAGATATAAGATGAATATTAAATCCTCATTGTCAAGGCTTGTTTTTCTGATATAATAATGTGTTTAGAATTTTTTCTGCTAGGATAATCCGATATCAATCTATCAAGGTTTTTCCATATCCGCTTTCTCAAATGCAATTTTTAAATATAGGTGATGGCTATTATTACTGATATGAAAAATTCCCAGACACCAATTTGTTAAGTAGAATGTATACATGTAATTAATTACGTGAAAGAGGATTGTTTTTCTAGTAACAAAATTCCCAATTATCAAATATGTTACATTCTAATGACGAGTTTGTTCATACTTTGGTGTGAGGTCACCCTCCCTATTTATGAAATAAGTTAATTTAGACTTGTATATGATAATTTCAATTACATTATGTTTGAGTAAAATGACTTTGAACTTAGGCTAGACATACTTTGGTAAGAAATATAAAATCATATTTATTCAAAAAAATTTTAATTATACAAATCATCGAAAAAATTACAACAAAACGTCAATAATGTAACGTTCAAAATGTCCGTTACTTTTGTAGTACTAGTATGAGAGCTGGCACTGTTTCACGTCAACTATTTTTTGTATGTTTGGTTGCAATTTTGACAAAGAACGCCGCAGGTCACTTTCCACATCTAGTCTGGCTCGATATCTAGATTTTATATTAGCCAAGGCTGAAAATCCTGACTCGCATAGATAAGTTGATAAAAATTGTACAAGCAACTTGGCTGCTTCCATTGCTACTTCTGGGTAAACCGGAAGATATAGGAGCCAGAAGTCTTCGGGATCCATGTTTCGAAAATCCACTTTAGCTTTGGAATCGCATTGCAAGTCAATTGTTTGTTCTTGAATATGATCAGTAGATTTATCAACATTGATTGTAAAGGGGTTTCTTGTTAACTTGAATTCCCAGTTTTCTGAGTTTATATCTGGGAAATAGACTCCGATTTTGTTCTAAATGCTCATATATGAGCTTCTTCATTTCATTTATCAGGTCTTTTGGAAAACTTTGGGTATCATCGAGGAGATTGTTTAATTTTGGAAAGGAAGAAAAGTTCGGCTCCGAATTCTGAAAACAGCGTTGCCAAAGAGCCATCTTCTCGGCAAAACTCTTAATTAAATCATAGTCCTTCAAAGTACCTTTCTGACCTTATAGCTTTAGGATCAGAAGATTTATTGCTTCGAAAAAGTTTGACAAATATGCCAGGTAGAAGATAAATTTGTCATCTGTAAATTTCTTGTACAGTTCTTCATTTGGACTCATCAAAAAAATTTCAACTTCCGATTTTAAGTTGAACAATCTTGCAAGCATATTACCTTTGGACAATCAACGAACTTTCGTGTGAAAGCGAAGTGTTTCTTGATCACTGTTCGGTTCTTGACACAACACTCGAAAAAGTCTGGTGTTCAAAGCACTGGATTTGACATGATTAACTACTTTAACTGTTAAGTTCAAAGCAATGTTGAGTGATTCAGGGAGAGTCTGGCAAGCCAAAGCTTGTCTGTGGATGATACAATGAGATCCAATTATTTAATGGTTCTTTTTCTTAGCCAATTTAATAAATTTTCATCGGCATTCTGTCATCGCTTGAGCTCTATCAGTACATATTCCAATAACTCTCTCCCAGGGAAGGTCATTAGCTTCTATAGATGTTTGAAAAGCGGAAAATATATCGACTGCTGTAGTTGTTGTTAGGCGTCGCCGTGGATCAATGTAGTAAGCGTAAGACTGCGGATTCCAAGGTACCGGGTTCAAATCCCGACACGGCCGACTGCTCGAAAAATGGCAGGTGAGCATTTTCACAAAAATTACGCCCTCGTTCGGATGAGAGGTTAAATGGAGGTCCCGTGTGTAAGTGTTGTCACGCACGTTAAAGATCCCTACCTTGCCTGGAACGGCAAGGGTTCGGCAAAATTCTAAATTTCCAGGCAACAAAAAACTCGCCTCCTGGCCAATGTAGTACCTACAGGTGGAGCATTGGAAATGTAAATGAACTGTAGTTGTTCCAAGATTTTTTGAAAACAGTATTTCTTCAAGAAGTTTCTTTACATCTATATCTATATATCTAGTGGGGTTTTTGTCTTTAGCTATGCAATTATAGTTCTGGTAGCACTTTTCATAGTTCTGGAGTTCCTAATAGAAAACAAAAGGGTTCCGCACTCTTAATACCAAAAGATTAAAGTCAAAATATGTTCTACTACCTTCGCAAATCTAGCACACCTCCCTCAATAAACTAGAAAAAACAACAATAAATATAACAGTATTTAGCACGATTTCTGTCTTAATTCTACTCGAGTTCCATCTCTGTACACAATTAAAATAAAAAATTACAACGATTACGTTATTTATATAAACAACTATATTGTACATAGCCCTTTACTTGGTGAAGAAGTGTCTTGCTGATGGCTTCTCGCGTTTTGCAACTTGAATCGATAGTTCTCGATGTGTTCCAATATGTGCTATCATTTTAAACAGGGTTCGGTGGCTAACTGTTATTAAAAATTTTTTAACTTTGATGTCAACAGGACATTTGGCGAGAAAGTGTTATGCTGATAATTTCTCGAGCTGCTGCGTCGTGAATCAATAGTTCTCGATGAGTTCTGATAAGTACAATCATTTTGCACAGAGTTCCGACCGCTAACTATTGTTAAATAATTTTTTAAATTTTGACACCAGCAAGACATTTGGTGAGAAAGCGTCCTACTGATAATTTTTCGCGCTTTATCGAAGTAAATCAATAGTTTTCTATTGAGCTGCAATAAGCACAATCATTTTAGGCTTAGTTCTGAGTGCTAACCATTATTAAACAATATTTTAACTTTTGATGCTAGCAGGACATTTGGTGATAAAATGTTCTGTTGATGATTTCTCGCGTTCTTGCGGCGTCAATCAATAGTTCTCCACGAGTTCCAAAAAGTACAATGATTTTTACGCAGAGTTCTGACGGCTAATTATTTTCAAATAATCTTTTAATTTTTGATGCCGGCATTATACGTTTCCATGAAACAAGTTTCACCTTTTCAAGCTCTTCCAAAACTCGTTTTACAAAATCTCCTTAAACGACATTCGCATTTTAGTTTGTTTAAAATAGAGTTCGTTTTTTAAATTTCTTCTAAACAAGATGCGTCTTTTAAAGTCCCTATGAACAAAAGCTTTTCTTGTAGTGGCTTTAAGACGCATCCATAAAGCTCCTCTAAAAACAAAGGGCGTGCTTTAAAATTTCTCTAAAGCGACTTTACATTTTAGTTCTTTTAAGATAAAAATTTCGTTTTAAAACTTCTTTAAAACGAATTCGTCCGTGAAGTCTCTCGGGAACAGGATTCGTCTTTTGAAACATATCTGATGCAAAGATCGTTTCTGTGAAACACGTTTCTTTGGAGCTCCTCCAGCACGAAGTTCGTATTTCAAAATGCCTTTAAAACAAGGTTTGTCTTTTAAAATTTCTTTAAAAAGTTGGTTTAACGTTCTTCCACAAACGTGATTCGTTTGTTAAAGTTTATTTGCCTTTTAAAGTTCTATGACAAATTTCTGCTTTAAAGCTCCTCCAAAAAAATTTTGTTTAAAGGTCCTTTAAAATAAGCTCGTTTGTTGAAAATTATCGCTTTTTAGTGTTACTTTAGATCATGATTTGCTCATTGCCATTCGTTTAAAATGTGATTCACTTTTTAAAGTTCGTTTAAAGAAAGGCTCTTTCTAAAATTTGAATTTGGCGTTTAAAGTTGCTATAAACAAAGTTTATCTTTTAGAAATCTATCGAATAAAGATAAAATTTATTAAAAGGGGATTGGGTTTTTAATCTCCTTTAAAACAGAGGTCCTATTAAGTTCCTCTAAAACAAAGCTAGTCACCTATAGTTTCTGTAAAGCAGAGTTCTTCAATTAAAGCTACTTTAAAACAAGATTTTAATGTTGCTATAAAACACAGTTTATCTACTAACATTCTTCTATTATTTAACTGAAATTTTTTGTTTATAGTTTCTAAAGCAAGGTTTTAAAACGCTACTGAAACTTTTTATATAAAGTTCCTCTAAAATGGTTTCCTTTTAAAGTTTTTCTAAGGCGGAGTTTGTTTTTTAAAGTTTTTGTAGAAAATGGTTTATTTTTAAAGCTCCTCTAAAGCGGAAATCATATTTGAAGTACTTTTTATACAAGGTTTGTCTTTTATAGTTTCTCTAACAAAACGTTTGTTTTCTGAAGTTCCTCTAAAACAAATTTTGTGTTTTCAAGTTCCTTTAAAATAACCTTGTCAAAAGAAAGTTCGTCTTTTAAAGTATTCGTAAAGTAAAATTCGTCTATAGGAATTTCTTAGAGTTCATTAATGTTCCTCTAAGATTAGGTTCGTTTTTCAAAATTTTTCTAGAGCAAGGTTTGTTTTTAAAGTAGGTGTACGATAAAGTTCGTCTTTAAATATTTCTTTAAGTTTAACTTAAAGCTTTTTACAATTCGTCTTTTAAAATCCTCTAAAGGAATGTTTGCTTTTAAAGTTCTTCTAAAAGAGATTTCTTTATCAAATTTCTCTAGAATAGGATTCGCCTGCTCAAGTTCCTGTTAAAAAGATTATTTCTTTAAGGTACCTCTAGATTAAGGTTCGTTTTTTAGATTTCAAATCTCCCTTGAAACTCATTTTTAAGGGTCCACTAAAACAAGGTTTAAAGATCTTCTAAAACAAAGTTCGTGTTTTACAGTTTCTCGTCTTGAATGGTTTGCTAAAATAGGATTCGTCTTTCGAAGTTTATCTCAAACAAAGATTATCTTTAAAGGTTCCTGTAAAATACGCTTCTTCCTATAACTTCTCTCCATTAAAATACCTCTAACACAAAGTCTCGTTTAAACGTTTCTCTGAAACAGGTTTCATCATTAAGGGCACTTTTAACCCGGTCTTTAAAGTCACTCTAGGATAAGATTGGCCTATAAAATTTTTTAATGCGGGGTTCGTTTCTAAAGTTTCAATAAACAAAGAATTTTTGTTAAAATTTCCTCTAAACTACTCCTTAAGAAACCTAAAAAAAGGTTCGAGCTTCGAAGTTCCTCTAAAATAGAGTTCGTGTTTTAAATTTCTCTGAAATTAGAACCGCTTTCTAAAATTGCTTTAAAACAAAAGGCATCCCAAATGTAGTCTTCAACCTGAATCGTCCTTTAAAGTTTTTGTAAAACATGGTTCTTTTTCAAAGTTTCCCACATGACTCGTCTTTTAAAATGTTTCCGCACAAGGTTTGTTTTTTGACGTTTCGATGAAACAAGTTTCATTTCTTGAAGTTTCAATAAAATTAGTCCTTAAAGGTATTTCTAAAACAAGATTAGCCTTTTAAAATTTCTATAACATGGAGTTCGCTTTATAAAAAAGATTCCTCTTACACAAAGTTCATCCTTTAAGGTTTCACTAGAGTGCTTTCTGTAAAGTCCTCAAACTAAGATGTGCTATTATAATTTCTATAAACAAAAGCTTTTTTAAAACACCCATAAAATTCGCCCTTAAAACTTCAAGACCCAGTTCGTGTTTTAAACTTCCTCTAAATCGACACTAACATGAATATATTTGTTGACTTTATATTAAGAAATGCGTTAATTTCAAACCGAACAAAATAGGCTTGGCAATAGTGCATTGTAGTACTAATAGCAAAAAACAGAATGCTGTAAAATGTAACGTTCACCCACTATATCTTTTTACACAAATTTACATTACGAATTTGATTACCTGAATTATTATTTAAACGTCATGACCTTGATTCCAAAGATCGAGTATACGAATTGACTAGTTGTAAAAGACATTACCCCAATTTTTAGAGGATAAATTAAAACAATCAATTTGTCAATATTAATTTGCTCTATAATTATCTACAAACTTTTAATTGATCATATGTGCACACACTAAATTTAAATCTTCTTCCAAATTTAACGAATAAACAATCAACAATTGAACGAAAGCCCATATTAAGTTTATTTTTTAATAAGTCATTGAAGCTCAACACAAATTGAAATGACTATGCGAATGCATTTTTGCAATTGGTATTCCTTTGTATGCAACTGCACTGTATGTAAGTAAAAAATTCGTTAGTATGCGTACGAATGTGTTTCCCTGACTTCTTTTGGCACAACCTAATTACGTAAACAACATGCACATCGTCATCGATAGTGAGGAATAACACGTAGAATTTTTAGATTATTTTTTTCTGATGCAGAATAATCACATATTTCAAACAAAAGGGTATTCATCAACATAGGACTGAACATCTTTCTATAAAAACCTTTTGTCTGTTGCACAATAATCACAATTATTGCATGCAAACGAACTTTCGTTACTATGCCACTTCATATATCTGTTAAAACTATTTCCTGTGATGCGGCATAATTACACAATTTGCATGCCAATGGACGTTTGTTAACTTGCGATTTCATATACGTTAGTAATTTATCTTTCCTTGATGCGGTATAATTATACAAATTACATGCGAAAGGACGTTCGTTAGTATGCAATTTAATATGTATTTTTAAACAATCTTTTTGTGATGCAGTATAATCACACAAATTACATGCAAAAAGACGTTGGTTAGTATGCGATTTCATATGTATTTTTAAACTACTTTTTTGTGAGCGGCATAATTATACAAATTGCATGCGAATGGACGTTCGTTAGTGTGCGACTTCATATGTATTTTTAAACTAATTTTTTGTGATGCGGCATAATTACACAAATTGCATGCGAATGGACGTTCATTAGTGTGCGACATCATATGTATCTTTAAACTATGTTTTCGTGATACGGCATAATTACACATATTGCATGCGAATGGACGTTCGTTAGTGTGCGACTTTATATGAATTTTTAAACTACCGTTTTGTGATGCGGCATAATTACACAAGTTACATGCGAATGGACGTTCTTTAGTGTGCGACTTGATATGTATTTTTAAAATATTTTTTTGTGATGCGGCATAATTACACAAACTGCATGCAAATGGACGTTCGTTAGTGTGCGACTTCAAATGTATTTTTAAATTACCTATTTGTGATGCGGCATAATTACACAAATTACATGTGAATGGACGTTCGTTAATGTGCGAGTGCATATGTATTTTTAAACTATGTTTTTGTGATGCGGCATAATTACACAACTTGCATGCGAATGGACGTTCGTTAGTGTGCGACTTCATATGTATTTTTAAACTACTTTTTTGTGATGCGGCATAATTACACAAATTGCATGCGAATGGGCGTTCGTTAGTGTGCGACTTCATATGTATTTTTAAACTACTTTTTTGTGATGCGGCATAATTACACAAATTGCATGCGAATGGACGTTCGTTAGTGTGCGACTTCAAATGCATCTTTAAACCACCTTTTCGTAATGCGGCATAATTACACATATTGCATGCGAACGGACGTTCGTTAGTGTGCGACTGTATATGTATTCTTAAACTACCTTTTTGTAATGCGGCATAATTACACAAGCAACATGCGAATGGACGTTCTTTAGTGTGCGATTTGATATGTATTTTCAAAATACTTTTTTGTGATGCGGCATAATTACACAAATTGCATGCGAATGGACGTTCGTTAGTGTGCGATTTCATATGTATTTTTAAACTACCTTTTTGTGATGCGGCATAATTACACAAATTACACGCGAATGGACGTTCGTCAGTGTGTGACCTTATATGTATTTTTAAACTACTTTTTTGTGACGCGGCATAATTACACAAGTTGCATGCGAATGGACGTTCGTTAGTGTGCGATTTCATATGTATGTTTAAACTACCTTTTTGTGATGTGGCATAATTACACAAATTACACACGAATTGACGTTCGTCAATGTGTGACTTCATATGTACTTTTAAACTACTTTTTTGTGACGCGGCATAATTACACAAGTTGCATGCGAATGGACGTTCGTTAGTGTGCGATTTCATATGTATGTTTAAACTACCTTTTTGTGATGTGGCATAATTACACAAATTACACACGAATTGACGTTCGTCAATGTGTGACTTCATATGTACTTTTAAACTACCTTTTTGTGACGCGGCATAATTACACAAGTTGCATGCGAAAGGACGATCGTAAGTGTGCGACTTCATATGCATTTTTAAATTACATCTCTGTGATGCGACATAACTACATAAATTGCATGCGAATGGACGTTCAATAGTGTGCGACTTTATATGTACTTGTAAATTGTGTTTTCTCGATGCGGTATAATTACACAAATTGCATGAGAATGGACGTTCGTCAGTGTGCAACTTCATATGTTTCTGTAGATAACATTTTTGTGATGCGGCATAATTACACAAACTGCATGGAAATGGACGTTCGTTAGTGTGCGACTTTATATGACTCTGTAAATTACATTTCCTTGATGCGGTATAATTACATAAATTGCAAGCGAATGGACGTTCGCCAGTGTGCGAAGTCATATGTCCTTGTAAATGGTCTTTTCTCAATGCGGTATAATTACATAAGTTGCATGAGAATGGACGTTCGTTAGTGTGCGACTTTATATGTATTTTTAAACTACCTTTGTGAAATGTGGTGTAATTACACAATTTGCATGCGAACGGACGTTCGTTAGTATGCGACATCAGATGTATTTTTAAATTACATTTCTGCGATGCGAAATAGTTACATAAATTGCAAGCAAATGGACGTTCGCCAGTGTGCAACGTCATATGTGTCTGTAAATGACCTTTTTTGTGATGCGGCATAATTACACAAATTGCATGGGAACGGACGATCATTAGTGTACGATCGCATATGTAATTGTAAATGATTTCTCTTTGTTGTGGTATCGTTATATAAATTACAGGCGAATGGACGTTCGTTAGTATGCTAAAACATACGTCTTTGTAAAAAAAAATTTTCAGTGATGCGGCATAATTACATAAATTGCATACAAATGGGTATGCAACTTGTTAAAGTGTTTTTCTGTGATTCGGTATAATCACACGAATTGTATAAGTGTTCACGTTCGTTAATATGACTAGAGATTAATCTAAAACATTTTTGATGCAGGATAATCACACAAATTGTATGTAGATGAACGTTGTTCAAAACACAATCGCACGGGGATTCATAACTTACTTTTACAATATGCCGAATAAGCGCACAACGTACATATGAGCAGCCTTTCGTTAGAATGTGAGTACATACGAAACTTTTTTAACGAAAGTTGCTTAATAAATTATCCTGCTATATATTTGTAAATAACGTTTTTGTTGTGAAAAAATCATGTCACTGGACAATGTTTGTAACACGACTCATTAGATCAATTATTCGTAAAGTACAATAAACACAAATTCCCGTCTATACAAATAGCGTATTCCAATAATACCCTACTTCTGAGTCGAGTTGGTTAAAGGTTCATTAAAGCATTTTTTTAAATACCAAACAACATCTTTAGTAATACAATAAACGTGTCACTTTTTGCTTCAATATTAGCAATCGATCGAGCCGCCCATTGCAGTTTCTTAAAAGAAGTAAATACCAAAGATTAATCGTGGAATTGTTTAAACTGCATTAATTTTAAATACTTTCTTCTGTGATTTTTGTGGATATTAATTTATCTTAGCGTGTTGGTAACATAATGCTTAAAACTTTAACAATATCTAACCCATTATTAACGTAGTAGCCATCTTAATAAATGTCCTTGTAGATGTTTCATGGAATAGAATGATTTATAATCTACCACATAGTTTTGAGAGTAAACGGAAGGATTTAAGTCTACAAATGCGCTAGTGAAGCGCTTGAAACTACTTTACGATTATACATACCATGTGTAATAGTTGTGTAGATCAGTCGGGCTTGACTCTCTCAAAGCCATTTTACTTATGCAGCGTTAATCTCTTGAGTTTTACCGCCTTGCCGAAATCTGTTGGAATTGCGTTTTTGTGAAGATTTAGTCTTGTGACTTAGTCATCAAGCAGTCTTCTTGTTCGTTTCTTCCTCTGCCCTCTCTAGGTGCTGCGGCTTGTATGGGAGGACTGTGGGGTGGTAATCATGGTAATAAAGGTGTTTGCAGTGGTGGAAGAGGGTGTCTATTTGTAGGTCGTTTCTAATTACCTCGTTCCTTAAGAACCAAGGTGATCTGGTTATTATTCGTTGTCTGGTTTTGGAAGGCTTCCAGTCTATGTCATTGTATCCTGAAAAGGTACTTATGCTATGCTTACGATGCGTACCTCAGGACCGGTCTTCGGTATGTCTTGTACATTCGTAGTCTAGTCTCGGTTGGCAGTTTGTTTCGTGCGATGATCCTTCCGTAGAGGTAGTCTCTAGCTTTTCTTACTTTTTGTATTGTTGTGTCTACGTATTGTTTAAATACGAGTGATGAACCCCAGGTATTTTATGGATATCCTTCCATGGCAATTGGCGTTCTTCTAGAATAGGTGGTTGATGTAGTGACGGATTGTGTTTAGAGAAGGGGATGTCCTCCGATTTTTGTGAATTTAATATGATGTTTCATCGTCTGGTAGTGTGTCTAGATGTCGTTGTATATTTTAGGATTCTTACTCCTGCCATAAAGATGGCGTCGTCGGCATAAATTATACTTATGATGTCCGCTTCGCACGGTATGTTGTAGGCTGTAGGCGTTGAAGAGTTCAGGCGTGCGGCATCCCCTTTCGATTCGCCAGTGGTGATGTGTTTCGTCCGACAGTTGATCTTCAACTCGAACTTGTAGTCGATTGTTTGTTAGGTAGCTATCTAGAAGTTGTATGAATGGTGTCGGCATCTTGTGTATAGTTGCTAATTTGTAGAGCAGTTCCTGTACCCAGACTTTGTCGAAGGCTTTTTCCATATCGATGGCTACTGCAACGGTTACTTTGGCTCTGTTGTAGATTTCGGCGATGTGGTCCGTCACTCGTATTATTTGTAATGCCGTGTTGTGCTCTGCTTTGAATCCAAGCTGGACGGGTCGGTCCTGAATATGCGGTTTCAACCTTGTCAACAGGTGTTTTTCGAATATTTTCGATATCACGCTTAGCTAGGCGATTAGTCGGTAGTGTTCAGGTTCTGATCTTGGATTTTTTGGTCTGAGAATCATAACCATGATAGGTGTTTTTCATACGTCGGGGAAGTAGCGACGGATGATGATGCTGTTAAAGATTTTCCTCAGGTATGCCAGTGCGGTTTTTGTCATTTGCTTAGGTGCACTGAGAAAAGGATTTTGTTGCTTCAACTGGAAATTAGTTGATTCAATTAGAATTTTGGTTTGTATATAAACAATAATCTATATGCATTAAATAAAACATAATAAAATGTTGGAAAACCGATTTTGAAGCAAACAAACCTAAATTTGCACCACAATAATTATGGCATTTACTCAAATCGCTATTAATGTAACTTAAATGTTAGGTATCGTTACTTCAATTGCTTGTAGGTTTGATTTGAATTATTTAATACTTTTATCAAATAAACTGTTATGTTAAATCAACACTTTGAATATCCCACTTACATATAAAAATTATTGAAGCAAATACTTGAAAGGGTTTGTAGCATTAAAACAAACTATTCAAATTTTTCAACTAACCAAAAAGCGTCATTGGTTTAACTAACCCATATGTTGAGTAGATAATAATTATTAAGGTAAGTGGCTAATAAGGGTTCAAATAATAACATTTTTGGTTTAATCAAACTTTTATTGTGTTCACTTAAAACATTTAGCTGTCAAATCAATCATTTCGTTGCGTTGTACATTGTTTAGATATAGAATTAGTTTAAACATCCAAGGTAGTTTGATTCAATATCCAGCTTGATCGATTCTGATTTAATGCAATTATTTTAATCAAATTTTTTTAATACAACTTGGCGATCAACAAATGAGTTTGTTCATCCCTAACAGATTTTTAAAAAATATTGATTTAAAATAACTTCATTCAGTCACATTATCAAGTTGTATATTGAATCAAATCTCACCTTGAATGTTACATTAACCCTAGTTCATCCTGCATATATTTCAGTTTAGCTTCCACTTCAATTTTATAAAACTGACACTGATTATTGAAAGTTTGTTTATTCCTTGTGGTTGCCATTGGTTTTTGAAGTTAAACGTTCGCTTATATAGTTGAATGCTAAAAACACAACTGCATTTAGTTAAGGACAATTGAAACCAATTTATATGAAGGTACTTACGTATTTTTAGACGAAGAGATTTTGTTTAAACATAGTACAGCATACTAAATTTATCTTCCATGTATTTTTACAGTGAGTTGAAATACTATAATGGAAACTAACACAATAAACAATGCCAAGTAACGCTTGAAACCATGTTGACGTGTCGCTGTCGAACGTTAGCAGTATATTAAAGATATAATGTGCGCGCGCTGAACATTCAATACGCAACATCGGAGACGTACTAAATAGCGTTGCATTCAACAAATAACCCGACGTTTGATGTGGCAATCGTAGTTTATTTAAATCAACAAGCTAGAGTACGTTTGTTTCAATGTTCAGTTTGTCACAAAACGTGTTCATTTGACACTTTTTTCAGCATTCATTTAACTAAAATAGATTTTTTTTTCAACATTAATGTAGTATTGGACTAAAATATGAAATTTGTTGACAATATTAGTTTGTATTAAATACGACTGATGTTGAATGAAATTCACTTTTGCATTCGTTTATTAATCAACTGTTATTATGCATTCAAACAAACAAATTTAAGTTAACTAATTTTTGATGTTAGTTTAACCATCTGCAAGCGGTTCAATTAATATAGTTTCGTTTAGAACGACTAAAAAATACTTGATCAAATGCTTTACTCTTCAAAACAACAGAATTGGTTGAATCAACCAAATCACTTTTCTCAGTGTGCTTTTCGGAGGATGTTATCTTTGCTGGGAGCCTTTCGGTCGTTCAGTCCCACGATGATTTGTTTTGCTTCTTTAGGTGTTATGAAGCAGATTTTGTGTTCAGGTTGCAGCTGATTTGCTCGATTACGGTGTTTGTATTATCTTCGTGGCTTCGACCGGTAGTGTTGTTTATTGAGAATGTATGTTGTGGTGCTTCTGCGTATATTGTTGCTCTATCTTTTATTGTCATAAACTTTCCCGAATGGGGCTTGTTTCTGGTTTTTCTTGGAGGTTTCTCTTCTGTTTAATTTGTACAGGTTGCCTTCTCGTCTAACGTGTTGTTTACGTGAGAGGTCGTTCTGTAGTCATTCATAAGTACTTTTAGTACAGGTTGTTTTTCATTGAACAGTGTTCTAATGTTGGGATCTCGTGTGTGTTGCCATCTTCTTACTAATTTTTTTTGTGACACAGCTGGTTTTTAGGGTTCCGTACCTTATGAGGTATAACGTAACCTTTATAAGATCACTCTCGTGTCCGTCCGTCCGTCTGTTAGAGAGGTTTTTCTCGAAAACTATGTAACGTAGGAATTTGAAATTTGGCACAATGCTAGGTCTTTATGGCGCACACATATATCGACAGTCAGAAAATAGAACAAAAATATTTTTAGATTAAAATGGCGGTGGTTAATTCGGTCAAAAGAAAAATGTTTTATTAAATATATCGTGTGAGGTACCATTTGAAAGAAGATTCTAAAAGGCTTTTAAAAATATTTTTTTATAATTTTCGGACCAGTACTTCATGATATAGCTTAAAATGTGCTAAAAGTGACTGTCTCCCTCGTTTTCTTACTTGCTCGCCTAAAGTTAAAACACATTACGTGTACAGACAATTGACGGTGTCAATTTATTTTTCGTACGACAACTATCAAAACAAAGTCGAATAGCTATCTATACAAAATTAAATGTAGTACTAGTGGTGTATACAGAGTAACATTGGTTGCCTAATTACAACATGTCTTGAATTTAGAATAAGCAAAAAAAATAGCAGCAACGTGATATTTAATTAGTAGAAAATTGTCAACCGGCAGAAAATGAACGTAACAGTTTCCAAAGCAATAATTTTGATTTTAATAGGAATAGTAGCTATTGAGTCATAGATTATCGGAAAACTGCAGGGTTTTTGACAGTGTAATTGTTGCTGGGAAAAAAAAAATTTTAAACACAGTAATAGATAGCGTGTTTACTAATAATGTACCAGTACAATGTGGGAAAATAGATTCATTTTTCAGTTATCACAATCAAATTTGGATAAGATTTAAATATACATAAAAAATAAAATCAGCTCAATTTGGTTTATTGATTTCTCACTGTAGTATTGGTACGGAACCCTAATAGTGCGAGCTCGACTCGTTTTTGGCTAACTTTAATTGGTGTTCAGTTGTATGGTATGTGTGTTGTTGTCGATGGCTTCTCGGAGTGCGTTGGTCTGTGTTTTTACGGCATCGTCGATATCTTGTACGTATGTTTATGTTAGGGTTGCCGTCTGTAATTTTTCGTTGTATTTTTGTAAGTTGGTTCTTCGTATCGCAGCGTTCGTACCTTTTGTGTGTGGTTGGGTGTGCATGGTGATTATAATTGGCAGGTGGTCCGAACTCAGATCTTCTATCACTTCTAGTTCTATTGGGTGTGGTAGGTGTTTCGTGATCGTGATGTCTAACACATCTGATTTATGTGCATGATTCGTTGGTATTCGTGTTGGTTCCGATCCAGTTATGTTCCACTCTTTCTCGCTGTGTGGTTATATAGGGTGCGACCGATTGGATTTTACATTCTGGAGCCCCAGCTTGGATGTTTCACGTTCAGGTCATCGGCGTTAATTGCGAGAATGTCTTCTGCTAGGAGGTTATCTAGTTCTTCTGTTCGTATTCTTTGTGTAGGGCTTTTGTAGGGCGTTATTAGTTGAAGTGCTCCGCCGTGGACGTTAATGCGGGCTGCTACGTATTCCATGTCAGTTGGTGGCAAATCTGATTGATCATGAAGTATGCAAAGGTGCATTAAAATTGCAACTTTTCCGTGCGGTAGATATCGTAGTAGGCCAATGTTAATTTGGTATTTGGTGAGCGTTAGTTGCTGCTAGTAAAGCTACGTCGATGTCGAATTCTTGTAGAAAGTGTTTAAGTTCTGTCCCGTTGTTGTTGATACCGTTGGCGTTCCAGTAGAGTATCTTTAACGTACGTTGCAGTTTGTTAGCCACTAATGCTTCCTAAAATGTCGGTTATTGTCGCTCATAGCAGGTTGGTGACAGAGTCGTTGGACATTGCCTTTTGAATCCACTGGTGGACATTTTGTATGATTTCTATCGTTCTGAATTTTCGGTTGATGGTGATGGTTGGTCTCGGGTTTTTGGGGCAGTCACTTTGCTGACGGCTCTTGTGTTAGGTTCTGCTGGTGGAGCAGGAGGTGTGAGTCTGCTAATCTGGGATTAATTAAACCGATTGTGCGTGTCTCGATGGAACGCTTCGTTACATTGCACAGGCATAGTGCTTGCACTACTACCCACCTTTTTAACAAAACTATGTGGCAAAGACATTACGTTGACAACTGATACCGAAGCTAAGGACTGAGGCAAGCTTGCCATTGACGACATTTCAGAGAGCGACTGTGACGACAGCTTTACAGTGTCGAAAAGAAGACGAAAGAACAAAGCAAAGTCGTCCACCGCCGCCGACCTGCACACGACGATTAGGTTTGAACCGATTGATACGTAGCCAGAAGAAATGGAGTCCGATGCTATCAGTAGCGAGAACCCTATGTCAGCCCGAAGCCGCCCCCCCCCCCGTCGTTCTTCGCAAGAAGGACAGGTGGAGGGCGATCGCGGCGAAGCTTGGTCGTCGCAGATTACACTTCAAGAGAACGCATAACACACAGGACGGAATCAGAATTACACCGGCGACCCCGACCAATAACCATGGGATCGCGGCTTTTCTTTCAGAGCAGTTTCAAAAGTACCATACGTTTCACCTCCAGGACGACAACCCGCTCAGGTTGGTCCTGAAAGGTATCCTGGAGAACATCCCTGCCTTGGCCGTCTGAACGGAGTTGGTCGAACGCAGGCTTCCAGTGCTCTCATCTGCAGGCAAGCACAAGGAGCGGCCAAAATGAACCTTGTCCTTAGTGATAATCACTTCGACCAAGTCTACGGAGACGAAGCCAATCTATGAGCTTCAGCATGTCCTGTAAATGCGAGTGCAGGTGGAGATACCAAAGTCATTGGTGCCAGCGATTCGGGAACACCCAGACGAACTGCAAGACCGCGTGAAAGTGCGTTAAGTGTGCGAGCAACCACCTTAACGGAATCTTTTTTCAACAACAGGGAAGTTCCTGCAATGTGCATTAACTGTGGTGGCTCGCATTCAGCGAGCAATAAGGAATGTTCTGCATTCCCGAAGTCAAGGGTGGTTGCAAAATGGCAGCAGATTACGGCACCTAGTGCGCAAGTCAGGGTTCGTCCTGCAGAGCCGTCACTAGGAACCGCTACCGACTCGACTACAGCTGTCTTCACACCAATAACCAAAAGCCCAGCTCCTACGCAAGTTGAGGAAACGCCAGTCCAAGCAGCCACACCCACATTCGGCGGGGCCGCGACAACCAGAGAAACCCCGTCTAATGGAAACGTGCAGTGGAGCGCACTCATCCGAATTTCACGCTGGAATCCGATTTCCAGAAACTGACTACGATTGCTAGAAAGCTGCTGCCTATAATCGTCGAAGCTAAAAACTTCGGCGATGTAGTCATGAGTTTTATTGGATAGACGTCGCAAAACTCCAGGAACCCTACAGATAGCATTTTGGAATGTGCTAGTTGCTGGACTTTGCGATAAAACACGACCTAGACGTCTTAGTGAACGCAACGTTCCTCAACGCACGAGACGAGCTGAGGCCTTCCAACTACAGGCTGCTTTACAACGATCGAGATGGCGTTTTTGGAGGCATTGCGGCGTACGTCAAGACAAGCCTGGAGCACTACGTGCTCGACTTGACAGACCTAGAACGGTTTGTAGCGACTGCAGTATGCATAGTACTAAAAGGTTTCGGCGCTCTACATCTAATTTCGGTTTATAACCGGCCATGTGGCATACCGCTTAGCACGCAGGACCTGGACGCGTTGGTGTATGCGAAAGAACTTGTGTGTTTTGTAGGGGATCTCAACAGCGAATCGCAATGGACGTATACTCCGATAGTGTGGTAACAAACGTGGAGTCGAGGTCAAGGACCATCAGAACGCACTCACAACGGCAATAAAGGCAGGTCAGATGTACTAGACATTGCGATACTCCACCAAGTGACGCTAAACATGGATATCCGGGTCCAAACCACAACCTGATACTACTCAATCTCGAAGGGGAGCAAACCCCGGTCATCAACCAAACCAACAGGGTTTCGTAGCTGGCAATTGCCGCCCGTATAGCAATGTCGGTCAAAGGGATGTCTAACATTATCCTAACCAGTGGCGCGCATTTACACCGCTTCGTGAAGTGTATAGACTTCGGTCGGTAGAGCCATTTCCACGAGGTCGGTAGCGCATAATCATTTTTGCAGACAGCATAGATCGTCCGTTCGAGCCAAACTATGCTTACAAAGACCTTTGGCATAACGAACAGGTATACCGCGACGTTTGACGGAGACTAAAAGGAAACGACCTTTAGGAAATCGACCCCACCACGGTTGAAGAGGTCAAGAAACTTATCAATGCTTTAAGGGTCCGAAAGGCTCCTATGCCGGACGAAATCTCTAGCCGGGCTATGAAAGCGCTGCGGGAAAACGCCTTCCGGGTGTTAACCGGAATCATCAATGCCATGCCGAGACGCCGCCACTTCCCATCTCCCTGTGGAAGAAGGCAGTCGTAGTGATCCGGAAAGCAGGCAAATCTGCGACATTCCCGCAGAAATACTGGCCAATTACCTTACTGTCGGTGGATGGAAAGATATCGGAAGCAGTTTTCCTAAGAAGACTGCAGGCAGGGACGCAGAAACACCACGTGATCCAGGACGAACAGTTTGAGTTCCGTAGAAGGCGCTCCATCGTTTACAAAATACTGCAAGTGGTGGAGCATATCCCGCAGGCGTAGTGTTTCTGGACGAGTCTAAAACTTTCGACAAAGTATAGCATTATGGCTTACTCTAGAAGATGCTAGAGAGGGAGTTACCACTCGCTCTTGTCCAATTGACGAAATACTATTTTCATGATAAATGGTTTTGCAGTGTGGACGGAGTGCGGTTGAAGAGACGAAGAATCAGAGCTGGGGTTCCCTATGTCTCTCTCCTTTACCGGCACCCTTCGGCATCTTCGTGAGCGACCTACCAAAAACGATCAGCACCAGGATGGCATTATACGCTGACGACACAGCCATTCTATCCAGGTCCCATGCTCCGCACTTTATCATGCAGAGACTTCAATCGGCGATAGACGCTCACGGTGAGTGGCTAAGAGTCAAGATCAATCCAGAAAAGAGTACGGCAGTTTTTTACTAGAAGCGACGTCACCAACCTCAAGATGACATCCGAGCATTCAAGGAACCGACCTTGGCGTTCAGACGTCAAGTATCTAGGAGTGGTCGTTGATTTGAAGTTCGCTTGGAAAGCTCATATCGAGTATGTGGTTAATAAGACCAAGGGAGTTATGGCTCTGCTATACCCCTTGAGCAATCGCCAAAGTAGGCTAAACGCTTCAGACAAGCTTCAGCACTACAAGGCGATAACCAAACCGACGTTTGCACACGCATCAGCGGTGTGGGGTAACACAGCGGAAAAGCACATGCCTAGACTCCAGGTGATCCAGAACAGGTCAGTAGGGGAAGTCCTGGGAGCTCTCTGGTTCGTTCGAAAAGCTCAGCTTTACGGAGAGTCAAACCTGCAAACCGTCAAGTAATAACTTAGATTTAAGCTATTTATTTTAAACTATGCATCCGTCCCTATTAAAATTCAAACTAATGCAAACCTTATTGCATTTTCAAAGCATAAATTACATATGCAATAAATTTTCCGTGTACAAAATATTAGCTAGGACAAGTCTTATTGCATAAAATAATCTCAGCGTAACGCATTTGTAAGGCAAAGGTAATTTTCCGTGTGTAGATTTTAAAAATATTTGTTTTTGTTAAAAATGATATATTTATTTTCCTGACTGCGTGTTTGAGAGAATTCGATTACGTCATGAATCACCTGTAAATACTAAGAATTGTTTTTAAAAGTCATAAAAAAGCCAATTATTTGCTGTGAATTAATAAACGCTCGATACAAAGAAACCGACAATTATTGAAATACGATAAAATAGATAAGAACTATTTTAATAGCTTTTCGTGTTACAAAGTGAAAGGAGGCGCGACTATTTACCTCGCGTATTTAAAAACAATAGTCGACGCTTTACTATAAACATAAATCAATATCAGCCGCAACAATTGACACTATTTAGACCGTTAAACACTAACGTTCTCGTAAAAATTACGTCACCCAAGTGTGTCATGTTTTGAAATAGGGACAGAAGAATCTGGAACATGACGTATTGATTCCTTTGTAGTATATAATCCCGAATTGAATTTGAACGACTTATTCATTCATTCATTTTGCGACATCGAACATGAAAGTTCTGAGTAAAGATTAATTCTTCAAACATGAAAGATGATGTATAGAAATTATTTTGTATATCAACCGGAACTAAATTAGAGCGATTCATTCATCCTTCCTAAGTCGACCAGTATGTAAGTTTTAAATTTCAGTATTCGACTTAGAGAATGAATTCTTTTTCATACATGAAATGTAACCATCTTACTAAAATACAAACATGTTGGTAGGAATACTTTCTAAAAGATTTTAGCTCGATTTCAAACTGTTTTATTTTTCCGTGTATTGTAAATAAGGGAGATAAAATCTGAACAAACAACAGTGATTGTAGGTAGCTTTAGGACCGACGTCAATTAGTGGAAACAGAAATAAATTTATGACGTCTAAAAAGGATGTAAAACTTGAATATAAGCAGAATAGGATGGGGTTGCAGTGTCCGTTATACACCGAATATTGAAAACATGGTAACTGAGAAAGGTGATTTGAGTGCGTAGTTATGAGTGAGAGACAACACGTATTAGTTGGAGGCGTAGTTTTGATGTTAATTGTCGTCGACTTGGGGTGAATGCCAAGGTTATTTAAAGTATCGATTTTTCAAATACTACGGAAACATTAGTACACGTGCGTTGGTCGTTAGCTTCAAATTAATTTTCAGAGAAGTGTTTTTAAAAATAAGTGTCGGTTAGAAAAAAATACTTGGAATTTTGTGTACGTAAGTTGTGAGTGTGGGGCGTTTTGTGAAGAAGCGAGTAGGTTTCGTTGCTAAGGAAACCTTTAAAGTAATCAAATATCGGTCAATTTAATTCTGCGAATGGTTTCAAAAATTGCTTACTTAAGTTGTTTATATCGGATGTGCTATGTCTACGCGTTGTTCCTGTAAAAAGTGTTTGCGTTCCGTGATTCTGTTTTGTATACCGTTTGCGTTTCAGGATAGCAGTACTAAGTTCCGTGCGTTAGTCGTGACAGTCATTAAATGTCTATAGAATGTCACATAATGCTGTTAGTAACGATGTGACCTTGAAAGTTCCTGCCGTGTAATAGGACATTAGTGTCTGTGCCCAGTGGATGATTATGTTCAGTACTTTGCTGAATTTGGAGGTGGTGTCGTTTGTTGTAGTTGTTATGTCGACGTTGGATGTTGTGGGTTTTGGTGTGCCTGTGTTGTGTGGTGTACTTATCAAGACTACGGAGACTCGTTTTAGTGTCATGGTTTGCGTGTTTTCGTTTCTCGTTTCTGATACGGTCGTTTGGGTAGTTGCTTTGTTCTTGCGTCATCGTCGCCGTGTTTTGTCTTTATGTTTTTGTCTCTCGCTTTCTGTGTCGGAGTTCGAGTGTTCGTCATTGTCGGAAGTATTGTCAATTACCATTTCATTTGCTGGGGCGACTGAGGTGGCTGGTGGAGTCTGTGTCATTCATCTTTTGATAATGTAAATCCTTCCTCCTCCGTTTCAGGTAGTTTGTGTGTAGTGATGATTTTTGGTTGCGTTGGTGGTACTGAAGTTGGTTTTCGCTTTTGTAGTTCCTGCTTGTAGGCTGGACTGTTCCTGTAGTTGACAGGGTGTGCCCCGCTGCAATTGACGCAAACTGGTGCCATTTCTTTGCTTTTGGTGCAGCTAGCTGCCAGGTGGTTTCGGGTGCAGTTTACGGACATTGGTTTGTAGCCGCAGTTGAGGTTCGAGTGCCCGACGTCTGGCAGGAAAATCATTGTGCTATTTCAACTCTTGACTCGAACGCTACTATTTTTAGCTTGCTGCAGTACAATAGGTTGCTGTAGATGTTGTGCGATGTAGGTGTGTTTTCAAGTGCAACCATTATCGTGTTGCTGTATGTCTTCAGTTTGTTTTGTAATCTTGTAGCGTAGTTGACGTTGAAGCCCAGCTGCGTCAACTCAGCCTGTACGACGTCTGTTGTTATGTTGGTCGCAAGTCCTTTTATTACTACCTTTAGTTCTTGTTCGCTTTTCAAGGTGTACGTATAATATTCTTCACTTACCTTTAGGTAGTTTTGTACAAAACGATACTCATTTGCGTCTTTCGGCAGGATTCTTGCTCCTAGCCTTGATGCTGTAATATCGATGCTTTTCTGAAGGAATCTTTGCATCGCTCTCGCATGCGTGAGGAAGTTCGGAAAAACGTCTACGAGGATGGGTGGTACTTTGGCAGTAATTGGTCATTTTCACCTGCATCGATTGCCTTCGATATTATAGCGGTCGGTGTTGTTGCGGTAGCTGCTGCGCATGCAAAGCTCGTCGAGGGTGTTACTTATTGAGTTTCGCTTGTTCTATTCTTTTTCGTATCGTTTTCAGACGACTATGTGTCGTCGTGGCTTCGGCGGTATTTAATCTGTTTGGTTTCC
This sequence comes from Platerodrilus igneus, assembly GCA_036346225.1. Lineage (NCBI taxonomy): Eukaryota > Metazoa > Arthropoda > Insecta > Coleoptera > Lycidae > Platerodrilus > Platerodrilus igneus. The sequence continues at coordinate 1,066,588 of JARFIW010001381.1, forward strand.
ATTCCGTCTAATATCTTTATAGTAGCACGGGTTGTTTGAATTTGTTGTTGATTGTGAGTGTTCGGTGCTTCAGGATCTCCTACCCTGGTTGATCACTAGCACATTACCGATAACACGTTTATTGTTTAACACTTTGTTTACACTACTGCTAACTCCCGAAACTAACTAACGAAATTAAAATTCTCTCTTCACACGTCTATATTCGTCTGTATTTAGATGAATAGTGCGGTTTTAGGAGTCCTTACGTTTGGTTACTTATAAGCAGAGAGCAGCATTCTTTATCATCTTGTTGTTTCACCGGTGTATGTTGCACATTTTTTAATTTTTTCAAGCGAAATTTACAAAGTTTCTATTAGTTTCTAGAAATTGACGTTTTATAATAATTGGAACATTCATTATGTCATTCTTTAATGATCGAACAAAAAGGATGGTATTATTAACCTTCCAGAATGCAAAGGTGAATACTTATTACTATAATATTATAATAAATCAAATGCTGCATTTGAAGAAGATGCTTTGAACATAGATAGTGCTCCACATAGTGTTTAGCCGGTTCGCGGTTTCATACATAACCTTAAAAGTTAAAATAAAACGTCTCCTAAACCAATAGGTACGAGGCAACTCAGTACGTTCAGCATCGCGTTGCGTACGGATTTAGCTAAATACGCGCAATAAAAATGACATTCTCAGTAGTTCAATGATAAAAATAAAGAATTATTTAAAATTCCGTATGTTTTAAACTATAGTACTAATATTTGCCACTGTAATATCCGGCTCGAAGAACCAAAAGTTGAATGTTGAGTACATAAAAGGATACTTAGGAGAGAAAAGCGGGAGTATAACCAAACAAATATTAAACATATGCGGCTTCCAATATTCTTGCTTGATGTCTAGTTAGAGCGATAAAGATTCTTGTTTCCAGAACACATAACTACACTCGAAAAATAATATAAAGTGGTGAGGACTGAGCTCCGAAACAGAAACTTATTGGCCAAGCGGTGACAATAGACTGTGTTTGGCCGCCCAGTCACCAAACATATGGCAAACAAAATAAAACATTGAAGGTGATAACGCTACCGGGTTTATCAAATTTAAATAAAACATTAACAAATAAACTTTAATTTTATAGTAATAATATAAAGAAACTAAATAAATATATACAGGGATGGACGGAACAATGTACTTTAAAAGTACACATTTTTTTATAAATGTTACTGCGTCTGATTACTGCACCCCCACTGTGTTACGTGTAAACAGGTTCGCCATTTTCAAGAGCAATATTATGCAGAACAGCTGTGGCTACAACCAGAGCTTCAACTTTGTCAACATACAACCTAATTCCCAAAGCTAAAGCAGGAAATCTTCGCTTTCAAACACCGAAGAATCTTTCAAATGGGTTTCTCATCCTTATTTGACTTTCGTTGAATAAGTGCTCAGCAGGGCTTTGGGGATTATGTAATGGTATAATTAAATAAATTCTTACGGCATATCCACTATCTCCGATCAATAAACTATCTTGCCCGAACTCACGATTTTCTTTGCGGGCACTAATTCTTGAATTCTTAAAGATATTAGAATCGTGTGATGCTAATGGCCAACGGTACACAATATTTTGACTTTTTAGTTTGGGGTCGCACACTACTTGCACGTTAAATGAAAAAAAAACATTTTCCATTACGATAGAGTTCTGCATTTGCTCCTCCGGGTAACTTATTTTTATGTGTGCAGTCTAAAGCTCCTACACACCTAGGAAATCGAGCAATTTCAAAAAATCCTCGTTGGACTTCTTCAATTTCTACTGCAACTGTCGACATTTTAATAAATTGGTTACACAGTTGAGCAAGACTTTGCAAAACCTTTGAAACAATTCTACTAGTTGTAGATTTATATATGCTACAAAAATCAGCAGCTACTTGTAGGAATGATCCTGTCATCAAGAAACGCAATGTTACTAATGCCATTTCTACAGTGGCGTAACTACACCCCTGCCAGCCCCCGCTATGCGGGGGGGCCCCAAGTGCAAGAAGGCCCAAACGATAATAAACTCAACTTATTCATCTTCAACGTATTTGGCAGGTAAGAAACGGTCAAGAAAATATTGCAGATAATTCAGAAACCGAAGGTTAACGAACGTTTTCTTGATGTTACTACTAGGAACTGCTGAAATACAAGAAATAATAATTAAGATAAATACTGAACACCACCTGCAGCCTGCATCCTTTCTTCTTTCTATCCGTTCTGTCCTATTTTGTAAGGGTTAATAAACAGATGAAAGAGACTGTAAACTTTAATAACAAAGATGTCTATATTATTCTTAAGTGATAAGTTGTATAAAGTGGTAAAGCATTATTAAACGACGTATAGTAGGGTTAGTTTGGTTTGTGGGATTTTAAATAGGAATAAAAGGGCTATTGTCTGTACAGTACAGATTCACAGGATGGCAGGTAGCTTAGTAACCTTCGCTTTCTAGAAATATAATACTAGAAAGAAATTCATTTTGTGGTTTCTAGTCAGCTGGTTGCAACGTATTTGCATTAGCTGCATTATATATAACGGAAAGGAAGTAAAAAGCATTCCAGTACGTTTTACTCAATAGTGTTGTGTTCGTATTACAGGAGGTCTTTCATATTTAAACGTAAGTATTTATATCTATTTTTATTAAACTACTATTGATTTGATCATAGTTGAAGTCGCGCTGAGAAATACATATAAATAAATCTTTAAGCATTCAATAAAAATCATTTATATTTTGTTAATTAAAGCATTTAAAGCAAAGTATGTATGTGTTATTTGTAATTTCAAAAGGCTTTTAAATAATTATTACTTATCTAATTACATTATAATTAATTTCATTCAAAATTGCAGGAAATAATATACAATGAGCACTACAAGCGGCGCTGCAAAAAACGAAAAAGGAAACTATTGGAAGAATCAAAGAGCAAGATTCCAAAAATAAGTTCCTTTTTACTTCTAAAGAGTCCGAAAACAAGAACAATCTATGAAAGAAATTGGGCTTTCGACAGTAGCATCTACTAGTTCCGCTACAGACGAACAGCAGTCGTCAACAATTTTAAAAACTCTCACCCAGGGCGCAAGTACATCACATAATGACGGCCGCGATAGAAATTTGGAACTAGATACCACTACAATTACAGAGGTAAATGTGAGTAGTACTTTTCACTTAATGAACTATCTATGGATCTGACGAAAGAATATCCAACCGATTTTGCACATTTTTAAAAATCAATGTTTTACAACATGACAATTTAAGAAAAGAAATAATTAATTACGGATTGTGTAGACCAGATGGTGCGTTTCCTAAAGATAATAAAATAGAAGTTTTTCAGTTCACTATTATTACTTAATAACTGCAAGCGAAAATAAAAGCAATACGTTAAACTTACCACACAATTCAAATGGGTGGTTGTGTTATTCTAAATTAAAAATTGTGTTTATTGTCAACCATGTTGGCTGTTTGCTTCAGTAAGGTCAAGTTGGACGACCGGAATTAATGATTGGCAGGGTTTATCAAAAAATTAACGAGCATTTGCTTGCTCAATCTCATTTAACTTGTTGTTTTATTTACGATATGTGGAAAAAAATTATACCATAGATAAGAAAGATACTCTACTATTAAAACAAGAAACTGAATTTTGGAAAATGTTTTACACAGACTTTTCAATGTTACTTTAACACTATCCCAGCGCATGCTGTCATTTCGAGGACATAGAGAAAGTTTTCTGATTCAAAAGACAGTTACAACGGTAATTTCTTAAGTTTAGTTCATTTAATTAGTAACTATGATCCTATATTACAAAAGTGCTTGAACGACCCAAAGGTTCAATTAAATATCTTTCCCCAAAAATTCAAAACGATATTATTAATACTTTAAGCGCACACTTAAAAATATTTTATTAAATAAAATTAGATCCGCTCCTTTTTCTCAATCATAATAGACACTACACAGGATATAACTAAGATTGATCAATTAAGTAAAATTGTAAGATATATTGATTTTAAAAAGACAGCTTGGGAGAGGTAACCAAAATAGATATTTGTGAAACTTTTGTGGGTTTTACAAAAGTAGAGTCCCAATCTGCTGAAGGACTATGTAATACTATATTAAGCAATTTAACCAACATGCAATTAGATATAAATAAATGTAGAGGGCAGGGCTACGATGGAGCTAACGTTATGAGCGGTACGTATTCTGGCGTGCAAAGAGAATTTTAAACATAGAGCCTGCAGCCTTATATATGCACTGTAGTGCCCATAACTTAAATCTAGTCATAAATGATGCCGTTAAAGGTATAAAAGAAATAGAATCGTTTTTCTACTTTTAGAAAACATATATACATTTTTGCTAATAGTATAGTAAGATGGAATTGGCTTTCTGTTTTAAAGAAAATTTCACACAATTGAAACGCTTAAATCCGACACGTTGGGCGGATCGAGTAAAATCTTTAGCTGCCATAAGAATTCGGTATAAAGATATAGTAATGTCTCTTAATAAAATTATTATGATATCAAAAAACAGATGAACGAAATGACGCAAAGCAAATATTAACTAGCATGGATAATTTTAATTTTATTTTTTAAGTGTTTTTAAGTCAAATTCTAGAAGAGCTTAACAAGCTCTCACAAACTGCTCAGAGTGAAAAGGCGAATATTAATCAGATAACTCTCTTATTTCAAAAACTTTAAAATTTTTCAAGGAAACAAGAAATAACTATTCCAACATCAAGGAGGAAGCAGCGAAAGTTGCAGGGCAATGGAATATTAAACCGGAATTTATAAAAAAGGCAACCAAAAATAAAAAGCATTACGATGAATTATCCAATGATTATCGATTTAATGATGAAGAATTTAAATTTAAAATAAATGTATTTTATCGCGTAATGGATATTATAATTTCACAGCTGTCGAATCGTTTTAAATCGCTTTTTCATGTAAACGAAAAGTTTAATTTCTTAGAACCTAATGTATTTTTGAATTTAACTGCAGACGATATTTTATCTAAGGCAAAACAATTGCAAAATTTTACTACAAAGATTTAAATGATGCTATAGGTATAGAACTTACTACACTCAAAAATAATAGACTTATTTGTGATGAATTAAAAATGTTAACGGTATCTTACAATTTTTAGAATATCTAGTACTTTCCAAATCTACAGGTTCTAGCAGTTTTCCAAACACCATAACAGCCTTAATGTTATACCTAACTTTACCCGTTAGCGTTGCAAGTGCGGAGAGATCTTTCTCAAAATTAAAATTATTAAAATTATCTTAGGAACCGCACTTCACAAGATAGATTAGACGATTTATCCCTCTTAGCAGTAGAACATGACACTGCCAAAAATATGAATATAGAGGATACAATAAACGCGTTTGCAGCAAAACATGCAAGAAAAACAAAATTTTGAATTTGATTTGGAATGTCTGCTAGCTCATAGGTTTTTACTGTATCAAATTTTTAGGTGTAAATAATTTTGTGCGGCGTATAAATATGTAGATTTAATATTAATTAACTTATAAGTTTGAATTTATGTAATTTGGTTTTATAATTAATAAAGCACTTGATTAATATAGTATATGTATTTAATTCTATACTGTTTCCTTCTCTACATGTACTATAATTTAAAAATATGGCTAAATATAAGCCAGTAAAAGTAATACATTTTAAAGAGAGCCCACTTTAAAATTTTTGCGGGGGGGCCCAAAAATCGTAGTTACGCCACTGCATTTCTATAGGCGGTATAGCTGAATTTCTAAAAAATGTCTAATTAATACTGGAATAGTATACAGCACTTACTCGTTCTTAAGACATGAAATTTGGTCTAAAATTTCATCAGAAATTAGTACAATAATCTCTTTATATAAACGAAATCTACTTCGAAATTCTTCAGCATTCCGTATTTCTAAATGATTTGGCATTTCTCTGAAATTTCTTGGTGCCCGATGTAAGACTATATTTACGACTTCTAGAAATTCTTTGTCATCTGGTAGATCTTCAATAGGTAAATGAGCCATTTAAACTTGGAGTTATTGAAAAATTTCACTCGTATAAAAATGCGTTTTATGAAATAAATATTTTTAAATTAGAGGTTAGATTCGAGGGTTTCTTATGGCGTACAGTTATAAATTATTTATTTCTCCTTTGTGTTATTGTTAGAGCCTACAAGTCGCTATATTTAATATTGTAATAAGTAGTTATATAATTGAAGTTTATAATACAAATCAAATATGTATATATTATTTGTTATTATAATAATCATTAGCATTAGGTGTATTGTGTAAAGACTTTAAAAAATAATATTTCGGAGTTAGAAGTCAATATTCAATTAGAGGTTAGATTATTCTACTGAACCGTCGTTCAGTGGTAGAAAGGCCATCAGTTAGCCATTCAAGCGAACTCGTGGTTAAACTATGGATCAAGACTGAACTGTAGGAATACAACGGAATTTTTATCGTTGAACCAAGTTCTTCTTGAACTTACCGTGAACTATATGGGTACAATCCGCCCTATTTCTAACAGTAACCTAACCTATCATTGCAGTCACGGCATTACTGGCGTGAGACGGTCGTGACGAACCGCCTATTTATAAGCAATGAACTAATCTAACAGTTTTAGCCGTGTGCGCATGATGACGTACGGGCTCTTCTTAAATAAATTCTACTATACCACAATCCTACTAACCTACAATTATCGTTGAAACCGTTGAACCAAATGCGACCGTACTACAAATTGTACGATAGATTGCTCGTTTGTAGACCGTTTAACTTTTAATTAGATAATCGAAAAAGCGTGGAGTTTGTACATTTTACTCTACGTACCCTATTTTAATAAAAGATTGTTTTCATGTTTGAAGAATTGTTCAATTATTCAATATTCATTGTAGTTAAACGACTTACATTACTGTAATTCAATAAATCGAGCTTCGTATCTTTGGGTGCTAGAAGTATGCTCAAAAATTATTGCTATGCTGTAATGGATTTTACGGGAATGTTATTGTGGGGCAGTTTTATAATTCATTCGTTAAACTGGATCTACTTTAATTTTCGAGCTTTGGTGTGTGTGGATTCCTTGGAAATAACTATTATATATCTAACCGGGCAATTAAACAATGTTTATGCTGTTGTAGGTTTTTGAAGCAATGTTTTTTGGTAGTGATACAAAAATCTCACATTGTTGTTACAACATTTTGTCTAGCTGCTGTTGTACGCATGTTAAATATAATGAGGTAAATACATTGCAGTTATCAAAAACCCTTAACCCATAATTATCTACGAAGTTTTACTTAAAAAACGTATAACTTGTCAGTGATGTACAGTATCGGTAAAAATTGATTTAAATACTTAGCGATTGTTCATATGCGTACAAACTAAATTTGAATCTTTTTTTAAATTTAACGAATAAACAACCAACAGCTAAACGAAAGCCCATTTTAAGTTTCTTTTATAATAAGTTATTGAAACAACACAAATTGAGGTGATTATAAGAATGCATTTTTGCACACAGGAGTTTCTTTGTATGCAAGTGTAGTGTATGCAAATGAACATTCCTTATTATGCAGTCGTATGTGTTTTCCTGACTCTCTTTTGATACAACCTAATTACATGCAAGGCACGCATATCGTCATCGTTAGTGACGGCTAACACATATGATTTCTATGTTATTTTTTTTTATACGAAAAATCACATATTTCGAACAAATGGCCGTTCATCAATATGGGACAGCACATGTTTCTGTAAATGACTTTTGCGTGTTGCACAATAATCACAATTATTGCATGCAAATAGACGTTCCCTAGTGTGCGACTTCATTAGTATTTGTAAACTATCTTTCAATGATGGGGTATAACTACATAGATTGCATGCGAATGGACGTTCGTTAGTGTGCGACTTCATATGTATTTGTAAATGATCTTTCCTTGATGCGGTATAATTACATAAACTGCATGAGAATGGACGTTCGTTAGTGTGCGACTTCATATGTACTTGTAAATGATCTTTCCTCGATGCGGTATAATTACATAAATTGCAGGCAAATGGACGTTCGTTAATGTGCGCCTTCATATGCATTTTTAAACTACTTTTATATGACGTGGCATAATTACATAAATTACAGGCGAATGGACGTTCGTAAGTGTGCGATTTCATATGTGTTTGTAAATGATCTTTCCTTGTTGCGGTATAATTACATAAATTGCATGCGAATGGACGTTCATTGGTGTGCGACTTCATATGTATTTGTAAATAATATTTCCTTGATGCAGTATAATTACATAAACCGCAGGCAAATGGACGTTCGTTAGTGTGCGACTTCATATGTATTTTTAAACTACTCTTATGTGACGTGGTATAATTACATAAATTACAGGCAAATGAACGTTCGTTAGTGTGCGATTTCATATGTATTTGTAAACTACCTTTCTGCGATGCGGCATAATTACACAATTTGCATGCGAATGGACGTTTGTTAGTATGTGACTTCATATGTCTTGATAAATTGAATTTGCTTGATGCCGTATAATTACATAAATTACATGCAAATGGACGCTCGTTAGAGTGCGACTTCAGATGTGTTTGTAAATGACCCTTCTGTGATGCGGCATAATTACACAAATTACAGGCAAATGGACGCTCGTTAGAGTGCGACTTCAGATGTGTTTTTAAATGACCTATCTGTGATGCGGCATAATTACACAAATTGCAAACGAATGGACGTTCGTTAGTGTGCGACTTCATATGTATTTTTAAACTGCTCTTATGTGACGTGGCATAAATACACAAATTGCATGCAAATGGACGTTCGTTAGTGTGCGACATCATATGTGTTTGTAAATAATATTTCCTTGATGCGGTGTAATTACATAAATTGCAGGCGAATGGACGTTCATTAGTGTGTGATTTCATATGTATTTGTAAACTACCCTTCTGCGATGCGATATAATTACACAATTTGCATACGAATGGACGTTCGTTAGTATGTGACTTCATATGTCTTAATAAATTATCTTTCCTTGATGCGGTATAATTACATAAATTACATGGGAATGGACGATCGTTAGTGTGCGACCTCAGATGTGTTTGTAGATGACCTTTCTGTGATGCGGTATAATTACACAAATTGCAGACGAATGGGCGTTCAATTATGTGCGATTTCATATGTGTTAGTAAATTGCTTTTCATTGATGTGGCATAATTACATAAATTGCATGCAAATAGACGCATATTAATGTGCGATATCATATGCACTTTTAAACTTCGTTTATGTAGTATAGCTTAATTGCATAAATTGTTTACTATTGAACGTTTGTTAGTATGCAATTGTATATGATTTTATAAAGTACTTTTCCGTGATGCGGAATAATCACACAAATCGCATGTATATGGACGTTTGTTAGTATGGTGCATCATGTGTCTTTGTAAATAACTTTTTGATTATGATGCGGCATAGTTACATAAATTGCATGCAAATGCATGCACATTAGTTAATATGCAACTGTGTATGCTAAAGTGCTTTTCGGAGATTCCGGATAATCATACAAATTGCATAAATATGCTTTTACAACATGCGGAATATGCACATAAAAAGTATGCGAATAGCCGATCGTTAGTATGTGAGCACATACGAACTTTAACGAAACCTCTATAAAAGAAACAATAATTATATAAATATTATGATAACGAACATTTCTTAGTATGTGATCGAGCTATATATTGGTAAGTTATTTTTCTGCTGTGAAAATAACTTTTCAATGGACGGTGTTTAAGGGTGAGAACGTACACTCGTTAATAGGTCAATTATTGTAAATGTACAATAAACACACAAATTCCCGTCTATACAAATAGCGTATTCCAATAATAGTCTGCTTTTGGAGGCAAATTGGTTCAATGTTTATAAAGGCATTTCCTTTAAATACGAGACATCATCTCGTACTAAACGATAAATTCTACTAAACACTTTTTACTTCAATATTGGCTATCGATCACAGGAGATTGTTGAAAGAGTTGAATACAAAGGCTTCATTTGACTTAATTTTAAATACTTCTTTCTATAAGTATGTAGATATAAATTTACCTTAGCGTGTTCTTAAAGTATACATAAAACTTAATAATATCTAAATCATTATCAACGTAGCAGCCATTTTAATAAATGTCCTTGCAGGTATTTCATAGAATCGAATGATTTATAAAATACGACATGGTTTTAGAAAAAACAGAGGAGCCTAAGTTTAAAAATGTGCTAGTGAAACGCATGAAACTACGATTATTTTACTATTTTATTATTTTATTGGAATAATTATAGAAAGTCACTTCTCTTTATTCTTGAACCATCCCCACACATATGATGACTTACTTTTATGCCTTTAGCTCAAATTATTTAGTGGTTATGAGACAATGAAATTGATTCTTTTGTAGCAATAATCAATAGAAAAAAGGTTTAATATCGAATAAAACGACTTTGTTATGGTTTTGCATCCCACACGACATCGAGTTATTTGAGTCACCGACACTGAAATCATTTCATTTAAAAATCTGAAACAGTCCACAAATGATGTGCAGATAAATTTGATACGCGTTAATATTTGTGAATATTTTCGTCTATCAAACCTAAGCTATTCAATAATTACATTTTCGATTATGTCATGATTCAAACCAATCAAAACAAAATATCATTATAACTTGAATAAGGGCCGCTATACTTGCGGCCACGTCCCCAATGCTCCACCCGAAGGTACTACATTGGGTTTAAACGCGAAAAATATACGTGCTTCTAATTTATTCTAACTTCATAATTAATCCACCCTAAATAAAAATCTAATAGACTGAAACAAAAACTAAAAACAGGGTTTAAATAATGGTATCCCTAGCGTTGACTTTGGAGTGTGCCCGATCAACAAGACGAGCAAAAATGAGAGGGGAAGGGATCCGTAATACTGGATAGCAGACACCGGCTCTGCTTACCAGTGCGACCTGAAGGGTTAACTTAAAACTATCCAAATCTAGCTAACTAATTTAAAATGGATTCAAATTTCTAAGCATTTGCCAAATGTATTAATAGTGAATCCAGCTATTTTGCCTGCTTTATAAATTTACAAATTCGTCCTCCCTGATCTAAGTATTTTATCCTAAATTTGTCCCTATCATTCCCTAACTGACATATTATATATACAATCTTCTTTTCTATATATACTGCGACCACAAATTGGCGACAGAACGTCAAACGAATTAAACCAAGCCACAAAACAATACAATGCAGGCAAAAATATAAGTGTAAAAATAAATATAAATATATAAATAAACATATAATAAATATATAAATAAATATTTGAATAAGCAAAAGCATGTAACAGTGCATACATTAGCAAAAGCAAATACATTATCAGGTGCACTCGCATGAGCATTATATCGACTAGCGCCATTACACAAAAACGTATACTTGTTAGATTATTTCAAAATCTGTTTAAAATCACAAATCAATGCTCAATCGCGTACAGCCGCCACAATTTTATTCTTACCTCCAATATAAATTTCTCCAGCATCCGAAGATTTGGTCGTCTGCCTACATCTATTGGTTTTCTACTTTTATGGGGGAGTTGAATATGCACTGTTAAAGTCCTGGTGGATATGCACTAAACGTTCTGGGGGATCACAATCACTATCACTTCACTTTTAAGTCCTGGGGGAATGCGTGGTTTCACTCTATTTCTTTATTTGTTACACTTATTTAAATTAATGAGGTTTCCTGATTTAGTTTGTTGTTATTTATTTGTTTCGTTTATTCTCGATTTTCCGCGCGTAGAAGGTGGGACAGTGATTGTTTTAGTGGTGTGTTCGTCGTGCATATTAGAGTTTTGGGTATACTTATTTAATTATTATTATTATTGGTTTTCTTTCTTTCTTTTTTTTGTTTTTTTTGCAGGTTTTGGTTATCATACTCTTATCATGTCAAAATCACACCAGGTCGAAATCTCAATCCTCCCACCATCCCCTCCCGACTTACACACGATTATCACCGTCTAATCTAGCAACCCTTCCTGCGAACTCTCTAAAGGCTTGATAACAAAAATTTATTTTTACCTTCGTGACTATCAGATAACAAATTGCACCTTTATATATCCTATACCCTTACCTGATATCACAAGGTCGAGAATTTCTTATTAACATTGAAAGCCTAAGATAAAGTTGGATGGAAAACGGCTTGAGAAAAAGAAAAACTCTTTAGACATAAACGGCTAGTAGAGTGTTAGCTCTAGGTAGATCATGAGCTGGGGTCATGGGTTATCAAATGACCAAAAATATAAATAATGAGCGCCACCGTATTTTTCAATACAACAACCTACAAAAATTAACTGTGCTTGTATTAGGGGAATGCGGAAACCTTATATCAACACCACTAATATAGCCATAAAGCCTAAATTTCACTCTTTTAAAACACTTACCAAAAATCTCAAACACCAGATGTCATTCAGATGTCTCGACTTAACCTGTGAATAAATAAATACACAACATGGACACCGTTTGTGTCCTCAAAAATATTTACCAAAAATAAAATAATATAATTTAAGTTTCAAAAGTATACACCCAGGGTATTTGTTATCATTACACACAATTTCTGAACAGGAGTGACTTGTAAATTTTACCTGTATTTTAAATAAAAAAGAGTCATGCAAAAAAATAGATTCTATTTGATTAAATTCCTTGATCCGTTTTACTATAATATTTTCAACTAATAAATTTTTTTATATAGAACAGAAATATAATAAGGATTTGTATTCAAAAACATAAAGATCTCTAAATGAATCTTTCTTAATAAATTTTATGTAAAGGTTGAGTTCTCTTAATTATTCATATTACATATTCTTCAAGTCATAGTAGTACTACGTTGACTTTTACAATCAAATTTAATTACCTAAGTTGAGATAAAATAGCATGTATCAACCTAAAGTTACTTTTACTTAATAGGTATTATACGGGTTTTATACACTTTCCACGATATAGAAATTTTAAGTAGGACTGTAATTACATAGGATTTTCAATAATTAAATTAAATAAAATATTCAGAGTTGGAGACAATGCAAACAATTGGTTTCTATATAATAAAGCAAACAAACACTCACCTTCTCCTTCCAGTAGACTGGACGGTACACACATTTAACCCGTCTATAATATATTTACATGTTGCTTCCACCAAGTATGAAAAGTAACTCTTGATTTTTAAAAATAACAAAAGAGTGGGAATACATTATCACTAATATATATCGGAATTATTCGCGAACTAACCTATTATTACCGATCCGACCAATATACCGGATTTATACGCGAGTTAACCGAACAGGTATTAAAAGAATTCCTCGTGTTGAATAAAAATCAAAGTACATGACCTCAAAATTATTAAACATATTTTAAATTAGCGTAACATGACATGTGAGGTCTAAATTGGACAGCTGAATATATTTTTTTTATTTGACATTTTATGTCACAAACAACTTTTTAGCTTAGTTAACGTTATCTGTATGTACAATCATTCTGACAAGCAATGAATTTATTACGTAATTCTTTCTTTCCTTAAACGATTTTTAAGTGACTTTAGTGTAAATAAAGTTTCAACTTTATATTTTCTTATTGCAATTTAAATAATAATGAAAGTGATTAAATGCTTAAAAACACTCACGTGTGGAAATACTGCTGCGAACAAAAGAAATCGGACTATAACCTCAGCTGTCGGAAATTCCTTTAACATCTGCGTTCTGCGATGCACAAATAGAAACCACGTGAATACGTACGAAATTATTGCTGGAATTTTGAGAACTCTTCTGAATAAAAACAGTATTTAACGAAACCAACTTCTCCTTGATTTTTACATCGTATAAAATTTAGTATTCCAAATCCCAAACTAAATTTTCTTGAAATTAACTCTTTGATATTACTGATATGATAAACTTATAGGATATTGTATATAATATTCTCATATCATATGGGTATGTGATATTGCACTAAGAGGAAAATATTAATATAATTTTCATATTTGTGGTAACCTATTTCTTTATTTTAGGGTTTGAATACATTTCTTAGCAGTTCATATTTTGATTGATAAATATTTTTCGAAAACATAAACATTTTGAAACCCAAGCCCACTTTTATGTAAAATTATCGATATTAAGGCGTTGGTTTTTCATAGTTTGATGGTCCAGAGAATATAGCTCGTATGTTGGTCGGGAAAAAGATCCATGTTTACCCATATTGCTGGCTGAAGATATCAAAAATTCATCAAAGTTCTGTATTGGTATTAAAAGATCTTGTTCATCAACATCCATATCGATTACATTTTCTTGTCCAGGAACAGTTTCGCTAATATATAATTTCTTTTCGTAATGTATTCTTTTGACGTGATTGTGTAGCGTCGTTGTAGATATATTATATTTTTTACTAGCAACATAGAAACTTGACGCACAATGAAAGATTTCATTTACAACTTTTATCAAAACCCTTTAGTGTAGCGTTCACTGCTTGCTTGCATATTTTAAAAATACTGTATTACAACTGATTTCACTTTTTTTTGTAGTGGTAAAAGATTTTATATCCGATGTGTGTGACTCTTCCTTGCAGGAGCAAGGACATACCCACTAAAAATTTACTTTGGTGTCGGACCCCAGATCCCTTGTTATAGACTTCATAGCGATCCCGTGACTAGCGTACCTGGACTAGGTCTTTCACCGCCGTCGCGAATTGGAAAAAACATGGCGTTACGCGCAATTAATTCCTTACGGACGTCTGATAGAATCGCAACAAAGATCATTGCCGGAGCATCGCCCTGGGGTGTCTATGTCGTTGCCATAGGACATCTTGATAAGCTTCCAGGACTCGTATGAGCTGGTTTTTAGTGATCTTCTAAAGATCCGTAAAACTTCTCTGTGTTCGACCGGGGCCATTCCTTGACGGTTTGAAGGTTTGAATCTCTGTGAAGCAGAGCGTTTCGAATGAACCAGGGAGCTCCAAAGGCTCCCCTTAGGGCCTCACCTGAAGCGTACGCATGTACGTTTCCGCTGCGTTGCTCCACACGGCTGATGCGTATGCAAATGTCGGTCTGGTTATCGCCTTGTAGAGCGTAAGCTTATTTAAAGCCTACTTCGACGATTGATCAAGGGGTATAGCAGAACCGTAACTGACTTGACCTTGCTTGCCGCATACTCAATGTGAGCTTTCCAAGTGAGCTTCGAATCAATGATCACCCTTAGATACTGGACGTCTGAACTCCAAGGTATCGGTTCGTCGAATGCTCTGACGCCGTCTCCAGGTCGGTGACGACGCTTGGAGAAGAAAACTGCCGTGCTCTTTTCTGGATTGACTTCGACTCGCCAAAGTTTTAGCCATTCCTCGAGAGTGTCCATCGCCGTTTGCATGATGAGGTGCGAAGCACGGGACCTGGCTATAATGGCTGTGTCGTCGGCGTATTGTGCCATCCTGGTGTCTGCCGTTTTCAGTAGGTCGCTAACGAAGATGCCGAAAAGTGCCGGCGAGAGGAAAGAACCTTGGGGGACCCTAGCCCTAATTTTTCACCTCGTCGACCTCACTCCGTTCAGCCTGATGCAAAACCATCTATTGTGAAGATAGGATTTCGTCAGTTGGACGAGAGCGCGTGGTAACCCCCTCTCCAGTATCTTATAGAGTAGGCCATAATGTCAAACCTTACCGAAAGCTTAGACACGTCCAGGAACACTGCACATGTTGACTGTCGCCAGTTGAAGCCTTCCGCGATGTGCTCCATCACTCGTAGTATCTGGTGAACGGTGGAATCCCCCTTACGGAACCCAAACCACTTGTCCTAGATCACGTGGTGTTCCCGCATCGTTGCCTGGAGTCTCCTTAAGAAAACGGTTTCCGCTATTTTCTCAACCACCGACAGCAAGTTAATTGGCCGGCAGTTCTATGGAAATGTCACAGATTTACCTGCTTTACGGAGCACTACGACGTCCGCCGTCTTCCACGTCGATGGGAAGTGGCAGAGACTCAACATGGCATTGATGATTCCGGTTAACACCCGAAGGGCGTTTTCCGGCAGCGCTTTCAGAGCTCGGTTGGATATTCTATCCGGACCAAGAGCCTTTCTGACCCTTAAGGCCTTGATAAGGTCCTTGACTTTTTCAACTGTAGTAGAATCGATTTCCTGAAGGTCGTGGTTCCTTAGCCTCCGCTGGACATCGCGGTGAACCTGTTCGATATGTCGAAGGTCTGCATAGGCATAGTTCAGCTCGAACTGACGCTCCATTCTGTCTGTGAAGACTTCTGCCTTTTCGGAGACTGAATAGGCTAAGCCCGTTTCGCCATGGATAGGAGGCATTTGAGATGTCTTGTTCCTCAGTACTTTCGACATCCTTCACAGAGAGTTGTCTTCGGCTTGGAGGTTCTCCAGTCTGGCTTTTGATTTCATTTTAGAAAATATGCCTCCTTACATACTTTACTATGTCGTACGTATGTCCGACGTATGTCAGACGTATGTCGGACGTATGTCAGACGCATATCGGATGTATGTCGAACGTGTGTCGGAAGTATGTCGTATGTATATAATTATAAGATTAGATTAGGTTAATCCAACATTTTCCCAGTTAGGTTATGTTAGTCTGATGTATGTCGGACGTGTGTCGGAAGTATGTCGTATGTTTATAATTATAAGATTAGGTTAGGTTAATCCAACATTTTCCCAGTTAGGTTATGTCAGTCTGATATTGTTCGAACTAAAATTTTTAGGTTGGTCAACGCGAATGGATATGAGAGGAGTGAGGATGGAAGATTGGGGGGGAGATTGGTTTACGTTGTTTGGACTTAAGTTAGTTGGTGTTGTCTGGACTTACGTTAGGTTAGTTCACGTTGTATGGACTTAGATTAGGTTAATTGAACTTGTCTGGATTTAGGTTAGATAGGTTAGGTAGCACTTAAGCAATTTATTTAACCGTTGCAAGTTACAGTATCTCATTTGCAAGACATTACACAAAAAATTCGAAACCAATGAGAAAAGTTAAAAATAAAAACGTTGAACCACCTCTAAAGAAAAATTAAGCAAACAATTTCCGAGAAACCACTATATCATTATTGTGCAGATGTGTTGATAAGCGATGAAGACAAAAACATAGGCAAGTCGATTTATGGAATAAAGTATAATTCTCAAACCAATACATATAGTTTAGGGTAAATATTATTATTCGTTTCAGGAAAGGTTTATTACAGACGCAGGCGAAAAAAGATACTGGTACAACAGCGCCTGAAAATAACACAACCTTCTATATGTGTAAATATTGCTTGAAAACCTTTTAATTTATCTAATGCTAATAATAGGACTTAAAGTATATAAAATAATCGAATTATGAGAATTTAGACCAGAAATACTGCACGTTAAAAAGCATTCATTTATACGTACTATAATGGTACAACGTCTATGATATATTTGCCGAAAATTGGAAAATCATATAGTCGATGAAAATCATAATTTTTGTACCCGTGAGTGTTTTAAAGTGTTACAAAGAGATATCTTGAAAACGGTATAAAATTTTTGTGTGAAATTTTTGTGAAGTATTTTTGAGAGGGGGGGGGGGAGCTTATGTGAATGTATTTTTGACATTTCTACCCCTACTCTGTTTTGAGAGACGACGGCAACTTTGGATTTTTAAGTGGCATGATGGAATTTTTTATTTATAAAATTCGAATCTAGGTAAAAACTAAATATGAGTGCAAAAATATTGATTGCTCTTTCATTACAGAATTACATGTAGTTTGAGGTAAATTGTTGAAATTCATACGGAAAACAGTAACATAACCTTAAATAGCATCTGTTTGGAGATAATCATACTATTGTTGCGGTAATATTCATTTAAAATTCCCTGTTTCAATCAGTACTCGATCACCAAATTTTGTTTTTGGTATTTCTGTTTATAAAATCCTATACGTTTTGTTAATGAATGGATCTTTACAATGCATGTATGGTTTACGGTAAGTGCTTTCACTAAATGATTGGAATCCATATGTTTACTTACAATATTGTTCTACAAACACAGTCGAAATTTAAATACACACTTTAACATTGGACTTGTTCGAGAGGAAACTGATGATTCTTTAGGTGGTATCAGGTGTTCACGAGGTTTGTTCAAAAAGTATCGCGAATTTTGTGTTTTCAAAAAGTATTTATTTATTCATTAATATCTATTTTGTCCTCTTCAAAGTAATGCCACGGATATAATACATTTATGCCAACACTTTTTCCCAATCCTCGAAGCACTTAAAAAATAATTTTTTGTGATCTTGTTCAGATCTTCCTTCAATACCGTCTTTATCGCTTACATTGCGATGATTGAGCTTTGGTTTTCACATCATAACCATAAACCCATGATTCGTCACCAGTTATGATCCTTTGGAGTAAATTTGGGCCGTCGCGGACCGAGTCCAACAGCTTCTTTTGTTCGAAAGTGAGCAATTTTGGCACGAATTTCGCGGCGACCCGTCCCATGTCCCAAATCATTGGTTTAGGTCCTCGGCAACTTCTCTATCGGTAATTCGACGATTGGCCAATATTATTTTCTTCACTTCATAAATGTTTTAGTCTGGTGATGTACTCGGGCGTCCGGCACGCTTTTCGATGTTCACATCTTCTCGGCCCTCTGAGAATATTTTTACCACCGATAGACGTTGCTTTGGTCTAAGGTAGCTTTTTCCATAGGCCACAGTCAACATTTGGAATGCGTCCGCGCACTTAATTTTGTTTTTCACACAAAATTTTATACAGATTCTTTGATCAACTTTTTGGAATAAGCAAAAATCAGGGCCAAGTCAAAACACGTCCAACCAAAATAGCTGTCAACAATTAACTAAACATTCAAAATGGCCGACTTTGTCAACATAAGTGAGAGATATGTGTACCAACATAACGCCACAAAAAAACGAAAATCGAATACATGTAGCCGCGGAAATTTACGATACTTTTTGAACAGACCTCCTATATGTTAAAGAATCTCATTAGGAATTAAACTGATAACATAATTGGAGTAATTTAAAAACCAATAAAATTTGAAAATTGTACACGTATAAGGTTAACCCATTAATTCTTTCGCGTATCGTTTAATTCGGGATTTATATATTCATCGTTTCCTAAAAGACATTTCAAAAAATGCATTGCAATCTCAAACACTGGTTAAAATAAAAAAAACATGTCTTACTGCTGCTTCGAGAAACGTCGTGCATTGTAATTTGCGCGATTTTTGACTTGTAAGAAAAAATCATCTGTGTTTTAAGATTCAAATTTGGATTTAGATTCAGTGTTGGCGTCACAAGTGATGTAAGAGTGTTGCAATTGGATCTCAATAAACTAGTAGGTAAGAACATCTATGCGATAGGTAAGGTTGCACCAAATTCTCACCATCATCTCGTAGAAGCTGGGTTTGCTTTATATGGTGGCCTACAACCTGATATCCAAATTATTCGCTGTAGTCGTATGTGTGTAAATTCTACTGTATCACTGGGGTACAGTGAATGAAAAACTTTTTGTACTCTTCCAATAGAATTTCAAATTGAACAATATGCTCAATGCTTGAGAAACCTCAGATTAAATGGATTAGCTAATGGAGTGGATGACCTAGAATTACAACTGGATGGAAACTTCAACTTACAACTGACTACCGCTTTTAATAGAAGTATATGCTTACTAAACACAAACCTAAAGCAAATCGCGTATGATCGAACACTTTTGGGTCGGAGTAATGACTAATACGCCTTTCTCATTTGGGAAGAAACTAAAACATGCTATTAAAGAAAATTATCTATTTGTTTTGTACATGTATATGGCGCCTTGCAATTAAAGATAAATGTCTACTTACTTTTGTTATTCCCAGGCTGAACTGAACCAACAGCGATGATATTTACATATGCCTACGTACATTCGGTATCTTTCCAGAAATTGCGAGAATATACTCGTGCCTTCTATCGTATTCAGCCCTTGCAGCTGTCAATCACACCATTGTTTAGTCCTTTAGATAGTCCGGGGGCAAAGTTACAATACCAATTTTCTTAAATCTGTAGTTTGTGGTATTACACCTTCATTCACTCGCTTTTTCCAATATATTGGAAAAATTGATTTATAGGGTTTTAAGTAGATACAAGAACATAAGGGATGCTATTGCTAAAAAGTATATATTTTGTATACTTTAAACCAAAATAAATTTAAACACTGCTTTTTCTGTCTATCTAATTAAACCAAGTACATTTCTAGCCACATTAATCTATAGGTTACTAAATGTTACTTGAATTCCTTTCTTTGTTCTTAGGTGATGTGTTGGATGATACACCAAAGGTTCCTGTGTATGTGAATTCCTCTCTACTTTAAATTTTGAGATAACATGAATTATTCCAAGTTTGGTAACCAAAAGGCCAAGTTGTTTACCTGTAAATACAAAACAAGACAAATTTTATACTAGTAAATATTCAAATAAAAGTGAATCGGCAGAAAGGTTAATTGGTAACAGAATTTTCCTGGTATATTTAAAACCACTCGCTTCCTATCTTATAAAATGCTGAAAATTTATTTCAATTTCCCATTGGATTCAAATTATTTCTTAATAATTAATAAAAGCTAGGTAGCACTACTCAAATAATGTATAATAAAAATTCATTTACCGCAAATTATTTTAAAATATTAGGTACGAATTTCGACATCTAAGTGGTCATCATTAAGTAGCAAAACAATTAATGTGTTGTTCAAAAATCCTTCTGAGAATATTCTCAAATATAATCTTTCGTAACCTGAAACAAATTTTGTTGTGAGGTGAGTCGGGCACACCAATGCAAATATTTTAACGTTTGGCGTCAGTGAATCGATTTTTAATTTTATTATCCAACAAGAATTTATTCTTGAAGTCATTACTTTCAATAGACTCACGAACTTCACGGTATTCGCGACTTAGTCTGGGAATTACCCCAAGGGTGAGCAATGAGATTGGGCGTGGATGCAAAGTAAACTCAACTATATAAATGAATAAGAAAGGGAAAATTGGGCGTCGCCGCATCTATATGGGCAATAAAAAACAAAAGTATCCTATGAGAAGATGCAGAAACCCACAGGCTATAATGATTATCAAAAAATATATTCCAGTTATGGAAAACAATACCTCTGGAAACCTCCCGAATGTATCTACTTCAACTCCTGCTACGATGGTCCTGAAAGAAAATGTCACACATTAAATTTTAATTAAAAGACACAGTTTGTGTCTTTCAACAAAAAGGGTACAACAATACTTATAAATTAATCATCATGAAACTACCACTCTAAAAGTGTTATACCTAAAAATGGATATCAAAGAGAAGTCGCGTAAATCACTTCTATAATCTTATTCTGCTTCAGTATTCTTCTAGTTTCATTACTCAAAATTTATTTTCTCAAATTATGATGCCATTAAATTTATCTACTTGTAAATAAAAGACATAGAGGTTTGAGCCAAAAATCTAATTTGAAGTAATTCCTTTCTCGTTTTCCAACATATTCAAATAAAATCACAGATATAGTAGTCAAAAGTAAAATTGAACTTTAAAGATTCATAAATGTTTTCTTTACATAATGAGATTTTAGCATTCGGTACTATTTTCAAAAACAAAATTTTAATAACCCCAATTGACAGATCTGTTAGATTGGTTCACATGAGCTTCAAAAAACTCGCACGTAGTATTTGTTGCAAAAATTTAAATAGCATATGAATTATATAAATTAAAACTTTTTTTTATTGACGTGGTTCAGGAATAACACTGTTAATCAACTAATCATCAAGCATACTATGAATGCACTTCTTTAAGTGAAAGTAAACTTTACAAACTCTTTACAAAATAACTTTGAGTTACTTCGAAAAACAAAGTTTCCCTTTCTCTTAAATTTCAACACTAAATAAAAAAAAGAATCTGATATACTATTATTAGAGCATTGTTATTTCTACGACCTTTTATGCTAAATTTTAAATACAAAATTAATCCTTTCGTAAAATTTCATATCATTAACAACTCTACCAAAATTTTCAAAAGTTTATAAACGCGGTTATAAAGCTTCAACCATAACTAGCAAAACAAAATTCTAACACTCACTAGGAATTGACTCCTATACCAGCGAGGGTTTTTAATACCTCGTTTTCGCACATGCAATGAAAGTGAAGTTTCAAAAAAATTTTCAATCTACAAGTCTAGGGATTCTTCTGGGTAACAAAATCCCGCCGATGGGAATTCCAAAATAAACGATTAACATTATTACGTCATGTTTTTCTACCAAAAAAACTCCATGAGCGACATCAAATTCTTTCCATCCCGAAGATATCTTTCTAATTCTCCGATGCACCTTAATGAATACCGCAGACAGGTAACCATGTTGTCACTTCACACAATATTTAACTCGCTTTGACGGAGTCTGGAGAAACTTGTACATCTCGGCCTACCTCTAAAACGACCGTAAACATTCAGCTGACCTAGAAGGCCATTCTTAGGCACTAGCAGGCGCGTAAAAGTGCCAACATCTTCCTCTCCTAGTGTTGCTACCTTTGTACTAGAGCAAAATGGCTGCGTTTTCCTTTGATACTCTCAATCTAAAGAACAGGTGATCTGTTTCAAGCGTTACCTCGTGACACTCTGCACAAGCGCTATAATAACTTAGTAATCCTTATAAGTGGGTGTACACCGTCTACAAATTAGGCAACTCAAGTAACTTGTTTATAACCTATTTTTAAGACGTTTTGATCTTGGAACAGTCTTAAAGTATTTGTTACTATTGAACGTTTTGTTATGATAAATCCAAAGCGAACTAAATAGTAATATCTTTCATTTCTAATATGAAATTGTTTCTTCTGATATTATTATGCGAAATAAAAAGGATTAGATACCACAAAGCTGTAACAGATAGAAGTGGCTTCAAAGGTTCGTACCATAGAATTTATATTTGTTACAAACTTCGAGAATTGATGTTTCTTAAAGTAATAAACCGTTTTCTATCACGTGTAAACAAATATTAAACAAAATATACATACTAAATTACAATTATTAATAGAACTCGCCGATTTATGTTTTACTTTTTTAATTTATGATACGCGCAAACTTGTCAATGATGTCTACGAATAACAACCGTGTATTTATTGATTCGTTTAAAAGTATTTTTTAGTTCACAATTCTTGCTTATTTAATAGTTTGTCTTGTATATCAAAACTAATAGAGTTAAATTTAATCATAGAATAAGGAAAATAGATCAATTACCATGGCAACACTTACAGGTACCTGCAAATTAACAATGAGAGACTGTGCGTCTCTAAAAGCAGCCCT
Source organism: Platerodrilus igneus (assembly GCA_036346225.1). NCBI lineage: Eukaryota > Metazoa > Arthropoda > Insecta > Coleoptera > Lycidae > Platerodrilus > Platerodrilus igneus. Next base: position 1,089,924 of record JARFIW010001381.1, read on the forward strand.
CCAAACATTTTATAAGAATTCAAACAAATGAGAGTAATTAATTAAAGAAATCTGCTCAGAATGACAAAATGGGCAGATAAGCACGCATATCGCTCAGATACAAGCCTGACGATCAAAAAACTATTATATTCAAAGAACTATACACTGATGTTAAATAGGCCATCGTTAAATTAAAAGTTTAGTTTGCATAGTTGTGATAACACGTTGGTAGGTAAGCAGGGTATGATCTAGCGCAAAAGGTGCAATTTTCCCATGTTAAATCCCATAAGGATGCTCAAGGTCCGTTCTGATCATTTTTGTACCATACATTGAATTCCCCATAAGGAAGCAAAAGCTCCACCCAGTCATTTTTGTTTTCAGTCAAGAACCGTATAACGTTATCTAGATGAGTCAGTATCTTTACACTTTACACCGGAGTGTTTTACACAAGGATTAGCCCATACAACTCTTAACTCCCAAACCTTAAATTCTATCATATTTATAAACATTTTCTAACGTCTTCTGTTCCAGTTATTTTTGTGAAATTGAAAAATAAAAAATAAATTTTAAAATTTTATTAAGTATAATATATTAGCAATAAATATTCTACATTTACAATTGTGAATGACAAAAAATAACTGTACTTAAACATGATGATTATTATAAGAAGCTACAGGTTTTGGTTGTGCAATATTCTCGAATAAAATTAATTGTGTGAAAGGATTTACTGGAAAACTATTAATTCGGCAAATCTCTAAGTGTTGGGGGATCTTGGCAGCCACAGGTTGCTTAACCCCCTGCACATACCTCTGAATCTCGGTGAAATAGGGCATATAATTAGAAAACAATAGAAGGACAACCGAACTGTATATAGGCTGTGTGGGAATTTCAGGGAACTATGTAAGCTAGTTCAGAATATAAATAAGTGGAGGTATGTGTCCAATCAGTTGTGAGACGGAAAACCTAATGACGAAAAAATAAGCGCAGATAAATCTGATGATTATTATAAACAACTACAGGTGTTGGAGGTGAAATATCTGCAACTAATGTTGATTGTGCGAAAAGATATCTTGGAAAAAATATTAAATCGGCAATAGTTCAACTGCTGTGGAACTTGGCAGCCACAGACTGCTTACCCCCTTTCACAACCTTACATGTGATTCTCCAATGCTCTACCCGAAGGTACTATATTGGCCAGGAAGCGATTTTTTTATACCTGGGAAATTTGGAATTTTGCCGAACCCTTGCTGTTCCAAGCAAGGTAGGAATCTTTAACCTGCGTGACAACACTCACACTCGGGACCTCCATTTTACCTCTCATCCGAACGAGAATGTATTTTTGTGAAAAATGCTCACCTAACATTTTTCAAGCGGACCGTGTCGGGATTCCCTTTTCACATCCACTGAATGTCGGAGAAATAGAGTATATAAGTGTAAAACAATAGAAAGGGACCGAACTGCACCTAAAAAAAAAGAACAGTGCCTAGAATCATAGACAACAAACATAGAAACAAGAAGAAAATTGTTGAAAGCATATGTGTGGAGTACAGCACAGTATGCCTATGAAATACGGGCAGTAGGAAAAGCAGACCGAACAAGATAGCAGACTTTTGAAATGTTGTGCTTCAGATGTATGAGGATGATAGCATGGGCAGACAAAGTTAATAACAAATAGGTTATATAAATAGTAGAAGAATAAAAATATCTGTAGAAAAATATAGGAGATATAGACGAACAGAATACATTCTAAGGCATTTTTGGGGAATAGTATGGGGTATATTACAAACAGAGATAAGAAAAAGGAAGTAGTTGCAGACCTAGATCAGATAGTGATAGATGAAGACTGCAAATTTCACGGAAATGTGCAGTTAGTTCATAATAGGAAACAATGAGGATACGCGTCTAACCAGTTTCAGGACTGAAGACCTAATGATGATGATGGTTTACAATAGTAATATATTTCTTCTTGCTTCATAATCGAATAATTTCCACTGGTCGCATGACTACTAGGTCATAACATAATCAACTAATTGTATACTATGCCACTTGTTGTATTAACCAAAGGGTTAAATACGGAACAAACATCGCTATTTCCCTTATATTGGAAACAAAGATCCATGTATACCGATGTTGCTAGGTGTAGAAACCATGAATTCGTCAAAATTCTGCACCTGTGCTTTAAGTTCTTGTCTTGCAGTTTCCATATCCGGGATATTTGATTCTCTACTTTTATTTCGATCACCAAGTTTGTCGAGGTAATCGCGTAGCGTTGTTCTAGGTACATTGTACAACCTACTAGCTTTACGTGTATTTAACACACCTTTTGTATTTTACTAATTGCTTTCTCTCAAGATTTTTTAGTGTACATCTTTCAAATATAAGTTTAAACTGATTCAAATTGAAAATAAAACCTCTTATATACCAGCATTACCGGAATGCGCATTGACAGGAGTGCGCATGAGCTGGGTTGAGCATGCGCAGGGGTGCGCATAGGCATAGGTGTGCCTGGGCATACACTGGGATGCGTAAGGAACTGCGTTGGGTTGCCAAAAAATCTTATTAACATTAAAACAACATAGATTGTATACAATTCTAATAAAAAGCAATACATATACAATATTTAATTGTAAATAAATCTATTAACAATTTCCGTAAACAGATTATATTCATATAGGTAAAATCACCACTTCGCTAGTTTCGGCTACTTTTCCATGGTCGTGCTGACTTCATAGCCTTTTATAAATAAAGAGCAATGTAATACTATTCTAAAATTTTTATTCTACCGTTATACACAATAAAATTTAAAAATATTTAATGTTGGACATATGTCCAGTATACATCCTACATATATCTGACACATATCCGACATATTTCCAACATCAAATATTTTTAAATTTTGTCGTCACCACGACCTTGGAAAAGTAGCCGAAACTAGCGAAGTGGTGATTTTACCTATATGAATATAATACGTTTACGGAAATTGTTAATAGATTTATTTACAATTAAATATTGTATATGTATTGCTTTTTATTAGAAATGGATACAATCTATGTTGTTTTATTGTTAATGAGATTTTTTGGCGACCCAACGCAGTTCCTGACGCATCCCGGTGTGCGCTCAGGCACACCCCTGCCCATGCGCATCCGTAAGCATGCGCACCCCTGCCCATGCGCACCCCTGCCTATGCGCACCCCGCTCAGGCACACCCCTGACCATTCGCACCCGTAAGCATGCGCACCCCTGATCATGCGCGCCCCTGCCTATGCGCGCCCCGCTCATGCGCATCCCTGCCCATGCGCATTCCTGTAATGCTGGTATATAAAGGGTACTATTCTCAACTTGAATGATTTTAAACTTATATTTAAAAGATGTACACCAAGAAATCTTTAGAGAAAGCAATTAGTAAAATACAAAAGGTGTGTTAAATACACGTAAAGCTAGTAGGTTGTACAATGTACCTAGAACAGCGCTACGCAATCACCTCGACAAACTTGGTGCTCGTAATAAAAGTAGAGAATCAAATATCCCGGATATGGAAACTGCAAAACATGAACTTAAAATACCGGTGCAGAACTTTGACGAATTGATGGTTTCTACACCTAGGAATATGGGTAAACGTGGATCTTTGTTTCCAATATAAGGACAATGACGATGTTTGTTCCGTATTTAAACCTTTGGTTAATATGGCAAGTGGCATGGTATACAATGAGTTGATTATGTTATGACCTAGTGGTCATGCGATCAGATAGTCATTATTAGATTATGGAGCGAGCAGAAATATAATACTATTGTAAATGTAGAATATTTATTGTAAATATATTATCCTTAATAAAATTTTAAGATTTATTTTTTATTTTTCAATTTCACAAAAATAATTGGAACAGAAAGCGTTAGAAAATGTTTATAAATATGATAGAATTTGAGGTTTGGGGTTCGAAAGTTATAGAGGCTAATCCTTGGGTAAAAACTCAGGTGGTAGGTGTTAAGATACTGACTCGCCTAAATAACGTTATACGGTTCTTGATTGGATACAAAAATGACTGGGTGGAGCTTTCGCCTCCTTATGGGGAATTCAATGTATGGTACAATAATGACCAGAACGGACCTTGAGCCTCCTCATGGGATTTAACATGGAAAAAAATTGCACCTTTTGCGCTAGAACATACCCTGCTTACCGACTCACGTTTCAGCTTTGTTGTAATAGTAAATTTAAACGAAATGTTAAGCAGAGAACGAAAATTATCGACGGTACTACCTTTTGAATATTTGATCAACGATCATGTTATTGTCCAAACATCACGCTTGCTCCGTCCAGGCTATGGTTAATAGATTTTGATATAGTTTCAAATATGTGTAGTATGACCCACTTTCACTAACATCAAGGTATACTATAAATTGTTAATCAAATTTCGTGCAAAAATGGTATATTTATATATAATGCAATATTTGGGTTTTTGCACAATTTTGATTTATCTATTTAATAGGAAAATAACCCCATGGTTGATATCGTTTTTAATGTAATTATCAATAAATTAAGTCCTAAAATAGATTAGTCTTTTTTGTATAGTTTTGGAAAAGTAATAAAACACATGTGCCATTCTTTTAAATATCACTCTTCAGCATCTACTCGGCTTATCGAAATAAAGGCGTTTAATAAGTTACTTAAAGTTTCAACGGTAAATGAACAATTATTCTTGTGATAGTCACGATATTCTAGTCCCTATCTACATATAAAGAGAAGTTTTCGTTCAAAACAGGTTTTTATTAAAATTTTGAATATACAGCTCGGAATTTTCTTCTAAACCATCCTTAATGCTTCTTATTTTTTTTAACTTACAATATATCCTAATGCTTTTCAAATGTGTTTAAAAGAACTTTCGTATTTATCAAAAGTGCGGTTATGTTGCTCTTCAACGTTGTCATATTCCAAGCACCTTATAACTCACAACTACTAAGCATGGCAAACAAAAAAGCTTATTTAATTAAAATATAACACATCCCCTTATATTACAAATATCATGACTTGCTGAAGTATCAAATATATACCATTCACAATTAATCTTTACAACCATACAAGTGAGAGACAAGGTCCTTCACAACTGTATCATTTTTTCATCTAGAATAAGATGTTTCAATTAAAGACCACCCCAGATCACGTCGAGGAAAATATTTTAAGACAAAATACGCAATTGCGTTAACGAACAAATAATATCAGTATACAGTAAACCGCATGAATGCTCTAATGTTAGAATAAGATTAGAGGTTCGTCACAGCTTCCCGTATTTCCTTATCTAAATCACGCGGTTACTAAAGTGCTTATCTAAATCCAAGGTTGTACGTGCTGTTATCATGTGTCCATATGTAAATTGCTACATGAAATAGACTAATAAGGTGCATCACTCTGAGATGAAAAAAAAGTTGTGTAGTGTAGGCTACGTGAGGTCAAAATAATGGCCAGTAGAACATTATTCGTACTATATTAAGATGTAACGTGGCTCGCTTTTGTAATTTAGATTGCCATGTTCCTCGACACCCACACTAGTTAAATTAAACTGAACGCACCTGACTATATCATTAACTAATAACAATTGGTGCAAAGACGTTTTCTTGAATACCATAGCTTAGCGCCTCGCATGTACTCTTTAATAGATTATAATACAAAATACGCTTATGATTACAATTACTATTACAATTGATTATTGATTCAGTTATGCACATTTCTTCTGCAATATATATATATATATATATATATATATATATATATATAATTGTGTAATTAGAAGCTAATTGGAGGTTAACAAGACATACAGAAGGTCTTTGGTCAAGCTAGAGGATCTTTGATAAATTTATTTAGATAATTAGGTATTTTAAATAGAAATTAGAGCTTAGGCAACGTAGGATAGTTTAGGGTTAATGTAATTGTAGGTGTATTATATTTAATTAGGATAATAAGGGTTTAGAAGCAACACGAAATAAATACCGCTTGTATTTATTAAAAGCTTTTTGTATTCGTTAACATAGGGTAGATCCCTATAGTAGGGGATAAAGAATACTACTATAGTAAGCCTGCTTATCGTAAAGGCGATTAAAATGCGCAGCAAGGGGCAGCAGCCTTGCTGGCTAAAAGATATTGAAGGAGGGTCGGTTGGTCTCGGGCGATCCTCAATAATTTACAAGCTTGTTGGGGGTTGGCCATGACGGATACGGCTTTTTACTAAAATCTTTAAAAACTGCGTTGTGGAAAGATATGGGAGCCTACCACAATATTTCCCAGGTGTGCGTGGCCTAAAACACGAAATACATATGATGGAGAGCTCACAAGTAAAATTCTTGTCCGGAGGTAAAATACTCCCTCATTCGGATCTCCGGGAGGGGGTACTTGGAGCTCGTCATCGTAAGAATATAAAACATCAGTTCGATTTAGTGATAGGGACTTGGAATGTAAGGTCATTACTTAGAGTAGATAAGTTAACGAATTTATTAGTCGAAATGAGAAAGGAAAAGCTGGACATTTTAGGTATTAGTGAGGTGAGATGGCCAGATAGTAATGACTTTTGGAAAGATAATTATAGAATAATTACAACTTCTTCAACTAATGGACAGGCAGGCGTAGGAATAGTGTTAGGTAAAAGATTAGGGCATAAAGTTAAAGAGTACTTACAATTTAGTGATAGAATAATTATGGTTAGATTGAGTACAAAACCCACAGACACTGTTTTAGTTCAGGTTTACATGCCAACAACTCAGTACGAGGAGGAGGAAGTAGAAAAGGTATACGAGGATATAAATAGTATAGTGAGAAAAGTAAAAGGAGATGAGAATTTAATAGTTATGGGCGATTTTAATGCGTCAGTGGGAGAAGGTAGTGAGGGAAAAATGGTAGGAAAATTTGGGTATGGCAGACGAAATGATAGAGGAGAAAGATTAGTTGAGTTTTGCCAGGAACATAGATTAGTAACTGTAAACACCCTATTCGAACAACATGTTAGGAGAAGATATACCTGGAAAGCGCCAGGTGATAGGGCTAGATACCAAATAGATTATATTTTAGTTAAACAAAGATTTAGAAACCAAGTTAAAAACTGTCGTAGTTATCCAGGGGCTGACATAGATAGCGATCATAACTTAGTTAAAATGAAGTGTAAACTAAAATTCAAAAAATTGAGAAAGGTTAAAAGAGAGGATGGGATCTAGGTAAGCTTAATGATAGTAGGGTAAAAGAGGAATATAAACAAGTATTAGATAATAAGAGCAAAGAGATAGCTGTAGGAGGGAACGTAGCAAATAGATGGAAAGAAATAAAACTGACTGTACATGATACGGCAACACAGACTATAGGTAAGAAAAAAATAGAAGCGAGAAAACCGTGGGTAACAAAGGAGATATTAGATTTAATAGAGAATAGAAGAAAGCTTAAACCTTTCAGAGAAGTGGATAGTGAAAGTAAGCAAAAATATAATAGAGTTAGAAATAAGATAGTACATGAGTGTAGAAAAGCTAGAAATAAATGGATGGAGGAGAATTGTAAGGGAATACAAGATGATTTGAGAGTAGGTAAGACAGACAGGGCTTACAGGGCAGTTAAAAAGTTTTTTGGGGAAGATAGGAAAAAATATAATGGTATTAGAGACGAGAATAATGAGCTTATAATAAATAAAGTTGAGATAGCAGATAGATGGAAAAGATATTTAGAAGATTTATATAAGGGAGACGATATGGATGAGTTAGAAAACGACCAAGAAGAGGATGTAGAAATAGGGTTCTCAATATTAAGAGAGGAATTTGATAGAGCTGTTCGGAATCTTAAAATAAATAAAGCGCCAGGGATAGACGATATTCCCGCAGAATTAATAAAATATGCAAGTCAGAAAACTTTAGATAGATTATATGAACTAGTAAAGGAAATATATGACACAGGTGAGGTTCCAATAGATTTCGAAAAAAATATTATTATCCCAATCCCAAAAAAGTCAGGAGCTGATAGGTGTGAGAATTTTAGAACGGTTAGTTTAACTTTTCATGCTTCCAAAATACTAACAATAATAATTAAAAATAGAGTAGAAGCTTTGACTGAGAATTATTTAGGCGAAGACCAATATGGTTTTCGTAAAGACAGAGGGACTAGAGAACCGATACTAATGATTAGGGTAATTATCGAAAAAGGTTACAAAAAATAAAAAGACTCATTTCGCGTTTGTAGATTTAGAAAAGCATTTGATAGGGTTAATTGGATTGTTATGTTCAGGGTTTTGCAAAAAATAGGAATCTCTCATAGGGATAGAAAAATTATTTACAGTCTATATAAAAACCAAAGCGTAGTAATTAGATTTGATGAAATAGAAAAGGAAGCTAAGATTAGAAATGGTGTTAGACAGGGTTGTATACTGTCTCCTTGATTTTTAATGTTTATATTGAGGAAGCTTTAAACTTAGCTATAGAGAGAAAAGAGATAGGTATTAGTGTACAGGGACAGAAAATAGACATGTTACGTTTTGCAGATGATATAGCCATTATAGCAGAGTCTAGAAAAGAGTTAGGAGAGTTTTAAATATTTTAGATGAGATACTACGGAGTAACTATAGTATGAGAATTAACTCAGTAAAGACAAAGATTATGACAAGTGAGTTACAGCCTAGTTCTAAACCAAAATTAAAAATAGGTAATACCGAGTTAGAAGAGGTAGATGAATTTTGCTATTTAGGTAGTATAATTACAAAAGATGGACGTAGCAGAAGGGATATAGTAGCTAGAATAGCTCAAGCTAGAAAAATGTTTTAAAAAGAAAAACTTACTAATAGCTAATAGTATTAGTTTAGATAATAGAAAAGTTTCTTAAAGTCGTACGTATGGAGCGTTCTACTATACGGTAGTGAGACTTGGACAATTAAAGAAGTAGATAAGAAAAGATAGAAGCTTTTGAAACTTGGTGTTATAGGAGAATGTTAAAGATTAGTTGAACAGATAGAGTAACAAACGAGGAAGTTTATAGAAGGATAGGTGAGGATCCCTGTATGTGGAAACAATTGAAGGTCAGGAGAGATAGAATGATAGGGCACCAGTTAAGACATGAGGGACTATTTAGTAAAGTCTTAGATTATAGACTACCAAATAAAAATAGAGTAGGAAGGCCTAGACAAAGCTATATTAGTCAAATTATTAGAGATGTAGGTTGTAAATGGTATGTAGACCTTTTAGACTAGCTCAGAATAGAAAAGAATTTAGAGCTGCGTCAAACCGACTTTAAGTAAGTTCGAAAACAAAACAAAAGAAAAATAAAATCAGTTAACTAAATGTCACCAGGACATGACTCACAATTGGTTAGCGGTCTGGCATGTTGGTAGCGTTTCGTTGCTTAAGCCTTACCATAACATAATTTAATAAACATCACCATGGCATAACTCACAATTAGGTAGCGGTCTGGCATGTTGGCAGCGATTCGTTGCTTAAGCCTTATCATAACATATAATTTAACACTTTTTGAAGCGGATAACCAGGTTATATTTCATTTCCTTATAAATGGTAATCATGCAAACATGTTAGAGTTGTTTAACAACCATCAGGTTGCTAATGTCTATGTAGATCCAGCTGGATAGGAAAAAGATAGAAGGATATAGGAAGACCTAGACCAAACTATATTAGTCAAATTATTAGAAATGTAGGTTGTGAAGGGTATGTAGAGCTTTTTAGATTAGCAAAGAATAGAAAAGAAGTTAGAGCTGCGTCAAACCGACCTTAAGTAAGGTCGATAACAAAATGATGATGATGAACATAGGGTAAAACCTGAAACATTTCAAAGCATACAAACAAACAAGCGGAACGTTATCTTAACGGCCGACGCTATAAAATTTAATATGTTTCTAGAAAAACCGACCGTTGCATATTTGTGTAAGCAATATACAGCAAAGTGGTCGTTAAAGAATATGAATCGATATTTTACATATATGTGTTAGTAAAAACGCGTAGACAACAGGTGTTGGTTAGTTGGTTGACTTTTAATTGAACAGCTAAACAAAGATGAATCGAAGCGTACAAGTATGACAGAAAAACAGCATAACATATGAAGGTAATCATGAAGGCAGTACAGTAGGGAACCAGAACCAAGCGGTTATAGAGGAAAATGGACTATGCAGAACGTATGAATGTAAGAGAGAAACACTATATTTTTAGAATTTAATCAGGGAGCTAGTATGGTTAGGAGACGGTATACCATTTTGTTTGGAAAGGATGGAAAAATCAATAATTTCTAAGGAGTACAAAACCCACAGACACTGTTTTAGTTCAGGTTTACATGCCAACAACTCAGTACGAGGAGGAGGAAGTAGAAAAGGTATACGAGGATATAAATAGTATAGTGAGAAAAGTAAAAGGAGATGAGAATTTAATAGTTATGGGCGATTTTAATGCGTCAGTGGGAGAAGGTAGTGAGGGAAAAATGGTAGGAAAATTTGGGTATGGCAGACGAAATGATAGAGGAGAAAGATTAGTTGAGTTTTGCCAGGAACATAGATTAGTAACTGTAAACACCCTATTCGAACAACATGTTAGGAGAAGATATACCTGGAAAGCGCCAGGTGATAGGGCTAGATACCAAATAGATTATATTTTAGTTAAACAAAGATTTAGAAACCAAGTTAAAAACTGTCGTAGTTATCCAGGGGCTGACATAGATAGCGATCATAACTTAGTTAAAATGAAGTGTAAACTAAAATTCAAAAATTGAGAAAGGTTAAAAGAGAGGATGGGATCTAGGTAAGCTTAATGATAGTAGGGTAAAGAGGAATATAAACAAGTATTAGATAATAAGAGCAAAGAGATAGCTGTAGGAGGAACGTAGCAAATAGATGGAAAGAAATAAAACTGACTGTACATGATACGGCAACACAGACTATAGGTAAGAAAAAAATAGAAGCGAGAAAACCGTGGGTAACAAAGGAGATATTAGATTTAATAGAGAATAGAAGAAAGCTTAAACCTTTCAGAGAAGTGGATAGTGAAAGTAAGCAAAAATATAATAGAGTTAGAAATAAGATAGTACATGAGTGTAGAAAAGCTAGAAATAAATGGATGGAGGAGAATTGTAAGGGAATACAAGATGATTTGAGAGTAGGTAAGACAGACAGGGCTTACAGGGCAGTTAAAAAGTTTTTTGGGGAAGATAGGAAAAAATATAATGGTATTAGAGACGAGAATAATGAGCTTATAATAAATAAAGTTGAGATAGCAGATAGATGGAAAAGATATTTAGAAGATTTATATAAGGGAGACGATATGGATGAGTTAGAAAACGACCAAGAAGAGGATGTAGAAATAGGGTTCTCAATATTAAGAGAGGAATTTGATAGAGCTGTTCGGAATCTTAAAATAAATAAAGCGCCAGGGATAGACGATATTCCCGCAGAATTAATAAAATATGCAAGTCAGAAAACTTTAGATAGATTATATGAACTAGTAAAGGAAATATATGACACAGGTGAGGTTCCAATAGATTTCGAAAAAAATATTATTATCCCAATCCCAAAAAAGTCAGGAGCTGATAGGTGTGAGAATTTTAGAACGGTTAGTTTAACTTCTCATGCTTCCAAAATACTAACAATAATAATTAAAAATAGAGTAGAAGCTTTGACTGAGAATTATTTAGGCGAAGACCAATATGGTTTTCGTAAAGACAGAGGGACTAGAGAACCGATACTAATGATTAGGGTAATTATCGAAAAAAGGTTACAAAAAATAAAAAGACTCATTTCGCGTTTGTAGATTTAGAAAAAGCATTTGATAGGGTTAATTGGATTGTTATGTTCAGGGTTTTGCAAAAAATAGGAATCTCTCATAGGGATAGAAAAATTATTTACAGTCTATATAAAAACCAAAGCGTAGTAATTAGATTTGATGAAATAGAAAAGGAAGCTAAGATTAGAAATGGTGTTAGACAGGGTTGTATACTGTCTCCCTTGATTTTTAATGTTTATATTGAGGAAGCTTTAAACTTAGCTAGAGAGAGAAAAGAGATAGGTATTAGTGTACAGGGACAGAAAATAGACATGTTACGTTTTGCAGATGATATAGCCATTATAGCAGAGTCTAGAAAAGAGTTAGGAGAGTTTTTAAATATTTTAGATGAGATACTACGGAGTAACTATAGTATGAGAATTAACTCAGTAAAGACAAAGATTATGACAAGTGAGTTACAGCCTAGTTCTAAACCAAAATTAAAAATAGGTAATACCGAGTTAGAGGAGGTAGATGAATTTTGCTATTTAGGTAGTATAATTACAAAAGATGGACGTAGCAGAAGGGATATAGTAGCTAGAATAGCTCAAGCTAGAAAAATGTTTTTAAAAAAGAAAAACTTACTAATAGCTAATAGTATTAGTTTAGATAATAGAAAAAGTTTCTTAAAGTCGTACGTATGGAGCGTTCTACTATACGGTAGTGAGACTTGGACAATTAAAGAAGTAGATAAGAAAAGATAGAAGCTTTTGAAACTTGGTGTTATAGGAGAATGTTAAAGATTAGTTGGACAGATAGAGTAACAAACGAGGAAGTTTATAGAAGGATAGGTGAGGATCCCTGTATGTGGAAACAATTGAAGGTCAGGAGAGATAGAATGATAGGGCACCAGTTAAGACATGAGGGACTATTTAGTAAAGTCTTAGATTATAGACTACCAAATAAAAATAGAGTAGGAAGGCCTAGACAAAGCTATATTAGTCAAATTATTAGAGATGTAGGTTGTAAAGGGTATGTAGACCTTTTTAGACTAGCTCAGAATAGAAAAGAATTTAGAGCTGCGTCAAACCGACTTTAAGTAAGTTCGAAAACAAAACAAAAAGAAAAATAAAAATCAGTTAACTAAATGTCACCAGGACATGACTCACAATTGGTTAGCGGTCTGGCATGTTGGTAGCGTTTCGTTGCTTAAGCCTTACCATAACATAATTTAATAAACATCACCATGGCATAACTCACAATTAGGTAGCGGTCTGGCATGTTGGCAGCGATTCGTTGCTTAAGCCTTATCATAACATATAATTTAACACTTTTTTTTGAAGCGGATAACCAGGTTATATTTCATTTCCTTATAAATGGTAATCATGCAAACATGTTAGAGTTGTTTAACAACCATCAGGTTGCTAATGTCTATGTAGATCCAGCTGGATAGGAAAAAGATAGAAGGATATAGGAAGACCTAGACCAAACTATATTAGTCAAATTATTAGAAATGTAGGTTGTGAAGGGTATGTAGAGCTTTTTAGATTAGCACAGAATAGAAAAGAAGTTAGAGCTGCGTCAAACCGACCTTAAGTAAGGTCGATAACAAAATGATGATGATGAACATAGGGTAAAACCTGAAACATTTCAAACCATACAAACAAACAAGCGGAACGTTATCTTAACGGCCGACGCTATAAAATTTAATATGTTTCAAGAAAAACCGACCGTTGGATATTTGTGTAAGCAATATACAGCAAAGTGGTCGTTAAAGAATATGAATCGATATTTTACATATATGTGTTAGTAAAACGCGTAGATAACAGGTGTTGGTTAGTTGGTTGACTTTTAATTGAACAGCTAAACAAAGATGAATCGAAGCGTACAAGTATGACAGAAAAACAGCATAACATATGAAGGTAATCATGAAGGCAGTACAGTAGGGAACCAGAACCAAGCGGTTATAGAGGAAAATGGACTATGCAGAACGTATGAATGTAAGAGAGAAACACTATATTTTTAGAATTTAATCAGGGAGCTAGTATGGTTAGGAGACGGTATACCATTTTGTTTGGAAAGGATGGAAAATCAATAATACACACAAGTGTGTGTAATGTATAATGTCCAGTTTTATAAAAGCTTGAAGTTAAATAAAGAATTAGAAACGGAACATAGAAGGTATACGTAAGTACTACGATCCCCATTTTGGTTTTGGAATGTATTCAAATTTTGAAATAAATGGTGAAGGCAGCAATCAATAATTAACTCGTTATAAATTGGAAATTTTGGAAGTTGGATGTGGATAATTAATTTTAATGAACAGAGATTTTGGGGTAGCAGCATGCAGAGAGCGACATTGATGCAAGCGGATAGCGGTTCCATGGAGTAGAGCCATACTCGACGGCATCATCTGCAAGGGCTAGTGGGAGGATAGCTGTTGAAGATAGTTACCAGATTTTTACGACTTTTATTCAAACATTGTGTGGTGACTATTTGCAATGATTCTTTTTTACTTTTGTGCTTTGGTGTATTTTTTAATTGTATTTATTGAACGATAAATTTATGGGACTTTCGAGGTGAATGAAAATTATTTAGGTTGTCAAGGAGTAGTGATTTATAGATAACCAGGATATATTGTAAAAAAGTATAAAGGGCTTCTTTAATTTTGTTTGGTAGTGCTGTAAATTTGCACTCATGGTTAAAACGTTTTACGATCAGCTCATGTTAAAACGAAGGGATAAAATCAGGTATGAGGAATGCTCTCTTACTTTAACAGGATAATTGTTTAATAACGTTATCGAAGTGAAATATTTCCTTAAAAATAAAATTGTTGTTAATACGAAGTATCCAAGTGTACATAATGGAAAATATTATGAAAATGTAATATTTATTGACGGTAAATAGAGTGTGTTGTATTTGTGAATTGCGTTATTTTGAGTGTGAATGTAGAGTGGATTTTCTTTTACGTTATAGCATGGTAGCAGTGAGGCGGTATTCAGCAATTCAGGTAAGCGTCTGTGTTAGTATAAGAGTTTTTAATCAAATCAAGAGGGCTAAAAGCGGAGCAGCCGAGGTGACTACACAATAAATATGGCTTCCCAACGGAGGAGCTCGAGTAGGTAGAGCCTAGACTACACAATAATATATATATATATATATATATATATATATATATATTGCTGTGATATTTCCTTTGAATGCGGAACTGGGTCCTTTCAACAAAAATTCTAGTCCCACAGATTAGGCGTCATAAACGGCTGTGATCCTCTTTTGCCTCGGCTGCTCACCTAATGTTATAAACCTCCTCATTCATAAAAAAACAACACATTCCTACCAAAAACATCAACGTTAACTCTATTTACCTCAATATTCAGAATACATTAAAATTTCAAAATTAACACTCAGCATAAATTTCAGTTTTAAAAGAATTTCAAGATTAATTTTATTATCATTTTAATGTGCATCCAAAATTAAAGTCCTTGTTGGATGCCTACTAATTAATATAACAATATAAGCAGACCAGAGTCTGAGTATAAAGGAGCATCTACCACCCTTTACGTTAATTAACCAGGTTCGTCTAATTGAGCTCAAAGACATACCCAAATTTTCATCATATTACCGAACATCAAAACTAAATACCCTTTCTACTTCAACAAGCAAATTTCATCTTAAAATTAAAATTTTATGTTTAGTACAATTTCACTAATGTCCATTTAAAGTAAATCAATTATAAAGTTATTCAACACACACAAAATGTCAAACAAAATAGTATAATTTACCTGAAGGTTACTGTCCTCGTAGCTTCAAAGTACATCGTCCCTTTAGTTAATCACACCATTCCAACAGGATTATATTTACGGCTTCTAATTCTCAACGCTTTTAAAATTTTCTCCATCACCATTCATTTAAAGTTGTTTCTGGGCTTTTCCGGAATTCATCTGTGTATATCTGACCCTTGTTTCGTGGATCCAGACACGTATTTGAACCATTTAATTATTAACACCCCGAAAAATAGCAAATAACTTCATACTTCTTTCACCAATATACGCCAAAACTGCCTACTTTTGTGTATACATTTGTCGTTGTAAATTTTGCTAATTGGTACAGTGAAACTAAATTTTATTACCTTGTATCTAAGTGCACTGAAGTACATTCATGTTAGCACGTAAATAACCAACTATTTTGAATCACTAAAATATACGAGCAAAATTTTAAATTATTTTATCAAACTAAAATGCACTGTTTAACATCTTCAATCAAGTCGAGGATGTAAGAGCTTTTAACGCATCGAATAGTCAAAAGTCTAAGAGTCTAAGAGGGCTTGTTTATATTCATCTCGGTATATATAGCAAAAAGCCGGCACGTCGCTTTTGTCCTCAAAACGGGTAATTCTAAAGAATTCCTCATTCTATGTTCCCAGTCTGTCGCTCGCCCGTCGATTTTTACGAATTTTCACTCGTCCCATTTAAATCTCAGAAATTCACACGGCACGCAAACCTGTCCGAGAAAAACTAATTAATTTTGTACAGAAATTGTTGTTTCTACCTCTGATATTTGCATCCTATTTTCAACCAATTGTGACCCTCGTGACGTTGCTTAAATCCCGCCTTTTACTATATGTGTCTTTGCTTGACGCATTTTCTCTTTCCTTTTCTAACCTGTTCGTATTGGTGCAAATTGATATTCTTTATTATCGATTATATTTTAGTCCATGTGGACTGTTATCTGGGTTTAATAACCCGTATCGCACATTCTCGTGAATATTAAGCCCCGGTTTCTCCAAGATTCTTTGAAACTATTAATTATCTACAAAATTTACGCCGTATGTGATATTTAAACTACGCAGGTGTTCAAAATAATATTAATTCTCAGAGCTTTATTTTCTGGTATTATAATCTTGGGTTTTTACAAGTTTCTATAGATATTATCTGTTACTAACGGTTCAATTAACTTCACTTAAAATTAATACTCTTTAATTTTTAGTGAATCCTAATTAAATATTCAATTATTATTTGTACATTTCGTTTAATACTCGTTGCCCAAACTTGAATCAATTAATATAAATCTTGCACGTAATTTCCATTTGATTCTTTACTTTGGAATAATTAAATTACACGTTGGGCATTTTAAAACTGCTTATTTTTATATAAAGCGTCTTGTAAATAATTTTAATCTCTTATTTTTAATAAAACGAATGAATTTTTATTCTCCACGGGTTTTTAATAAAGCGTATTATCTAATAAACTTCCTTATACACGGTGATTAAAATTATTTGATGTAATCCATTAATTTTCTACCCTGGTCTAAATATGAGTATTTTATATATATATATATATATATATATATATAATAATATTTATATATATATATATATATATATATATATCCTTAAGTAGCTGAATGTCATAATTAGAGAACGCTGACAAATAATAACAATATTGCATTATGAAGTTCTGCAGTCCACGGTATCGGAAATGTATGTACATTAAAACATTCTTGTGTTACTAGGTTAGATTGGTTAATAATTACTCTACACCCTATTTCTGCGCGAGGTAAAAACTCCCTGGATGGGAGTTTCGCCACTACAATGGTTGCTAAAAACTTAAATTATTAAATTGTTTATAATTGAAATTCTATTTAATTACATGTCTAGTTATAGACTAGTTGCGTGTTACTTTAAAAGCTTATTTTTATGTACGAACTTTTTATTCATAAATGGTTAGCTATATTACATTGAATTTCATTCACTACCAACCTAATTATATTGTAAATGCACCTTTATTAAACTATAGAGACTTGGTTTTGTTTACTATGAATATTTCGTTCCACTTTGCTAAAACTTCAGAATTCTGTCCATATGCACTTTCTGAACTTTACCTAAACTGTCCTTAATTGTAAAGTTAGGTTGTTAAAATAATTGTCGAACTTCGACCAATTCTCCCATTGAACAGATTCTCCTTCCAAGATTATCACAGGAAGATATTCTCTCTGACGCAAATTTAAATATTGAAGATTTTACAGGGTTTTTAAAACATCGTTTAAAGATTTTAAGTATTACGTATTATGTATTACGATCAATAATAAGGTTGAAAGTCATAATCAACATATGTCCACAAATTAACTGTTTACGAGATAACAGCGATTTTATCGTAATTGCAGAATAAGTTTGCTTTATTAAGGTGTTATTACTTTTTAACATAAAATAGATTATAACTAAAGAAGTTGTTCAAAATAAAGTCTTTCCATTTCGACACAGAATCTACATCTTCTTTTAAACGAAGCGCGCACTCCATCAAAAAACAGTGGTTTTACTCGAATCATCTGGCAACAGTGTTATATTCGTTGGCAAACGCTAAATCTAGTTGTTAAGTTTCTGTTCGTTGGCCATATTTTTTGAAAATATCTTGATCCCGAATAACTAATCCCATACATATTCCACTTTTTCAACTTGCGTAGCATGTCTTTTGGCCAATAAATTAAGTTACTGAGAGCAACTTTCAAATTAATTTGTTTAAATAGTTTGTAAGATCGTCGGTAGTTTTATAAAAAAAAGAAATTAACATATTTAAAACACTGTCGTTAGTGATGGTTGACTTCAAGGTCGTTGGTTTACAGATACTGTTTCTATTTTTATATTTTATTATAAATTATTATTATTATTATTGCTTTATTATGCATTACATGTGATTTTCCAATGCTCCACCCGAAGGTACTACATTGGCCAGGAAGCGAGTTTTTTACCTGGAAAATTTGGAATTTTGCCGAACCCTTGCTGTTCCAAGCAAGGCAGGGATCTTTAACGTGCGTGACAACACTCACTCACGGGACCTCCATTTTACCATTCATCCGAACGAGGGTGTATTTTTGTGAAAAATGCTCGCCGAACATTTTTCAAGCGGACCGTGTCGGGATTCGAACCCGGGACCTTGGGCGTAGTAGTCACACACATACCACTACGCCACGGGGCCGCCGCTTTATTATGCAACAGAATAAATCCAATTACAGGATAAAATTAACAAAAAAAATAAGAAAATACAAATATACATATACAGAGACAAACTTTATAGTAGAGTACGTTAGTAAAAATAATGATCTAAACTAAGACAATCCGTCAGGTGAAAAGTGCGTATAAGTATAGGTCAAAAATTCTGACAACGACATAGCAAAAATGTCGCGATTATTAAATAATTTGTTAAATGTTTGGATAATAGATTAGTATTTGATATTTTGTTATAGAATGTTATACTTGTACGTCTATTAACAGAAGGAACATTAAAATTTAACTTTGCTAAAACATATGGTGCATCAATAAATCCTTGAATAATTTTATACAGAAACCACTGACCATTAATTCCGAGCTGTAGAACTTTATATTTAGATAGTAACAAAGTCTGACTTATACCTTGGCATGGGTAGTCATGGGTCTCAACAAACGCAAAAAAATTTTAAATACTTACGTTGCACTTTTTCTAATAAATCTATATAAACTTTATAGTGAGGGTTCCAAATAAGAGCGCAGTATTCTAGTTTTGACCGCACTAGAGTTAAATACAACGTTCTCAGTACACGAATGTTGGTAATCGACTTACAGTTGCGAATTAGCTACAGAGTTTGAATGCAGCAGATGCAAACGATATGATATGTTCCGAAAATGATAGTTTCGAATCAAATATCACTCCAAGGTTCTTAACACTCGTGACACGTGTCAAAAGAACACTGTTAAGGGTATAATTAAATATAATGGTTGATGTTTACGCGTAAAGGAGATAATTTTACATTTACTAGTGCTAAGTTGCTGCACCAGTTCTGTAATTTATTCTGTTGTAATACAAAATATTAGCATACAGTTTAAGATCGTTAGCAAATAGTAATAAATGGCAGTCTAAATGATCAACGACGAAATTGATGAAGAGTAAGAATAAAAGCGGGCCCAAATTTGATCCTTGCAATACACCTGAATTGGCAACAAAGTAATGTGAGTTATATCCGTTGTAGAAAACGTACTGCATTCGGTTATGCAAGTAGAAGGTAAAAAATTGAATTAAATTCGTAGAAAAAGCAAAGCTCTCAAGTTTTAGTATAATAATTTTGTGGAGAATTCGGTCGAATGCCTTGGAAAAATCTGTGTAGATAACATCTACTTGACTCGATCATCTAAAACTTCGGACACATCCTGTGTTAAGCAAGTAAGATTAGTCAATGTAGCTCTGTTCTCCATGAATCCATGCTGAGCGACAGAGATATAGTTTTTTTACTAATGGATAAATTTGCTGGTGCAAAATAATCTCGAACAATTTGGCAAAATGACATATGATGCTAATTGGTCTGTAATTTGATATAGTGGTTGCATTACCACCGTTAAGGATAGGACAGATTTTGCCTATTTTCAATTCATCCGGAAAAGTACAAGTACTAAGTGATAAATTAAACAGGTACAACAGGGGCTCCACAAACGCCATTTTACAGTCACGTATAAGAAACAAAGGGATTTCATCTGGCCCGGAGGTAGATTTATTTTTAAGCCTTTCAATGGACTTCCTTTAACTTCTTTCTGACTTCCTCTAACGTTAAGGAATTGATAGTAATTTGTGAATTGCTAACGGTGGGAATATTCACATGTTGAGCATCTGACAACTCGGCTTTAACATATACACTGCTAAAATATGCTTTGAAGACATTCATTATATTTTCCGGAATTTTATACTCGATATTATTATTAGTAAGTGATCCAGGTATACGGGTAGCACCTTGTTTAGAACGAACATATTTCCAGATTTGTTTAGAATCGACACCAAGCGAATCTTAGATGTTTTTTAAATAAACAGTGTAGGTTTGTGATATTGCTGCTTTGCGAAGTGCTTTAAAATGTTGACGGTCGTCTGGACGGTTATACTTTTTGCATAAGTTTAAATACTTACTCTTTAGTTTAATAAGTGGTAATAATTTTTGGTGTGAACCACACAGGATATTTCCTTTTATGTGTGTTACCATACCTTGGTGCAAAACGACCGACAATATCACGTAGAATCTCATAAAAGTAGGCGCAGGCCTTGTGTATATCATTCAGTAAGTAGAAATTAGTCCAATCAATGGCACGAAAATGATTGTATAGGCCTAAGTAGTCAGCTTTCTTGTAATTATAGCTCATAGTCACCTTATTGGTTTTAAAATAGTGAATATAAGAATGTTTGTAGTAAAGGAATATATATAATGAGGGATGGTGAACGTCTTCACTAAGCAATGGTAATTCATCACGTTCCACAGTACAGTTAAGGTCACTTACCACCAGGTCAAGTAGCCTATGGTTATTGTTAGTAATTCCATTAAATTGAGAATATCCACATCATCATCATTAGGTCTTCAGTCCTAGAACTGGTTACACGTGTACCATCATTGTTTCCTATTGTGAACTAACCTACACATTTCCCTCATATTTGCACAATCTGCATCTATCAACATCTGATCCAAGTCTATATCTACCTTTTTTTTCCTATCTCTGCTTATAATATCCCATACTATTCCCCAAAAATGCTTTGGAACGTATTCTGCCCTTCTATTTCTCCAATTTTTTCTACAGATATTTTTATTCCCCTACTATTTCTATAACCTATTTGTTATTAACTTTGTCTGTCCATCCTCATACATATATAGCACAGCATTTCAAAAGGCTGCTACTGTTTTTCTGTCATAGGCATGCTGTGCTGTGCTCCACACATATGCTTTCAACAATTTCCTTCATGTTCTATGTTTGTTGTCTTTCATCATAGGCGCTGTTCTTTCTTGTTTGATGCAGTTCGGTCCCCTTCTATTGTTTTACAATTATATACCCTATATCCCCAACATTCAGTGGTTGTGAATGGGGGTAAGCAGCCTGTGGCTGCCAAGTTCCCCAGCACTTAAACATTTACCGATTTAATATTTTTTCCAATATATCTTTTCGCACAGTCAACATTAGTTGCAGATATTTCACAACCAACACCTGTAGTTGTTTGTAATAGTCATCAGATTTATCTGCGTTTATTTTTTCGTCATTAGGTTTTCCGTCTCAAAACTGGTTGAACACGTACCTGCACTTATTTATATTTTGAGCTAGCCTACACAGTTCCCTGAAATTCTCACACAGCATGTATACAGCTCGGTTCCTCTTCTATTGTTTTCTAATTTTATGCCCTATTTCACCGAGATTCAGTGAAGAGAGTTAAACTGCCTGTGGCTGCCAAGATCCCCAACACTTAGACATTTGCCGAAATAATAGTTTTCCCGTAAATCCTTTCACACAATTAACATTATTCGAGAATATTGCCTAACCAATACTTGTAGTTGCTTATAATAATCCTCATGTTTAAGTACAGTTACTTTCTTCGTCATATCTTCGTCATATCCATACTAATCAAAAATGCTTTTAAGCAAATTATAATAGGCATCACTAATGTCAACACAAACCACCAACAATTAAAACCTTTGCACTACTCAAACAAAACCTTTCCTCAAATAGTTCCAAAAATGTTTCAATCGCCACATAATGAATGGCAGGTGGTATATAAATTACAAAAATATACAGGACATTGCTACCAATTGAACATTTACAGCCAGTAATATCAATGTTGGTTATCTTATTGGTAATGTCTGATAGATCAAGAGCAGAACAGTAGATTTTATTTTTAACAGGAAGTAGTACTCCACCTCCCCATTTTAAGCCGATAGTAGTATATTGTCTGTCATATCTACAAGCATTGTGAGTATCTGGAAACAGTTCACAATTGTGTATAGAAGCAAGCAGTGCTTTTTCCGTAATACCAATTACATCATAATGGCTACCACATATTGAAGTATAGAATTGACTTACTTTAGTTCTCAGACCACGAACGTTCTGATAACAACAGTGCAAGGAATTTAGTTTTAAGCTTTGATAAGAAGTATCTGTTAAGTTTGGACGGTCTAAATTATACTTCTTGTTGTAGTTAGTAATGGAGAATTTTTGTTAACAACTACTTAGTTTTTTGTAACAATCTTAGGAACGTTCTGTATGTATTTTATGGTTAGGTTTACCACACCATTCTTGATTCTATTATTTAATTACCCGTAGATTGGTTAAAAATTTCCGTTGGGTAGGCGTTAAGTCAGCAACAATTCTGAACGCGGAATTTTTCAGTAGAAAATATTTACTTTTTAACACAGATCGTACCTCTTTTTCTGAGTTAAATATAATTTTAAATGGACGAATTTTTCCTGTGACGGTTGCACCAATTCTAACAACTTTAATATTAGACATATCAACATCTAGAACTTGCAACAAATCTCGGTAACATTTGTTTTATCAGCCATGACACAAGCATTACGATCTGTTGATTGACGCTTCTCTAGGTTAAATAGAATGACGTTTTTTGATCTATAGTTATGATCTTCAAGTTCGCTTAATAAGCATTCAACAAAAACGGGCGATAGTAACGCCCTGTTTAGGATTATCGACTTCCTTAGTAAGAGTGTTAATAACTTCATTTACATGTTTCATGGTATCCTTCTCGGCCACACAATTATTGCAATAATATATTGGTCGTCGTTTATCACTAGCAATTAATAATTGTTGGACTTCAGCACGAATAAACCTGAACAGGTGGTATGCGCGACATTTATCACAGTTAGGTCGCTATCTTTTTATGTACACTTTTATCACAATTAACACAATTTATCAAGATAGGCATTATAGTATTTATATATGTACTTTAATTGGTAATAAAGAGTAACAGAAATGCACGTCCGTACATTACGAATAACACTAGGGTTAGTGAATAATATTGTGAATAGTGAATAATATTAAAAATACGATTATAGTTCGACAATTGTTTAATAACTACAATCCCTTATTAAGCTTGTCTTTAATTAAAGGAAAATTAGTTAACGCAACAAGAAGATGTCAGTATATGGGGTTAACTGTGGCTGTAGAGAATAAAATAAAAAGATTCACATTGATTTCTTTTCTATAGATCAGATTCTAGCTTATACAATTTCTAATTGACATGGTATTCAAAAATAGTAATCTGAACGTGAATTTTATACTTTCAACTTACGAAGTGATCAGCGTAAGATCATAGACAAAACAAATAGATAATTGTCTTTAACAGCATGACCTTGACGTATTGTTTCGTTTCTTCTCAAATGCAAGAGACGCTTTGGTCATTACTCCGAGCCTATAAGATATCCTATCATACACGATTTGTTTTAGGTTTGTGTACGTCATTCGTTTGGTTAATGGAGTATGTGCATATTTTTTTTGGACAAATTCTTTCCTTACTAATCTATAATTAATTGATAATTCACTATAAATTAAACTTGTTATATAATTTAGTGTTTTTAATAATGATTGCAAGGTTTTATGTTTTTCTTACCATTAAGTGATTATTATAGAATAATAAATGTTTTTTTTCTGCGACGGGAAAAAAATGTGACATTTAATATTTCTTGACAGGTAACAAAATGTCACTTTATATAAAATTACTTTTTTCCCCGGGAAAAAAATGAGTACTTTTTTCCCTGGTAAGTGCAAATAAGTAAGAACACGAAGATATTTAATTTTAGAATATTTTATTATGTATAAGTTACGTTTCCTTAATGTTAAAAGTACAGTTATTAAATGTACATTGCCTGAAAGACATGTTTTTTGAACAATTAGGAATGTCTGCTACAGTGGAATTTTCTTGATTTGAAATAATATTTTGTGCCACTGACACAACTGCCGTTGATGTACTTGTTCGCAAATTGGATTCTGTTTCAGCTGATGCACTGCCACACAAACTAAACAGTTTCTTAGCTATTTCTGTCTTGTGCACTATCGATTCATCAACATACCCTTCAGCGACCATTGATGACTTCCAACCACCATGTTTCTTTAGTGTCATCAAGTCTCCCCCAGATTCAACTAAAAGTGTAGCAGACGATCTTCGAAATGCATGACCTGTATATGACTTAGCATTTTTAAGTCGAAGAAAATTGGCTACTATTTCAGGTACCTTATAAAACTGATTTCTACCCACAACTTGATTGACGCATTTCCCATTGCGATATGCATAAAACAGGCGGCGATCCTTTGCTGCTGCTGGACGAAGTGCCATGTACATTCTGTAAAATTTAATATATTCTTCAGTAACTATAAATCTCCTATTTACATCATTCTTTGTTTGCTTAAGTTTCACAATTAATGACGTTCCACGTCTTCAATATCATCTAATGTTACCTGGCTAATTTCACATATTCGACAGGCTCCTGCAATCCCAAATACAACAACAACCTTGACCAATAAATAAACTTCATCAGGAGCATTATTTAAAAATCACTAATATGTGTACTCGTAAATATTGCAGATTTTTTGGGCATGTAACCTTTCCCATTTTGTTTCAGAAACGTAATTAGTTTGCAATATTTTGAAATGTCTACGTTATTATTGACTTGTAACATACTTTTATCATTGAATAATTCGACCACACTGTTGATGGCTTTTGTTGTTGCGCTAGTTCCGAAAAATAAACCAATAACACCGTCTCCGAGTAAGAACTACATGTCTTTTCGCCTTCCATTCCATGAATCTTGAATACGCAGTTTCGTAAATTTTCGTGATTTAGCTGGCAATAATTTTATTGATGCTACTTTCGCTGCCTCTACCAATTCCGGTGGAGTAAGAGAAACTTCTGAATCAGTACTGTCCATTTTTGAATTTTGAATATTCAAAACAATCGATATAAACAACTTAAGTTCGCAATTTTTGTAACCACTCGCAAAATTAAATTGACAGATATTTGATTACTTTAAAGGTTTCCTTAGCAACGCAGATCTAACTGTCCCTATAAGTACATCAGCCTACCTGTTTGAAACTTCAAATTTGACATAGATTGATTTTTTGACTTTAATATAATTGGTAATATTTTTAAATATTAAATCATTGTTTTGCCAGTCACAGAAAAATAGTGTATTATACGCGGGTAAATGTAGATTTTAGCTCTCGGTGTTTTGTCTCCTCCGCTTCGCGTCGGGAGACAAACACACCTCGAGCTAAAATCTAGTACTTTTCCCTTGTATAATAAATAACTATTGTTTTGTAGCAAACGTTTTCATGTTTACGAAGATATGTACAAATTTTTATATTGAACTTATACATACAAAGTATTTCTTATGGGGCAGATATCGCAAAAGTGAAGTTTACGTGTGCTAAAATCCCAAATTTACCTATATTGTCACATGGGGTATATTAAATAGATACGGATGATATTTCATTATTATCAAAAATGCCATACTACTGATCCTGTAATTCCAATAATAAATTATAAGGAAGCTATTGTTTCTAGCCCTTTTATTATTAAGTATACCATATTGTGTGATTTCACTTTAATTTTATTATAGACAATGTACATTATTTACGTACAAATATTGTAATAAATAGTTAAATTCAATTTCAGTGTATGCATTGCAGACCACGTGGCTTATAAAGTTTATTATTATTATATGAGTAATATTTATTTAATATTTTAAAAAATATACATACCCCTTTTAAATATAGTGTTAAATTTGGAATTGAAATTTTAAATAAAGCCTGCCTCTCCTAATCCGCAATTTGAATTTTGTGATGGTTTCTTCCAAGATGCAGCGATGCCTCTATATTTCTAAAAATTTTACTATGGATTTGCGAATTTATTTGTGCGTTGGATTATGAAGTATCAAACATGGTAAAAGTACCATCCACCTACCATAAGCATATTCTTGGCAAGTATTTGTAGTTTCATATTCTCTCAATTTAAAAACCGCGAACCAAACGAGTTAGCCATGATGTTTGATATTGCATTTCTCATTAAACTTCTTTCGAGTTGTTTATATACCTTGTTGATCGATCAAAAATAGCTTTAAAACATCAAATGTGAAGCAAGTGCGATATATTCAAGGATTTTACCGTCATCAACGTCACCATAAAAGTAAAACATAAAATTCACATACAAACTAGATGATAACGAAGAATTGGCTTTTTTAAATACGTTGGTGATTAGAAATGGTAAAAACTAAAATCTGATATTTATAGAAACGTAATGAATTTGAATCGCTTTATTTAATCCTTTTCCAACCACAACTTGCACCATAAACTGACACCTATTAATTTTTCAATTAATAGATTAATGACTTTTCTTTTAAATGAAAAAACATTTAATAAGGAACTTGCAAATATTCAATCATAGACTCCCTAATATTATTATGGGCAATAATAGAGTATAGATATTATTATGGATAATATTCTCAGAAAATGTAACACAACAGCCTTGCAACCTCTCATCACTAACAACGTGCTGAAATGACGTTAGGTCATCATCATCATTGGGTCTTCAGTCCTGAAACTGGTTAGACGCGTACCATCATTTTTTTGCTTATAATAAATATCGTGTTTCTTCTATTGTTTTCTAATATTATGCCCTTTTACACTGAGATTTATTGAAGGGGGTTAAGCAACCTGTGGCTGCCAAGATCCCCCAACACTCAAACATTTGCCGAAATAATAGTTTTCCAGTAAATGCTTTCACGCAATTACCATTATTCGAGAATATTGCCCATCCAATGCTTGTAGTTGCTTATAATAAATATCGTGTTTAAGTGCAGTTACTTCCTTCGTCATTAATTTATCCATCTTGGGACTGGTTGTATGCGTACCTCCATTGATTTCTATTCTGAGATAGCCTACACATTTTCCTGAAACTGCTACAGCCTACATCTTTCACTATCTGTGTGCAGTAGCCTAACCTAGGTCTACATCTTCTTCTCTTTTTTCCTATCTCTGCTTCTAGTATATTTCGCACTATTCCCTCATACCGTAGTATGTGGCCTATCATCTTATCTCTCCTATTTTTACCGTTTTCCACATATTTCTTTCTTCCCCTACCATTTTTAGTACCTCTTCGTTCTTAACTTTGTCTGTCCATGATATCTTCATCAATCGTCTGTAGCGCCACATTTCAAAAGCTTCTACCTTTTTCTTGTCTGCTTCTACTGTCCAGGCTTCACAGCCGTACAGTGCTGTGCCCCATACATATGTTTTAAACAATCTTTCCCTTGTTTCTATGTTTGTTGTCTTTGAACACAGTAGTTGCTTTTTCTTGTTAAATGTAGCACGACCTTGTGCTAATCTTTGTTTTATATCTTTTGTGCTTGTCCCATCTTGCGTTATTTGGCTTCCTAGGTAGCAGAAATCCTTAACCTCTTGTAAGTTGGTGTTACATATTTGTATTCTTGTTTTTGATTTATTTTTCCCTCCTTTGCATACTAGTACTTTAGTTTTATTTTTGTTAATTTTCATACCGTATCTCTCTGTTAGAACCGTTTCCATTTCATTGAGAGCAGCTTCTAACTTTTCCTTGCTAGACGCTAATACCGCTATATCATCTGCAAATCTAAGCAAATCAATTTTTTGTCCCTACATAGTAATTCCAAATGTCTTCCTGCATTTGACAGTATTCATTGCATATTCAATGTACAAGTTAAAAATTAATGGGGATAGGGAACATCCCTGTCTCACCCCTTTCCTGATGTTTACTTTTCTACGTTCCTGCTCTAACTCTATTACTCCTGTTTGCTCTTTGTATAAGCTATGTACTATCCGTCTATCCCTATAACTCATTCCAATCTTTTTGAGTATTTCGAACATTTTTTCCATTTTACATTGTCAAATGCTTTTTCCAGATCTACAAACCCTATATACACGCTTTCCCCTTTTTCTATTGTTTTCTCCATTATCACCCTCCCGTGTTCCCCTGTTTTGCCTAAACCCAAATTGGTCTGCTCCTAGTATTTCTTCAACCCGTTTTTTCATTCGTCTTTGTACAATTCTAGTTAATATTTTTGATACGTGTGCTGTCAAACTTATTGTTCGAAAATTTTCACATCTATCTGCGCCTATCTTTTTTGGTATAGTTACTATGATGTTATGTTTGAAATCTTTAGGTATCTCGCCTGTTTCATACATATAGCTTACAAGTTGGAATAAACGTTCTGTTACTGCTTGACCAGCGGCTTTTAGAGCCTCCGCTTGCACCTTATCTGTACCCGGCGCCTTACCATTTTTCAGACCCTTTAATGCTAATTCAAATTCATCTCTAAGTATAGGATATCCCAAGTCATCATTTTCAATGTCTGATTCCTTTTCTAATGCAGCTAGTTCTTCTCCTGCATATAAATTCCCTATATATTCTTGCCATCTACCTACTTTCTCTACATTTTCTATAATAACATTTCCTCCCGCGTCTCTTATATTTTTGCTATACGGTTTTATATCCCTAAAATTGATTCTAATTAGTTTGTATGCTTCGTCTGTCTTTCCTACTTCCATCTTAGTTTGTACCTCTTTGCACTTTTCATTAATCCATTGTTCTTTAGCTTTCCTGCATTTGCGAATAATTTCCCATTTTATGGCTTTGTATCTCTGTTTTCTTGTTTCGTCTGATTTATTTTTGTATTTTCGTGTTGCTTCTATTAAATTCAGGATATCCTTTGTTATTCATGGTTTCTTATTTTCTTTTTGTGTATACCCCAGAATATCTCTGGCCGCCATGACGAGGCTGGATTTAATGTTATTCCATTCTGTTTCTACTTCCTTAGTATCAGATATTTTCCCGTTATCCTTTGAGCAATTCATTAGACCTTTTTTCGAATCTTTTTTGAATATCTTTCTCTTTTAGTTTCTGTAGGTTCAAGTGCCTTTTTCCGTTTCTTTATTTCAAATTTTTAAATTTAAGTGCGGCCTTCATAATTACGATGTTGTGGTCAGTGTCTATATCTGCTTCTGGGTAGCTTCTACAGTCTTTTACTTGATTCCTAAACCGTTGTCTAACAAGAATGTAATCTATTTGATATCTTCCTATATTTCCTGGCATCTTCCACGTATATCGTCTTCTAGCATGATGTTGAAATAATGTGTTCGTAATGATTAAATTGTTCTTGTCGCAAAATTCTACCAGCCTATTTCCTCTGTCGTTTCTAGTGCCTAAACCAAATAAACCTACTATCGCTCCTTCCCTACCCTCGCCTACCACTGCATTAAAATCCCCCGTAATTATTAAATTTTCATGTCCTTTTACGTGTCTTAATATGTCTTCGATATCTTTGTAGATCGCTTCTACCTCTTCGTCACTGTAGCTAGAGGTGGGCATGTATACTTGTATTATTACTGTGTTTACCGGTTTAGATTCTAATCTAACCATGAGTACTCTTTCATTCTTTTGTAAGTAATTTTCTACACAGTATCCTATCTTTTTCCGCATAACTATCCCCACACCCAAATTGCCCTCCTCTGCTCCTGCATGAATTACCCTAAAGTCTCCACTCCAAAAATCCCCCGCCTCTGGCCACCGAACTTTGCTGATCCCTACTATGTCTAGTGATAACCTATTCATTTCGATTTTTAAGTTCTCTAGCTTACCTACTTGCTTCATAGTTCTAACATTCTACGCTCCGACTCGCAAAATGTTCCCGACTCTTATTCTTAACTTTCCGATCGCATCCTCCGAAGTAGTCCCCTCCCCGAGATCCGAATGGGGGTCTATTTTAACTCCGGAATCTTTTACCCCAGAGAATGCCATCATTTTATTATAACTTAGCTACGCTGTGTACTTGGGAGGTAATGTGGCGGTTTCCCGTTGCCTTCCACATTGCGGTAGTGTGTCTTAGACTGCCATACCGACCCCTATGGTCTCTGCCAATCTAAGTACCGAAAGAGCGCTGCCGTCTTTCTGGGACCTATCTTCGTTTGGTTCCTCACTAACGACCTTACTACTTTGGTTGGACCTGTAGTTTGGCTCTTTAGCTCATTAGAACACGCAAGCCATTTCACCTGTTCTAGTAATCTAGAACTTCGGCAAGGTGCAGGTCCATTCGAAATGGGAAGTTAGGTACCTGAATTAATTTTGCTCTATCAAAGTGAAGTGCAGTAACAGTAGATAGTGCGCAGGCTAGTTTTAGTGGTGCGAGAAAGCTTATAGGAGTATATAAATTCAAGCACTTTTGCCAAATACTCTTACACCTACCTGGAAATTTCTTTAAAATTTCTATCTAATAAAGCCTTTGGGCTTCAACTTACGTGAATATTCCCAAATTCAAATAAGACCCCTCTCAAAGGATGAATCTTTTTAGTACATATTTCAACGGTTCTTACTGCGGCAGAGGTTGATAATACTATGCCCAAGGTCCCGGGTTCAAATTCCGACACGGTCCGCCTGAAAAATGTTAGGGGAGCATTTTTCACAAAAATACGTCCTCGTTTAGATGAGAGGTAAAATGGAGGTCCCGTGTGTGAGTGTTGTTACGCACGTTAAAGATCCCTACCTTGCTTGCAACAGCAAGGGTTCGGCAAAATTCAAAATTTCCAGGTAAAAAAAAACTCGCTTCCTGGCCAATGTAGTACCTTCGGGTGGAGGATCGGAAAGCAAATGTAGGAGCAGAGATTGATGGAGTTTCGATTACATTTTTTATCTCTTTATATCTAACCTATATTACAACACATTGTTACGGTATTCCGTACAGACAAGAAAGATAAATAAAATAAGTAAAGAAATTAGCCCACACAGAGTACCACAACAAAAAAAGGAATCAAAATAAATAATGCCGCGACATAGGTTTTGGGCCTCTTGGAGCTACTTTTTAAAAAGGTTTTTTTCCAAAAAACTCTTTTATCAATTTTTATTTTAAACAAATTACAAATGATTTCAATAACAGGTACGTTATGTTCATTAACGTATTAAAATCAAAAATTATCAAAGTTATTGTTCACTAATTAATTTAGTTAAAACTAAGATGAGTAGCTAGAACAAACAACAATGTTAAAGTTGTGAAGCTCGAGATTGACTGACCATCATGGGTTTCTCGGGGTATTTATGCAATCGCTGCTCTTACATTACTTGTGGGAAATGCAGATCTCATGTCTGCTATTTCTTGATACAATACAATGTATTACATTTTAATAACCTTAATTCTAACAATTGGTTTCTTATAGTCTATTGTGACCTGCACCTGCAGTGCCATATTACGTCTGGAATACAAAGTAACTGTATCCGTTCTTAAGTCTGGTTTATGAACTTCCATTAACCTCTTATAATGTGTGTTTCAGTTATACAATGTAACAATCTATTTCTTAAGACTTAAAAGTTTCATTTGAATATAATATATATTAATTTGGGGGATATGTAACGCGCCCTAGCTAAAACGTTGTAGAGTGGGGTCGGAAAGAAAGAAACAGAAAACCTCATTAAAGAAATTTTATTTACAAAACCTCTAGTTAAAAAAACATAATACAAAAACAACATTTACAAAACCACCAGTTAATAAAACATGGTACAAAAAGAATATCAACTGGCGTATAAAATAACATTTACCCAAAACATGTTCCAAAGGATTTACGCAGTGTAAAAAATATTTACTCAAAATAATAATTTATCGCATAAGTAAATGTATACCCCTCTAGAGCTAAATTTTCCACTTCAATTTTAACACGTACATATAGTAAAAAAATTAAACAAAGGTCTATAGTGAACTGTTTTCAGCCCTTTAGTTACCAACATTTTAAAATGTTAATAGCAAAAAAATGTTTGAGACCATCTACAAGCTGAGATGCATTTCCGCTGCAGGCGCTCTGGGATGATGTACTAATGTCACGCCTAAACAATAAGGTATCTCTAAAAAGAAATTATATAGAAAAATTGTTTTGGAGTCAGTCAATGTAAGTAATTATTTTCTAAATAAATACTTGAACCATCACAGCCAACTTCCTAAGCGCACTCCGACGATCCGAGTGAATCAAGTACAATCTTAACACCTGAAGTTGTGCAACGAGTAACCGGAAAATCTAGGCCCAATTTATTGCTGAAAGAAGTCATCAAACGATACAGTGAAATACACCAAGTTTTACAGATTGACATGATGTTCTGCACCTCGATACTAGTAGAAAGAGCAGCTAGCAATTGTTGATCGTACACATAAGCGA
This sequence comes from Platerodrilus igneus, assembly GCA_036346225.1. NCBI lineage: Eukaryota > Metazoa > Arthropoda > Insecta > Coleoptera > Lycidae > Platerodrilus > Platerodrilus igneus. The sequence goes on from JARFIW010001381.1 coordinate 1,122,610, forward strand.
TTCCTAATAAACCCAGTAATAAAATTATGAATATTATGACCACAATTGTAGGAAATTTTCTGATTCATTTGTAGAACTTTCAGAATCGTAGCCCGCTGTGTTGTTCTCTCCCGACGACTACGTGTAAAAACGGGTATTTTATTAAGGTAAACCGCGTATGGCTTAGTATAAACTCTCAAAAAGGAGCAAGACACACTCAGAATACCTGCATTCCACATACATTGAAAATCCATTATCTCCCTTCAACAAACAAGCTTTAATCGATAATCAAAAAACCACGTTTACCTCTTGTTCCGTAGAACAAGCTGTAAACGTTCTAAAACAACACAAAGGTACATCGACCCCAGGACTAATACACGCCATGAAGAAAAAGGTGCCTATCTTTTGTATAAAATTATAGAATACATTATATTAAGTACAGTCTACAGATAAGCGGACCAAAAGTAATCTTGTATAAAACACCTACATAGCTGATTGCAGTATTTATGAAAACAAATGTCCTAGTAACCAAACCACGTTTTAAACTTATTATAATCTTTAAGAAAAATACCAACCGTAATGTTATATTGAAATGGGGTAAGTTTGCACTATTTAAATTACAATTATATGTACTAATAAAAACATACAGGGTGTTAAATAAGCAATCATTTCAATATAGAAAGCAGTCAAAATAGTTCATAAATACTCAAATAGCCATAAATACAATAAGAAATATAAAATTTAGTTATGTAGGAGCGGCAAATACTCAAATGTAGGAACGGCACGTAACAATATGATTTTAAGACAGTAAATAGCAATAACAAAAACAAAGAAGGATTATAGTATACCCCAATGTGACTTGATACGCGTTTAGCTTTGAAAGTTAGGATTATTAATGACATACCTTCGTGACGATTTTTACTAACTAACTTTCCTGTAAACTAACGAACCTTTATGTATACAAATTCGATACAATACGCTCTAAATGTACGGAAGCGTGCACCAACATTAATAGTTCTTTTTAAGCATAAGCTCCACATAGTTATGAATATTGACAAACCGTTTCAGCTTTTAGATACAATAAACAGCATGTGATAGATTTAACCTACGACTGTTTTAGTATTATTCCTTCAAAACTCCATCCACCTTCACGGGCAGAACTCACAGGTAACATTACAAACTCTTGTGGTTTTAAAAACTCCCCTACACTTGTCCCTTTCTCTACGAGATGAGTATCTGATGAACGCGTTAATCGCGTTCGAGAACATATTCAATCACCGACAACAGTTTCGATATTTAAAGTAGGATTCCATACTTTGCTGCACCTGTTGCAGCGCTGCGATTGAGTCTTGAGAGGTTGCTGACGGGTGTCTGTTAATCTGATACGAATTGACCCCTTCTTTATAATATCTGGAGTTCTATAAGTTATAATTTCCCAAGGTATGTGCTTATTCTCATGGATTGTACGTCTTATGCTGCTAGATTTTGAAGATCAAAGTCGTAAGATCCAAATAAAAAGTCATATTATTATCACGCTTTTAAAAGCGGGGGCGTTTGCTTGCGTTTGCAACGCATCATTTATGACGACAATTTATGGGTTTTTGAATATTGAGGTGGTCTACGTGAATGACGGTTTTTTTGAAATCGTGCAAACGTGTACAAACAAGTTTGACTATAATGGTCATTTACCGAAATTTATCTGTATTTTACTAATTCAATACGAAGAGTGTAAAGTCCCGGTTTTTATTGCTGTTTGCATAACAATGTACTAGGTGCTTAAGTATTTTGTCTTTAATACTAATCTAATATTATACTGGAATAACCACGTTCCACGTACTTAGAGTAAATTACCAAAGCTTCTATAAATATTACAGGGAGTTGTCGTGCTAAAAAATAATTTAGGTAACTGATATTAACAAATTCTTTTATATACTTAATATTTGCATAAATAACATACTAGCACCACAAACTTTCATTTCATAAAACTATTAAGGGTCTTAATAGGATATTTAAACAAGTGTGTCGTTTTTAGTAATACATATGGAATTAAAGATTTTGTAGGAAGCGTAAAAGACAAGATGAGCAAATTGTAAAAGTCGGAAATTTATCAGATTAGTTGTTAGGGACAAAGTACTTTCAAAATTTTATTGGTCAGACTAAGAGAAGTATAAAAAATAGATTCAAAGAGCGCATTGTTTAGTTTATGTATGGTAATCATAAAAATCGCAAGTCTTTAATCCTGTTAATGAATGCTTATAAATCGATTAAATAATTCAACACAAAATAATGATATAGGCACCATAGCTTCATCGACTTAACTTTCTGTAGTGTCCTAACAACCATTAGTAGTAAATTGTTTATATTGGTTTCGCTCAAGTAGTTTTAGAAATAGCAAGAAGTAGATGATTCTTAGTATTAGGGTTATAAATCACTTTATGTTGTAGAAATAACTAACTTACACAGTGAGGAAAATAATGTGTGGCTAAAGTACAAAGGCGTAGAAAAGCCACAAAAAATCGCTCTACTTATTTTAGTTAAATTTCGACTTCGATCTCGAAATTTACTTAAATTTCGACTTCGATCTCGAAATTTAGTTAAATTTTAACTTCGATCTCGAATTTATTAAATTTCGACTTCGATGTCGAAATTTAGTTAAATTTGGACTTCGATCTTGAAATTTATTAAATTTCGACTTCGATCTCGAAATTTACTTAAATTTCGACTTCGATCTCGAAATTTATTAAATTTCGACTTCGATGTCGAAATTTAGTTAAATTTCGACTTCGATCTCGAAATTTAGTTAAATTTCGACTTCGATCTCGAAATACCAAAATGAATAAACTTTTGATTGTAAGTTAAAAAACCAGCAAAATTTCGAGATAGAAGTCGAAATTTAACTAAATTTCGAGATTGAAGTCAAAATTTAACTAAATTTCGAAATCGAAGTCGAAATTTAACTAAATTTCGACATGGAAGTCGAAATTTAACTAAAATAAGTGAGCGATTTTTTGTGGCCCTTTTACACCTTCGTACTAAAGAGTTTCTATTATACTTAATTTTAAATAATAAATGATATGATAAATATTTTTGATATAAACGCTAATAAATTGAAGTGAGTAACGCCTTAAATTTACGTTGGCAACTTTATTCAAACTCTAATCTACTAAACTTATGAATCTAGCTATTTTCGCTATTTTTTAACTTCCATTATCCTCACGACATTGTTAATTTTATAAAATTATTTTTGTGAATTATCTACTTACCAATACAGTTTCTTGGACCAGCACCCAATGGCAAGTATGCATCTAAGTTTCTCATATGTTTATTTTCTTCGACAAATCTTTCAGGATCGAATTTATCAGGATTCGGAAAATGCTTTGGGTCATTATGCAGACCATGAAGCGGAATCAGTATGGCAGTACCACGTTCAATTGTTAACCCAGTTTCAGGTATTTTATAATCCTCTACACATTCTCGCTGAACAAATGGTGACACGGTATGTTTTCTTAAAGTTTCTGTAAAACAATAATACAAAGCAAGTGTAGTAGACAAGTTTAAAGACAAAAAGTGACTACGTATACAGTTTAATCTCAAGCTATACACCTGAAGTATACAATTTCCTTTTACTTCTTTGATATAAAATAGTACAGGATTGCACACAAATAAAACAATAAAGCACACGCAGTTACCATTTTGGTTTGATAAATACTCAGTCTTTGTTCAATTAAAACGAAGATATTGGTCTGAAGTTTAATAGTTTAAAACTAGTTGAAAAAATGTGTAACAAAATTAAATACTATTTAGCGTTTTTGTTTTTACTGATTTTGTTCGTTCCTTCTTGGCCCGCTCGTCTGATGCGTATCAGCTGCATGAAATTGGGTATATCGTTGGCGGGAACCCATAAAATGTTGGTGCATGTGTACGGGCAAGATGTTGCGAGTAGAATATATGTGTACAATTGGTTTGCACGCTTTCCTACTGACAAAGAATCGATAGAAAGCGAACCGCGTTCAGACCTGTCATCCACAAACAGGACACCGGAAAACATTAAGCGTGTGCGAGTGTTGCTAGCAGGAGGTTGGCGATTGGCTCTGCGATAAATAACAAAATAAGTAGACATTAACAAAAACAGTGGGAGCCACCATCCATAAAGATTTGGGTATACGCAAGTTTTGTTCACGATTTGTGCTGCACATCCTAACAGACGAGCAAAGGCAAGCCGTTTTGAAACCGGTAGCGATTTCATCGACATGTGCGACCGGGATCAGTCTTTTATGGGTTGAATTGTCACAGGGGGCGAGACTTGATGGTTTGAGTACGACCCCAAAACGGAAAGACAATAAGTGAAATGGCGGTCATCTCCTTCGGGAGGCTCTGTGGCGTAGTTGGTAAGCGTGCGACTACTACACCCAAAGTGCCGTACTCGAATCCCGACACAATCCGCTTGAAAAATGTTAGACGAGCAATTTTCACAAAAATACGACCTCGTCCGGATGGGAAGTAAAATGTAGGTCCCGTGTGTGAGTGTTATCACACACTTTAAAGATACCTACCTTGCTTAGGCAAATTTGAAAATTTCCAGGTGAAAACTCGTTTCTGCCGAATGTAGTAGTATAATAGCCTTACGTATTACAGAGAAAAGCAGACCGCGCCCATTAACATCGTGCACTAGGAAAGAATAGATGACGCTTTGGGAGAATCATAAATCGTATCAACCGCACTTAACTGGCCCGTTAAACCGTGAAATCACCTGAGAGTGTCATGCTTCGAAATAGTACCGGAAGAATCTGGAATATGACGTATAGAGATTATTTGGTATTTAAAGAGGAAGGGATCGAGATTCAAACTTCATTCATTTTACGAGATAGGACATGTAACTTTTGGGTATAGATCGATTCTTCAAATGTGTAAGTTGGTGCACTTTATAATTTATTTTACGACATGTAATAAGTAACATAGAACTATTCATAACTAGCAGCATAATTATTTTGTAAAATACTACGAAAATTGAAGAATCTTCGACATAAATACTACTGATTCAAGAGCTACTCCTGAGTTTAATCGATTAAAAATAAAGATTCACCTTTCAAACTGATATTTTAACTTCTAATGGAGATATAAGATAAAACCAGGAAGTATTTAATGTCGTTAATTACGTAGGAAATGAGATTTGAATAAGAGCTATTTGACAATAACTACAGCCAGTATAAATTATGGATATTTGTTAGTAACTTATAAGGATGTTTAAATACTAACTTAAATTAAAATAAGTCTTCAATTTTATTATTTGTGAAGGAGATAATTTCCAGCAAATTTTGGAGTTAAAGTTTAAAGCATTTTAACCTTTACTAAATTATCTGTACAGCGTCATTGATCCATTATTCTCACACTGGCCAATAAAAGATCGGTAAATTATCCACTGCAAAATTAACGCAAATCTTTGGTAATTCACGGAGAAGTGAGCGAGTTCTGTAATTGTTAATAAAGATTAGGTAAGGATTATTTTTAAGTAACCTTTAGGAATAATTTTCTGTATGAGCTTAAGCTGTAAACTGCTTTATTAATGTGAGATTTTTTTGTATGAAAGAAAAATATTTTGAATGCATATATGTTTCTTGAGATTTCTGTGTCTCATTTCATATTGATAAATTCCACAGCATAATTTCTGTTGAACTAGCCAGGCAAGGAAAAGCACGATTAGATATTATACTATCTATTGCATCCTTATTAATACAGTTTGCTGCACCTAAGTTACATCATTCATTTGGGCTTCCCAAGTATTAGGTCTATCACAGCAAAATTAGCGACGACCTACCAGAGGCAACTTGTCACAGCAATATATATATATATATATATATATATATATATTATAAAATATTATAAAATGATTTAAAAGATATCTGAAGGTAAACACATTAATTTACCACTCCTATCAATGTTTTCTAAATTTAAAACACTACAATAAACTAAGGATTGATAAATAATTACTTGTTAAACTAGGCTAAAATGCTTTTTACTCGTGGTGAAGCGTTTGAGATTTAAAAGAAGCGTTTTGGTTAACTGTTCTTCAATAAAACGTTTATCTAATGTAATTCCAACTCAATGTGTTTCGAGTAGGGTAGCTAAGCCGGTTTGGCAACAGAGATCCACAGCAAGATATGTATACGCCGATTCGAGAACAATATGAACAGCTAAGCCGCTTTGGGAAACAAAACGTGCAGCAAGATATGTATACGCCGCTTTGAGAACAAAATTGTCTTTGTGTGTAAATTTGTTGCGTCGGGGGTCGTTAGGTCTTTGGGGTGTGCGTTCGGCGGGGTCGTTAGATTTTGTCGTGGTGGTGCGGTGCGCTGGGGTGGAGATATTTTCTTAGGAAATTTTTAGCAGCGTTCCCGACGTTAAATATTAAATATTAAATTTTAAAAATGTTGTGTGTGTTGGAAAATGGAGTTCACGTGTTGGTTCGTATTTTTCTGGGGTAGGTTAAGCTAAAATTAAAACGCCGCGGTGAAGAATTTTTAATATTAGGCAAACGCGTTCAAGTGGTAAAGAGTGTTTTAGCTCTCCTCATAAGCTGCGTTTTGTACGAAGTAGCAAATAAAATTAAGAAAATATACGAAATGTTTGTATGATGGAGGTCAAATTTTAAACGTTTGCAGGTAAAATCTTGTAAAAAGAAGTCGTTCACTTCCGCAATTTCAATGTCACGATAAAATACTAAGAATTTGCATGCAGTCGAATATAACAACGTGTTTGGAATTATAAATCTCTGGTAATATATATGCAAATGATGCCGACTTTCAACTTTCAATATAATGTATTTAATTAACATAAGGTGTGTTTTGCAAAAACATGTTAAAACTATTTCCTTTTGGTATGCAAATTATACCACCTTTCATCACGATTTATTTGACTCTCAAATAAAAAATTAATTTGATCTTATATCAAGGATTTCTTGCTTACATTTTAGCAATTTGAATATATTTAAATATTTAAATGTAATTATACATTTAATTTATGAGGCAATATAAATTCTTTTACTTTTAGCGGTTTGGTGATTGTATGTAGATGACCTATTAGACATTGTATATATATAACTCGTTTAATTTTACAAACGTGATAAAAATTTATAGGGCAAAAACGTGCATGTAGTGAAGAATTTAGCGGTGATTTTAGAGCTTCGTCTTTGTTTTTATTCTCGTTGCTTTAGTTAATTAAAGAGAATTTTAGGTTAAGCAAAAATAGGAAATATGGTGGATGACATAATCACTCTCAAAATGATGAATGGTGGGGGAAGGGAGCTTCTAAACGTGTCCTAAACGGGGCTCTACCCCATTATTTTTGTATTAAATATTAAAAAAATAGGAGAAATTATTCGACTGTATTTTATAATGGTTTTAATTTAAAATATTGGTGTGTGTGCAAAAACATGTTAAGACAGGTCACTCGTTATTTTGTTCATGATTGTACCACCCAAAAAAATTTATACAACACACTGAACTCGTACCCGGATCTATAATTTAACCTTAAATGTATGCAAATCATGTCGTTATTTAAAACGGTGAAGAATTTGGATAGTGATGTAATCATTCTCAAATGCGGAATGGTACTACATAAGGTGTTCTGAAAGGCTTTGCACGCATTAGGTGATTGAATACTTGGAGATTTTAGGTTAACAAAACGTGCACGTGCTGAAGAATCTCCCGAAATTTTTAAAAAATGTTTTTATTAAATATATAATGTTAAAAAGAAACACACAAAATTTGAATGTTTTATTTATATTAGTTTTACTTACCGGCATATTTTAATTACATGCTAATGAGTTCATATATTTTCATACAGTTTGATTGATTCACTGCCGAAACAAAACATTTTTACACAGCTGGCAATACTGGGTGTCGTTTTTCAATATAATATCAGTAACTATTTACAATACAGCTGAATACTGAAATGTAAAGTAACTTTCACACATATACCTAAGTTTACTTAAATTTAATTGAATTCTAAAAATATATGCATATCTAAGGCAGGCAACCCAGCATACACCAATTATATTTCTTAGTGTAAAATTTTATTGTTAGGTGAATAACCAACAATTTATTATGTAATATTTATTGCCAAGCATGGTAATAATAATTTGCAATGTGCAAAATACCTCTTTTGTTGTTAAAGACCGATTTAATTAAACCTATAAAAGATTGTGAATTATTTATTCTAGTTAAATTTTACAGTGCTAGAGACACTAATTATTATTAGTACTAGATATAGGTATAACAAAATTTGTATTCCAGATGATAGTATGTTCAAAGGATATTATTATTTAAAAGACTCTGTAAACATGATTAGTGAAATTATTAAAGTTAAGGAATGTAAAGCAAAAATTTGTCCATAAAAGAAATATGTTTTCTAAAAGATATGCATAACTTACGATCTAAACGTTTCAACATCTCGCAAACTGAGATAAATATTACTTATTTTTTGCAAAAACGTTCATATAACGCCCTTTAACAACCGCGTTCAGTAAAGTGCATGGTAGTTAATGACCTCCGATTGTGCTATTTATAGTATAATTATAACAACATATTCTATATGTAAATTATATGGTTCTGGTTTATACCTAAAACAACTATTTTGCATTATATTTTGTTGATCCTGGCAGAATAAATTACAAGTATAGCTACATTGTCAATACATTTTTATTTTCAAACTCGTTTAATTATTGTAGAATTTAGTGCTTATAAATAACCTACTTTAATTTAATAAGTTATTCTTAAATTAATAATTATTGTCAGGAGAAATATATACACATATGGTAAATAATTGCAAAGAATGTCTATAATATTCTGAGTTTTAATTCTGTTAAATGGAACATATGGCAACAGTAACTTCAAAACATTTTAGCATAATTGTCAATTACCAAAATTCACAATTTTCATCTTATATCAACAAATGTTATTAAATTGATGCTAAACAATAAAATAATACCTTATATTTCAAATCATTTTAATAGAATTACGCAATGTTAAGTCGTTATTAAAATTAATTTAAACAGAGTTTTTATTGTTATCGCCGTCTGTTGAAGAATCGTAGCAGAATCTGAACTATATCGCTTTTAAAAGGATGTATTCAAGATACATTTAGTTAGTTTCAAAAACTTTTCATCATTGTATACGACTTGTTTTAACTTGCAGTAGGTATCAATGACCGAATCAAAACCACCCGAACATGGTTGACAACTTTAAATTTTATTTTCCTATTACTTTCAAGGTATTAAACATTGGTATATATATAGATTTAGCGACATCAGGCAACCTTTTTCTTAATCTTCGTTGGGAATTAAACCACTCATAGTTTTTAAAATCATCTTTCTTTACGTTTCGATCCATGACCTAGGATCGTTGTCAAAATTGTCAAAACCACAACAATCATACAGGAGTATTTATCAGGCAACATATTTCTCGCATGGCTATGACAGCTTTTTGTCTGTATGTAGAGTAATGATTAACGTTATGCTCTTTTGGTTAATTTGCAATTTACCGGGCATGCATCCTTCGTTAAAAGTGAAGGATATTCCATAGATAATTTGAATAACAATCTATCACCACCAAACACACCTCTAATTGGATTTTCCTTAAATATATTGCTCAAATTTAAGAGTCGCCTTGCCAGAGATCATCTCGAGGTTGTTGATTTGTTATGCTGTTACAAAAACTAGTGGGGGTTTATCAGAAATAACTAGGTGATGCTCAGTATCACAACACTTTAGCATTACCTATTTTGATGAATGTGCCATAAAAGCTAGGTACTTGGATAGTTCGCAGTGAGTGGAACAACAACGATAGTGACGATAGTGGTGCGAAGTTTTCAAGTTAACATGGACAATGTACTGTACGATTTGTTCGAGAGTGAACAACGCATTTTACACCAACATCTGAAACATGCCATAGTATTGAATGATGTGACAAAATCAAACGAATACTGTTCAGAGTAGGTGTTCATGTTCCCTTTAAAGCCTTCAAATGGCTAACGCTGACCAATGATACATCCATTGATGTAATGGACATGCTGTTTAATCAACAGAGTAGGTGCGATCAATTTGTATCAAACTTCATTGATGCTTGCAAGGCAAAACAGAGTTAAAATGTCATCAGGTGCGCGGTGTACTAGACGCAATAGAAGTAATTATAGTTTGAATGTATATTTCCTTGAAGAATTACTAACCAACCGAGCTGTATTGAGTACGAAGGCATATCCTATCTGAATATAAATGCAACTATAAATCACTGGTACAGCGATTGACGAAATGATTGTAGATGTTGTATATTTTGCACAACCTATGGTATTAGAAAAGTATTGAAGTTAATTTTAAAGTATAAGGTAAATTATAAATACCAACCTAATGTAATTGGCCTCATAGAACAACTATAACTGGCTCCTCAAGAATTTGGCAATGGAGGGTTCAAAACAGCAACCAGGATGGACGTGTGGTCCGGATTCGGGAAAATGGCCATCAAATAGTATAAATGATTATAAAAAGTGTATATGCTATTAAAGTTATTGTTTTAGTTTATACTATTTTTGTATGTAAATCATATCATCTTGGTAGTCTTAGCTAATGCGCTATAGATAGCACTTATTAGATATAATGGAGGATGTTATTGTACGTGTGCATACTTTTACAATAAATATATATACCTCGAGTGTTGGTCAAGTACGGGGAGAAATTGTTAGCTGAGAAGGTAATGTGTTTTACCTGCTTGTTATTTGCACATATTCACGGACATTGAAATACTCAAGTTCAACCAAAACAGCGAAAATCAACCTACATCAACGTTTTGCGCTTCGGGCATGAGGAATTATAAACAACTTTCTTGACGTAGAACTAGTGTAGTAATTAGTAGTACATAGATGTAATTTGTGTGTGTGTGTGTCGCTATAATAAATCATATAACAGTAAAAAATTTTATTGATGAATGACATATGATGGTAAACAAACACGTAACAGCAAATCTACAAAATATGATTTTGGATATCCAACTATTATGGCTAGAATCTAAATTTAACCATTTCACATATACTTGATTTTAACTCTCTTCAATACTTTTTCCACTAAATATACATCCGGATAGTGTGTTCGTTGAAGTTCTTCTGCATAGAAGCCGCCTAATATTGGTTGTCCTCGACTATCGCGCAATAGGTAGTTAAAGGATTAGTCAAATGCACTTTGTACACCGTAAAAATTTCGTTAGACCAATTTGGTGTGTATCCCTTGGTAAATTGACCTCTATGTTTACTAATGCGAACATGATCCCCAACGAAAATTTTTACTCTTTAAGTTAACTGTTTTGATCGTACTGTACACTGTATTGAAAAGTTTGCGTTCATTGCGTTTTGACACATCTACAGGTCGCATGCCGATTGTTCGATGTTTGGTGTTGTTATATGCAGTCACGAGTGAGGATAGTATATTCAGCCATCGATACGAACCATTCAAACTAATTGTTTCCACATTTTTGACTTTAAGGTACGATTAACGCGTTCTACTACGCAAGCTTTTTATTGCTGTACACACTATAATGTATAATCTCATATTTTTCCATTAAAGCCTTAAATGTTGAATTATAAAATTCTTTTCCCAAATCCGTTTGAATGTACCGTGGAATACGATGGTCTTTGTTGAAAATTGATTGAAAAGCGTTTGAAACAGCCTTACCCGTCTTGCGCTTAACCGGTACGGCCCATAAGTATTTAGAAAATACATCGATAACAACTAGAATGTATCTAAATCCTTTATTCATCTTTGCATATGGGATCATTTCCACCAAATCGGCTTGAAACAGCTCGTTTAATCCTTTTGTGATTACATGTCTTCTAGGAAAGTTAATGCGAGCAGGCTTATGTAACTCGTGGACGATTTGCTCCTTTACAAACATATTGCTAATATATGTGTGTGTCTGTATGGTTGACGGTTATATGCGTGCGTTTTAAGTTTCTCTTGCAACTGTTGAATATCTGCTTGAATTCGTGCAATGTCTATTCTAAATTGTGCTTTCACTTGTTGAATAGCAGCGTCTAATGTCTTATATATGCTATTCATAGAATCATCTATCCGTTTGGTTACGATTTGTGCAACATTAGCGTTCACAGTGGCTGGAACAAGGTTTCGCATCATCTCTTCAAAATGGTTAAAGTCTGATCTTGTAACATACTCGCCGAGAATTGTGTTATCATACTGTTTGTTGTCTCCTTCACAAGCGTGTCTATATACTGCTGAATAGTGGAACCACTTCCAAGCGTTGGTTCGCCCTCTTGCTGGTGTAGCATTGCTAACCGCGATTCTAAGTACGCTTTCGTGACTGCATCATCATCTTCTTGTGGTGTAGCGACGCGCGCTAATCTCATGTTGTCAAAATCGTAGTAATCATCATAAGAAATATATGAAGCACAGTCAGACGCATGTCCAAACTTGTCGATAACCATCGTGATAATGAATAACAAGTCGCACAATCTACGCTATTATACGCAATTCGCGTAATTCTTCCATAATCGATGTAATTTCGTTGGTGTGACCGGTGTTACCTGCATCTTGCGAGGCGACCAGAAGCTTGAGCCGTTCGCACAGTTCGTTGGGATCATCAAAGTATACATACTCTAGTGGCTTCTCGTTATAATCCATGAGCAGACCACGACCACTGGGTTTATAGTTTGCTGTCGTAAGCTATACATTGCATTACTTCTTTTTAATGTCCGCATAATCGTTAATTTCTTTAAGTGAGAATTTACCCAAAGGATTGAGAAGGAACAGTTGCTCGTACAACCCTTTGCTACCGTTGTAGCAAAATCGTTCTACACACACCTTTTCACCAATCCCGAAGATAATGTCCGAATCACCAATCATTAATTTTCCTGTCTCCGGATTAAAACGTACTTTATCCCTGCGCAAGTGCTCCGTGTCATTGTTATAAATTACCAGTAAAGTTGGAAAACAGATTATCGACATAGTATCTTACCGATGGTAAGAATCGTTGTAAGTAGGCCTGATGTTCTTCGCTGTTTAGGTACCGTTCGTACTCTGTATGGGTCTCTGGAGTGTTGCCGCTACTCTCCGATTCTTCGAAGGTGGACTCCACAGACTGGACTGGGCTATGAGGATTGTGTTCCCATGCCTCCTTATTGGTGGTGCGGCGATTGGTGGGAACTGCGCACCTGATCGAGAAATTTAGGGCGTCTTTTAGGAGTAGATTGTACGTCATGTTGTTGTGGTAACCAGTGCTGGCTTTCGATCTTGGACTCCTGTTTAATATCTTTCAGCAGACCGGTCTGAAGTGTTTGTAAACGTTTTGTAATAGGTGCATAGACTTTACTTAATGCAAGCTCCTTTTCAACCACACCTGCTTTTAGCGCTTGTAATTTCCTCTTGACTGCCTTTCGTACTTTTATGAGTTCTCGTTTGGTTTCACGTCGTCTGCCATCGTCTAGAAACGGGTAGGAAGTGATATGCTATTTATGTGCTTTATAAGTATATATAGGTGTCAAAACCTTTTCGGTAGCGACCGCTCTGCAAATCGCCATCTTTATTGATCACCAGGAACCCATACCGATCTCGCCAGCATACGCCGCACAATTCTTTAAACCGGTTAAACGACATATCCGTGTTTACATGGTCAGCGTATACGTGTTTTAAATTGAGTTCGTCTTGTTTGAATAGCACTAGGACATTAGCATTGTCTCTAATCAATTGTTTAGGTATTTTGGAATAGGTCTGACATAGGTAAAACAATCAATGGCCTTATGTCGACCCTAAAGAAAAATATTCTCGCATTACATTTTGTTTATCGCACGACACGTCATCGAAAATAAATATCGAATTAGGTTTTGCATCCGCTGGAGTAACAATTGCATCCCATTTGTTAAACGCAAAATATCCTATTTCTTTTATTGGTTGTAATAACCTCTCTAGGTACTGATACTTTGGTTGATACAAGGATTTTGAGTAGAGATAAACGTTTTCAAAGCGTACACCATTCGGATGTTTCAAGAGACCGATGACTACATTAGTTTTACCACAATTGGATGGACCTGTAATGATACACCGTATTGTTGATGGTAATAGTAGTCCATGCTTTTGCACGTTAGTGTTGTTGCTGCAGTTGTGGTCCGTAATTGGCAACGCCAATTGTTGCTTTACCAGACGCATTCTATCCATATACTAAAACGTAATTGCAGTATGGTAAGCATTTAAGCGAGTAATTCTACACGCATGACCAGTCTCCTTTAAACCTTTCGACTGACAAGATTAATGAAATCCTATCGTGGCTACGGGTTACTCAATAGTGCTATCAATCGTTTACCGGTAGAATTACATTTACCAGGCTATCGCTTCTGTGGACCGGGTACTAAGCTTCAGAAACGCCTCGAGCGTGGTGATATAGGTCGTAATCCCTTAGACGAAGCCTGCAAACTACACGACATCGCCTACGATCTTTCTACAGACTTAACAACCCGACACCAAGCTGATCGACGTCTTGCCGAAACAGCACAAAACGTCGTACTGCACCCGACGCTTCGTTAGGTGAAAAACTTGCTGCGTTTGCTGTTGGTTCTGCAATGAATGCCAAAGTTAAATTTGGTATGGGTTGTCGCAAGAAAACGATAAGGTGTAAAGGAAAACGACGTGGTCAGCGTCTACGTACAGGAAGTGGTATACCATTCAAGCGTTTAATTCGCACCATTTGGGAACGCATTAAAACGTTCGTCCGACCGATCTTATTAAAACTGCTAAACTTGCAGTGGCACCGATTAAAGATATAACAGATGAAATTCGTGGCATCCCACGTGTAATCCCTGTACCCAAAACTGGTGGTTTCCTACCTTTGATACCTATTTTTGCAGCCCTTTCCGCAATTGGAGCGTTGTCGGGTGGAGCAGCTGGGATTGCAAAAGCTGTCAACGATGCTAAACTTGGACAACAACAATTAGATGAAGCGAAACGACATAATATGGCACAAGAGGCAGTGACACTTGGAAAGGGTCTCTATTTGAAACCTTATCGCCGTGGACATGGACTGTACCTAAAGCCTTTTCTTACACACGGGCAAGGTTTGCGTAAACAAAGACAACGAAAAAAAAACTCAACGCATTCGTTAAACCTACCTATGCGAGCGTTGACCAATGTTGACTTGAACAAATACATAAAACGTTTACCAATATCCCACTTTCGTGGAATATTCATGCGCAATTCACTTCCAAACACAATTCGTTGGCGAGAATGTGGTATTCTTAATCATGATACTACACGTGGTGTGGGAACTCATTGGACCGCGTACAAAAAAGATGGTTCAAGGGCAGTCTATTATGATAGCATTGGTAATCTACGACCTCCGAGGGAACTTGTCAAATACTTAACCTCATCAGGACCATGCACTCTATTATAATTATGAACAATTTCAACCGCTTAACACTGTTACCTGTGGACACTTCGTTTTGAAATTTTTACTGCAAAATAGTCCTCCATTAAGTTTCTAACAACGTTATATATTATTTGATTTTAGTGTATTTTTTAACTGTTTTGTATAAAAGTGTTTAATTAAAACCATATATTGCAAGTGTTTCAGGAATTTGCTTTTATTACCCCATCCCAACTACGAATACGACTAGTTGTTAGTTTATCGTCAACCACCGAACATGTACACATTTACTTTAACTGGAACTGAATCTACGCTCACCGCAATCATCAACCCACCAATTGTTCTCGATGATGACCATGAATACGTTATTGGTCTTACAAACTTTGATACATATTTTCAATTCCCAATGTAACGGAAGCGAACAATAAATTTTACATTGATGACATCGTGCTTACTTTACCAGAAGGAACTTATGAAGTGGCAGATATTAATAAGTTCGTACGACGTAATCTGAACGATCCCCGTGAACGCACTTCATCCAAACGTTATCTTATTGATATTCGAGCCAATAATAACAGTTTACATACAGAAATCAAAGCATCAGGTATAGTGGATTTTACACAACCAAATTCACTTGCTTCGTTGCTGGGTTTTGAGAAACGTAAACTACCAGCTCTCACTACTGCTATTTCGGACCATCCGGCACAAGTCTTTCCAATCAATTCAATATGTATTGAATGTAATCTTGTGGTCGGATCGTATCGGAATAGCAAACCTGTACACATTTTGCATCAATTTTTCCTGCAGTTGCTGCAGGGTACAAGATTATTGAAAACCCCGTGAACGTCACCTATATGCCACTTAATACACGAATCATCGATCGCATCATTGTTAAAATAGTTGATCAAAACGGTAATCTCATCACTTTTCGTCGGGAAACCATCACGATTAGACTTTATCTAAAGCGTCTTTAAACAATGGTTTTGCGCTATGAGCATAAACCACCAAAACCTATTAATAGACGCATTGTCAGCACCTTTACCAGTTACAAGACACCAGTGCACCGATTAACACCGGAAAACGTTAAATTTCTGCAAACATTAGGACTCAAAGTGCTACATAGCTAAAATGGATAGTAATATTTTAAATGTTACGCAACGTGCTATATTTGATACAACCATCGTCAATGCCGACAAACATATGCATACTCCGTACTCCAATACCACGTATGAGAAGAACGATGTTATACGGATTCCAATAGAAAACGAAGATGTCTATACACTACCATGGGACAGCGTAATTTATATTGAGGGTACAATGAATAAGTCAGATGGTGGCGTTTCGCCTACAGCCGATTTTGTCAACAACGGAGTTTTATTTTTATTTGATGAAATTCGTTATGAACTTGGTGGAAAGACTATTGACCGCGTTCGTAATCCAGGTATAACTACGACTATTAAAATTTCCTATCCTACGATTATAGCGAAAGTCGTCGCTTTAGAAACGCCGGTTGGTCCCCATCGATAAGCTTGATCTCGTTGATGCTAATGGTCATTTCAACGTATGCATTCCCTTGCGCATGGTTTTAGGATTTGCGGAGGACTACCGAAAAATTCTTTTGAATATCAAACAGGAGCTTATTCTTATTAGAAGTAGTTCTGACGATGCAGCTATATCGAATTCTGATAACAAAGAGTCAATCAAAATTACTATTACACATATATCATGGCGGATTCCACATATAACCGTTGCAGATGCAGAGCGCTTAAAACTACTCAAACATATTCAACGCAATGCCACCATGGACATAAGCTTTCGCAGTTGGGAACTACACGAATATCCAGAATTACATACAACACACACGCATACGTGGGCTGTGAAGACGGCTTCTCAAGTGGAGAAACCACGTTTTGTTATTGTCTGCTTTCAAACCGATACATCGCGCAAAAGGGCGCAGTCAGTTCGACCACTGTAAGTTGACCAATATGAAATTACATCTGGGTTCATCTATGTATCCTTACGATAATCTTAACATTGATTTCGATACCAATCGCTATTCTATACTATATGAGAATGTATGCACAGTTTCAACAATCGTACTACGGGGTATCAGCGAGCCGATATTAACACCCAATGAATTTCAAACGCACGCTCCACTTGTAGTCATCGATTGTTCCCATCAAAACGAAATAGTGAAAGTGGGAGCGGTTGACGTACGATTAGAATTTCAAATGAAAGAAGCGCTTAAAGCTCACACTACAGCGTACTGCCTCATTCTACACGATCGTTTGGTCCGCTACAATCCTGCAACCAATATTGTGAGTGAAGTCTAAAATTAATAGTCCATTAGTTGTCGACGTTCAAAGTTTAAAATTGCACATAATAACTTTGTGTTTAAAGAAATGGCTGTTTTACAACTATCCCTATCGAATGGAGTTGCAATAACATATGTGCTGAAACCACCATATTCTTGGAACTGTCTATCAGCTCGCTTCAAATACCAAAAGATATGGTTAAGCGAAACTTTCACGGTATATCTTGGGATGATGGCAATTTACAATGAATTTCCACACCTAAATGTTATTAACCTAGAAGATTTAGGGTGTACTTCTACATAAATTAAAGTATTACACCAATTCACACAAGTGTTTTAGCATACCACACGACATTCGTCATTCAATTGCGCAACCACAGATGTAATTGTACTCAAAAACTGGTTTGTACATATAACCAATTATTCATTTTAATAAAGAATAATGTTTACATTAAGTAGTGCTTTTATTTGTATATTTTATACCTACATACATACATATTCCTTGAGACTAGTAAGATGTTTTCAAAAATGTCTTGAAATAAGTTTAATTGTAAAACTTACTAACGAATCTGTAAGTATCATATTGAAAAATTCCTCTTAACGGATATGTATTTTGCATTTTTATGCAAACTTTATGTTACAATAATACAATTAAAAATTATATTCTACTACCGAGGTATTAAATTTTAAAGTATGTTATAGTTGTGTAAACATAAAATGCATTGCATAGGTTTTTATCATCAAAGTAGTACATTTTATTTAATCCCTGTAAAATGATTAATTTCTTAAACCTAAGTTTCATAAAATTTATTCTCCAAAGATCAACCAACTATAAACCAGAACTATTAAATTTACATAAATTTCGGTGTTATTTTAATTTAAACTATGCTCATAAAAAGTCGTTTATATATATAGCACCAACATTGTTACTACCTATAAATATCAAATCTTTAAGAATTAAGATATTATTAATAGTGGTTTGTTTAAGGTACAAATATAAATAAGCTGTTTAATGTGTTGTAGAAGAATTTACCATTGTATTATCGGTATGTATAAACTTACTTACTATAGTTATTAAAATCTTTAGATACTTACTTAATGTTTTTAACGGAAGTAGAAATTTGAATTTTGGTAATTAACAATTATCTAAAATGATTTGAAGTTATGCAGTTCCATATATAATTTACATATATCGGTATGTTGTTATAAATATCACAACCTCGAGGTCATTAACTACCATGCACTTTACTAAACTATAATTAATAAAATCCCCGTACATTTAACTAAGATACATTTTCTTAATGTGGAAGTCTTATCTATATTTTATTCAAATAAGAACTGCTACCGCCACCTACAAAAGATAGGGACAATTAAAGAATGTAATTTTTGTAAATAAAACATTAAAATATTGTGTGTTTCTTTTTAACATTATATATTTAATACAAAAATAATTTTTTGAAATTCTCGGGAGATTCTTCAACACGTGCATGTTTTTGCTTAACCTAAAAATCTCCGAAGTATTCAATCACCTAATGCGTGCAAAGCCTCCGTTCAGAACGCCTTATGGAGTACCATTCCGCATTTGAGAATGAGTACATCCCCATCCAAATTCTTCACCACGTTTTAAATAACGACATTATTTGCATACATTTAAAGGTTATATTTTAGATCCGGGTACGAGTTTAGTGTGGTTGTATAAATTATTTTGGTGATGCAATCATGAATAAAATAACGAGTGACCTGTCTTAACATGTTTTTTACATATACACACACATATTAAATATTAATATATTGAAATTGATAAATGTAAGCAAGAACACCTTGATATAAGATCAAATTAATTTTTTATTTGAGAGTCAAATAAATCGTTATGAAAGGTGGTATAATTTGCATACCAAGAAGGAAATAGTCTTAACATGTTTTTGCAAACACACCTTATGTTAATTAAATCCATTATATTAAAAGTTGAATGATTTGCATATATATTACCAGAGAGCTATAATTTCAATAAAAACACGAGGTTATATTCGACTGCGAATTCTTGTTATTTTATCTTGGTAATGAAATCGTGAACAACATGTTTTACAAGATTTTACATGCAGACTTTATAATTAGATCCATTATATCACATTTCGTATATTTCTAAATGTTATTCGCTACTTCATACAAAATACAGCTTTTGAGGAAAGCTAAAAATTCTTTACCACTTGCACGTTTTACTTAACATAACAAAATTCTTCATATAGGTAAAATCACCACTTCGCTATGCTCGGCTACCTAGTTTCGGCTACTTTTCCAAGGTCGTTGTGACGTCATAGCCTTTTATAAATAAAGAACAATGTAATACTATTCTAAAATTTTATTCTGGCATTATACATAACAAAATTTAAAATATTTAATGCCAAGCATGGAGCCATTTAAACTTAATTTTAATATAAATTCGATTGTTTAACATGGCTAACAACCAATGCAAGAATTAAGATATACAACAAATTTGTGTGTCAGATAACAAATCCTGGTGTTAATAAACAACTTGGAAATTATATACTAGATTTTTACGTTGTCCAGATGCACGTTTAAGAGCAACATTCACGTCTACTTTGACCAAAGAACATGGTATTACGCAATTGGAAGCGACAATATAAAACTGTACAATTGGAAGCTATGTCAGTGCGGAACGGGTGTATAATCCCTTAAAAGACTGTTTAACGTTATTGGAAGATTAGTAAGTTATACTTCCTAAAGGCGTGCCAATGTACTCGGTACCACTGCCAAAATGTGGAGTAAGTTATCGGACAAGCTTACAAAATAGCTGCTGTTTAGTGTATAATAACCTGCTACAGTACATGTATTGGGGAACGGCAATACAAAAAATTGACGGGCTTGCAAATTAAGTTGTCAGAAAAACCAGAGAAAAGGGAAAAATTAATAAAGTATGTGCTTTCAGCTTTTAGTTTTAACTATTTACCTGTAAATTATTTGGAGATAGTAGAGTAGGAAGACAGCCAAGATAAAATAAAAATCTTACACAAGTGCTACATTAAAGCAGGTAACATATTTTACACAATCTGTAACACCATATTCTACAATTCCAAAAGACATAATCATTTCGGTATCGGGGTTGATAAGTACGCCTAATATTCGCCCAGAGGTTGTATGACAACGCGTAAATATTAGCAGTAAACTCTCCGTTGACGCTGCAGGAAATTGCCCCATTATGCACGCCATACGCTGTAAGTGGAAGAAAAAGACAGCTGGAATTAGAGGAAATGCATGCAAAAAGGCGAAAGTTGGACTAAATGGAAGACACTGCGACAATACGCGAACAATACAAAGATGTGTTAGACAAAGAACATCTTATTAGAGAAAGAGGAAGAGATTAAAAGATTATTTTATGTGCCGGTGGACTGAATTAGATACATCCGCGTTCTACAAGCTGTATGTATTTGTGGTTAGTAAGAAAGACTTTTTAGAATTTTAGAATAGTATTACATTGCTCTATATTTATAAAGGCTATGACGTCACAACGACCTTGGAAAAGTAGCCGGAACTAGGTAGCCGAGAGCATAGCAAAGTGGTGATTTTACCTATATGTAAATGAAAATAAAGAACTTTTAAATTTTTTGAATAAATTTTGGTAGGAAATATTTAATAAATAAGTATATGTTAATGAAACACATATTTTCTAAATGATATTGGTGCTAAGGAAAGCTATTTTTATTAAGTTCTATAGTTTGAGAGTGACGTAAAACCTTGATGCTACACCTTGAGTTGTAAAGTTAATACATAAGCCTTGATATAAGATCAAATCAAATAATTTGAGAGTCAAATAAATCGTGATGAAAGGTGGTATAATTTGCATATATTTTAAATTCATAATTAAAAGATTATACGTTAGATCCGACTGCAAGTTCAGTGTAATTGTATAAATTATTTTGGGATGATGTAACCAAAAGGAAATATACGACATACCTGTCTTGAAATGTTTTGCAACACACCTTATGTTAATTAAATACATTATATTAAAAGTCGAATGTCGGCATGATTTGCATATATATTACTAGAGATCTATAATCCCAATAAAAACACGAGGTTATATTCGACTGCAGAAATTCTTGTTATTTTATCTTGACATTGAAATTGCGAGAAGTGAACGACTTCTTTTACAAGATTTTACCTGCAAACGTTTAAAATTTGACCTCCATCATACAAACATTTCGTATATTTCCTAATTTTATTTTCTACTTCGTACAAAACGCAGCTTATGAGGAGAGCTAAAACACTCTTTACCACTTGCACGCGTTTGCCTAATATTAAAAAATTCTTCACCGCGGCGTTTTAATTTTTAGCTTAACCTACCCCAGAAAAATACGAACCAACACGTGAACTCCATTTTCTACACACACAACATTTTTTTAAAATTTAATATTTAATATTTAACGTCGGGAACGCTGCTAAAAAATTTCCTAAGAAAATATCTCCACCCCAGCGCACGCGCACCACCCCACGACAAAAATCTAACGACCCCGCCGAACGCACACCCCAAAGACCTAACGACCCCCCGACGCAACAAATTTACACACAAAGACAATTTTGTTCTCAAAGCGGCGTATACATATCTTGCTGCACGTTTTGTTTCCCAAAGCGGCTTAGCTGTTCATATTGTTCTCGAATCGGCGTATACATATCTTGCTGTGGATCTCTGTTGCCAAACCGGCTTAGCTACCCTACTGTTTCGGTTTGTTGAAAAAGTCATGTTAACTGTTTGATGAATACTCTATTTCATTAATTAATTAATGTACCATAATACCTGTAAAAGAATATATTTTAACATGTTTAGTTAGCATAAAGTAATTGTAAGATTTGTGGAATGTCAACCAATGATAATTAGTATAAGTAACACAAGTATCTGTTCCAAAATAGGAATTATGCATAATAGTAAGGGATCAATTAATGTACTTCTTAGACATTTGTAAATAGTAGGCAAGTTATAATAGGTGATAAGTGTTTAAAAAATAAGTGGAGTTGATTTTTAAAATTTTAATAAAAAATATGTTTTGCTTTGGAGCTTGTTATAAAATTTAATAAAAAAAGAATATATCTATTTAAAATTTATCCTTTTTATATAATCATCGTGTTATTGGAGCAATATAGAGAATTTAATATTTGTGGAAGACTATTAGTGCATCATATAAGTAACGAAGGTTTTATACAACCATGTGCAGTTAAGAAAAGTGATTCCCGTTAAAGCAAACAAAGGGTCATCTTTAGTGTTGGTGAAGAATAGCATCAGTAAGCTTCGAATAATTTGCAGTGGTTTCCCAGTCTAACAGGACAACGTTTTGTACATATCTAGTCGTGTATTACAAGAATACATATTCATATAGCGGATTCTAAGTATACTGTTCCTGAGTTTTTATTTTATTAATCCTAGAACATAAAATAGAGTGAATCTAATAGAAACATAAAATTAATACTTTCTACAGGTATTAACTGCAAGCGTCCGCAAGACGATTTTGTTTTATCCTGTAACGAGGTCCATTTGAACAACTCAAGCACCTTCGGTGGAATTACAGGTATTTGAAATTAATCCTCGTATAAGCACCATTTAAAGATTTTGTTAGTAATTTGAATCTCAAACGTTTATCTAAATTATATATTTGTGATTATATTTATCAATCTTTGAAAATAATAACGCAACATCTGCACTGCAAGAGGTTAAGTGATTTTAACTAGACGACGCTTTATGCGAAAGTGTTTAATGTGCCTGTAAGACGACCTAAACCCACGTTTTCTTACAGAGTATAAATATCTAGATATAATAATCCCCGAGTGAGTTTCAAAAGCCGTGGCATAAATAAACAAAATTTTTCTTTCTTTAATTTTATAGAACTACAAAACGTTAGTAGAGTATTTTGCATCGTGGTTAAATATATGCATGTAAGTCAGGTTGCGGTACTATCAGGAAAAATTACCGCTATTTCTAAATATTTGAAAGGCCGACACAACTTTTATCTGTGCAATCATTTATTCTTTAACTCTTTGATTTTAATTATATTCTTCATTCACAATATAATATATATATATATATATATATATATATATATTGTCGTGGAAATTTTAAGTTAAGAAGCATAGATAGGTCTAGATAATAAATTTTTAACGACTGTGTATATAGAAAATAGTAACAATTTATTTACGCGCCAAATTAATTAGTTGTGACATTTAAAACGGACGGATAATAAGATATTTTTGTATACTAAATCAGAATGTTAAATTTGCATAACTGTAGAAGCTTTAAAGTACATGAAAACTCAAGGATACGCATAATTAGCTTTAGTATTTTAAATCAAGCACATCGGACAAGAAACGGAGCTTTTGGGTATAGAAAATCAATAATTTAAACGCATATTTCCATTTAACTAAACTAAACGTTCGTTATACAAATACTAAGAAATGCTAAAACTCGGAATTATAATTTCAAACGGACAGTTTGCTTCATAGAAACACCTGATAGTTAAAATGTCAAGTTCAAAGAATTCAAATGAACGTTGGGGTAGAAATTCTGTAGAATCGTATTTAACGGTCGATACAAGCTACTAAAATAACAGATGCTTTGAAGGCAAAGTAAGACGGAATATCCGTCATGTAAAACAGACAGAGAACACGTATAATAAAACGTTGGTTAAAATACTCGTCTAAAGTACGCTGTAGATTTGGAGGTCAACCACAACATCGATGATCTGTGGCTTGAGTGGGATTCTATAAGAGACATTAAATATGGGTTAAACGAGGAAAGGTAGCTAGGGGTTGGACGTTAAAGACGGGGGAAAGCAATATAATTGGTCGAATGCTAGAAATTTTAAGAAGCTCGCAACGGCTACATGTTGTTGAACAAATTTTAATGTAAAAGCACGGTGGACTGGGAATTTTTCGGATGTAGAAGTTCGTTACGTACAAAATTTGTAGAATCTGTTTGGAAAAATAAGCTTTTTGACGGAAATAGGATCCGTGATAGGTGTACAAAATCATATAAATACACTAGGAGAGGTATTAAAGCTCTCTTACCTCTTACTTTGTACTGATTCTCGTACGTCGCTTAATCGTTGAACTATAGTACAATATCCTAATTTAAAAGTGTGTAAAACGCTGTTAGTAACGTACATCGATAATTTATTAAAAGTGTGATTTGCACAAGTGAGTGCTGGCTGATAGACGGTGCTGTTACTACACGCAACGTACTAATGAAAGGATTGGTACTAGGGTAGGCGAGTTGAGAAGTTTGAAACAAGAATGTGTGAAGTTTAGTGATTACGGAAGGTTAAGCTTGGTCGAGACAATTATCGGGGTAGAAACGCTGAAGGCGGTTGCAGAGATTTGAATAGCGAGTAAAAATGAGTTGGATCGATGTATAATAACGAAGTGTATGGACACAACGACGAGGGTTTTGGAACACATCTTCAGAGGTGATGGTGAAAAGAAGCTTACTCCAGGTAAAGAAATTAATTTTTCTTGCTTGTGCTTGAACATTTGTGCTGGTATTTTGTGCTAGAGTGATTTGACTTATTTGGGGTGTATTTAATTACCTTAAAACTCATTTGAAGGGGTATATGTAAAGGACAATTGATATTTATTATTTAAAAATGTTAACAAATGACATAAAAATTTTGTTGTAAGGAGTAAACGGGTCTGTAGGTTTGTTTTAAACAAAGATGCAATGTTTAATAGCATTTAGAGTAACCAGGTTTATACTAAGCTCACCGTAGAACAGCATAAAAGTCAATTTAGAGTTGCACAGCGTGCCCATCTACTCATCTAAAATGAAACTGTTGAAATAAATAAAAATCATGAAATTTTAAAATGTTTAAGGAGTGAGATTGTATATACAAATGTGTAAATATGTCTTGGTAATGAAAACTTTTTAATATGTGTAAATAAAAAAGGTTGTATGTCTTGTTGCATTATTTGAGTGGTAATTCCATTTGACCGTGTATGTGAGAAAGAGTGAACTTAGGATGGTAGGTATCCAAGAGGAAACAGATTTTAGAGCTAGCCGGGGTGTGCAGAAATAAGAAGGCGTTTCAAAGGTATTGTAAAAATTTTTTATATTTTTTTTAGAAAATTTTATGACGGCCCAACAACGCTGGGACTCGAAGGCGATCCTGATATTTTTAGAGGTATCCACTGCAATATATATATATATATATATATATATATAGACACATTGAGATATGTAAATTTTCCTACACAGACTAATTATTTTTACATAGTCAGTAACAGTTAATACATGTCAATGTCTTTCAAATTTTCATACTTTGTACATTTTAAAAAATTTTTTCGATATCCTTAGTTATATGTATATATAAAACTCATAACCGTAAGTAATGTTAAACTACTATTCCAACAATTAATTTTATATGTATTAGATTCCTGACGAAGATAATAAATTTATCGAAAGCTTGAATGATTGAAAGAGTATTTTATTAATCCATCAAATTTGACTGCTTTCCCCAATAATAAAACAAATTATATATATATATATATATATATATATATATACATATATATATATATATATATATATATATTGCTGTGAAATGTACAAAAAGCCTCTCCATTAATCTTAAACTAAGGTTTTCAAATCGAGTCCCACAGATTGGGCGTCAAGAAAGCTGTGAAACCTTTTAAATTAACTGGTCCGTTGACTTTCTTCTGTTAATCGCCTCTTTACTCTTTTCCGCCTCGGCTGCTCACCTAGTTAAAACTTTCATCCTCATTCAAAAAAAAAACAAATACATTCCTACCACAAACATCAACGTTAGCTCTATTTACATCAATATTCATAATACATTAAAATTTCAAAATTAAATTTCAGTATCAGAAAACTTCAAGATTAAATTTATTATCATTTTAATGTGCATCCAGAATTAAAGTCCTTGTAGGATGCCTACTAAATAATATAACAATATTGACAGACCTGAGTCTGAGTACAAAGGGAGCATCTCCCACCCCTTTACGTTAATTAACCAGGTTCGTCTAATTGAGCTCAAAGACATACCCAAATTTTCATCATAATCAAGAACATAAATACTAAATACTCCTTTCTACTTAAACAAGAAAATTTCAACTTAAAATTAAAAATTTGTTGTTAGTACAAATTCACTACTGTCCATTTTAAGTAAATAAATTATAAAGTTATTCAACACACACCAAAACATCAAAAATCGAACAACAAAGCATAAGTTACCTGAAAGTTAATGCACTCGTGGCTCCAATGTACATCGTCCTCTGTTAATCACACCATTCCAACTGGGTTATGTTTAGGTCCTCGGATTACTGGTCGTCTTTAAAATTTTCTACACCACCATTCACCTAAAGTTGTTTCAGTGCTTTTCCGGAACTCATCTGTATATATCTGTATCTTGTTTTGTGGATCTAGTCATGTTTACGAATCATTTAATTATTAACACCCCCGAAAAATAGCAAAGAAATTCATACTTCTTTCACGCTATACGCCAAAACTGCCTACTTTTGTGTATTCATTTGTCGTTGCAAATTTGAATAATTGGTACAGTGATACTAGACTTTATTACCTTGCATCTTCTTTTCTAAGTGCACTAAATTACTTTCATTGTAGCACGTAAAGAACAAACTGTTTTAAAGTATTAAATAATCACCAAAATATACGAGCAAACTGTTTAAATTATTCAATCAAAATCGGAAAACTAAGAGAGCGAAACTCATATTAACCCGGGTATATATAATCGCTAGCCTATACGTCGCTTTTGTCCCCAAAACGGACAGTTTCTCGAATTTCGTCATTCTATGTTCCTTTTCGATCGCTCGGCACAGCTTCCACAAAATTTGCACACGTCCAAGTTTAAAATCTATGAAATTTCGACACGGCTCGCAACGTCTGAGAATAACTAATTAATTTTTATACAGAAATGTTATTTTTACCTCTCATGTTTGCCTCTTATTTTCAACCAATCGCAACCCAGTGACGTTGCTCAAATCACGCCTTTTACTATATGTGTCTCTGTCTTGCGCATATTATCCGTCTCTATCTACCCTGTTCTGAGTGGTACTAATCGATATTATTTAGTATCGGTTATTTTCAACCCACGTGGACTGTGAAATAACCCACCTTATTAGCATTTCTCGTGAATATTAAGCGACGGTTTCTCCAACATTCTCTGTAACCATTTGTTATCTGCAAAATTTACGCAGAACGAGACTTTTAAAAATACGCAGGTGTTCAATCGTCCTACTTCTAACTAATACTTCTACGATTTGAATATTATTGGGTTTTTTACAAGCTTTTATGCATATTATATGTTACTAATGGTTCAATTAACTCCAATTAAAATAATACCCTTTAATTTTTAGTGAATCCTAATCAAATATTCAATTATTATCTGTACATTTTGTTTAATACTCGTTACCCAAACTTGAATCAATTAATATAAATTTTGCACGTAATTTCCATTTGTTTCTTTACTCGGAATAATTAAATTACACGTTGAGCATTTTAATACTGCTTCTTTTTATAGAAAGCGTCTTGTAAATAATTTAAATCTCTTATTTTTAATGAAACGAATAAATTTTTATTCTCCACGGTTTTTTAATAAAGCGTATTATCTAATAAATTCCTTATACACGGTGATTAAAATTATTTGATGTAATTAATTAATTTTCTACCCTGGTCTAAATATGAGTATTTTCCCCCTATTTGAATACAAATAATCCCACTTATTTGAATGCAAATATAAAGCATTTAGACTGGCAAAAAAAATTTACAAAAAAAAATTGCCTATCTCTCTCTACCCTTATCTATCTAACTTACCTACCTTATCCAATCCAAAAAATATTTACACCTGTCCTATATCCTTATCCTATTCCTAACTCTCACCTAATTTTATAAACATCCTATATACATCCTATCTACCTATCCTATTCCTAACTTTTAACTCTACTCACTTCCCCCTACCTAATCCTATATACCTATTTTATTCTTATTCTATTCCTAACTTTCCACTAATCTTATAAGAAATATCTACACTTAACCTATCTTATTTTCTTCCTACATTTAATTTTCCTTCTCATCCTATATACCTATATCTAACTATCTCCCATATTTATCCTATACCTAGCTTTATTTTCTATAAACACCTACTTCTACTCTTCTATATACACCTATTCTATCCCTATCCTATTTCTATTCCTATATCTATACTAAAATTCACCTATCTCTATCCTTTGTTCATTAATTTATTTAAATCTAACTCTCTTCTTGACCCTCCACGTCTTTCTTCTCACCATCCTAATACTTTTCATCCCTATTTCTCCTCTTTTATATCTATACTTATCATCCCTATTATCTCACATACAATAAACTTATCATCCCTATTATCCTTACTCTTAAATATTGCTTCTTCAGTCCCTACACTTGTCTGTTTCTTATTTATTATTGTTTCCTTTCTGCCGACAAACCAAACGATACTACCTTAAAATTATCGATTTTCTCTCTGAAAATCCTATGTATCTTCTTTAATTCTTGTGTAATGGAATCAGCCAGAATGAATTCCTTAAATCTACTTTATTAAAACAAACTTGCCATAACCTCGTCAAAAGTGTGTCCATGGATGGTGGACAATGGAATTGCGGTTTGGTCCATTGGTTAATTTTACGTGCATCTTTACTTAATTCTGTCTTCACCTGCTCCCGATCTGCTGCTGTTGCTTCTACCCCACTAATTCTGCATGTTTTGTACTAAAGCTTGAACCTCTACTCTCCTATCCTCTGGACATCTTATTGTGTTGATCTGTTTACCTCCATCATCCTCTACCTCTACTACATTAATGCTCAACCCGTGTCATCCTCTGTGACTTCATAACTGCCCTTCCATGGCACTACCCTATCCTTAATCCTTACTACCTTCCTTTCCATATCTATCAAAACCCTAACTGCATCATACAGTCAACACCTAAAATGCTCTGAAACTTCAGTCCAGGTACAATTACAAACTCCTGTTCACAGCTTAAACCCCTATATCTATCCTAAGCACCACAACACTATTCACTACAGCAAACTTCTTTTATTTGGAGCTACTAAATGGCTACGCTTTATAGGCATAATTCTATCACAAACCTTATCCCTAGTTTTGCTGACGAATTCCTCCGATATTAAACTCGCCTCTGCCCTGTATCAAGTAATACTTCTACATTATTCTCAAAAATTCTATATTAATAATTGGCAAACATAATTTTCCTCAGTTTCTGGCTCTACTTCCTCCTCAATTTTGAAAAATTCACGTGGATGTTCATATACATTTACACTGAAATCTAGTGGTCTGTCGCGTTCTAAAAATCCTGTCTCGTCCTGTTTTCAGTGCTTGGTCCTGGCTGTGTCCTTCACAACCTGTGCGTACGTCCTCCTTGTATTTGTATCCGCGTCCCTTTCGGCGTGCTCGTCACAGTCCTGTTTACTTCCGGTAAACTGTTCTGCCTCGTGTAACTAGGTCTTGGCGTCGGTCCCCTAGTCGCACTATTGCTTCTGTATTCCTGTCCTCGTCGTTCCCAATTCGGTCGAAAATTTCCTATTGTAGTCCGGCCGTCTCGCAAAATTCTGTGTCCTGTTGTCAAACCTAACCGTGTTAATGTTTCGTTCTCGTATTTCTCTTGTCCGTCCTACACATACATCGTCATATCTCTGCAAATACTCTAAAAAGGTCTCCCGTTCTGTGATATTTTGTAAGGCCACGTGTTGTCTAATTTCCAGTTCAAAATGTCGTGATAAGTACTTGATTATCTGTCTGTCCGTCAATGGTGGATGAAGTTGTTTGGCCACACTGTACTTTCGAATGGCATATTGTTCCCTAGATCCTGTAAACTCTTCCTTAAATTTTCCTGTAATCAAGTCGTCCCTAATCTGATCCTGTTTGTGATCACTCCAGTAATGTTGTAAAAATTTGTTTTCAAAGTCCTGATATGTGTCTATGTCCTGTCCTACTAAATTGTACCATGCTTCCGCGTTGTCTTTCAATAAAGCCTTTATCGTATTCAGTTTAGTCTGTTCGTCAAATAAATTTCCCACTAGATTTCTTACACTATTAAAAATTTGTGGATTTACCCTGTTATCGCCATAAAATTTCATGTGTTGGTCCAATGATACGCCACCTGTATAAAATCTGGGACCATCCCCCGTTAAACTTGACATGTTGTATTTAATACTACTAACTTCGCGTTCTACCCTGCCTAACTGATCCCTACATGAGTCCGTTACTTCAGTCATTTTTACATTTATTTCTTCTTCACAGAAAATGCGTACTTCGGACCTTAAATGTCCCATTTCCTGTCGAAGACCTGTAATATCACGCTCATTTTATCAACCCTACTTTCTACTTCCCCATTTTCACGGTAAGACTATTTTAAATTCTGTAAATTTTTAGTAGATTGCTCAATTTTCCGCTTATCTGCTCTAATTTTCGGTTGGACTCCTCCCTAGCTCTATTAGATTCATCGCTTAGAGTTCTAATTTTCTGTTGGACCTCCTCGCTCTATTTGATTCTTCCCTAGCTCTATTAGATTCATCGCTTAGCTGTTCTAATTTTCTATTGGATTCTTCGTTCATCCTCTCTAGCATTCTCATTATCATCTCGTTTCCTTGATCCCTGATTCCGTCCTCGACTGATCTCTACTGCCTCCAGCTTCTTCTATTTTCAAATTTTTTCACACAATGCACTATCGTCACTTCCAATTTCCACTCCTTGACTCCTTAACCACTCCTTTCTCTGCATACGTTCTAATCACTCTCACACACTCTAAAATACTCTTAAATTTATACACAAACAGAAACTCTCTCTCAGATCGCCAGTTTCCTGGAATAAAATCACAAAATTTTATTTGGAACTCGAGCCTCACTTTTGGGTCGCCAAGAATGCTGTGATTCTCTCATATCTGCAGGAACTGGCCCTTTCTAAAAAAAACATTCGAGCCCCACAGATTGGGCGCCAAGAATGCTGTGAAATGTACAAAAAGCCTCTCCATTAATCTTAAACTAAGGTTTTCAAATCGAGTCGCACAGATTGGGCGTCAAGAAAGCTGTGAAACCTTTTAAATTAACTGGTCCGTTGACTTTCTTCTGTTAATCGCCTCTTTACTCTTTTCCGCCTCGGCTGCTCACCTAGTTAAAACTTTCATCCTCATTCAAAAAAAAAACAAATACATTCCTACCACAAACATCAACGTTAACTCTATTTACATCAATATTCATAATACATTAAAATTTCAAAATTAAATTTCAGCATAAATTTCAGTATCAGAAAACTTCAAGATTAAATTTATTATCATTTTAATGTGCATCCAGAATTAAAGTCCTTGTAGGATGCCTACTAAATAATATAACAATATTGGCAGACCTGAGTCTGAGTACAAAGGGAGCATCTCCCACCCCTTTACGTTAATTAACCAGGTTCGTCTAATTGAGCTCAAAGACATACCCAAATTTTCATCATAATCAAGAACATAGATACTAAATACTCCTTTCTACTTAAACAAGAAATTTCACCTTAAAATTAAAAATTTGTTGTTAGTACAAATTCACTACTGTCCATTTTAAGTAAATAAATTATAAAGTTATTCAACACACACCAAAACATCAAAATCGAACAACAAAGCATAAGTTACCTGAAGGTTAATGCACTCGTGGCTCCAATGTACATCGTCCTCTGTTAATCACACCATTCCAACTGGGTTATGTTTAGGTCCTCGGATTACTGGTCGTCTTTAAAATTTTCTACACCACCATTCATCTAAAGTTGTTTCAGTGCTTTTCCGGAACTCATCTGTATATATCTGTATCTTGTTTTGTGGATCTAGTCACGTTTACGAATCATTTAATTATTAACACCCCGAAAATAGCAAAGAAATGCATACTTCTTTCACGCTATACGCCAAAACTGCCTACTTTTGTGTATTCATTTGTCGTTGCAAATTTGAATAATTGGTACAGTGATACTAGACTTTATTACCTTGCATCTTCTTTTCTAAGTGCACTAAATTACTTTCATTGTAGCACGTAAAGAACAAACTGTTTTAAAGTATTAAATAATCACCAAAATATACGAGCAAACTGTTTAAATTATTCAATCAAAATCGGAAAACTAAGAGAGCGAAACTCATATTAACCCGGGTATATATAATCGCTAGCCTATACGTCGCTTTTGTCCCCAAAACGGACAGTTTCTCGAATTTCGTCATTCTATGTTCCCTTTTCGATCGCTCGGCACAGCTTCCACAAAATTTGCACACGTCCAAGTTTAAAATCTATGAAATTTCGACACGGCTCGCAACGTCTGAGAATAACTAATTAATTTTTATACAGAAATGTTATTTTTACCTCTCATGTTTGCCTCTTATTTTCAACCAATCGCAACCCAGTGACGTTGCTCAAATCACGCCTTTTACTATATGTGTCTCTGTCTTGCGCATATTATCCGTCTCTATCTACCCTGTTCTGAGTGGTACTAATCGATATTATTTAGTATCGGTTATTTTCAACCCACGTGGACTGTGAAATAACCCACCTTATTAGCATTTCTCTTGAATATTAAGCGACGGTTTCTCCAACATTCTCTGTAACCATTTGTTATCTGAAAAATTTACGCAGAACGAGACTTTTAAAAATACGCAGGTGTTCAATCGTCCTACTTCTAACTAATACTTCTACGATTTGAATATTATTGGGTTTTTACAAGCTTTTATGCATATTATATGTTACTAATGGTTCAATTAACTCCAATTAAAATAATACCCTTTAATTTTAGTGAATCCTAATCAAATATTCAATTATTATCTGTACATTTTGTTTAATACTCGTTACCCAAACTTGAATCAATTAATATAAATTTTGCACGTAATTTCCATTTGTTTCTTTACTCGGAATAATTAAATTACACGTTGAGCATTTTAATACTGCTTCTTTTTATAGAAAGCGTCTTGTAAATAATGTAAATCTCTTATTTTTAATGAAACGAATGAATTTTTATTCTCCACGGTTTTTTAATAAAGCGTATTATCTAATAAATTCCTTATACACGGTGATTAAAATTATTTGATGTAATTAATTAATTTTCTACCCTGGTCTAAATATGAGTAATATATATATATATATATATATATATATATATATATATATATATGTATATATATTAATGTGACAAAAAGCTCACGAGAGATCATGGAAACCCAAATTCTATAAATAAAACCCACCCAAATAGAAAGAAACCGAAAAAATTTAAGTTTCCGAATATTCCTTGTTGCATCCTGTATAAAATAAGCGTATTGCATGTACAAAGCCTTTTAATTTGTTCCAAGATATATAATAAAAAGCAATTTAAATATCCCCAAAAAACATATCAATCTTAGACCATTTAGCAAATTGAAGGTTTAATTATGTAATTATACTGAAATCTGTATTTTTATTAGCATGCAAAGCATTTGCGAGCTTGAATTATTTATGTGATAAATTCTTTGTGAAAATATGTGCTAGTACACGCTTCAGTTACAGTTTGAAAAACTATAAAAAAACAATCGGGAGCTTTAATTATTTTTCGTGTCTGTAAATAAAGCCCTCTTAATAGTGAGTTTCAATCTTTAGGATTTAAAGCCATTAATTTTCATAAAAATACACCGTGCATAAAATTTTCGCTTTATGTATCTTAAAAATACATTTATTGAATCTGCAAAGCGTAAAGAACGCATTTGGAGCCTAAATTCTAGAATTTTCGTTATTAATCAAGAAAAATACGTCATCTGTACTAAGGATTGCTTAAATGGCTAATTATTGAATAAACAGCGGTCTCAAGAACTCTCTAGAACATAAAAATGTAATAAAAATTGATAAGCATTATTTATAGCTCTCCGTATTTCAATAAGAAGGAATACGATGTGACCATTATTCAGTGCGTTACACAAGGTTAAACAGCACGATTAACAATAAAACATAAATCATAACTTGACGCTAATTAGCTCATAAAGCGAATTTGAATTAAATAGAGTCATTCTAGACGGCAACATCATCGAGGGCTGGTTTGCAAATGCATGCAGTTATACATTATATGATTACCAGGTAACTTTTTTTTTTATAAAACTTTGTTCTGGTGTTTATTTGATTTGCTTTAACTCTTTGTGCTTTTGAGTGATTATTTCTATGATTTTGATGAACTTAAAAATTTTATCGAACTGTATATGTAAATAAAAACATGTTTATGTAGAGAAGGATAACAAAGCTGTTTTGTACAAAATGAAGGGGACTTTTTATTATTGCAGTGTTATAGTGTTGCACACAGGTTGAAAGAGTTTTACTGTGAGCTCATATTAAGAAAGTGTTAAATTCAGGTATGAAGGTAATCCACTTACTTTAATAGGGTATATGTATGATGAAAATATTTAATCCAAACACATTCTTGGAAATGAATTGTGTCTAATCAAAGAAATATTATTGTATGTTGCAATGAAAAGAGTTTTGGAGATGTAAATTTTATTTTGTGTAAATAGTATTTTGATAGTTGCGTTATCTTGGATGGGATTGTAGGGAAGTATTTGTTTTTCAGATTACAGCATAGTGGCAGTTAGGAGGAGTTTGAGATTCAGGAGGCCAGGTAAGCTCCTTTGTTAGTTCATAAGCTTTGTAATAAAGGAACGGAGCAGCCGAGGTAAACTTCACGAGTCCAAAGAGCTGAACTTCTCGATATTATGGCGCTCAAGGGTGATGCTCGAGTTTGACAAACCTTAAGCTACACGATAGTTATGGCTTCCTAAGGGAAGGGGCTCGAATAAATAGAGCCTGGAACCTCATGCGCTTATTATTGATATTTTGGAGAAATATTAATCTTACAAACCATAAAACCTTAGTTTTGTCCAGTCACGGGTTTTTACCTGGATAGTAGAGAGGTGGATATCTTTTTGTTAAAGAATTTTATAATTGGTTGAATTCCAAACAACCAATCTGTTGTTTTTCCTTCAGCTAGATTTTTTAAAAATAAAATCATTTGTTACATTTCATTTTGTATGGGCAAATTTACTACTTTCTTTATCTAAATATCATTTCAATTTCTATTTATTTGGATATACAAATTTGCTGTTTTTTATTATTTCTAAGTAGCTCAGTTAGACAACCAACGTTCCTCGTCCTTTATTTAATTCATGGTCTACATGTTTATACTACTCTTTGTAATATCTCATCTGGGCATATGTTTAATAAAAATTATACGAATTTTCTTAATGCAACTGTAAGTAATCAATTATCTTCATTATGAATTAGTATGTACGTTGCACATTGTTCAATCATTAATTACGCTTGACAGTTATAGAACATAGCCTTGATCTATGACAGAATGAAATGGCACGGAATTTAAATCATATCCTTCTTATTGGAACACCCATGAAAGAGTGCATTCCAAAGTTAATAGGACTTTTTCAAATCGCACATTCTAGTTGCGGCACCTATTGGTAGCTACCTGAGTTGGAAAGGTACATCCTTCGCGGATGTTCTCTCAAACGCGCATAACAATTAGACTTGTAGAAGCCGAGTTATTGCGTTGTAAGTGGCAGTGTGTTTATTGCATCGGTGTAAAATGAATACCAAATAAAGAGACAATATTAAGTTCTGTTTTATACTTGGTAAAATTTCTACCGAAGCGCTTAAATTGATGAAACTAGTTTATGGTGATGGGTGTTCTCTTGCAGAAGAGTGTACGAGTAGTTGACGCACTTTACTGATGGCCGTGAAAAAGGACCGAAGCTTTTTCCACAACATTGCGGCTGGTGATGAAAAGAGGTGCTTTCAATACGACCCAACACTAAGCGTCAAAATCGGAAAGATAACTATTCGGATAAGTCAAAAGTGTGGACAATATTGGCTTGCTTCTGCAATTCGAAGAGAATAATTCATAAGGATGTCTTTCTACATAGCCAGATGCTTAATGCTGTGTTTTATCTTGGTGTTTTGAAGAGTTTGGTGTGGCGCATTCGGTCCGTAAAGAATTAAGTCGGCGCTTGTTGCATAATTATGCACAATCTTTTCTGTCGATACGTGTGAGTGATTTTTTACCAAACATCGAAATTAACTATCAATCGTTCGCCGTATTTAGCACCGTAATTTCTACCTGTTTGAAATAATGCATTTGCTAATGGAAAGAAAGCGTTATGCCAACGAGTAGGCAAAACCATCAAAAAGTTTTGCACCGACATTCTCAAGGGCATCTCTACTTGCTACCTAAATCTCTAGGAGACTGTTTGAATGAAATAAATGAGTTCTGTCTAAAAATTAAGTCGCTTTTCAAATTCGATTAAAACTTCTTTAGTAGCTTTGTTTAAACAATTTTTAACAGCATTTCAATTATTCGGCGAAGCTCGAGCATCTTTTAAGTAGTGAATTAAACTTACCTAAGACCACCGTATCTAAATATTTCATTGCTTGCACTGCTTCGTAGGTAATGCCCCCGTGATTTTCGGTAACCTGAAATATTTCCCTTCGAAGACGATTTTGAATTTCTTCATTGATACACAATTCATGTAATGTAAAAGCAATGGTCGACGCTGTTGTTTCGTATCCAGCAAAGAAGAATGTCACAGCTTGCGCTATGAACAAATCGTTACCTAAGAAAAAACCATTAAAATTTTTACTTTGTTAAATTTCGTGCTTACTTTTAATATCGTTCACATTATTGTTCTTAATATTGATTAACGAATTAATGAAGTCGTTTCTGATTATTCCGGATGTTTCTCGCACTTTTAGCACTGCCAACAAGACGCCCTGAAGAAATCTTGTAGCTTCTGAATGAAAAAACTTTAATTTAAAAGTATCTACAAGACGCGGAGCAAATGAATAAGATATAATACTAAATGTCCTCTTGAACGAACTATCGGACAAACGTTTTCCAGCTTCTCGAAATTTGCTATTTTCATTTTCAAAGCAATTTGATGATATTCCAAAAAAGTACGATGCGATCACATCCACAGTAAACTTAGTAGCAATTTCTTTGGCGTCCATACCTTTAAAGGAATTCTCTTCAAGGTAAACCTGCAGATGCTTTCCACATTCATTTAATAATTGAATCGCCGCTTTAAGTTTGCCGGATGTAACAACTGGTGAAAGAGTTGATCGAAGTTTTTTCCATTGGGTGCCTTTGAGCGCTAAGAGGGAGTTGCACATAGCAGGATCGGCTTGAAAGTTTCTAGCAAAAAATCGGTTTGGAAATGTGCGAAAATCTTTTATTAAAACACGTTTTATGAGAATGGGGTCTTGTAGAACAAAATACGGTTTGTTTAACATCGTAAAACCAAAATAAGGTCCGTCGAACCTTTTATACATTTTTTCAATGTATTTTCCAAGACTCACTTTTCCCAAAATCAAAGACAAGAAATTCCCAAAGAATGGGGGGTTTTCATATGGAACGTTTCTGAGCTTCCAGTAGTTGGAGTTGCTTACGAAGTAAATGTAAAAGACAAAAATTAAAAGTATTACCAGGAACAGGTACAATAAAGTCATCTGAAACAAATAAGTTAAAAAACATTAGCAGTTGTAAATACTCACCGCTTCTTTTGATTGGTTTGGCGCAACAGTAATGAACAATTGCCAAAATCTAAAATATTTATAAGAGGTACATATTTCGTAATTTGCATATTAATAATTTTACTATAGAGAAAGTTTGCTGTGGTTTACATTTTAATGGTAAAATTTAAATACAGCAATCTCTTCGAACACATTGATAAAAAGATCAACCGACCCCTAAGGAAATACGATATTACATAAAGTATGTAATTTAAAAAATCAATTGTATTTGTTTGAAAACGTTTAAAAAGTAATTATACGTAGACCATACTTATAGGCAATATAAATTTAGATATCGTAGTGATTTACTTGATTTCGGTATCATGTTTGGGGAGTACTAAAAGAACTAAATAATTTCCTTAATATGTGAACACGACTGCCACTTTTAGCATGATTCAGTAAAACATTACGTTAAACCAATTAATTGATTTTGTATTGTAACTGGCTACTACTACCGCGTTTCTTTAATTTAAAACAAGTAATAACAAACGTCTTTATTACTTACTGTTCACAAGTCTAATTAACAGTATATGCCTTATTTATAGATGTTTTCAGTCCACTTAACAATGAAGCACTATTACACTAATGAATTTACAAGCACTAATATCTTCTTAAACTAACTTCTCTATCATAGGTCCATTAACCACTAACACAACTATTTGTTTATACACTTCTATTTATTTATGTACACTACAAGCGGCATGTACATTAGACACAGCATATCACATTTATGTAAACTTCTAAAAGCTCGAAACTACTATTACTTAAACACGTTATAATTTATATACGACATTCTAGTATAGACTAACTCTTACATTCATAAGCGGCCTTATATATACCCTGCATTAAGATATGACTCATTATCTAGTACTTTGTAGAAGGATTCTCGAATGCTGAAGAATACGCTGTGCCCCGGGCGT
This sequence comes from Platerodrilus igneus, assembly GCA_036346225.1. Taxonomy (NCBI): domain Eukaryota; kingdom Metazoa; phylum Arthropoda; class Insecta; order Coleoptera; family Lycidae; genus Platerodrilus; species Platerodrilus igneus. The sequence goes on from JARFIW010001381.1 coordinate 1,161,846, forward strand.
TTGTATGTTTGACGGGTTGCCTAATAGTGGATCGCAACACTGCCCCCTCTTTAAAACCGTTACGTCTCGTAACTGTAAATCCATCTTGACGCCAATTCGATGACTGGTGACGGTATCGGCAGCTATCTCCTCTGGTGCATCCACCGCGTCGTTGGAAGTAACAGTCAACACTCTTTTCATGGTCTTGGTAGGCAACCGGTTGATAACAACAAACAAGAACCTGGACGTTGGTTCCTGGAAAACTACTTCTAGCATATTTCGGACTATCCTCCAGTCCAAGCGATCCAGTCCACAGCCCAGCTTGGGCACCGCTAGTCTCGTTACTCCATTTTCCATCATCTGCGCCTTAAGATTTAGCAAAGCCTCCCATAGATGTCCATAACTAGGTCTCTGCCATGAAGAATTTTTGGTGACCAGATAGTAAACATAACGATTGTTATCTTGAAGAACCAAAGATTCCCCTACAGTTGGCTGCTGTTGTACTAATTCATCCACACATCCAAAATTTTTCTTGAAAACAACAGCTATTCCCCTTGACATTGCCAAATCTTGAGCTACGCAATGTGCAAGGAATACTCTTCTGGTGCTCTAAACAGATCTTGCGGTTTTTCAACAACAACGCCAAATCTCGCTTTAGCGGAACCACCATACGCCGCCATAAAGCTCTCAAAATCTACATTTGGCTCATGATTAATAACTTGCCGAACACCATTATCATTATTCGAGTCTTCCTGGTTGTTGCCAGTGTAGGGTGTTAAACGGTCAAAGTGTACCACTTTCGGTTTACCACGAGGGATCTTGTGATCCGGTACACTACATCATTAATTCTTTTAACACTTCGTACGGCCCTTCCCATTGTCTTTGTAGTTTTGGCGACAATCCACGTTTTCTTTGTGGATTGTACAACCACACTAAATCTCCAGGTTGATAACCACCTTCTTGTGCTCTCGTGTCATATTGTGATTTCATTCGATCGCTTGCTGCCTGTATATTCTTTCGGACGTTTTCGTGAATACTATTTGATCTTTCACGAAGCTTACTAATGTAATCTTCACCTGCGATCTCTTCTCCAGGTTTAAATCCAAACTGAAGATCACATGGTAGCCGCAATTCACGTCCTAGCATTACGCAAGCGGGCGAGTATCCTGTGCTGTCATGTACCGAAGATCGGTACGCCAGTAGGAACAAATGTAAATATTGGTCCCAGTCTCGTTGATGTTCAGAGACAACTTTGGTCAGGTACTTCCCTAACTTCCTGTTCATTCTTTCAACCATTCCATCCGATTGGGGATGAAGTGGCGTGGTTCTAGTCTTCCTGATTCCAAGGTGCTTGCAGACGTTTTGAAACAACGCCGATTCGAAGTTTCGACCTTGATCGGAGTGTAATTCCAACGGAACTCCAAAACGACAAAACAACTCCCTGACTAGTACATCTGCAACCGTCTCGGCTTCTTGGTTAGGTATAGCATATGCCTCCGGCCATTTGGTAAAATAATCCATTGCAACCAAGATGTATTTATTTCCTTTCTCTGATTCAGGAAACGGACCAGCTATATCAATGGCTACCCTCTCAAAAGGATTCCCCACGTTATACTGTCTCATTGGGGCTTTTCGTTTTGAGACTGGGCCATTGCAGAGGCACACAATTCACATTTCCGGCACCACTCCTTCACATCATCTTTGCAGTTCAGCCAATAGAATCTTTCTCTCACTCTCTCGAGAGTTCTTTTCACGCCAAAGTGCCCTCCGGAAATACCATCGTGCAAGTGCTGCAACACTTCCGGCACTCTGCTTCTCGGCACTATCACTTGAAGTCTCTCAGTGCCATCTTCAAATTCCAGGCGTCGTTTCAAGATTCTATTTTCCATCATCAAGGAGTCCCACTGTGCCCAGTATGCCTTCAGGCTCCTACTTGAAATACTAATTTCTTCCCAAGTTGGTCGTTGTCCTCGATTTTCCACTCAATAATACGTCCCAATTCGGCGTCATTCTCCTGGTCTTCTCGTATTCTTTCGGGTTGCCAAGTATCATCGGTCACTGTCATTCTATGGATGACACTTATTTTCTCTTGCATCTTGGAGCAATGACTGCAGTCTACCGGACAAGGTCTCCTTGACAGAGCGTCTGCATTCCGATGGCTAGTTCCTACACGATGTTCCGCATCAAAGTCATATTCCTGCAGCCGCTCTATCCACCTTGCCACTTGCCCTTCAGGATTTCGAAACTGCAGTAACCATTTCAGTGCAGCGTGGTCTGTTCTCAACAGGAATTTACGGCCGTATAAGTACTTATAAAAGTGCTCTACGGATTTGACGACGGCCAACAGCTCCCTTCTTGTCACACAATAGTTCCTTTCTGGCCGCGACAAGACCTTGCTGAAATACCCAATAACTTTTTTGTCCGTCCTGCACTTGAGAAAGAACGCCTCCTATAGCTGTGTTACTGGCATCGGTATCCAACACAAATTTCCCCTCCATCCGTGGATAACTCAAAATTGGTGCTGTAACTAGTATCCGTTTCAGTTGTTCAAATGCTCTGTGGCAGTCGTCATTCCAATCATATTCTTGTCCATCTTCGGTTAATTTTGTTAACGGTTTGGCAATGTTCGCAAACCCAAGTATAAAACGTCGGTAATATGTGCACCATCCTAGAAAACTGCGTAGTTGGTGTATATCTGCTGGTGTAGGCTACTCTTGTACTGTTTTTATTTTGTCAGGGTCAGCTCTTATTCCGGTCTCCGAAACGACATGTCCTAGGTATTTCACCTCTTTTCCAAACAGGTGACACTTCTTGGGGCTCAATGTAAGGTTTGCCCCCCGTAATCTTTGGAATATCTCCTCTAGGTTCTTAAGCATAAGTTACCTGAAAGTTAATGCACTCGTGGCTCCAATGTACATCGTCCTCTGTTAATCACACCATTCCAACTGGGTTATGTTTAGGTCCTCGGATTACTGGTCGTCTTTAAAATTTTCTACACCACCATTCACCTAAAGTTGTTTCAGTGCTTTTCCGGAACTCATCTGTATATATCTGTATCTTGTTTTGTGGATCTAGTCATGTTTACGAATCATTTAATTATTAACACCCCCGAAAAATAGCAAAGAAATCCATACTTCTTTCACGCTATACGCCAAAACTGCCTACTTTTGTGTATTCATTTGTCGTTGCAAATTTGAATAATTGGTACAGTGATACTAGACTTTATTACCTTGCATCTTCTTTTCTAAGTGCACTAAATTACTTTCATTGTAGCACGTAAAGAACAAACTGTTTTAAAGTATTAAATAATCACCAAAATATACGAGCAAACTGTTTAAATTATTCAATCAAAATCGGAAAACTAAGAGAGCGAAACTCATATTAACCCGGGTATATATAATCGCTAGCCTATACGTCGCTTTTGTCCCCAAAACGGACAGTTTCTCGAATTTCGTCATTCTATGTTCCTTTTCGATCGCTCGGCACAGCTTCCACAAAATTTGCACACGTCCAAGTTTAAAATCTATGAAATTTCGACACGGCTCGCAACGTCTGAGAATAACTAATTAATTTTTATACAGAAATGTTATTTTTACCTCTCATGTTTGCCTCTTATTTTCAACCAATCGCAACCCAGTGACGTTGCTCAAATCACGCCTTTTACTATATGTGTCTCTGTCTTGCGCATATTATCCGTCTCTATCTACCCTGTTCTGAGTGGTACTAATCGATATTATTTAGTATCGGTTATTTTTAACCCACGTGGACTGTGAAATAACCCACCTTATTAGCATTTCTCGTGAATATTAAGCGACGGTTTCTCCAACATTCTCTGTAACCATTTGTTATCTGCAAAATTTACGCAGAACGAGACTTTTAAAAATACGCAGGTGTTCAATCGTCCTACTTCTAACTAATACTTCTACGATTTGAATATTATTGGGTTTTTACAAGCTTTTATGCATATTATATGTTACTAATGGTTCAATTAACTCCAATTAAAATAATACCCTTTAATTTTTAGTGAATCCTAATCAAATATTCAATTATTATCTGTACATTTTGTTTAATACTCGTTACCCAAACTTGAATCAATTAATATAAATTTTGCACGTAATTTCCATTTGTTTCTTTACTCGGAATAATTAAATTACACGTTGAGCATTTTAATACTGCTTCTTTTTATAGAAAGCGTCTTGTAAATAATTTAAATCTCTTATTTTTAATGAAACGAATAAATTTTTATTCTCCACGGTTTTTTAATAAAGCGTATTATCTAATAAATTCCTTATACACGGTGATTAAAATTATTTGATGTAATTAATTAATTTTCTACCCTGGTCTAAATATGAGTATTTTCCCCCTATTTGAATACAAATAATCCCACTTATTTGAATGCAAATATAAAACATTAGACTGGCAAAAAAATTTACAAAAAAAAATTGCCTATCTCTCTCTACCCTTATCTATCTAACTTACCTACCTTATCCAATCCAAAAAATATTTACACCTGTCCTATATCCTTATCCTATTCCTAACTCTCACCTAATTTTATAAACATCCTATATACATCCTATCTACCTATCCTATTCCTAACTTTTAACTCTACTCACTTCCCCCTACCTAATCCTATATACCTATTTTATTCTTATTCTATTCCTAACTTTCCACTAATCTTATAAGAAATATCTACACTTAACCTATCTTATTTTCTTCCTACATTTAATTTTCCTTCTCATCCTATATACCTATATCTAACTATCTCCCATATTTATCCTATACCTAGCTTTATTTTCTATAAACACCTACTTCTACTCTTCTATATACACCTATTCTATCCCTATCCTATTTCTATTCCTATATCTATACTAAAATTCACCTATCTCTATCCTTTGTTCATTAATTTATTTAAATCTAACTCTCTTCTTGACCCTCCACGTCTTTCTTCTCACCATCCTAATACTTTTCATCCCTATTTCTCCTCTTTTTATATCTATACTTATCATCCCTATTATCTCACATACAATAAACTTATCATCCCTATTATCCTTACTCTTAAATATTGCTTCTTCTTCAGTCCCTACACTTGTCTGTTTCTTATTTATTATTGTTTCCCTTTCTGCCGACAAACCAAACGATACTACCTTAAAATTATCGATTTTTCTCTCTACGGAAAATCCTATGTATCTTCTTTAATTCTTGTGTAATGGAATCAGCCAGAATGAATTCCTTAAATCTACTTTATTAAAAACAAACTTGCCACTTAACCTCGTCAAAAGTGTGTCCATGGATGGTGGACAATGGAATTGCGGTTTGGTCCATTGGTTAATTTTACGTGCATCTTTACTTAATTCTGTCTTCACCTGCTCCCGATCTGCTGCTGTTGCTTCTACCCCCACTAATTCTGCATGTTTTTGTACTAAAGCTTGAACCTCTACTCTCCTATCCTCTGGACATCTTATTGTGTTGATCTGTTTACCTCCATCATCCTCTACCTCTACTACATTAATGCTCAACCCCGTGTCATCCTCTGTGACTTCATAACTGCCCTTCCATGGCAGTACCCTATCCTTAATCCTTACTACCTTCCTTTCCATATCTATCAAAACCCCTAACTGCATCATACAGTCAACACCTAAAATGCTCTGAAACTTCAGTCCAGGTACAATTACAAACTCCTGTTCACAGCTTAAACCCCCTATATCTATCCTAAGCACCACAACACTATTCACTACAGCAAACTTCTTTTTATTTGGAGCTACTAAATGGCTACGCTTTATAGGCATAATTCTATCACAAACCTTATCCCTAGTTTTGCTGACGAATTCCTCCGATATTAAACTCGCCTCTGCCCCTGTATCAAGTAATACTTCTACATTATTCTCAAAAATTCCTATATTAATAATTGGCAAACATAATTTTTCCTCAGTTTCGGGCTCTACTTCCTCCTCAATTTTGAAAAATCCACGTGGATGTTCATATACATTTACACTGAAATCTAGTGGTCTGTCGCGTTCTAAAAATCCTGTCTCGTCCTGTTTTCAGTGCTTGGTCCTGGCTGTGCTTCTACAACCTGTGCGTACGTCCTCCTTGTATTTGTATCCGCGTCCCTGTCTCTATTCGGCGTGCTCGTCACAGTCCTGTTTACTTCCGGTAAACTGTTCTGCCTCGTGTAACTAGGTCTTGGCGTCGGTCCCCTAGTCGCACTATTGCTTCTGTATTCCTGTCCTCGTCGTTCCCAATTCGGTCGAAAATTCCTATTGTAGTCCGGCCGTCTCGCAAAATTCTGTGTCCTGTTGTCAAACCTAACCGTGTTAATGTTTCGTTCTCGTATTTCTCTTGTCCGTCCTACACATACATCGTCATATCTCTGCAAATACTCTAAAAAGGTCTCCCGTTCTGTGATATTTTGTAAGGCCACGTGTTGTCTAATTTCCAGTTCAAAATGTCGTGATAAGTACTTGATTATCTGTCTGTCCGTCAATGGTGGATGAAGTTGTTTGGCCACACTGTACTTTCGAATGGCATATTGTTCCCTAGATCCTGTAAACTCTTCCTTAAATTTTCCTGTAATCAAGTCGTCCCTAATCTGATCCTGTTTGTGATCACTCCAGTAATGTTGTAAAAATTTGTTTTCAAAGTCCTGATATGTGTCTATGTCCTGTCCTACTAAATTGTACCATGCTTCCGCGTTGTCTTTCAATAAAGCCTTTATCGTATTCAGTTTAGTCTGTTCGTCAAATAAATTTCCCACTAGATTTCTTACACTATTAATAAAAATTTGTGGATTTACCCTGTTATCGCCATAAAATTTCATGTGTTGGTCCAATGATACGCCACCTGTATAAAATCTGGGACCATCCCCCGTTAAACTTGACATGTTGTATTTAATACTACTAACTTCGCGTTCTACCCTGCCTAACTGATCCCTACATGAGTCCGTTACTTCAGTCATTTTTACATTTATTTCTTCTTCACAGAAAATGCGTACTTCGGACCTTAAATGTCCCATTTCCTGTCGAAGACCTGTAATATCACGCTCATTTTTATCAACCCTACTTTCTACTTCCCCCATTTTCACGGTAAGACTATTTTTAAATTCTGTAAATTTTTTAGTAGATTGCTCAATTTTCCCGCTTATCTGCTCTAATTTTCGGTTGGACTCCTCCCTAGCTCTATTAGATTCATCGCTTAGAAGTTCTAATTTTCTGTTGGACTCCTCCCTCGCTCTATTTGATTCTTCCCTAGCTCTATTAGATTCATCGCTTAGCTGTTCTAATTTTCTATTGGATTCTTCGTTCATCCTCTCTAGCATTCTCATTATCATCTCGTTTCCTTGATCCCCTGATTCCGTCCTCGACTGATCTCTACTGCCTCCAGCTTCTTCTATTTTCAAATTTTTTTCACACAATGCACTATCGTCACTTCCAATTTCCACTCCTTGACTCCTTAACCACTCCTTTCTCTGCATACGTTCTAATCACTCTCACACACTCTAAAATACTCTTAAATTTATACACAAACAGAAACTCTCTCTCTCAGATCGCCAGTTTCCTGGAATAAAATCACAAAAATTTTATTTGGAACTCGAGCCTCACTTTTGGGTCGCCAAGAATGCTGTGATTCCTCTCATATCTGCAGGAACTGGCCCTTTCTAAAAAAAACATTCGAGCCCCACAGATTGGGCGCCAAGAATGCTGTGAAATGTACAAAAAGCCTCTCCATTAATCTTAAACTAAGGTTTTCAAATCGAGTCGCACAGATTGGGCGTCAAGAAAGCTGTGAAACCTTTTAAATTAACTGGTCCGTTGACTTTCTTCTGTTAATCGCCTCTTTACTCTTTTCCGCCTCGGCTGCTCACCTAGTTAAAACTTTCATCCTCATTCAAAAAAAAACAAATACATTCCTACCACAAACATCAACGTTAACTCTATTTACATCAATATTCATAATACATTAAAATTTCAAAATTAAATTTCAGCATAAATTTCAGTATCAGAAAACTTCAAGATTAAATTTATTATCATTTTAATGTGCATCCAGAATTAAAGTCCTTGTAGGATGCCTACTAAATAATATAACAATATTGGCAGACCTGAGTCTGAGTACAAAGGGAGCATCTCCCACCCCTTTACGTTAATTAACCAGGTTCGTCTAATTGAGCTCAAAGACATACCCAAATTTTCATCATAATCAAGAACATAGATACTAAATACTCCTTTCTACTTAAACAAGAAATTTCACCTTAAAATTAAAAATTTGTTGTTAGTACAAATTCACTACTGTCCATTTTAAGTAAATAAATTATAAAGTTATTCAACACACACCAAAACATCAAAAATCGAACAACAAAGCATAAGTTACCTGAAGGTTAATGCACTCGTGGCTCCAATGTACATCGTCCTCTGTTAATCACACCATTCCAACTGGGTTATGTTTAGGTCCTCGGATTACTGGTCGTCTTTAAAATTTTCTACACCACCATTCATCTAAAGTTGTTTCAGTGCTTTTCCGGAACTCATCTTTATATATCTGTATCTTGTTTTGTGGATCTAGTCACGTTTACGAATCATTTAATTATTAACACCCCCGAAAAATAGCAAAGAAATGCATACTTCTTTCACGCTATACGCCAAAACTGCCTACTTTTGTGTATTCATTTGTCGTTGCAAATTTGAATAATTGGTACAGTGATACTAGACTTTATTACCTTGCATCTTCTTTTCTAAGTGCACTAAATTACTTTCATTGTAGCACGTAAAGAACAAACTGTTTTAAAGTATTAAATAATCACCAAAATATACGAGCAAACTGTTTAAATTATTCAATCAAAATCGGAAAACTAAGAGAGCGAAACTCATATTAACCCGGGTATATATAATCGCTAGCCTATACGTCGCTTTTGTCCCCAAAACGGACAGTTTCTCGAATTTCGTCATTCTATGTTCCCTTTTCGATCGCTCGGCACAGCTTCCACAAAATTTGCACACGTCCAAGTTTAAAATCTATGAAATTTCGACACGGCTCGCAACGTCTAATTAATTTTTATACAGAAATGTTATTTTTACCTCTCATGTTTGCCTCTTATTTTCAACCAATCGCAACCCAGTGACGTTGCTCAAATCACGCCTTTTACTATATGTGTCTCTGTCTTGCGCATATTATCCGTCTCTATCTACCCTGTTCTGAGTGGTACTAATCGATATTATTTAGTATCGGTTATTTTCAACCCACGTGGACTGTGAAATAACCCACCTTATTAGCATTTCTCTTGAATATTAAGCGACGGTTTCTCCAACATTCTCTGTAACCATTTGTTATCTGAAAAATTTACGCAGAACGAGACTTTTAAAAATACGCAGGTGTTCAATCGTCCTACTTCTAACTAATACTTCTACGATTTGAATATTATTGGGTTTTTACAAGCTTTTATGCATATTATATGTTACTAATGGTTCAATTAACTCCAATTAAAATAATACCCTTTAATTTTTAGTGAATCCTAATCAAATATTCAATTATTATCTGTACATTTTGTTTAATACTCGTTACCCAAACTTGAATCAATTAATATAAATTTTGCACGTAATTTCCATTTGTTTCTTTACTCGGAATAATTAAATTACACGTTGAGCATTTTAATACTGCTTCTTTTTATAGAAAGCGTCTTGTAAATAATGTAAATCTCTTATTTTTAATGAAACGAATGAATTTTTATTCTCCACGGTTTTTTAATAAAGCGTATTATCTAATAAATTCCTTATACACGGTGATTAAAATTATTTGATGTAATTAATTAATTTTCTACCCTGGTCTAAATATGAGTAATATATATATATATATATATATATATATATATATGTATATACTTATATGTATATATATTAATGTGACAAAAAGCTCACGAGAGATCATGGAAACCCAAATTCTATAAATAAAACCCACCCAAATAGAAAGAAACCGAAAAAATTTAAGTTTCCGAATATTCCTTGTTGCATCCTGTATAAAATAAGCGTATTGCATGTACAAAGCCTTTTAATTTGTTCCAAGATATATAATAAAAAGCAATTTAAATATCCCCAAAAAACATATCAATCTTAGACCATTTAGCAAATTGAAGGTTTAATTATGTAATTATACTGAAATCTGTATTTTTATTAGCATGCAAAGCATTTGCGAGCTTGAATTATTTATGTGATAAATTCTTTGTGAAAATATGTGCTAGTACACGCTTCAGTTACAGTTTGAAAAACTATAAAAAAACAATCGGGAGCTTTAATTATTTTTCGTGTCTGTAAATAAAGCCCTCTTAATAGTGAGTTTCAATCTTTAGGATTTAAAGCCATTAATTTTTCATAAAAATACACCGTGCATAAAATTTTCGCTTTATGTATCTTAAAAATACATTTATTGAATCTGCAAAGCGTAAAGAACGCATTTGGAGCCTAAATTCTAGAATTTTCGTTATTAATCAAGAAAAATACGTCATCTGTACTAAGGATTGCTTAAATGGCTAATTATTGAATAAACAGCGGTCTCAAGAACTCTCTAGAACATAAAAATGTAATAAAAATTGATAAGCATTATTTATAGCTCTCCGTATTTCAATAAGAAGGAATACGATGTGACCATTATTCAGTGCGTTACACAAGGTTAAACAGCACGATTAACAATAAAACATAAATCATAACTTGACGCTAATTAGCTCATAAAGCGAATTTGAATTAAATAGAGTCATTCTAGACGGCAACATCATCGAGGGCTGGTTTGCAAATGCATGCAGTTATACATTATATGATTACCAGGTAACTTTTTTTTATAAAACTTTGTTCTGGTGTTTATTTGATTTGCTTTAACTCTTTGTGCTTTTGAGTGATTATTTCTATGATTTTGATGAACTTAAAAATTTTATCGAACTGTATATGTAAATAAAAACATGTTTATGTAGAGAAGGATAACAAAGCTGTTTTGTACAAAATGAAGGGGACTTTTTATTATTGCAGTGTTATAGTGTTGCACACAGGTTGAAAGAGTTTTACTGTGAGCTCATATTAAGAAAGTGTTAAATTCAGGTATGAAGGTAATCCACTTACTTTAATAGGGTATATGTATGATGAAAATATTTAATCCAAACACATTCTTGGAAATGAATTGTGTCTAATCAAAGAAATATTATTGTATGTTGCAATGAAAAGAGTTTTGGAGATGTAAATTTTATTTTGTGTAAATAGTATTTTGATAGTTGCGTTATCTTGGATGGGATTGTAGGAAGTATTTGTTTTCAGATTACAGCATAGTGGCAGTTAGGAGGTTTGAGATTCAGGAGGCCAGGTAAGCTCCTTTGTTAGTTCATAAGCTTTGTAATAAAGGAACGGAGCAGCCGAGGTAAACTTCACGAGTCCAAAGAGCTGAACTTCTCGATATTATGGCGCTCAAGGGTGATGCTCGAGTTTGACAAACCTTAAGCTACACGATAGTTATGGCTTCCTAAGGGAAGGGGCTCGAATAAATAGAGCCTGGAACCTCATGCGCTTATTATTGATATTTTGGAGAAATATTAATCTTACAAACCATAAAACCTTAGTTTTGTCCAGTCACGGGTTTTTACCTGGATAGTAGAGAGGTGGATATCTTTTTGTTAAAGAATTTTATAATTGGTTGAATTCCAAACAACCAATCTGTTGTTTTTCCTTCAGCTAGATTTTTTAAAAATAAAATCATTTGTTACATTTCATTTTGTATGGGCAAATTTACTACTTTCTTTATCTAAATATCATTTCAATTTCTATTTATTTGGATATACAAATTTGCTGTTTTTATTATTTCTAAGTAGCTCAGTTAGACAACCAACGTTCCTCGTCCTTTATTTAATTCATGGTCTACATGTTTATACTACTCTTTGTAATATCTCATCTGGGCATATGTTTAATAAAAATTATACGAATTTTCTTAATGCAACTGTAAGTAATCAATTATCTTCATTATGAATTAGTATGTACGTTGCACATTGTTCAATCATTAATTACGCTTGACAGTTATAGAACATAGCCTTGATCTATGACAGAATGAAATGGCACGGAATTTAAATCATATCCTTCTTATTGGAACACCCATGAAAGAGTGCATTCCAAAGTTAATAGGACTTTTTCAAATCGCACATTCTAGTTGCGGCACCTATTGGTAGCTACCTGAGTTGGAAAGGTACATCCTTCGCGGATGTTCTCTCAAACGCGCATAACAATTAGACTTGTAGAAGCCGAGTTATTGCGTTGTAAGTGGCAGTGTGTTTATTGCATCGGTGTAAAAATGAATACCAAATAAAGAGACAATATTAAGTTCTGTTTTATACTTGGTAAAATTTCTACCGAAGCGCTTAAATTGATGAAACTAGTTTATGGTGATGGGTGTTCTCTTGCAGAAGAGTGTACGAGTAGTTGACGCACTTTACTGATGGCCGTGAAAAAGGACCGAAGCTTTTTCCACAACATTGCGGCTGGTGATGAAAAGAGGTGCTTTCAATACGATCCAACACTAAGCGTCAAAATCGGAAAGATAACTATTCGGATAAGTCAAAAGTGTGGACAATATTGGCTTGCTTCTGCAATTCGAAGAGAATAATTCATAAGGATGTCTTTCTACATAGCCAGATGCTTAATGCTGTGTTTTATCTTGGTGTTTTGAAGAGTTTGGTGTGGCGCATTCGGTCCGTAAAGAATTAAGTCGGCGCTTGTTGCATAATTATGCACAATCTTTTCTGTCGATACGTGTGAGTGATTTTTTACCAAACATCGAAATTAACTATCAATCGTTCGCCGTATTTAGCACCGTAATTTCTACCTGTTTGAAATAATGCATTTGCTAATGGAAAGAAAGCGTTATGCCAACGAGTAGGCAAAACCATCAAAAAGTTTTGCACCGACATTCTCAAGGGCATCTCTACTTGCTACCTAAATCTCTAGGAGACTGTTTGAATGAAAGAAATGAGTTCTGTCTAAAAATTAAGTCGCTTTTCAAATTCGATTAAAACTTCTTTAGTAGCTTTGTTTAAACAATTTTTAACAGCATTTCAATTATTCGGCGAAGCTCGAGCATCTTTTAAGTAGTGAATTAAACTTACCTAAGACCACCGTATCTAAATATTTCATTGCTTGCACTGCTTCGTAGGTAATGCCCCGTGATTTTCGGTAACCTGAAATATTTCCTTCGAAGACGATTTTGAATTTCTTCATTGATACACAATTCATGTAATGTAAAAGCAATGGTCGACGCTGTTGTTTCGTATCCAGCAAAGAAGAATGTCACAGCTTGCGCTATGAACAAATCGTTACCTAAGAAAAAACCATTAAAATTTTTACTTTGTTAAATTTCGTGCTTACTTTTAATATCGTTCACATTATTGTTCTTAATATTGATTAACGAATTAATGAAGTCGTTTCTGATTATTCCGGATGTTTCTCGCACTTTTAGCACTGCCAACAAGACGCCCTGAAGAAATCTTGTAGCTTCTGAATGAAAAAACTTTAATTTAAAAGTATCTACAAGACGCGGAGCAAATGAATAAGATATAATACTAAATGTCCTCTTGAACGAACTATCGGACAAACGTTTTCCAGCTTCTCGAAATTTGCTATTTTCATTTTCAAAGCAATTTGATGATATTCCAAAAAAGTACGATGCGATCACATCCACAGTAAACTTAGTAGCAATTTCTTTGGCGTCCATACCTTTAAAGGAATTCTCTTCAAGGTAAACCTGCAGATGCTTTCCACATTCATTTAATAATTGAATCGCCGCTTTAAGTTTGCCGGATGTAAAAACTGGTGAAAGAGTTGATCGAAGTTTTTTCCATTGGGTGCCTTTGAGCGCTAAGAGGGAGTTGCACATAGCAGGATCGGCTTGAAAGTTTCTAGCAAAAAATCGGTTTGGAAATGTGCGAAAATCTTTTATTAAAACACGTTTTATGAGAATGGGGTCTTGTAGAACAAAATACGGTTTGTTTAACATCGTAAAACCAAAATAAGGTCCGTCGAACCTTTTATACATTTTTTCAATGTATTTTCCAAGACTCACTTTTCCCAAAATCAAAGACAAGAAATTCCCAAAGAATGGGGGGTTTTCATATGGAACGTTTCTGAGCTTCCAGTAGTTGGAGTTGCTTACGAAGTAAATGTAAAAGACAAAAATTAAAAGTATTACCAGGAACAGGTACAATAAAGTCATCTGAAACAAATAAGTTAAAAAACATTAGCAGTTGTAAATACTCACCGCTTCTTTTGATTGGTTTGGCGCAACAGTAATGAACAATTGCCAAAATCTAAAATATTTATAAGAGGTACATATTTCGTAATTTGCATATTAATAATTTTACTATAGAGAAAGTTTGCTGTGGTTTACATTTTAATGGTAAAATTTAAATACAGCAATCTCTTCGAACACATTGATAAAAAGATCAACCGACCCCTAAGGAAATACGATATTACATAAAGTATGTAATTTAAAAAATCAATTGTATTTGTTTGAAAACGTTTAAAAAGTAATTATACGTAGACCATACTTATAGGCAATATAAATTTAGATATCGTAGTGATTTACTTGATTTCGGTATCATGTTTGGGGAGTACTAAAAGAACTAAATAATTTCCTTAATATGTGAACATGACTGCCACTTTTAGCATGATTCGAAGTAAAACATTACGTTAAACCAATTAATTGATTTTGTATTGTAACTGGCTACTACTACCGCGTTTCTTTAATTTAAAACAAGTAATAACAAACGTCTTTATTACTTACTGTTCACAAGTCTAATTAACAGTATATGCCTTATTTATAGATGTTTTCAGTCCACTTAACAATGAAGCACTATTACACTAATGAATTTACAAGCACTAATATCTTCTTAAACTAACTTCTCTATCATAGGTCCATTAACCACTAACACAACTATTTGTTTATACACTTCTATTTATTTATGTACACTACAAGCGGCATGTACATTAGACACAGCATATCACATTTATGTAAACTTCTAAAAGCTCGAAACTACTATTACTTAAACACGTTATAATTTATATACGACATTCTAGTATAGACTAACTCTTACATTCATAAGCGGCCTTATATATACCCTGCATTAAGATATGACTCATTATCTAGTACTTTGTAGAAGGATTCTCGAATGCTGAAGAATACGCTGTGCCCCGGGCGTTTGTATGTTTGACGGGTTGCCTAATAGTGGATCGCAACACTGCCCCCTCTTTAAAACCGTTACGTCTCGTAACTGTAAATCCATCTTGACGCCAATTCGATGACTGGTGACGGTATCGGCAGCTATCTCCTCTGGTGCATCCACCGCGTCGTTGGAAGTAACAGTCAACACTCTTTTCATGGTCTTGGTAGGCAACCGGTTGATAACAACAAACAAGAACCTGGACGTTGGTTCCCTGGAAAACTACTTCTAGCATATTTCGGACTATCCTCCAGTCCAAGCGATCCAGTCCACAGCCCAGCTTGGGCACCGCTAGTCTCGTTACTCCATTTTCCATCATCTGCGCCTTAAGATTTAGCAAAGCCTCCCATAGATGTCCATAACTAGGTCTCTGCCATGAAGAATTTTTGGTGACCAGATAGTAAACATAACGATTTTTATCTTGAAGAACCAAAGATTCCCCTACAGTTGGCTGCTGTTGTACTAATTCATCCACACATCCAAACTTTTCTTGAAAACAACAGCTATTCCCTTGACATTGCCAAATCTTGAGCTACGCAATGTGCAAGGGAATACTCTTCTGGTGCTCTAAACAGATCTTGCTGTTTTTCAACAACAACGCCAAATCTCGCTTTAGCGGAACCACCATACGCCGCCATAAAGCTCTCAAAATCTACATTTGGCTCATGATTAATAACTTGCCGAACACCATTATCATTATTCGAGTCTTCCTGGTTGTTGCCAGTGTAGGGTGTTAAACGGTCAAAGTGTACCACTTTCGGTTTACCACGAGGATCTTGTGATCCGGTACACTACATCATTAATTCTTTTTAACACTTCGTACGGCCCTTCCCATTGTCTTTGTAGTTTTGGCGACAATCCACGTTTTCTTTGTGGATTGTACAACCACACTAAATCTCCAGGTTGATAACCACCTTCTTGTGCTCTCGTGTCATATTGTGATTTCATTCGATCGCTTGCTGCCTGTATATTCTTTCGGACGTTTTCGTGAATACTATTTGATCTTTCACGAAGCTTACTAATGTAATCTTCACCTGCGATCTCTTCTCCAGGTTTAAATCCAAACTGAAGATCACATGGTAGCCGCAATTCACGTCCTAGCATTACGCAAGCGGGCGAGTATCCTGTGCTGTCATGTACCGAAGATCGGTACGCCAGTAGGAACAAATGTAAATATTGGTCCCAGTCTCGTTGATGTTCAGAGACAACTTTGGTCAGGTACTTCCTAACTTCCTGTTCATTCTTTCAACCATTCCATCCGATTGGGGATGAAGTGGCGTGGTTCTAGTCTTCCTGATTCCAAGGTGCTTGCAGACGTTTTGAAACAACGCCGATTCGAAGTTTCGACCTTGATCGGAGTGTAATTCCAACGGAACTCCAAAACGACAAAACAACTCCCTGACTAGTACATCTGCAACCGTCTCGGCTTCTTGGTTAGGTATAGCATATGCCTCCGGCCATTTGGTAAAATAATCCATTGCAACCAAGATGTATTTATTTCCTTTCTCTGATTCAGGAAACGGACCAGCTATATCAATGGCTACCCTCTCAAAAGGATTCCCCACGTTATACTGTCTCATTGGGGCTTTTCGTTTTGAGACTGGGCCATTTGCAGAGGCACACAATTCACATTTCCGGCACCACTCCTTCACATCATCTTTGCAGTTCAGCCAATAGAATCTTTCTCTCACTCTCTCGAGAGTTCTTTTCACGCCAAAGTGCCCTCCGGAAATACCATCGTGCAAGTGCTGCA
This sequence comes from Platerodrilus igneus, assembly GCA_036346225.1. Taxonomy (NCBI): domain Eukaryota; kingdom Metazoa; phylum Arthropoda; class Insecta; order Coleoptera; family Lycidae; genus Platerodrilus; species Platerodrilus igneus. The sequence goes on from JARFIW010001381.1 coordinate 1,178,804, forward strand.
ACACTTCCGGCACTCTGCTTCTCGGCACTATCACTTGAAGTCTCTCAGTGCCATCTTCAAATTCCAGGCGTCGTTTCAAGATTCTATTTTCCATCATCAAGGAGTCCCACTGTGCCCAGTATGCCTTCAGGCTCCTACTTGAAATACTAATTTCTTCCCAAGTTGGTCGTTGTCCTCGATTTTTCCACTCAATAATACGTCCCAATTCGGCGTCATTCTCCTGGTCTTCTCGTATTCTTTCGGGTTGCCAAGTATCATCGGTCACTGTCATTCTATGGATGACACTTATTTTCTCTTGCATCTTGGAGCAATGACTGCAGTCTACCGGACAAGGTCTCCTTGACAGAGCGTCTGCATTCCGATGGCTAGTTCCTACACGATGTTCCGCATCAAAGTCATATTCCTGCAGCCGCTCTATCCACCTTGCCACTTGCCCTTCAGGATTTCGAAACTGCAGTAACCATTTCAGTGCAGCGTGGTCTGTTCTCAACAGGAATTTACGGCCGTATAAGTACTTATAAAAGTGCTCTACGGATTTGACGACGGCCAACAGCTCCCTTCTTGTCACACAATAGTTCCTTTCTGGCCGCGACAAGACCTTGCTGAAATACCCAATAACTTTTTTTTGTCCGTCCTGCACTTGAGAAAGAACGCCTCCTATAGCTGTGTTACTGGCATCGGTATCCAACACAAATTTCCCCTCCATCCGTGGATAACTCAAAATTGGTGCTGTAACTAGTAGCCGTTTCAGTTGTTCAAATGCTCTGTGGCAGTCGTCATTCCAATCATATTCTTGTCCATCTTCGGTTAATTTTGTTAACGGTTTGGCAATGTTCGCAAACCCAAGTATAAAACGTCGGTAATATGTGCACCATCCTAGAAAACTGCGTAGTTGGTGTATATCTGCTGGTGTAGGCCACTCTTGTACTGTTTTTATTTTGTCAGGGTCAGCTCTTATTCCGGTCTCCGAAACGACATGTCCTAGGTATTTCACCTCTTTTCCAAACAGGTGACACTTCTTGGGGCTCAATGTAAGGTTTGCCCCCCGTAATCTTTGGAATATCTCCCTAGGTTCTTAAGGTGTTCTCCAAAAGACCGGCCTAACACTATCACGTCGTCTAGGTACACCAGACAAGTCTTCCAAGACAGTCCACGCAGTATCGACTCCATCAACCGTTCAAAAGTAGCAGGGGCATTGCATAATCCAAACGGCATGACCTTGAACTGCCATAATCCAGTTCCAATTGTGAACGCAGTCTTTTCTTTATCGTTTGGCTCCAAGCCCACCTGCCAGTATCCGCTTTTCAAGTCCAAGGTCGAAAACTATTTGGATCCGGATAGAGTATCCAAGGTGTCATCAATTCTGGGCAAGGGATAGCTGTCTTTCTTTGTCACATTGTTAAACCGCCGGTAGTCTGCACAAAACCTTGTCGACCCGTCCTTTTCTTGACAAGCACTACCGGGATGCCCATGGACTATTCGAGGGTTCAATTACTCCCTGTTCTTCCATGTCGGTAATAATTTGCTCGGCTTCCTTACGTTTTGCCAAAGGAAGCCGCCTGGGTGTTGTCTTATCGGTTGCGCATCTCCAGTATTGATCTTGTGTTGCACAACATTCGTCCTTCCTTTCTCACTATCATCCAGTGCAAACACATTTCGATATCGTCCGACCAGCTCTTTTACCTTGCCCAGTTGGTCGCCGTTTAATCCTTGACACGAAGGTATTAACATATCCAGTAATTTCTGTGAGCAACCGTTGGCTGGTTTATCTTTCGTGTCGTCCACACAACGTTTAATATGGCATACTGGAATGCAACTTCCCACAATCGTGTCTTTCTTCAGGGTCACCGTATGCGGATTAATGTTCAGCACCCTTACTGGTACCATATTTCGAAACTTTACCAGCGTTCTTCCAATCAGTAATCCTCCTGACCCATTCCCGATTCAGTTGCTTCCATCATGCATACTTGTCCTTCCCGGAGCGTACCATCCGGGCGTCCCATTACTATCATTTCCGCCTTCTCGGGTATTTTCATATCGCAAATCATTCGAACTTGCATCGTCTGGTTACTCGTACCTTGAAATGGAATCTCATCATCATCTATCCGAAGCACATTTTCTTTCATGTTTACATGAAACCCATATTCTCTCATGAGATCCATTCCCAAGATCACTTCCTCTGTAAATACAGCTACCAACACTCGATGATTAATTAATTTGTCCCCAATTGTCAACATAACGGCAATCTATCCGTGAGTACCAATCTTCTCACCACTTGCCGTTCGGAGACACACAGATACAGGTAGCACTTTTCCACGACCAACCAAATCTGGTCTCACAATAGTTCTTGTCGCTCCTGTATCCACAAGTAATCGGACAATCCTACCATTAATTCTGCCATCGATATAAATGCTGTCCAGACTTCTCATCGACGATGCAACACGGATGGTAATCTCTGGGGCACTACGTTGTGCTGTCGACGTTCGCCCCCTTACGTCGACTTGCTTTAGTTTTCCGGCTGCTCAACCGGTTGTTTTCTTGATTGAGTGCAGCGTCTCTGTATATGACCAACTTCACCGCAGTTCCAGCATCGCAGACGCAATCGCCGCGGTCGTTGTAGTTCCAGCCTTTCTGCCACACGGTTGACTATTTCATCTATGCTGTTCTGAGCTTGACCAGGTTCCTCTAATGCAGACCGAACTTTGTGACCCATCCTGTGTGATGTCTGCTTAGCTGCTTCAAATTCAAGCGCATGGGCCAGTGCGTCATCCAACATTTTTGGCCGTGCTAGTCTTAGCGCTTGCTGTATTTCGCCATCCTTAACGCCATCCACAAATGTTTGGACAGCAAGTTGTTCGAGAAAGCTGTCTGGTGCCGTTGGGTATGCCAATCTAACTAACCTGGCAATGTCAGCTTCAAATTCTTGCAGGCTTTCACTTGTCTTTTGCGAGCGGTTCTTAACTTGTGCATGGTAAACCTGTTGAAGGTGAGCATCTCCATATCTCATCTCAAGCTTCGATGTTAAGAGGCCGTAATCATTCTGCTGGTGATCGGGAATCGTTTGTAAGATGTTAAGAGCCTCCCCCCGTAGGGCCACTATTAAGGAGATAGCCTTCTCTTTGTTGCACCAACCGTTGACTATTGCAGCAGCTTCAAATTGTTTCAAATATGTGGGCCAAGGTGTTTTACCATCGAATGTAGGTGGTTTTACTTTAAATTTAGACGGAATTGACTCGCTTCTTTCCATGGTTCTTATTTCTGGAATGTTCTCATTTACAACTTGATTTGCTATTTCAAGTGGCCGTGTTGTTAGTGAAATCACCTGTTCTTGCAGCCTCATCATATCTTCTTCCATTTTTACCAATTTACTGTCCAACTTTTGCTCAACTGTTTTTACCTGTTCAGTGAAATCTTCTTTCAATGCAATGGAGCTTTCCATTAATCTTTGTTCTAACGTGGCTGTATTTTCACTTAACTTTTCTATCTTCTCAGCATTTTCACTAAGTGTCACTTCCATACCGTATTTAAACTCTTTAAGGGTCGATTCCAGTTCAACTGACCTCACTAAATTTTCATTGAGTGTCACTTGCATTTCGGATTTAAAATCCTTAAGAAAGTTCATTAAAGTTTCTGCTTCTATTTTACTTTGATTTCTTGTAACTGGCATATACAAACTACTTAAATGTCTTTAGACTTGTGTTTTAAATTAATCACTATATACCCCACACCTGACACCAGTGAAACGAGCTACTACTACCGCGTTTCTTTAATTTAAAACAAGTAATAATAAAGGTCTTTATTACTCACTGTTTACAAGTCTAATTAACAGTATATGCCTTATTTATAAATGTTTTCAGTCCACTTAACAATGAAGCACTATTACACTAATGAATTTACAAGCACTAATTTCTTCTTAAACTAACTTCTTTACCATAGGTCTATTAACAACACTAACACAACTATTTGTTTATACACTTCTATTTATTTATGTATACTACAAGCTGCATGTACATTAGACACAGCATATAACATTTATGTATACTTCTAAAAGCTCAAACTACTATTACTTTACAACGTTATAATTTATATTAGACATTCTAGTATAGACTGACATTTGCATTTCTTAGCGGTCTTATATATACTCAGATTTAAAGATATGACTCATCTTCTGGTAATTACGAGAAGCTTCCCGGTCTGGCGAGAATAAACAGTGCTGGCGGCGTTTTGTGTGTTTGATTGCTAGAAGCATTCTAGAATCCTGGAGACTATGCAGACCCTACAACGCTTGTGTGTTTGACGGGTTGCCTAATAGTAGCTCGCAACAATAGGATATCCCAAGTCATTCTTTCCAATGTCTGGTTCTTGTTCTAATGCTATTAATTCCTCTCCTGCATATAAATTCTCTATATATTCTTGCCATCTAACCACTTTCTCTACATTTTTTATAATGACGTTTCCTCCCGCGTCCCTCATATTTTTGCCATACGGTTTTATATCATTAAAATTCATTCTAATTAATTTGTTTGCTTCGTCTTTTCTATTTCCATCTTAGTTTGTACCTCTTTGCACTTTTCATCAATCCATTGGTCTTTTGCTTTATTTTCGTTTTTCTTCTATTAAATTCAGGATATCCTTTGTTATACATGGTTTCATATTTTTTTTGTATATACCCCAGAATATTTCTGGCCGCCAAGTCTAAGCTGGATTTAATGTTATTCCGTTTTATTTTTACCTCATTTGTATAAGCAATTTTCCCGACATATTTCAGCAACTCATTTGACTTCTTTTCAGATCTTTCGTTAATATCTATATGTTTTAGTTGATCAAAGTTAAAGCCTTTTTCCGTTGCTTTTTTTTCAAATTTTTAAATTTAAGAGCGGCCTTCATAATTACGATGGTGTGGTCTGTGTCTATTATCTGCTTCTGTGTAGCTTCTACAGTCTTTTACTTGATTCCTAAACTGTTGTCTAACAAGAATGTAATCTATTTTATATCTTCCTCTATCTCCTGGCATCTTCCAGGTTATGGTTTCTAGCAGGATGTTGAAATAATGAGTTTCTGATGATTAAATAGTTTTTGTCGCAAAATTTTGCCAACCTATGTCCCCTGTCGTTTCTCGTGCCCAAACCAAATAAACCTTGTACCGCTCCTTCCCTACCCTCACCTGCCACTGCACTAAAATCTCCTGTAATTATTAAATTCTCACGTCCTTTTACGTATCTTGGTGTCCTCGATATCTTTGTAGATCGCATCTACCTCTTCGTCCATGTAGCTAGAGGTGGGCATGTATACCTGTATTATTACTGTATTTGCCGGTTTAGATTCTAATCTAACCATGAGTACTCTTTCCTTCTTTTGTATATAATTTTCTACACAGTGCCCTATCTTTTTTTGCATAACTATCCCCACACTCGAATTTCCTTCCTCTGATCCTGTATGAATTACCCTCAAGTATCCACTCCAAAAATCCCTCGCCTCTGGCCACCGAACTTCGCTGATCCCTATTATGACTAGTGCTAACCTATCCATTTAAATTTTCAAGTTCTCCAGCCTACCTACTTGCTTCATACTTTTGACATTCCACGCTCCGACTCGCAAAATGTTCCAGACTCTTTTTTGAACCTTCCGATCACATCCTCCTAAGTAGTACCCACCCGGAAACTCTAATGGGGGACTATTTTATCTCCAGGATTCTTTTACCCTAGAAGAAATCATCATGTTAATTACAATTTAGGTACGCTGTGTACTTGGGAGATAATGTGATGGTTTCCTGTTGCCTTCCACATCGCAGTAGTGTGTCTTAGAATGTCATACCGACCCCTATGGTTTCTGTCACTCTAAGTACCGAAATAACTGCTGCCCTTTTTCGAGGACCTGTTTTAATCTGGTTCTTCACTAAAGATTCCACAAATTGATAAAACCTTTGGTTCGGCTCTTTAGCTCGTTGGAGCACCCAAGCCGTTGCACCCGTTCTAGTAATCTAGAACTTCTTCAAGTTGCCGGTCAATTCGGTACTACTTTTACTTATATGGATTAGAAATAGATGTTTTTAATAACGTGTTTTACAAGGTTCTTAAATTTAATATAAATTTGTCATAATAATATAAACCAGTTTAGATGCCATAATAAATCCCTGCTAATATTAAATAATGATGCCACCATTTCATTCGTAAGATACATCAAGAGAAAGAATAGTCTTCTTACTCAATACTTTTTAAAAAAACAATTTCAAATTAATAAACGAAACGAATAACTTAACAATAATGTTAAACATGCCATAAAATTATGAAAAACTGTTTTAAACACTTACTCCTTTTTCAATTATTTGAAAGCGCAATGGACGCGCTTCAACTTTCACAAGATTATTGAGTTGAAAGGGCAATAAGCACTCGAAAACGCGAAATAAAAATATATACTGATTACTATTCATTCTTATCTACCGAAGGTTATCAACAAGGGAGTTTACTAGCAGATCCGGACATAATGAGGTTTTAATTATTAAATTTTTATAGAACTAACTACCATTTCGAATGGACCTGCACCTTGCCGAAGTTCTAAATTACTAGAACAGGTGAAATGGCTTGCGTGTTCTAATGAGCTAAAGAGCCAAACTACATGTCCAACCAAAGTAGTAGGGTCGTTAGTGAGGAACCAGACCAAGACCGGTCCCCGAAAGAGGGCAGCGGCTCTTTCGGTACTTAGATTGGCAGAGACCATAGGGGTCGGTATGGCAATCTAAGACACACTACCACGATGTGGAAGGCAACGGGAAACCACCACATTATCTCCCAAGTACACAGCGTACTTAAATTGTAACAAACATGATGGCATTCTCTGGGGTAAAAGATTCCGGAGTTAAAATAGTCCCCCATTCGGATCTCCGGGAGGGGACTACTTCGGAGGATGCGATCAGAAAGTTAAAAATAAGAGTCGGGAACATTCTGCGAGTCGGAGCGTGGAATGTTACAAGTATGAAGCAAGTAGGTAAGCTAGAGAACCTAAAAATCGAAATGAATAGGTTATCACTAGACATAGTAGGGATCAGCGAAGTTCGGTGGCCAGAAGCGGGGGATTTTTGGAGTGGAGACTTCAGGGTAATTCATACAGGAGCAAAGGACGGAAATTTGGGTGTGGGGATAGTTATGCGGAAAAAGATAGGATACTGTGTAGAAAATTACTTACAAAAGAACGAAAGAGTACTCATGGTTAGATTAGAATCTAAACCGGTAAACACAGTAATAATACAAGTATACATGCCCACCTCTAGCTACAGTGACGAAGAGGTAGAAGCCATCTACAAAGATATTGAAGACATATTAAGATACGTAAAAGGACATGAAAATTTAATAATTACGGGGGATTTTAATGCTGTGGTAGGTGAGGGTAGGGAAGGAGCGGTAGTAGGTTTATTTGGTTTAGGCACGAGAAACGACAGGGGAAATAGGCTGGTAGAATTTTGCGACAAGAACAATTTAATCATTACGAACACATTATTTCAACATCATGCTAGAAGACGATATACGTGGAAGATGCCAGGAAATATAGGAAGATATCAAATAGATTACATTCTTGTTAGACCAACGGTTTAGGAATCAAGTAAAAGATTGTAGAAGCTACCCAGAAGCAGATATAGATACAGACCACAACATCGTAATTATGAAGGCCGCACTTAAATTTAAAATCTGAAAAAAGGAACGGAAAAAGGCACTTGGACTTAGAGAAACTAAAAGATAAAGTTATTCAAGTAAGATTCGAAAAAAAGTCAAATGAATTGCTGAATGATATCGGGAAAATATCTGAAACTAAGGAAGTAGAAACAGAATGGAATAACATTAAATCCAGCCTAGACATGGCGGCCAGAGATATTTTGGGGTATACACAAAAGAAAATAAGAAACCATGGATAACAAAGGATATCGTGAATTTAATAGAAGAAAGACGAAAATACAAAATAAATCAGACGAAACAGGAAAACAGAGATACAAAGCCATAAAATGGGAAATTATTCGAAAATGCAGGAAAGCTAAAGAACAATGGATTGATGAAAAGTGCAAAGAAGTACAAACTAAGATGGAAATAGGAAAGACAGACGAAGCATACAAATTAATTAGAATGAATTTTAGGATATAAAACCGTATAGCAAAAATATAAGGGACGCACAAGGAAACGTCATTATAGAAAACGTAGAGAAAGTGAGTAGATGGCAAGAATATATAGGGAATTTATATGCAGGAGAGGAACTAACTGCGTTAGAACAGGAATCAGACATTGAAAATGATGACTTGGGATATCCTATACTTCGAGACGAGTTTGAATTAGCATTTAAGAGTCTGAAAAATGGTAAGGCGCCGGGTACAGATAAGGTGCAAGCAGAAACTCTAAATGCCGCTGGACAAGCAGTAACAGAACGTCTCTTCCAACTTGTAAGCTATATGTATGGGACAGGCGAGATACCCAAAGATTTCAAACGTAGCATTATAGTAACTATACCAAAAAAGAAAAGCGCGGATAGATGTGAAAATTTTCGAACAATAAGTTTGACAGCACACGTGTCAAAAATATTAACTAGAATTGTGCAAAGACGAATGGAAAAACGAGCTGAAGAAATACTAGGAGAAGACCAATTTGGGTTTAGGCGAAACAGGTGAACACGGGAGGCTATTTTAGCTCTGAGAGTGATAATGGAGAAAACAATAGAAAAAGGGGAAAGCATGTATATAGGGTTTGTAGATCTGGAAAAAGCATTCGACAATGTAAAATGGAAAAAAATGTTTGAAATACTCAAAAAGATTGGAATGAGTTATAGGGATAGACGAATAGTACATAGCTTATACAAGAGCAAACAGCAGTAATAGAATTAGAGCAGGAACGTAGAGAAGTAAACATTAGGAAAGGGTGAGACAGGGATGTGCCCTATCCCCATTGATTTTAACTTGTACATAGAAGAGGCAATGAATACTGTCAAATGCAGGAAGACATTTGGAATTACTATGCAGGGACAAAAAATTGATATGCTTAGATTTGCAGATGATTAAACGGTATTAGCGTCTAGCAAGGAAGAGTTAGAAGCTGCTCTTAATGAAATGGAAACGGTTCTAACAGAGAGATACGGTATGAAAATTAACAAAACTAAAACTAAAGTTCTAGTTTGCAAAGGTGGGGAAAATAAATCAAAAACAAGAATACAAGTATGTAACACGAACTTACAAGAGGTTAAGGATTTCTGCTACCTAGGAAGCCAAATAACGCAAGATGGGAAAAGCACAAAAGATATAAAACAAAGATTAGCACAAGGTCGTGCTACATTTAACAAGAAAAAGCAACTACTGTGCTCAAAGACCACAAACATAGAAACAAGGAAAAGATTGCTTAAAACATATGTGTGGAGCACAGCACTGTACGGCTGTGAAGCCTGGACAGTAGGAGAAGCGGACAAGAAAAAGGTAGAAGCCTTTGAAATGTGGTGTTACAGGCGTATGATGAAGATATCATGGACAGACAAAGTTAAGAACGAAGAGGTACTAAAATGGTAGGGGAAGAAAGAAATATGTGGAAAACGGTAAAAAATAGGAGAGATAGGATGATAGGCCACATACTACGGCATGAGGGAATAGTGCGGAATATTTTAGAAGCAGAGATAGGAAAAAAAAGAAGAAGAGGCAGACCTAGATTAGACTACTGCACACAGATAGTAAAAGATGTAGGTTGTAGAGGTTTCAGGGAGATGTGTAGGCTAGCCCAGAATAGAAATCAATGGAGGTACGCATCCAACCAATCCCCAAGATGGATAAACTAATGACGAAAAGATAACTGTGCTTAAACATGATGATTATTATAAGTAACTACAAGAATTGGTTGGGCAATATTCTCGAATAATGTTAAGTGTGTGAAAGGATTTACTGGAAAACCATTATTTCGGCAAATGTCTAAGTGTTGGGGGATCTTGGTAGCCACAGGTTGCTTAACCTCCTTCACTGAATCTCGGTAAAATTAGAAAACAATAGAAAGGGAACGAGCTGAATACACATACTCCCTGAAAAGAAGAAAACGACCAAAAACGCAAAATCAAAGTAGCTGCTTATATAACCCTACATAAAAATAACTGAGTTGCAAACGAATCCGTGACTTTCAGTAAACAATGGATTCCATTACTAAAAGAAATAACAAAAGAAATAACAAATGAAAATCAAATGCCCACAATATCTAGGTAGCATTGCAAGTTTTTCCTGGGTTTTCCTTGCAATATTAACATGAAATACAGCCTACATACATGATTTCTATTTATACATAAAATAACTAATTACATAATAATAAGCATATTAACAATCCTTGTAAAACAGCATTGGTATCTGACAAGTATAAATCCACAATAAGGTTACCTCAAAACCATATACAATCTCCGTTGAACAACATTGGTATCTGACAAGTGTAAACCCGCCATAGAGTCGCCTCAGAACCATGTTAAAATCTACCAAAGAGGTAACTTAAATCATAATGAATTTTCCCCCTCAAAATAAATATAAAAAAACGACTACTTAAGCCTTTCAATAATGCAATCGCACACTTCTTTAATAACCATCCTCTCAATTGTATAAATAGAAACATGTTAAAAACTGTTTTCCAATTCCAAGTTATTGAATTTATATAAAATTCACCAATAAAAATTAATCAGCTGATCTCACGTTAAGCGTATTGGCTACCTAAAGAAAGCCGATCCCAGGTCGCAACACAAATTGAAGGCAATCATTCTGTTAAACTTTAAAAATTTTTGCTTAGTATACTCAAACCAAATATTTCAAACATCAATAAATCAAAGTCACCTTCAATTTATGTCATAAATGTCATGGATCGAAACGTAAATAAAGTTAATTCTAAAAACTATGAGTGGTTTAATTCCCAAAGAAGATTAACCTGAATACACATGCTGTGTGAGAATTTCAGGGAACTATGTAGGCTAGCTCAGAATATAAATAAGTGCAGGTACGTGTCCAACCAGTTTTGAGACGGAAAACCTAATGGCTGCGAAATACCTGCAACTAATGTTGACTGTGCGAAAAGATAAATTGGAAAATATATTAAATCGCCAAATGGTTAAGAACTTGGCAGCCACAGACTGCTTACCTCCCTTCACAACCATTGAAGGTCGGAGAAATAGGGCATATAACTGTAAAACAATAGAAAGTGATCGAAATGCATCTAACAAGAAAGAACATCGCCTATGAGGAAAGACAACAAACAGAATAAGAAGAAAATTGTTGAAAGCATATGTGTGGAGCACAGCACAGTATGCCTATGAAATACGGGAAGTCTGAAACGCAGACAGAAAAACGGTAGCAGCCTTTTGAAATTATGTGCTTCAGATGTATGAGGACGATAGCATGGACAGACAAAGATAATAACAAATAAGTTGCAGAAATAGTAGGGGAACAAGGATATCTGGGGAAAAAGAGAAATAGTAGGGCGGAATACGTTCTAAGGCATTTTTGGGGAATAGTATGTGATATATTACAAGCAGAGATAGGAAAAAAGAGGTAGATGTAGACCTAGATCAGACAGTTATAGATGCAAACTGTGCATATTTCAGGGAAATCTGTAGGTTAGTTCAGAATAGGGAACAATGATGGTACGCGTCTTACCAGTTCTAGGACTGAAGACCTAATGATGATGAGAACTAACTAATTCACAACACACCTCGTGTAAAAATTAAAACGCCAAATTGAATTTTGAATTTATCCAACAGATTTTAAATTATGTTTCAGCACATATGAAAAGCGTTACAAGATTTATTTTAACCTTGTCGAATTTTTTTAAGAACTTCGGCGGCAGATTTCAATTCCGTTTCCGGTACAAACTACTGTTATAAAAAACTTTCCGTTTCGCTTGAACGTAATTTTAAGACTTAGGTTTGCATTCCAGTTTAAATTAATGTCTCGCGAATATATGGACAGCGTACTATGACTATTAATATTAAAATTTTTTTATTTCCGCTAATGGATTTCAACGTTACAAACAAAAGTTTTGTATTATACTAAAAACAAAAGTATTTCTTGATATCCTTAATATAAACGCGGTGTAATAAATACTAACTCTAAAATGCATTCTTAAACATTCTTGAAGCATTATACAAAATGTAAGTTATTTTGTATGCAGCATACATGTTTTCATATAAACCAGTTTTTTTGGTTTATTTACATAATTCCTCATCCTAGAATTAAAATTTCTTATGGGTATTGATTGATCATATGAAAAATTGCTACTAGCTTAGAAAATTTAAATATACAGTGTGTTCAACGGCCTTGTATTTCATTCGATTTTTTTTACTGCATAAAGAAAGAAATATTACACTTATTTTTTACATACTCAAATTTCTAATACTTATTCCACGCATGCGCAGCAAAACAATTTTTTTAAATTGCAACTCCCTTTTTTTACTTCAAATTTGATTTAGATTAATTGTTTTAAACAACTTTGACTTTAAAGTTTTATTCTATCTTGAAAATTGACTAATTGAGAGTGGGTTAAAGTTTCTATTTTTAAAATTTGCATTTATCGTATTTTTCAGCAGTATACTTATGGTTTTACAATGTTTCATATCATTTCCTTTAAATTTTTTTGAAAATTAGGTGTGCTGCCATAAGTACGAAATATTTTTTATTATTTTACAGAATTATTAACTCGTACATGGTATAATTTTAATAAATTAACTAAACACTTCATTTTTAATTAAAGTTACACTAAATTTACTTACGATTGCGATCAACGACTTAGGTACTTTATAGGTAAAAGTTGTTTAAAATATGACCTCTCGTGACGCCTTATCACGTCAATATAAATATATATTTATATATATATATAAATATAAATATATAAAAAATGCTTATATTAATGTAATAATAATATATAATAATTTATATAATATATAATATAATAAATATAATAATATATAATAATAATATAATAATACTTATAATATTTATATATAGCCGTGATTTTGAGTTGCTTCCTGTCTACATCTGACATAAGTCAAAAACTTGACCATTTCAGATATGATTGACAAAAATACTAAACGTAATTGAAAGTTAGGTTTATATATGGTACTGTACACGATTTGGATTTGTAAATTTCCCAATTATAGCCATCGGCCTCGGTAGCGTAATTGGTGTAGTGGCCTTTTGGTAGCAAAACGGGATGTTTTGTAGCGTATGATACACCAACCATTGCGTCAATTCGACCATAAGCCCGCATTATACCGTCACTATCTAAATACGGCCCTTGCGGATAAATTGGACTGGACTTGGGTAACTGTTTACTGGAACCATAATTGTTCTTTTGAAGACACGCAATTTCTTCGGGATATGATTCTTGTTGAGCCAACCGATACAAGAAATTAGTTGCTCGACATAACTCATCTTGCTTTAGCACACCCGTTTGTCTAGTTAGATGTCGCATAGCTGCCGTTAAATTATTTACGTAACGGAATACGTAGGCCATTGTACGCATTAAGAATCTCCATGATGATATTCGTTCTATCAGTATTATTCTTTCATATATCTTCGCTTTATGATAGAAATGGGAACGCATTTCTTCGGTGGTCGTTACTGTGTTCATTTTATCACCTGGCCACTGCTCTTCGTTTTCCAACAAGAATTTGGGACCAACGAACCAACGGCAAGACATATCTAACCCAGGACAATTTTTCCATTTCGTAGCCTCGTCAGCAACGTTCAAATTAGTTGGAATCCATTCCCATTGATCTTCTTGAGTAGTTTCAAGTATTTCACCAACACGAAACGCCACAAACTGTTTATATCTGCAGTGATCTGATTTTAGCAAAGACATAACGGTTTTTGAATCAGTCCAAAAATGGCAGCTATCGATTTTTACAGTTTGGCTTCGAACTATATTATTGGCAAAGCGAGCTCCCAGTACCGCCGCTTCTAACTCAAGCCGCGGAATTGATATAATTTTAAGTGGAGCCACTCTCGTTTTCGCGCCGATCAATGATGTCTTTATAACATCTCCATGTTTGATTCTAAAGTACGCTACAGTAGCATACGCCACAGCACTCGCATCTACAAAAACGTGGAGTTGCAAGGTTTGATTTTTACGCAATGTGGTACCGTGCCACCGGGGAAGTCTTATTTTCTCAACAAGTGGCAACAATTGTAGCCACGACTGCCACTTTTCATTTTGATCATCAGTGAGTTCATCATCCCAGCCGATTTTGGATAGCCAAATTTTTTGCAAAAGTAGTTTTATGTTGATAGTAGAGTGAGCGATAAAACCCAAAGGATCAAATATGGTCATTAGAATCCGTAGTACTTCTCTTTTTATTGGCCGAAGATTTTCATTCAGAAATTTTTTGTTCGCCAAAGAGAACGTAAAGGCGTCTGACGATATGCACCACCACATTCCAAGAACCTTTTCGATTGGCGATTCACAGCTCAAGTTAAGATCCTTTTTGTTTTGTTCGCCGCTTTTACTAAGTGCCCTTAAAACTCTTTGTGAATTACTCATCCATCCCACAATTTCAAAACCTGCTTTTGCATGGATCGACGTTACATCATTCGCCAATTTGAGTGCTTGTTCCTCGGTGTCTGCACAATCCAATAAATCGTCAACGTAATGATTATCTGTAATTGACTTCACAGCTCGTAGATGGTCCTTTACAAATTCAAGGGCATGTTTTTTCATTACGAATTGTACAGTACTCGGCGAACAAGTAGCACCAAAGCTCATAACGTTTAGTGCGTATGCTTGCGGCTCTTGTGTTGGGATATTGCGCCATAAGAAGTGTTGTGAATGTAAGTCATCGGGTTGCATCCGAACTTGGTGAAATATTTCACGAATGTCACCGCATATTGCAAATTCACCTTCACGAAATTGCAACAGTATAGAGAACAATGAAGAAAGCTGATCGGGCCTTTTCAATAAGCAGGAATTTAATGAGATATTATCGGTTTTAGCTGCGGCATCCCACACTATTTTTACTTTACTTAAAAAGTCTAGGTTATTATTTCATCTTATTAATTGCAATACGTTAGTATTTATCAATTTACCTTGTGTTAAAAACTACTATAATATTTATATATTAATACTTGGCTTATAGCCGTGATTTTGAGCGTTGCTTCCTGTCTATATCTGGCATAAGTCAAAAACTTGACAAAAATGCTAAACGTAATTGAAAGTTAGGTTTATATACGGTACTGTACACGATTTGGATTTATAAATTTCCCAATTATAGCCATCGGCCTCGGTAGCGTAATTGGTAAACGCACAGTTCCGGCAAAACTGAGATGCAGGTTCAAATCCTGTCCAAAGCCTTATATTTTCCTTCTTTCAATTACTAGATCGATTTATAATGATCATTTGGGCTTTACTTAAAAAGTCTAGGTTATTATTTCATCTTATTAATTGCAATACGTTAGTATTTATCAACTTACCTTGTGTAAAAACTACTTATAATATATATATAGTATAATGGTTGAGGGAGCTACCAAGGGTTCTAAGGGTTGTTTAGTACAAGGTAGTGTATGCCAAGTAAAATAATCCATATATTTGATCACATAATTTAAAAATGTATGTTTGCCGTATTTTACATATGCTAAAGTACAATTCAAAATGGTAGTTGAAAAATAAGTGCCAAAAGGTAAATTAAAATGACTAAATGACGTAGTAAGATGCACAGTACTCAAGGGTTTATACCGAGTTTGAATTTTATAGGCCATTGAAAGTACATTTGCCGTCCAAAAACCGGATGCGTCTATGGATGTTCACTATCAACCACGCATCCAGGTTCAAGTGTGATTTATTTTGGCTTTTTATTTTAAATAGAATCAACTTTTGGACAAAATTTGTAAGCTCAAAATTATTAGTTATAACAATGTCAAATGTGATTGAAGGACTGTAAATATTTAGGACCAATACTAGAATATTATGTGAACTATGAAAGTGTAAAAAGACATGAATTATGGTATGTGCGACACAAACGTAGTGTTTGAATATTATTGGACGATTTTAGTTATGTACTTTATAATTTAGTAGGCAAGAAATGTTATAATGGTCGCCTTGGAAAGAAAACAAGAGGAGATTATTTCGAAATTTTTTTGTATAAAGACGTGTTTTCATAGAACTGTGCTAATTTGTGTAACGATTTTAAAAGTTAATAAAAGTGTTTGATTTTTGAATAGTTTTTGATTGAATAAAGAAGGGTAAAGAGCAGCAGCGAAAGATAAATAAGCAACGGCGACGATAATAAAAAGTGTAAAGATTGGTAATAGTGCGACGGCGAAGCGACGAATACTTAAATAGATTTGGAACGATATTGGGAAAGGCGGAAGGAAATCGAGTGGTTATACATAGGGACGAAGTTGAATTTGGATAGAGATTAAAAGGCGGAAGGACATAGAGTGGTTATATAAGCGACGGCGAAGCGACGAATATTTAAATAGATTTGGGATTGATTTGGATAGCGATTTAAAGGCAGAAGGACATAGGGTGGTTATTTAAAGGAACGAAGATCGATTTGGATAGAGATTTATAGGTAGCAGGACAATCTAGTGGATATACAAAGGAACGAAGATTGATGTGGATATAGATTTATAGCGGGGCATTGAGTAATTTGAAACAGGACGGTGATTAGATTTGGATTGAATACGAAAAAGCGGACGGATTAATTGAGAACACGAGGAGCGAAATTAGGAGAGCAACAATTGGTAGTGGAGGATTCAAAGCAGAAATTAGGACAGAAGAATTAGCGCAGGGGAAGTAACATAACCGGGTATTCCAAATTCTAAATTAGGGTTATTTATTTCAGATATTGGGGAGCATCTAAAATTTAAGAACGACACCTGGAGGCGATACGAAAATTCTATCAGATAGTACAACCGTGTAAAGACGCATACGGCTACGAGGATCTTGAGCCAGCAGTTAGAGAGGCCAAGAACGAAGTATAATCCAGGTGAGTGCTGAAATATCTTAAAACGTCAAAAAAAAGTCATAAATTTGTGGTAGTAATTTAATTTGGCACAAGGCAACGTTGATCGTAATAAAAATTTGGCATATACAAAAGTAGATTAAAAATTTAGTACTAAAACAAAAGAGTGTGCAGTTTGGTTGGGCATTGCACATCTACTTATAACAGAACTCACTATAAGTAGGTGAACACCTTGAGAATTAAGAGCTTAAATAGTCGAGGCATTGTAGTAAACAGTTTAATTAAAGAACCAACCAAACGTTGCAAGTACGGGGCGTGCATTAGGTGTGCACATTACATAAAAGGCGCGACAAAAAAGTGTAAAACAAAATAAAATAAAATAAAGATAAATAAAGAAAAGAAGAAAGGGGGGGTATAGAGAGTAGATCAGTAAAATATATATATATATATATATATATATATATATATATATATATATATATATATACGAATATATAAACGAATATACGAACATAAATATTCAATAAAAACTAACAACAAAAAATGCACCGCTCTAGCAACCCATGCCTTAGAACATTTACACAAATTTGATTTCAATAATGTAGAAATTTTAGGTACTGAAATGAAAGATATTAAAAGAGGATTTTTAGAAACTATACAAATCCAAAGAAACTCACAAGCAATAAATTCAAAAAACGATCAAGACAATTTCACACATTTTTACCAAAATTTAATAGCCTAAGTGCACTTTGTTATAAATATCCTATTGCACATATTTCATATATATACCACCACTATTAAACAAGTTTACTTATCACCACACACTACAATTTATATTATTTAACAGTTTATACTAAATAATTAATGTTATTACATTCGTATAATTTAAGTGTTCTCGTTTCTTGTATTTTTAAATGTAAAACATCATTTTATTTTTATTAAGTGACCATTTTTAGCAAATTTTATATTCGTGACAAATGTTTAAATGTTTTACTTTAGCTTAGATACACAATCTACAATTCATTTTTAGGTATGTAATTATTAAAAATATTTTTCATATTCTATAGGTAATGTTTTGTAGAACATAATTGATAATGGTCCTGATGACCGAAACGCGTCTTAAAAATAAAAATAATAAACACAATTACAAATTGTTATAGTTATTCTACCTACTTTTTGAAATAACTATAGGTATACATTGACCAACGTCCAAGAAATTACAATGTTATATATATATATATATATATATATATATATATATATATATATATATATACATATATATATATATATATATATATATATATATATTATATATTCTTCCCCTCGCTTTTTTATTTATTTAATTATTTAATTTTATATAATATGCAAATATTTACTTTATATTTCGTGCTTTATCTACGTTTGGTCGGTTTAGAAAACAAAAACTGTATTAATATGCCTCGACTATTTGAAAACTCGTTCTTCCCAGGGTATCCACCTACTTACCGTGGGTTCAGTGGTAAGTAGATGTGCAATGCACCAACCAAACAGCACTACCTTTATTTTTGTACCTGTGATCTTTTACTGATATATGCCAAATTTTTATATACAGATCCACGTAGCCTTGTGCCAAATTAATTAATATTACCAATTTATGACTTTGACGTTCAAAACACACAGTACTCACCTATTTTACACTTCGCCGTCGGCCTCTATGAAAACTGGCTCAAAAAATCTCACTCGCCGTATGCGTCTTTACAATGCGTGGCACTATCACTATGAAAGATCTGCTGTCCAGATTCCAGGTTTCTTTAAATTAATTTTGCTATCTCCAAATCTAAAATAAATATGACCAAATTTAGAATTTTGACTATCTTTTAATGTTACTTCCCCTGCGCTAATTTTCCTGATGTTGAATCTTCTTTACTCGTATTAATCCTCCTGCTACTCCAATGCTTTCCTTTTCCAAATTCCGCTCGTTCCAAATTCAATGCTTTCCTCTTAAGTCCACTCTTTCCAATTCACTGCTATTCTCTAATTACTATTCAATACCATTCTATCCATAATACCATATCCAAATCTATTCCATTAATATCGCCTTCAGTTTCATAAATCCCATTCAATGCCTTTCTGCCTTTATCAATCTCGTTCCAATATCCAACTATTTATTCCGCCTTTTTCAATCTCACTAATCCACTCTTATCACTTTATTACTTCGTCGTTACTATTATTTAATTATTTCTCTCGCTTATCAGTACTCTTCTGTATATCAATTAAACTCGTAAACTTCTCAAAAACATTTATTAACTCTTTATATTCAAAAATACAAAATACAAAAATACGTCTTACTACCCAAAACATTTATATATCGACCTCTTGTTTATCTTTTCCTAGGTGATTATTACAATTAAAATATGCCTACTCTTTAATACATTTTATACAAATTCAATCCAATAAAATCGTCCCAACAAGTTCGTGTCACTAATACCTTATAATCGTTCTTTTACACTTTCCTATTTCATATAAATGTTCAATCATTGGTTCCTAATATCGCATAACCCTTCAATCATATTTGACAATACTTTTACTTATAATTTTGATATTACATGTTTGTCCAAAGGTTGATTCTACTAAAATAAATGCCGAAATGTTACACATATAAACCTGGATCTGCGTGGTGAATAGTGGAATTTCTACAGACGCATCCGGTTTCTCGATTAGCAAATGTACGTTCTATGGCTTATTAAACATACAACTTAGTGTAAATCCTTGAATACTGTGCTTTATCACGTCATCAAGTCATTGTTTTTTTCGTCTTGGCACTTATACTTTGACTATTATATTCCAAATACTTTAACATTTGTAAAGTACGGCACAACATGAAACTTTCAGTTACGGGATCTGATATTTGGCTTTCTTTATTTGGCATACACTACCTTCAACAAAATAACCTTTACCTTACTATATATATATATATATATATATATATATATATATATATATTGCTGTGGAACCTACAAAAAGCCTCACCAGAGTAAAAAAAAATATTCGAGCCTCTCAAACTGGGCACCAAGATTTGCTGTGATTTTCGCCCTGTTGAATCTCTTCTGATAATCGCCTCTTTACTCTTTCCGCCTCGGCTGCTCACCTAGTTAAAAATTTGATCCTCATTCATAAAAAAAACAAACACATTCCTACCACAAACATCAACGTTAACTCTATTTACATCAATATTCACAATACATTAAAATTTCAAAATTAAAATTCAGCATAAATTTCAGTATTATAAAATTTCAAGATTAAATTTGTTATCATTTTAATTTGCATCCAGAATTAAAGACCTTGTAGGATGTCTACTAATTAATTTAACAATATTTGCAGACCTGAGTCTGAATAAAAGGGAGCATCTCCCACCCCTTTACGTTAATTAAACAGGTTAGTCTAATTGAGCTCAAAGACAGACCCAAATTTTCATCATAATCAAAAACATAAACCTGATAAATACTCCTTTCTACTTATACAAGAAAATTTACCTTAAAATTAAAAATTTGTTGTTTATACAAATTTACTACTGTCCATTTTTATCAAACAAGTTATAAAGATGTTCAACACACACCAAAACATCAAAGATTGAACAACAATGCATAAGTTACCTGAAGGTTACTGCACTCGTGGCTTCAATGTACATCGGACTTGCTCATCCCACCATTCCAGCTGGTTTATGTTTACGTCCTCGGATTTCGGGTCGCCTTTTAAAATTTTTCTACGGCACCATTCGTTTAAAAAGTTTCAGGGCTTCTCAGGAACCCATCTATGTATATCTAAATCTTGTTTT
Source organism: Platerodrilus igneus (assembly GCA_036346225.1). NCBI lineage: Eukaryota > Metazoa > Arthropoda > Insecta > Coleoptera > Lycidae > Platerodrilus > Platerodrilus igneus. The sequence goes on from JARFIW010001381.1 coordinate 1,199,556, forward strand.
GTAAATCCAATCACGTTTACGAATAACACTTGATTACTCACTCCCGAACAAAATAGCAAAGAAATTCATAATTCGTTAACGCTATACTAAAAACTGCATACTTCAATGTATTTATTTATCGCTACTAATTTAGATAATTGGTACAGTAATACCCGCAAATATAACTAGACTTTATTACCTTATCTATCTTTTCTAAGTGCACTAATGCATACTAACTTGTATCGTAGCACGTATTCTGCTTGCAGTATCGTATATCAAAAAAATAAAGAGAGCACTGTTTAAAGTATTCAATAAAATCGAAAATCTAAGAGAGCGAAACTCCTATAAACACGGGTTTATATAATGGCCCGCTTGCAAGTCGATTTTGTCCCGCAACGGACAATTTTTAGAATTTCGCATTCTATGTTCCCTTTCGACAGTCCGGCACAGCGATTCTACAAAAATTTGCACACGTCCAAGTTGAAAATCTAAGAATCTTTCACACGACACGCAACGCGTCTGCGAACAACTAATTAATTTTATACAGAAATCGTTACGTTTACACCTCTCATATCTGCATCTTATTTCCACCAATCGCAAACCCAGTGACGTTGCTCAAATCACGCCTTCTATTATCCGTGTCTCGGCTTTGCGCGTTTTATCTGTCTCTTTCTACCCTGGTCTGAGTGGTACAAATCGATATTCTTTATTATGGGCTATTTGAATCCACGTGGATTCTTATTTGAGTTAAATAACCCCTCATCTAGCCTGTCTCGTTAATATAAGCTACGGTTTATCCGACCGTTTGCAATACACGCAGAATTTTCATGTTTATCCAAACAAATTAAACAGAACGTGATATTTAAAAATACGCAGGTGTTCAATCGTAATACTTCTACGATTTGAATATTCCACGTATTTTAATCTTCTTGATATATTTCTATGCTAGCAACGCGTCTCATATTTGGTATTATTGGGTTTTTAAAAGCTTTTATGCATATTATATATTACTAATGGTTCAATTAACTCCAATTAAAATAATAATGAATGGCATTGACTTCTACCCTTTAATTTTTAGCGAATACTAATTAAATATTAATTATTATTTGTACACTTTATTAATACCCGTTACTTAAAAATTGAATTAATTACTGTAAAATTCGCACGTAATTTCTATTTGTTTCTTTATACAAGGTGATGAAAATTATTTGATGTCGTTAATTAATTTTCTACCCTGGTCTAAATTTGAGTAATATATATATATATATATATATATATATATATATATATATATATATATATATATATTGTAGTGGAAAGCATACATTTATAAACTGGGTTATTATGAGCTCACCATACTCCAGTGTAGTAATAAACATAGAGAAGATATTATTCAGTGCCCATTTACTCCTGTTGCATTAAATGTGTTAGAAATATCAATTTTAAAAACAAGGACTTGACAAAAATAGCATTTATCGATGTGTAACCGAACTGTAAATAACTATGAATATTATTATTTGTAAATAGTGGTTATTAAATATTGTATGATTGTTGTATTATTTTGTGATTTTATTTGAATGGTGTATGAACGGTAAAGAGAATGAGAGTAAATTTAAATATACGAGAAGAATCACAGCTGAGCTAGCCAGGAAGCGGCGGAAAAAATTAATTTGATAAAGCAGAAAGCGGGTAAGGAAAATTTTGTGAAAGTTTTATAGATTTGTAAATTGATTTTTTTCATGAACTGGCGAAGTACCAGAGCTAAAATGTTTTTTTACTCTAGCGAGGTCTTATAAAGGTTCCACGGCAATTTATGGCGACCCGAACGTGAGGCAAGAGCTCCAAATAGAATTTTAGCAATTTTATTCCAGGAAACTGGCGATTTGAGAGAGAGAGAGAGAGTCTGTTGTGTATAAATTTAAGAATATTTTGAGAGTGTGTGGGAGCGATTTGAACGTATGCAGAGAAAGGAGCGGTTAAGAAGCCAAGGAGTAGAAATTGGAAGTGACGATAGTGCCTTGTATGATAAAAATTCAAAATGGGGGAAGCTGGAGGTAGTAGGGATTAGTCGAGGACGGAATCAGGAGACCAAGGAAATGAGATGATAATGAAGATGCTTGAAAGAATGAATGAGACATTAAGCGGGGCTAGAGAGGACTCTAATCGAAAATTTGACCAATTAAGTCAGGAATTGGGGACAAAATAGAAAAATTAACCAAAGAATTTTCGGATTTTAAGACTAGCTTGACCATAAAAATTGAGGAAGTTGAAAATAGGGTAGATAAAAATGAGCGTGATATTAGAGGTTTAAATCAGGAGATGGGACAATTAAGGACAGATGTAAGGATTTTCTGAGGACGAGATTAATGCTAAAATGACTGAGGTAACGGTAATATTGCTGTGGATTGTTTGCAACAATTCGCGCCCCATCGTTTGGGTCAACATAAAATTGCCGTGGTTTTCAAAACAAAATTAATAATAAAAAATATAGAAAATTTTCTTACACTACCTTTTTGAACGCCTCCTTATTTCTGCTCACCCTGGCTAGCTCAGCAATCGGCTTCTTCTTGAATACCTACCATCCTAAGCACCTTTCTTTCTCACAAACACAGTAAAATGAAATTGCCACTCAAATAATGCAAAAGATCGTACAACCTTTTTATTTACACATATTAACAAGTTTCCATTATAAATAAAATATTTACACCTTGGTACAAACAGTTTGCTAAAACTGTTACCACCTCAATCATTAAATACGTTAAAGTCCTTGATTTTAATATATTTCAGCAAATTCTATTTAATACGAGTAGATGGACCCCTCATGCAACCCTAGATTGATTTTATTATTGTCTATTTTGAGCTCATTATAACCCAGTTCCTCTAAATGCTTTTAAACCTTGCATTTTATTAAAAACAAATTTAAAGACCCGTTTACTCCTTACAACAACATTTTATATCATGAATAAACATTTATATATCATCAATAAACCTTTTTAAATAATCAAGATTAATTGTCCTGCACATATACCCCTTTAAACGAGCTTTTATGGTAATAAATACACCCCCAATACTCAAACACAAAAATATCAACACAGATGTTTATACAAAAAAATAGGAAATTAAATTTCTTTACCTGTAGTAGGCTTCGTCCCTCGTCACTTCTGAAGATGGGTACCAGAAACCCTCGTCGTTGTGTCCATAAACTTTGATTCTGCATGGAGCCAACTGATCCCCACCATCCAAATCTTTGCCACCACCTCTGATCCTCTACTCAGATATTTGCCTTGTCCCAAACTTAACATTCCATACCAAATACACTTCATGCATACTATTTAAGCTGTAGGATTCTCTTACCCAAGTACCATGCCTTCATTCAAAGAGTCGTTGTAGTAACGGCACCTTTTATCTAGACCTTGGCACCTACTCGTGCAATATCACTTTTACTACTTTTGCGGTACGTTACTACAGCTTTACATATTTTCAAACAGGATGTTGTAGGCTACTTTACCGAATACACAATAATTAATACGCGTAAGAGCATATACTATTAATTACATTGAAGATCTAAGCGCGATCTCAGATCGAAAAGGAAAGAGAGCTTTAATATTTTTGTCCGCTTTTGTACGCTTTTCACACCCCTCAAAGAACCTCTCTCTTCATTGAAAAGCTTATTTTTAAAATCACTTCTACAAATTTTGAACGTAGCGTCAGAAAAATTCCGAGATCATTATAATGTTACACTGAAATTTGTTTGATACCTCAACGGACGCGCGCTTTTTGAAACTGCCTAGACTTAAACCAATAATATAGTTTTCCCCCGTCCTAACGCTCCACCTATCAGCTATCTTTCTCCGTTCTACCCATATTTATTGTCTCCTTTAGAAACCCCTCTCAAGCTACAGAAGATCGATATTGTAGTTGGCCTTCACATTTACCCGTGTATTTAGACGTGAATTGTAACCAACGCTTTCTTATTCGTTTTTCTGTCTGTCTTACATTATCGATCGTTCATTTCACTTAGTCTTCAAAGCACTTGTTATTGTTAGCAGTTTGTCAAATTGACCGTTGCAACAATTCCATAGAAATTCTGTCTCAACGTATAATCCAGTTCTATGAACCTGACATTTAACCACAGGTGTTTCTTCAAAGCCATTTGTTGTTTAAAATAACAATTCCGAGTTTCCTCCCTTCTTAGTATTTGTAAGATGCGTTTAAATTATTGATTTTCTATACTTGAAAGCTCCGTTTCTGCTTCCATGCACTTGATTTAAAATTATTACAATTAATTTGCGTATCCTTGAGTTTTTATGTACACTAAAGCTTCTTCCCTTTATGCAATTTTAACATTCTAATTTAGAATTACAAAATCTGTCAATAACAATCCGTCTTCACTATCTAAACTGATTAATTTGGCGCGTAAATAAATTGTTCCTGTTTTCTATATACACAGTTGATAAAATTTTATTGTCTGGACCTATTTAACCTATAATTCCACGACAATATATATATATATATATATATATATATATTTTGACGTGAGAAGGCGTCACGAAAGGTCATTGAAACCCAAATTCTACAAATAAATTCCACCAAAATATAAGAGAATCTAAAAAATGGAAATTTCCGTAAGTTCATGGTTACGCCCTGTATAATACAAGCGTACCTTTATTCATTAAAGTATCGTGCAAAAACGCAGATTACGCATGTATAAATAATCACCTTGTGTGATATAAGCATATTGTAAATACATAGCAAGTAACAAGTTGTATATGTAAAAATAATTAATAACAAGATACCGTAAAACGCATTTGAATGCGAATGCAGATCAATACATTTTTGATAACATTTGCTGTAAATAACAGAATAGTAATAGCTTTACGCATTTAACTTAAGAAACTACAATCAAAGTGTATTGAAAAATCTCAATTAAAGTTAAAAATTAATTACCCCATACATTACAGAAATTTATTCTAAATAAAGCTTAAGCCTTATCATAATATATAATTTAATTAACGTCTTCATGACAAAACTCACAATTAGTTAGCGATCTGGCATGTTGGCAGCGATTCGTTGTTAAGCCTTACCATAACATATAATTTAACACTATTCCTTTTTTGGAGGGTATAACCAGGTAATATTTCATTTCCTTATAAATGGGAATCATGTAAACATGTTGGAGTTCTTTAACAACCATCAGGTTGAGAACTACGTAAATAACTCATTAATTAATCATACTCGTAAACATTCAATTAAACTTATAGGATGGTCACGATAAATACAATATTAATAATAAATATTATCTCGCTTGACGATAATCGTATTAAAAATACTAGTTTAGTCACCACGCGGACCCTGATAAATATACGGTTTCGCCAAATTTCACTGGAACCATACAAGAAAATAGTGCATAAACACTCACCTGAGCATCCACGGTGTAGATCTGGGTCACGCCTTCCCTAATGACAGAGCGGCGCAGAGGAGCGCGAGGTCCAGCAGTGTGGGTGTCCTCCCATAACAAAAGGAGCGGCAATTCAATGGGCCGTCAGGTTCACCGGAGGAAGAAGCACTCAGTGTGTGCTCGAAAATTTTTCAGAGAACGGAAACGACAATTGCTCTTGGTCGTATGCAGAAAAGAATAATAATTAACACGTTTGATAGCACAAATTTACATTCATGTCGGTGTTATCAAACATACGAATGTGATTAGCAATTCGAAACAAGCTTTATCGGTAAAGTAGAATTTATTATTTCCTCAGCAAAAGTAAAAGGTCGAGGTGGGAAAACAAAAATACGGGAGTGGGATGTACCAAAAAAAAACAAACAAAAAAAAATCGCTTAAAAGAACTAAAACAAAATTCGTTTACGAAAACAAAAAACCAAAAAAAAGAAACACCTCAAAATAAAAACAGAACTCTCCTTCGGCTTGAAGACCCAGTATACCGAACTAAATCCAGAAGTTTAGAGGATATAGGAAAAGGAACAGTAGAATAGTAGCAATCACCGAGGAGAAAGATAGAATGGCGTCAACACTATCAAAGTCGTCAACGGACGGATACTTCCTCAGAAAAAAAAATAAAGTCTTCAACCTCAAACGAAAATTGGTTCCCTGCAGAAAACCAACAGTAAAGGAAAAAAGCGAGGAAGAACACCAACAGTAACAGCCAAAATGACAAAGGTGTCAAGCCTCACAATAAGCCACGGAACAACAAGAATGCTGAAAAGACAAAAAATTAATTACTTCAAGCTGTGGTACCCAAAGAATCGCAACAAACGAAAAACCAAAGAAAAGAATTGCTAACTAGGCCTAAAGTCGACTAAGTCGTAGTTTCCAAAGAAAAAAAAACGGACTAGAAAGCACCTACCACAGGAAGTGGATCGAAAAATATACCAAGTCGGCACGAACACCGACAGAACGTAAAACCAGCCACAGGAAAAAGAAGAGGAATGCGGAACGAAAGAAACGAGAAAAAAAGAAAAACCAAAAGAATAACACCAAGCAAAAAGTACAAAGAACAAAAAAAAACCCTAAGAATTGCACAAAAGAAAATAAAACCGAATCCCAGTGTAGTTATGTATGAGTATGTGTGTGCGTGTGCGTGCGTGTGTGTGTATGTGTGTGTGTGTGTTGTTAATGTATGGGTATGTGAGCGTGAAGGTGTGTGTGTTGATGTAAGAGTATGTCAGTGTGTGTGTATGTGTAAGAAGTGTGTGTGTATGTGTTGCGCATGTATAAAGTGTGCATGTGTGTATGTGTTGGACCGCTGCAGTCGCCTCTTACGACAGGCAGGTCGTACCATAGGGCTATTCTATTCCCGGACCCACACGAGTGGAAGAAAATAAAAGAAAACTCAGCAAAATAGGAAAGTAAATAACGAAATCGTAAAGCCCAAAAATCAGATCCCAAAGAGAGCAAAATCGGCATAAGAATCTGGGGCGCGAGGACTAGGTATTGCGCTTAAGACGTTTGCGCCGCCAGCAAGAAAATGAAATAAGATCAAGGACATTAGGACTTGGCTGACATACATTTTCCGGATCGGAAGGAGCATAGACTAATGTCAGCCTCTTTTGAGCAATCTTCTGCCAAACAGGACCTGCAGTGGGAGTAGTAGTTGTAGCACGAGGTTTAAAAGGTTTCAAAGGTAGTTTAGAAAACTCAAAACGCGTCATAGAAGGAAGTTGTTTGTTAGGATTGGTGGTAAGAAAGTCAACGGTAGAAAAGGAAACATCATGGGTTGTTAGAATATCAACGGTAGAAAAAGAAAAAGCACTGGCTGTAAAAAATCAACCTCACGAAAAGAAACACAAGCAGATCAAACTTCAGGTACGTTAGATAGAGGGACATAGGTAGATAAAATTTCAAAGACGTTAGATAAAGGACTAGAAGTATCACAGTTAGAAAAGACAGTATTGGCTGTAGGAGTATCCACCTTAGGAAAAGGAGCAGAATCCGATAACATTTCAACCATATTACATAAAGGACAGAATCAGGTAGAAGTTCATCAACGTTAAAAAAATAAACAGTATCAAGTAGAACTTCGCCAATGTTAGATAAAGGAGTCGAATGAAGTTTATCAACATGAAACAAAGTAGCAGCACCAGGCAGAATTTCATCAACTTTGCAAGAACAAACAGCATCAGGAAGAACTTCATCCACAATAGATAAGTAAGTAGAATCAGGTTGACCTTCGTCAATATTAGACAACAGGACATCAGCTAGGATTTCACCAACCTTAGTTAAAAGAACAGAAGCAAGTAGCATATTGTCCGCATGGGAAAAATGTGTAAGAGTATGTAACGTTTCATCAACGTCCGATAAAGGAGTAGAATCAAGTAAGACTTCATCACTGCTAGACAACAGAGTAGAAACAGACAAAACTTCAGCCACAATAAGAACTGATTCCTTAACAATAGTAGATAACAAAACAGGATCAGGTAAAACTTGGTGACAACAGCAACAGGCATTACAGCTACGGTTTCACTAACTTCAACAGGACCTTTTCTATCCGTATTAGAAATCATCGTCACTTCAACTACGGCTATTATTGCAGGCACACCAAAAATTTCTTGAGTAGAACCATTTAAGAAAGCAGGAACATTTAAAATTTTAACAGCAACAGACATTAAATATACCGGTTCATGAACTTCAACAGGACTTTCGCTGACTAAATTAGAAATTCTTGTCACTTCAGCGACATTTGTGCTTGCAGACACGGCAGGAATTTCTTGGGTAGAATCATTTAAGAAAGCGGGTACAAACTCATGAGAGCTAACTGCAAGTAACTAATTCGAAGTATGGTTTGCGATGTGGTGGAGGCACAGTTTGGGGTGGAAGTGAAACCGTAGGATGCATTTGATCAGCTTTTAAATCCCAAAGGACAGAAAAAATTTGGTTCTTGATAGTAGAGGTTCGGTAAGTAGGGGCGTGATAGCCGTAAAAATCAATCTTATAGTTCAAAGGCTCATATGAATGAAAAGGGTACGAGGTGATGGTACTAGAGCGAGCAGAAGGAGGTGTAGAAAAGGATGTAGAACTAGAGACGTAAGAACTTTGGTTCGACATTACATTTGCCGAAGAAGGGTATGTTTTGTTAGTAGTAGCAGGATGACCTGGATGAGAGACAGAAGAGAATGTAGAGTGAGAAGCAGAAGAAATTAGGCACCTAGAGGTAAGGACAAGATTTGAAGTAGGAATCGAAGACCTATTAGTTGTAGGATGACAGTCTGGAGAGTTGCGGCGAGAAACTCCCTTATATTCACAACCATAACAATGGAGTACTTGAGGACGAGTACATCGTGTTGAAACATGACCAGGTTTGTCGCAATTAAAGCACCTGACCTGACGAGTAGAAGCAGCACTAAGAAGAAGAATAGAAAAAGTACGGAAGAATTATCGGATCTACCCGTAGGCGTATGAAAAACCTTAACAACTCGGTCATGTGAAGTAAAAGTATTTTCCTCAATAGTAGCAGACTCATAAGCAATACCCATGGATTCAAAATGTTGAATCAGTAAATTGGACGACTTGCAGTCAGAAAACCTATGCCGATTATGATACCAAAGTAACGATTTAGACTCAAACAAATCCACTGCAGACTAAAATAACTGCAATTCTGACACATGTTGAGCTCGTCGGAGTTCTTCAATCCGTTTCAAAATATCATGTACAATAAGAGTGTTTGGGTCACCAGAAAATTTCAAATTCCACTCCCATACAGGGAGGCCTTGGTGGGAAGCCGAAAAAAGAGTAGCGACTGACCTAGGCACTACAGCAGGGGCTGATTCCGGCTCAACAGTATGTTGGTCGTGACTAGGTGATATGGAATTATCGGCCAGACATTCGTTCTGTAATTCTTGCACGGAGTGGATGGTAGGCAAATGGGTTCTATAAAATGGATCAAGGTCACGAAGCAAAGTGAACAATTGCTCATCCACATTAAACGAACCATACCACTCAAACAGGCCCGTCAAACACGCGAAATGGTTAGAAATGCTTTCGGATGACTTCTGCCGTCTGTTACAAATCATATTAAACAAATAAAATAAATTTTCATACCAAGCCAACATCATTACCGTGCCGTTATTAATTGATTATGAATAAATGTTTTTGTGCTCAAAGAAACTTGTTATATGTATCAGTTTTCACTCCTCTATCCTTGTGTATCTCAATATAATATCAGCCAGGTACGATTTCGGGGTATTACGAGCCATTTGTAGTATTCTGCAGATGGTTGAGCGAACAATTAGTAATTATCTCTACTTCTAACACAGTTTTATTAAAACATATACAAACTTCTACATATGGAGAAATTAACGTAATCTACCTTTCAACATGAATTTCTATATTATCAACTATATAAATATATATAATATATTTTAAAGATGATGACCTTCTAGTAATATTAAATGACCTCAAACCCATTAAAAACATTTAAATATATATATATATATATATATATATATATATATATATATATATATATATATTAAAATATACTAGTAATATATAATGTACTTATATGCAGTTAATATAAAAACTAAAATATTTATGTATATACATTTGCTTTACATTTATCTCAATTAGTAATGCTATGTATATGGAGTTATAGAAGAACGATTAGGCTTGATCCAACTTCTGAAACATAACAAATACACCAGGAATTGCATGTCCTAAACCAGAAGGCCCAATAACTAATGGCTCACGTGTATCAGCTGTTCTCACTACTCGAAAATTCCTTAATATTTCTATAATGGAAAGTTTTGAAGCCAATAGACCAAAACGTTCACCTAAAATAGTTAAAATTTAAATACATTACGTTGAGTATAGCATATTCATTCAGTTGCAATATTTCAAATAGCCTACTAAACTTGGCAGAAGTTTTGAGGCACAAAAAATATTCTTTCGATTAAGTTCTTTTGTTGAGTTAAGCAACAAATCAATAAAAAAATTATACGAGCTTAATTAAAAAGTTAAGCAAGCCCCAAAATTTTCTGCAAAGTTAAAACTAATAATAGTAAAGTACAATAAATTTCTAAAACTATCATGTGCCCAACGATTATGTATTGCAGTATTTAAATGGTAAAGATTTACATGAAAGTTGAAAAATGTTTTATATCAATAATGTTACAGTCCTTATCTCTTAACTTCATATTGAGCCTAAACTTGTTCCATGCAGAACCGACGCAAAATAGGCTGTGACTTTTATAAGACACAATTGTAATTAATTGAATAAAAATCTGCATTCTCAGAATAGTAATTACATACAGATGCCGACTCCCAGAGGAGCTAATGTTGATTTTATCAAATTCTGGTATGTCATGATCAATATCCAAATAATGTATTACTTTTTATGAATATGGCGATGAAAAACTTCTATTATTTCTAAAATGTTAGATTAGTTAAGTTTAAGAAGAAGAATATTTAGTAGTACTCATACATAATTCAACCATAATGAGATTAAAGAGTGATTTAATAAGTTAAGTTAGAAAAGAAATTAATTACTTGAAACAATCCACACAGATAATATTTTACACTTGTTTCCTTAACTGAAAATGTGAAAAATTTGTAACAAAATGTATTCAACTTTTAGTGGGTATAACAGCAACCGAGAGCTTTGTTCAACCAAATGTGGTACTAGATTGTGTTGCCAATATGGGATTGTTCTTAAAATGTTAACGGTGGACAGACTGCAATAGGCACTCATTTAGTTATTTTGTGACCAATAGATTATGAACTACTTCAAAGGGTATTCATAAGCATTTTATTAAACCTAAATGCATGATGCAAGTAATATTACCGGACTATTTTGTAAAATGTGTTTAGTACATTTAAATACTACTCCGAACGGACCTGTACCTTGAAGTTCTAGAATACTAGAATGGTTAGAATGGCTTGCATGGTTTAGTGAGCTAAAGAGACGAACTATAGATTTAACCAAATGATTGAGGTCTTTAGTGAGGAACCAGACTAAGACAGATTCTCAAAAGAGGACAGCAGCTCTTTCAGCACTTAGAGTGGCAGAGACCACAGTGGTCAGTATGGCATTCTAAGACATAACTGTGATACAAAACCTCCACATTATCTCCCAAGTACACGACATGCCAGAAACGTTTTCAAAACTGATAGCATTCGCTAGGGTAAAAGATTTTATAGTTAAAACAGTCCCACATTCGGATCTTCAGGAAGGGACTACTTCGGAGAATGTGATCAGCAAGCTCAATAAGAAGAAAAGAAGAATCGGAATCATCTTGCAAATCAGGGCATGGAATGTTAGAAGCATGAAGTAATAGCCAAGTTAGAGAATTTGAAATTTAAAACTGATAAGCTAGCATTAGATATATTGGGGATTAGCAAAGTTCGGTGGCCAGTAGCTGGGAATTTTTGAAACGCAGACTTTAGGGTAATTTATACTGGATCAGAGAAAGGAAATTTGGGTGAGGGGATAGTTATACGGAAAAAATAAGACATTGATATTGATAAATAATAGTCACAATATTACAATAATATGTGACAAGTCTAACAACATATTCTTATATAAAGTCTGTGATAGCATAGAAGCAGTTACTTATAAGCATATCCTTAAGCTTAGCCTTAAAGGTTCAAAGAGGGCATTATTGTAAACCGTAGTAGCTGTACATACAAAACTTCTACCAGTTAGGGCCAATCGGTGCTGTGGAATAACAAGATCTTTACTGCACCTTGTATTGCATGCATGAATAGAAAAGTATGTTGAAAACAGGTGAAGGTTCTTGCGAACGTAGGTATCAAGGATAAAGGCATTATACCTAACCGCTGGAAGATAGGTTTGCAAGTATCAAGTCTATTGGCGTTAACCATACATCTTAATATTTGTTTTTGAACCGAAAATACGCGTCTTGAGTAAGAAGAATTACCACATAGCATAATACCATATAATAGCCTCGATTGCACTTTAGCAAAGTAGAAACATTTTAAGGAGTGGAAATTTAAAACTGATCTTAAGAACCTAACACTGAACTAAGTTTCCTAGAGAGCTTAATGCAATGACTTTACCATCTCAACAAATTATCTACATGAACGCCCAGGAACTTTGATGTTGTGGCTTGTGCAATTAAATTATCATTGACTCTAAGTTGCACAAGATCTGCACGAAAAATTTTCCTAGCAAAGACAAGAATAAAAGTAGTCTTGTTAGAATTAGGATAGAGTTGATTGGCACAGAACCATTCAGAAAGAGATTTGAGTATCTCTTTCACACTCTGCAGAACATCGTGAAGTGTAGCTCCACCTTTACACTTACATGTGATTTTCCAATGCTCCACCCGAAGGAACTACATTGGCCAGGAAGTGTGTTTTTTTATCTGGAAAATTTGGAATTTTGCCGAACCCTTGCTGTTCCAAGCAAGGTAGGGATCTTTAACGTGCGTGAAAACACTCACAAATGGGACTTCCATTTTACCTCTCATCCGAACGAGGGTGTATTTTTCTGAAAAATGCTCGCCTAACATTTTTCAAGCGGACCCTGTCGGGGTTCGAACCTGGGACCTTGAGCGTAGTAATCACACACAGACCACTATGCCACGGAGCCGCCTCCACCTTTACACTATAGAAGTATCATCTGCATACATGGTCATTACAGTATTGGTAATATAATGAACAAGATCATTTATAAAAATGATGAATACAGTTGGATCTAGGATAGAGCCTTGAGATACTCCCATAGCAATATGCTTAGCTTTAGAGGTATATTGCCTTTCGCTGCTTTTGATGGTCACACATTGAGTACGGTCATGTCAATGCAAGGTGAACCATTAAGCTACTAGACACCTAACACCATAAATAAACTATTTGTGAACGAATATGAAGTTGTATATGGTCAAAAGCACGACTGAGATCACAAAATATAACTAAGGAATGTTCTTTTCACTCCAGAAGTCTTAGCAATTCCTTGTAAAAGGATAACAAAACAGTAGTAGTAGACTTGTTTTTAGTGAAACCATGTTGACACCACAATAATGTTGTGTTCATTTGAGAAGGATACCAGTCTAGTGTACATTGCCAGTTCTAGCAATTTAGATACTACGGAAAGCAAAACGATAGGTCGTTAATTTGCAATAAGCTGAGGATCGCCGTCTTTTAGAACAGGAACTAGAGGAGCAGTTTTAAAGTATACAGAAATATCTCATTAATAAAAGATTCATTTATAAGATATGTTAGTGAAGAGGCTAATATTTGCTTAAAGTTCTTAATAAGAAGAACAGGAAATCCATCCAGACCACAGAATGAGGTGTTGTTCAACTGGTTTATAAGTGTCAGCATCTCATGTTCATTAAACCGAACTATAGCCATACTTTGGGAGATTTATACCATATGACAGCTTTAATATTCAACCTTAGGAATTTTATCTAGAACATGCCGTGAGACCCGAATAAAAAAACCTTTAAAGCTGTCTGATATAATTTGAGATTATCTATTAATTGATTGCCTTTGTTTGATTGTCCCAATATTATGTTTTTTATGTCACCTCTGCCTTTCCGAATAATCGACCTAGCTGTTTTACTTTTGTTCCTAGAAGAAGCAGTTAAAGAAGAATAGTGTACAGAAATTTGACTGGATTAAATTAAAATGTTGAGCTTTCTTTATATTATAGTAAGGTTGCAAGATTGGGCATTTTTTGGTAAGAATAAGTAGGTTAATCTGTGTAGAAATCCAGCTAGAAAAGAACAAAAGAGTACTCATGTTAGATTCGAATCTAAACCGGTAAATACAGTAATAATACAAGTTTACATGTCCACCTCTAACTACAGTACTTAAAAGGTAGAAGCGATCTACAAAGATATCGAAGACATACTAAGATTTGCAAAAGAAGAAAATTTAATAATTATGGGAGATTTTATGCAGTGGTAGGCAAAGGTAAGGAAGAAACGGTAGCAAGTTTAAATTGGCTTAGACACAAGAAGCAATAAGGAAAATAAGCTGGTAGAATTTTGTGACAAAAACAATTTAACTATGACAAACATGTTATGCCAACATCATGCTAGAAGACGATACATATGGAAGATACCAGAAGACATAAAGAGATATGAAATACATTACACTCCTGTTAGACAACGGTTTTGTGAATCAAGTAAAAGACTACCCAGAAGTAGATACAGACAATGACCACAATATAGTAAAAACAGGCCCTTTGACTTTGAGAAACTGAAAGATAATGATACCTTTTACATGTGATTTTCCAATGCTCCACCCGAAGGTACTACATTGGCCAGGAAGTGAGCATTTTTTACCTGGAAAATTTGGAATTATGCCGAACCTTTACTGTTCCAAGCTAGGTAGGGATATTTAACGTGTGTGACAACACTCACACATGGGACCTCCATTTTACCTCTCATCCGAACGAGGGTGTATTTTTTTGAAAAATGCTTGCCTAACATTTTTCAAGTGGACCGTGTCGGGATTCGAACCCAGGACCTTGGGCGTAGTAGTCACACACACACACACACACACACACACACACACACACACACACACACACACACACACACTACGCCACGGAGCCGCCTATGATAAAGATACCCACAAAATATGAAAGAAAAGGTCGAACGAATCGCTGAAAGACATTGAGAAAATTTCTGATACTAGGGAAATGGAGATATTCTAAATTTAATAGAAAAAACAGATCAGACGAAGCAGGAAAATAGAGATACAAAACCATAAAATGGCAAATTATTTGCAAATACAGGAAAGCTAAAGAACAATAGATTAATGAAAAGTGCAAAGAAGTACAAACTAAGATGGAAAAAAGAAAGACAGATGAAGCATATAAACTAATTAGAATGTATTTTAGAGATATATAACGATTTAGCAAAAATATAAGAGATGAGGGAGGAGACACTATTATAGAAAATGTGGAGAAAGTGTCTAGACGGCAAGAATGTATTGGGCATTTATATGCTTGCCAAGAACTAGAAGCACTAAAACAGGAATCAAACATCAAAAAAGATGATTTTGAATATCCTATAATTAGAGATGAGTTTGAATTAGCATTTAAGAGTTTGAAAAAAATAAGGCATCGAAAATAGATAAGGTGCAAGCATAAACTTTAAAAGCCGCTGGACAATCAGTAACAGAACATTTGTTTCCAAACTTGTAAGCTATATGTATGAGACAGTCGAGATGCCCAAAGATTTCAAACCTGACTCCATAGTCACTATACCAAAAAAGAAAGGTGTTGATAGATGCATAAGTTTTCAAACAATAAGCATAATAGCAAAAATTTAACAGCACACGTCAAAAATATTAACTAGAATTGTACAAAGACAGATGGAATAGGTGCTGAAGAGATATTAGGAGAAGATCAGTTTGGGTTTAGGCGAAACAGAAGAACTCGGCGAGCCACTTCAGCTTTAAGGATGATAACTGAGAAAACAATAGAAAAAAGGAGAAAATGCATATATGGGGTTTGTAGATCTGGAAAAAAATTGTACAATGTAAAATGTGAAACAAATTGTCGAAATATTCAAAAAGATTGAAATGAGTTATAGGAATAGATGGATGATACATGGCTTATACTTAAAGCAAATAACCATAATACAATTAGAGCAGGAATGTCGAGAAGTAAATATTAAGAAAGGGGTGTGCCAGGGATCTGCACTATACCCGTTAATTTTAACTTGTACATTGAAAAGGCAATGAATACTGTCAAATACAGGAAGACATTTAGAATTATTATGCAGGGACAACGAATGATATGCTTAGATTTACAGACAATATGGTGGTATTAGCATCTAACAAAGATGAGTTAGAAGCAGCTTTTAATGAAATGGAAACAGTACTAACAGAAAGATATGGTGTGGAAATAACAAAAATAAAATTAAAGTACTAGTAAGTAAAGGAGTAAAAAGTAAGCCAATAATGAGAATACAAATAGGAAACGAGGACTTAGAGGTAAAGAATGTAACGTTTGGGTATTATGGGAAATAAAAATCAGATGAGAAAGGGTGAAAGTAATTTAAAATGGACAACTTATTATGGAAGCATGCTGTATAATTTTGATTTCAGTATAATAATATTTAATAAGTTATCACAATAAATACGAGTTCTATTAAGAACATAAATGTTGACATTACAAAAACTTCATTTTATTTCTGTACAATACATATTTAAAATGAAACTCCTATTCATTAATTATTCTAAAAGCCACCATAAAAAAAACATATTTCAATACATTCCTTGTAAAATATTAAGAAACCTTTTGCGTATCCTTCATTAAAAATATTCCGTTTAATAATCCACTAACTTAATTCTAAATCCATTACAATGTATGCTAGATGATAGGGTTACCAAACGTCCTTTTTTAACCGGACAAGTCCTGTATTTGGACAACCTTTCTGTGTCCAGTACACTTTTAAAGTTAAGCAGAAATTGCGCTATTTTCTGTCCATTCCGTATTTGCTAATTATAAATTCACAATGAGAATTTACATGCCGTAAATGCAATAGATAGATTCTCGACCCAAAAAAAAACACAAAAACGCATCCATACAATATTTTATGAATGCATCCTTCATCGTTCTCTCTCCTATAAAGGTCGGCTGTGACTTAATCTGAACAGAAACCTAAAGTGACACAACCAAGGGGTATATAAAGTAGTAGGTGATCTACATAAATTCATGGTCAGCTTCGGTTGTCATCCTGCCTGCCCTTTGATAATGTTTACATTTGCGCTATGAATTTGTTATTAATTATTAGCGTTTTTCTTTTGAATCGTTATCAAGATGACAACTTTATACATTTTAAGTTGTTTGTTGTGTGACAAATATAATATTTGCAAGACATTATACATAATTTTAAATATATTATTTAAATGAACTCATTAATTTGGTTAGTGCATTATTCTTACCAAGGTGTGATTTAAACAATAGTATTCTGTCATTGGATTTTTCAAACATAAAAAAATTACATATAGTTACTATTTAGGTATAAAAAGAAATCATTATTCTGCTGCAGTTGTCAGGTGTCAAAATTTACATTGTAGCTATTTGCAGAAGTAATTCAGTAGAAAAGAGGTATTTTTTCTTCTCTTTTCTAAATAATTCAGAAATCTGTAGAGAATGCGATAGGAAGCAGTGTCGGACAAGTCTGCCGGGCAAATGCTCAGCGGACCAAACGGTTTGGTAGGCCAAACAAAACGGTACCTATATGGACGATTTAAAAAATAGTAATTATTTTTACTTATTTCAATAAAAAAACACGAAAACATGAATTTTTATAACATTAAAAACCAAGAAACTATAGCATTTTCTTGTACAGAATCAGGTATGAACTCATTCAGTTAATGCTAACTATCCACCACTGCTCTGCAAATTATATGATTTACGTAATCATTTATTTATAGCATTCAAGTTCAACAAGCATAAGGACAGACTCAAACCCTTTTTTGTGTAATTTAAAGTGAACAATTATTGACAACTGACAGCTTGACAAAAAATGCCTGCTGGTTCTTAATTTAGCAAACAATCAAGTCACCTAAAATACAGATACAGTTGTAACATGCAATACAAATAGATGGCGCTTCTAAAATAAAATAACACAGACATAATGTTTGCAAGATAAATTTAATTGATTTGCTAGTTCCACATCAATCACAGTTGCTGATAACTCCTCATCCAGAAACCTTATTCTTAACTGAAAGAAAACAAAACCGAATACCTCCAGAATGGCTATAGTAATTTACTTCTATATTGAACTTGGAAAGTTGAACCTTTGTGATCTCTAAGCTGGCCGTACTGGTAGTAACAGGTTCTTCATCCTTGTGAAGTGTTGTACGGTGTAATGATCAAAAATGTTTACATTGCCAATTAGTTTTACACGAAATCTAGTTTTCCTTAATTAAATTCGACAAAGTCGTAACACTTTTACTGGTTTCCAGCGTTTATTTAACATAAAATCCTTGAATTTAACACAATCAGGTAAAGAGTTACTGTGCTGCATGCCCTCCAATTGACAGTTTTAGTTATTGTGAAAATATTACATACGTTTGTGTGTTTGGGTTTTGCTTTGTTGTCACTGAAGCTGAAATTGAGAATAGCTGTGCACACGTTCAGAGCAAGCGTGTGTAACCATTTACCCAAATGTTGACTATTTGCCGCTGGAATAGTAGATCGATGAATTGCTTATTGTATCTTTAGTTGGGCACAATGTTTTCTAGTAATTTCTGCATAAGTACCAGATTGTTAGCATAATGGCTCATATCGTTTGCTAAAAGCAAAGCACATAAATTATGCACAACTACTAGAAATTGGATCTTCATTTTGAGTAGGTCTGCTTTAATAAGCGGATGTTGTCAGACCATATTTTTTGTATTAGTAAATCCCACCAATAAGGTTTAGTTATTTCCTTTAAGAAATATAATTTTTAAGTCACTACAATTTTGATGCGAGGAAAAATTATTTTGTACCATATATGATTCATACTCAAGGTTGTCAAATTCATTATATCAGTTTTTAAAGATTAGAGACGATGTTATCGTCATAATTTCATTCTAAATTAGTATAGTTCCATGATTCCTTTGTTTTGATTAATAGTATTATGCATGAAAGCTTCATAGGTAGATTTGTGCTGACTCAAATAAATAAAAAGCCCCGATTTGTAATCCATAAGTTGATTAGACATCCATATTAGATAGAAAACGAAACGAGGTATTTTCTTTTTGCAGTCTTAATTCATCCATCCGAAGTTTGCCAAATATGTCTCAAGTTACGTTATGACGAAAAGAAAAATTTTTTTCTGGAACACTGTACTAAACGTTAGTCAACATGCCACTTAGTAGATCAGTTACCTTTGACTACAAGGTTATCAAACAAGACTGAAAGTAGTCTAATCATGTTCAGATAATATCCTACTAAATGGGTTATTTTTAATTTTAGGGGCACATTAGTTCCCAGATCAACAGCTTTGTGTTGAAGATATACATGTTGAGAATGACAAAGTCGCTATAGTCATCTTATAGTATTCACCTTAACAATAGTCAATCACTCATTGGGTATATCCATTTAAAACTATACCAAAGAAAAAGAGAGAGAGAGAGACATTTGAAATTTATTGCATGAGCTGATGTAACATACCTGCAGTACGTCTATGTGTTTAGGTTAAGATTCTAGTTACGTAAATTTGCAATATTTTGATTTTTAGTACTTGCTTAAAACTATATTATGTATTTGTATCAAAAACATAAGTGTGTGCTATATAGCTAGAAACAAGTCGTGTATAATAGTGTAAGGACATGTTAATATTCGTTTCTTTTTCAATATAGTTACAGAGTTGCTGTAATACATTATTCTGCAATTACCTCAAAGCGTGATTGAATATTCAGGTCATTTAGCATTTGCTTTTAGAACCCTTCTTTTCAGCTAGCAGTTTTAAATAGGTTTATGTGTTCTTAGAGTTCATGTTTGTTTCATATTTACCGACAGTCTTTAATAATTTTTCAGGTATATTTTTAAGCCATAATCATTCTCCTGATCTCAGATTTTGGTACCCTCTTGTTATCATTTCTAGGACTTTTCCCTTGCAACCCTGCAAGATTATGTGGCATACAAAATATTTCTCAATCAAATCTAATTTCATCCGCAATAGCTTTTTAGAACTCTCTTCAAACACACCACCCATCTCACTGATTAGTCGGCAACCTTTTTGTTAGTACTGTTGAGGTTTTTGGAATTTTACCAAACCAAGATTTTTAGTGGAGTGTTTTACCAAGTTTTCTGTGAATTACTGGCTAAATATTCTAGAGGCCAAAATTGAATGTAACAATTCATCTAGACGGTTGAGGTTTTCAAGGTAGTCAATCCCACACTATTCTATAGAGCGATTGAAGTATTAATAAATATAGACTAATCTTAGAGGTTGCCGTTGATTGTTGGAGAATCTCAAGGCATCGAGTACTGAGCTACTTCTTGAGAATAGTTTAACATGCAAGGGTATGAATGTGTTCCACTGCTAGCTATCGGATGTCCCACTGGGTTAGGTAGAGCTTCAAGCTCATCTAACCTATCAGAAACATAAGGAGACACATGCTGGAGCATGTATAGTTGCCGGATGACCAGTTCTTGTTGAGACGAACACGATGGTTTATAAATTTGGTTTGGTTGTAGTTGATACTCATGAATACGCAATGCTGTTGCTCTAGTGTTTGCATTAGTGCAACTGTGATTGCGATTGGTGCAACTGAGGTTGCTTTGGTGCAACTCTGTTTGTAAGTTGGTGTATAGTTTTGCCATTAATTTCTAAATCAATGCGCTTGGAGACTTTAAAATATGTGATAGGATCCTTATTATCTATATCTTCGTCCATATCTTTACTTTTATCTTCCAAAGTGTCTGTTAAACTTGAGATTTAATGGCTAATATTAAGCCCTTCGTCTACTAGTTGTTTCTTTTGTTCGATTAGTCGCTTCTGTTCCAGAAAGTTTAAACGTCGTTGATGATGACTACAGGTGCTGTTCAATACTTGATGGCTATAGTCGTTAGTGGCTCTGGCAGGTGGCAATAAACGTATCTGAATATTCTACTTCGTTAGTATGCCTTGAAATTTGACGCAGTTCCTGTGTAGCCTTTCTTAAGGCATTAAGCCACTTGAATTATCTCCAACTGATGTAATACAAGCCTTGCATTGCCAATTAGTATCTTCAGCAATGCTGTCTCTAACACCTATGCACTGCTAGTGATGCCACATTTCACAATTTGGACATTCCACCATATTAGACCCTCAATATCAGCTCGTGCAAACGATGCAAATCTGACTAACAACTGATTGTTGCAGCAATATGATTTGTAAATTGAGTTTGAATTTGTGAAAATCTAATTTAAGCTCTCTTCAACTAACATCAGCTAGTGTGAACGAAATGAATATCTGTGTATTCTAGAAGAAGCTACAAGGAAGTGTCAACTATTAACAGTTTATTGAAATTAGTACAAGGTATAGGCTTAGAAATATTTTCGAACATATTATTCTACTTACAATCTGTCCTAGCGTTTTAGTAAGTTATGATTTTTAAGAAAGTCATCGATTAGATGGATCTATTTAAAAAGACTTTGTGTCCCTATTCTACTAGATCGATCATTTTGACCTTATTTAACTTCTACTAACTTACTTTTAATTATTGAAAATGCCTACTTTGAAAAGCCAAAATAAAACGTTTAATAACCTTTAGAAACAATGGCATTAAACCTATTTTTAAGTTGTGTATTTTGTTGTAACCATGTATTTAAAAAATTAGTAAACGTACTGTTTGCACAGAACATTTTTTTGAGCAAGAACAATCTGCATTTTTAAAGCTAAAATTACTAATAAGAAACATACAACTTACCTATACAATTTCTAGGACCATCTCCAAAAGGTAAAAATGCATACTGGTTGCCTATATTTGACTTGTTTTCCTGACTAAACCTCTCTGGATCATATACTTCTGGATTTGGAAAAAGTTTTGGATCCCAATGAACACCATTTTGAGATATCACAACCTGTGTCCCTTTTTCAATAATAAGCCCAGTTTCAGGAATTGTGTAGTCTTTGTCACAATGACGGATTAAAACGGGATTAAATGAGTATTTTCGAAGAGTTTCTATGAAACATTTATTAATCAAACATTAAGTGTATTTGTATACAATACCGCATATGACCATGTGAAGGTATTTCATATCTTGCACAGCTTCATATGAAACTTCTCCAAAACGATTAATGGTTTCGTTAATTTCTTCTCGAAGGCGCTCTTGAATTTCCATGTGTATACAGAGTTCATGTAGAGTGAATGTAATTAGCAAGCTTGTGGGTCCAAGACCAGCAAAAAAGAATACTACAGCTTGAGCAAGAAGTCTATCTCCATCTATTTAATAAACAATTGATGTATAATTATTCAGATATTTATATAGGGCGTATCTTACAAACTATCTACAATTAATAATAGAAGTCTTAACTACCTTAGTAAAAGTTGTCTAATATACAAGACACTTCTTTAATTTTTGCATTTTGCATTAAACGTCTAAGTTGCTTAATAACAGTAATGTACTAAAAATCAACATTGACCAATAATTATTAATTTTATTTATTTGACAGCTACAAATTGTTATTATTAAATAATTTTTAATCACTTACGTTTGGCTAAATATTTTATCGTTTCTGCCTTTTCTTTGCAATGGCAAATTGATATATTAAATTTGAAGTAATTGACATGATACTGGATTGTGGAGAACTATATTATTAAATACCGACTGCAAGTCAGCTTTATTCTCAAGTTTCAAGATACCAAAAACTAGCTCTCAAGGAATGTGCTCATATAATCTAAATGATCCAAAGGACTGGTAGTTCACAAACTCAACAAAGGCGGATAGGGTATCTGGTAGATACTAACAAATATCAAATGCTAAGGAAGAAATTTTGAACTTAACAAGGAAAAGAAAACTCTTCTACCAATACATATTGTGAGTTTTCATCAAATTAGTTTATCAAATCGTATTGGTTGACAAACTACTTGAGATTCAGCTATACCCACTACATTTTTGACAGGTACATGCACGGTTTGGCGCCTCTCAATTTTGGAAACAAAAGGAAAACCTTTCAGGGAAAGTGATAATGTAACGTAGAATTTTGTACTTCAGTTATTTTATTTATTAATTTTATGTCTCTATTATTTTTATTTCGACTATCTATTTTCTTTAATAATTCTTTCATAGAAATTCACTCCCACAGCACTGCAGTTAGCCAACACAACCATATAATGTTATGGGATCCACGCCCCTTGACGACAAATCCAAATTTATTAATTTAATGCCCATTATACCTGTACTAATTTACCACAGTAATAACCACCTTGCTAGGATTGCTTAAGTTAGTTAGTCTGAAAAACATAGAAAACCCTAATGGTGCATTGGACACCCGCAACCAGTAAGCTCTCCTATCAGATAAACGTGGAAGGAAACAACTTACAAAA
Organism: Platerodrilus igneus; assembly: GCA_036346225.1. NCBI lineage: Eukaryota > Metazoa > Arthropoda > Insecta > Coleoptera > Lycidae > Platerodrilus > Platerodrilus igneus. The sequence goes on from JARFIW010001381.1 coordinate 1,222,999, forward strand.
AGAAAAATATCAGATATAGCAAAGATTTTCGACCTGTTAGATAGTTAGCTCCAACAATCATTCAGACGAAGATCATGATGCAGGAAATATGGAAGGACCAAAAAGGATGGAATAGCATGGTGGACCAAAATTTTGGCTACAAATTGAACAAATTCTTTTACGAGCTCCCAGACATCCAAAAATCAAGATACCAAGATGGGTAAGATACGAGAAACGGGCCGAAGTGTGGATGCATGAATTTTACGATGCGCCAGAAAAAGCTTATGGAACCATTATTTATCTACAATGTACCACATCTACAGCAAAAACAAAGGTAACCCCATTAAAAGGTGATAAAACATTGGCAAGGTTGGAACTTGTAGCCGCATTACTGCTATGACGACTAATAAAAACCAACATTTAGGCTTTGAGAATACCGAATATTCGATATACAGCATAGTCCGTTTCTCAGTTTACATTAGCTTGAATCAACGGGGATCCTAGAAAATAAAAAAACATCAGCAACCGCATGGCCGAGATACGGAAGAATATACACCCAGAGCAATGGTACTATATCGATATAAAAGAAAACCCGGCTGATGAACTGAGTAGAGAAATAAATCCATCTCAGTTGGACAGATATACTTTATGGTGGAATGGACCGCGATAGCTAAAATCATTTGATGCAGGCAAACTCGTTCCATATGCCACCAAAGAGACAGGCCATGGATTACTGGGTCAGAAAGTCACTATAGCTGCAGTTATACATACAACATCACTAGCTGGGAGATTCTACAGTTTAGGAAGGGCAAAACGGATGGTAGCATACTTGAATTGGTTCATAGCAGGATGCAAAGGACTAAAAACAGGAACTCCATGGTTAACTTCAGACAAACTTGAGGATGTGGTCTGGACCTTAATAAAGTTGAAACAGATGGAATACTTCAAAAAGGAATGTGATAAATTGAAAAATGATGAACCATTACCAAGGCAGCACTCCCTATCCTCACTGACATCATTTATTGTCGAGGATGGAATGCTACGGATTGGGGAAACGCCCTGTATTGCTACATCAGAATGGAATATAATAACTTTGATTAGAGAAGCACACAACAACACATTGCATGGAGGAAACTAGTTCACTCTCACATATGCGAAGAAATACTGGATATAATGGGTAAAAACTAAAATACAACAAGCTATAAACCAATGCATATGTGCAAAAAAAACAGAGCGGCCACTTCACAACAATTGATGGAGACTTACCGGCATACAGAATAACAGCATCGCACCCCTTCTTCCACACAGATATCGAATATACAGGCCCTATTCAAATACGATCCTCAAAAAGAAGAGGGATAAGATCACACAAAGGATACATCATCGCCTTTGTATCCATGGTAGCTAAGGCAATTCACATAGAGACTGTCTGCGACATGACAACAAAAACTTTTATGATGGCCTTCAACGAATTCACCTCATGACGAGGAAACTGTGATCACTTGTACTCGACAACAGTATCACATTTAAAGGAGCAAAAGGCATAATAGGCCAAGGAATACAGCAGACAGCACAGAGCTCAGCCATCCTTGAGCAGTTCGGGAATCAAGCTACAGCATGGCACTTTATACCTCCGTAAGCCCGCACACATAGGACTATGGGAAGCTGGAGTAAAAGCAATAAAATATCACTTAAAAAGAGTAATCGGAGGTGCAACACTTCCCTTCGAATAATTAACAATGACATTATGCCAGATTGAAGCATGTCTAAACTCAAGACCCTTGATCCCTGTCAGCAATGGCCCCGAGAGAACGAATACCTTAACTCCAGGACATTTATTAGTAGGAAAGCACTCTGCCCATCACCAGAATGATATTCAAACATCATTGTAGGGACACCTTATGAGTTATGGAAACTAATCCAAAAACTAAAACAAAACTTTTGGAGAATCTGGCAAGGAGAATATCTAACAAATCCACTACACAGAATAAAAGAGAAAGCAACCTGCACGAATTTGAAAAAAAGGTGACATAGTTGTGGAACTCGTACATGGCCATTAGCAAGAATACAAGAAGTACACCCAGGAGCAGACAGATTGGTACATGTAGTGACATTAAAAACAAGAAATAACCACCTTTTAACCATGTCCATAACAAAAATCTGTAAGCTACTGGTTGAGAACTCGGTATTAAAAAAAAATTGTAATAAGCACATCATACAATAATAATCAATCGATTAGGCTAGAGTTTTAATTAATTGTAAGGCACTAGAAATGTAAAGTGCCTGTAGTGAGTGAAGTACAGTAGCAAGCACAAAATAGACGTAAATGCATTAATAACTAATGGAATCAGGTTACGTTTATGCTTATTTGAAAATGTAGGAATTAAATTTGCAACCTGGAGTTTAGAATGTGCCCATGGTACAAAATCCGTGAATAGTTTTCTACTTGTTTTTATATAAAAGCGCCCAGAATAATAAATAGAATTTGGTACAACTTCAACACCGACAATCTATTTAGGCAAGTTCTTTGTACTTCCTGCTTGCCACCAAATATTAAGATATTAGTAACCTAAAACGTTAATATCTTCTTATTATTTAAATATTGAATATTTGGTAAACATCAGCGGTTTCCAGATTTTCGACATCAATACATCATCCATCCTGCCTAGTTCGGTGCATAACCAACATGGCGTTTACTGTTAATTGTTATTATTATTCCTATTATTATGATGAGTGCTGCTCAAATTTGGAAAGAACAAATAGCAAGGACTTGGGAGTGAAACTGTCAAAAAGTTTTGCTTGCATTTGACAGGAAATTCCAAAAAAGGAAAAATACAACACTTAAATTAGATATGCAGTTATGTGGTATGAATTTCCGTTAACAAAACTTTATTGATCTTGAAGGTGCCTAACACAGGAAGAAGAGTAAGATTTCACAATTCAATTATATGTAGTTATTATGAAATTCATGTCATTAATTTGATACAAGTTTTAGCAAATTTCCCAATTGCTCAAACAAGGATTGTGTTTTTTTTCCTGTGATCTCCAATATTTAAATTTTAGTAATAATCTAGATAATATTCTTTTTAAACTGGAATGTAAAAGCATTTTCAACTCACTTAACTGAAATATCTTTTTTAATACAATTTGCTGTCATATTGCATATTTAGTGCGATATCTTCAACAATGCTATCCAAACCATTAATTTTTATTTTTTAGTAAAAATGTTTTGCTTCCGAAAAGGGGCACACAAGAAGAGTATTCTTTAGACCTTGTAAATTTCTTTCGGTAGTACACAATCTTGATAACTCACTAAACAGAGATTTAGTGTTGAATTGGTGTACTTGTAATGAAATTAATTTAGGTTTCTTGAATTTAGTAATTGCGTTGCAAAGTCGATAGATTTATAGCTCAATTGTGATACTTGTAAATGGTTATGTTTTTCTTTACTAAATTTTACTAAAACTATTTCACAGCATTTAATGGAAAATTACTGAATAAACCGTAAAAGAGTCTGACATCATGATGGGTTATTACAATAAAGAAAAAGTTGCAACTAGTTAATAAAATATATAACTGAAGGTCCCAAAAAATATTTCTTTATGTATACATATTTAATAAAGTGTAGATTGTACTTAGTTCAGATGGGTGGTATTGTATAGTATTCAAAAGAGTTTTACTTTTACACAGATGCATGTCACGATGTAATCATACTCATTTAACTTTCTTTTAAACGAGTTCAAACTTAATTACGTATATACATAGAAATAATTTAGCAAATACATTAACATAATATTCTTCAGTTTATACGTTATATAAAAAGACAACTTTTGTGTATAATCGTAGCCCTTCACTTTGTGCACCAAATACATAATACAAAATTGTTAAACATACTTACGAAATTTCAACTCATCATCATTTGTTTCGGAATTCTTTATTTCGATAAGAATATCAATTAAATCATTTCGTTTTATTTTGACAGCCTCACGTTGTTTGACTGTTTCATTAAATACTTTTCTAAGAAAGGTAGTTGTTTCTTCATCAAAAAACTTAAACTTAAAGATTTTGACTAGTACAGGATAAAAGAAATAGGAAAAGCCTACTAAAGGTTTTGAAAATGGCCTTTGAAGAAATCTTGCGGCTACTCTGAATTCGCTGTTTTCATAGCGAAAGCAATTTGCTTCAATTCCAAATGCACAGGAGGTTATGACATCAGTTGTGTATTTAGCAGTCATTTCGTGCATTTCCAAACTTTTATTAACATTAGCATTTAAATACTGTAGTAGGCTTTTACTGCATTCAATCATCAAATGAAACATTGATTTTATCTTTCCAGATGTAAACACTGGAGTAAGCTTTCTTCTAAGTGGTTTCCAATTGGGTTCCTTTACTCCAAATAGAGAATAACTTAGTAATTTATCCATAGCATCCTCGGCCACATCAAAGCGATTGGGAAAAATATGAGCGTCTTTAACTAAAATTCGTTTTATTAAATCAGTATCTTTGATAAGTAGAAGAGGCCGCAAGCCTGCATAGAAGCCCAAATAGGGACCTTCCGTTTCGTTGTGGAGTTTTTGATAAAACTTTGATGGATTTTCTTGTATCTTCTTTGTTTTATACAATTTGCTTAATAATAAATCTACTCTTTTCTCTGGAACATTCTTGTTCTTCCAATAGTTTAATTTATGGTTCGCATACAAATACACCAATCCAAATAAGAACAGCAACAATACAATAGGCAGCATCTATAAGCAAAAACGACTAATGTTACAACATATAATAAGCTGAACTTCATTAAATTTAGTCTTTTCAAATTGCAACATAAATAAGAGACAGCCCTCATTTTGTAAATGATAGTGTTAAGTAAATTTTTAAAAAATTGCAGCCTCTTCTATACACTGTAACGTTTGGGTGTTACAGGAAACAAAAATGAGATAAGAAAGGCGTGAAATAATTTAAATTGTGGGCAACTTATTATTTAACCATTATATAATTTCGATTTCAGGATAATGGTGTTTAATAAGCTATTGCAACAAATAGGGGTTCTATAAAAATCATAAACTTAGGAATCACAAAAGCATCATTTTATTTCCGTACAATACATATCAAAATGAAACTGATTTATTAATTATTTTAACCACCAAAAAGGAACAAATTTCAATACATTTCTCGTAAAATATTATGAAAGCTTTTGTAAATTGTTCATTAAAAATATTCCATTTAATAGTACTAGCCTAATTATGAATATCATTTACAATAGTATGCAAAACGCAATAAAAATTAAGTATTTACAATCTTGTTAAATACAAAGAAATAACCACTGAGTTAATGCAACCCACAGCGATTAAATTGCCAACTGGACACCGTTATACAGTGCAATGTATTCATTTATATCACAGTTAACTGTTGTTAACAAAAAGAACAGGCATCCTCATGTTAGGTATATTAACCGCATACCCCTTTGATGTAAAAAAAGTAAGGATAATAACATTGCTAGCAACTTGAACTAAAGAATTTAATTGCTTATAAATCATCAACACAAACAGATGTGGGGTTTAACAGAAAGATAAAGGTTTGGTTTGTCGTAAACACCCCGTTGATTGTAGAATAATAAATTAAAGTCCACATGATTAACTACGGATTATCGACATAACCTACAAACACACGTAGCTTGGGACAGCTTGTTCCCAGCAAATTAGTTTGTAATTCAATACCCCAAAGACTGAAATAATCTCTCGGCTTTTATGGATTTTCGCCACTTAAAAATGAAACTGTAAGTTAATCTTTTTGTAGAATTAGATGTGTAACTTGGATGACATTTATAGTTGATGGCGTTTATTAAGAATATAAGATCTGAATACTATTAGCTTAATTGCAATTCATTATGATATTTAACCATAAAGGTTAGATGCGTTGAGAATGAACTGACTATGAATTTTACAATGAATAATTTTGCCTGGCATGGGAAAAGTAATTCGAGCATAGAGAACGAAAATCAATATAAATTGTTGGTTATCTTGCAAAAAGAAAAACCCATGACCGGTTTCACTGTTCTTGTAGATTATCAGACGGGCGCATCTCTTTTTGCAAAACAACCAACTAAGTTCTGGGATTATACACAAATAAAGGTGTATTTATAATACAAACAGTAGGAATTCAGCCTTTTGTTTATTTATTATAAATTTTACCATTTTTGTTTATTATATGTATTTTGTTATAGAACATCTCTTGGTCACTAACCCAAATATTAATGTAAGTACATTTAGAAATTGCTATGTGTCTATTGTTGACAAAACGCTTAAATAATGTTATTTTAGAATAGATTTAAGCAAGGTTAGCTCATATTTGCGTTTTACTTGTTTAAACGGACAGATGACCTTGTGTAAGAAGTCCATTTCACCAATAAAATACCCCGTAATTATAATCCCTTGGGTTACATGTTGTCCAGAGGAAATGCTATTCGGCTAGACGTAGTTGAAGTCCTTTAAACCTGACGGATTGAAAACTAACAAGATAAGTGATGGTAATAACATAGCTTGAAATTGCACCTAGACAAAATTATGATCATTGTTCAATTTTTTGCCATTTATTGCTATACCTTAAAAATAGTCCTTTTTCCTTTTTTTGCTTGGTCATTCCGCCCCTCCCCCCCACTCCGCCTTATAATTATTTTTCTTTAAAATGCCTTGCATTTTGGTGGGCGGTATGTTCCGTTTATATTGTAAATTTTACTGCCAATTTTATTAATACATCGAGTTGTTGATTATTTAAATTCACGGCGGTAGAACTTCCTTGGTTTACTGAAGCACGCGCCAACAAGTGCCGTGAGTGATAAAACGTTATTCCGCATGTGCAAACAGTGTAGTATTGACTGGAAAATCTACGAAGCTCAGAAGAGAATCGATTTGTCTTTCGAACGGTCCGCATCGCATTTATTTTTACATGAATCGCTTGTCTTTAGAACACCGCTATCGTAATAAATGTGTTTCGCTACACCCGCCAAAAGAGAAGAGTAGAATTTGTTACATCGTTTTTTTTTTCGTTGGGCACGGCTGCATAAATCACCAGGTGAGTGTTTTAGTAAACGTTTGATTTGGTTAAAAACATTAATTATTTGTTGTTTGTTAAACTTTATATACAGTCCACTTTTCTCTCCTAATTAACTATTCGAAAATCACCACAATCATTTTACAAATAGTAATACTGCAATCGTGCAAGAATTCTTAACAAATGTAAGATCTAAACAGAATCTACTTATTATAAAAAAAACTTTAATTGATTGTGTTAATTTAGGGTTATGATATGTAATTATGTTTACTAATAAAGAAAGTAAGGCATGAGCATTAAATGTTGATTATTTAAAATGACTACTAAAAGATTAGTTTACTAAAAAAATTTTAGGTTAAACTACAATTATGAATAACCTCGAAGACTAAAAAAATGAACTTGACACTATTGTAACGTTATTGAACTAGATTAACGTTATCAATAAATACCTGCAGTTTACGTCTCAACGAAAACAAACATCTGGCGGCCACACACACGTAACTGACTGGATCCTTGGACGCCCCGCTGAGGGAGTTCATAAACCTGAGTGTTTATGAAATTCAGTCAAAATTGCAGACGTCCTGAAATGTGGTAGATCCGCTGCAGCTAATACTGTCTTCTTAAATACATGGAGATTCGCCGGGTTTAACCATAGGTATGTCAGAACATCAGCTTCTTCAAGTCATTTACAGTGTTAAATCTTCCGTAAAATATTTATTCTTGCTATTAGCAGAGATCGTCTTCTTGCTAGAGATCCTGTGTGTAATTTTACATACGGTTCGTTCAATCCTTTTCTTATAATTCCGCGATCAATTAATCAAGTAATAATTGGAGCCCTAGCCTGCATCAAAGATCAATCTGATTAACAATTATTATTTGAGTCGCACACTTTTCCACCCAAAAGTTAATCTCGCAATAAGGTATTTGCAGTCAACCATATTGCTTAACTGTTTAATTAAGAAAAAAAAGGTTCAGGATCCGATCGGATCGTGGAGCATCAAATTGCCACTCCCGACTCCCTTCTACTATTGATTCGTTCCGTAACGAATACCTTTAGATTATAATCACAATAGATTCACCGAAAGAGTGAACCAGGTTTAATTTAAATCATATATAATATAGATACACGAGCAGAGTACATTGGGTTGCCTAGCGTTATGATTTGTATCAGGAATTTATCCTGTTACACTATACAGAGACAGGCATGCATCTGTCATGTGGTATGTATTTTAATGACATACCCATCTGAAGCAGAGAAAGTGAGGAGAATGACATTGCTAGACAGCTGTTAGAAATTAATTGAGGAATTATTCATGAACCAGTAAGAAAAAAACATTGAAAGGTTATTTACAGAAACGGAGTCGACAAACCTCATGGATTAAGAAATGGTAATCGTGTGTGTTCATCGTGATGAGTCACAGATATATTAACAGACCGATATCTAAACCGGATCGATTAGTTCATACCACTTTGATGGATAATTGAATAATCTTTTTTATGGTTGATTTCAATCAGTCAAGTGGATGACCATAATTAAGTAAACACACATTTAAAAAGGTTAGTTTACATAGCTATAAATTGTTGGGTTTTTTTTGTGGTTGAAACATGTTTAGCTGGACATTGAAAGTGTTAAACGTCCAATTGTATTGTATATTATTTGTTTTATTAGATTTAAGAAGCATTGGAAGTCGTGACAAGTAATGATGTAATTTAATGGTTATAGAAAACCAAAAGTGAGTAAATTATGCATTGTCAAATGCTGTAGGTATATGGATTTATTAGAAGATATGCTAATTGCCTATATTTGGGTTGTTTTTATCTTTTACCCATTTATGTTTTAAGAATATGATTATGTGAATGGTGTTAAAATTTATTTGGTTATTTCATGTACATGTTTTCTGAAACATTATTGTGTGAAGAGCATTGAAAAGTATTTGGATAACCGTAAAATTTTTATATACACTTGTTTACAAAAATAATATTGTGATGTTTTATTAAAAATATCATATGAATTAATTATGAGAAGAATTTAATTACACCAGAGGGTAAAATAATTACCAGTCCTATTCCAGATTGCTCCTCGTTCCTCGAGGGATTTGCATTAGACTATATTAGAAGATCAGGTGCCCATGAACTTGACAGAAATTGAAAGCCTTCATGCTAAGTGTTGTTAGCAATGTAGTTTGAAATTACACCTAGATAAATTTTTGATTATTCAATTTTGTTCTATTTTGTTACATTTATTTCTGTAGGGGTCCGTCTGTAGTTAGCCGGTGCATCTTTATTTAGTTATTGGATTTCCGCTCCTTTTGGACAATTCCAAATTTAATCACCTAATGCTTCATATGTTCATAACAAGTTGCTCAATGATACCAGTAGAAGAAGTTACTCATACCTAGAATACCATCGTGTCAGTAATTTCTTCCGGTAGTGTTCATACACACTTGTACTTGCTATACATGATACAGAATTAAAAATACAATATCGCCGAGTAACTTTTGTATTAGTTAAAGCTCTTTTTTTATTAGAGAATGGAGTCATGTGTCATATTTGTGGTCATGGTTTTACATTTTTCAATCTTCATCTGTAGTTGCAAATATGATGACGCAATCAGAAAAGACCACAATAGATTAAATATTTAAAACTATTTGTATCATTGCATTATGACACAAAATGATTGCAAAAGGAATCCAAAAATATGTAACGACATTATTATTTGAATAAATTATTTAGCAACATAATAATAATAATAATAATAATAATAATAATAATAATGTCTTTATTGCACAACATAGACAAATTAATAACATTTACATTTATGTGTACATATAATTTTTGTGCAAAGGGCGAAGTTCAGTTGAGTTACAATGAACCCTCTGTTCTTACACTTAACCCTAAATCATAAATAAATATGTGTTATTTTGTACATACTCCTTGTTTATTGCTGCCAAGGACAAGCTTTTTTCATATAAATTCAAAAGTCATTAGTCATTGTCGTTTGATATACTTTGTATAAATATGCCTGGTAATAATTTTATAATCTGCTCTGATCACTTACTTTTCAGGTGTCTTGTCATAAGAGCACTTATGAATTAGTATTGTATCTATGATAAGACACTTGTTCCTATTTGATATAAACTATGTCAGCAATTTTGCACTTGAATAATACACAGATTATCGCATATTCACTGTTGCCATATATAATTAACAGACAGACTAATCGACAAACAAAATATTAGTTCAATGTTAGTCATCACATCAGGTGCTTTTTATCTACCTTTATAAATCTGAAAAATAATCCCACTACAGGTGTCAACAATACTATGTTCTCTAATCTAACAAACTGTTCCACAGGTGAACTACATAAACTCAAATTAAATGATATTACAGATAAAGAAAACATGATTATTATTATGATTTCTGATTAAAAAAAACCGGAAGGAAGCGAACTTTTCTTATCACCAATAAGGTGTGAAAATATTACAGTAATTTAATGAATATCATGCTTTGCGTTCTCTGCTTCACTTTTTTCGTTAACTTCGAGAATGGAACGTGCACCTATCAAGTAGTAGGTGTTCATACATTTGCTAAAATTCCTAGTGAAATTGTCATGTTCTTAAAATTACCAATGATTTGGTTTACACTGGGTACTGTTGTAGACACAAATCTGCATCTTCATTTGCAGAAACGGGTGCATATATACTAATACTTAAAAGACATGGAGGATAGAAGTCTTCTTCAGTAACTGAGGGTTATGTTGAAGATTCTACTAGAAGCAAAATTAACAGTTTAAATAGTATTTTCATTAGCAGAAGTACAAGTAATGTTCAAACTGCGGTACAGAACTCGCTGAATACTACTATAAAGCCCATTGACGACAATTTACAAGGAAATGTTTCTGATGTAATTAGTAACCAAAATCAAGCTACATTATCATTCTGCCACATTCAGATTAGCAATAACCATAAATCATTAATCTGGGATTATAATTCACACAATTAATGTATACAATCAAAGCGGCAACAGTAGTAAATTCATATTTATAATTATTGTTAACATGTGTACTTATTTTTATAATTATTAAATTATTAATTCTTTCCAGAGTTAGATTTGCTTTTAGTATCTCAGAAAAAATTTTAATATTTGCCTGGGAAAATGTATCATTTTTGGCCTTGCCAGTTTGATGGACTTGGTTAAGCCTCAGCCATCAAATTCTGACATGACCAAAAATGTGCATCTTTCCATCCTTGTTAAATAAATAACTATTCTAGTGGTCCAGGTCTCTAAAGGTGCATGCAAAGTGTAAAATACCATGAAGCAAGCTTAATACAACACTGATGTTTACATGCTCTGGCTCATCAAACAAGATGGCATGCCTTACTGGAGATTATCTAATGAAGTATTGTGCACTGTATGTATACCATAAACTGTTAAAAAATCCAAGCGTCCACTCAGAATTGTTTGGTATGTTGTTCTTAAAAAGGATCTTACTTAAAATGAATATTAAGGTCATTATGGGTAGAAGGTAAATAAGTCGGTAAATAAACTTCATATAAAGTTACTCCACAATCACTGGATAATTTCTTTTTGCTGCTTTTCTACTCTTAAGTATTTTGTAGTTTGGGCATTGGTAAAAATGTATCAATGAAGGTGCTGCAGCTTCCTATACTGTATAAACAATTAGTGATGAAAATGTTTCAAGTCTACAAGGAAACCACTTTTGGTAGACAATTCTTATTACGTTTGATGAAATGCATTCATTATTGCCATTTGAAATTAACAGTTGGTCTAAGTTTTAAAAATAATATACTTGTCATATGCTTTAAATCGTGTAACAGGTCGCTCATACATTACTTAAAGAAGTGTTACTGGATAAAACATTAACAATCTGAAGCAAATTGATATCTTCAAAGGATTTAATGTCGTATTTTACAACCAAACAACTGCAGAATGCAGAATGTTAAGTTCATGCATGCTACAGATATTAAGAGCACCAGGTTCGCAGACATTACTGCTGTAGAACTTAGGACATAGCCCCCCCCTCCCCATAAGATTTTTAACATTGTTTTCTTTGATGCTCGTAGCAATAAACATTGCGAAAGGTTTAGAAAATTCTTATATCTTTTTAAACTGAGTTTAGTTTTTATTTTAGTACCTTCCTCTGAGTCGTTTGTAGCGTTGGACTGGAAAATTATAATTTCACACCCTTTCCAACTCACAGCAGGTAGGAACGTTTAATATGCGTGACAACACTCACACACAGGACCTACATTTAACCTCATCTGAACAAGAGCTTTTCTTTTGAAAAATACCGTGAATCGAATCCGAGACCTTAGCACCAGTAGTCACACGTGAAGCAACCAAATTACAAGCCCCTAAATCAACTTAGTCATATAATTGAATTAGCCAATGTTGCATCCAAAGGTAATACATTGGCCAGGGGGCAAGTTCTTTTATTGGGAAATGTTTAATGTAGCCGAACCTTTGTCCTACTAAACGAAGTGATCTTTGATGTGCATTACAATATGCACATCTGGACTTACATTAAACCTCATCCGAACAAAGAGGAAATAGTTACGTACCTGCTAGTTAATTCATTGAATAAAAGCCAAAATTTAACAAAAGCGGAGATATCGAAACAAATTTGCTATTTATCAAGGTAACATTTGGAGCATTTAACAATTTATACGATAGGGATTTACGTCTAGAAAATTAAGTCGATTTTGCATTAATCAGAGCATTGAGAAATGAAATGTTTGGTATGAACTGAAACATTTGCAATTGACCTAATTTACATGACTAGTAAAAATTTTCATATTTGGGTAATATAGTGAATTTTTCAAAGACATAGTTGTTTATAATCTGATTTAAGTATTTTTAGTAAGACCAGAATAATTTTTAAATGATTAGTCCTGTTGTTCTGTGAACTAGTGAAGCAATTTAGATTACTGTACTCAATAAAATACAGTGCAAATACACATATTCTAACTGAGAGTGTTTGCAGTGTTTGTTTTTCACCGATTTTGAGATCATAGGTGTACCTGCATATTTTAAACTAATTTAGGTAATAGAATTGTTCTAGGACTTCAAATATTACTTCAATTACTGCGTCAAATAGCATCTCAAATCTTGGTTCAATTTTAAATACTGCTTTAATTTTTATTCATATCTTAGTCAATTTTTAAGCAACTTAAATTAAAATCTATTAGAGCAAATTCTACAAAGATTGAATTCATTGCAAATTAGTTTTTGACTTATACCTGGTGAAGGTCTTGTATTATTTTATTCAAGAAGTTTGTGTTCAAAGTTTAAGGCATTAAGAAATTGTCGGGTCTAGAATTAATTTAAGGTTCCTGAGTTCAAAGGTCAGACGAGCTTTTAAGATTTGTGTTTTTCTGTAAAGGACTTTATGGAAATATTTAAATGAGCATTTTGTATATAATAATTTTATTGTGAGACGTTGTAGCTCTAAGACTTAATTAATTCAAAAGTTCATCTAAGAAATTATGTATAACAAAAAGCAATTTATGTGTCTTCGATAAAAGAGATATTTTTAAAGAAATAAGCACGGCAATGAGAGTAGTCTGATACTGGCAGTTCTGTGTCATTTTATTCATAGCATAAGTTGAAACTTTGATAAATTATTATTTTGTGTGATTTATACTTCACTAATTTTCATTTTTCTCTATATTATTATTTTGTGCAAATATTTATATTCTAAAAATTTTAACAAAGATTAATATAGTAATCAATTCGAGAAGGAGAGTGCTTTTATGTTCTGCTGGATGAAATAGTCGAGGTAGTGGATTTTTAAATTTAGATTTGAGTTTGTGTCTGCTGTATAGGGAAGTGATTCTCAGTTTCAAAATTACAGCAATATATATTAAAAATCGGTTGCAAAAAATCTTATCGTTCATTCTAATTGAAGAATAGTAGTTAGTAACTTCTTTTAGAAAGATACATTATATAAATCGTAAAACATGTCAAAACATTACTTAAAACAATGATGTCTGAGCAGTAAGACATTGCCATGTTGAGTATTCATTGAATGAAGATTGAAGAAATAGGGAAATTATAACCAAGGATGATTGAAGTTCCTCTTAGAAATACCCTTTTATTATAAAATCGACTGTGTTCTTCATGCATACGCTTTATTGATTTTGTGTTTAAGGTGCATGCTTATTGAAAAATGTCGCAGGGCATAGTCAAAACATTACATACGATTGTATGTAAAATAGAAATGTTTTGCTTTTTACATACACTAATCGTTTACTAAATTCCTACGTCGACAATACAATAGTAAAATAATAAATTGGTGTAAAATGTGCAACACCAATTGCTTATTTTACTTATCATGCTTGTGTAAACGGCTGAAGTAAAATAATATAAACAGTGTTTAGCAAATTTTAGCATCGCATTCAGCAATGCGTCCTTATGTAATTTTTTTGAGATTGCATTTTATGCATCCATCTTGCTATTAGAAATTTATAGGTATATTTAAAGTTCGTCAAAGATTTGTCAGATTCGTCTTTAAAATTTTAAAACAGCAACTATCAAAAAAATGCATCTGCAGATCTTTTATGGCAAATGTAACAAATACCTAGGAAATGCAGTAAGGAAAGCAATGACAAACTTTCCTCGGTTCATCACTAATTTAGTACAATCGCAGCTCTCTGAGAAAAATCTATCGAAGGAAAACAATTCCACATGTACCAACATTCTATAATGAATGTTAAAAAGGTGTCAATTGAAAAATCCTCGTAACAAAGAGGATAATAATAAAGAAAATTCCAAAGGGATGGACATTAATAGGAAGAATACTTTTAAAACATTGATGCGAGATAAATTAGAATATATAAACAAAAAGAATTTATATTAAATTCGACATGTTGAAATTGTAAGAAAATTTATAACCCGAGGATACATGTGTAGCAACGATGAAAAAATACTTCAGCAAAAGGTGGTGGAAGTTGTGATGTACAATCATTACGGAGACAGAAATCTCAAACAATTCTGTTAGGTTAGAATACATAAAATAAGACGATGCAAGATTTTGAAAACATAAATATGAAGTAATTTCAAAGAACTGAAAAAATAATAGTCGACAAAAGAAAGCAAAACAATCAAACGGCAATAGTTTGGCTAGACAAAAATTAACGATAAATGCAAAGAACAATGTAAAATTAACTTCGCATTAATGCAGTATAGAATTAAAACTCCTTGAAGACTAAGAAACTATTTCCATTAGCGTATACGGATTATTAGTATAACTTAGTAATAGATATTAAAACAAAAATGAAGAAAATTTAGAAAACACACCTTTGAGGAAACAAAATACTGAAAAGCATGGTGATAGCATAAATATCGAGAAATATTCAATAAAAAAAGTTAAAATACATTAAAAGAGAACGTGAATGAAAAATAAACCAATGGGAGAAACAACAGGCTGTGGACAAAAGTGGAGAATGAAAAAATTTCATTATGGCAGATCAAAAAACTTTGACAATTTAGTAAGAATATGAGAAGAAAGAAGCAATGCATTTGCAATTTTACATTTAATTTATGATTAAAAGTAACAACTATGTAGTTTTTTAGGGTTCAGGGATCTTTTTTTTGAAATTCGTCAGATGATTGGTTATTCCTTTTAGAAAAATCAATGTTTTCCCATTTTATAGTTGTCTAACAAAGAATGCAAACTAATTCGGTTAATAAGCACTAACGATTTGCCTTCCCAATAACGTGAAAAGGTCTGAATTAAAGTTCATTCTTTTGTAAATATTTAACCAAAGATCTTTATATGGCAACTTATTTATAAATTATTGGAAATAAATATTTTGTTCTAAGTTTTTTTATTAGGGGAATTGTCAGGGCCATAAGAAGGAAAATACCAAACCATAGAAACTCAAAACTGTTGTCCAGCACTTATCATTCCAAGTAAATTAATAATATTTAACTGGTTATATTCATGCATGCTACCTACAGTTTAAGCTCTGTTTCAAGGAGCATACTATTTTTTAGAAAATGCTCGACTGACATTTTTTAGAAACTTTCCCTACAAAAATTGAAGCCGCTCCCATAACATATATATATATATATATATATATATATATATATATATATATATATATATATATAATTATGTCCATACCCCATACTTAATTTTTTTTTATTGTGGCAGATATAAATTATTTCATTGCTAGACCGCACTATTGGGCTTTTTGCAATAAGTTTAAATTGTTTGTATTTATGTACATTTTAACACCTATCTGATGAGTATGTATTTTATAATGTTCCAAATATTTCAATTTTCAAATTTTAAGTTAAATTTAATATTTGGCATTCCATTATAGCGTGTAAAATAATAAAAAAAAGTTAGTATTATAGATTAAACATAAGTGCTTATTTCCTAGTTCCGTATAGGCAAGTAACTACTTACATTTTAAGTCGGTTATTAACCACTAAACCTTGAACACTATAAAATACTTTTATAAAAACCAGATGAATTGCATCTTCTTAAATGTAGTAAGCTATCACTAATCTAATCTTTTTTCTGATAAGCAGTAGTGTTTACGTAATTACCACATTACAAACAGTATTTGTTTTATACTACAGTAAATAGATAGTGTAATCCTAGTTTTTGGTAACCTTTGGTCTAACCCAGTAGCAAAATTTTCAATTATACTTCTGACAAATATTTTAAAGGCGAGATGCTTTCTTGCACGAGAATAATTAATATTAACTGTTGAGATTTGGCTACTATCTATATGTTTAATTCAGAAAACATTTGCAAAATGTTACAATATATTAAAGGTTGTAGTCAGATCTACTTAAACTAAATTGTTTATACATTATCAATATATGTTGAGTAACTTGTTTTAAACCCTTTAATGCAGTACCAAACATTATGACATATAACGCACCTATAGTTTCTGAGATATTTCATCAAAATTTTTAATAACAATTTTAAAAACCGCTCAAATGTTTACTTTTTAAATCTACCAGTAACACTTTTACTAATTCTTGTTCAACCGACACCCCGTTGTTTTTACGTCCTGTGGTCGACATTGTACCTACCTGGTACCCTCAATTGCCTGCATAATTTCCAAAAACTACCTACTATAATTATCTTTTTTAGTTTGTTTAAGAATTTCTTCAATATTTATGTTCTATCATAAGAGCAACATGAAAGCTACAAGTAGAAGGTTGTAATTTGAAGCGGTTTTTAAACTCAAAGCTAATGAACATGCAAAACTAAATGGCAATGGTGCAGCCACAAGAAAATTTAATGTGGATGAACCCATGGTATGCAGATGGATGAAAAAAGAAACAATTATTGGGAAAATGTCTATAAAAAAGTATGCGATACGAAAAGGTATTCTTTCATAGCCGAAGTTGGAACAGACCGTAGCTGAGTGGATAACAAGGAATCGTCATAGGGGTTTGATAATAAGTAGAAATAACATTCATTTGTTTGCTTTAAAGTGGGCGAAAAATAATTTGGCAGATGTGAAGATTTTACAGCTACATCTGGATGATGCAATTGTTTTATGAATAGAAAAAATTTGATACTGCGAGAAAAAACAATAATTTTACAACAATTTCCTTCAAACTGGAGGAGAAAATTTGAAATTTCTAAAAGTTATTTATTGACTAAAGAATAAACATAATTATCAACTTCGCGTATAGGAAACATTTTTTAAGTAAACTGCTGTAGATACTGCTTCAGCCCAACACTTTTTACATAAACCTTATTTGTGAAGCATTGTCCTAACTTTTTCCACAATAGTTGTATATCACTCAGAAACACCATTTTGCTGTGACGTGTATGGTACTGTTGTCTCTTGAACAATACCAAATTTCTAATTTTTAAAACTTTTGTTGCAATATTCAGTGCCATTATCACTACTAAAACGCTTTATTTTAAAATCACTTTGATTTTCTGCTAAAGTTTTAAATTCAACAAATACATTAAAAACACTTGCCTGATCTTTAGTCTTAAGGAAATACACAGATTTGTAATGACTGTAGTTGTCAGTAAATGTTAAGAAATAATGGGCTACACCCAACTATTCTCAGACATAGGTCCACATAATGAATCAGTTCTAGTTTTTTAGTTGCCCGTTTTGCTACACCTTTTGGAAAAACAAATCTTTTTTGCTTCCCCTCAATGCAAGAAATACAAGAGGTCAAAGGGTCATTTTTGAAATTAATACCTTGAGCTAAGCTATTACGAAGCATCAACATATCACTTAAACTGAGATGGGCTAATCTTCAGTGCCAAATATTTATTGAAATCTTTGATGAAGTGAATAAACACTAATTTTTGTCCAGTTTAGTAAACTTTGTGTTTAATACACTGATATTTTCTATCTTTTCTGTTGAGTTTATATACACCATTAATATTTGTTGCTGAAAAATGACAACGGCCGTTTACTTTTATATTTGACATCAAATGCATAGCATTTTTTGTTGTCAAATAGTAGTGCATAACCTATGTTAGTTCATTTATGTACTGAAAGCAAATTAAAAGCAATATCGAGTATATACAATACATCAGTAATGATTTTTTTGTATCATTATCTAATAGAACATCAACATGTCCTATACGCTTATTGTATATTTTATTATTATTAGCTACCGTAATTTCAGATATTTGATTTGAATTAAAAGAATTAATTATCCAATCTCGATGCTTTGTCATGTGACTAGTACAACCTGAATCATGCAACGAATCATTACATTGAACTGTATCACACCCAACAAAAATGTTTTCAGCAGTACTAAACTTTGTCTATCCATGATAGCTTCGTCATGCATCTGTAGCACCAAATTTCATAGGCTTCGATCTTTTGCACTTTTCCCATCTTGCGTTATTTAGCTTCATATGTAACAGAAATCTTTAACCTCTTGTAAATTCAAGCTTCCTATTTGTATTTTTGTTTTTAACCTACTTTCCCCTCCTTTATATTAGCACTTCAGTTTTATATTTAACTAATTTTCGTATCGTATCTCTCTATTTACATTCTTAACGAACCTGCACCTTTAAAAAGTTCTAGATTACTAGAACGGGTAGAATAACTGGTGTGTTTCAGTGAGCTAAAGGGTCGAAATACAGGTTAAATTAAGTTAGTGGGGTCTTTAGTGAGGAACCAGACTAAAACAGATTCCCAAAAGAGGGCAATTGCTCTTTCAGTACTTAGAGTGGCAGATACCTTGGAGGTTGGTATGGTATTCAAGGCACACTACTACGATGTGGAAGGCGACGGGAAACCACCACATCACCTCCCAAGTACATGGCATACTTAAACAGCTTTTAAAAAGATAGTATCTTTTGGGGTAAAAATTTGGCATTAAAATAGTTTGTCATTCGGATCTTGGAAGGTGGGGGTGGCTGCTTCAGAGCATGCGATCGGCAAGTTTAAAAAAATAGCTGGGAAGATTTTGCGAGTTGGAGTGTGGAGTATCAGATTTATATAGCAAGTAGGTACACTATAGAATTTGAAAATTAAAATGAGGCTAGCATTAGACGTAGTAGGGATTAGCAAAGATCCATGGCCAGAGGCGGGGGATTTTTGGAGCGGAGACTTTAGGGTAATCCATACAGAATCGGAGGAAGGAAGTTTGAGTGTGCGAATAGTTATGCGGAAAAGGATAGGAAACTGTGTAGAAAACTACCTACAAAAGAACGAAAGAGTATTCATGGTTAGATTAAAATCTAAACCGGTAAATACGGTAATAATACAAGTATACATACCCACCTCTAACTACAGTGGTAGAAGCGATCTACAATGATATCGAAGACACTAAGATCCGTAAAAGAACATGAAAATTTAATAATAACCGAAGATATTATTGCAGTGGTACATAAGGGTATGGAAGGAGCGGTAGTAAGTTTATTAGGCTTAGTCACAAGGGGAGTAGGCTGATAAAATTTTGCGAACAATTTAGCCATCACAAACACATTATTTCGACATCATGTTAGAATACCATACACGTGGAAAATGCCAAGAGACATAGGTAGATATCAAATAGATTACATTACATTGTTGTTCGACAACAGTTTAAGAATTAAGTAAAAGATTATAGAAGCAGATATAAACACTGACCACAACATAGTAATTATGAAAGCCGCGATAAGATGTAAAATTTAGAGTTCCTACTAAGTAGCATGTCTATAAAGGAAAGTTTTAGTGAATTTTGTCGTTTTCTAAATTAGTGTAAAATGTACTAAACAGGATAATCCTGTATAATCGAATTAACATAGGTAGAGATATGATGTGCCATGTAATCCAGCAGATGTCGACTACAAAGGCTGTGCCTCAACAGCGAATTATCAGAACCTTCAAGATCGCACTCTGATAAGTTTAAAACAGAAACGTCATGCCATGCTGTAAGGCTTGTTGTTCTTCTCTGTACCATTTTGATAACTTTCATCAGAAAAATTAAGTCTGGTTTTTTAAGTTTTCAGGTTACTCATCGCACAGTTAGAGATGTTACAGTGTTGAAATTAAACTTTCTTCGCTCAAGTCGTCGAAATATGTTATAGCAACAGCCATTGTTGGTTGAGTATTAATTATAAAATAAGAACGGCATTGACTGTCCATAAGATTTACTATACAAAAACTTAGAGTTACACTAGTTTTTATGTGTGACGTTATTACCAAATTCGCTACTGCTGCTGCAAAATGCATTTTTGACCGTTACAATGTTTGGTAAACAGTGTGTATAAGGAGATATTTTCCTAGTATTATTTATAAAAAGTGTGAAAGTGTTTTGAAAGAAACAAGCTTAATGGTTACCGGCTCTAGTAAATTCGAATAAAGAGGGACAAACAAACAAACGCGTTCTTAGTATTTGTTTACGAGTTTGAAAGTCGTTTTGGTGAAAGATTTCTTAATATTGTGGTAAATAGGATTGACCATAGCTAGATTTTAGGAATTCAAGCAGAAAATGTGCACAAATAACCGTTGGAAAGAGGGAGTGTTAATAGCAAGCATAGAAACGACAGAGATATCATGTGTTAGGTGTTGGGTTGGGTTGGCTTGGAGGAAATGCAGGAAGACAAAGAAGAAATAGATTTAATATGTAAGAGTGATATGCTGTATGTTTCTATAAAAATCATTTGAAGATTGTAATATTTTAGTGGGAAATGAGGTAGATAGGTTACATGTACAAGCTGCTAAAGGTAAAACAGAGGAGTATCAGATAGGTTATATGTGTAAATGAGACAGGATTATTTGAATATTGCTTGGAGAGGGCTAATGCGTTGAAAATAAAGTAAGGGATAGAAGATTGTGTGTTAGATAAAAGGGGTGTTGATTATAAACGTTTGAGAGTAGTGGTTAAGATTCGACGAAGTGGATATCCGTTGCAACGCGAAACTTGTGCTTTCGTAGAAAAGATTTTATTAGTATCGTCAAACTTCTGAGATTTCAGTGGCAGTTGATATTAGGGTAGAAATTTACAGAGAATTGGTGAACACTAACCCAGTGTTTTCGGAAATTGAAGTGGCAAGTGAGCGTTTGTTTGTTAGGGGTTTTTAAGAAATGTGTTAATCATATAAAATTTTACTAAGAAGGCTGTTTTGTATGTATCAACGAAGTTGCGAGTAATTTGAAGCTTGAGAGGCACAGAAATTGGCTATATAAACACCAGCAGGAAGTAGTAGGACTCTTTTTTGATTTTTATCGACGCGTCCGCTAATAGTGGTGAGCAAGTAATTAATAGTACTTGAAATAAAATTTATACACAAGTTGGTGTAGAGTTAGTACTAGCAGTATACAAATTAATGAGAAAAATAGTTTAAAATCCGAAGCATATTTGATGAAAGTAAGTACAAACGGTTTTATATATAGTTGTTGGTGCAAGGCATGCACAAAAATGCAGTAGCAATTGTTGATGGTTCGATTTGGTGGTTTACTTATGGTAAATTGGACCAGTAGCAGCGTTGGGGGAGTCTGGTTGTTTCGTCAAGTGGTGATTGAGAGTAGCAGATTGCAGTCTAGAATGGTATAATACAACTTGGAGAGGTTCCGAACGTGCGTTCATAGATGAAGGCAACAGTTATGGTATGATTGTAGATACATGTGTGGTGGTGCATTCCAGGTAACAGATCTTTGTATATAATTTGTGGATTTATTTGGTGTGTAATGACACTTTAGGCCTTATGGGTATATTTCTATAAATTTAATGGACTAAAGAGGTACCGAATGAACTTTCATGATTTATTATTTGACCATATTTTTATGTGGGAATTTTATGTGTTGTGTAGTATTTGTTTATGTACAAGGTAAAAAAGATTTATGGTATTTTGCTGTGCGAAAATTAGCACAAGTGTTTATAGGTTTACTATAAGTTCTTAATAAACCTGGGGTAACGTAAGGTTTATGAAAAGGCCCTGTTATTTATAAACTAAAGTTGTTTTTTTTACTTAATGGATAAAAATTAATCAGGAATTATTTAAAGGAAAGATGTATTATTTCAAAGGAGAATGTTTGTAATTCGACCAATGTGTGAAATAATGAGGATTTTTGGTGTAGAATTTTGAATAAATTGTTACTGTAGACGCGTTTGCCTTTGTAGAGTAGTATGGTAGTATATTTCAGATAGCAGCTGAGCAGCCGTGGAGAACTTCTCTGATGAAGCTGAGTCTTAGGTATTTATAGCAAAAAGATGGCAGTATTTTGGCGTCCATTAAGGAAGGACATCGTCAACTCCAGAGAAAACTGCAGAGTATTTTGGCAGCCCAAATTGTGGGGCTTAAATCATAGGTAGACTTCGCAAAATTAATGTCAACCCAATCGTGGGGCTTAGCTTTCAGAGAATTAATGACGCCCAAAGGTGTGGGGTTCGAATTGGCTGTAGTACCAGGTAACCTCAGAGAATTAATGGCGACCCGAACGTGAGAAGCTCGAATTCAAATAAATAATATTTATTTCAGGAAACTGGCGACCTGGAGATTAGGATTAATTGTGTTGTAAATATTATTAATTTTTGTGTAAGCATAGTGTTGTGAACGTATGTTCAGGAAAGAGTTGTTGAGGAGTCAAGGAGCAGAAATTGGAAGCAGCGATTGTGCTTTGTTTGATAAACCAGAACCAGAAATGGAGGCAGCAGGAGGTAGCATGGATCAGTCAAAAACGGAATCGGGAGAACAAGGAAACGAATTAATAATGAAAATGTTAGAGGAAATGTGACTAGGTAGAGAAGAATCGAACAGAAAATTTGAGCAACAAAAGTTGACTAAAGAACTCAGTGATGTTAAAAATAGTTTGATGTTAAAATTGGAGAAAGTTGATACGCGAGTACAAAGGAATGAAAGAGATATAATAGGGATCAGACAGGAAATAGGATGGCTAAAAACGGAAGCGACAGTTTTTTGTGAGGAAGAAATTAACAATAAAATGACTGAAGCAACCGATTCTTGTAGGGATCAACTAGGGAGATTGTGCGAGAAGTGAGTGGGATTAAACTGAACATAAAAGTTTTAACGGGGGATGGACCAAGATTTTTACAAATAATGTATCTCTAGACCAGGAAATAAAATTTTATGGGGATAATCGGGTGAACCCTCAAATATTCATTAATAGTGTTAACACGTTAGTTAGTAATTTTTATGATGAGCAGGCCAAATTAAACATTGTAAAGGCATAATTAAAGGGCAATGCTGAGGCATGGTACAGCTTAATAGGACAAGACATAGAATCATATATAGACTTTGAGGAAAAATTCTTAAAACATTATTGGGGTGATCATAAGCAGCAAATAACAACACAAGTAAAAATTCAGCAGCTTAAACCTCGCAGAAATATATATATATATATATATATATATATATATATATATATATTGCTGAGGGTTTTGTCTGGATTAAAGCCCCATGCTTGGGTTCCATAATTGTTCTGAGCTTCCCCTGGAAACCATCGGTTAATTCGTGCCCCACAATTTGGGCGCCATAATTTCTGCGAGCTACTCTGGACATCAAGTCCTACCACCTAGACTTGTATTACATATCACCCTATAATAATACCCTCTGAAGATGCTTTCCAATTTGAGCGCCAAAACCACCAGCTTTTTGTTCAGCTTCCTCAGGGATGTTCGCCACGGCTGCTCACTTGCTCTCTGAAAATAATACCATAGTATTCTAAAATATAAAATTTGACTGCCAGAAGTACATCACGCTTTATCGGAACATTAATTCACAATTCAAAAAAATTTTAGTCTTACATTCTTCATACACTTTGGATCTTTAACAAATATCATCAAATTTTAAATGAAGTCCTTTTAAATAACATAATTTGGAAATTTATTAATTTACATCGATCATTAAATAAAACTAACTGGTCTCATCCCTAAACTTTACCTTAAAACCCCAAGTCTATTACGAGCTCATAGTATAAACCTTTCAGTACCTGTGTGCTAACTCCTGCACTGAAAAATTACCAAAAACCCTTTTACTTTGTACAAAATGCCAACATTATAGCTTCATTTCATAATACCAAATAGTACATAAATATGTTTTCATACAATCCCTTCTCAAAGTAAAATTGTCAACAAAAAAAAGTCATTATAATACAACAAAGTCCACAAAAATCACCAAATTGTCATAATCACCAACAAATTCACAATATTCAAAAGTTTTAGATGGTTGAATTACTTGGATTAAGCACCACCAACTCCGAGTTTGTCATCCCTCTAGACTGCTTGATCAAAAATTGCTCCAGGTGACCTCTCACCATCAGGAACTGCATGCCTCCACTCAGATTTCTCAGCTATATTTGAGTATAAGAATGATTATCATTTGAATTAAATTTGGAGATACTTAACTCAAATAAATCCCTCTTTTTTCTTTTTTGTTCCTTCCTGTATAATATACATCTTGGCTTGATATGACGTGGTTTGTTACAATGATCACATACAGGTATTGCTTTTTTATTAGCGTTTCCAACAAAATCTGTAGATGTACTGGTACCAACATTTTCATTCTTACGATGAACATCCAGCATTAGCTTTGATTTAATAAATTCGCTACTTAACTTTGTTTGTGTAGCTTCTATCCCCATAATTAACGAATTGAATTCATCAGGAAGTCCAAATAACATAAATTCAGCTATTTATTCATCTTTAATCTGACAACCAATATCTGCAAGTTCTTATGTCAATGAAATAAGTCTCAATGTACTGATTTATGGTTTCTAAATCGATGTACTGAATACGCGATAGTTTACGTTTTAATGTTAAACGTCTACTAATACCTTGGTTTTCATATGCAATTTTAAGTTATTCCATGCTTCTTTGGTTGTTTTTGCATTACCTACATGAGGGTAACATAAAGACTTAATGCACAAACATATTTTTGCATACTTTCTCTTATCTCTATTGGAATCAATAAGTGGAATCAATAACAGACTTACCCTCTACACAGTCCCATAAACCGGAATCGATCAAAAGTAATTTCTTATGAAATTTCCATGAAGCGTAGTTGTATACATCATCAAGTTCATCAATATTATTTAAAGAACTTCCATTACTTATTATAATAGGTGTAGATGAAGTAGGTACGGTGTCAGTGATTTCAATCATATCAGAATTATTTTTTTTTAGCATTTCAGACTTTATTAATTTGAACACTTTGTAATGACTAAATCCTCAGCTAAAGGAAGATTTAAAAAATATACATATATTTTTTATTAACAGAACATTGTAATAGTAATAGTTGTATTTAGAATAATGTGGAGTACAGCTTTGGGCAAAATTTAAAATAAAGGTAGTTAGTGGAAAATTCCCAAGTAGAAAGTAGCATTAGTCATTGTTTAAAGATATAACAGGTATAGCAATAGTCTATCATTTCTAGAAATTTGAACACCCAGGTTCTGGTTTGTGAATGGCTGAAAGAAGTGGACTGATTATTCTTTTAAACTTCCATGTATAGATTAAAGTAACATTCTAAGTGCTTACTGGTTTCTGAATAGCTTGGGGATGAGTGGGTATATGAAAAGACAAGGCACTTGTACTTGAAACTTGGGTGGTGCAGTATCAATTTTAGTTGGTGTTGGCTGCATTCACCTGAATTATATTATAATTATTTTTAGAACTTAAAACAATTGCAGGGTCCAAATCAGTTGGTGCTTGTGAGCACATTATAACAACAGAGCCATTACTTTTTGCACTTAAGTTCAATCTGTAGTCAAGAAGTCATCAATTTAAACAAAAGTCCAGTTTAATTTGGCAGAAGAAATAAGAATAGGAAGCTCTCAATCAGCAGTTGGACCTCCTATAGATTAAATGTCCTGTTAAAGAAGAAATCAAAATAGTTAGTTCACCATTATGAAGGGAACCAGAACCCATTAATTGTAAATAGTTAAGTATAAGGGTAAGTGAATATTTTAGTTTTATAAGACAATCTTATTGGCCAAAAGATCAGGGAGTTGCTTATATTTTTCAGTTCTATGTATAGTCCGTAATTAGAAGCTCACTTCGTTATTGTAAATGTTAAAGTTGGACTCTGTATTAAATAAATGTACAATTAAGGTAAATACAATAGTTTCCGTAACTGCACCCCATAAGATGGAACTTATATTGAATTATTAGATTCAGGTGGAGTTAAAAGCTGCTGAGGGAGCAACCTAAGAAAGAGTGTACAAAGAGGGGCAATCTTGAGAGTTGTGTGAGAACCCACCCTGAATAAATCCATGCTCTCCGCTGAGTTATACTTTAATTAAAACCAATAATTGCTCACATCATGTATTATTTGTAGAGAAAAACAGTAATTATTCAATAGTGCTTTTCTTTTTGTGCTTTATCTACATTATTATTATATTAAAAAAAAGGAAAACTTATGATATTGTAATAGCCATTACTATTGATATGTTAGTAGTAATTGGAAACGGACATTACAACTTCTTCATTTTCTGTTCATATAAATGGGAACAACATATCACATATACAAATTGAAAATGACAAACTTATAATATAAAGAAAATATCCGAAAAAGACAGAGTAAGGAATTGACGGTATTCGGCAGCAACATTTGAAGGACCTATTAGGGATTGGTAACGGAGATCTCGCTTACTTACTTCACTAACCAATTTTTGTAATCTTCTTCTTGCTGAAAAGGCGAATGAAACAATTACCCCAATATTATATGGAGCTAATCTATGCGTGCTCAACAAAAAAGATGGAGGAATCGTCCCATTGCAGTAGGAAAGACATTACGCACTCGCAGCGAAGCTTGGGCTTTTAGCTGTTCGTGAAGATTTGGCCACAAAATTAAGACCACGTCAACTAGGATTTGGCACCAGGAGTGGCTGCAAAGCAATAATTCATTCAACTCGCACTTTTTTGGAACTTCACAAAGATACCAACAAAGTGTTACTAAAAATAGATTTTAAAAACGCTTTTAACTCGGTTTGCTGGAATAAACTTCTCCACAGTTTAAAGATTATGACACCAGAGCTTTTTCCATTCATCTAGCAAACTTACTCACAACCCTCTCTTCTTACTTTTGGTTCCTGGACAATTCCATCGGAAACTGCTTGCCAACAAGGAGACCTGAGAGGTCCTGGACTGTTTTACATGTCAATTCAGTCAGTCATTGAGAATATTGATTTCCGATTTGGTCATGTTCTATTTAGACGATGGCACATTAGGAGGTGATCCAAAAGATGTGCTCCATGATTTTTTAACGATCATTTCTGATTGTGAAAAGTATGGCTTAGCCGTTAATCTTGCTAAATGCGAATTATGCTTTCCTGGAAAAATTTACCAATTTATATAATTTATATCATAATACAAGCAAGTTTCATACTTTGATTTAAAAACTCTCTGCTGTTCCAACACATGTGATTTTGTACACATAATTTAATTGTTCTGGAATCTTCTAGATTCTTTGCTTTTGTATGCTTCTTATTAGTTCTGTAAGTGCGCCCTTATAGCTGTCATTCAATCTATTGTTGGTTTAATGATTTTTCAATTCTAGACACTTTGGCACCATTTTTGCAATATTGTATTTGTTTAAGCAGTTTATACAGCATTTTTATATATAATAAAAGTAAAAGAAAACTGAAATGCATGCCCAATTAAAATATAAACATTTAATAAATTGGAAATAGATCTAAAAGTATTGCTAATTATAGGTATTGTTTGGGTAATCGAAGGTAAACAACTGCTCTAGCCCTCAATCTACGAATAATTCAGTATTTCTTTTACCATAATTTAACGAACACATTGAATATTTATATTTGTATAAATATCGTTTTGTAAATAAATCTAAAAATTTTGTCGGCATATCCTATAATAAACAAATTAAAAAACAATACAATAAATATAACAAATGCTATACATAATGTTATGTCGCTAGGTCTACCTCTAGCCAGAATAACGAAGCGTTTGTACATAACAGATGATTGATGTGTGCTGTGGCATAATATCTTTCACAAGGACTTGATTAGCAAACAAAAGAGTTTTGTATTTAAGAGTTGTTTAGATGAAAATATGTATATTCGAAATGTAATTTGAATAACTACTGCAATTTAATAGACATAAATAGCCGTTAAGAAATTTCGAAATTCAGTTCTGTTGGAAGCTTTGATTACAATACGTTCTAGTTTAAAGCTTTGAAAGATGTGATATAGATGACTGTTGATATAAGTCGCCCTATTACATATAAATTAATTATAGTGCTTTGTAAATAAATTAATAATTAGTGCTTGGATAGTTAATTGTAGTGCTTCGATATTAAGTATTTAAGAATATAATATTGGATCTTTTAAGAAGTTAGTATCCGTACTGTTAGTGATTAGCGGGAAATAATTTGTCATGAATGCTTTAAAATTTCACTGTAGCTACAAGTAGTTGGAAAAGTTTGTGTAATCAGTTGATAATAAAGAAGTTTGTGCAAATAGACTTTTTGTTACATGTGTCAAGTAGTAGGATTGTGGTAAATTAAAGATATTTGAAAAATGGATAGTGAAATTGTTTCTTTCACAAATGACGTTAAATCAGGCATACAAGAACAGGCAAAGAAACAGAACCAAAACGACAAGCTTGGCACGGATAGCAAAGAAAACTATAAAATTAATTAAATAAGCATAGAACAACCAGACTACAATGAAATTAGAAAAAAGTAACACAAGTTTTCCAGAAAAATTACAAGAGATTGCGCCGTAAGACCTATCAATCATCTTTTGTGTACAAACGCATCGTTTACATTCTAATGTAATTATTCTAGTCAGAGGTAGACCTAATGGCACTACAATATAAGAGAAAATGTTTCTATTCATATGATTAAGGCCGGGCATAAAATAATGCTAATTGCAAATAAGTCTAAAACAGGTAGAAGCATTCGCTAAGTTAAAAAAATTAATAAAGTCTAACCCATTCGTATATTTATTTAACAGTATAATTGTCACCGTAGTCTAATGTTTCTAATGCTGCGCCCATTTTCGGTATTCATCTATGAAGAATTCCCATGTCTTACTTCCAATACAATTGTTGATGCGGTCTTCAACTCGTCGTTTCTGCCAAATTTCGAATACTTGTTTTTCCTTAACATTAGAAAAAGATTAGATACAAGGTGCTAGCTCTAGAGATAAACAATATTAATCTTGAGATTAGCAAGTGCTTTCTATTACATTAAGTATACACGTAAGGTTGAATACAATTGTAGTGCAATAATGCTCAGTGTCTGCTCTTCCAAATACGTCGAATACCATTCTGCAAGTCATAACGTTGCAATCTATCATGCAGAGTTCATGGGTGATTCTGCAAACCCAGTTATAAAAACAAATAACTGAAGAGAACTTTATCGGTTAATCAAATTATTTAAAAATTCTTTGGTTTTTGTGAAACTTAATGATATTCTAGTTTTTTCAGGATTGCAATGACGAAGATAACTTATATCACCAGTAACAACATAGCTTCTATTCTTCTGTATTTGTGATCTTCGGTAAGCAAAGGTAGTAACAAAATTTTTAGTAATCCAACAGTTAAATATCTCTCATTTGTTGAATGATGCGATGCCCATTTTAAATCAAATTTATCAACATACGAAGTGTTCGTCATCAGTGGCAGAAAGCGATCTACCACTGTAATGGTTGTCAAAAGTATCTAAAGTACCAACTTCAGAACCACAACTTCTGGTGAACCATTTGCTCACCACACATCCTACATAGACAAAGAGGTGTGTGGGATGTCCATGATAGCAAATACCGATGGTACACAAAACTTCAGTGAAAGAGGGGTATGCAGGTGTAATTGCTACCGTGCTTTGTGTAATGTTTTATTCATAAGTTAACTCTTTAAAGGGGGAGTGAGAGCGGTCTAAAAATTTAAACCACGTATATGAAGTTTTTTGTTACGAGGCAGTCACAATATTAACGATGTCATACACTTAGTGCAATTTAGTGTATAGTAGATGAACTACGAAATAATTTTTTTAACACCATAGTTGAACATAAAACAACTAAAACAACTAAAAAACAGGAAGCGTTTACAAGTTTAAGTTGTTTACTATTAAATACTGATGGAAAGCTAAGCCGTTTTTAAATTTTTGTTTTACATTTCTATGTTAATATAGTTAATTTATGGTTTCAATAAGTCATCAATAAATCATATAGTAGTGTTTTTAAGATACTTCTATATTTGAACAACCGGTCGTTTGTGACTTTAATATAAAATTTATTAATTAAAATTATTCATCATCAGGTCTTCAATCCTGGAACTGGTGAGACGCGTATCCTCATTGTTTCATATTCTGAGCTACCCTACTCATTTCCCTGAAATTTACACAGTCTGCATCTTTCACTATCTGCGTGCATTAGTCTGATCTAGGCCTACTTCTACCTCTTTTTTTATCTGTATGTAATATATCCCGCACCATTCCCCAAAAATTCTTTAGACCATATCCTGCCCTTCTATTTCTTATATATTTTTTATTTTCCACATATGCTTTCAACAATTTTCTCCTTGTTTCTGTTTGTTGTCTTCGAACATAGCCGCTGCTCTTTCTTGTTAGATGCAGTTCAGTTCCCCTTCTATTGTTTTACAAATATATACCTTATTTCCTCGATATTCAGTGGTATATGAAGGGAGTTAAGCAACCTACGGCTACCAAGATCCCCCAATACTCAAACATTTGCCGAATTAACAGTTTTCCAATATATCCTATCGAACTTATTTCTATTCTGAGCTAGCCTACACAGTTCCCTGAAATTTCCACAGCCTAGATAAGGTTCGGTTCCCCTTCTGTTGATATTTGTCGAAATCAATAGTTTTCCAGTAAATGCTTTCGCACAACTAACATTAGTTGAGAATATTGCAAAAACAATACCTGTAGTTGCTTATAATAATATTCAGGTTTAAGTACAATTATTTTTTTCGTCAATAGGTTTTCCCTCTTGGAACTGGTTGAACGTGTACCTACATTGATTTCTATTCCAAGCTATTCTACACATTTCACTGAAATTCCCACAGCCTATATCTTTCACTATCTGTGTACAATAGTCCAACCTAGGTCTACCTCTACCTCTCTTTTTTCCTATCTCTGCTACTAATATATTCTGCACTATTCCCTCATGGCTTAGTATGTGGCCTATCCTATCTCTCCTATTTTTTACTGTTTTCACACATTTTTCTTTTTTCCTCTACCATTCCATTTCTAGCACCTCTTTGTTCTGTGTGTCCATGATATCTTCATCATACGTCTGTAGCACCACATTTTAAAGGCTTCTATCTTTTTCCTATCCGTTTCTCCTACTGTCCAAGTTTCACAGCCGAACAGCGCTGTGCTCCACACATATGTTTTAAGCAATATCTTCCTATGTTTGTTGTCTTTGAACAGTAGTTGATTTTTCTTGTTAAATTAGCATGACCTTGTGCTAATCTTTATTGTATATCTTTTGCGCTCTTCACATTTCGCGTTATTTGGCTTCCTAGGTAGCAGAAATCCTTAACCTATTGTAAGTTCTCGTTACTATTTGCATTCTTGTGTTTGATTTATTTTCCCCTCCTTTGCATACTAATACTTTAGTTTTATTTTTGTTAATTTCCATACTGTATCTCTCTGTTAGTTGTTTCCATTTCATTAAGAGCAGCTTCTATCTCTTCCTTGGTAGATGCTAATACAGCTATATCATCTGCAAATCTAAGAATATCAATATTTTGTCCCTGCATAATAATTCCTATCTTCCTGCATTTGACAGTGTTCATTGCCTCTTCGATGTACAAGTTAAAAATCAATGGGGATAGGGCACATCACTGTCCCATACCTTTCCTAATATTTACTTCTCTGCGTTCCTGCTCCAATTCTATTACCGCTGTTTACTCTTTGTACAAGCTGTGTATTATCCATCTATCGCTAAAACTCATTCCAATCTTTATGAGTATTTCAAACATTTTTTTCCATTTTACATTGTCGAATGCTTTTTCCAGATCTACAAACCCTATATATACACTTTCACCTTTTTCTATTGTTTCTCCATTATCACCCTCAGAGCTAAAATAGCGCCCTGTGTTCCCCTAAACTCAAATTGATTTTCTCCTAGTATTTCTTCAGCTCGTTTTTCCATTCGTCTTTGTACAATTCTAGTTAATATTTTTGACACGTGTGCTGTCAAACTTATTGTTCTAAAATTTTCACATCTATCCGAGCCTCTCTTTTTTGATATAGTGACTATGATATTACGTTTGAAATCTTTAGGTATCTCGCCTGTCTCATGCATATAGCTTACAAGTTGGAAGAGACGTTCTGTTGCTGCTTGTCTAGTGGTTTTCAGAGTTTCTACTAGCACATTATCTTTACCCGGCGCCTTACCATTTTTCAGACTTAATGCTAATTCAAACTCATCTCTAAGTATAGGATATTCCAAGTCATTCTTTTCAATGTCTGATTCCTGTTCTAATGCTGTTGGTTACTCTCCTGCATATAAATTTGCTATATATTCCTGCCATCTAACCACTTTCTCTAAATTTTCTTTAATGACGTTTCCTCTCGCGTCCCTTATATTTTTGCAATATGGTCTTATATCCCTAAAATTCATTTTAATTAATTTGTATGCTTTGTATGTCCATTGTTCTTTAACTTTCCTGCATTTGCAAATATTTTCCCATTTTATGGCTTTGTATCTCTGTTTTCCTGTTCCGTCTATTCTATTTTTGTAATTTCGTCTTTCTTCTACTAAATTCAGGATATCCCTTGTTATCCATGGTTTCATTTTTTTTGTGTGTACCCCAGAATATCTCTGGCTGCCGTGTCTAAGCTGGATTTAATGTTATTCCATTCTGCTTCTTTAGTATTAGAAATTTTCCCGATATCTTTCAGCAATTCATTTGACTTTTTTTTCAAATCTTTCGTGGATATCTTTATCTTTTTGTTTCTCAGTCAAAGTGGTTTTTCCCTTCCATTTTTCAAATTTGAGAGCGGTCCTCATAATTATGATTTTGTGGTCAGTGTCTATATCTACTTCTGGGTAGCTTCTACAGTCTTTTACTTGATTCTTAAACCGTTGTCTAACAAGAATGTGATCTATTTAGTATCTTCCTATATCTCCTGGCATCTTCCACGTGAATCGTCTTCTAGCATAATGTTGAAATAATGTGTTTGTGACGGTTTAATTGTTTTTGTCGCAAAATTCTGTCAACCTATTGCTCCTGTCGTTTCTCGTGCCTAAATCAAATAAACTTACTACCGTTCCTTCCCTACCCTCAGCTACCACTGCCTTACGATCCCCCCGTAATTATTAAATTTTCATTTCCTTTTACGTATCTTAGAATATCTTCGATTTTCAAAGTAGTCCTCTATCGGAGATCCGAATGGGGGACTATTTTACCTACAGAATCTTTTACCCCAGAGAATGCCGCTATCTTAAATACAATTTTAGTACGCTGTGTACTTGGGCGGTAATGCGGTGGTTTCTCCTTGTCTTCCACATCGCAGTAGTGTGTCTTAGAAAATGTCATACCAACCCCTATAGTCTCTGCCAATTTAAGTACCGAAAGAGTCGCTGCCCTCTTTTGGGGAGCTGTCTTAATCTGGCGCCTCATTAAGAACCCTACTACTTTGGCTGAACCTGTAGTTTAGCTTTTTAGGTAACTGGAACCTGGAAGCCATTCCACCCATTCTAGTAATGTAGAACTTCTTCAAGATAGATAGATTTTAAAATTTTTAATAGTCCTTGGACCCATATGGAAAACAATATGTGATTTCTTATTTTCTAGTTTGGTTAAATTATAAAAGGCTAAGTTCAACATTTTGTACCCACAATCATATAGAAAACAATTCAGTTGTTTTGAAACCTGGTCTGTAAAGTCGTAAATAGCAATATAATCTTTCAAAAGTAAACACCTTATTGATCACAACATACCACAAGGTTTTCACTTGTTTTATACAAAAGATGTGTGGTCATTAAACATTTGTTGATAAGATTTCCCCCGGTTGAACTATCACAATCCGCTGAATTCCACATCATTTCAAATTCTGTAGGGCTAACAATATCCTATACGGCCAACAATAAACCTGTAGAGTCAAAAAATTCTACAAGACCAACAAAATTTTTGAATCTACAAATTCCATAAGGGTAAGAAATGCCATTGAACCAACAAATGCTTCCTAATCAACATGTACCCTCGATGCTACTAACATAGCAACTGTACAAGCATCTTTGAGCCGACCATCATCCTCGAGCTCATCCCACGTACTACGACATCAGTCAGGAGCCATTGCCTTTGTCACTGCAAGCAACCAGTTGGAATCTGAGCCCAATCAATCTAATTGTAGCATCCAGAGGTTAAGGGTGAGTTACTTTTGTTGCATCCTGTAAAAAATTTGTATCACAACCCCTTTCTCACAAACAGCTACATTTAGAGCGACGAAAAACTCCATCGTACCAGACTGAAAGGCCTGGCACGCAACTGAATCGATATTTTCTTAAAAGTAATATTTGAAACTCTCGCTAATAACTATTTTAAGATTACTTGAATTACAGTTATCATTAAATTTGTATGTGATTATCTGATCTGATGTTCATTTAAATACTAAGTAATGCAATTTTTTTCAACTAATAATTTTTTATATGACTAAAATGTGTGGAATAAATAATTTATTTTTATATTGTTATTGGATACAAGTTATTTATTATAGAATAGAAACATTCTGATTTTAATACCTTCCATTTTCTACAAGGGTGAATTAAAAATTTTTAAATTATCTACTCCATAAGGGGTTCTGTATCTACCCTAAAATGATATTTTTTAATACTTGCTAGATACATTGGCGTCCAACTTCACTTTATTTTGTTTTAGTTTAACAAAGAATATTTCGACTCTGTGTAATTCTCATACTCTCCTTTAGGGTGATAGCCAAGTTAGCCGTTGGCACAAGTTCTTTTATCGTTCCATCTTGTACGTGTAAAAATTTTAAGTCCCTCCGAAGTTCCGAATTACCGTGTCACACATGTAATATTATTTTAAAGGTGTTCGTTAAAAATTTAAACTGTCACAATTGTTTCAACAATAAAAGTTTAAATTCTTTTGAAAATTGTTATAGTTGCACTCGCATTGTGATGCTCGAATTATTATTCTATTTCCTTCCTTAGGGCAAAATCTCAAAACGCATCCTCTATATAAAAAAACTGTTACAAAATTTGTTGATGGGAATCGAATCACTTTCTAGTTATATAGATTATTGGTCAAGTGCTTCTGATCATCATGATACTTATATAAGTAAACTGATGATTATAAAATATTTCAGTTGGTTTCTCACCAACCTACACATGAATGACAATTTTTTAATTCTGAAAAAAAAAACAAAGATTAAGTTCAAGAACAGAAGTTCTATATAACAAAATATGCCTGAAACCTACCAAACTCGAGGATTTTTTGGTTAAACAAACCTTACAAGCGAGGGAATAAACAGTCAGGTAAAATATCCATAAAAGGGCTATAAAGTATGTATGTTGGCGGATATAAAATTTGAAATATATATATATATATATATATATATATATATATATATATATATATATATATATATATATATATATATATATATATATATATATTGTTGTGGATTCAAAAGGGTAAATTAGTGGTAAACTATAAAATTTTAATAATAACCCTGTATATAGAAAAGAGAAAATTATTTACGCGCAAAAATTAATTTAATTCATTTAGTGAAAACGGACGAATATTAGAGTAATTTTATATTTAATAATTGAAATATTAGGATCACATGAAGGAAAAAAGCTTCAAAGCAAATAGAAGTTCCAGGATATGCATAATTAACCGTAATTTAGTTTAAGCAAACACATATACGCATAAGGGAGCGTGCTTGGGTAAGAAAATCAATATTTCCAAGGCAAAATGTATTCGTTGTGAAAGTCAACGTCAGTAGAAGTCTAGGAATTGTTATGTTCAAAACGGTCGATAATTAACAGAAACACCTGGTTACGTTCAAAGAACTCGAGTGTATATTACGATAAGATTTCATAGAAATTATTTCCAACCGTCAGTTTGGATAAACAGCAAGGGTAACAAACATCTTAAGGAGCGAGGAAAATGGACGATTGGTAATATACAACAGATAGAGACAAATATAAAAGCGTTGGGATTGAAAAGCACGTACTATATACACGTG
Organism: Platerodrilus igneus; assembly: GCA_036346225.1. Taxonomy (NCBI): domain Eukaryota; kingdom Metazoa; phylum Arthropoda; class Insecta; order Coleoptera; family Lycidae; genus Platerodrilus; species Platerodrilus igneus. The sequence continues at coordinate 1,259,654 of JARFIW010001381.1, forward strand.
GAGTTGAGATAGGATGTCAACAATATCGATTTTCTGTAACTCAAGTGGGGTTTTGAACGAGACAACAAACATGCGTAGAAATGAGATGCATAGCGTTTAGGAGGAGTTTTGTGACAACAGAAAACTCTGTCATTGGTCGAAAGTCAACAGTGTTAGAAACGAATGTACACGCGAAGGTCGTAAGCGAAATCGAAGTAGACAACAAGCAAGGTGGGAAAAAGTTTTCAGAATCAACCGACGGTAATGCTAAAAATTTGTAGACTTAAATTTGAAAATAAGCTTTTCGCTGCGAGATAATATAAATACCAGAGCTTTAATATTCAAGTCCTCTTCTCTTTTCCATCACTTCAATAAAGTACTGAGTACCGATTCAGAATAAGATAAAAAAGCTTTTTGTGAGTATTTTATGTTTGTGTAATAATGTTACTGTAAATATAGTGGTTGCAAGTAAAACAGTAGTAGCGCATCTCAATTATTGAGTTGAAATACGAGTAGTGTATTAAATTAATAAAGGTCTGGCTACTGTCATACAAAACACAAAAATCAATAAATGGAAGCATGATATATGGAATGGTACTGTGAGACGAGGCGCATAGATCGCAGAGGTAGCAGATGGTAGAGGCCTGTGGATCCGCTGAGTAGCACGGTGAATGGAAACGAAGCTGAGGTGTTCTGGCAATCATCTTCGACGGGAAGGAAGCCCTAAGAATTCACCAGGTAATTTATTAGATATTTCTGCTTGATAAACTTTTGTGAAATTTGTGCTGTGTGGTTGACTTTTTTGTGGCATATTTTTGGTTGTAGAAACTTATTTGTAAAAGATACATGTACTGGACAATTTATTGAGGTTAAATATTAAAAAGGGGTTTTTCAAAAGATCCAAAATTTTAGTCAGGATAAAAATTGAATTGTACAGGGTAAACGGGTCTGTAATTTTTGGTTAATTTAAGCAAGGTTTAAAAGGCATATTCAAACTAAACTGGGTTATTATGAGCTCACCATACTCCAGTGTGAAATCAATTTAGGGTAACATGTGGGGCCCATCTACTCATATCTCATTGAAGTTGTTTAAAATTTATTAGAAAAATCAGACTTTAAAACATATCATAATTGGAGTTTTATAATTATTGTATCTAACTGTTTTTAACTCGTGCAAATATAATTTATCTGTTAATAAGTGTAAATGAAAGGTTGTATGGTTGTGGTATTATTTGGTAGTTTTATTGAATGGTGTGCGAGTGTGAAAGAGGTATGGTTGTAAATTTAGGTATTCGAGAAGAGGCACTGCTGAGCTAGCCAGGGAAGCTGAAGGAATTGGAAGGAGAATTAAAAGGGTAAGGAATTTTTTTTGAAATTGTTTTTCGAAAAATTTTATGTTGACCCAGTTGAAGGCACGATGTTAAAGCTTGTCCCAGCTTCGTTCCCGAATTTTTGTAAGTTCCACGGCAATATATATATATATATATATATATATACTTGCTGTACTTCCCATAATGTGTTCGTGTTAAATATTACATCTTTGCTACTCCTGTCCTGATGAGCCCCAATTAAAGTGAAACGTGTCGACAGGATGCCCTTGTGGCTAATATTGAGTCACTTGCCATTAAATTTCACTCTTTGATATTATTTTAAGAAAAACATTAAATTTTCTTATTCTTTATATATAAATATATATATATATATATATATATATATATATAATATATATTACTCATATTTAGACCAGGGTAGAAAATTAAATAATCACATCAAATAATTTTAATCACCGTGTATAATGAATATTATTAGATAATACGCGTTATTAAAACCGAGAAGCATAAAAATTTATTAGTTTCAGTAAAAATAAGAGATTTAAACCATGTACAAGACGCTTTATATCAAAAGAAACAGTATTAAAAAGCTCTGCGTGTAATGTAATTATTCCTAAACAAATGGAAATTACGTGCAAAATTTATCTTAATTAACTCTATTTCAAGTAACCGGTATTGAACAAAACGTACAGATAATATCTATAGAAACTTGTAAAAACCCACTAAAATGCAAATCCTAGAAGTGTTAGTTAGAAGTAGGATGTTTGAACACACCTGCGTATTTTAAAAGGCAATTTCAGTTTAATTTGTTTAGATAAACATGTCGATTCTAAGGATATTGGAAACGGTCAGATGCTGCTTTAGCACGAAATACAAAACAGGGTTTATTTAAAAAGCTCATTCGGCGAAAATTTTGCAGATAATTAATGTTTACAAAGAATCTTGGAGAAACCGGGGCTTAATATTCACGAGAAGGTGCGATACGGGGTTATTAAACCCAGATAGTCCACATGGACTAAAATATAATCGATAATAAAGAATATCAATTTGCACCAATACGAACAGGTTAGAAAAGGAAAGAGAAAATGCGTCAAGCAAAGACACATATAGTAAAAGGCGTGATTTAAGCAACGTCACGAGGGTCACAATTGGTTGAAAATAGGATGCAAATATCAGAGGTAGAAACAACAATTTCTGTACAAAATTAATTAGTTTTTCTCGGACATGTTTGCGTGCCGTGTGAGAATTTCTGAGATTTAAATGGGGCGAGTGAAAATTCGTAAAACCGACGCGCGAGCGACGGACTGGGAACATAGAATGAGAAATTCTTAAGAATTGTCTGTTTTGAGGACAAAAGCGACGTGCCGGCTATTCGCTATACATACCGGTGGTAATATGAATTTCGGCCTCTTAGACTTTTGACTATTCGATGCGTTAAAAGCTCTTACATCCGCGACTTGATTGAAGATGTTAAACAGTGCATTTTAGTTTGATAAAATAATTTAAAGTTTGCTCGTATATTTTAGTGATTCAAAATAGTTTGTTATTTACGTGCTAACATGAATGTACTTCAGTGCACTTAGATACAAGGTAATAAAATTTAGTATCACTGTACCAATTAGCAAAATTTACAACGACAAATGTATACACAATAGTAGGCAGTTTTGGCGTATATTGGTGAAAGAAGTATGAAGTTCTTTGTTATTTTTCGGGGGTATTAATACTTAAATGGTGCATAAACGTGTCTGGATCCACGAAACAAGGGTCAGATATACACAGAGGAGTTCCGGAAAAGCCCTGAAACAACTTTAAATAAATGGTGATGGAGCAAATTTTTAAAACGTTGAGAATCAGAAGCCGTAAATATAACCCAGTTGGAATGGTGTGATTAACAAAAGGGACGATGTACATTAAAGCTACGAGTGCAAGTAACCTTCAGGTAAATTATACTATTTTGTTTGAACTTTGAGATGTTGGTGTGTGTTGAATAACTTTCTAATTTGTTTATTTAAAATGGACAGTAGTGAAATTGTACTAACAATAATATTTTAATTTTAAGGTGAAATTTGCTTGTTTAAGTAGAAAGGGGTATTTAGTATTGATGTCCTGGATTATGATAAAAATATGGGTATGTCTTTGAGCTCAATTAGACGAACCTGGTTAATTAACGTAAAGGGGTGGTAGATGCTCCCTTTGTACTCTGCATATATTGTTATAGTAATTAGTAGGCATCCTACAAGGACTTTAATTCTGGATGCACATTAAAATGATAATAAATTTAATTTTGAAATTTTCCGATATTAAAATTTATGTTGAATATTAATTTTGAAATTTAAATGTATTGTGAATATTGATGTAGAGTTGACGTTGATGTTTGTGGTAGGAATGTGTTTGTTTTTTTTTATGAATGAGGATGAAAGTTATCTAGGGGAGCAGCCGAGGCGATTAACAGAAGAAAATCAACAGACCAGGTAATTCAAGAGGTTTCACAGCAATATATATATATATATATATATATATATATATATATATTTATATGATGATATTCTTGACCTTTCATTATGATAATATAAGAAATTAACTTTTTTCTTGGGTATTAAGGTCTAATTACTACGTAAATATTCAATAGATGATTTATTTTATATTACCTCCAAACGTTTCGGCTGAACATATTAGCCTTTTTCAATAGATATCCAATCAATCCAATCAATATCCATTGAAAAAGGCTAATATGTTCAGCCGAAACGTTTGGAGGTAATAAAAAATAAATCATCCTATTGAATATTTACGTAGTTAATTAGACCTTAATACCCAAGAAAAAGTTAATTTATATATATATATATATATATATATATATATATATATATATATATATGAAACCTGGGAAGTCAAAAAAATGTTAGGTACAAAAAATCATGTGCTCGGATTTGATAATTATTTTTCTAGCGTGAAGCCAATGGAGAAATTAAAAACAGAAAAGTTGTTTTCTTGTGGAACAATTAACTCAAATAGAAATCTTCCTAACCTTAAACCGGTCAAATAGATTAAACAAGTGGTTCTGCAGCAATTTCGGATCCCCTGTAATAAAATGGAAGGACAAAAGGTCCGTACGTATTTTGTCGAATTTTCAAGACCCCAAAGAAACCATAGAATTAAAGAGGAAAGGTAGGGGCGACACAACAACCAAAATACCCTGTCTGATGGCACTTTTTGTTATAACTAAAATATGAATTTTACAGATAAATTTGACTAACATTTGTCTATTTATAAAATACATAGGAAAAGCCATAAATAGTACCACAGAATTTTTATTTATTTCTTGGATGCATCTCCAGGTACTTGCTTCACCCTTCACAGCATTCTTAATATGCAAAATGAGCTCTTTGTTGGCTTGAATGAATTAGGTGCCACTGTCACTGATGACCTGGGAATAAAGACAACATGAAATGAAATGACGCAAAACAGCTAGAAACGACTCCGCAGATAAATCAGAAGCTACTTTAATGTGAAGAGTCTTGGTTGCAAGGCAAACAAAAAGACACAGCCTTTTGAGTCCTATACCCGTGCCGAGGGGATAAGAGAATCGAAAAAAGCCTAGCATAGTAACTGCAATAACACTAAATGGCCTGACTTCTGTAACTCGTGTAGATGATGCACCCATTGTGGGAACAAAAGTGGTTGGACATAATCGAAAACAATGGTTGCATTTTGATAAGTAGTACCTAGTCGAAGGTTTTGCGGACAAAATCCAAAATTTTAGTTCAACTGAATACATTGTAGTAACTCCAGCATGTAAATGATTCTGATGAGTGTGAAGAATCGCTAGTCTGATAAACGATGTGTGCTGAGGAATGTTTCATCTCAAATGGCAGGGATGAATACGACAAATGACCACCGACACGAGGATCTTATCCTTATCTAAAAAAGAAGAAAGTTTTTGAAATGGCTTAGAACATGAAGAATCCCTTTTTGATGCATTCGATTTCAGCATTAAATGCAGAAAATTGGGTGTCCTTGATAACGTATAACAGAACTTTATATAATTCATGATCCACAAAGACACCGAAAAATGGGTATCTTACGATGATTATTAATAAAACGAAAACATAACACCAAAATGCATTGAATTTTGCAAAATGAGGAAAATCGACTGAGAAGTGAGTCGATACGACAACACTTCCGAAATGTTAAAATTCTTTCTTATGCTGTGATATCAGTTGACAAGGAAACAAGATGATGTGAAAGGCCATAAATTGGGAGACAATTGAAGCCACGAAGCGCCCACCATTAGGAAAATGCGATAAGCTCTTGAGGTAGTAATCCTCTAAACGATGGATTGTCAGCAGAATGGATATGATTATTAATAAAACGAAAACATAACACCAAAATGCATTGAATTTTGCAAAATGAGGAAAATCGACTGAGAAGTAAGTCGATACGACAACACTTCCGAAATGTTAAAATTCTTTCTTATGCTGTGATATCAGTTGACAAGGAAACAAGATGATGTGAAAGGCCATAAATTGGGAGACAATTGAAGCCACGAAGCGCCCACCATTAGGAAAATGCAATAAGCTCTTGAGGTAGTAATCCTCTAAACGATGGATTGTCAGCAGAATGGATATGATGCCAACAAACCGGAGAAATCCTTTTCTGAATGTGTCACCCTAATGACTGCAGTCTTCTACTTGTACGGCAAATAATAAATCCATGATAAGGTGACTGTGGAATCACTCCGTATGAAGATATCAATATGTAAATAATGCTGAAGGGGTTTGTATAATATAATCTACTAAGTCTGAGAGTAGTATGAAGGTACATAACTCTAATCGAAGAATAGAAATTCGCTGGTGGTACAACCTTGGCTTGGCCGTAATAAAAGATACAGACATCCCTTTCGTGGTCTATAAATCTAAAATAAGCAACCGCGGAATAGCCTAGAGCTCAGAGACATCGCAAAATGCATCAAGTTCAGAAAGAAAAATAAAGGTCTTATGCATCTAGGTATGCTAATTTCAGATAACAGAGAGAATCTTTATGTTTTTCCATTGCATACAAACGTTTTCTGGAGGTGTACTGTCCCAATCTGAGTCTAATGCCCAAAGATATTGAATACGATGTTTGGTAAAAAATGTAAATAGGGTCAAAAACTCAAGAGGTCATACATACGAACCACCTCTGAAAGTATTGTTCGCTTTGTACAAAAAAGTCCACTGTTGTGATTTCGAAAAAACATGTACAATAGAATGACATTAAAGACCTAGAATTTTGACAATTGATCGTAATCAAAGCTAGGAGGATTTTACTGACTACGTTCTGTTGGAATGTCTTCCAAAATTATACTGTTATTAACTGCCAAATTGCGTAATTGTAACAATCTAATAAGCTGATTGTGTAATTCCAAGACTTGAAAGATCTTGACCATCACAAACTAGGCCATCAACATATAAATCTGATTGAAGTGCTTACAAAGCAAATGGAAATTTATCCTTACCTTTTTTGAATAATTGAAGAACGCGAATAACAATGAAAGAGCTGCAAGAAATATTATATGTCACTGTATTAAGGCGATACATATCTATTGGTTCGTCAGGAGTAAATCTCCAACAAATTAATTGTGATGCAGTTCTCTAACTAGAAACACTAATGTGTTTTGTATCATTTCTTTTGAAGACGTTTCACCAAACAGTGTCTACAGGTAGACATCAACCTTCAAGAGTTTAACAATTGCGACAAAACTAAGTCAAATGATGCACGAACGTGCTGATTTTACAATATTTCAATAGTGCGGCCAGTGGCAATTGTAAAAAAGAAACGCATTTATAAATTTAATGTATTGTGGCCCTGCAATGGGCACATTTTTGTTTTAAATCCTCATTGCCAGTAGAAGCACTTGAGAATGCTCCTTAACATTTGATTTATATGAAGGTTTGGCTACAGTACCACTAGTGTTGGAAGCATTAGTTAGCAAATTATTTTCTAAATCATGACACCTGCCTGTTAAGAATTGTCTCAAATCTTCAAAAGTTGAAAATTCTACACCTGCGAATTTTATTTCAAAAACTTTGAGAGTAGAATTGTCTTTTTTTGTATCAACCAATTAAAAAGTGTGAATTCCCAAAGATCTACATCCTTATGCTGTGAAAGTGCAGTTAAGTTTCACTGAAAGTGTTTAATAAATTTCGCAATTACTGAACTGAATCACTATTACAATTGTGTGTGTTTGATTGCCATACATGGTAATTAAAACATGTTCGTTCTGGTATTTACTTACGAGCGTATTATACGCTGTCAAATAATTATCTGATGTCAAAGGCAAATGCTTGACAATAGGTAAAGGCTCCTTTGATAAAGAAGAGATCAAATACTAGAACTTGGCCAGTGCCGATATACTGTCATATTATGTATGAATGATTTGAATAAAGCTATACAAGTCGGCCACTCGTTAAGCACACCGAAACGAACAAGTTCAATTTTTCGCAGCATTTCATACGTCACTGATTCTGCATAATTAAAACGTGAAACTGTCACCATCATTTGAATTTGGGCTAGACCTTGCAAGTTTTGTTTTAGCGAACCACCATTAATGCTAATAGGAACTGCTTTTAATTAACAGAATAATAAATCAATTTCAAATATATAATTACAATAGTCAGTCCAATTCTCAGATGACATCAATTAACGTGTAGCAGTTAACTGACAAAATTGTCATATAATTCTATTGCTATTTCAAAAGCGGTCTTGAACTTAAGATAGTTCTGCAATTCATCAATACTATTTGATAATGTTCAAAAGCCTTTAATTCTGCAATAGTTAGTTTGGGGACAACTACGACGTTTTCTAGCGTGTCATTTTTTATGTAAAAACAGCAATATTACAAAAATGGAAATAATACATGTATAACGCATAAAAATATAATAATTATGCAAAAACTCACAATAAAAATAACCAAATAATGCATACATTACTGCAGTTGAATATATAAATTTAAACTTATTATTATAAGATACTCACTCATAAAATTTGACTTGCTCTTAAGAATGCAGGGTTCTTGAAGCAATAACGCGAAAAGCTTGTAAATCGACAAAAGATGTATGATAAACTAGTTTCTCAAACAGTAAAAATGAGGAATAAGTTTAGGGTTACAATGATAACCATATATAAAAAATGTGAATGCAGGATTTATATGTACTCATTGTAATCTCGTTAAACTCATTGTATTATAATTAATTAATTAATCAACTCTAATAAACTTAGAGCTAATTCTGATCGAAGGACAACAAATATGTCTCTGGTTAAAATGAGTTTATCGAGTGGAGAAAAAATTGATGTTTAATAATAATAGACCACCAATATGACTTGGGATGCAAGTAACGCCTAATGTTGTGTTAGCACTTATACTTGCCAGTTCTATGATGAATACAACTGTTGCAAAACGACAACTTGTTAGTACACGAAAATGTCTTTACTCTGCCACAACTGAACTGAAAGTCTCTGTGTCTTAAATATGATACATCATGCACTCATTGTGTGATTTTCTTTTGTACACGGAATAGACAGGTAAAAGGGTTAAAGGAACGAAACAACCTTTATTCCTATAGGGAATTGGGTTATTATATAAAATTTTTATAGGCATAAGACAGCATTTTATATTGAATGATAAGACTGCATCACGCGTGTGGACTGAGAACTCAACAACAATAATCCTTCACGAAACCAAAACAGTATTATAATAATATTACAAAAAAGAGAGAAGAACATATGGATCATACAAAGTAAAATATAATTTCACATTAACTACTAAATTACACTTATTATAAAAATGAAACACGCACACATTTCTTACGTATCAGTAAAAATATGTGTAATTGATACAAAAATTTGGAATCAGTAACCTAACCTAAATCTAATCATCAAGACACACCTTTTCTGTTTTGCCACTGAAAGTAGATGGGTTAAGTAAAAACATGTTAAATATGGGTGCCTCATGGTGAGACACAGCTTTGATAGTTTCCTGAGCAATCACCCCGCCAAGTATGGCACAAACGCATGGATTGTACCCAAATACGAATGAAAAATCCTTTTCATCCAATATCTTCTCCTGAATCTTATATAAATCCAAAACAATTTTTCGACATCCTTTCAGTCTTTCTAGATCCTCTGCCCTAACAGTAAGAACTGGATCTCGCCCGTACTGATCACGAAATTGAAATAATACTAAAAATGTAAACATTATTGATTCTGAATGGATACATATCAAATACCTCTTAATAAGTAATAAAGTGGATTACGTTTCTTCACTTCACCACCTTTTTCTAAAACTTGATTCTGCACATTTACTAATACCTCTTCAAATGAAGGGTATTTATTAGTGACCTTAAGTCTAATAACGGTTTTCTCATGATGATGTAGCAGTGTACCATCTGCAAGAGGTCTTTTTGTCTGTTCAAATCTGACTTGATCTCTGGAAAAATAATAAAAATTTAATAAATATAATTTTTCATTTAAATCGATATTTTGTAATTTATTTCAATAGTGAAAGCATCCACTATTGATGTTTAATTTTGACCCTTCTATCTTAAATTTTAAAAACTATTTATCTAGGAATTTTGTTTAAATATTATTTCTTCATTATCATAGAAATTTCAATATTTGTTTAATAGTTTATTGTATTTGAATGAGCTATATTCAAATAATCGTTAAGCATTGTTATGTTTCATACAAAAGAAACAGTTTTCAAAGAAAATAAACTACACAGTAAGATACTGTCAATTTATGGTCCTTCAGTCTACTCTTAGCTTCCTAGAATGACACTACCACTTTGGATATATTTTTGCACTTAAAGAAATGAAGCGGAATCAAGGCTAGAACAAATGCTTAATATTTAGATAAATTAGCAGGTGTGGGAAGTTATGCAGACAAAAACAGGACACTGTATAGAAGGCTACTTACAAAAGAATGAAGAGTACTCATGGTTAGTTTAACATCAAACTAGTAAATACAGTAATAATACAAATATACATGTCCACCTCTAGCTACAGAAAGGAAGAGATAGATACGATCTACAAAGATATTGAAAACATATAAAATTCGTAGACATGAAAATTTAATAATTATGGGAGATTTTAATACAGTGATAGGTGAGGATAGGGAAGGAGCAGTAGTAGATTTATTTGGTTTAGGTACGAGAAATGACAAGGGAAATATGTAGGTAGAATTTTGCGGCAAAATCAATTTAACCATCACAAACACATTATTTTAATATCATGCTAAAAGACAAGACACAAAAAATGCTAGGAAACCTAGGAAAATATCAAATATATTACATTCTTGTTACATAACAGTTTAGGAATCAAGTAAAACACTGTAAAAGCTACCCAGAAGCAGATATAGACACTGACCATAAAATAGTGATAATGAAAACCACACTTTAAATTGAAAATTTTGAAAAAAGAAAGAGAGAGATATAGAAATATTCAAAGAAACATCACATATTCCTGTGTACTAATTTCTAAATCCTAATCCTAATAATAAAAGAAAAGATTGAAAAATATTTAACGAAACATCACAAGCGATACATATACTGTACACTCAAATAACCACAAACACGATAGCATATTAAAGCCAAGGACGTCGAATAATATGACTATAGTAAAAGTAAAATGCTCCACATCAACCAGTAGGAATTCTACACTTAATATTCTGATGCTGCACCCGAAGGTACTGCCACCCCTTTTCCGATCTCCCAGAGAAAAGGCAGTTGCCAGACGCGGTGGAATAGGATAAGGTTTCCCTGCTAACTCGATTTGGCTGGGTCGTGGGTCATGGAGACCAAACTTGAAGCCAATAACTGGTGTTAAGATAATTTTAGGCGCCAGAAGACTGCCTGGAAACCCTAAGCTCAAAATACTGAAAGTGACGTCTTCAATCACCCTCATACAAAAAAATGCCTAGCAACGACGACTCATAGGTATTCAGGGAGCAATAATTATTAAAGCTCAAAATAACACTATGTATATTAACCTCTTAATTTTTAACAGTTTCAGAACTTATCAACCGTCCTATCAATCCCTATATATATATATATATATATATATATATATATATATATATATATATATATATATTGGATCAATAACCCATTTATACCAATTAATAATATCAATTCACGCAAGGTAAAATCTTGGAGAACTTTCATTAAAAATTTACCTTTACCTTTGCTTTTGTAGGTAATAGCCTTTACAAAAAAAATATGCTATTCGTGACCTGTTTTTTGTGTACACAAAAACCAGTAAATTATATTAGGAGCAAACCCGATCTTGGAACAACTCTCCAATATAAACCTTTTACAAAAGGGAAAGCTTTGACGCTTTAAATAAATGTTATAGTGCAAAATCTTAGCTATAAATTTGATGCTATTTTCAATTTCATAAATAAAATTAACGGACTTTATAAAACTGCAAAATTAAGTATTTGCATAACTTACTACCACCAGATTACTATTTATAAAGGATATAAAAATACGAAATCCTTCCAAATTAAAATGCATGCACGGATAACGCCAAATAACCATCAAATTCCGTAATGTTCATAACTGAATATTATTCATCCATTTAAATTAAAAGTTGCATTCTCCAGGTTAATCGCTCATACGATAACCAACGTGTGATACTGTACTCTTTAAACACAACAGCCGAAAATCCTAAACATCTGTCCAGCATGAACTAAATTTATCCATAAAGATACGGCAAAACTAATAACGAGAATAAAAGCGAAGATAAGAACGAAAATAAGAAGCCCTAAAGGAATAAAAATTAGTTAAATGTATTTAATATGTTAACTTACGATTCGTGTTTACTTAACAACACGACTATCAGCTTCCTTTAAAAATTACAGCAAAACCAATTTACTAAACGAGCATATGCCTATTTTTATCAATCCAGACCAGATATCTGTTTAACAGTGAAAACCCATGCACCAGCCAAAATTCTATATAAATATTTTCACCTTAAATAAAGTGTACGGAGATCCACCAAAAGTTGTAGGATTATAAATTGTACGGCCGCTATGCCAAATCCATTATTCCGTAGCACCTTGCAAAAATGGCATATGTACTTTTATTTACGTTGTTCACGATCGAAGACAAAGTTCTGTCGTGTTGCCGATAATGTAAAGAGTAGGGACTACAACTGGTACCACTCTTTAATTAGTAACCAATCAATTTAAATCATTTAATAAATAATAGACAAATGCTTGACAACTTAAACTAATATAGATTTGTACAAGAGGAAAATTTATATACAGAGCGTTTATTAAAGATGCGCTCGACAATACAAAAATAGTAAGTGTTGAAAGCAAAGAAAATCAACACGTTACAGTACTACTCGACTGTTTTTTTATCTGAAAATTTTGAATTTTGCCGAATCCTTGTTATTCCAAACAAGGGCCTATTTTTGTGAAAATGTTCCCCATAACATTTTTCAAGCAGCTGTGTCAGAAATCGAAACCAGGACGTTGGGTTTAGTAATCATACGTCAATCAACTAAGCCACAGAGCCGCCTCAATAGGAGCTCACAAGTTTGTCTACCAGAACATTAGGCAGTTGCAGCATGTAATTTCGGTGTGATCTCAATTTGATAAAAGATGAAAGCAGATTTTGTTCTGGTTAATGATCGACTAATGGATTGGAGACGCATTTCAGATTATCCCTGTATTCTACACTACAACCTCGGTTACAGAATCAGGATAGAAGTTATAGGATTTGAAATATAGGTGGATATAGTAGCAAATCCTTGAACGTCAGAAGTTTTGTCCTTCCAGCTTAAGCTACAACTACCAACCACGCAGCATAAAATGTAATTAATAATTATTGGGCTTACTAATGTCGGGAGCAGACAAGACCATGCAGTGGCCTATACGCAGTGAACTGTCAAATATTTTTCATTATTAGATGCATCATCTGCTTTCTTGCAATGTCTTTTAAATTATGAGAGTTCCTTATTATGCACCATTGGAACACCATTTGGCAGATTTCGCTATAAACATCTTCCATATGGTTTGTCTGCATCACCACAAATATTCCAAAGAATTATGAATGAAATTCTTGAAGGGTTGAAGGAGCAGTCGTATATTTCGACAACATTCTGGTGTTTAGTTCAATCTTGAAACAGCATAATACAAACCTGGAAACTGTTGTACAAAAAATACTTGGTGCTGGTTTAACTTTAAATAATAAAAGATCTTAATTTGTAGTAAAAGATGTTAAGTTTCTTGGAAAACACATTAACAAATTTGGTATAAAGGCATCAGCCAAAAAACCTAATACAATTACATTCATGAAAGCTCCTACCAACAAAAAGGAACTTCAAAGATTTCTTGGAATGGATACGTATTTATGCCGATTCTTGCCTAATCTTTCAAACGATACAAATACATTAAGAAAATTACTATGTGTCAAAGTAGAATGGATATGGGAACTGGCTGAACAATGTTTTCAACAACTTACGAAGTTAGTAACAACAGCATCCATATTATCATTTTTCAATCCTGAACTTAGGATTAAATTGTCTTGCGATGCAAGCCAGTACGATTGGGGTGCATTTCCCAAGAAGGACATCCGATAGAGTTTGCCTCAATTTCTCTTAACAAGGTTCAACAAAACTATAATCAAATCAAAAAACAGTTATCGGCAATAGTTACGGTTATCAACGTTTTAATTAGTACCTTCTAGGGCAGCAAACATTTGCTATTGAAACTGATCATAGACCTTTACTGGGGCTAGTAGAAAGACCATTAGAAGATCTATCACCTCGTTTGCAATGTTTGATGATGAAATTAATCAAATATAATTTTGAATTAAAATTTTTCCCAGGGAAAAAGCTTTTGGTTGTTGATCAACTGAGCAGAGACCCTGAAAACAGAACGTTTAACACTAATGATCGTGATATTGATTTTAAAGTAAATTCTGTAATGATAACAACGAAAAGTAATTCTGAACGTTGAGAAAAGTATATAACATTTCCGCGACCGTATGTTCAACAGTACAGTTCTATGTGAATTCGTTGAGATAAAATACGACCTCGGAAATAATAAGTGATAAAACCAAAACAGGTATTGTTTTCTAAACATTCCTCTTCCTTTTATTACAGCTATATTAAATAAACCTAACCCAAACCATTTACCAAAACTACCTGAAATGTATCCTTTACAAACAATAACACCCTCAACCATAAATCATTCAACCAGCCAAACAAAAAACCCACTCACCCATCAGACAATAAAAGAAGGGACATATTCGAATGCAGTAAAAGCAATGCACCAAATAAACAAACATCTGCAAGCAGTTTCCGTCAAAAGAAAATGCTATTATATTAAATTCATTGCCAAACACGAAGTTAGAAGATTATTTAAATGCAATCACGGAAATAATAGATCCTAAAAATATAATCTTTGCATCAAGAATAGCAAATAACCGGATCTGTATTTATTTAAATACAAAAGAAGACGCTGACCAGTTTGTAAACAACTATCCTAATATAACAGTAAATAACACAGAAGTGGAAATTCGTAAATTACTTACGCCGACCATAAGGGTGGTTATTTCAAATGTTAGCCCATCCATACCACACAATATAATAGAAGACTCACTTATTAAGCTAAATATAACTTTAACAGGCAAGATGTCATTTATAAAAGCTGCTTTATCAGATATAAAATTTAAGCACATACTTAGCTTTCGTAGACAAATCTATGTTAAACAAACTGCAAATTTAAACATCCCAGAATCAATAATAGTATTATTTGAAGAAACCCCTACAGACTATTTTTATCTACAGAAACATACTGCTATACATGTAAACAAACCGGCCATTCAACCTCAAGCTGCGAGGAACACAATATACAGAGTGAAACAAAACAACCTGAACAAATAACAAACCTAAATGAAACAATAAGAAATAAAAGACCAAATCAGTCATCTGACAGTACACCTACAGAAGAACTAAATGTAACTGACATTGAACATCAAATAAGAGAAGCAACACAAAAGAAAAAACAAGAAACCAACCAAGAATCAACCCTGTCGAATTTATCACAAACCAAACGGACAAACAAAAAACCAAAAAAGGATCCTACAATTAAAAGAAGAACTTGGAACAAACTGAATCCCCAAAACACAATACAATAAAGGAAATCATAGAAAGTGATCCAGCCAAATACATTATCTCATTCGACGAATTTCAGGACTTTCTAGAAAACACGATCGAACACAAAAATACTACAATTAAGTAAAAACTATACCAAAGATACAAACCAACTCATACAAATGATGCATGAAATCCAAAACAATACTGATGACAAAAAAATTAAAACAACAATAACAAGAATAACTAAAACAATGGAGGAACAACAAATTGAGTCAGAAATGTCTGATTCCTCAGTCGATAATCAATAATATGAACATCATCCAATGGAATTGTAATGGACTTCAATCCCATAAAGCTGAATTCCAAAATTAATTGAAGAAACACAACCTCATTACATATGCTTACAAGAAACACACTTCAAAGAACACCAAAACATAAATACATACAATTTTATACAATATCGCAAGGACAGACTAAACACACATATAGCTAGCGGAGGGTGGCAATTCTAGTAAACAACAAAAACATATAGAGGAAATACCCTAACAACAAACTTAGAAGCAATAGCTATAAGAATCTTGACACCAAATAAAACAAAAGTAACCTTATGTAATATATATCTACCACCACAACCAAACTGCAATCAAGAGTCCATTGAACATTTATTAAAACAGTTACCCCTCCGATCATTATACTAGGTGACATAAACGGGCACAATATAATATGGGGTTCCCAACAAACTGACAAAAGAGGAAGAATGATAGAAAATAATAAATGAAAACAATTTCATCATACTAAATGACAACTCATCAACACATTTTTGCTCAAAATCAGGTACATTTTCAAATATAGACCTAACGATTTGTGACCCAAAATTACACCAAATCTAGAATGGAAAGTAATTCAAAATCTATATGGTAGTGACCATTTTCCTATACTTATTAGCTCACAAGAAAGTCATACAAACCTCAAACCCCATACATCATACTCAAAATGGAGAATAGAAGAGAATAAGTGGCCCCAATTCCAAACATTGCTAACCAACAATACCAAAACAAACAATATTCCAGCATAAACCAAAACATAAACGAAATCATAGAATCTTTTAGCCAAGACATAATAAAACAGCCAAACAAACATTCACGTTATCCAATAGAAACAATAAAAACAGTACCATGGTGGAATAAGGAATGCGAAAAAGCAAGCAAAGACAATAAAAGAGCGCTTATACAAATATCGGAAAAACAAAACATAGAAAACCAAATAGAACTTAAAAGAACAAAAGCTATTAGCAGACGTACAATAAAACAGAGCAAGAAAAAGCATGGGAAAACTATGTTTCCTCCATAACCTGTGATACGCCTGATAACCAAATTTGGAACAAAATAAAAGCAATTAAGGGGATAAATAACATCCCACGTGCAACAGATGTAATATTAATAGGAACCACCAAAATTATTTTAGACCCCAAGAAATAGCAGAAAAAATAGCAGACGAATTTGCCAAAATATCTAGCAATTCAAATTATAATAAAGACTTCAATACAATAAAACAAATACAGAAGACAATCAAATTATCAAAATTGAAGAACAAAACAACCCATTAAACAAATCCTTTACAATGGACGAACTAGAAAACAGTATTTCACAACAAAAAACAAAAAAGTTCAGGGCCAGACCAAATAATTCCAAAAATGATCAAACACCTACCAGATAAAAATAAGAAACACCTACTAGACATATATAACTTCATATGGAACAACAATGTATACCCTATAGAATGGAACAAAGTCATTACAATACCAATATTAAAACCATCAAAAGATAAGACAAACCCAGCAAATTATCGACCTATAGCACTGTCAAATGTATTATCAAAAATAATGCAAAAAATGGTAAATAAAAGGCTAATGTGGTATATAGAAAATAATGACATATTAAGCAATACCCAAGCAGGTTTTAGGACAGGCAGAACAACAACAGATCAAACACTTAAACTAAAAATAGAAATAGAAAAAGCGTTCGAACTTAAACAACATCTAGTAGCAATATTCTTAGACTTACATAAGGCATATGACACCACTTGGAAATATGCGATAATACAAACACTAATAGAACATAACATACAAGGAAAAATACTACACTACATAAAAACTTCCTGGAAAACCGTTCTTTCCAAGTCAAAACAAATGGATGCTTATCAGAACCAAGAAAGCAAGAAAATGGAGTTCCACAAGGAAGTACTTAGCCCCACACTATTTCTGTTAATAATAAACAAAATAACAAAATTGTGAAGAAACCAACACAAATACTGCTTTTTGCTGACGACATAGTATTATACCACAAAGGCAAAAACATCAACACAATACAAACAAATCTACAACAAAACATAACCGAAATAGAAAAATGGGCAAAGAAATAGGTTTCACATTCTCATCCACAAAAACAAAAGCAATACATTTCTGCAGAAAAAGAAAACAACATATGGATCCAAAACTTCTAATAAACAAATCCCAAATAGAATATACAGATAACATCAAATTTTTAGGCATCTACTTTGATAAAAAATTAACATGGAGAAAGCACATAACAGAATTAAAAAGGACTGCAACAAAAGATCAATATCTTAAAAATGCTCTCGAATACAGATTGGGGGCGCACACAAAACAACTATTAAAGATATACACAACTACCATCAGATCAAGACTTGATTACAGTTGTATCACATACAGCACAGCCAAACCTTCTAATATAAACCAATTAGACACCATTCAAAACACAGCTCTCAGATTAGCAACAGGTGCCTACAGAACAAGCCCAGTCAATAGTCTACAATGCATAGCAAATATACCACCTTTATGGATAAGAAGAAATAAATTGAACCTAAAATATATTGCAAAACTAGCATCAAACCAGAAAATAGAAGCAAACCAGGACATCTTTAAAATTAAATCATGTAACACAAGATTAGATACCAGTACTCCAAGAGCCGTACACATAAAAACATAATGAAACAAATAAAACTATCCCTACCTGAAATCCTTCCACAATATTTACCTATATTCCCACCATGGACTAGAAAACATATAACGACAAATGTATCACTATCAAATTATTCAAAAACATACAAGCAAAGCTCAGTATCATCAACGATTTAAAGAACTAAAGGAACAACACAAGAGGCATGAATTTATCTACACAGATGGGTCGAAAAACTACCAACAAGTAACTGCAGCTGTACTCAGACAAGATCAACAAATCCAAATAACACTACATCCATATAGCAGCAGCTATACAGCAGAAAAAGTAGCAATTTTAACAGCCATCCAAGATATAACATCAAACCCAACACACACCAAATATGCAATATGCACAGACTCTTTAAGCACTATTAAATCACTCGAAAAATGGTACACAACAGATCCAATAACGAACAACATACATGATGCTCTACACAAAACAACAGAAGAAACCGGAACTGAAATAATACTGATTTGGTCTCCAGCCCACGTTGGAATCCAAGGAAATGAAGCAGTAGATAAACTGGCTAAACAACGAATAACTAATACCAACACCCAACTCAAAACTCCAATAACAGACATCTATGCAATTATCTCAAGCAAAATAGACAAAAAATGGGAAGAAACCTGGAAGAACACCCAAAATAACAAGCTTAGACAAATAAAACCTAAAACCGAACCGTATGCACACATCCCAAAATCAAGAAAACAACAAATAGTATTAACAAGATTAAGAATAGGACACACTGCATATACACACAACTACTTGATGACAAAAGAAGCTCAACCTGTATGTGAACAATGTAAAACAAACCTAACAGTAGAGCATATCCTAACGAATTGTGAAAATATCAACAAAAAGGCTCAAATACAACATACAACAAGATGTACAAACTATCCTGAGAGACACACCCAATATTGAACCACTGCTGAACTATCTTAAAGACATAGAAATCCTACATCGTATATAAATTATATAAAAGATAACATATTTGTACCATAGATTATAAATAATACCTCCAACCTCCGCTAATAACTGTAAAGGTGGAAGCGGATAAAAGTGAAATTAAAAAAAAAAAAAAAAAAAAAGTATATAAAGGAAGATACGGTATTAAAAGAAATCAAAACTTATGTCATAAGTGGTTGACTTAATCACAAAAATACATCTCCTGCAGCTAAGGAGTTTTGGTCAATACATAATGAAATCTATGTGCATGAAAAAATAGATTAATTATTCCAAAACAGTTAAGACCTGTGTTGCTGAATGTTATTCCTTCCTCGTATCAAGGTGTAGAAGTCTAATGGGATGATCGAACGATACATTCAAACTGTAAAAAATCTAATGATGAAAATTCTTAAGGATAAAGGTGATGTATTTTTGACAGTATTGACTTACAACATCACATCAAAAGCAAACTTACCTGCTTCTTGCGATTTACTTATGGGTCATATTGTGAGAACTAAATTTCCCATGACAAAATTAGTCTTGAAATCTAAATATTCAATCAAAGAAATTAGAAACCAATTGTTGCGAAACCAACAAAAACAAAAATCTATTAAGATACAGACAAAAATATTTTACCAAAGTTGGAAAAGCAACTCATTCCAAATGGACCTCCATCTTGAAGAGTTCTAGGTTACTAGAACGTGTGTAATGGCTTCTGCATTCTAGTGACCTTATAGCGTTTTACTGCTAAGGGGTTATTTATTAAGTTTTTCACTCCTATGTGACCAGCTGAAAGGCACAAGGATGTTTGACGAGGATTTCCAGTAGGTGTAAAGAGACCACAGCAAGTTTCGTGGAAAATGGCTCGTAGATGAGGAAACCTCTAAAGGCTAAGCGGCTAGTCGAGCTATTTGCTCTGGGTAGAACATGAGCTGTGGGTCGGGGTTGGACTGCGACCAAAATTGTAAAGAATATGGCGCCACCGAATTTTTGTGTACGAAGAAGACCTTACTTGAGTCTCTCGTATAAGGCGAATGCGGAAACCTTTACTCAATTACCGCTATACAACATATTACTGAAACACAATCCCCAAAGTTTTCTTACCTTATGGCTCGATATTGACCCTTATAGATGCACTGCTACACCTGTAAACAGATTAAAACAAAGATAGCACTGTTTGTGCATTTATATCCAAAATTAATAATTAATTAGAATCAACCCTCATTCGTTCCAATTAATAATCATAGTCTTGACCAAAATAAAAATCTATTCCTTCACTTGCAATTAAATTATTTACAAGACATCTTCTTTAAATAAGTTTGATTAGATAATATTAATGACAGATATGTACATATGTACTTGATAATATCAGTATTTCTCACAAATAAAATATAATAATTTTATATTAGCAAGGTCTAGCAAAATTTATCTTCAAATGATTGAGTATGAGTTTTTGAATATTTAACTTTACATTACAACTTCTGTTGGTATGAGCAGTACTACTTGAACCTCACATTCTATGACAAAATATTCCACTTAACAATTAGTGTAATGTAAAATGTAAAAATTTAATTCTCTAAGATTAGAATAATTTATGTTTCAAATCATCACTTCAATTTTCATTAAGTATAGAATTTAACCTTTCCTACGTTCATAATGACATCTACCGTATATTGTTAGTACTAATAAAAAGATTTAATGTAAAACTTTATAGGTTCCTGTTGCATAATTTAAAAATAATTTGTCTGTCATTCAGCTAATGAACTTGAACATTACCACGTGATCAAACAAAAAATTATTTGTCTGCTATACCCAATGCTACAGCTGACATATAAGAAATCAAATTACATACCAGATGTTAATCCGACGGAAAAATACTTGCTAGGTATAAGGACCATACCCGGAATTATAATTGATAATTTATAATCCTCTTGTTTCAGCAACTAAGAATATAGGAATTTCCAATTCCATACAACCAAATAGCTGCATACTGAACATTCAACACAACATCATGGCGTCCACATTAAATAATTGAAGCACGCCAATTTGACTTTCGTACAAGGTTAAATTTCACATCGTTAATACTAATAAATTTTCATTTCTTGCCCAAATAAATTATATATTGCACACTAAAAATATCATTTTAGTAAGGCTATAAACTCAGTAATACTTACTGTTAACCAAAGGCCATTCAAACAATTTAACATCTCGTCAAATGCGAGCTAATTCCAACCAAGTGTGGACATAAAAAATGCGCGTCGCCGAGACGATATCATTTAAAGAAAACAATTTTTAATCTTTCTGTGCTTCCAACACCTGGACTGCAACAACGTCATGTTTCTTGATTTCAAGGAACAATTGACCTCCTCTAACGACAGCTCAGTTGGAAGTGATAAGATGACCTGTGTTACAGCCTGACAACAAGCTTAATGTTACAATCATCTAACAGAGGGAACTCTTATGATGACACTAACAAAGGGCATCTTTTGTCATGCGTAATTTAATACTTTCAAATTGAAAGCTTATATTGTTTTCAACAATATTCAACATTTATTTCGTAGATTGTGTAACATTATTATACTTAAGTTGGTTATTAATGAATTAAATAAGTTAGATGTCTGTGAAAATATTGTCAGAAAATAAAATTGTTACAACCTAAAGAGCCAAACTACAGATTCGGCCAAAGTAGTAGGGTCTTTAGTGAGAAATCAGACTACGACAGGTTCCCGAAAGAAGACAGCAGCTTTTTCGGTACTTAGATTGGCAGAGAGCATAGGGGGTCGGTAGTGCATTCTAAGATACACTACTACGATGTGGAAGACAATGGGAAACCATCACATTACCTCCCAAGTACACAGCATACTTATATTGTATTTAAGATGATGGCATCCTCTGGGGTAATAGATTCTGGAGATAGAATAGTCCCCCATTCGAATCTCCAGGAAGAGACTACTTCGGAGGATGTTATCGGAATATGTAGAAAAAGAGTCGGAAACATTCTGCGAGTCGGAGCGTGAAATATCAGAAGTATGAAGCAAGTGGGTAGAATAGAGAACTTAAAAATTGAAATGGATAGGTTAGCACTACACATAGTAGTGATCATAGTAGTTCGCCGGCCCTAGGTGGGAGATTTTTGGAGTGGATACTTTAGGGTAATTCATACAGGATCAGAGGAAGGAAATTCGAATGTGGGGATAGTCATGCAAAAAAAGATAGAACTCTGTGTAGAAAACTACCTAAAACAACGAAACAGTACTCATGGTTATATTAGAATCTAAACCGGTAAATACAGTAATAATATAAGTATATATGCCCACTGCTAGCTACAGTGAGGAAGAGGTAGCAGCGATCTACAAAGATATCGAAGACGTACTAAGATATGTAAAAGTAGATGAAACTTTAATAATTATGGAAGATTTTAATGCAGTGGTAGGTCAGGGTAGGGAAAGAGCGGTAGTAGGTTCAGCTCACAACACAAACGATTATGTACATTACTCTTAAAGCTTGTATTAAAGCACTTTTTACTGTTTACTTTTCTGTGTAAATTAATGCTAACGTCAACAATTTGCTAGTTAATATTTGATTAAGCTGTTTAAAATTTAATGTCGCGTTCTTAAATTTTACGAAGGCGCATTTCCTAAAGCAGAAGTTACAGTATTATTTCTAGCAGATGATACTATATTCTTTCTTGTACATATTTAGGGCTGGATGTATATATGTGCCTATTATTTAGATAATAAGATTTTATTCTCGATAATTTTTAAATGTTTAGGTTTATACGTGGGGTGCTCGATATATATCGGGAACTGACAGCACTATCGCTGCTAGGTGCAGTCTGACGTTTCTAATCTAAAGTTTGACATTTTTGACAGTATACATACTTATAACATTTTACCATATGAACACTATTTGCTTTGTTGTGATCGAGTTAAAAATGTTGCCTCAGCCACAAAAAGGGATTAACTCGTGAACATTTTCGTGCGATGATTTTTTACAATTTCCGACATGGGTTATCTCCACAACAGTGCCTGAATCAACTTATTACGACTATTGGGGAGAAGCATTGCGGTGCATCAAACTCAATATATAACATCTACACTGGTGACGAATCTTGGATTTATTCATATAAACTTGAACGTAAACAGCAGTCAACTGTATGGGTATTCCAATATAAACGAAATCCAACAAAAGTTGCCCGTGCTCGAAGCACTTCAAAGAAAATGGCTGCCTGTTTTTTCAGAATAAATGGACATGTCACGAGCCTTGCTCTATAGGATCATAGAACAGTTAATTCTGCTTGGTATACAACCATTTGTTTGCCACTAGTTTTGGGTGAAATAAGAAAAATAAACTGACACCGCCAAATCTTTCTCCATCATGACAATGCGAGCTCTAACATATTGGCTCTAACATATTGGCTCAAACAAGTGACTATTTAAGCCCAGTCAAAAATATCTTAATTTATTTCTTTAAGTGAGAATAAACTTTTTTCAATAATTTTAATATTTTCAATTTTGATTATATTAATGTTATTAATGCTAGTTTCTTGGTCCCGACCAGCATGTTGTATTGTGATGTATTAAAAATTTTTAAGTAGTTGCGGTCAAGTGAATTTTTAAAATTAAAACCTTAATTGATTTACACAAAAAGTCACTTTCAACACTAGATAAAAAACAAAAGATTGATGATGAGGGTAAAAACTTGGAGAATGGTAGTAGAGAAACTATTTTTGTGCGGAAGTGAACAATAAAATTACATTTATAATTTGCAAAGAATATACTAGGGCCCATAAAGAATGCAACATTAAGTCATGTCCAGAATCTGACAAAAGGAGAATCTACCAGAAAATTTTTGGCATGCGCGCAAAAAACACAAAATTTGTGACAAACGATAAAATCTTGTCTTACTTATAAAGGAGTGCTATATGTATATATTTTGAAAAAATTGAAGTAGTTGTCGATATTCAAATACACTACGTACCAATCTACTGTTGTAATTCCATCAAGTGGGGACTAGCAAGGTAATATTTTATCAACATCGAAATTTAAAGCACTGGTTCTTTGAAACAGGGTTGGAAAAAATCGATTCAAAAAAAATAATCAAAAATCACTTATTTTTTAAGAATCAAGAGACCATAAAAATGTGTGTGTGTGTGTGTGTGTGTGTGTGCGTGCGTACGTGCGTGCGTGCATGCGTGCGTGTGTGCGTGCGCGCGCGCATGTGTGTGTGTGTGTGTGTGTGTTTGTGTGTGTGTGTGTGTGTATGTGTGTGTGTGTGTGTGTGTGTGTGTGTGTGTGTGTGTGTGTTGTGTGTGTGTGTTTGTGTGTGTGTGTGTGTGGGGGGTGCGTGGGTGGGTGCGTGCGTGCGTCAGTGCGTGCGTGCGTCAGTGCGTGCGTGCGTCAGTGCGTGTGTGTGTGGGTGTGTATGTGTGTGTGCGTGTGTGTGCGTGTGCGTGGGTGCGTGCGGGTGCGTGTGCGTGCGTGCGTGTGTGGGTGCGTGTGTGGGTGCGTGCGTGCGTGTGTGGGTGCGTGTGTGTGTTTTTTGTAATAAATTCTTTATTTCAGTATGCTCCATTATAGAGTAATAATACATACATAACATACATAAATTAAGCTAATAGATATTAACATATTAACAATGTCTTTGTTATATCAATAATAACTAAAGATTAATATAATTTAATTATTTCTTTGATTACAAATTATCTAACTGATAGCTTTTATTGTAAAAATATAAACCTTAAACATATGTATTAATGGATAATATAATACAACGGAGCGAATTTGTTCATAAATTTTTGTCTTCTGTTGTGTTTTATTATAGTAAACTTTAAATAATTATAATGGAAATACTTATTTATGCCAAAAGTTCATTATTTAATAAAATATCTTAATTTTGTAGAGTAGGAATTTTTTTAATTGTAAATCAATATTAAAATTAATTTTTTTTTTATCAGTAGTAATTAAGGAGTATATAAATTACACAAGATAATATAATTTTTTTTTTTTTTAATTACAAATTATTTAGCTAATTTGTGGTAATCTAGAAATTTTAATCTTTAGTTTTATCGATAAAGTAAACGCTTAATATAATCATATAAAATGGATAATATACATAGAATTAAATTAATTTGTTTATAAATTATTGTCCTTTGTTTTGTTTCATTATTGCCACTTTGAATAATTGTGATTAAAAATACTTACTAAATAAAAAGTTTGTTAATTATCAAAACTACTTAAATTATATACATAAGAATTATAATTATCACTATTAACTAATTAAGTTCGATACATATAGAAACTAAGTATATTTTATAAGTTATAATGTCTTTGTATATTGTTTTAATTTATCACGCTACAGATTCTTGTACATTGGAACTATTATAGGTAATTTTAGTCACATAGCACTTCAAAATTAATTTTTTTGACAAAAGTAATAAATGAATGTAAATGATATTTTATTAAGTCCTCTTTTCTAATTGGCCAGTTTCCTTTATTAGTTATTAAATTGTTTATCAAGATTTCTCTTTCTATTTTTAATTTTGGGCATCTGAATATTAGGTGATCTACTGTTTGTTCTTCTAATTCACATATACATCTAGAATTGAAATTCAATTTAAATCTATATAGGTAGCTTCTTATCCTCCCATGTCCAGTTAGTATTATTGTTAGTTCAGGTGAAATAGGCAAAACTATATTGCTACGATGTTGAACTGTTGGGAAAAATGATCTTGTTTCAGATCCTTTTGTGGAGTTTGACCAAATATTTTGCCATTTTATTATGGTTTGTGCTTTTAATGTTTTTATTATTTCAGATTTTTGAATAAAATTATATATGATTTCATCATCTGGTAGTTGCGCTCCTTCTTTGGCGAGTTCATCTACCATTTTAGCATGGATGTCGTCATGTGTGTTTATCCATTCAAAATGAATTGCCCATTTGGTTCTGGTTAAACTGTTAATTTGGTATCTGATTTTATTTATTAATTTATTGTTGTTTGATCGATTTTTTAATGCTTCTATTGTTATTTTACTGTCAGGAAATAAAGCTAGTTTTCTGTTTCCATCTGGGATATGTGATTTTTCTAAGATTTTTTCCAAAGTTTTGGCAATTGCTAAGGTTTCAGCCTGGTTTATGGTACATTTATCATTTAGCCTGAATTTAAATTTTGATATCATTTTATTATGTTTGCATAAAACAATTCCTGCTCCTACTTTTCCATCCTTTTTGATGCCTTTTGTGTAAGCTTTATAAGTATAAGTCAAATTATCTAATGTTTCATCAATTTGTGGTATATCTGCTGGATGTATATATCTATTTTTTGATGTTTGGGTATCAAATTTGTATGTTGGCTCTAAGTTTCTTGTTATTTTATATAAATTTGTGTTTTCGCTTAATTTAATTTTTATTGGTGTAGTATTTGCAATAATGCAAGATGCATCGACGATAGGGTTCAGCGTGCTTTGGATAATCTTAAATTCATAAGCCTTTGTACCCTTTCCAGTTTATTTTGATTGGTCTTTTTTGATAGAGCCTCTATCCAAACTGGTATTCCATATGATAGTAAAGGTAGTATGGCGCCCTCATAGATTATTTTCAAGGCCTTGTACTGTAATCCCATTTCATCTTAGCGAATTTTGATAGTTCGTTTATTATTTTTAAGCATTTTGTTGTGATTTGTGTTACGTGGTTATTAAAATTAAATTTTCCATCTATCCAAACACCTAAATATTTCAAATTTTGAACTACTTCTAGAGTTTTGTTATTCAGGAAAATTTTTATATTCTGTCTAATATTCTTTCTTTTTCTTGATATAATCATCACTTTTGATTTGTTTTCATTAAAATTCATTTTATGATTTTTCATCCAAATTGATATTTTGTTTAATTCTATGTTGGCATAGTTTTCACATTCTATGATATTTTTTCCTTTAATAAGTAAAATCAGGTCGACTGCAAATGCTATAATTTTAGTATTTTTGTGATACTGCAGTTTTAGTAATGGGTCGTAGTTAACATTCCATAAAATTGGACTATAACATGAGCCTTGGGGACATCCCTTTGATAAAATTTTTTCAATAAAAAAAGTGTTTTGTTTGATCATTGCGCTACTATTTACGAAATAGTTACGTGTTAATTTGAATAAGTTTTTAGGGCATTTTAGATTTCTCAATGTATTTAATATTGAGGGCCACCACGCAGCATCAAATGCACCTTTAACATCTAGATTGATCATAAGAATCCAATATTTTGTTCTTAAACATTCCAATACAAACTCTTTCAAACACATTAAGGCATCTACGCAATTTTTTTGTGGAGTGAAACCAAAGTGGAATGGACTGAGTAGTTTGTTTGCATGTAGGAAGTATGTCAATCTATTCGCTAGTAGTTTCTCTAATATTTTACCGCCTATGTTAAGAAAGCTTATAGGTCGAAATTTAGAAAATTCTTTATCATTTTCTTTGCCGGGTTTAATAATAGGTATTATTATTGATTTTTTCCAAATGGTAGGGAATATGCTTCTTTTTAAACACTCATAAATTTTTGTGATGAATAGAGGTAATGAGCTGTGTAAGATGGAATAAATATCACTATTAATACCATCTTCTCCAGGGGCTTTTTTGTTATTCATGTTTTTAATTACTTCCTCAATTTCAGCCAGAGTGAATGGTTTATCATCATTTGTGTCTATGTCATTGTTTAAAATATTTCTCATGTTTTTTTGAGTGTTGTTATCTGTACTGATTGTGTCTTCGGGGCAAAAATATATTAATAAATGTTGTACAGTTTCTTTAAAATTATCTGTGAATTTACCATTGAAGTTTTCTATTGTTGATAATGACATGTTGGTCGGAAATTTTCCTTTTGCCAATTTGTATACTTCATTCCATGGATTGGGAGTTCCTGTCATATTGGAATATTCCTTCCATGAGTTGAATTTTCAGTCTCCAACATTTTTGTGTATGAAGCCTTTTCTTGTAGGTATATTTGCTTCCTTTCTTCTCTCAATGTAATGTTATTCCTTGTTCGTTGAAATCTTCTACGAAGGGCATTGCATCTTTTCCTTATTAAAGAGAGTTCTAAATTCCACCATGGTACTGATTTGCCTTTTTTAGAGTAATTATAATTTTTTGTTGTTCGAAAAGTATTTTTGCCTGTATGTATTAAAACCGATTGAAATTTTTCCATAAAATGTTCAAAATCATGTGCTTGTATGACTTTTTGAGTTAATTCTTCATCAAAATTGGAATCTTCTAATTTACAATCAAATTCAATTCTTAGAAAGTTTTTAAATCTTTGTAGAAATAAATCTTTTTTAGTTTTGTCTATTAAATACTTGTATCGTTGTAGATATGCATCTTGTATTTTTATAGTATTTTCCTTGATTGTAAAATTTATTATGTTGTGATCAGAAGCACTTTCTTCTAGTCCACATTGCCAGTTTTTAATTTTACTTACCAAGTTTGTGCTACAGATTGTAAGGTCAACGTTACTTTGTCCTCTTTTGTTGATAAAAGTGGGCAGGTTTTGTTTTTCATTAATAATAATTAAGTTATTTGTAGCTAGAAATTCTTCCACTCTTTTACCTCTTAAATTGGTAACGGAATCGTTGATTGGTAAAGATTAGACGAGAAGGGCTGAAAATGCAGGTGGTAAAAGCATATGTGTGCAATAGAGCGATATGTACAAGGAAGATAAAGTATGTTTGCTTGAAGTTAAAGGCATAGAGTAGAGGCTAATCCGGAGAATTTGAAATGACAGTTGATGCTTTTAAGTGCAATACCTCGTACTGTTGTGTTATGTTATGAAAAATTATGAGAAATCGACTGTCGTTGGTGATTTTCGAGAAAAATAAGACAACGGTTAAACAGATATACGTGCTATTTCTTAAACAGGGGGGGACAGGTCGCATTATATAATCAGTAACAGAGAGGGGTCTCGCTCTTTTTGCTCTTTGATTCCATCGGTAATACAGTGAGTTTACTTCCAAGTGAATTAGTGCAGTCTAATTAAATAAAATTTATGTAAAAGCTGATAAAGCGTTATTAGTAAATAATAAAGTTGAGATGTGAGTACAAAGATTTTTGTTTGGATGCACAAAAAGTACTAGAATTTGAAAATTGTTTGGATGTGGATCAAAGCGAGGTTTGGGTAGTAAAATTTATTTGAAATAAAAGAAACGAAATTTGGAGATTGAATATTTTGATTGAAATTTATAAAAGAAGAATTCTTATAGTAGAGGCATGTATGGTACAAATGGGGATTCAACCATGGAAGTAATGGATAGACGGAGGAACCTAACAGACGGCAACATCTACAAGGGGCTAGTTAGTGGACCGCAGTACAAAGACAACTACAAGGTAGGAGATAGAATAGACATTTCATGATGAATATTTTCATAGTATTTGTGGTGTCTTGATGTGTTTTATGATTATTTGCTTTGATTTTTATTTGAACAGACATTTATAGGACTGTTAAAATGAAATTGATTTTTGAGCATTATTCATTAATTTGCAGATAACCAAGAGTTGTAAAAAGGTATAGAGGGTTTTTTGATATTGGTCGTGCAGAAAATTTATATGCACATTTATAAAGTTTTAAGGGAGCTCATGCTAGGAACGAAGGGTAACGTAAGGTATGAGGAATGCCCTCTTACTTTAATAAAAAGTTATGTGTTAAAAAGGTTATCAATATGCAAAATGATTGTTATAAAATTTGGCGAACAAATGAATGTATATAAAGCGATGGTATTTTAAATTTGAAAAAAATGTAATTTGGATTTCAGATAAATAGAGTGTGATATTTTGGTTAATTGAGTTAATTTTTGAATGCATGATTGATGTGGATTTCTATTTAGGTTTCTATGGTGACAATGAGAGGAAGTTTTTTTAATGTAACAGGTAGGTGTATGTAATATATAGGAAGAATCGAATTAGGAGGACGATTCAGGAGCAGCCGAGGCACAATTTTAGAGCCTTAAGTCACAGCATTTTTATGACGGCCCAATTCGTGTGGCGAGGATAAAAGGGTTAACTACACAACAATTTATGGCGACCTGAACGTGAAGGGCTCGATTTCCAGATAAAAATTCAAAAACTTTATTTCAGGAAACTGGCGAGTTGAGAGAGAGGTGACAGGGATTAAACAAAATATGAGTGCTTCAGCGAAGGAGAGCCCAAGATTTTTTGCGAACAACATTTCAGTTGAGCAACAAATGAAATTCTTTGGCGATAATAAGGTGAACTCACAAATTTTCATTAATAATATTCAGACACTGGTATGTAATTTATATGACGAACAAGCTAAGTTAAATGTGGTAAAGGCGCTGTTAAAAGATAACGCGGAAGCCTGGTATAATTTAGTAAGGTCAGACATTAGATTTCGAAGAAAAATTTCTTAAGCATTATTGAAGCGATCTTAGGCAGGATCAGGTTAGGGATGATCTAATTGCAGGGAGATATAAGGGAGAATTTGGAGAATCCCGGGAACAATATGCCATCCGAGAATACAGTATTGCAAAACAATTAAATCCACCTTTGACGAATCGTCAAATTATAAAATATTTATCGTGACATTTTGAGAGTCAGGTTAAGCAACACGTTGCTCTACAAAACATAGTGGAAAGGGAGGCATTTTTGGAGTACCTGTAAAGGCAACATAGTTCACCCGAGATTAATAGGAAGTCGACGAACGTGGAGAGATCTGAGGGACAGGACATGAGCAGAAGAACTTATGCACAAGTTGTGGAAGGACAACCAGAACCTAGTGGAGAGACGAGAGCTAGGCAGGATTTTTAAAGAATGACAAACCACTAGAAGTGAACATTTGTAAGTATGAACATCCACGCGAATTTAAGGACATCCAAGAAGAGAAGGAACCAGAAGAGAAAGAGAAAATTTGTTTGCCGGTAATTGATATTAAAATTCTAAATAGGTGTGTTGGATCGTTGCTTGATTCAGGAGCGAAGGCAAGTTTGGTATCGGAGGAATTCGTCCAGGAGATTCAAGAGGAAATTAAAAATAGAGTTATGCCAATAAAACAGAGTCATTTAATAGCTCCTAACAAGAAAAGGTTTGTGGTAGTCAATAGTATGGTTATGTTAAGGGTAGAAATTGGGTTAGTAAGCTGTGCAGGAGTTTATCATCGTTCCTGGACTCAAATTTAAAAGTATTATAGGAGTAGATTGTATGAGAAAAATGGGAATAATAATTGATTGTGAGAATAGTTTGGTGAAGGTAAGGGACGTAGAGTTGCCCTGGATTAGTAGATATGAAGTCACTGAAGATGACACTGGGTTAAATGTAAATGTGTTAGAAGTAGATGAAGAAGAAGTTAATGAAATAAATACTTTTAAATGTCCATAGGAGAATCTTGAAGAGTACAAAATTTATTAAGAAAACATTCCGAGCTAGTAGGAGTACAAGCGAGCACAGCATTGGGTTATGAACATGTATTAGAGGTTGATAACTCGGAACCATTCAATACAAAAATATATCCTATACCCGCAGCATATGGAAATCAGGTAAATCAAGAATGTTAGAAGATGGCATAATAGAAGTTTCAAACACACATTTTTTGAATCCGTTGGTGGTTGTTAAAAAGAAGGATGGGAGTATTCGTTTATGCTTGGACGCGAGAAAGATCAATCAACAATCTAAACCCCAGTTTCATTGTCCACCGTCCATGGACACACTTTTAGCAAGGTTAAGTGGCAAACGTATTTCTAGCAAGCTTGATTTGAGAAATTCGTTCTGGTTAATTCCTTTGCATCGTAATTCTAGAAGGTACACAGAATTTTCAGTAGAGGGAAGAGTGTATAATTTTAAAGTGGTACCGTTTAGTTTGTCTACATCAAGTGCGGCATTAATTAAAGCCGTGCAAGCAATTTTGGGAGCATACGAAGAATTTTGTATACATTATGTTGATGACATTAATTTTTAGTGAGACAGAATGAAAAGAATTTTATTGGAACTAAAATTGGCCGGATTAAAATTGAACATCGAAAAATGTGAATTTTTTTCAGAAACAGTTAAATTTTTAGGGTATGTAGTTAACAATCAAGGGATGTATATTGACAAAGAAAGATTGTCAGAAATTCTTAAATATCCTAGGCCAAATAATATTCGGAAGTTAAGGGCATTTTTGGGGGTCCTCAACTTTTATAAAAAGTTTGTGCCAGCTTTTTCAGAAAAGGCGAGTCCATTATTTAAACTGCTTAAAAAGGGAGTAAAATGGAAATGGTCTGATAGTCAGGAGGCGTCATATTTAATATTATTGGAACAATTTCACGACCAATTGATTCTTAGGCATCCAAGATTTGAGTTGGGATTTTAAAAAAAATTATGTATGTATACATACACATATTTTTATGTAACATGAAGTTGTTTGATTTTTGTTTATAGATTATTGTTGATAAAATGCATTTTGAATAATAAATCTTGTTACATATTTAACAAAGTTGGAACCGATCCTATTGAACTTGTATTATAATTGATTCCTTATACGGCTTTTCGCTTTGCGGCCAAGTTTCGTGGAACATATCTAGGCCTTAAAGCGAGGTATGGGTGTATTTGGCTGTTGACTACATTAACGGGCCGATGACAATTGAGCAGTTTACATCAATTACCGTAACATATTCGTTAAATACTTACACATAATATGTATGGTCTAATAAATCCGACAACACATATCCAAACATTCCAAATACATCTCCACATATAAATTGGACTTTACATTTTCTACAATTGGAATTAATAAAAATCTGCTGCTTTGTATTTAGTCCAATAGCGACCACAATTGTGAACTGCTTAAAATATTCTCTATTTTTTAACACAACAGTGTCTGTTTGGGCAACAAGCTTTACCAAAGGATTCAATGTTTGAGCTTTAGGTAGTACAGCGTCTGCCATCTGCAATCCTTCAATTAAATCGATAATAAAAAAGGAATAACAAAACCTTCTTCCCAATGGAATCGCTAGTCAACAAAAAGTTTGACGCCAGGTCTCTTTGTGATACAGTTTTAGAATCTAGAAATGTAATCGAATTTACTCCAGCCAAAAGTATATTCTTAGCAATCTCTGATCCAAGTCTGCTCACACCAATAAGTAATACATTGGCCGCTCTCAACCTATAGTAACAAAAAATTGCACTGTGATGATATATATCATAAAAATAAAGTTGGAACACATAACTTACTTTTCTTGAGATTCTATGCCCCAAAGCCTAATTTGGCGGTCATAGAGTTCAGTTTCAACATTTGATAATTCTTGATCAGCATCATCGGCTTTGTTTTTAGCTACTGGCGCCATTGATAAAATACTCGAATGACAAATTACTTTTTCCTACAAATAAATTTATACAAATAACGTGCAAGATAAAAGCCCACCAAAAGTGAAAAGGACGCCAAAACGTACAACACCAATAGCACACGTAGTGGCTAAATAAGCGCAGCCAATCTTTTAAAAACAATACGTATCCAAACTTTGAGTTTAAGCTAAGATCCCCATGATAGAAAATTATAAAAGAACAGAACATATTCAAGTGTTCTGATTGGTTGCAGCTTCATTCTGTTTTAGTCGAGTTCTTTATCGCAAAAGTTGGTTCAACATAAAATTTTACACAGTTCAATGGTGAATTAAACCTAAAATTGTTTAGTCATATGAACCTTTACACGATTCGGTGTTGAATTAAACCTCAACGTATTTAGTATATTTTGTTTATGTTAGTTGTTGTAGCGATAATTTTTATTAATAAAGGAGGTAATTAAAAATATAGTTTGTCGCTGCATACCTTTTCCTTTATAAAATGCCGTTATGCTTATTATTAGAAAACTAAAGTATAACGTTAACGTAAAATTTAATCTTAACACTATTCTCTAAAGTAACGACACCCAATCACAAAATTTGACCCTAAACTTTTCCTACATGAAAGTGAAAATAATAAATAGTAATAACCATACTTGTTGATATAATTCTCACTTCTTACAACGTTGAATTTTTAGCTGTTAATCCAAAACATAAACGAACTAGCAAAAACAAAATTTTTTTGCTAAAAGCGACTGCACAATCAAACTGTAACGAGAACGTGAACCAGAACTAAAACGGAAGAAATTATAAAATATTTGTACTTATATAGGACAATGCACAATACATTTTCCAGAACCAAATTAATGTTTCATGTGTGGTTTGGCAGTATTTAAAATAGAGTATATTTGCAATACTGGATAACGTGTTGGCAAAAACAATATTTTACATATGTATACTATTAGTAATCGACCAGGTTAATTATACATATGTTGTGATGAAATGTTAATTTATATGTAATATATTTTTAGGAAACTTCCGTTACCCCTCTAACAAACTGAATATTAAAATCTCAGGATTACCAGAAAATTGAATACATGTGCAGTAGCTATTTTATTGAAGAATCTAAAAATATACAGTAAAAATTTTTCAAGCCAATTATGATATAACATTCACCTACAGCATATTCGTATAGCTGTTACAACTAAGAAAAATATTGCTGAAGAATTAGCATTTAGTGTATCGCAAATGTGATATATTAAGAACCACGAAAGAAGTTCTCTACGTAATAGGAGTCTCACTCAATTCAAAACATATGTTTAGGATTATTTAAAAGCTTAACCTATATATATGATAAAGATAAAAATACCATTTGTATGTGTTTTAACTAAAGACATACGCGAACACGTTCATCTGGTAAAACGACAGAGAAGAGTGTATGTCCGCATGTTTTGAACTATATATACTTAACAGGTTAACCTTTGTTAAAATTAAGCCTTTTGTTTAAAATAGGACATCGTTCGTAGTTTTTTGTAAATGGAATAGATTTTTTAAATTTTAAAAGAATTAGTGAAAATTAAGTGTTTGGCGTGATGCTACATTTTCAACTTAATTTGTACGAATACAAGTGATGACGCAGACGACTTCTTTCATAGTTTCGACTATAGCATTGGCGTTTATAGTGTGACAAACTGTTGACAAAGAAAGTTATCACCAATACATGGGACACGCAAAAAATTGAAATTGACATGTTTTGAAAACTTTATTCTTATTTAAAGTATTTTCACAGTGTTTACATATCTATTTATACGAGTGGCTCTTAGATGGATCCGCGTTGCGTGGCGCAGGCGCACAATACTGTATTCAAAAGCAAATAACGTTGTTAACTATATCACCACACGCAGAGCACTGAACCGACTACATTGACATATTCTTTATTGAGTTACAATTAGAAACCTCTACTCTTAACCTAATTGGTATTTAGAATTTAAATTTAGAAAAAATGTTACATTTTTGGTCTGACTAGTGCGAAAAGAAATAAGTGTTTACTTGCTGTCCAAATGACAGCCGACTTAAGATATTTCATTTATAAACTAAATTATGCTAATCTATAACTACTGTCTTCGGTTTTCTGTAGTTCATTAGTGCGGTCTCGTCGTAGTCCACGACTATCCTGATGAGGGGGTTGTCGTGAAGAGCCATTCCGTCGAAGGTCCCTTGCAGCTACCTTGATGAATTCCAGCATCGTTGGAATGTTGACGTCGGAGTGGAGCTGGTCGTTCCTCACTTACCATGGGACGTTGAGTGCCCTGCGTAGGTTCTTCGATTGGACGGTTTGCAGCTTCTTGATGTGGGACTTGGCTGCGTTGCCGCACGCTGCCGATGCGTAGGTCAGGGTCGGTCTGATGATGGTTTTGTAGAGTCTGATCTTGTTGGCGATGTCGCGCTGACTTCTTTTGTTGAGTAGTGGGTACAGGCTGGCTGTTGCTGCGTTGGCTCTGGAGGCGGTGTTGACGATGTGGGTTTCCCAGGTGAGTCTTCGATCAATGGTTACTTCCGAGTACTTGGCCTGCGTCTTCCATGAAATGGCCTCGTTGAAGATCACGATGTTCTCGTCTGGTTGGAGCTTCCTCTTTGTCAGTAGCACGGCGCTGCTCTTGTCCGGGTTGACGTTGATTAGCCAGGTTTGAACCATCTCTCCAAGGCAGTGGCGGCTTCCTGAAGTTTTCTTGTCACTAACCCTGGGACTAGTAATCTGGTGACTACGGCGGTGTCGTCGGCGTAGAGAAACAGGTAGATGTCGCTAGTCTTCGGCACGTCGCGAGTGAACAGCGAGTAGAGTAGTGGTGGAAGGGGCTTCCATCTGTCGGACTGATGAACGGGAGCTGCCTATCTTCATTCGGAATTTTCTTCGGTCCAAAAACGATGCAACGAGTCTTGCCAGTCCTTGGTGGATGTCCAACACTAGCAGCTTTTAGAGGAGTAACTGATACCACACTTGGTCGAAGGCCTTGGAAACATCAAGAAAGATGACGCCGGTGGACTGCCTCCTGTTGAAACCATCGGAGACGAACTCCACGAGACGCAAAATCTGATGAACAGTTGAACAGCCGGATCTGAAAGCGAACTGCTCGTTGGGGATGCCCCCTCGCTCTTCGACTTCGTCTCGTAGCCGTTGAAGTACGATACCCTCCACTATCTTGCCGAGAACCGATAGGAGACTGGGCGGTAGTTCTGCGGACTAAAGTCCTGGGTTCGAATCCCGACACGGCTGACTGCTTGAAAAATGGCATGTGAGCATTTTTCACAAAAATTACGCCCTCGTTCGGAGGATAGGTCAAATGGAGGTCCCGTGTGTTAGTGTTGTCACGCACGTTAGAGATCCCTAGCTTGCCTGGAACGGCAAGGGTTCGGCAAAATTCTAAATTTCCAGGCAACAAAAAACTCGCCTCCTGGCCAATGTAGTACCTTCGGGTGGAGCATTGGAAATGTAAATAAACGGTAGTTCTGCGGGAAGGTCGCAGACTGCCTAGGCTTATGTAACAAAATTACATCTGCGCACTTCCAGGGTGTAGGGAAATGACGCAGACGTAGTATGGCATTAAGTATGACCAGTAACATAGCTTTCTCTCTTACCGGAAATAGTTTGACGGCTTTGGCTGGGAAGCCGTCGGGACCTGGAGCTCTCCGGATCTTCACTCTTCTGATGAGCTTCTCTAGCTCTTGCGGAGTCACATGGGGCAGGTGCTGGTCGTCTTCGTTTTCTTCTAGGCAAGCTAAGACAGCTCTGTTGACTCTCTCTACCCAGTCGAGATCGGCTTCAACGTAGTGCAGGGTGAACTGTCGTTCTAGATGGTCTGCAAAACCTTCGGTCTTGTCCTCTTCTGTGTAGACCATCCTGTTCTCTCCGTGGATTGGCGGCATTGGTACTGACTTCCTCTTCAGGGTATTCACCATCCTCCAGAGTGAATGGTCGTCTTCTTCTAGGGCCTCGATTTTCCTTCTCCACTGCTCGTTCCGGTGTTCCTGCAAGGAGATGCTTACCTGGGTACGTTGGTCGTAGTAGGCGTTCCTGTCTTCTGGGTCCAGGAACGCTGGTAGTACTTCCTGGCACGGTTCTTCTCCCTGATGAGTTACCTGGTGTCGTGTGGAACTGAACCGACTGAGAATTTGCAGTTGACTATATCAGAGTACACGAGCTGAAAATAGAACACATTAAATAATCTCGAGAAATTCCAACTAAGTTTTTATGCTACCCAGAAATCTGTAATTTCATTGGTTAAACCAAATTTGGAGATTCTTTTACAAATCTAAAACTCGAGAACGCATTTCATTGGTTAAAGACATCATTAACGTTTTTCAACACAAAAAGAATAGGAAATAGAACTGTATAAATATAATTTCAAATTCTGCAGAAGACATTCGTAGTGCTCACCATAACCTATAGGAATCCTCTCTCTTGCAGTGCTCTCCATAGCCTACCGCTCTTCGAATCGCAGCGCTCACCATAGCCTGCGTACTCTTCGAACGTTACACTACGCTGTCCGCCGTACCTGGGGTCGTCATAATAGTTCATCAATATAACTATACAACCTACGTACAGGTAGTAAGACTCGTTCTGTACACTAGGCAAACCGAAAACAAGAACAGAACGCCCTTCGACGTACGATCCGTTCCATCCAATCGCACCCGAGGCTTCTGTCGCCTCTGCCACCATCGCCGAAGAGCCACACTCAGACCATCTTTACAGCTAGTACGTCCCGAGAAGTGGATTATTGCAATGTCCTCGATTGTATTTGCCAAGTTTACCTCCAGGACAACACCCCCGTAGAGTTTAACGGAGACGTATTCTACGAGGCTTAAGGCACCACGTCCACGACCGAAGGCTTCTGAAGACAACCGAAGACTTCAGAATCCTCTATACTTGTAAATATTGTAAAGTAGTATTTTTTAATTTCAAATCCTACCCCTTCTGACAACACGAAACCTTCCGAAGAGTTCCGAAGACCACTGAAATCGCTTTCACCGCCTTCAAGCTATATAGACATTTATTATATAAGTGTTTAAGTTTATTTAGGTTTCACAAGCAAGCACCAAGCCTTTCGAAAAGTTTCGAAAATTACCGAAGACTTCCGAACTACTTCAATAATTAAAATTCATTCAATTTTTTTGTGTATTTTTGGACTTATAATTATTTTGGGTGTTATTCAAACCAAGCCTACTTGCTTTAAAACGCCTCCCACTCGAACGATAAGTAAATGTTAGATGTATATACGGATAAATAGATATGTAAACACTGTGAAAATACTTTTAATAACAATGCAGTTTTTGAAACATGTCAATTTCAATTTTTTGCGTGTCCCATATATTGGTGATAACTTTCTTTGTCATCAGTTCGTCACACTATAAATTTCAATGCTATCACATTTGCGATACACTAAATGCTAATTCTTCAACAATATTTTTCTTAGTTGTATCAGGTATACGCCATTTCGAATGGACCTGCACCTTGCCGAAGTTCTAGATTACTAAAACAGGTGAAATGGCTTGCGTGTTCTAATGAGCTAAAGAGCCAAACTACAGGTCCAACCAAAGTAGTAGGGTCGTTAGTGATGAACCAGACTAAGACAGGTCCCCGAAAGAGGGCAGCGGCTCTTTCGGTACTTAGATTGGCAGAGACCATAGGGGTCGGTATGGCAGTCTAAGACACACTACCGCGATGTGGAAGGCAACGGGAAACCATCACATTACCTCCCAAGTACACAGCGTACCTAAATTATAATAAAATGATGGCATTCTCTGGGGTAAAAGATTCCGGAGTTAAAATAGTCCCCCATTCGGATCTCCGGGAGGGGACTACTTCGGAGGATGCGATTGGAAAGTTAAGAATAAGAGTCGGGAACATTTTGCGAGTCGGGGCGTGGAATGTTAGAACTATGAAGCAAGTGGGTAAGCTAGAGAACCTAAAAATCGAAATGAATAGGTTATCATTAGACATAGTAGCGATCAGCGAAGTTCGGTGGCCAGAGGCGGGGGATTTTTGGAGTGGAGATTTCAGGGTAATTCATACAGGAGCAGAGGAAGGAAATTTGGGTGTGGGGATAGTTATGCGGAAAAAGATAGGATACTGTGTAGAAAATTACTTACAAAAGAATGAAAGAGTACTCATGGTTAGATTAGAATCTAAACCGGTAAACACAGTAATAATACAAGTATACATGCCCACCTCTAGCTACAGTGACGAAGAGGTAGAAGCAATCTACAAAGATATTGAAGACATATTAAGACACGTAAAAGGACATGAAAATTTAATAATTACGGGGGATTTTAATGCAGAGGTAGGTGAGGGTAGGGAAGGAGCGATAGTAGGTTTATTTGGTTTAGGCACTAGAAACGACAGAGGAAATAGGCTGGTAGAATTTTGCGACAAGAACAATTTAATCATCACAAACACATTATTTCAACATCATGCTAGAAGACGATATACGTGGAAGATGCCAGGAGATATAGGAAGATATCAAATAGATTACTTCCTTGTTAGACAACGGTTTAGAAATCAAGTAAAAGACTGTAGAAGCAACCCAGAAGCAGATATAGACACTGACCACAACATCGTAATTATGAAGGCCGCACTTAAATTTAAAAATCTGAAAAAAAGAAACGGAAAAAGGCACTTGAACCTACAGAAACTAAAAGAGAAAGATATTCAAGAAAACTTCGAAAAAAGGTCAAATGAATTGCTCAAAGATATCGAAAAAATATCTGATACTAAGGAAGTAGAAACATAATGCAATAACATTAAATCCAGCCTCGACATGGCGGCCAGAGACATTCTGGGGTATACACAAAAAGTAAATAAGAAACCATGGATAACAAAGGATATCCTGAATTTAATAGAAGAAAGACGAAAATACAAAAATAAATCAGACGAAACAGGAAAACAGAGATACAAAGCCATAAAATGGGAAATTATTCGAAAATGCAGGAAAGCTAAAGAACAATGGATTGATGAAAAGTGCAAAGAGGTACAAACTAAGATGGAAGTAGGAAAGACAGATGAAGCATACAAACTAATTAGAATCAATTTTAGGGATATAGAACCGTATAGCAAAAATATAAGGGATGCAGAAGGAAATGTCATTATAGAAAATGTAGAGAAAGTGGGTAGATGGCAAGAATATATAGGGAATTTATATGCAGGAGAAGAACTAACTGCATTAGAAAAGGAATCAGACATTGAAAATGATGACTTGGGATATCCTATACTTAGAGATGAATTTGAAATAGCATTAAAGAGTCTGAAAAATGGTAAGGCGCCAGGTATAGATAAGGTGCAAGCGGAGACTCTAAAAGCCGCTGGTCAAGCAGTAACAGAACGTCTCTTCCAACTTGTAAGCTATATGTATGAGACAGGCGAGATACCCAAAAATTTCAAACATAACATCATAGTAACTATACCAAAAAAGAAAGGCGCAGATAGATGTGAAAATTTTCGAACAATAAGCTTGACAGCACACGTATCAAAAATATTGACTAGAATTGTACAAAGACGAATGGAAAAACGGGCTGAAGAAATACCGATTTGGGTTTAGGCGAAACAGGGGAACACGGGAGGCTATCCTCTGAGGGTGATAATGGAGAAAACAATAGAAAAAAGGGAAAGCGTGTATATAGGGTTTGTAGATCTGGAAAAAGCATTTGACAATGTAAAATGGAAAAAAATGTTCGAAATACTCAAAAAGATGGGAATGAGTTATAGGGATAGACGGATAGTACATAGCTTATACAAAGAGCAAACAGGAGTAATAGAATTAGAGCAGGAACGTAGAGAAGTAAACATCAGGAAAGGGGTAAGACAGGGATGTTCCCTATCCCCACTAA
The DNA here is from genome assembly GCA_036346225.1 of Platerodrilus igneus. Taxonomy (NCBI): domain Eukaryota; kingdom Metazoa; phylum Arthropoda; class Insecta; order Coleoptera; family Lycidae; genus Platerodrilus; species Platerodrilus igneus. The sequence goes on from JARFIW010001381.1 coordinate 1,301,255, forward strand.
TTTTTAACTTGTACATTGAGGAGGCAATGAATACTGTCAAATGCAGGAAGATGTTTGGAATTACTATGCAGGGACAAAAAATAGATATGCTTAGATTTGCAGATGATATAGCGGTATTAGCATCTAGCAAGGAAGAGTTAGAAGCTGCTCTCAATGAAATGGAAACGATTCTAACAGAGAGATACGGTATGAAAATTAACAAAAGTAAATCTAAAGTACTAGTATGCAAAGAAGGGGAAAATAAATCAAAAACAAGAATACAAATATGTAACACGAACTTACAAGAGGTTAAGGATTTCTGCTACCTAGGAAGCCAAATAACGCAAGATGGGAAAAGCACAAAGGTTATAAAACAAAGATTAGCACAAGGTCGTGCTACATTTAACAAGAAAAAGCAACTACTGTGCTCAAAGACCACAAACATAGAAACAAGAAAAAGATTGCTCAAAACATATGTGTGGAGCACAGCACTGTATGGCTGTGAAGCCTGGACAGTGGGAGAAGCGGACAAGAAAAAGGTAGAAGCCTTTGAAATGTGGTGCTACAGACGTATGATGAAGATATCATGGACAGACAAAGTTAAGAACGAAGAGGTACTAAAAATGGTAGGGGAAGAAAGAAATATGTGGAAAACGGTAAAAAATAGGAGAGATAGGATGATAGGCCACATACTACGGCATGAAGGAATAGTGCGGAATATACTAAAAGCAGAGATAGGAAAAAAGAGAAGAAGAGGTAGACCTAGGTTAGACTACTTCACACAGATAGTGAAAGATGTAGGCTGTAGGAGTTTCAGGGAAATGTGTAGGCTAGCTCAGAAGAGAAATCAATGGAGGTACGCATCCAACCAGTTCCAAGATGGATAAATTAATGACGAAGAAAGTAGCTGCACTTAAACATGATATTTATTATAAGCAACTACAAGCATTGGAAGGGCAATATTCTCGAATAATGGTAATTGCGTGAAAGCATTTACTGGAAAACTATTATTTCGGCAAATGTCTAAGTGTTGGGGGATCTTGGCAGCCACAGGTTGCTTAACCCCCTTCAATAAACTCAGTGAAAAAGGGCATAATATTAGAAAACAATAGAAAAAAAATAATGATATTTATTATAAGCAACTACAAGCATTGGATGTGCAATATTCTCGAATTATGGTAATTGCGTGAAAGCATTTACTGGAAAACTATTATTTCGGCAAATGTTTAAGTGTTGGGGGATCTTGGCAGCCACAGGTTGCTTAACCCCCTTCAATAAATCTCTGTGAAATAGGGCATAATATTAGAAAACAATATAAGGAGAACCGAGCTGTATTACTGTGTGAGAATTTCAGGGAATGATGTAGGTTAGTTTAGAAAAGAAATAAGTGCAAGTACATGTCCAACCAGTTTTGAGACGGGAAACCCAATGACGAAAGAATAAGCGCAGACAAATCTGATGATTATTATAAACAACTAGTTGTTTGTTGTGAAATATCTGCAACTAATGTTGACTGTGCGAAAAGACATATTGGAAAAAATATTAAATCAGTAAATGTTCAAGTGCTGGGGAACTTGGCAGCCGCAGGCTGCTTACCCCCTTTCGCAACCACTGAATGTCGGAGAAATAGGGTATATAATTGTAAAACAATAGAAGGGGACCGAACTGCATCTAACAAGAAAGAACGGCGCCTATGATGAAAGACAACAAACATAGAACAAAAAGTTGTTGAAAGCGTATGTGTGGAGCACAGCACAGACAATATGCCTTCAAAATACGAGCAGTCTGAAAAGCAGACAGAAGAAATGTAGCGGCCTTTGAAATGCCGTGCTTCAGATGTTTGAGGATGGTCAGACAAAGGTAATAACAAATAGGTTATAGAAACAGTAAGGGAACAAGGATATCTTTGGGAAAAAATATGAGAAATAGAAGGGCATAATACGTTCTAAGGCATTTTTGGGGAATAGTATGGGATATATGACAAGCAGAGATAGGAAAAAAGATGCGGATGTAGACCTAGATCAGATAGTGATAGATGCAGACTGTGCAAATTTCGGAGAAATCTGTACGTTAGTTCAGAATAGGAAACAATGATGGTACGCGTCTAACCAGTTTCAGGACTGAAGACCCAATGATGATGATCAGGTATACGAATATGCTGTAGCTGAATGTTATATCACAACTGGCTAGAAAATATTTTACTGTATATTTTTCGATTCTTCAATAAAATAACTACTGCACATGTATTCAATTTTCTGGAAATCCTGAGATTTTAATGTTCACTTTGTAACACCCAAGAACATTTTTAAATTAATCCAAATTTCAAATGATATTTTCTGCCAATCACAGATAATTTTATCTAAAATGTAACCCATCACTGATCAGAATTAATATAGTTACCCAACCCTAGTTTGATTTTGGGTGACAATTGACAACTTAAATGAACATAACCTATCAACTGATATCTAACATCCCGTGAAATTTAGAAGATTTTAAATTAAGGCGCCAAAGGAAATGCTAGTTTGTTCTAGAGAATTCAAAACCGGAAGTGCGTAATAATATGTAATTTTTCGTGATATCTATAAAAATATTAACAGGAAGTACTTTAGAATATTGCAGAATAACTTAAATGTAAATATAGGGTAATTTCAGTTAGCAATGGCAGTAATAAAAGTTGATTTAAACATTTAACCTAAAAGCACATGTAGGGATGATTTACGATTGTAAAATATGTAAGGTTCTTGATTGGCTAGACCAGTCACGTGATCAATGTTATATAACTACAGTAATAGGGAAGACAAAGAAAGACGACACACAAAGTCTCACCAAGACACACAAAGACAAAAATGTATGAAAGGAGGCACGGAAATGAAAAACTAACTAGCCCGGGGCTAGTGCAAGGTATGCTGCACTGCCGCGTAGCAGTATTGGTTATATGACCGTGTAAATTAAAGTAATGGTTAGTAAACAGAGCTAATAAGTTAGTATGTTTATTACGGGAAAAATAGTGAATTTAAGTAGTTGAAGAAGAACACAGATAAGTTTGGCTCTTAAAGAATAATTAAATAGTAATAAATTTAAGTGTAATCAGAAACCGAAATGGTAAAGCTGTAAGGCGGTTAATAGTAGAAAGCGCAGGTTTATTAACTGCGAAAAAGATGGTAACTAACCCCACCCATACGGTACATTATTTATTGATTGTGGAAGTTCGGATTTTGGAAACTCGATTCCAAGCCAAGTTGGTACAAAAGTAGAGGATTATATAAAGAGTTCGAGCTCAAAATTTATCAACACCCGTGTTAAGCACCATCAACCCTGGTGAGGATAAGTTACCTCGGAGTTTTGTAGAGATTGGAGCAACAGTGGGTATTGCATAACTGAAACAGGTATTGAGTGAATCTTTGAATAAATGGTTCGAAAGAACGGACGTGTATATGCATATACTTTTACATGAATATGTTATCAAGTTGCTAGATTAAGGTTGGAATTATTAACGTTGCCGCTTATTATTATGAATTTTGTGTAGAATATCAAGAGTTATTAGCTATGTTTAATTTGGGACCAATTTGTTTTAACTGTAGAATTTGCAGTGATTAGTACAATATATAACAACCCGGCTTAAGGTAGCTTTTGTTAAGTAAGAGATATTTCTTTTATTGCATTCAAGTATGTCGATATAGGAAATGTGAATAGTTATATCACCATATTAAAGGTTATTAAATTCATTACTTGATACGAATATTAAGATATATAAATTACAATTAAAAGGGGTTCGTTGAAATACATTATGTACAGATATTTTGTAAACTTTTGGGTAAGTTATTTCACCAGTATCGGTTTCAGAATTCTAGGCCTAACCACCCTGAGGCATGTCCATGTACTCTCCGCTGTAGAGTAGCCGAGGCGTTTGAGGGAGGTAGAGTGAAGACTATTGGATCAGAAATAGTTGACAACCTTATGAAATAGGTAAGTGGACCCTTGTATTGCAATTTTGAACCATAAAAAGTGATATAGAGTTAGCATTCGATTATATATGTATTAGGTAACTCGTTCCTTGTTTCTTTGATTGTAACTTAGGACAGAGAAGGAGGGCGAAGTGTTACAACTTTCTTAGAGGGGTAACGGAAGATCCCTAAAAATATATTACATATAAATTAACATTTCACCACAACATATGTATAATTAGCCTGAACGATTACTGATAGTATACATATGTAAAATATTGTTATTTCCAACACGTTGTCCAGTCTTGCAAATATACTCTATTTTAAATACTGCCAAACCACACATGAAACATAAATTTGAAACTTTATTTAAAATATTGCTTACTGCATGTCTACCTTTTATAACAACCTACCACAAAATTATAACTGTCATAGCAAGACAAAAAATGAGCTATCTTCACACTTCATATGAATAATTTCTAACTATAGTTACGTATTTCTTTCAGCCGTGCATCAAACTATTAAGTGTTCAAATAACCGAGAAAGCTAATCACAGACGCTAAACAACGCGAATCCTCATGCACAAACCGTGACGTAATAGTTTTATGTCTAAGAGCCACTCGTGTTTTAGCCGTGTTGGGCATGAGAACATACAGGCTATTCTTAAATAAATTCTACTTTACCTACAGAATGATGGTTAAGTCATGTATTTTTGGTCATGAAAAGCAATATAATTTATGAAGAGTGTCGCTTCTTTGGTTTTGCTTAGGAATTTGCTTAATGCCACGTATTTCCGCAGATATAAATAAAGGATTGTTCCCAAAAACATCTGCAACCATAATATAATAGAATCCAATTTTGGTAGATTATCAAATTGCCCTTGTACAAAACCAGCTTCTGTCATATCGAAATTGGTTTTACAAAAACCATAGAGTAAGTTTCAGAGAGTCAACTTAATGTTAATTTTTTATCCACTGCAAGAGAAACAGAGATATCAATTTTTATATACTTTCATCTTTCTTAGACAGTTTCAAAGTGTACTGAGGTGGCGCCGCAAATGTCAGTGGAAGGAAATGGCGGGAAACGCTATAATTCAAATTATTAGGCGCGGAATTTGGCGAGAATTTCAAATAAACTAAAGTAAACAATTTATTTGAAACTCCAAATACAACTCAAGATCAAATCACCGTGTAATGTAAAATTTTTATTTCCCTTTTATATTAATTATTAAAATTTTACATATGGTGATTTGGTCTCGTGTTGTATCTAACGTTTCAACAATTTGTTATTTTCAATTTTATTCAGTCAATTTTAACACTACAAATGATAAACTCTAGCGTTGAATAAACCTAATGAAAAATAATTCTACGTGGTCTTCATTGTATATTTTAATGCAAAATTATTTTTAAAACACACAATTTGTAAAACGTAGTGAATGATATAATATAATTCTACATTTTATAATATAGATTACATGCTTAGAAACAGTTGGTCACTCCCTTACGTTTCTTAATGTATTTTAGCTTTAGCGTCATACATAACTAATAAAAGAGCACAGTTTCTACACAGAAATGAATTAATGTTTAAATCAAAAATACAGGAATTTTTTTAATTTACGTGCTAGCGTTGTAGAATTTTTCTTTGCATGTTGATGTGAACGATTGCGTCGAGTACAGAACTAAGGGATACCAATACGACAGACAGATTTTGTTATATATAATAAAGGATTTATGAAGTGTTGGCTACAAATAAAAGAGCTGTGTAATGAGTCCTCATTATAGTGTATGCCTACTGCTTCCAGCCACAATTTCGATCTACAAAAGAATTCAACTACTTATATATAGCGATTTAAATACAAAAACACTCACTTTTCGAGATTTTGAGTGAAATTATGCATGCGCTCGACTTCTGTCAGCATTTCCACACACCAAACAGAAAACCTTTATATAAAATTAATCTGTAAAGACATATACATATTTTAAAAATTATAGTATATGTGGCAAATTTATATTTAAAAAGAAGCAATATTTAAAATGAATAGTGTTATATGGTTATTGGTGTCTAACCGTTCACGAAAAATTCCAAATTTAGTAAAGGGTTGCAAACTTTTTAATAGTGGTGTAAAATCAATGATAATATATGCTTACCAATTCAACTATAATGATAATACGTTGTTAGTTCATATAAAATTCTTAATGGTCAAAAATATAACAACTTGCAGTTAAATTTAAAGGCACTTTTCTGGCGAAAATATTAAGGCGTTGTTATATAGTTCAATACAACAAACTACACTAAAGAATAATAAATACATAAACAAAACAATAAATAAACATAAACAAAAAATTAACTTAAACATTAAATATAAACACAAAAACGTAATAAACAGCAGGAACAACTTTTTGGTTAACTTTCTAAACACGGATGGCTGTCAACCTGACAGTTGAGCGCCGGAAATCATCTTGAAATCTGTCAAATGTATGATTGAGTTTTGCGCCCTCTCAGTACACGAGCGTCTCGCGGTAGAAATAACGCGGCTGTAATGACAGTTGTAAGTAAACAGATTGAGGTTACATAATTTTTTTTGTTTACATAAATTGGATGAGGTCTGTGTAAATGTTAAATAGATTGTTTATCTTCTTATTTATATAGGAGAAGTAAAAAAATGAATATTTGCCTAGATTGTGGTTCTGAATTTACGTAAAATAAAACTTTGTATGGCCACTTCAGAAAATTTCATGATTTGAATATGAGACCAGTTTCTATAAGCAACCAACTTTGGATAAAAAAGAAGTTAATTTTAGTGCAATGAAGGAAATTAACTTTACACGAATGTTATCTATATATGTTAGCTCTTGTATGTAAACAACTTGGTATTTTGTACTAACTTGTTGCTATTCTAGGTATCTTTCGTACTTGAATATGCAGTTTAAAGGTACTTTGCTGGGTTTTCTTTAATTTGATTTGTAAATTATTAATTACTTGAGTGAAATGTGTTTAATAATAGTAATAGAGGCTTGAGGTTTCAATAATTGTATTTTTATTTTTTAAAAAGTAAACACTTTATGTACCCATATACATTCTCAATAAATACCTAAATTATTAAGAAAGAAACTAATTTTATTTTTTCGAGAATTTTGTTTGCACTATCAGTCGACTAAAATATGTAAAAAAACAAGGTAGACAATTAAGATTATTTTGGTACTCAGACTAAAAGTAAAACTAAAATACTGCACTGTTAATATATGAACACTCAATCCGACAGATTTGACGAAATTACAATAACTTACCAGCGCTTGTAACACTGATAAAACAAAGTGAAAACTGATGATTAAATTAGATTAGTCGCGTACTTGCATGTTTCCCATCAAAATCGCTAGGATTGTAATAATTTCCAGTAATTTGTACATGTATTTCTGCGAGTGGTTTCCCCACCGGATTTTATTCCCAAACAAGAGAAAGCAGAACAAAATCTAACTTTATAAGCTTTAGTGTTAATTAAACCTACTTTCTACTGAGATAATACACTGTCTTATCTTAACATAAAATCAGGTGATGTATGATCAGATCTTGTATGAACATTAACATTAAGGTTTGAGTTATTAACCAAACCATCCCTAATAAAAATTTCTTCTGTTAGGGTAGGCTTTTTAAGGTCATTATTCCTTGTTGATTTCTTCTTTGTTGAAAAAAGCCGCACCTGATGTTCAACTTTTTTGTTAATATTAATCTCCTCTGTAGTTTTTAGATCAATAGATTTTGCTTTATTTAATGTGTCAATGATTTTATCAAATTGCCTCATTATAGTCAGATGTACGTCGTCAGTTAACGAAGCATTCTCACATAGGCTTATTATTAGCTCGGCTCTTTTTTTTAATAATATCATTTTTTGAAGATTTTGCTTTAAAATATTACTGCTGAAAAGTTCATTAACGTTACTAATATGCAAAGGTGTCAAGATTCGATTTGTAAAACTGTATCGCACAAGCATGTATGTGTTTGCAAATGTTAAGCTTTATCATGTTGTCAATACAGGTGCATTGAAATGTATGAAAACATATGCTGCACTTTGTACAACTTAGGCATGAACCTTCACAGGCCTCATCTACTCTAGTAACTTGATACTGTTGAAAAGCACAAGTGGACGACGTAACTAAAAATTCCTTATCATTTTCAAGACGTCTAATAAAATCTGATGTAATTGTTAGACTTGCTTTATGACTTTGTTTAATTCTATTAATTTTGTCATTGGAAGTATTCTTTGCAAGTTTAATTATACGTTTAAACAAGCTATCTCGGGCAATTTTCATTACTGCATTAATGCTTTTGTCCAAACGTTTTACTTTCCGACCTTCCAAATACACATACTTCAAAACTTTGTGCATCGATTCAAGATATATGTTAGTGTTTATTCCTAAACCCAATCGATAATAATATGCCCAAAATGTAGGACGATTTGCATAATTATTATGAAAATATTCAGCAAATAATTGTGTATCAACATCGTCATAAAGATCTTCTACTACCTGATTTAAAATGTCATTAAATTCATCAATAGATACACACTGTAATAAAACACGAAGGGGATTTATATACTACTACTTTCTTTTCAATCCCCTCTATTGATTTTTGACAAATTCTTGCGCTAATTACGATCCACATGCCAAGTACATAGCAACTGGTGAGGTACCTTGGCCATAACAAAAGACCATGCATTATAAAATGCTGGAGCATCATCAGACATAAAAACAGTAGTTGATATAATACCCACTCTTGATTTAATTTTTCCAAAAAAACAACTTGAAAATCATTTCGTCAGCACGATTTGAAAAACAAAATGCCCCTGGGCACCCTGAACCAAATTCATCCACTGTCATTAGTGTGTAGAGCTGAAAATCGTAACTATTTGTACCGTGTGTACCATCAACGCACACCTTGTTGTTCCCAAATTTAAGCAACTGTTCACGTTGAAAAGAAGTGATTATGACTAATGCAAAATCTTTAACATCTAAAATTATTTTTGAGTCATTTGGGTTTCCTTCTACACCTTGGCTTTTATAATATAACACTGGGCAGTCGCTTCCTAAGTTTATCATCTCTTCTACCCAGAGCCGTACGCTAATTGCATCATTTAGGTCACATTTCACACCATACTCAATATTGAAGTCCCTAACAATATTGTGCATATCTTTTGTTTCTAACAACAAAATTCTCTGTGAATTTTTTTGTTTTAAAGCAGAAATGTAATGCCTTCCTTTAATTTTCCTAAAATACATCAATTGTAAAATTTCAAACTAGAACTTTATGTTCGAAAATACCTGCAATTTCTGCTTTACTCTCTTTACTTAAAAAACTCGACCAATATCGTTGGTATGTCAAACATGAGTTGTCCAGAAGTCTACTGCAACAGACCCATCGTTCTTTATCGTCGCTTCCATTGTTGAGGGACAAACACTTCCAATTTTATTAGTGCCTGTGCATTTTTGATGAAAGAACGCGGAATAACTACACAACCTGTTTTAATAACTTTCTTTTATAACAGTTTAATATGGAAGCATAATATATTATATTGAAACATTGACAGTTCAAAAGGAACACTCTAGAATATACAAATCTTAACCATGACTACAATATAAATCACGGCTTACTTTACAACACCTCCACTTGAGCCGTAGAGTAAGTTACATCCTCTTGTACAGAACCTATGCTTTTCTACAGATACCGGTTTCGTCAAATTATCTGCTATCATTTCATCCATGCCAATATAAGCAAATTTTACAGCCTTTTCGGTTACCTTTTCTCGTAGAAAGTGGTGACGTATATCAATGTGCTTTGTGCGTGAAGAATAAGCGGTAGTCTCTGATAACTGTATAGCACCCTTGTTGTCGCAGTGTATGATTGTCGAACCCTGTTTTGTTCTTTGACTAAACAATTCTTCGTATAATCCACGAAGCCACAATGCTTCCTGAGTTGCAGCAGACATTGACATATACTCAGATTCTGTCGTTGATAATGCAACAGTTGCTTGCTTCTTTGATGTCCACGAAATCGCACCACCTTGCAGCTTGAATACATATCCTGTAGTCGAGCGTCTGTCCGTAGCATCACTAGCCCAATCTGAGTCACAGTAACCCTGTACAAAAGCATTTCCATTTTTTGAATAAGTCAACTTCCAGTCAATTGTGCCCTTTAAATAACGCAGAATTCGTTTTGCGGCATTCCAATGCGCCTTTCCTGGGTTGTTGTTAAAACGACTTACGACACCTACTGCATACTGAATGTCCGGTCGTGACACTTGTGCCGCAAACAACAAACTCCCAACAACTTCTTGATATGGTACATTCTGCATTGTTTTTCGATCTTCTTCGTTTTGTGGTGACATTGCTGTTGTCAATTTTTGATTTGGGTCTACTGGCGTAGACACGCTATTACAATCAGTCATTTGAAATTTGTCAAGCAATTTTTGAATATACTGACTCTGATCAATTGAAATTGAACCTGATTTTATATCACGTGTGATCTTCATACCCAAGACAAACTTGGCTTCACCAAAGTCCTTCATTTTAAACTGACCTTGCAGCGTTGACTTCAACTTATTTTTAAGTCCTTGTTGTTGGAGAAGATCAAGAGGTCATCAACATAGACCGCCACGATTAACATTTGACTGCCATTAACATAATAGTATATGCACGGATCGACTACTGAACAGTTGAGACCAAACTTTCTCAGTGCAGTATCCAAATGTTGGTTCCATATGCGACTCGCTTGTTTGAGACCATATAACGATTTCTTTAATCGGCAAACACGCTGACTGTCATCGTTAAACAATTCAGGCTGAATCATGTAAACCTCTTCTTCTAAATTACCTTGCAGAAAGGCTGTGACCGCATCCATCTGATCAATCTCTAAGTCAAATTTTGCAGCAATCGCGATGAGAAAACGTAATGATGAGTAACGAACAACGGGTGAGAAAGTTTCTTCGTAATCAATCCCTTTACGTTGAGAACAACCTTTTATTACCAGACGAGCTTTATATCGATTCACTTGACCATTCTCATCGCATTTAGTTTGAAATATCCATTTGCTTCGAATTGCCTTGTGATTTACTGGCAAATTTTCCAAGGACCAAGTTCCATTTTCAACTAGAGACTTATACTCAGCCTCCATGGCTCTCTTCCAGTAAGACGCGTATGGACTTTTCATCGCATCCTCCACTGTCAACGGATCGCCTACGTTATTCGCTGTTGCAACATAGACAAAGTCCTCCGTCTTTGTGGATTTTCTTATTCTTGTTGATCGCCGTAACTCTTCGTCTTCATCGATGCTTATATTGCCCATTGAGTTATCAGTTATAGGTTGCTCATTACTTATATCATCAAACTGACTCGTATTCAAACTACTGTTCTGAGATTCCATTTCATTTTGGTCTTGCATGTCGGTATTATTCGTAACAAATGGTTCCTCCACTTCATTGTTATCATCTTTGAATAGATAAAAATGATTAAATTTGTTACAGGAAAGTACTTCGTTTTCGTAACGTTGCTCTTCCAGAAAAATCACGTCGCGTCTTACATTAACATGCATCTTCTCTGGATCAAAGACTCTATAGCCTTTACACTGTTCGCTGTAACCAACCATGATGAATACTTTAGACTTAGAATCAAACTTTTTACGTTGTTGTTTTGGAACATGCACCATTGCTTTGCATCCAAAAACTTTCAAATTTGACAGATCTGGCTTCTTGCCACACCAAATTTCTTCGGGTGTTTTGTCAATAGCCCCCCGGCACGGGGAACGATTAATAAGATATCCTGCTGTATTGATCGCTTCCCCCCAAAATTTGACATTCAGCTTTGTGTCAAAAAGCATACATCTTGCTCTTTCGACCAAAGTCCGATTCATCCGCTCGGCCAAACCATTCTGTTCGGGCGTATACGGTGTTGTTGTTTGGTGTTCAATTCCAGAATCACGTAGAAACTTTGAAAAGTCTTTGTTACAGTATTCGGTGCCGTTGTCTGTGCGAATTTTTTTACTTTTTTTACTAGTCTGGTTTTCAACATGACTTTTGAAATCCTTGAAGGCATTTAACGCATCTGACTTGTTCTTGATAAAGTACACAAATACTTTTCTGCTAAAGTCATCGATAAAAGTCATAAAATACCGAGAACCTCCAAACGAATCAACAGACATAGGACCACACAAATCGGAATGTATCAATTCCAAAATACTGGAAGCTTGGGAATTGCTTGTTTTAAATGGAAAACGAGTCTGCTTTCCCATAATACAGGTCTCGCAAGTTTCTCGCTGACCGCTGACGAAACTCATTCCCTTAACAAAACCGTTTCGCAATTTCATCAAACTGTCGTGTCCTACATGACCAAGACGTCGATGCCACAATCGTTGGGTTTCTGTTGATTTTACAATCATACTTGATATACTTGCTTGATCTACTTTAAACAATCCGCCTGTCAGATTTGCTTGAACTAACAACTTATTACTTTTGTTCCAAATTTTGCAACCTGTGGTACCAAATTTCACAATTAGCCCTTTATTCACCAATTGACTGACAGACAATAAATTTGTACATAGATTTGGTACATACAGCACGTCTTGAATGGTTGTATCAACTGCACTATTATTAATTTGCAATTGAAGCCGTACATCACCTGTTAATTCGGCTTTCAAGTTCGATTCATTTGCAATTGTCACTTCGCCATTTGACTCATGTTTGACATTTTCTAACCAACTTCGTTCGCATGTCATGTGACTAGACGCACCAGAGTCTACATACCATTCTGTTGACTTTACATTGCTTGCAGTCAAACAAGAAAAAACTGATGTATAAATAGCTTTACTATGTTTTAGATTTGGACATTTGTTTTTGTAGTGTCCTATTCCACCACACTCAAAGCATTTCACGTTCTTTTGGCGGACTTTTCCTTTTGAAAATTTTCGTTTTTGAGTATACATGGCCGACGATACGGAACCATCTGCTCCATCGTTTGATTTAACTTCCTGCAATAGCTTTGTTTTGATCAAGTCTGCAGAAATCTTTTGTGCTGAACTCTCAATTGCCATAATCATTGGTTTATATTCTTCACTCAATCCAGCCAGTAATAAAGTGCCAACCCATTCGTCATCTATTTTCATTCCAGCACCTTTCAGTTTGTGTGCCGTGTTAACGATTTTGTTGACAAACATTTCCATTGAGGAACAATCCTTCAGTCGGGTTGTTACAAGTTCACGCAATAGTCCAACGCGACGCAACAAGCCCGAATCTTCAAATGCTTTTGAAGATTCTGCCACACTTCCTTGGCCGATGTTGCCTCTTGGATATGGGAAAAATTTACTGGATCAACCATCAATATAATCGAAGCTTTCGCTTTTGTATCTCCAGCTAATTTCTTTATTTCATCGGTTTCTGTACAAGTATCTATTACATGACACCATAAACCGATCATCTCTAAATAAGACTGGACAGCGAATTTCCACGATTCATAATTTTCCCGTCCTTTCAATTTTTCAATTGATGCCATTGCCGACGCCATTGACAAAAAATTAAAAAAATTTATAAACTGTTATGAGTGCCTGGGCCCATAACCTGATGAAAGAACGCGGAATAACTACACAACCTGTTTTAATAACTTTCTTTTATAACAGTTTAATATGGAAGCATAATATATTATATTGAAACATTGACAGTTCAAAAGGAACACTCTAGAATATACAAATCTTAACCATGACTACAATATAAATCACGGCTTACTTTACAACAATTTTAAGCTTCTAAAAACCTTGCCTTTTGGAATGTAGTTGTACGATCGATGGCAATTATAGTACTCCTTTTTGGTGCCATCAGACAATAATTTAGCTGAAGTGTGAAGTATATACATTGCCAAAGATTTTTCCTGTTCTTGGTTTTTTCAGTTTTTGAACTCTGTTGAACAGAATAAAATTAGTATATAATTAACACTTTGCATAATAATATTCAAACCTAATTGTGAATTAAAATGTAGTTGATCAAGTTTAGTTTCAATTTGATGTTCATTTGCCAAATGTTGTCGAAATTTTTTATATCCCTTTAGATGTGTTGTACAATTTTCATAAAAGCACTTGATTCTTGACGAGTTGAGAATTATTGGAATACTTTTATGAACAGTTCTGCAATGACGACGTAAAGTTGCTTTACTGGCACAAAAATTTATTAGTTAAAGTAACTGGTTTCCTATATTCAAAATCATGAATCTTTCTTAAATGGGCATACAAATTCTTGTTTTGTGTAAACTCAAAACCACAATCTTCGCAAGTATTCATTTTACTACTCGTTTACAAATAAAACGATAAACAAAATTAATAGGTAATTTCCATGGATCTCATTCACTATATGTAAACAAAAAAAAATTGCGTAACCTCAATCTGTTAACAACTGTCATTACAGCCGCGTTATTTCTACCGCGAGACGCTCGTCTTTTACGTTACATATTGAAGGATAAAGATAGTATCATCCTTCAATCTATATAATGAAGTGAGATAAATCTTTTTAGCGTCCCGACAAATTTTCTTATTAAGATAACACTCTGAAGCAGCGGGTAGTAACTCTACAGGTTTTAAAATAAAGTTTTTGGCGCTACCAGCCGCATTGAAACTGAGTAAAAATTGAAAATTTTACAGATATCTGTAACTATCAAACAAAATGAGCTGCGCGTCTGAAGATGATCACATCCACAGATTACTAACACCAAATATTTCACTTTATTGTGTTAAATGAGAACAGTAACGTGACAATTTAGTTTGATTCTCCCATTTTCAAGGGGGCGCTACAACACTTTACTCAGGTAAATTCGGTTTCGATCGGTTGTAGAAGGATTTGGACTAACTTTAACCTCACTATTTTGTTATAGTTTGTGGTTTGTTTACGTTTTCGCTGTAATTACTTGTTAGAAGATTTTTCATTATTTCCGTCTATTTTGTTATATCTGGCCTTTATAATTATTATTATTATTTTAAGAAATTTATGGTTATATTTGTAGTTGTTAAAACCTGAAAAATATTTGTGTTTTGAAGAAGTTGTAAGTATGTTTATTATGTTCTTTTATATATTAGTATTATTATACATGTTTCAGTGTATTTAAAATGAGTTATGGTAAGTGCTGTGTTGTAAGTTGTAAGGACAAGATATCTAGACGGCATAGATTTCCTAATCCGAAGAAAGATATGAAAAGGTTTAAACTGTGGTTGGATGTCATTAACAACAAGGACCTTTTCAATCTGGATCCATTTTACCTATACAGTGTAAAGAAAATTTGCCATAAACATTTTGAAGAAAATTGTTATAGTGAAGGATCTACTAGGGTACATGCAAATGCAGTACCCACATTGCATTTATCTAGTAAGCACTAACTGTAAACTTTTGATTGCTTATGCTAGATCAGTTCATGAATCATGCACTGGTGTACGCAGTTATTCAAAATCACATTTCAACAACAAAGACCTTGTTTGAGTTTGATTGTATAATGATTTTACATTTTCAAGGATAATGTAGAATTGTGAGTAATAAAATGCCATAAGCTTATGCCATTCCATTCACTCAATCACGACTACATTCGAGGAAAATAAATAATAATTCAAGTGCAACATAAATACAATTTAGAATACACGAGCTTTTAATAACTTTGCTGCTACATATCGTAAATCAGTATTTGCAAGCTAGTATATCATATATGAAATGAATCGGAAGCCGCGCAAGTAGGTATTGTGTATGTGCGATACATATCAAATTTGGTAAGAATCACAGGCACAATGGAAATTAAGAAATGAAAATTAATCGTTGAACTGATTCTATGAATTCAACCGGATTACCCTCCTCTAGATTATATTTGATGCTATGTTATTGTTGCTGTTTGTAAATATTTTAGTGTACAGTTTGTTTAGGAGCGATGCTGGCTAACTAAAACAAACTTGACAAATTATGCCGTATAACTGCGCACATTTTTGTAACTGGTTATAAACTTATTACTAAATTATTTTGCACTATAATCTCAAATATATTCCTGCACTTGTGATGGTAAACATTTACAAATGTTTGCATTCAACATTAGTTTAATCTTTTAAACATTGGGAGTTTGTCGCAATGGCATTACTGTTAACTTATATTCAATATAAATTCACCAAATCAGACAAGATTTTTGATATGTTTATTAAATCAAATTAAACAGTTTTGTTCAAATACTATGTGATTGGAATCATTTTTTTACTTTGATATAGAATAATTTAAAAGGTGCTGTTAATTGAATTTTTAGATTCTATTGGATCTCTTATTATTTTGAAATCGTCTGTTTATAATGAGCGTACAACTTCACGAAATTTTGATCAACAACCGATCAATGATTATCAAACACATGCCGCTATATCTGCGGGTGTTTCTATGCAAGGAGTTGTTGAAACAGAAATGCTGCAACCTGGATTACCACATGAAGGTGCCAGTGAAATAGTAAAGAAAAACAGAATGGAAGAAGCAAATGTATGATTAATATTTTTTTTAAATATATTAATTTAAATATTGTTTTAGATATAACACCTACTTCCACTTTGAAAAGCATAGGTTATACAAATGCTAAGCATCTCTCACCCAAAAAATCTGTTTTATATGCTAATATTAAACATTTGAAAAAGCAAATCACAAGAAGTTTGTCTGCAAAAAATAATTTTAAGAAAAGATTAGCTGCAGACGAAAAGTTTACTTTTACAAGAGGTTTCCAAAAATTAGAACATTTAAGTTATTCTGCTTGCCAGTTTATTAATTGTCAGATTAGAGAAGGTGCAAAGAAAGTTAAGCAACGACGATTTTTATTAGACGAAAAGATTTTAGCCTTAACAGTATACAAACAAAGCCCAAAATGTTATAGATTCTTATCTAAGTTATTTATCCTTCCAAGTAAAAGCACATTGGATAGGCTGCTTTTGAAAATTCATTATGAGCCAGGCATAATGCCACATGTTTTAGCTTCATTGAAGAAAGTTTGTGAAAACTTACACCCTATTGATAAGCATGTATCAATCATTTTTGATGAGATGGCTCTGATGTTTTCTCTTCAATTTAATGAAAAGAAGGGTTTTATTGAAAGTTTTGAAGACATGGGAAATGGTCATAGATCAATCGAATTTGCAGATCACGTTCTTGTTTTTATGCTTCGTGGAATTAGAAAGTTTTTTAAGCAACCTCTTTGCTATGTATTTTCTAGTCGTGGTGGTGCAAAATATGACGAACTTGAACAATGTCTGGTAGATGTTATATCATCATTAATACAAATAGGTTTTAAACCTACTGTGACTGTTTGTGATCAATCTGCCATCAATTGTCGTGTTATTCGTTCACTTTTAAACGAAACCAGAGCAGCGTATTTAAGAAAAAACTCAGAGTATAAGAATGGTTTTTTGAAATTGATGGTGTTAAAATATTTCTCATTTATGATCCACCACATCTGTTAAAAGGAATTAGAAATAATTTTGTTGATAAGGAAATATCATTTGCGATAGGAAATGAAAAGTACGTTGCAAAATGGAAGCATATTGTTACCCTATACGAACTGGATAATGGTCCGAACATTAGTGATGATTTAAGAGTGTTATCACATTTATGTGATGAGCATGTTTATCCCGAGAAGATAAAAAAAAATGAAGATTAAATATGCAACACAAATCTTCAGCCAGCGAGTTGCATCTACCTTGCGACTTGCTAGTGTTCTAGGTAAATAAAATTTTTTAAGTAATTGATATATTATTTTGTACTTTCAGATTCATCTAACAGTATGGGTTCAAACACTGATCACACTGCTCGTCTGGTGCTATTTTTTGATAGAATATTTGACTCTGTTAATGGTAACAGAAACAAATCTGCAAGAGGGAAAATATTACGATGTGGAATTTCTGAGACCAGTGACCACATACGCTTTTGGACACAAGAAGCCCTACCGATGCTCTTGTCCATGGAGTTTAAACAATGCAAACCTAGTGACAGAAGAAAACCACCAAGTTTAACCAACTGGATTTTTACAATAAATAATTTTATAAACATATGGAATCATTTAAAAGTGCAAGGATTTAATTATCTTCTGGGGCGACATTTAAATCAAGATCCCATTGAAAATCTCTTTGGACAAGTCAGGAGTCACGGCAGCAGAAATGTTAATCCAACTGCAGCAATGTTTGTAGGGACTTTTAAATTGGTGTTAATAAACAGTATGATAAATTTGTACAAACCAAGTTTCAGTTGTGAAGACGATAAATGTACTCTCGTACTTCGCAATATTAAGTATTTATTGAATGGTGAAATTGGTGAAATGTCCAATGTAAATGATGAAGATTTGGCAGTTCCATTACCTCCATCTCTGTCAGTGCAACAAAGTGTGCCTCAAATACCAACACATTTAACAAATTTAAAACTTTTACACCATTTCAATAGTTTATCAAACAACTACGTGGCTGGTTTTATATTAAAAAAAATTAAGAAGACTGTTGCTTCCTGTGAACAATGTAAATATAACTTGTTTTGTCATGATAATCATGTTAACCAGCTTATCGTGGCAAGGGAATACACTACTGATGATTGGGGAAAGCGCTTGTGTTATCCTACTGTTGCTTTTGCAGAACAATTTTATAAAGTTCATCGATTAATTTCTAAATGTTTAAAAGACAGTCCAGACTGCAGGTATTTAGGAAAATTTTTGTTGCGTGAGTTACATAACAGTATTAGTTTTGATTTTGTAAACTGTACAGAACACTGTACTACAGTTAAAAATACTGTATTTAAAATTGCGATTCGTGTGATGGTTCATGCTTACTGCAGGGACATTAATCGCAAAATCACAGGTATAGACACAAGATCATACTATGGTACCGATTCTGTAAAGATTAATGCGTTGCTTAAATCTAAAGCTAGAAGCCAAAAGAGAGTTAACAATCCATAAGGTTTGATCTTTCGGATCAATGTGTTGGATAAATATATATGAGGCTTCCCTGTAGGTTATTAGTAGAGTAGAACCACAAGTAATTGGGATTGCAAATTAATAATTTATTTCTTTAGTATTGACTGACACACACATTACTATAACAACTAAAAGATAAGGTATCTATATTATATATTGAAATCTTAGTAAACGCACACTAGGTTCAACACTCCTCGTTTACACAAGTTACACATTTTCTAAATTTTAAATGTTTTTCACATGTTAATGGTTTTGTAAGTAAATCTACAATCAGTTCGTTGCCAGGGCAATATTCACACATGATCACCTTTTTATTTACATAATCCCTTACGAAAAATCCTTTAGTGTCTATATGTTTATTGCGAAACGAAGGGTTTTTGTCCTTTATCCACACTAGAGAACTTGATTGTCCTCAAAAATTGTTTTCGGATAATCGATGTCACAATTCATATCAGCTAACAACTTTTGTGACCATAAAGCTTCCTTACGTGTCGCTGACAGTGATATAAATTCCGCTTCAGTGGATGATAACGCCACAATGTTTTGTTTGCGACAAGACCAACTCACTGTACCGCCATTTAAAAAGAATATTTGTCCACTGTTAGATTTAAGTGTTAAGCGATCATCTGCCCAGTCTGCATCGGAGTAGCCAATTAAATTTTGATTTGCACTACAAACCGTACTTAGCTTTAGTTTTAACTGTGCGGTTGCTGTTAAATATATCACAATCCTTTTTGGTTGGTTCCAATCTTCTTGTGTCGGCATGCTCACTTTCTGTGCTAATATACAAACACTCGCTGATATATCAGGACGTGTATTAATGGAGACATACAGCAGTTGACCAATTAATTTTCTATATTTCGTATTATTCTCTAATACTGCCGTTTGTCACCCTTTATTATAACCAGTTTCCATCGGTGTTCCAATCGGTTTTGCATTTTGTAGATCAAACATACCGGTTATTTTCATAATATGGTTTGGCTGATCTATTTCAAAATTTCCATCACTGTCACGCATTACTTGAATTTGTAAGTATTGCTGTATTGGTTCAGATTTCTTGATTGAAAACTATTTTGACAGTACACTTTCTATATATTGTGTTTGTCTACTGTTCTTTTATACAAAAACCAAATTGTCTACGTAAGTCAAAACATAACACAAAGAGCCATCAATAGATTTGGAATATAGGCACGCATTGTTTTTACTTTGAATATAGGTTTCTTGTATTAAAACTTTATGCAGTAACTCGTTCCATGATCTAGCCGACTGCTTCAAGCCATAAGTTGACTTCTTCAATAAACACACTTGATGAATCCCTGTCACCAAATCCCGGTGGTTGTTGCATGTAAATAGTTTCCTTTAGGTTTCCGTTTAAAAACGCAGTTTCACAATTCTTCTTCTTTAACCACTTTTTGTACTTGGTGCAATCGTTCTTAGTGTCCTGCTTTCTTACAAAAGTAGTACCGAATTGCCTTTCTAGGACCTTCAAAACAACGTCCTTTGGATCACTTTACTCTGAATGCAATCACCGTTCGTATTCTGCAATTAACTGTTGCTGAACAGCCCCAAATGTTAATTCCTCTTCAGGTCATGCTTCTAGCGCCGTTATTAATCCATCATATCTTTTAGAGACGTTGCTTAGTAGCATTGCTACACTTCATTTATCGGAAAGTGCTTCTTTGCCAATATCACGCAATTTTACAAACAAGTTCTAATTATAATTTATATGTGCTCGCACATCACCGTTTCCATCTAACTTCAGTGAACAAATTGTCCGCATTAAATAAACCTTGTTTGTAAGTGTATTCTTCTCATGATAATTTTTCAGTGCATCCCATGCTTCTTTAGCTGTCTTTTTATTCCGAATGTGCACTAACTGATCGTCCTCAACTGAAAGACCAATTGCTGCTTGTACCTGCTCATTGGCATCATCCCAATGCTGTATTTCTGAAATATTTTTGCAGTCTTCAACTGATGTCGGTCGTTGTCCTGCAATTACCTTTTTCCATAAATTTTGCTTCAACAGTAACTTCCATTTTGTACTTCCATATTGAATAATTGGAATTATTCAGTTTTACAAAATGTACTTGTGTAACAGTATGATCTGCCATTCTCTGTTATGCAAAATATTACACTCGATGCTGGTACCACTTCAATTACAAAACCAATTAATACCCTATTGTGTTTATCTCTTGTATACTGGGCACAAAACCTGTTGGATAAATATATATGAGGCTTCCCTGCAGATTATTAGTAGAGTAAAACCACAGGTAATTGGGATTGCAAATTAATAATTTATTTATTTAGTATTGACTGACACACACATTACTATAACAACTAAAAGATAAGGTATCTATATTATATATTGAAATCTTAGTAAACACACACTAGGTTCAACACGATATTGTTCGAGCATCTGCTTTTTCAGATATTTTGAAACTAGCTAAAACCATACCAGTTCAGAAATTAGGTCCAAAAGATGGAATATGAACAGCAGTTTAGTTTTTGTAAAAATAGGTCTACAATAATGATAAGCATCACATCAGTGTCACCTTGGTGAATAAAATAGTGACCGTTTTTCAAAAAAGTGTATTTACTAGTCAAATTTTGTGACATGAGTAAACATTTGACTGCATCAAGCTCTTTTATTAGTGGATAAATAAACTTCACTTTCATATTACTATTAAACTTATAAAAACTTACTTAAATAATAGAATACTTGTATATACTTATACGTATATACTTGTATATTATAATGAGAGCCGCAAGAATCAATGCTTGGGCCACTCCTGTTCCTATACTTTGCATTGCAATAATCTAACTAAATGCCAGTGTCTTGGGACATAATATTGTCTACAGTGACATGTTATACATGTAATGACAAATATTGGGCATCGCGTGACTTTTGTAGATATTTTATAAATTCTTAAATTCTTATATTACCTTATTTATATATTTTACGTTTAATAATTTACATAAAAATAGATTTTCCGATCGTACAGTTATTCATAATTTTGATATACACAGTAAGGCCTACACGTGTGATTGTACAATTGCGGTTTTAGCATAGGTGGGTGCCATGGCTACTCAATCACTCACTTGATTCAACAAGAGGTGTTACATAGGGCAGTCCCAATTAGGAACTTTGGAATTGCTAATGTGTTCAAGAGTATCATGGCAGAGGAAATACGTAAATCCCTAACTACTTGTTAAAATAATAACTCATTCATAATTTACACATCTAATTAACAATAAAATATAGTTTTACATATGTTCGATAACTTTGTATGAAGGGGTTAGAAGCAATAACTTAAAGTAAGGATAGCAAAGCTCTATGAACTTACATTCTGCTACAGAGGCTTGTTCGGTGCACTAACTTGGACACTGTGACTACACTATCAAACGTAAAGAAGCCTGTACGACTGAATGGTAAGTCCCCTTCTTCCGTGGTCCCTCTGAATTTATTAAGAATCAGGTAGATCTTGTTATGTTTATCGAGCACCAAGAAACTGATTAGTTTAAGGCTATGCTCCTGATGGTTTACCATTAATTCCATCATATATCAGTTGCGAGTAGCAATGTATGTGCTGAAGAACCAACTATAATCATTTAGGAAACTTTGGTTTTCCTAATCTACCAATGTTGCTTCAAATTTACAAAGTAATATTTTAAATAATTGAATATAAAAATGTCTGTAAACTTAATTGTACAGTCTATGCTAAGTCCGTATATAGCAGTCGTGCCATGTCACAGATTAACAAGAAACAACTTTTGCACTAATTATTAAGAATGCAAATTGTACAATGTTTTACACTCTAGTATTATAGAGATGCCTGAAATTAAATTCAAGAAGACAAACAAAAAGTTTCTTCTTTACAATGCTTCCTTTTAGTATGAAGTTAGGCACCTATGTTTTTTTTTGATTCTTAATAGCTTATCATTTGCATTATTACTCTGCGACTAAATATGATTGATAAATATGATTTATACATGTTGTAAGAATAAGTAAATAAACACAAAATTTTCCACAAATGCACCTAGGTTAAGCATTTGAACTAAATATATTCTGTAATTGGTGGTATTATTTTCTATGTATTAAATCGAAAAATGTAGATTTTGTCATTTTGAATGTGTAGATGCCAACATGGTTATCTTGGACTTTACTTTCTAAATTTATTCGAATTGAAATATTCAGTAATTTGATTTAGTAAGTACAAAACATTTAAGTTTTGCTCGAAAGTGTTGTAAATTAAATTTGTAGTCTAATCATCTTTTACTTAGTACCATGTTATATCAATGTCTTATTTTTATCTTTTACAATTGTGAAGTAATTTGTACATATATTTTAGTTATAAATGTATTATTCTCATATAAGTTTATGTATTGTACTTGTAATATATTAAATAGATGAGTTAATTTTTTGTGTTTTACAATATTAAGGTTCTGCTGAATGGGTCCTGATTGAGTACTGCTATATTCAGAATTTAGAATGTGGCAGTATTCATATTTGAACCTGAATTGGGTTGAGGTAATTGAGTTGCCTGTAATTTAGATTTCCCGCTACGGTAGATTCTGCTCCCAACCGTAAGAGGGCGTGGTGTGCAAAGTCCGAAACATTACTATTGCCATGATGTATCTAGGGGTTAGTTATCTGTGATCACATCGACCAATATTTGTTTCAATTCCGTATCTATTTTTGGTACAGTAGCAGTAATTTCAGGCGAAAAGTATTATAATGTCGCAGTTTAGAAAGTGTGCCGTTTTCAATTGTGAAAACGGATGCAATTTGCCATAGATTTCCCAATCCAAAGAAATTTTTGTATGTTAATTGAAACAACTTCTCTGAAAAAATAGATCCTGCATGGGTCTACAAAAATTTACGAGTTTGCCATGCTCATTTTGTTCCAGATGATATTTGTCGAAATACGTATGTAGTTTCTAACAGGCATCTTTATATTTTTATTTTACCAATATTCCAATATTTAAATATAATATTTAAATAATATTTAAATATATACTTCTGAAACTTAAGTTTGTATTGATTTGATTACATTTTAACATAAAAGCATAAATCTTTCTTAAGGAAGCCACAGGTTTATCTACCCCTTTTAATAAATGGAATGATAGGTGATTTGATAGATCTTTCTTATTCCAATTTTGAATATACAGTTAGTAAAATATAAAATGTGGTACAGGTATATAATATATTGAACAAACTCTAAGTACAGTATTTAACTATACAAGTATAGTACTCAACAGCAGTGTTCAATGAATTACAATATGATATTACCTTTCATATTTATCTAATTCGTATACATTTCCAAGCAATGCATTTGAAATTCCCGCTAAATACGCATTTAGTTGCATTTTTTTGCCAGATGGCGCTCACCGCTAGGTTTAAATTTCCCGTCATAGTAGTAGTTAAGCTTCAACTTGCATGGTGGCGTTAAACTTAATTGCAATTGATTATGTACAGTGACGCATCTCTTGAATTATTGGTCTGACTATGAAGGTTACTCTATGACAAAAACACATGAAAAGCTAATAGTAAAATACCTATCGGCAATTTTACTTTAAAAATTAAATATACAGGGTGTTTCAAAATTGCACGGCACTATTTTAAGAGAGTGTCTTTTAGCACAAAATAAACATAAAACTTTTAATAAACGTATGCCCTAAAATGTACCCCTATGGAGTTTTAACCCCTTTAAGGGGGCTAGTAAAATTGAGTTTTTTTAATTATCTGAAGAACTACAAAAGATATTTTATTCAGATTTTTGTTGCCTACCCATGTTTTTATGCCAAATAAGATAGGCTTATCCATTTTTCGATAATAAGATCAGGAGCGTCACATTCGGGGGGGGGGGGGACAATCACGTTTAACCCTGTAACTTTTTTGTGTGTATGCTTTTATAAATTATAATGCCAGAATTAGAATCTTTTGACATTTCTGAGTAAAAAAGTCACTCTTGTTTGAAGTCGATATCTGTAGCCGTTTTCGAGTTAATTGGGATGAAGCATTCAGGATGCCCTACGATACTTTACATACCTACATAGATGTTGAGAGTTGAAAATATTTATTACAATTAAACATTTAAAGTAACTGTTCAAAATGCCCACCATTTTGTTGTATGCAGCATCCAGCACGGCGAATCCATTGCTCTCTGGCAAGTGTTATAACATCAGGACGATTCTTAATAGTATCAGTAGCCTCCACGATCCGATTCTTTAACTCCTCTTGCGTGTAGATAGGCTTAGAATAAACTATAGTCTTCATCCAACCCCAAACAAAATAATCTAACGGTGTTAGATCGGGAGATCGAGGTGGCCATTTAACAGGTCCATTTCGGCCAATCCATCGGTTACCATATTCAGCGTTTAAATAGTCATTGACAATATGAGAGAAGTGGGCTGGGGCACCGTCATGCATAAACCAAATCCCACATCTATCGGGAATTGGAATATCCTCTAACAGCTCATAAAGATTATTTTGCAGAAAATTCAAATAAAACACTCCTGAAAGTCTTCGTGGTAAAAAGAAGGGGCCGATGAGATTGTCACCAAGAAGTCCACACAAGACATTTAAGGAAAAAGGTATGCTGATAATGATTTGTGACAGTGGTATGCGGGTTTTCTCCATCCCAAGTATGGGTATTGCAAAAATTGGTAATTCCATTTCTTGTAAAGGTAGATTTATTAGTCACTAGCATGCGGGTCAAGAAGTTACGATGTCGTGTGCATTTTCGAATTAACCACTGCGAAAAATTGGTTCGTTTGATGTAATCTTGCGGTAACAAATCTTGCACAGATGTCACGTGAAATGGGTACAGTTGCTGCTCGTGCAATGTTCGCCAAACGCTTGCAGATGAAACACAAAAACGAAGAGACAATCTTCTGGTGCTAATACTAGGAGATAACTGAACAGCATTGAGTATTTGTTCTTCAACATTTACATCTCATCGAAATCTTTGTCGACCAGCATTTACTCGTGTAGGTTTTAGCGTGCCAGTTTCCCTAAGACGTGTTTCAATGGATTGAAATGTTTTACGATTTGGTATCCTTCTAGCTGGAAATTGTTCTTGGTATCTGCGAACTGCAGCAGCGCCATTTTTCTGTACTTCACCATAAACTAACAGCATGTTTGTTTGTTCTGCAAATGTGAACAAGTTTGTGGTGTCTCCCATGATGCAACAAATTAAAGTGTCTTCAAAGTACCAATTTACACAAAAACTAACAGAACTAGTAACACATATTAGTAACTTACACAGTGTTTAAACATAACAAAGGTAATACATAGTAGATACATAATCACCTGTCAAACAAATAAACAATATGCAACTGTTATAATGTAGAGCATCTAATAACCAAGGCTATTTGATTAACATCGCATTTTGACATTTAGTTTTAGTCTTCAACATCTAAGTAATACATTGATTAATTTGAGACATATGTATAGTTTATACATATGCCAAGTTGTTACAGAGATGTTGAAGGCATATGTTTATTAGGTTTATACCTATTCATATGGGAAGTTCATATTAAAACTAAATGAATAAGGTATGTATCATAGGGCAAGCTGAATGCTTCACCTCAATTAACTCAAGAACGGCTACAGATATCGACTTCAAACAAGAGTGACTTTTTTACTCAGAAATGTCAAAAGATTCTAATTCTGGCATTATAATTTATAAAAGCTTACACACAAAAAAAAAGGGTTAAACGTGATTGTTCTCCCCGAATGGGACGCTCCTGATCTTATTATCGAAAAATGGATAAGCCTATCTTATTTGGCATAAAAACATGGATAGGCAACAAATATCTGAATAAAATATCTTTTGTGGTTCTTCAGATAATTAAAAAAACTCAATTTCACGTTTAAAGGGGTTATAACTCCATAGGGGTACATTTTAGGGCATACGTTTATTAGAAGTTTTATGTTTATTTTGTGCTAAAGAACACTTCCTTAAAATAGTGCCGTGCAATTTTGAAACACCCTGTATAATAACGTCAAATACCAGGCACTCTTGACACTTTGCAAAAAGGTCAAAATGCACACAAAATGACGTAACAAAGCCGTGTCTTCAACAAGGAACAGTATAAAATATCACAATATTTACAAATTATTTACATCAAGTATAGTCAACCAATAGCAATGACGTTTTCAGTAAAGCCACTATATCGAATTAACTTCGTATTTATAATATTTAAGAACTCTCCCAAATGTTACTCTTTTGCGTAAATTTATGAATTTACGATTTACGTAAAGCAGAAAGTAAATATATTTGTAAACAATGGGTTCCATTATATTCTGCAAGTACCCCGTTGGTTAGGGGTATAAATTAAGGTTGAAGGCTTCTGCGAATTAGTTCTAATATCAGCTTCCATTGTAGTTCGTAAGTGTTAATGTATAGCTCTATGCTGTAGTTTAGAGCTTTAAAATATGTAACATGAATCTCACTACTGTGCCATAGATCGCCATAATTGATATAAATTAATTATAATAATTAGTGCTTTGCATACAAATTAATTGTAGTGCTTCGAAATTAAGTTAATTAAAAAGATTAGCATCGTAGTATTAAGAAGATTATACTTGTACTGTCAGTTAAAGCTATGAAAGTAAATTATTGTGCAAGCTTTTTAGTTTGAAAATAAAGATCAAATACACTTTTTTTCGTTTTAATACTAAATACACATTCTACCATTCTTCTGGCGTAGCTTAAACTATAATTAAATACTTTTTGTTTTCTATATAGCACACCACTTCTAGGATAATGTCTCATCATGTACGTGCTTAATATAAAAGCTTCGTCAGACCAAAACAAACGGCAAATCTTTATTTAATTGTGTGATCTTTCTAGGAGCTGGCAAATTAAAGCAATTATTTTCAAAATTTTGCCCAATTGCAGACTCCTTAAATATGCAACTATCACTAAACCTTCCTTGTGCATGAACATCTTGATACGCTTTGTCCACGTTTCACAATATTGCGCAATTGTATATTATGACATAATTACGCTGCAAATTGTATCAAATGCTAAACACATTTAAAATGATACAATTCTTAATCTAAAGTATAAATAAAGCAATGTACTCGCTTAAAACGCGCCTTGCAGTTAAATCTCAAGGCCATCTCCTTGTGGGTTACGAGCCTTTGTTGGGTCCAAATTCCTCCGTCTAACCCCTTTTCTTTCGTAGCGGTACGATAGGAGCAACCAGGTAAGGAACGATATAAGGTAGAGATAAGGAAACCTACATCCTGAAAAAGAGAAAGGACAACACTACGACACAGGTAGACGTTACCGGCTTGACGTCTCGTGACTAATCATGTCGTGTCACACCGCGCACTTGCGCCATTCACTCCGCGCTGGCGCATTCTTTTTGCGCAAACGCAACCGTTCGGGGTAGCGGAAATTAACAAGTGTATTTTAAAATATTGGCGGGAATTTACTCACATATTTCACAATTTACATTGCCAATTTTTGGCATGTAACAATCGCGACCAAGCCATAAAAGAAAAAATCTTAAAAAAAGAAAAAGACTGTTAGCACGGTAAAAACTTAAAATCTAAAGCCTGACTAACTTACATTCTAGAAAATGTTTATTTTAGGCGCTACCTGGTTTTTTCAACTCATAACGCGTCTTACGAATAACCAGGAAACGGAATGTGTAGCCCATTGTTTTTGAACTACATCTATAAATGCACACACGAGTCTTTGCTGTGGCGCAATTATAATCGACAGCACAAATTTGTCGGAGAGCACGTAACACTACTATAACTAAAACAAATGCGACAAGTCGCCTAACATATATACAATAACTAGAGCTAACATTACAGTTTTTAAGTGCACACGCACATAAGCATTGCATTTAAACTGTTTTTTCTTTGTTTAGAAAATGCCCAAATTTCAAAATGCCCAAGAGAGCAAGTTACTATACATTTTAACAAATTTTTATGTATGGTACTCTGACTTAAAAAACAATACACATCAAAACTTTTTCATGACATGGTTGAAAATCAACAAATTTACCAACAGTACCATCTTACTAATTTCTTACGTTACTAACCTAACAAATTACATTGCTAGCATCAGGTTAGCTTCTTCACTCAATATTCAAACAATAATTCCTACGTCTGATCGTAAATACCAAACGTCAGGAAAACAAAAGATAGTAAGACAAAGTCTCAAGTTATTATCAAAGATAATAGGTAAGATAAAGATATTAAGATAAAACTAGATAACAATAGATGGATCCGAAACGTCCCAGCACGCTAAGGCACGTTACGACTATATACATTAAAGATATAGCGTAGAATTAATTCCCCAGCTCACCAAGCCGTTTTGTCATCTATTACAAAGATACAAGATAGAGTGGCTCCTTGAAGCCATTATACAGGAAAGATACTCCAACCCCCTAGAAGAGAGCGACCTGTGAGGCAGACCCGTTAGTTATAATGGCATGAGGGACCGAAAAAAGACACGTGGGTGCATTCCGCACCCGGTGTTGGACGATATCGATAAGATATCCACACGTATATATGTAGATACATAGATGTATTCTTACACTTACACATTCACACACTCATACATACATACACTGTTAGCGGCCACGTGCGGCTGACAGCGGCACCGCATGACTTCACAAAAGATTTCCAGAGACGTGGTCCGGGTGTCTGTGAAAACCCCCACGCAACTACACGATGACTAACGAAAATGAAAAGGCACTAGAGATATGGGAAAGGTAAAAAGAGGGAGGTAGGCATTTTGGAATGTACTAGTGACACCCAGGTAGAAGAGAATAGAGGAAGGGCTCGCATTGGACAAAAGCGATAGAAAAGGTGGATAGAAAAGCACTACTTAACCAACCAATGAGGTCAGTAGCCCGGAGTGAGGAAAAAATCACTCTTATGTAGTAGACGGGTGTTCCGGGACAAGAACCGGTCTACCGAATAAAAAATAAGGCGGAAACGGAGACAGCGGGATAAGAAAAGGTAGAGTTTTGGACAAGCGTCCGAGAAAAGGTAGAGAGTTGTCCCTGTTAATTTCAGATTGGTCTGAAGAACCACCTGCTATGTTAATCAGACAAGTTAAGGCACATAATAAGTTAAAAAATTACTAGACTCCTGATGAGAACTAGTACGATCATTTTCCTAACGAGTACATTCACTGCGATAAGAAAATCAAACAAAAGTTGAAACAACAACTTAAAAGTATCACTGCAGTTACCTTCACACAAAAAAACAACTATTGCAAGGTAATTTTTAGAAACGGTAACGCCATAAACACACAAGAATGCCTAACTATAAGCAGTTAAATACAAATATACTGTTCCAATATGCTAAAACAAGCGAGAATTCGATAAGATATCGATAAAAAGCGATAGCACCTCATCACGAAGTTCAATAAAAAACAACGAAAAAAAAAGTTTATATGTTATGATGACTTAGTAGAAGCAGAAACAAGTAATGATATAGGATAATGTGGGCGACTGTAATAATTCAGAAGAAAAACGCATAGAATAGAAACTCCTAGTTTTTTGCAACTGCGAATATGAACTATTTCTTACAAAGGCATAGGCCGCGTCTCCTACGTGAGCCCAAAGAAAAAAGCATCCAATCAACATCAGCTAAAACCAATCATAAAAATTTAATGAGTTATTACAACCAAAGTTACGATAATCACCATGTAATTATATAACGTAAGATAAATGCTAGAAACAAAATAATATGGTAGATAAAAGGTGCTAGGATTAATTAAATGAAGCGACAGAGTTATAGCAGAGAACCTAGATAATAAACAGATATGTGGCTAACAATCAATTCAAGGTAAAGTCAACAGGCAAGAAAAAGATAGCTAATTTAAGGTGAATAAGGCAAAAGTGTAGATGGTGAATGTTGTAAAAGAAAAGAAATGACTAAATAAAGTTAACTATTTCATAGCAGGGACTAAAACATTAGGTAAACCGTTAAAGAAATGAAACGTGAAAATTTAATTAGCATTCGGATCAGCAGAGAACGGTTTAAGGTTATTGATATGCCACCTTTCTTGGCGTTTTCCATCAGTGTCTTGAAGTTCATAGATAAGTGGACTAACAACACGAGTGACCTCACATAAAATGAATTTTGGGGCTAATTTCGAAGAGAATTTTTTCGTAGCATCAGATAAGACATAATTCTTTTCCCAAACGTGTTCACCTAAAGCAAAAGAAATATCTCGTTTTCGCAAATTGTAATGATCCTTACTCTTTTCGTAAGCTTTTAACAAATTTTTTCTAACGTTGTTAAAGATACAAGGTAATGATTGTTGGTCTTTGTCCCAGCGTATTTTTTCGTCAAATTCAATTACGTTAGTATAATCAGGAACTGGACCATAATAACTACAATCAATTGGAGTATATCTTCAAAACAAGAAATGAGGGAGTACATTGAGTTGCTTCGTGTTTAGAAGTACACAAAGCTTGAGCGATTTTAAAGATATTTTCATCCCACTTAGTGTGGTCTGAATCGATATATGAGGAGATAGCAGTAATTAAGACTCGATTTACTCTTTCGGTAGGGTTTACCTGGGGATGGTATTTTGCGTTAAAACAAATTTTTGTACTTTATAACTCTTGAAGAAATTTTGAAAATCTTTTGAGATAAATTGCGCTCCATTTTCGCAAAGAATAATTTGTGGGACACCAAAGATAAGAAATATAATTTGTTGTAGGAATTTGATTATGGCGGCAGATGTGGCTTTACGTAACGGTTGTACTATAACAAATTTAGAAAACCAATCGGTGACAACTAAAAGATATTGGTTACCTTTTTTCGATCGAGGGGGAGATCCTAATAAGTCAAGCGATATTAATTGAAAGAGATAAAATACACGTTCGAAGTTACCCATTAAACCAGAACGGGCTTCTTGATAGCTTTTCTGAGACCCACAAATTTTACAGTTTCTAATATAACGGCAGACAGATTGTTTTAATGTAGGCCAGTAATATAATTCAAATATTTTCGCTAGGGTTTTTGTAACACCAAGGTGAATAGCTATAGGGCCGTCGTGACACAATTTAAGAACCTCACTGCGGTTAGCGGTAGGAAAAACAAGTTTCCATTCAGGGATGTTAAAGATTTTGCGGGACGAGGAAGATACAAATTTATATAATCTATTATTCGTTACACGAAAGGTGGAAAATTTATCGGGATTTTCAGAAATTTTCTTTATCATATTGAGATACCAGGCATCAGGAATTAGATCTGGGAGGTTAAGAGAAGCAACATCACGAGATAAGGCATCAGGTACGATATTTAATTTGCCAAGTCTATGCCGAAAGTCAAAGGTAAATTGAGAGAAATGAAAGTTCCGTCTTGCCAAACGACCTGCGGGTTGTTTTAAGTTATTCAATCATGTGAGGGTTGCACAATCAGTAATTACTGTAAAATGTGTACCTTCAACATATTCTCTAAATTTTTCAATGCCAAAGATAACCCCTAATATTTCACGTTCGGTTGCTGAATATTTTTGTTCAACAGAAGTTAAAGCACGACTAGCATAAGCGATAGGGTGTTCTACTCCATTGCTTACTTGAAACAACATTGCGCCTAAACCAGTAAATGAGGCATCAGTTTGTATATAAAATCATTCGTCAAAATTGGGCGAGATTAAGATAGGTGCAGAAGTGATTAACGTTTTAATTTGTTCAAAAGTCTGCTGAGCTTCTGAATTCCATTTCGCAGATTGGGTTTTCTTTTTATTTTTAACTAGGGCGGTAATGGGTGTAGATATAGTTGAGAGATTAGGTAGAAAAATGCGATAATAACTAATCATTCCTATTAAACGTTTAATTTCGGTAACAGTTTTAGGTGTTTTTAATTTAGTAATAGCGTTGACTTTAGCAAGATCTGCCCGGAGGCCAGTTCCATCGATAATAAAACCAAGAAATGTAATAGAAGAACAGCAAAATTGACATTTTTCCCAATTTATTTTAAAACTGCTGTATTTAAGCGTTCAGCAACTTCATTCAGTGTAGCGATATGTTCTTCAAAGGAACGTGAGATAACTAATATGTCGTCTAAAAATACAAAAGCACGTTTCTGGTGTAAGATAGGACCTAATGTTTGATCCATAGTACGTTGTATAGTTTGTGGTGCGTTACACAGACCAAATGGCAAGAAATTGTATTCGAAAAGACCTCGACCTGGAACACAAAAAGCAGTTTTTGAACGTGAAGATAAGTCAAGAGGGATCTGATAAAAAGCTTGTCTAAGATCGATAGATGAAATAAATTTAATGTTTCGAAGCCGACTTAAAATAGAATCAGTACGGTGTAAAGGATAGACATCGGCCACAGTTACAGAGTTAAGTTTTCTACCGTCAAAACAAACGCCATTCATCGTTTTTCTTACGGACTAGTAACACGGGAGGCATCCATGGCGAATTTGAGGGAGAGATAACACCAGATTCGAGCATTTCGGAATGCAAATATTTTTGAAATGCGGGCGATAACGGATATTGACGTTGCTTAAAAGGAAGAGCATCACATGTAGAAATAATATGCATTGCGGTAGTAACGCAACCAAGTTCAGAGGTATTTAATTTACAAAATTTGTCGATTGTGGAGTTAAGAATTGCATTTTGGGAATCGGTAAGAGAAATTTTATTAGATATTCCAGCAGACGCACAAGAATTTGTTTTTAGGGAAGCTTGTCAAGAAAAATCTTGAAAATATAGAGATAAATTAAAAAGTTTGCAAAAATCCACGCCAAGTAAAAATGGGTAAGCTTAGGTACAAACAAAAATGGAACATCACGTTCAAGTGACTTTACCCGGATTTTTAGTTTAAGGGAACCAGTTACATATATTTTATTATGGTCAGCTAAATTTATAGAAGGTTTTTCCGGAATAACCTGAAATATTAAATAGAGGTTTAAAATTAGAGGTAATTTTATGCTTTAAATCTATCGACGTCTGGATGCGTTGAATAGTTGGTGTTGAGAACGATTTTGATTCCTTGAGATATTCACGTCCCGAGTAGGAATATCTATGCGGAAGTTTTCCGGGAAGTTAGGGTTACAATTTGTACATCTAAATTTGTAGGCATTGTTGCGACCACAGCCATAACAGAAAATATTTTTGGGATATGTGCACACATTATAGGTATGTCCACTTTTCTTACAATTCCAACAGGTAAGTGAATTAGTTGAAGGGGAAGCAGGAAGAGTAATACTAGATAGTTTACGAGAGGGTTCAGACTGGCATACTAGGTCTGGTTCTAATAGGCCAGATTGTTTTTCTGGGGACGGACGGTATTTATCTACGCGTAATTTCACTTCTTGAAGACATAAATCTTTAAAGTGAGGTAAAGAAGATATGTTTGTAAAGCCAAACGTTCGGAAAAATATGGGTTCAAATTCCTGCGAAGTTCGTCTATAATTTCGGGTTCTGGTGGTTTTTTATCTAATCTGCTATATAAAGCTTCCATTGACGTGAGTAGTGGGATAGGGCCGGTCCTAATTCAAAACGTGTTCAGACGTATTTTCCATATGTAAAATACACGTGCACAGGTTTTGAATTAGGATCGGCCTTATATAATTTCAATGTAAAATAGTTGTGAAAACATGAATTCTTATATACTTTCAATGTAAAATACTTGTGGGCACGTTTTGAATTAGGATCGGCTTTATATTACTTTCAATGAAACACACTTCAAAACACACGTATGTTGAAAAATGTAAGTGCAGTCCTTTTCAGTAAAACTGAATGTGATTTTGTATTAAGGTTTATTTTATTATAAAAAAATGTTGCCAAGCGTTTTTCTTGTTTCATGTCGTCCTGCAAATAGAATATGCAATGTGCAACGCATGACATTTTCCATAAAACTTTGTTAAAGCAATTCATTTCTTCATTATTTAGCATAATTATAGCACGTAATAAAACTAACTCATGATGGAGGTATAAAATAATTTTTTAAAATTCAACGAATGCCACGTAATGAAATTTAAATTACACAACGTTATTTATATGATAAAACTTTTGGTGTTTTATATGACTTAATAAATACTTGTTTGAAATGAATGTTAATCGCTTTAAGTAAAAAAATCAGTTAGACAAACCGCTCATTTGGCGCTTTGTGAGTTTATTCACACAGATATATAAATATATTATAACACCGTATAGTTAGCAATCTCCTCCGATTTACTTTTCAGTAAAAATGAATGTGATTTTGTATCAAGGCTTATTTTATTATAAAAAAATGTTGCCAATTCAAACTTCTTTCCGCATTGCCCTAAGCGAATAAAAAGAAACGTAGTAAAAAATTAACTCATGCCTTAATCGACTAATACAGTAATATTAACGGGTATTGATGTTACTTTCTGCAACGAAAACAATTTTTAACACAGTACTCGCTGTCGTATGTAATTTTTGTAATCAATACTACAAAAATAGGCAATAGTTAGTATCAGTGGTTGAGGTACTAAGAATTCTTTTATCATCACTTGGATTAAGAACAATTTTGTTTTTGTTTAATAGTAAACACATCATGTTTGCTGTTTCTGTACAGTCTGATATCGATTAAAAAAATGTATATAAGTCAAGTTTTTTCAGTTGTACTGAAAAAAGTATGCAATTTTTTTTCAGAAAACGATGCAAATTTTTAATTTTTTCTAACAGGTCAGTTTATTATTTAATATAAATACTTCACGTAGATTTTACCAACAGTATAGAAAAAAAAGTCTATGATATCGATAAAAAAAATGTATAAAAGTCAAGTTCTTTCAGTTGTACTGAAAAAAAGTAAATATTTCAAATGATTTCTAGGTAAAATTTAATTTTTGTTGTTTTGCAATTGACAACTAATTTTAAAATATGGTATATACGCGTGCACCGTTTCGAAGCTAAACCGGTCTTCTTCTTCTTTTTTAAGGTGTACGGAATTCATTTGAGGAAGTAGATATAGCAAAATCAAGTTTACTATAGTGTTTGAGAAAGTATATTTACCGAAATCAAGTTTCAGGGGATTACGGTAGTTGTGTCAAAGACAAAATTTTCTGTAAGAAGAATCTATAACCTGTAGTACAGATTATAAGAAAACGGTTTAAAATTATGGCAAACAAAGATAATATAGGAGTTATCTAAAGTTTAAACTAAAAACAGGTTTCAATAAACTAGAGGAATTTCAGGTTCAAAATAATTATTTAACCAGATTTAGTGTGATTTTAAATGGGTTTTTTTAATCATAATGGATGGTAAATAAAGCTTTTTATCTATGGCTAAGAATACTTACAGAAAGAGTTATTTAATCCAAAGCACATTGTTATTCACTTAGAAGTGAGGTTAAGATAGCTTTAAACACATAAATATATATAATATATATATATA
This sequence comes from Platerodrilus igneus, assembly GCA_036346225.1. NCBI lineage: Eukaryota > Metazoa > Arthropoda > Insecta > Coleoptera > Lycidae > Platerodrilus > Platerodrilus igneus. The sequence goes on from JARFIW010001381.1 coordinate 1,337,522, forward strand.
TATATATATATATATATTAGTTTAATCACGTTAGGTAATTATTTAACAGAAATGCCATTGCCAATTAATTCAGTTTAAAATGATATATAAAAGGTAAACAAACACTATTAAAAATGGCGGTTTTTGATCATATAAACTGACATTCAAAGCTCCAATAAATGTCACGGCAACATAAGATAAAAGTTACTAAATGCAATGTTGCCAAGTTGTATTTTTTCTACCCAAAAGCCACTAGAAATTAAAAAAATTATTTTTTTATTATATTTTCGTACAGGGATATAAATGTATTCAAAACTAACATTTTACAAGATAAATTAGAAGTTAAGATAAACTTTCAACACACGTATGGGCGTCACTGATACGTTTGGCACCACTGATACGGTCCACGTTTCATAATATTGCGCAATTGTGTATTATAGTATAACTACGCGGCAAATTGTATCAAATACCAAACGCGTTTACAATGATACAATTCTTTACTTAAAATATAAATAAAGCATAGTACACTTAAAACGCGCCTTGCAGTTAAATCTCAGGGCCATCGCCTTGTGGTTACATCACGCCTTTGTTGAGTCCAAATTCATTCGTCTATCCCCTTTTCCCTTCTTAGCGGTACGAGAGGAGCAACTAAGTAAGGAACGATGTAAGGTAGAGATAGGGAAACCTACATCCTGAAATAGAGAAAAGACAGACACGCAACACAGGTAGCTGTTTTCGGCTTGACGTCCTGTGGCTAATCATGTCGTGTCACACCGCGTACTTGCGCCATTCACTCCGCGCCCGCGGATTCTGTTGCGCAAACGCAACTGTCCAGGATGGCGGAAACTAACAAGTATATTTTAAAATATTGGCGGAAATTTACTCAAATATTTAACAATTTAAATTGCCAATTTTTGGCTTGTAACAATCTATCATAATGAAACGTGGAAATGCATCTGCTATAGCAAGTCAATTGATATTATGACTTTTTTTATAATTGTAGAATGCAGAGTCACGAGGGGGGGGGCTACAAATCAGGAAAATATCATAGGAGTACTTATAATCATGCTTATGCTGTTATTGGACTTCATATAAAGGCATGCTTTTCAAGTCTCCTTTCTTCTAATAAATTGTGATGATGTCTTTGTACAAAGACCATTTTCTTCGATAAATGTTGGTCTTACTCAAAACATTCGCTTCTTGGTTTCCTTTAGTTCCTACACTTTTAAATACATCTTCAATAATTTGCGACACATAACATTGTTCCAATTATTTGAATATTCGCATTTTACACATTATGCTCTAATCGATAATGTAAGTGTACCAGATAAATACACATTTTTTACAATTTAAATATCTCACGTTTCACAAACTACTAACCTCAAAATATTAGCAGATCTGCGTTTTTTAGTTAGACATTCCGCCTCTTCAAGACACTCTTCATATACTTTATCCGAAAATCCGTACCAATATTCCCTGTCATGGAGATCCGACTTAATAGTACTTATATTGTTAGAATACGGCAACCAGTGCTTTAACCCTTAAAATGTCGAGTGGAGTCCTATAGGAACCCCGGAAAGTACTTTTTAAATAACTTCTTAACTTTTTCGAAAACTTTCAAAATCGTATTTTCTTTAAGGAAATAAATGCGACATTTTTCTAGAATAATTTTTTACGCACAGAGAATATGTTTTGGTTTAGCTATTTGTAAAATTGGAATATTTTAAACGAGGATCAATACCTTATGCAATTTACCTTACAGACAAGTTCGGATTGAAACTTATTTAGTATTTTAAAACGCATTCTACGATAAATAAAAACTTGTTTTAAGGTATTTTCTAGAGAGCAGTTATTTACACACGGTTGAAATTAATTAATACAATCAATGAATACCAATTTTAAAATTGGGCTTTATGCTTATGCTCGATAAATGCAAAGCTTGTCTTACTGTAAATGAAGCGTGTTTTAAAGAATATCTACACACGGATTTTGAATTTGGGCTTCTTCTTAAATGGTATCTCACAACACCATATGTACTTAAGATTTTACAAGGAAATTCACTTATCTTGCTAAAAGAATCTTATGAGGGAATTTAGTGCCTAATAACGTCTCGTGACCTTAGACTTAGTAGTCACACGCATATCAACTACGCCACTGAGCCGCCTATTTACACTAATCATTGAAAACGCTGGACGTTGGATGGGGACAACGACAAGATCATCAAAAAAGCGAGTTTTAAACACCTATCTTACCGTATCGACGTAAACAATTAGTGCGTGACTCCCAGTGAAGTTTATCCATGAATTCCTACCTTCCTGTTTAAATACCATGATCTTTTATGTTCCCTAAAGTGGTAGGTTCAACAGCCAACTTCATTGCGAGAAATTTGAAGACAAACAAACATCGGGATCTCACAAAACCCGCTGAACCATTTAGACGCCAGCAATAGGTTTTCTGAAAAGCAAACAACGCAAAGTCTACCTTAAAGGTAAGGTTCTTTGTTTATTTGCCTTTCTTTGAATTTAAATTTGTGCAATGATGCGCTATCTGCCAAATCACGCTTGGTACTAAATGTTTATCTTTAACTGTCATTTTTCCTATAATGAGTTAAACCTATCAAAGTGAGTAGCACTGTGTGAGTGGACAGAAACTCATTTGAAGTTAAAGAGTTTGTAACAACTCAATATTAGAAAGGCGGGGATCTGACCAGAGCAGAAAAAATTGGCACGTGGTCTACGAGACAAAAAAGTTTGGAGACCTCTAATTTCGATTTATCAACTTTTTCAGAAATATTCGTATAAGACCAAACAATTTACAAGTAGTTTCTGCACGTACTTTTTTATAACTAAAATAGCATGCCTCTTTCGTGATAAATTTACCATTTTCCCTGCATATTAACATTATGGATTTATTATCATTACCTATAAAAAGTTTGTAGATTATTCATTTAAAATACCACATGATATAAGCGCCTGATGTGACGCTTTTACTCGTGCATTACCATTATTACGCAAAATAAACAAGCAACGGAAATAAAGTATTCAATCGTGCCAAGTCGAATAAAGCAATGGGGCCCGTATAGAAATTGTACGCATTGCAAACGTCAATTTACATTTCTATTTTAACAGAAAACTGTTGGCGGTTTTAAAACCTATAAAATAGTTGGCAAAGATTTACTTTAAATACTTTAAAGTGCACAAAATATAGTTGCCGAACTCCGTTAAAGATACAATGCGTTCGGCCAAGAATCAATCATTGCAAATAATTTTTCTGTTTGATTCGCTATTTTTATCGCCCTAGAATATAATACCCTTCGTTTGTGAATCATGGGATCTTGACGAGGTAGAGGGCTTGCATGTCTCAGAGAAACGTATAGTCGTACTCGAGGTGCAACCATATAGGAAGGGTATATGTGGAGACATTAGACTAACAAATCGTTCCTGGGATGCAACAACCCTTTCAGTAGTTACAAGGGCGACAGTCTGAATCATTGACTGACATTACTTTGTAATAATCATTTATGATGGATTAGCCTAATTGGTACTGCTGCACGGTGAAGGCAAGCTATATCTGTATGGTTAGATGATGATTGCATCCTCAAGCTCCCCACATACAATTTTGGATCCGGATACGCATACAAATGGTGAGCCCTTAAAAGGGTTTTGAAAAAGCTTAATTTTTTCAAAATTGGCCCAAATTATTCCACGTAGTTTGTCGAAAAACATTGGTATGATGGTTGATGTACGAAGGTCGTTCAATAAGTCCTTAGGAAATCGAAGAGACGCCGCTCGTAGCACCGAAAATAAATTTTCCACAGTAAGCAGCACTCCTAACTAGTCTGTTAGAGTTTTAGCCGTAGCCATCACGTTGTTTCATTTTTGTTGTTGATTGAAGTAAAAATTATCATTTGATTATAACAATGGATAAAAGTGAGTTTCGAGCAGTGATTAAACACTTGTATTTACAAGGGTTAACGGCGAAAGAAATCAAAACTGAGTTAGATGAAGTTCATGGCACATGTGCTCCTGTGTTTGCAACTGTTTATAGTTAAATGAATGAGTTTAAACGTGGCCGTACATCCACAAAAGATGAACATTGTTCCAGACGCCCTGTGCAAGTGTCTACCCCCAAAATGATTGACAAAATCCACGATTTGATTTTTAATGATCGACGAATAAAAGTGCGCGAAATAGTTAAGGCCACAACATATCGCAAGGCACAGTCGCATCAATTTTGCATGAAAAATTGGCTGCGAAAAAATCTCGGCAAGATGGGTGTCGCGTTTGCTCATAGTGGCGAATAAACGCAATCGTGTGGTCGATTCTGAGGCTGCTTGGGCGCTTTTCCGTCGTAATCATAAGGATTTTCTGTGTCGATACTTAACTGTCGACGAAACATGGATACATCGCTACAATCCAGAAACAAAAGAATAGTCAAAACAGTGGATTTTTGAAGGCGAACGAGCTCCGAAGAAGGCAAAGACGGTAAAATCGGTCGGCCAGGTTATGGTCACGGTCTTTTGGGATGCACGCGGAATAATCTAACTCGATTACTTGGAAAAGGGAAAAACCATAACAGGAGAGTATTATGCGTCGTTATTGAACCGGCTGAGAGAAGAAATCAAGGAAAAATGTTTTCATTTGGAAAAGGATTCTCTTTTATCAAGACAATGCACGGGTGCACATCTGCGCAGTTGCGATGGCCAAAATTATTACAACACCACGGTATTCACAAGATTTGGCCCCCAGTGACTTTTTCTTATTTCCTAACTTAAAAAAATGGCTTGATGGACAAAGTTTACGTCTAATGAGGAGGTCATCGCCCAAACAAATGCCTATTTTGAAAAACTTCCGAAATTCTATATTTTGGACGGCTTAAAATTTTTGGAAAAACGCTTAGAAAAATGTATGTTGAAAAATAAAAAAATCTACCCAAAGTAAATGTTTTTTCTACTTTTTTCCAAGACAATGCCAATATCACCACGTGAAATAAAAACTGTAGTGACCAAGAAATCAACGCCAACTGCTAAATTTGCTTTGTCAAAACGTTGGTGATGTACCATCAGCTTACCATTCAAGTCAAGGAAATAACAATAGTTTTTCTACCAGTAAAATGTATGGAAATTTCGATGAAATAAAAAGTGATAAAAAGTAGAAAATGTTTATTATGGATAAAGAAATCCCAATAACAAAAAAAAAACGTCTACATTGTATAATAAAATATAGTAAAATAAAAACATCAACATTAAATATGCACCTTTCTAGCCTTTTTATCTGCGTGGTGACTGACAATATCCTCAAAATTTATGTTTTTGACCAATTCATGCTTTAGACCAATTCATGCTTTATCAATAACACAGCCAAATTGTTCATACGATCTTGGTCCATTCTTGCTCTTCAAAAGTTTTTTATTAAAGCCAGTTTATTAAAACTTCTTTCAGCTTCTGCTACTGTGATCCGTAAGGTACAAAAAATTCTTAACGATATACATCATCATCATTAGGTCTTCAGTCCTGAAACTGGTTAGACGCGTACCATCATTGTTTCCTATTCTGAATTACCCTACACATTTCCTTGAAATTTGCACAGTCTGCATCTATCACTATCTGATCTAGGTCTACATCCACCTCTTTTTTCCTATCTCTGCTTGTCATATATCCCATACTATTCCCCAAAAATGCCTTAGAACGTATTCTGCCCTTCTATTTTTTCTATTTTTCCCCAAAGATATCCTTGTTCCCCTACTGTTTCTATAACCTATTTGTTATTACCTTTGTCTGTCCATCCTCATACATCTGAAGCACGGCATTTCAAAGGCTGCTACTGTTCTTCTGTCTGCTTTTCAGACTGCCCGTATTTCGTAGGTATACTGTCTATGCTGTGCTCCATACATATGCTTTCAACAACTTTTTGTTCTATGTTTGTTGTCTTTCATCATAGGCGCTGTTCCTTCTTGTTAGATGCAGTTCGGTCCCCTTCTATTGTTTTACAATTATATACCCTATTTCTCCGACATTCAGTGGTTGTGAAGGGGTAAGCAGCCTGTGGCTGCCAGGTTCCCCCAGCACTTGAACATTTACCGATTTAATATTTTTTCCAATATATCTTTTCGCACAGTCAGCATTAGTTGCAGATATTTCACAACCAACACCTGTAGTTGTTTATAATAATCATCAGATTTATCTGCGCTTATTTTTTCGTCATTGTGTTTTCCGTCTCAAAACTGGTTGGACATGCACCTGCAGTAATTTATTTTCTTAACTAGCCTACATAATTTGCTGAAAGTTTCACACAGCAATACAGCTCGGTTCCACTTCTATTGTTTACTAATTTTATGCCCTATTTCACTGAGATTCATTGAAAGGGGTTAAGCAGCCTGTGGCTGCTAAGATCCCTCAAGCAAAAATAATAGTTTTCCAGTAAATGCTTTTACGCAATTACCATTATTCGAGAATATTGCCTACCCAATACTTGTAGTTGCTTATTATAAATATCATGTTTAAGTGCAGTTACTTTCTTCATCTCTAATTTATCCATCTTGGGACTGGTTGGATGCGGACCTCCATTGATTTTTATTCTGAGCTAGCCTACACATTTCCCTGAAACTCCTACAGTCTACATCTTTCACTATCTGTGTGCAGTACCTAACCTAGGTCTACCTCTTCTTTTCTTTTTTCCTATCGCTGCTTCTAGTATATTCCGCACTATTCACTCATGCCGTAGTATGTGGCTTATCATCCTATCTCTCCTAATTTTTACCGTATTCCACATATTTCTTTCTTCCCCTACCATTTTTAGTACATCTTCATTCTTAACTTTTTCTGTCCATGATATCTTCATCATACGTCTGTAGGACCACATTTCAAAGACTTCTATCTTTTTCTTGTCCGCTTCTCTACTGTCCAGGCTTCACAGCCCTACAGTGATGTGCTCCGAACATGTGTTTTAAGCAATCTTTTCTTTGTTTCTATGTTTGTTGTCTTTAAACATAGTAGTTGCTTTTTCTTGTTAAATGTAGCACGACCTTGTGCTAACCTTTGTTTTATATCTATTGCGTTTTTCCCATCTTACGTTATTTAGCTTCCTAGGTAGCAGAAATCCTTAACCTCTTGTAAGTTCTTGTTATCTTTTTGTATTCTTGTTTTTGATTTATTTCCCCTCCTTTGCATACTAGTACTTTTGTTTTAGTTTTGTTCATTTTGATACCGTATCTCTCTGTTAAAACCGTTTTATTTCATTAAGAGCAGCTTCTAACTCTTCCTTGCTAATACCGCTATATTATCTGCAAATCTAAGCATATCAATTTTTTGTCCCTGCATAGTAATTCCAAATGTCTTCCTGCATTTGACAGTATTCATTGCCTCTTCAATGTACAAGTTAAAAATTAATGGGGATAGGGCACATCCCTGTCTCACCCCTTTCCTAATGTTTACTTTTCTGCGTTCCCGCTCTAATTCTATTACTGCTGATTGCTCTTTGTATAAGCTATGTACTATTCGTCTATTCCTATAACTCATTGCAATCTTTTTGAGTACTTCAAACATTTTTTTCCAATTTACATTGTCGAATGCTTTTTTCAGATCTACAAACCCTATATACTTGCTTTCCCTTTTTCTATTGTTTTCTCCATTATCACTCTCAGAGCTAAAATAAGCCTTCCGTGTTCCCTGTTTCGCCTAAACCCAAACTGGTCCTCTCCTAGTATTTCTTCCGCCCGTTTTTCCATTCGTCTTTGTACAATTCTAGTTAATATTTTTGACACGTGTGCTGTAAAACTTATTGTTCGAAAATTTTCACATCTACCCGTGCCTTTTTTTTTGGTATAGATACTATGATGTTACGTTTGAAATCTTTGGGTATCCCGCTTGTTTTAGAGTTTCTGCTTGCACCTTATTTGTACCCGGCGCCTTACCATTTTTCAGACCCTTTAATGCTAATTCAAACTCATCTCTAAGTATAGGATATCCCAAGTCATTATTTTCAATGTCTGATTCCCTTTCTAATGCAGTTAGTTCTTCTTCTGCATATAAATTCCCTATATATTCTTACTATCTACCCACTTTCTCTACATTTTCTATAATGACGTTTCCTCCCGCGTCCCTTATATTTTTGCTATACGGTTTTCTATCCCTAAAATTGAATCTAATTAGTTTGTATGTTTCATCTGTCTTTCCTACTTCCATCTTAGTTTGTACCTCTTTGCACTTTTCATCAATTCATTGTTCTTTAGCTTTCTTGCATTTGCGAATAATTTCCCATTTTATGGCTTTGTATCTCTGTTTTCCTGTTTCGTCTGATTTATTTTTGTATTTTCGTCTTTCTTCTATTAAATTCAGGATATCCTTTGTTATCACGATTTCTTATTTTCTTTTTGTGTATACCCCAGAATATCTCTAGCCGCCATGTCGAGGCTGGATTTAATGTTATTCCATTCTGTTTCTATTTTCTTAGTATCAGATATTTTCCCGATTTCTTTGAGCAATTCATTTGACCCTTTTTTCGAATCTTTCTTGAATATCTTTATCTTTTAGTTTCTTTAGGTCCAAGTGCCTTTTTCCGTTTCTTTTTTTCATATTTTTAAATTTAAGTGCGGCCTTCATGATTACGATGTTGTGGTCAGTGTCTATATCTGCTTATGGGTAGCTTCTACAGTTTTTTACTTGATTCCTAAACCGTCGTCTAACAAGAATGTAATCTATTTGATATCTTCCTATATCTCCTGGCATCTTCCACGTATATCGTCTTTTAGCATGATGTTGAAATAATGCGTTTGTAATGATTAAATTGTTCTTGTCGCAAAGTTCTACCAGCCTATTTCCTCTGTCGTTTCTAGTGTCTAAACCAAATAGACCTACTACCGCTCCTTCCCTACCCACACCTTCCACTGCATTAAAATCCCCCGTAATTATTAAATTTTCATATCTTTTTACGTGTCTTAATATGTGTTCGATATCTTTGTAGATCGCTTCTACCTCTTTGTCACTGTAGCTAGAGGTGGGCATGAATACTTGTAATATTACTGTGTTTACCGGTTTAGATTCTAATCTAACCATGAGTACTCTTTCGTTCTTTTGTAAGTAATTTTCTACACAGTATCCGCATAACTATCCCCACACCCAAATTTCCTTCCTCTGCTCCTGTATAAATTACCCTGAAGTCTCCACTCCAAAAATTCCCCGCCTCTAGCCACCGAATTTCGCTGATCCCTACTATGTTTAGTGCTAACCTATTCATTTTGATTTTTAAGTTCTCTAGCTTACCTACTTACTTCATAGTTCTAACATTCCACGCTCCGACTCGCAAAATGTTCCCGATTCTTATTCTTGACCTTCCGATCGCATTCTCCGAAGTAGTCCCCTCCCGGAGATCCGAATGTGGGACTATTTTAACTCCCGAATCTTTTACCCTAGAGAATGCCACATTTTATTATAATTTAGGTATGCTGTGTACTTGGGAGGTAATGTGGTGGTTTCCCGTTGCCTTCCACATCGCGGTAGTGTGCTTTAGACTGCCATACCGACCCCTAAGGTCTCTGCCATTCTAGGTACCGAAAGAGCCGCTGCCGTATTTCGGAAACCTGTCTTCGTCTGGTTCCTCACTAACGACCCTACTACTTTGGTTGGACCTGTAGTTTGGCTCTTTAGCTCATTAGAACACGCAAGCCATTTAACCTGTTTTAGTAATCTAGAACTTCGACAAGGTGCAGGTCCATTCGAAATGGAATGCTATACAAAAATTTATAAATAAGGGCTGCAGATTATAAGAATAAAGAGCATTTAAAAATAGAAGGGGTGATGACAGAGCTATTCTTTCAAATGTAGCGTTAAATATTGTTCTTAAATGTAAAACTTCTTGGATGAAATTATTTGACAGATCACTCCTGAAAGCATGCATCAAAATTTCAGACTTTTCTGTTAATCAGGTACATCAATTTCTAGAAAATTTATAATAGGCGAAAATAATTTACATATTTCATTTACAACTGAAAATCGCAATTTTAAATCTAAAATATTTTCAATTGTAGCATAAAAAACAGTAATTCTAAAATTTCGTTCTTCTGGATTCTTACTATGTGCAGTATGAGGTTCTTCTTCTTCGGGTGTTTCATAAAAAAATATTTTCTTTTTAATTCGCTTTTTGTTAAGAAACTGATTGTCAACATTTAATTCAGTTGCCACTAATCTTGCTTCACTTAAAATAAGCACCCACAATTCTTAAATTTTCGTAATTGTCTCTTTTAACTACTTAAGAGGATTTATTTCTTGTTGTATTGTTATGGCAATCCCACAACCATGAATAATTATGTTTAGTTCATGCTAAATGCTGCTAATATTTTAAACCAAAAAATTGCCACTAAACACATTCTAAACATTCGAAAGACAAAAAATATTTAATTAAGAATTTGATTTCGCTTACGTGTTTTGGTAATAAACTACTACAAAAGAATATGGAACAGTTTACAGCTTAAACTCTACACAAAATTATCCCTAAGTGTTAATTAAAATTAATCCTTACCTAATCTTCGTTAACAGGTACAAAATTCTCTTTTATGTGAATAATTTACCGATTCTCCATTCCCACGCTTGTGAGTGTAATTGCCCAATGATGCTCCACAGATTAATTAGTAAAGGTCAAAACACTTCAAACTCTGACCTTAAAATCTTTCTGAAAATTATGGCTGATATTTGTATTTGGGTGTCGGCCACGCTTGTACCGCTTTAACCTTTTCCGGGTCTCGCCTATTTCGTGAAACTATGTGCCCTGGGTATTTCACATCTTCGCCCAACAGGCGACACTTTTTTGAACTCAACTTCAGATTGGCTTTGTTACGGGTCCAATGGACGTTACGTTAATTATCTTAATTTTTCCTGAAGGAGCAGACTAGTATAATAGTTTTTTTGTGCTTCGGCTAATTCCAGTGGACCGGGCTTGGTCCTAACAAAAAGAAATAATATTCTGAGGGCTATATATTTTGCAAATTCCCTAAATACACGATTGGGTTTCACCTACCTGAAAGGCCTATCCACGGTGCTTCGATCTTATGTCAAAAGGTCTGTGGGTGCCAATTTATCTTGTCTAGGTTATGATTCGCTGAAGAGTAGTATTGCCAGTGGATACCTGGTTAATTCAACCTCCTGGCAGGATGGAATTCTTTTTATACAAAAATCATATATGTATTTAACCAACAAATAAAAAATCTTTTTCTTACTGCTTCACCCAATTATTAATATAATGCAGTAAGTAATAACATAGTCACTGCAAACGTTTGAAATAAGCAAATTTACACCGCTAACCTATTCTAAGTGGCCCAATAAACGTTTCTTGAAGTAAAATCTAACCTAAATACATAATTTCTCTAAGATTACTCAAACTGATAATTCCACTTCAATTTCAATGGTTCCTTTCACATAAATACTTAAAAAATATATAGTGATCTTTGGTTATTTTCGCATTGTCTATATTACTCGGATTATCACCAAACTAATTCATTATCTCGGACCCTCTTCGAACTGCTTGCCGTCACATGCTTATTGTTCGCTCGGCCGATGTATTACAACCACTTCCTTTCGGCAACTGTTATTTCTTAGATACTGCAAGCACTTGAATATTACGGTATCTGATATTTCCCGTTGTTGCTGGATTCGGCAATTTCTTACATTGATAAATATTAATATTGTTGTATTGCCTCGCTAAGGCGCCTTGCACCTGTCGACAGTGTTTCTTTTAATATTATCTTACCAAATTTCACTTATTTTACCGCACTTGCTGTCTAGACGTGGTTTAACTATATTGCAACAAAATTAAGTTTATCCCATCCGGTTATAAATTAAACAATAATTACATTTTATTGTTTCAGTGTAATTTTACCATTAATCATTTCTAATGGAATATATAAAAGGATTTTCCTAAATACTAAGCCATTTTACATCACCTTTACATTAACACAATATTGAAAATCTCAAAACTATCTATTGTAATTATATTCCAATGGAAAGTGCATAAATTGCGTCTTTTAAATGCATCATATTCAGCTGCTTGCAATTGTAAAAAAAGTAATTTTATAGTTTTTGGGGTTATTGTTTATTATTCGATATACCTTTATAGAAACTAAACAATTAAAATGTGATGCTTAATTAACATTTACTATTCGTAAAATCTAAATATACAAGATCCACCTACATTTATTCTCTCCATCCGAAATTAATATTTTTACTTTCTTATCTGGTTTACAGTTCAAGTAACGGGAATATGTTAGAGATTCTGTCAGTCTTCGAAACACTTCTTCTAAGTTCCCCGAAAATTTCCCAAGCAACTTCTCAATCATAATCACGTCGTCTAAATATACGAAGCACGTTTTCTACGTCAGCCCACTGAAGATGTTACTCATTAAACGTTCGAAGGTAGCAGAAGCGTTGTAGAGCCCAAATAGCATTACTGTAAATTACTGTAAGTCAGTGCCAATAGTAAAAAGTCTTTTCAGATCTTGGGTTCCATATCCACTTGCCAATAGCCACTCTTTAAATCCGAGATCAAGAACTACCGCGATCGTGAAAGTGTGTCTAGCGTGTCGTCAATCCTTGGAAGTGGGTAACTTTTCCGTGCCGGATATATTTCTTTGTAAACACTTTAAATTATAAACACATTAACATCAACACATAAGGCACATTAACCGACAACGAATCACACTAACACCTACACAGTAACACGGTATGCAACACACTATGCAAACAAATAAACGATGTAGTACCGGCAACTGCACCGACAAAACAACTTGTTTTCCGCATGATTCATCAATTTAAGTAGTTTTTACCGCACTTTGCTGTGTGAGTTTACAAGTTTAGCTTTAAATATTATAGGAATTTGAAAGGGGTTGACTCCATTTCCAAAAACCTAACGTTCAAATTTCGAAATTGAGAGTTTTGTTGAGTATTTATTTTTTATAATGGCGTGTCAAGATCTTAAAAAGACGTTCTTGGTTCCCATGCAATCATTTATGTTAGGGCGGCAGTAGTCTTCTAATGAAACAACTGTGACTGGCCATAAAAATTTTTATTTTAATAGCTTGTTTAATTTATAAAGCTCCTTCAATATTTTGTAATTAAAGAAAATATAAAAAAAAATATTGGGACTTGTAGAGTGGTAGAATTTTGTATAGAACACAATCTGGTGCTTACCAACACTTGGTTTAAGAAACGCGAAAGAAGGTTGTATACCTGGATGAAACCTGAAAGCACTGTGTGGCGTCCCTTTGAAAGGTTCATAATCATATTTCAAAGTAATAGTTTCTGTATTAGGAAATCTCACCAATAGAGCCAGACAATTATTTCTGTATCATATATTATTCATATTTAAAGGTTTTCAAATTTATTATGGCAGTTTTATAGTTTAAAAATAATATCATTTACGCAATTTTGTTCTAAATTATTAGAATTTTATGATTCATTTGTTTTCATTATATTACGCTAGTGCGCCGATGATCCCATCGTCCGAGTATAAACACTTTACATGTAGATTTGTGCTGACTCAAATAAATACAAGTCCTTTTTTCTGGTTTAGTCAACCTATCTCTAAGTTAATTGTACATATTTATTAAATAGAGAAAACGACACAAACAAGTTTTCAAATTGCAGTCTTAATTCATCTGTCCGAATATGTCTCCAATTATTTTATGAAGGTAAACTCTATTGAGCACTGCATACTTACTGCCCAAACAATCAACATGCACTTAAGTAGATTAGGTACCTGTGTGATTAGGTTAAATGGTTAGTTAAGCTAGTTAAGTGTGATATATTTGATTTTTAATATTTGCTTAAGAATGTCTATCATGTAGTTGCAACACAGTGTGTGTAATACCGCTGAAAACACAATCGTGTAATAGTGCATTGACATGTTTATATTTGTTTTTTCAATTAATGTAAAGGTATAGATAGTTGCAGCTTGGTTGTAATAATTATTTTGCAATTACCTAGAGGCGTGATCAAAATTTCAGGTACTTTAGAAACCTTCTTTTCAGCTAGCCGTTTTAAATAGGATTATTAGTGTTTTTATTGTTAAGGTTTGTTTCATGTTCAAGCACTAGTGTACCTAATGATGTCTCAGATACATTTTACAGTATAATCACCCTCCTAACCTTAGACTTTGGCACCGTCTTATAATTACTTTTAAGGCTTTTCACTAGAAACCCTGCGAGATTGACGTCCAAGATACTTCCCGAATAAGACATATTTCATACCCGATAGCATTCTGCAATCCTCTTCAAACACTTACACCACCCGTCTCACTGTGTTAGTCGGCAACCATTTTTCTTAGTACAGTTGAGGTTCTCGGTATTTTACCGAAACAGGATTTTTAGCAGAGTACTTCACTGAGTTTTTTTGTGGATTAGCGATTAGAATCTCTGGGCCAAAACTGAAGGCAACAACTCGCAGGTAGCAGATTAATTATATAATAGTTAGCCAAAGGTTTAGAAATCAGATTCTTGACTGTCATACATATCCGGAATCAGATGTAGACTCTGGTCATAATTTGCTGGCAATACAATGCAGAGTGAAACTAAATAATCTGAAAAGATACAATAAGTCGAATAGGCGGGACTTTTGAGTTGAAATAGCATGAGGTAAAGGAGAGTTTCAAACAGTATTGAGCGTGGAGTAATTGAAAAGGACGAAAGAAGTACTTTAAAAGAGGAATGTTTAGTGTTGGAAGATGAAATTACCAGAAATACAAGGGCTAGAAGAAATTCAGGGCTAACATAAGAGATTGTGCATTTAATAGATGACTGACGAAAATTTAAGAATGAAATCAAGAGGAAATGCAAGTTGGCAAAGGAAGAATGGTTGCAAGAGAAATACAAAGATGTTGAAATCTGTATGACTACATAAAAGATAGATGCAGCTTTCGCATAAATCAAAGAAACGTTTGGAGGGAGAAAAACAGTTGTGCAAATCTAAAATACTCAAATGGGATGCCACTTACAGACAAAGAAGAAATGGTTGGCAGATGGAAGGGAGACATAGAAAAACTTAATCAAAGAAGAGAACTTAGTGTTCGAGTACTCGATAAAGAAAAGACAGTTGATAATGATGAAAAAGGTGCCAGAATACTAAGGTCTAAGTTTCACATGGCATTAAAAGATCTGAATATAGATAAGTTACCTGGAATTGATGAAATTCTATCGCTTTGCTGACAGCCATGAGAAATGCATCTACGACAAAGCTGTACTTTACATTTGATTTTCCAATGCTCCACCATTGGTCAGGAAGCGATTTTTTTAAACTGGAAAATTTTGAATTTTGCTGAACCTTTGCTGTTCCAAGCAAGATAGGGGATCTTTAACGTGCGTGACAACACTCACACAGAGATCTCCATTTTGCCTCTCATCCGAACTAGGGCGTATTTTTGTGAAAAATGTTCGTCTAACATTTTTCAAGCGGTCCGTGTTGGGATTTGTACCCAAGACCTTGAGCATAGTAGTCACACGCATACCAACTACTCCACGGAACCGCCGTAACAAAACTATATCATCCGATACGTATTATGTATGAGACAAATAAAGTATCCTAGGATTTCAAAAGAATGTGATTGATTATTCCCATACCAAGAAAAATAGGAGCTGACGAAGGATTATCTACAATTTGTACAAAAGACATAAGTTTAGTCACTCATGCCTACAAAATTCTAACCAAATTTTCCTACAGGCGGATGGTAAACCACATACAAAGGAAATTCGGAGCAGATCAGTTCAGCTTTCGAAAAAATGTTGAAACACGTGAGGCTATATTGGGTTTACAGATTATCTTTGAGAACAGGACAAGAAAATGCACACCCACGTTTTTTGAACGTTATTGATGTAGAAAAAGCTTTTGACAATGTTGATTGGAACAAACTCTTTGAAATTATAAAGATGTGTGGAATAAAATACAGAGAACGAAGGGTTATCTACAATTTGTACAGACAACAGATTGCAATAATGAAAGTATAAGCACATGAAAGAGAGACAAAGGTTTAAAAGGAAATGAGCCTGTGTAAATTATACGTAGAACAATCAATTAAAAAAATCAAGGAAAAATTTGGGAAAGGAGAAGAATTTATTACATTAAGATTTGCAAATGACATTATCATTTTCTTAGAGTCAGCAAGAGGTTTGAAGCTTTTGGTGAATAGCATAAGATCTATTTTGAAAAATAAGTATATGATGAACATTAACAATAGTAAAACAAAGTCGATGGAGTTCAGTCATGTAAGACCATGTGAAATAGAAAACATTAGAATGGGCGATAAAACATTGAAGGAAGTGGAGGAATTCTGCTACTTGGGCAGTAAGATCATCAGGGACAGTAGAAACAAAGAAGACATATTGTCGACGGCGGTCAATCAGGAGAGATCGTATATTTGAGCTTTTTTGCAATGCTCCACCCAAATGTACTACATTAGCCAAGAAGCAAGTTCTTTTAACCCAGAACACACCAGAAGATTCAATCCTTTAACACTCGAAAAGCAGATTGGTCCTTATTTCTAGAATCCCTAGCTTCAATCATCCCCGCTTTCCCATCAGTCTCTTATGCAAACTTCACACCTCATTCCCTCGCTAACGAAATAACCAACAATATCCTCACAGCTGCCGCTAAAACTATTCCACGGAAACATTACACCCCACGAGCCACGCCGTGGTGGACACAACTTACTCAAGCCAGACGCTCACTTGCAACTACTAGACACAGACTCCAAAGAGCGAAACGTACCAATGCAGACCCTATTGCTATTAATACATTATCTAACAAATACACCACTGACAGACGACAATACAAAATCCTCATTAACACCACGAGAAAACAGCACTACCTTGACATAATTCACGATCAACACACAAATCCCTTGAGTACGTACCGTAAACTAGTCAAACTTCCTCCCACACACCTCCTTACAGCCATTTCAACTACAATCCCTTTCACATTTAAGCAAACAATGTTTACTCTCCTAGATGCATCAATACCTTCGGCTCCTCTTTACATACCAACCCAACCGCAACAACGCATAATTGACAACACTCTAACCCAACCAGACACGAACCCATACACAGACCTTGAACTCTCCCTCTTAGATTCCTTCGTTAACAAGCTAAACCCCCATAAAGCCACCCGGCCCAGACCTTATCACCAACCTGATCCTACAAAAATCCTGGCCCCTAATTAGAGAATCCACACACCTACTATTCCAAAAATGCCTCCCCTCTGGGATTTTCCCTGACACATTTAAGTATGCTTCCATCTCCCTTATACTGAAACCCAATAAACCGCCTGAAAACCCCAAATCCTACAGACCTATTGCACTCCTTCCAACACTTGGCAAACTGCTTGAACAGACCATCCTATACAAACTAAACTCACACATAGAACGTCATTTCTTATCATTCCTTACTCTCACCTAATCAACACGGCTTTCGCTATGGGCATAGCGCCGAACGTACAATCCGTTCCCTAATTCAAACGGTCCAAACATCCCCTTATACATACGTAGTCTCCTTATTCCTTGACTTCCACTCAGCCTTCTATCTCCTTTGCCGGCCCAACCTTCTTAACCAACTTAAACAAGCCAATTTCCCTTCCAATCTTTACCTCTTAATAAAATCCTTCCTCTCATCACGAACAGTCATCCTAACCTCCAATTTCCACTTGGTTACTAAACCTCTCACCCAAGGATGTCCACAAGGTTCCCGTTTATCACCTACCCTATGGAACCTCGCAATCAATCCTCTCTTAGACCTCAATATCCCAAACACCTCCACCTTTGCTTACGCCGATGACGTAGCTTTCCTTATCCACGGCAATACTCGTGTCTCTATAGAATCTACCGCTGTCGTTTTAATTAATTCAATTGAATCCTGGTCCTCTTTCAATAGACAACCACTCTCCCCATCTAAAACAAAAATGCTCCTGCTCATAGGCTACCTCAGCCCAAACTGAAATCCTAAGATTCACATCCTTAACACGCCAAATCCCCTCTCTACAACAGCTCCCTATTTTGGACTCCACATTGACACACGCCTAAAAATGAACTCATATCTCTCCAAACTTTGAACCAAAATACAAATCATACTCCATAACCTACTTCACGCACTCCCAAAGTCAGTCCACTTCACCAATCCAACACGAAGACTAATCATTAACCACATCATAATCCCGATCATCAGATACGCAGTAGATTCTTGGCTCCCGCTTACACCCCCTCTTCCAGACATACGCTCAACACGATCATAAGACCTTTCCTACTCTACACCTCAAGAGCGTACAGAACCACCTCCACAGCGTCCTTGTATACCCTGCTTCAAATCCCTCCGATCGAAATCCAAGTAAACTCCTCACTCCAAATCCAAAACCTCAAACATAACCTACCAATCATCCTACACGACAGAACACTTCATTATGACGAATACCGTACTCTCCCTAAAACTGACATAAAATCCCGAATACATAACTCCCTACTCCATTTCTGGCAAGATCTTTGGTCCCGCTCCACCACCGGCAGATAGACATTTGATATTTTCCCTGAAATCACAAACATCTCTCCACATATTCCTTTCTTTAATCTCCCTACAATACAATTTTTGTCCGGCCGTGGAAACTTCCGTAATCAACTTCATCAATTCCATTTAACTTCTTCCCCTCACTGTCTTTGCAACAATCAATCTATAGAAACCCCACAACACCTGATATACTCCTGTCCTCTAACCTCTCTACTACAAGTCAACCTCAAGCAATCTACAAACTTTGACCCGTTCTCTCCATTTCCTAACATAAACTTCCTAGTCACTAACTACCCTCAAGAATTAAACCATTTCCTAAATGAAATCCTTTTAACCAAACAGACCACCCACAACCAGCGGCACTGATACACTTAATATACACTCTTGCGATTCACTACCACATCACACTTACACTCGCACTATACACACAATCAGCCCCACTTTACGTGCACAGTCGACGACAAAGGTAGGGGCATAAATCCCCCTCACCAAACCTTCAAGAACCCCAGTTGTCAGGGATTATTGATTCTAAGGGGTTTAATACATGTAAATACTATAATGTACGGCTAGTATGGGCCCTGGCCTAGGTATAGTCCACAATAAATTAATTTATCTATCTTATCTATCTACCTGAAAATTTAGAATTTAGCCAGACGTTTGCCATTCCAAACACGGAAGAATTTTTAACATGAATTAGGAAAGACTGCAGTAGTCAAGCATAGAATCGATACCCGAAATGCCTGTCCAACAAGACAGCAGCCAAGAATACTCTACATTGACCAAACGGAAAGAGACCGATAAAATGATTGGAGATATGGAGAGCCAAGAACTAATTTAGCACTCTGATAGCCCTTGGGCATCGCATGTTGTGCTTCTAAAGTAGAAGAACGAGTTCGCACGATTTTGTGTCGACTACAGACGATTAAATGACGCGCTAAAATGGATAGCTATCCACTTCCAAAGATTAATGACACGTTAGACACACTTTCATGATCGTGGCGGTTTTCGATCTCGGATTTAAAGAGTGGCTACTGACAAGCGAATATGAAACCCAAAGATCTGGAAAAGACTGCTTTTACTATTGGAACGGACTTACGGCAATTTACAGTCATGCTTTTGGGCTCTGAAACGATCCTGCCACCTTCGAGCGTTTAATGGATAATATCTTGAGAGCGCTGACGTAGAAAACGTGCCTCGTATATTTGGACGACGTGATTATGATTGAGAAGTTGCTTGGGGAATTTTTGGAAAACAGAAGAAGTGTTTCGAAGACTGAAAGAATCTCTAACACGTTCGCGTTACTGGAGCTGTAAACCAGATAAGAAAGTATAAATATTAATTCTGGATGGACAGAATAAATTTAGGCGTATCTTGTATAGTTAGATTTTACGAACAGTGAATGTTAATTAAGCGTCACATTTTAATTGTTTGGTTTCTATAAAGGTGTGTCGAATACTAAACAATAACCCCAAAAGCTATAAAATTATTTCTTTTACAATTGCAAGCAGCTGAATATGAGGCATTTAAAAGACGCAATTTATACACTTTCCAGTGGAATATATTTACAATAGATAGTTGACGTCTGTTCCGACAATCAGAGGCGTGCAAACATACCAATGGCGGCAGTATTTTTTGTAACGCCATTGCGTTATTTTAAGTAAACGTACTTTGGTGATCAAACGGTTTTAGAATAATTCATGATTAGGTAGCAGTGGGATTTTCAATACTGTGTTAATATAAAGGTGATGTATGAAGGCTTAGTATTTAGGATAATCCTTTTATATATTCCATTAGAAGTAATTAATGGTAAAATTACACTGAAACAATAAAATGTAATTATTGTTTAATTTGTAACTAGACGGGCTAAACTTAATTTTGTTGCAATATAATTAAACCGCGTCTAGATAGCAAGTGCGTTAAAATAAATCAAATTTAGTAAATAAAATTAAAAGAAACACTGACGTTCAGGCGCAAGGCACCGTAACTAGACAATTCAACAATGTTAATATTTATCAATGTAAGAAATTGCCGAATGCTACAACAACGGTAAACATCAGATACCACAATATTCACGTGCTTGCAGTATGTAAAAGATAACAGTGGACGAAAGGGTCCGGTAAACAATAGGCATGTGACGGTAAGCAGTTTGAAGCGGGTTCGAGAAAATGAATCAGTTTGGTGGTAATCCGAGTGATATTCATGCATCCGTAAGCGCGGAATTCAACAGCCAACTCTGGTTGAATTTAATTCACCGCCAAAATTTCTAAGGTACACCTGAGCGATGGAGGTCCTTTTGGGAAACAACCACTTAAATCGCTAGTTAAATTATTGCTCGTTAAGAAAATTAATTCGTTTATGGATATTGCTTGTTAACACCAACTTAATTCATTTTCGCATCACATGCCATCGGTACATTTTTAGCTGGTAGTGATGATATAGACAAGCAAAAATAACCAAAGATCACTAGATTTTTAAAAGAACCATTGAATTGAAGTGGAATTATCAGAATCGTATGATATTACTTATAGTTTGGATAATCTTAGAGAAATGTTGTATTTAAATTAGATTTTATTTTAAGAAACGCACACTCGGCCAGTTAGAACAGGTTAGCGGTGTAAATTTGCTTGTTTTAAATGTTTCTACATGTCTCAGTGACTGCATTATATTGTTGCGAGCTACTAGTAAGCAATCCATCAAACACACAAAATGCCGCAAGCACTGTTTATTCTCAAGGGTTCGAGAATGCTTCTAGTAATTACTGGAGGATGAGTCATATCTTTAATTTAGGGTATATATATATATATATATATATATATATATATATAAGACCGCTTATGAATGTAAGAAGTTTGTCTATATCAGAATGTCTAATATAAATTATATCGTTGTAAAGTAAAAGTAGTTGAGCTTTTGAAAGTCCAAGAGTATACATAAATGTTATATGATGTGTCTAATGTACATGCAGCTTGTAGAATACATAAATAGATAAAAAGTGTATTAAAAATAGTTGTGTTAGTGTTATCAATGGACCTATGGTAAAGAAATTAGTTTAAGAAGATATTAGTGCTTGTAAATTCATTAGTGTGACAGTGCTTTATCCGTTAATTGGACTGAAAACATCTATAAATAAGGCATATACTGTTAATTAGACTTGTGAACAGTGAGTAATAAAGACTCTTGTTATTACTTATTTTAAATTAGAGAAATGCTGTAGCAGTAGCCCGCTTCAATATTAATAATTGGGTGAACCAGTACGAGGGAGATTTTTTGTTTGTTGGTGAAACATAGGTATGCTTTTGTGTAAAAGAATTCCATCCCACCATAAAATTGAAATAACCAAATATCCACAAGGAATACTAGTCTTCTAGCTGATCATAACCTACACAAGACAAATTTGCGTCCACAACAGACCTTTTGACATAAGATCGAAGAACCGTGATTAAGTTTTTCAGGTAGGTAAAGCCTAATTCGGGTAACTGTTTAAGAAGTTTGCTAAATGTATAGCCCTCAGAATATTATATCTTTTTGTTAGAACCCGCAGCCCGCACCACTGGAGTTAGGCGATGCACAAATAAAAACTATTACGCTCGTCTGCTCCTTCAGCAAAAATTAAGATGATTAACGTAACGTCTATCGGACCCGCAACAAAGCCAATATTCAAAAAAGTGTCACCTGTTGAGCGAAGAGATGAAATACCTAGAGCACGCAGTTTCACGAACCGAATTCAGGCGAGATCCGGAAAAGGTAAAAGCTGTACAAGTGTGACCGACGCCCAAATACAAATATCAGCTACGCAGTTTTCTGGGTTGAACTCTTACTATAGAAAAATAGTTCCCGGGTTTGCGAATGTTGCCAAGCCCTTGATCAAGTTAACTGAAGAAAAGTATGATTACATTTAGGATGAGATTGCTAAAATTCATTCTAACAGCTAAGGCATTTATTGACAACAGCTTCGATCTAGGTTGAAAGTCGAATTCATCTTCATACGGACGTCTACTCTACATTTTATTTTCAAATGCTCCACCCGAAAGCACTATATTGGCCAGGAAGTAAGTTCCTTTTACTTGGAAATTTTGAATTTTACCTACCCTTTGCTGTTCCGAACAAGGTAGGGATATTTAACGTGCATGACAATACCCACACACGGTATCTACATTTCACCTCTCATCCAAACGAGTGTGTATTTTTATGAAAAATGGTCGCCTAACATTTTTAAGCGGTCCGTGTTGGGAATCGAATCCGGGACCTTGGGCTTAGCAACCACACATGAACTAACTAAGTAACAAAACCACCTAGATACTTCTACCATGCGACATTGAGTTTGGGTGTAAAGCATCCTGTACGAGAGATACGTGACGTTAGAAATGATATCCAAATCAAAAGCGATCGGATAAAGACCAGATATAACATTAAGGCGCAGGATTTAGGTTTTCAGAAGGCGGCCACGTATGGCGATACAATCTTAGACGGATGCATGGACTGTCGCCAAAGTTACAAAGACATTAGGAGAGTACATACGAAGTTGTAAAGAAGACCAACGACGTGGTATATCGGATTCGCATTCTCCCAAATGGCAGACCAATGGTGGTGCACATTAACCAACTTTCACCCTACGCTAGTGATAATGCCGGTAATGCTGAAAAACGGCAAGCAGTGAGATGAACAAACAGTTACGCTCGTGAGCACGAACAAAAGTACGGACACAGCCTGGATTGGTACATGTCTCTGTACAGCGGCACAGGCAAATCGAGATTTGGGGCCAAAGAAGAAACAAAAGTGATCTATTCAATGTGCTATCAGAATACTCCTTGACATATTGCACAGCGACAACCTCGATGCGTCCCGAGAACTTACTTGGGTGTTTAAAAATAAATTTGGTGGTCTGGATCAAGTTTGCCGACAACAACCAAAAGTTAGAGAAACTGTACGGCTAAATGGGCGACATCATGGCATCTATTACCTGGTGACTAAGTAACTGCACTTTAGTATATCGAATTACCAGAATTTGTGTAGGGGTTAGTGGATCTCAATGGCCAGATAATATAATTTGGAAACAAGAAGTCGGTCTTATCCCAAATCGGTTGTGGTCTCGATGAGATGACTACAGGGTAGTACGAAATATGCTAGAGTAAAATAAAATTACATTTTTCAAAATTATAAAAAACGAAATTTCTATTTATTAGTTACGTTCTATTGTGTGCTAGTATTTGAAATTGGAGTAGAGTGTATGTGTAAGTGGTGGTACTTCGATTAAGGTGTTGCTGCCTTCGATAAGGTTTTGCCATTATAGAAAAAAATGTATTCAATCTAACTGATCAAATACGTTTAAGATCCGATTTTGTAGGGGTGGATATATAGTTATCTATTTTATTTTGACAAATTTTATATATAATAAGATTTAATTAAGGAGTTATTGGTGAATAAAATTAAGATTAGAGTGTGTTTATCTTGATTATAAAGGAGACTTTCGGACTCTATTAGTATAAGTGAGTGATTACACAAAAGTTATATTTTTGTTAGATTTAAGATATTGTTTGTAAGGCAAAACCGTTGTGGCAATTTTGGACTATATTTTTAGATTTTAATAATTGTATGAAAGTGTTTTTTTATAGGTTATGTGTAAGATATTGTTTGCTAGAAAAAAGCTGTTGCGTGTGTAGATTCTAAAGATGTCCATTCTTGTTAAAGATACCTCGAAAAAGCGTTTAAAAATACTGAAATTTGTACTTTATTAAAATACAAATCAATCATTAAGAAGCAATTGCGATTAATTTTTCCGTGTATAAATGATTACTAAAATCGAGTTTTCATTCTAAGCTATAAATACAAAGCCATTCGTTTTCTATGCGTTAAAATAAAACACACTTTTTGTGTATAAAACATTTGCTTTATTTATCGTAAAACACAATATCAATTGCATTTGAAAAGCATGGGGAACGCAGTTGTAAGCCTTTATTATGTAATTAAATTCATTTCAAGAGTTTCAAACAAAACAATTTAATTCTAGAATCTTTGTTGTTAATAAACAAGTACGTGAGTTATTGAAAAATGTTTTTAAACGTCATTAAACAGCTAAATATTTCCCGTAAATAAATGAATGTGTTAATACAAAGAAACCTGCGATTATTGAAATGCAATAAAATAGATAAAAAATATTTTTAATAGCTTTTCATAGTAAAGTAAGAGAAAAAAAGACATAGAACCATTAACCCCGTGCGTCAGAAGAAAGATAAACAACGTGTTTGCAATACTCACAAATCAATATCGACTTCGGTAGATTGACACTAATTAGATTGTTAAAACCATGCAATCGGCGGAATACTACATCACCCAGAGTAACTAATTTTTGCAAATAAATCAGGAAAACTCTGGAAAATGCCGTATAGAAATAATTTTTGTATATAAATGGAAGTAATTAACATTCAGTCAGTCATTCTTTCCTGAACCAAACAATATGTAACTTTGAGTAAAGATTTGAACGTATAAGTTTGTGCTCTATAATTCATTTTACGACATGCACTAAGTTACATAGAACTTTGCATGATATAAAACACAATTATTCTATAAGAACACTACGAGAATTGAACAATCTTCAACATAGATAAACCTCATGCAAGAGAATATGTCGAGTTAAATTGATTAAAAATAAAGTGTAGTTTCCGAACTGATGGAGGTTTAAGATAGAACCAGAAAGCTTGTAATACCGTTAATTACGTTAGAGATGAGTTTTTGGATAAGCGCTATTCGGACAATAATACCAGCAGGCATAACTTGTTAATTTTTTTTTGTAACCTATTAAGGATAATTTAATGTTAGCACTTAAGGTAGAATAAGTTCTTAATCAATTTGTGCTAGGGATAATTTCCAGAAGAATTTTAAGGTCAGAGTTTGAGTATTATGACCTTTACTAATTAATCTGTGGAGCATCATTGAGCAGTTATACTCACAAGCATGGTAATGTAGGATCAGTAAATTAGCCACATAAAAGAGCATTTTATACCTCTTAACAAAGATTAGATAAGGATTAATTTTAAGTAACATTTAGGAATAATTTTATGTATGAACTTAAGTTGTGAACTGTTCTATATTTTTTTATATGAAGAAAAACTGTTTTTGAGTGCATTTCAATTCATTTTCGTAAATTCCACAGTATAATTTCTGTTGAGCTAGCCAGGTAAAGAAAAAGAGCGGGAAGGTAATATAATAATTTCACTTGCATTCTCATTAATACAGTTCGCTGTACCTATGTTACAACATTAATTAGTGGCGCTCCCACTCACACAGGTGATCACAACAATACATAAATTGCTGCGGTTTGGCCTTATTAAAAGATGCTTCTGATATATGTTTTAAATTTACCTGCTGTTTTGCTAGCTCTCTGATTAATAAAACCACCGCAATCACACATCAGATTTAAAATTATACGAAATATTCTTTTACAAACAACTAATACGTACACAAGAGCTTTGTCTTAGGAACAAATATAACGTCGATAAATCAAAAATATAACTTCCTCTCAACACAAATCTTATATTTAAAAATAAGATCCAAAATCTCCACAACAGCCTTTGTCTTATGAACAATATCTTAAATATAACATCAAAAATATATAACTTCTGGATAATAATTCACTTATTTTATACAAATTTTATATACTAAAAATAGAGTCCAAAAATCTCTTTTTATAACTAGGACGATTACTTACAAATCTTAATTCGGTAATTATCATTCATAAACAACTCCTAATTAAATATTCCTTATTATGTATAAAATTTATCAAAATAACTGGTATAATTTAATACTCTCCTCCTTAAAGCGTTTAAAACTTATTTGATATCATTTGGGTTTAATTATTTCTTTATATACTGGCCTAAACCTGCATCGTAGGCTTTTCAACCCTTTTTAGTAATATTGTTGACTTTTACATACGACTCTCACTTAAAGACTTGCACAGAAAAAATCTTTTCATACAACTTAATTAACCAAAAGATATGTCCTTTTAGTAGTTCAAACAAGATATAGCTATTTTATCGTTACAGATCTGCTTGTTATCTCTTTTTAGAAACGTAACTATCAATCCATGCTCCACAAATCATTCAAATCGTTTTACAAAATAAGACTTTTATGCAAATTTTCTATATACCATTTAACAAAGAAGACTTTCTTACGATAGTTACAATTATTATTAATTATTTGTTTTCCATTTTTATAACTATTGTAAGTACGTCAAATAATCTACTCACGTTTGTGCATCAATCAATACTTTTACTACTAAGTACAGTAAATGTTACATAAAACCTTAATTACGTATTGTAATAACTGTTAACATAGTGACGTTTGAATCAGGACTCTTCCTCTGTTCCACATTCATTGGCTTTATAAAGCGGGCCTCTCTTAACGTAACAACTTCGACAATTTTCGCGGTCAGTCTGGTTGTTGTTTCCATGTTTGGATTGGTTCTATAAGTAGGTGTATCATACACGTCTGTGTCAACTTCTGAGAATTGATTGCTTTTACTAACCTTTTATTACCGCCTTACGATATATTATAATTGTATGAACGTTCACTTTGCATTATCTCATCTTATCGCTTTCACGAATTTGTAGTGCCTATTTACGTCATTCACGTTTTTACTTTAGCATCTGATAGGTCAATAAACACGCCCCTCACTACTTAGAAATACAATAGTAAATTCTTTGCAGAATATGTGATTGGTGTATGAAGCTTAATTTAATGCGCTTTTATCGAAATACTAACGTACGTTTGTTATTAATTAAAAATTCTTTTTTTGCATGAAAATTAAGTTATTATACAGGCGTTTGGATAGGATTAATTACAAATAAAACTCTTTTGGAATATTTCTATGCGTTTGAACACAAATTGACTATTTTAAATGATTTTATTATAAAATGTGGATGACATTCTTTGGATTATTAAATTAAAACTGAAATTTTTTTTAATGAACTTATTTATACGTCAACATAATAAATACCGTTAGCTTTTGTCATTAAATTATGTAATCATCACGGTTTTTTATGAAATTATACTTTTTTATAGACGCACTTCGCAAATACAAATAAATATCTACATAATTGGGCTTGGAATTTTCTCGAATTTGTTCGAGTTTACGACGTCGGCTGTTTATTCTATGATGCAATAGAACTTCTCAATGACTTCTAAGCACATCAATAAATATATTGAAGTGTTAGGAAGGCCTAAAAGGTTATAAAGGTTATTTGTTGAAGGTAGTGTATGCCAAAGAAAACCAAATATCAGATCCCGTAACTGAAAAATTTATGTTTGCCGTACTTTACAAACGTTAAAGTATTTGAAATATTAGTCAAAATATAAGTGCCAAGACGTAAAAACAATGACTTGATGACGTGAGAAAGCACAGTATTCAAGGATTTACACTGAGTTGTATGTTTAATAAGCCATAGAATGTTCATTTGCTAATCGAGAAACCGGATGCGTCTGTAGAAATTACACTATTTACCACACAGGTCCAGGTTTATATGTGAAACATTTCGGCATTTATTTTAGTAGAATCAACGTTTGGACATACCTGTAATATCAAAATTATAAGTGTAAAACATTGTCAAATATGATTGAAGGGTGATGCAGTATTAGGGACCAATGATTGAACATTTAGATATAAAATAGGAAAGTGCAAAAGAACGATTATAAGGTATTAGTGACACGAATTTGTTGGGACGATTTTATTGGATGGAATTTGTATAAAATGTATTAAAGAGTAGGCATATTTTAATTGTAATAATCACCTAGGAAAAGATAAACAAGAAGTCGCTTTATAAATATTTTGGTAGTAAGACGTATTTTTGTAAACTGCGCTAAATTTTGAACATTATAAAGAATTAATAAATGAATTTGAAAGTTTAAGAGTTTGATTGATATATAAAGAAGAGTACGGATAAGCGAAAGTAATAATAATTAATAGTAACGACAAAGTGAAAAGTGTAAGAGTGGATTAGAGTAACAGTGGAAAAGGCGGAATAAATAGTTGGATATTGGAACGAGATTGTTAAAGGCAAAAAGGTATTGGATAGGATTTACGAGATTGAAAACGATATTAATGGAATAGATTTGGATATGGTATTATGGATAGAATGGTAATTAAAAGGAAGCAGTGATTTGGAAAGGGCAGATAAAGGAAAAAGAAAGCAGTGATTTGGAAAGAGCGGATTAAGAAAAGGAAAGCATTGGAGTAGCAGGAGGATTAATACGAGTAAAGAAGATTCAACATCAGGAAAATTAGCGCAGGGGAAGTTACATTAAAAGGTAGTCAAAATTCTAAATTTGGTCATATTTATTTTAGATTTGGGGTTAGCAAAATTAATTTAAAGAAACCTGGAGTCTGGACAGCAGATTATTCGTAGTGATAGTGCCACACATTGTAAAGACGCATACGGCGAGTGAGATTTTAAGCCAGTATTCAGAGAGGCCAACAGCGACGTGTAGAACAGGTGAGTACTGTGTGTTTTGAACGTCAAAGTCAAAAATTGGTAATATTAATTTATTTGGCACAAGGCTACGTGGATCTGTTATAAAATTTTGGCATATACAAGTGTAAGATTACAGGTACAAAAATAAAGGTAGTGCAGTTTGGTTGGTGCATTGCACATCTACTTACCACTGAATCCACGGTAAGTAGGTGGATACCCTGGGAAGGCGAGTTTCTAATAGTCGAGGCATATTAATACCGTTTTTGTTTTTATATACCAACCAAACGTAGATAAAGCACGAAATAAAAAGTAAATATTTTCATATCATATATAAAATTAAAATTAAATAATAAAATAAAAAGCGGGGTGCAGCATAAGAGAATATATGAATATATGTAATATATATATATATATATATATATATATATATATATATATTGATGTGGATTGAAGATACCCGACGTTGGGAGCCAATAAAAGATGCCGTGGTCTGAAAGTATTGCCCTAACTATTTTGCTAGCTCAATTTAAATGAAACCAAGAGAATCAGACATCAAACTTATAATGATACGAAATATTTTTAATAAACAATCTATCAAATAACAATTACTACATCCACAACAGCTTTTCTCTAACAAACAATATCTTACATCTAATCTCTAAAAAGAACACTTTCATACAAATCTTAAAATCTAAATGTAGAGTCCAAAATTGCCACAACGGCTTTGCTTTACAAAGAATATCTTAAATCTAACAAAATATTAATTTCGAGTTACCAATCACTAAATTAGTGTCTAAAGTATCTTTTATAATCGTGATGAGCACACTCTAATCTTAATTTTATTCACTAATAATTCCTTAATTAAATCTTATTATGTACAAAATTGATCAAGATAAGATATATAACTCAATGCCCACCCATAAAATATTATTTAAACGTATCTGATTACTTAGGTTTAATATTTTTTACATAGTGGAAAAACCCACCAAAGATCAGCCACCCTAAATTATCTAACTTGTACACTCGAGTCTAATTTCAAGTACTAGCATACAAAAATACTCTTACCGTAGAACTCAACTAATAAATAGAAATGTCTATTTTTAAAATTTTAAAACAATGTATTTTATTTTACCGTAAAAATTATGCTGGTGGTTGTTGCTAGCTTTGTTTGGCACGTAGTCATCTACCCATGTCCAATCATTTAAAACACTTTGCCGTCACTATTTAAATAAAATAATTTCAACTATTAAAACTGTAGTATTTTACTGTGATATACTATCACTAGTTCGACGGCATCGTGACGTTTAAAGAGTACTAAACAATTGCTGGAGGGGGGGGGGGGGGGGGGGGGGGGGGGGGGGGGGGGGGGGGGGGGGGGGGGGGGGGGGGGGGGGGGGGGGGGGGGGGGGGGGGGGGCGGGGGCGCCCCCCCCCCCCCCCCCCCCCCCCCCCCCCCCCCCCCCCCCCCCCCCCCCCCCCCCCCCCCCTTCTATATTACTTTACTACGATAAAGTACTAAATGCTGACCACCATAATCGTAGAGCTTTTATTGTGTGTATTGTATGTGTTGATAATACAGTAAATATAGCGGTTACAAGTGTAACTCAGTAGTAGCAGGCATCTATTTATTAACGCGAAGTACGTGTAGTGTATATTAAATTAATAGAGGTCCGGCTACTACAATACAAAGCTCGAAAATCAATAAATGGAAGCATGATATATGTGGGGTAAGCATCACAAATAACCAAGATTGTACGAGGCGCTTGGCTCGCAAATGGTGTTATTGTCTGTGGATCCGCTCTGTATCACAACGAATGGTAACGAAGCCGAAGTGTTCTAGCGATCATCTTCGAAGGAATGGAAGCCAGAAGAATTCTCCAGGTAATTTATTTGAAATTTCTGTTGTTAGATAAACATGTGTGACATTTTGGTGCTGTGTGATTGACTTGTTGGGACATATTTAGGATTGTAGAAACGTATCGGAAAAGATACATGTACTGGACAATTTACTAAGGTTATATATTGAAAAGGGGTGTATTTAAAAAATACAAAATTTTATTCCGGATATAAATTAAATTGTAAAGGGTGAACGGGTATAGAAATTTTGTTTTAATTTATGCAAGGTGTAAAAGGCATATATAAACTAAACTGGGTTATTATGAGCTCACCATACTGCAGTATACAGTCAATTTAGGGTAATATGTGGGGCCCATCTACTCATATCTTATTTAATTTATTTGAAAATAATTAGAAAATCGAGGACTTTAAAAATATACCATATTTGAATTTTGTAATGAGTGTATCAAACTGTTTTTTTACATGTGAATAATTTATCTATTAAGAGCTGTAAATAAAAGGTTGTATGATTGTTGTATTATTTGGTGATTTTATTGAATGGTGTGCGAGTGTGAAAGAGGAATGGTTGTAAATTTATGTATCCGAGAAGAGGCACAGCTGAGCTAGCCAGGGAAGCTGCAAAAGGTTTTTGAAGCAGAAATAAAATGGTAAGGATTTTTTTTGAAATTTTTGCATTTAAAAAAAATAATTTGAAGACCCTGGTGAAGCTTCGATAACAAAAGCTTAATCCCCGACTTTCACGGCAATAATATGACGGCCCAATTCGTGGGGCTCGAATGAGTTAGGTAAAGGACTGAAGCATAAAAACTTAATCCCCGATTCCACGACAATATATATATATATATATATATATATATATATATTACTCATATTTAGACCAGGGTAGAAAATTAAATAATCACATCAAATAATTTTAATCACCGTGTAGAAGCTTTGGGAAAAGGTACGCGTTATTAAATAAAAGCGTGAAGCATAAAATTCATTCGTTTCATTAAAAATAAGGGAGATAAATTATGTACAAGACGCTTGCTATAAAAAAAAAAAGAAAGCAGTATTAAAAGCTCTACGTAAGAAACAAATAGAAATTACGTGCAAAATTTATATTAATTAACTCAATTTTAAGTAACCGGTATTAAACAAAATGTACTGATAATAATTGAATATTTGATTAGAGTCACTAAAAATTAAAGGGTATTATTTTAATTGGAGTTAATTGAACCGTTAGTAACAGATAATATCTATAAAAACTTGTAAAACCCAATAAAATACCATGAAATAAAGCTCTGAGAATTAATAGTATGTTTGAACACCTGCGTATTTTTAAAAAGCTTGTTCCGCGTAAAATTTGCAGATAACAAATGGGTTCAGAGAATGTTGGAGAAACCGTCGTTTATATTAACGGAAGACTAGATACGGGGTTATTTAACAGATAACAGTCCATGTGGACTGAAAATAATCGATAATAAAGAATATCAATTTGCACTAATAAGAACAGGGTAGATAGAGACAAATAATATGCGCAAGACCGAGACACATATAGTAAAAGGCGTGAGTGTGTTTTGAACGTCAAAGTCAAAAATTGGTAATATTAATTTATTTGGCACAAGGCTACGTGGATCTGTTATAAAATTTTGGCATATACAAGTGTAAGATTACAGGTACAAAATAAAGGTAGTGCAGTTTGGTTGGTGCATTGCACATCTACTTACCACTGAATCCACGGTAAGTAGGTGGATACCCTGGGAAGGCGAGTTTCTAATAGTCGAGGCATATTAATACCGTTTTTGTTTTTATATACCAACCAAACGTAGATAAAGCACGAAATAAAAGTAAATATTTTCATATCATATATAAAATTAAAATTAAATAATAAAATAAAAAGCGGGGTGCAGCATAAGAGAATATATGAATATATTAATATATATATATATATATATATATATATATATATATATATTGATGTGGATTGAAGATACCCGACGTTGGGAGCCAATAAAAGATGCCGTGGTCTGAAAGTATTGCCCTAACTATTTTTGCTAGCTCAATTTAAATGAAACCAAGAGAATCAGACATCAAACTTATAATGATACGAAATATTTTTTAATAAACAATCTATCAAATAACAATTACTACATCCACAACAGCTTTTCTCTAACAAACAATATCTTACATCTAATCTCTAAAAAAGAACACTTTCATACAAATCTTAAAATCTAAATGTAGAGTCCAAAAATTGCCACAACGGCTTTGCTTTACAAAGAATATCTTAAATCTAACAAAAATATTAATTTCGGAGTTACCAATCACTAAATTAGTGTCTAAAGTATCTTTTATAATCGTGATGAGCACACTCTAATCTTAATTTTATTCACTAATAATTCCTTAATTAAATCTTATTATGTACAAAATTGATCAAGATAAGATATATAACTCAATGCCCACCCCATAAAATATTATTTAAACGTATCTGATTACTTAGGTTTAATATTTTTTTTACATAGTGGGAAAACCCACCGAAGAAAAGCCACCCCTAAATTATCTAACTTGTACACTCGAGTCTAATTTCAAGTACTAGTATACACAAATACTCCTACCGTAGAAATCAACTAATAAATAGAAATGTCTATTTTTCTAAAATTCTAAAACAATGTAATTTTATTTTACCGTAAAAATTATGCTGGTGGATGTTGCTAGCTTTGTTTGGCACGTAGTCATCTACCCATGTCCAATCATTTAAAACACTTTGCCATCACTATTTAAATAAAATAATTTCAACTATTAAAACTGTAGTATTTTACTGTGATATATTATCACTAGTTCGACGACATCGTGACGTTTTAATGAGCACTGAACAATTGCTGGAGTCTTAATTTTGATTGGGTTATGTAGACAAAACTCTGTGTGACGCAGCATCTAGAATGATCGGGTTGTCTGGTTCTTGTTCCCGAATGTTTTAATTGGATGTTTACTGGAAGCGTGTAACGCAACATTCAGAACTATGTTGTTCTAATAGCCCCGAGCTATAATTAGTACCAATTAAGTATGCGATATCTTATCACCATCCATGATTTATAGCTGCAATTAATCTTATTTTTACGCATTTATCTCTTAACCCGTCTTAATTAAAAGTACGTTTACGTTCCTTATCTAATCGCTTCTATGGCATTTAATCATTCACTTTCTGTTCCATTTAAGTAGTGGATTGTTCTAGAAGTTCAGTAAACACGTTTTTCAACTGAAATACACCTTCTCTTTTCTTCGAATATTGACTTATATTTTATATAAATACGCTTGCATTACTTGCAAACAAAATTTTTTTATCATAATAAATTAGTTTTTTTTTTGGATGAAGCTCTTTGAAAAACGTTTCACTACGCGCGTAATATATTATTATTCTGATCTAAAAATGCTATTTCTTTGTCATTAAAAAGTCTTTGAATCACGTCCTTATGCATTTATAATTCAATTTAACAAATACGTTTCTGTATAAAAATTAAAGTTTACATAATCTCAGCTTTTTTCTTAATTTTTTTCCGAATTTGCTTGGGTTTACGGCGTTGTATCTTTACGAAATGATGCTAGATGACCGTTTGAAGACCTCTAATCACATCGATTATAAGCTGAAATGTCCCTTGGGATATACGAGATTTACTGATTTACAAGGTGCATGCAACTTTTTAACTGTTTTGTAGTTGAGACGAGGGTTTTTTCAGTGAATGAGAATATACGTATTAGTATTTTCACACTGTCCATTTACTACCACATCTGCGCCAGGATTAATCTGTACGCATTTAACTTTATGTCGTTTTATGGTTTGTCTATTTAAATAATTTACAATGATTTATTTTAGCGTCTTTGTAATGCGTGAGAATGTTTTGGACTCGACGTTCGTAGGTTGATTAGTCATGGAAAATATGTTGGTATTTTTTCTAAATTCTATTATGAAGCCGCGGTTTTTAATTGCTGGTTGTAAAAGAGTGTACTAGGTACTTTACTATTTATTTCGGTATTTTACTTTAATAATATAATTGAATAGTCCCGTTATAATCCGTAAACTACGCAGCTTCTATAAAATTTTACGGATACTTGTTTTACTAAAGTTCTAGAAAAAGGTAAAATTGCTAAATGTTTCCTCTATTTACAAAAGTATGCGTAATCAATGCGCGAGCGCTACAAAGTGTTCTTCCTTTCTTGCGACAGATTGTTTTTCTGCTCCTCTGTGTACTGACACTTCAAAGTGCGTTCCACAGCCACAAACGTTCATAATCGCGTTCAATAACATACTTCTACCTGCACAAACTACTCTGTCACCACTCGTGTTTATCAGTGACAAAACACTATAGAATATAGTCATCTAAATCTGCATGAAATTGTTCACGAACATCATTTTCGTACCGCGAAAGTAACTATCTGATCTGATAAGGTTTTAAAGCTAATTTCATCACTGTGCCATACTTAATAAGGTAATGCAATATGGAGAAGCCATCACTGATGAATGGCACCTGAAAATGTTAAGGTATTATATGATTTCGCAGTTGGTAAACGAACAGGGAGAAATTGATAACATGATTTTATGTATTAGCAAATTGTGCAATTCAAGTAGACATGCTGAATACAATTTGGAAGAGCAGTTGTTGATTTTACATCAAAATGGAGGTCATATTGAACATTTGCCGTTACTAAGCACAAACCCTATTATTTAAGTAATTTTATTTCTTTTGGTTTTCTTGTTAGTTTAATTAGTTAAAAATTTAATAAATTGAAGTGATATATCCATACTTTATGATAGCATTGCAGTTCAGAGTTCTGTGTTAAAAGCTTTCCCTAAACGTAGGTTAATGGAATGATTGCTATTATTGATTTATGTAACGAGAGTATTTTCACTTTCGCTACAACATCTTGTAAGATTTCCTCTGGGAACGCAACAAATCAGAGAAAAATAGTATTTCCTACGTAACGATTCTAAATATAAATCAGCGTGGACGTCGTTGCAACCCGCGTCTTTCATTAGATCGGTAGTTAACCGTCGCGATACTTACGAGTCAGTACTAAAAATTCGGCGATTAATAAATCGTAATTTGAGCTTTATTAGTTAAGTGTTTGTTGTTTCATTTTATAAAAGATTCTTTTAATTTGAACAAATGGATCAAGAAGACGACGATGGTGTTGGTTACATCGCTGAAAGCCATTATTTACATGCTGGAGCAAAACAAGCAGTTCCCTTATTAAAAATCCCTTCGAGGGATAGGGAACATAGTATTTCGTCAAGTGTTACTGATATGGACGTTCCCATCTACTCTGCTGATACCTTGTCAACACGACCGCCCAGAGCTGTACAAGGAGTAAGTCCAAAAAACCTAAAAATCTCATTATATAACAAACCATAAAAATTTTTTCTTGTCAGTTTCATGTTGGAATATTTATATACACATATATAAGTTGACCTCATAGTTCATTTTATTGGTCTTTTGTAATGTAACAGTTTTCTGACATGATTTACTGAACTTGACTCTTGGCAGGTTTCCATTGTCAAATACACATACTGTACTAACTCACTGAAAACTTGCATTTCGTAAACTTTCGCTAAAGCGTCGGCAAGAAAATATAGAGAAAAATTGTAGTCTGTCGTTCAATAATATCAATGTAGTACCTTCAATAGTTGTTTGTAGTCAATTTCTTAAAACAAAATTTATAACACATGTTACGGGTAGGAACGGCGTTACATTACGATTTTAATTTTGAAACCAACTTACCCAGAACGAAAGATGACGCCCTAACAGTGTATACACTGTCTAGTTGCAGTGCAGAGAAGAGGTTTCTAGAAGGCTAAGATTGTTGGTTTCTCACTTACCTAGAAGAGCTCAGTACGCTATGGTCAATGTTTATAGGGCGCCAAACGCGATTTTCCTTTCCAACTAGAAGGTGGGTGCTCCAAATAGATTTTATTCCCTCACGGTTTTACTCAATCTGTCATAAAACAGTTTTCTGTTAGTTGTACGTTCTCTTTCCCAACTTGAGAGAAAGAAAAGAAAACAGTTTAATTAAATTTTACTCATTTTGAAACAAAACCAAAATGAACACAATTCAACTGAAGTTTTTGAATGTTGTTGCAGGTGTTTAAAGCATTAAGTTTTAATTTTGGCATTACCCAAAAGGGGCGGGAATTCCGTAACAAAATAAAGATGCACCGGTCAACTACAATGGCGCTGGAGTGGGTTCCTACAGAAACAAATGGTAGAAAATGGAACAAAATTGAATAATGATCAAAATTTTATCTAAGTGCGATTCTAAGCTACGTTATTACTGACACTTATCCTGTTAGGTTTTCAATCCGTTAAGTTTAAAAGGCATCAACTACGTCTAGTATAACGAGATTTCCTCTGGACGACGAGTAACCCAGGGGATTTTAGTTACAGGGTATTCCCTTGGTGAAATGGATTTCTTTACAAAAGATCACCTGTCTGTTCCATTTAAGTAGTGGATTGTTCTAGAAGTTCAGTAAACACGTTTTCAACTGAAATACACCTTCTCTTTTCTTTGAATATTGACTTATATTTTATATACATACGCTTGCATTACTTGCAAACAAAATTTTTTATAATAATAAATTAGTTTTTTTTGGATGAAGCTCTTTGAAAAACGTTTCACTACGCGCGCAATATATTATAATTCTTATCTAAAAATGCTATTTCTTCGTCATTAAAAACTCTTTGAATCACGTCCTTATGCATTTATAATTCAATTTAACAAATATGTTTCTGTATAAAAATTAATGTTTACATAATCTCAGCTTTTTTCTTAAATTTTTTCCGAATTTGCTTGCGTTTACGGCGTTGTATCTTTACGAAATGATGCTAGATGACCGTTTGAAGACCTCTAATCACATCGATTATAAGCTGAAATGTCCCTTGGGGTATACGCGATTTACTGATTTACAAGGTGCATGCAACTTTTGAACTGTTTTGTAGTTGAGACGAGGGTTTTTTCAGTGAATGAGAATATACGTATTAGTATTTTCACACTGTCCATTTACTACCACATCTGCGCCAGGATTAATCTGTACGCATTTAACTTTATGTCATTTTATGGCTTGTCAATTTAAATAATTTACAATGATTTATTTTAGCGTCTTTGTAATGCGTGAGAATGTTTTGGACTCACGTTCGTAGGTTGATTAGTCATGGAAAAAATGTTGGTATTTTTCTAAATTCTATTATGAAGCCGCGGTTTTTAATTGCTGGTTGTAAAAGAGTGTACTAGGTACTTTACTATTTATTTCGGTATTTTACTTTAATAATATAATTGAATAGTCCCGTTATAATCTGTAAACTACACAGCTTCTATAAAATTTTACGGATACTTGTTTTAGTAAAGTTCTAGAAAAAGCTAATATTGATAAATGTTTCCCCTATTTACAAATGTATGCGTAATTAGTGCGCGAGCGCTACAGAGTGTTTTTCCTTTCTTGCGACGAATTGTTCTTCTGCTCTTCTGTGTATGCCATTTCGTAATGCGTTCCACAGCCACAAACGTTCATAATCGCGTTCACTAACATATTTCTACCTGCACAAACTACTCTGTTACCACTCATGTTTATCAGTGACGAAACACTATAGAATATAGTCAGCTAAATCTGCATGAAATTGTTCACGAACATCATTTTCGCACCGAGAAAGTCGCTATCTGATCCGATAAGGTTTTAAAGCTAATTCCATCATTGTGCCATACTTTTTAAGGTAATGAAATATGGAGAAGCCATCACTGATGAATGACACCTGCAAATGTTAAGGTATTATGTGATTTCGCAGTTGCTAAACGAACAGGGAGAAATTGATAACATGATTTTATGTATTAGCAAATTGTGCAATTCAAGTAGACATGCTGAATACAATTTGGAAGAACAGTTTTTGATTTTACATCAAAATGGAGGTCATATTGAACATTTGCCGTAACTAAGCACAAACCATAAGATTTAAGCCATTTTGTTAGCTTAATTAGTTAAAAAAGTTTAATAAATTGAAGTGATATATCCATACTTTATGATAGCATTGCAGTTCAGAGTT
Source organism: Platerodrilus igneus (assembly GCA_036346225.1). NCBI lineage: Eukaryota > Metazoa > Arthropoda > Insecta > Coleoptera > Lycidae > Platerodrilus > Platerodrilus igneus. The sequence continues at coordinate 1,376,405 of JARFIW010001381.1, forward strand.
CTGTGTTAAAAGCTTTCCCTAAACGTAGGTTAATGGAATGATTGCTATTATTGATTTATGTAACGAGAGTATTTTCACTTTCGCTACAACATCTTGTAAGATTTCCTCTGGGAACGCAACAAATCAGAGAAAAATAGTATTTCCTACGTAACGATTCTAAATATAAATCAGCGTGGACGTCGTTGCAACCCGCGTCTTTCATTAGATCGGTAGTTAACCGTCGCGATACTTACGAGTCAGTACTAAAAATTCGGCGATTAATAAATCGTAATTTGAGCTTTATTAGTTAAGTGTTTGTTGTTTCATTTTATAAAAGATTCTTTTAATTTGAACAAATGGATCAAGAAGACGACGATGGTGTTGGTTACATCGCTGAAAGCCATTATTTACATGCTGGAGCAAAACAAGCAGTTCCTTATTAAAAATCCTTCGAGGATAGGGAACATAGTATTTCGTCAAGTGTTACTGATATGGACGTTCCCATCTACTCTGCTGATACCTTGTCAACACGACCGCCCAGAGCTGTACAAGGAGTAAGTCCAAAAACCTAAAAATCTCATTATATAACAAACCATAAAATTTTTTCTTGTCAGTTTCATGTTGGAATATTTATATACACATATATAAGTTGACCTCATAGTTCATTTTATTGGTCTTTTGTAATGTAACAGTTTTCTGACATGATTTACTGAACTTGACTCTTGGCAGGTTTCCATTGTCAAATACACATACTGTACTAACTCACTGAAAACTTGCATTTCGTAAACTTTCGCTAAAGCGTCGGCAAGAAAATATAGAGAAATATTGTAGTCTGTCGTTCAATAATATCAATGTAGTACCTTCAATAGTTGTTTGTAGTCAATTTCTTAAAACAAAATTTATAACACATGTTACGGGTAGGAACGGCGTTACATTACGATTTTAATTTTGAAACCAACTTACCCAGAACGAAAGATGACGCCCTAACAGTGTATACACTGTCTAGTTGCAGTGCAGAGAAGAGGTTTCTAGAAGGCTAAGATTGTTGGTTTCTCACTTACCTAGAAGAGCTCAGAACGCTATGGTCAATGTTTATAGGGCGCCAAACGCGATTTTCCTTTCCAACTAGAAGGTGGGTGCTCCAAATAGATTTTATTCCCTCACGGTTTTACTCAATGTCATAAAACAGTTTTCTGTTAGTTGTACGTTCTCTTTCCCAACTTGAGAGAAAGAAAAGAAAACAGTTTAATTAAATTTTACTCATTTTGAAACAAAACCAAAATGAACACAATTCAACTGAAGTTTTTGAATGTTGTTGCAGGTGTTTAAAGCATTAAGTTTTAATTTTGGCATTACCCAAAAGGGGCGGGAATTCCGTAACAAAATAAAGATGCACCGGTCAACTACAATGGCGCTGGAGTGGGTCCCTACAGAAACAAATGGTAGAAAATGGAACAAAATTGAATAATGAAAAATTTTTTTCAATCTACTTCAGTGTTTGTAGGGTATGTCAAAAATCCGTGGTCAACTACGTAAACCATCATTTATTATTCCATAAGCAATAGGGTGTTTACGACAAACCAAACATTTCTTTCTATTTAACCTACTATTTGTTTGTACTGATGACTTGTAAGTAATTGTATTATTTAATTCTGGCGACAGTTTAGCGATGTCATTATCACCACTTTTTCGTTTTAGAGGAGTATGTCATTAATGTACCTAACGCGTGAAAGGTTTCTTTTAGTTAACAAAACGTAACTGTAACATCAATGAATACATTGTACTGTATAATGATGTTTGGTTGACAATTTAATCTCTGTGAGTTTCATTAATTCATCTGTTTTTCTTTGTATTTAACAATATTGTAAAACTCGATCTTTATTGCGTCATGCATACAGTTTATTATAAAATATGATTAAGGTGTCTGTGGTTTCCTTTATATTCGCAACTATGTAACATTAAATTTAATTTATTTAACTAAAATTTCTAAAAGCTCTTATATTTGGAATGCATATTAATGGATTTACTGTAGTTTACTTGATTTTATAGCTTACTTAAAACTAGCATGCTTCCACTGTGAAAGTTTACAGTTAAAATGCTTTGTGTGCATTTTTGGTGGTTTAAAATAATTTACGTTCCTACTGTGGCGGACAAAATATTTGTCCCAAGTGTTCTCGTTCGTCATTGAAGGAGATTTTATTATTGTTGCCGGTGACGTTATTTTAGAATTGATAGATTTTTGATGTTAATTTTTCAATTTTATGTTTGTATTTTTCAATTAAATGCAATAAACTAAACTAAGTAATAATTTACTGAATCATTTAATTTGTTTTATTTTACAAACACTAAATTGGTAACCCCGACATGGGTAATGAAGATAATAACTCCTCAGAAAAAAACAAGAAAATTAGAAAGAACACTAATACTGAAAAAGAAATTGCACGCGAAAGTGTAAAGATACATTCTTTTTGAAAGCAGAATATTCACCAATGGTTCAAACAAATCGAATCACAGTTCCTAGCTGCATGTATATTATCAGAGGCTACCAAATAGCATAGTTGTCTTTTCATGATGGACAAGAGCTCAGGTATTCATTTTCCTTATAGATACGGGGACAGATATTTAGTAATACTCCCCTTGTCAGGTAAAAAGGGTTCCTCATCAGATTTACAACTGTTTGCGGCAAATAGTACCCCAATTCAAACCTTTAGCGAGCGTTTAATTTGTTTAGATTTCGGCCTACGTAAAACGTTGAAGTGAAAATTTATTGTCGCAAGTGTTTCTAATGCCATAATCGGGGCAGACTTCTTAAGGCATTTCTGTCTCCTTGCAGATCTTAAACGGGCTCGTCTGGTCAATAGTAACACAACTCTTTCTTCCAATGCAATTGTCTTAAACGGGTCTTCCTCAAATTTAACTACGATAATTAAAAATTCACAATCAGATTTATTAACCGAGTTCAAAGAAATAACTAAACCACTCACTATTAAAAGCAACGTCATCTGCACCAGGCAACAATAATCAAATTTTTTCAGTGATGAACGAGAACACCTGGGCAAATATTTTGTCCGTCACATTTTCCCAGTAAACCCCGAAAAGAAAATTTTTTTAAAATTGCACGCGAGTTAAGGTTCGGGCCTTGGGAGCTGCTTTTTTAAAAACCAGTTCCAAAACTTTTTACTAATTTATTTATTAGCACAGAAATTAAATGTGGAATTTTGACAAGTTAAAATTAAACATTACTTTAAACCGAAATTAATTAATAAAGGTACTATTTTGAGTAGTAAGTAAACTGCAATGCAAAAACGGATCACTTGACTGACTGCCGGGTCCTTGGGCTCCCGGGCTTTTTATAATGTTCCTATCCCTTCACATGGCTGTGGGAACTTGCAGATCTCATGTCTGCTTATTCTTAATACTATTCATAATTACATTGTTGTAATCTTAATTTCTAAGTAATCACGGTACCTGACCGTCTGAGACCTGACATCTGCAGTGTCACTATCGTCTGTGATACAAAGTAGCGCATTCGTTCTCATGAACGTTAATAAACTTTACACATTGTCCTTGTATTTACAATGTTGCACTTCACTTAATATTTCATTACACTTTCTAATAATTTCCTAATTATTCTATTGTAGCGGGCTACTACTACCGCGTTTTACTAATTTAAAATAAGTAATAACAAAAGTCTTCAATACTCACTGTTCACGAGTCTAATTAACAGTCAATGCCTTATTTATAGACGTTTTCAGTCCAATTAACAATGAAGCACTATTACATTAATGAATTTACAAGCACTAATATCTTTTTAAAATATATTCTTAACCATAGGTTTATTAACAACACTAACACTACTATTTATTTATTACACTTTTGTCTATTTATGTATTATACAAGCTGCATGTACATTAAACACGTTCACATAATATAACATTTATGTTTACTCTTGGACTTCCAAAAACTCAACTATTTAACTTTACATGATATAATTTATATTCGACATTCTAATATAGACTAAACTCTGTACTTCATCATCGGTCTTATTTATACCCTGAATTAAAAGGATGATTTATCCTCCAGTAATTGCTAGAAAACTCTCGGTCCCTGGAGAACATACCGTGCTTACGGCGCTTATGTGTTTGACGGGTTGCCTAATAGTAGCTCGCAACACTATTTTAATATGTATACATCAATTGGGGGATACATAACTCGCGTTAGTGTAAAAATACCTGCTTTTTGGAAGCAGAATATTCATCTAATGTTCAAACAAATCGAATCACAGTTCCTAGCTGCAGGTATATCCACAAATGCTAACAAGAGCTCAGGTATTCATTTTCTTATAGACTCGAGGGCAGATATTTCAGTAATACTCCCCTTACCAGGCAAAAAGGGTTCCCCATCAGATTTACAACTGTTTGCCGCAAATAGTAGCCCAATTCAAACCTTTTGCGAGCGCTTAATTTAATTAGATTTTGGCCTACGTAAAACTTTGATGTGAAAATTTATTGTCGCAAGTGTTTCTAATGCCATAATCGACGCAAATTTCTTAAGGCATTTCTGTCTCCTTATAGATCTTAAATGGACTCGTCTGGTCGATAGTAACACAACTCTTTCTTTTACAACAATTGTCTTAAACAGGTCTTCCTCAAATTAAAAATTCACAGTACTCAAATTTATTAACTGAGTTCAAAGAAATAACTAGACCACTCAATATTAAAAACAACGTCACTTGCACCACACAACAATAATCAAATCTCTTTCAATGATGAACGAGAACACCTGGGCAAATATTTTGCCCGGCAACATTTTCTCAGTGATCTCCAGACAAGAAAAATTATTAAAAATTGCACGCGTAAGTGTAGAAACACCTCCTTTTTGGAAGCAGAATATTCATGTATGGTTCAAACAAATCGAATCACAGTTCCTAGCTGTAGGTGTATCCACAGATCTTACCAAATATATTAGTCGTCTTTTCATGATGGACAAGAGCTCAGGCATTCATTTTCTTATAGACACGGTGGCAGATATTTCAGTAATACTCCCCTTGCCAGGTAAAAAGGGTTCCTCGTCAAATTTACAAATGTTTGCCGCAAATAGTACTCCAATTCAAACGTTTAACGAGCGCTTAATTTGTTTAGATCTTGGCCTACGTAAAACTTTGAAGTGAAAATTTATTGTCGCCATAATCGGCGCAGACTTTTCAAGGCATTTCTGTCTCTTATAAATCTTAAACGAGCTCGTCTGGTCACTAGTAACACAACTCTTTCTTCAACTGCAATTGCCTTAAACGGGTCTTCCTCAAATTAAAGTTCACAGTACTCAGATTTATTAACTAAGTTCAAAGAAATAACTAAACTGCTCACTATTAAAAACAACGTCACTTGCACCACACAACAATAATCAAATCTCTTTCAATGATGAACGAGAACACTTGGGCAAATATTTTGTCCGCCTGATTTTCCCAGTGAATTTCCCGATAAGAAAAATTTTTTAAAAACATGAGTAAAAATCTAAAGCACTTACTTGGTTATCAATCAACAAAAAAGTGTCTAAATTTCATAAAAGCATCAAGAAAAAGAAAACATAATAAATATACATTAAGAAGGATAGTTGTCTGCCTCTGGCACCATCGTAGCGGATCTAAAACTGTGTATTACACTTGCCTACGGACTGGAACCTCTAGAAAACTAAGTTCAACTGTAACACTAAGTAAAATAATGCATTTTAAATTTGAAGTACCACGTTACAGTGTTTCTTTACCGCAAAAGTACGTTGTATAGAAAAGAATCGTTTTGAGACCTCAGTCTGTATTTATAAGGATCAAAAATATATTTTCGTTTTAAAAACAATTCCCAGCGATAATGTGTTAAATATTTTGCAAACAGTACTTGTAAAACTACATTTTCCAGACAGTAGCTGCAAAATATTCCCAAAGCACGGTTTGCAAGCAAAAGTCCAATTAAAGAAAGCAAAAAGCCTCAATATACTATAATGCTTTCGATGGATTTATCCGCATCAGAAAAAGACATCTATTTAAGTGGTCAGGTAAATCTGCAACCTCTTTATGGCATTATGCAGTGAAATGCATAACAGGTTGCCTAACTGTTATACAAACGATAATGGTTTATTGTTTTGAACTACAATACCGGAAATAAATTAATGAGGAGACGGTTTTATTGCCCATAAACTTGAGCGAGCTGAACACGTGCATGATAACAAAATAGGATTCTTTCAATGCCATTAGAAACTTTTATACTTTACTATGCAGGTTGTTTAAAATGTATTTCAAGGAATTTATAAAGAGAAGATTTCAGCCTTCTAAAGTACCTATTAAAAGCAGTTCAACAATAAGCGGATGTTTGCTTATTTCAAGTAATTTATAACGCAGCTAACAGGGCAAACTATTATAGGATATATTCCTAGCATATACACTTAATGAAACTTTATAGCATGTTTAAAATAAGAATTGATTTCAATGGGCAGGTAACCGAACTTGTTAAATAAAAGTTGGTATTATTTGAAATAACATTCACAGTTTAGGTTAGAATTTTTAAAAGGCGCTTCTTAAAAGAAATAATATAAGGTAGGAAATTAAAATTTACACAAAGGATGCAGAAATAGATCGATTGTAGGGATTTAACGTAACAATAATAACAACAACAACACCAATCACGGTATTCCGTTTTGGGATAACCTAACCTAGCACCTCTTTCTGTGAGGATATGCGGTATAACTCTATACTGCTACATTACTTTTACTTCCAGCACTATTCATAATCTTCCCGCATTCCTCAGTCCCTAGACACTCCCTTTGCCTCTGTAACATTCATACACTGCTTTTGGCATGCTCTTTTATTTCTCTTACTTCTCACCTGTCGTTCTTTCAGAACCTCCTCTACTACATCCAACCATCTTCTACGCGGTCTACCCCTTGCAGCTGTACCAGTCGTATTCCTTGCATATATGCGCTTGGTAAGTTTATCCTTGTTCATTCTTTCCACATGTCCTAACCATATAAACGTACTTCGCTCGCTTAACTCCTTAAGGGTAACCTGCACCAACACTCTGCTCTGATCTATTCGTTTTGCACTTTGTCTCTCAACGTTTTACCGCACACACTTCTTAAGAACCTCATTTCTGCAGCCTTTATATGACTAACAAGCTTCTTCTGCTAGACCCAAGTTTCACTTCCATACAGAACAGTTGGCACAAACACACTGTTGTAAATGACCAACTTTGCATTTATACTCAATCTTTCATTCCTATTCACTGCCCTCATACTTCCAGTCACTTTTCTTCCTGCATTTACCATTCTTTCTATTTCACCATACACTTTTCCATTACTCAACAACTTTCTACCGAGATACACAAAGTCATTCATTTTCTCTATCGTGTCATTGTCCATTCTAAATACAAAATCATCAATTCCGCCATCTCTGTCAAAAATAAATACTTTCGTCTTATTTACATTCACTTTCATTTGCATATTTCCACACGCTCTCGACAGTCTGTCAAACATTCGTTGCAAATCTTGTGACGATTGAACCAACAATACTGCATCATTCGCATGCAACAACACACTGACATTTGTTTCACCAATTTTCACTCCTTCCATTCCTTCACAAGCCTGTCTGATACATTTATTCATAAATTCCTTGAACAGCCATGGTAAAATCACACAGACATGTCTTACACCAATGTCCCGTGTAACTATTTTACAGGTTTTCTAAGAACCATTTACATGTACACATGCTCTACTGCCTTCGTACATCGTTTTGATGGATCTTATCAAGCACTTGCTTACACCGTATTCACGCAGCGTCTTCCATAATTCACTCCTGTTCACGGAGCAAATGCCTTTTCCAGATCTATAATTGCTGCATACATTTTCTTTCTAGCATGCATACACTTTTCAACAATTTGTTGCATTGCGAACATCTGATCCACACATCCTCTTCCAGGCATAAAACACATTGAACTCTGCATTCTCTTACGAACTCCCTCAATCACAATTTTTCCATACACTATACCGGGTACACTCAACAGACTCATTCTACGATAACTTTTGCATTCATACTTGCTGCCTTTATCTTTGTGTAAAGTGATGATAATCGCACTCTTCCAATCTTCAGGCACCTTTGCCTGTTCTATACACCACTCTATCAGTTTGCACAAACATTCAATCCGCACCCCAGACCCATACTTAAGCATTCCACTTGTTATAACATCTACACCTGCTGCTTTGCCATTCTCAGAGTTCTCACCGCCTTTCATACCTGGTCTATGCTGCATTCAAACTTTTTACTATTATCCGAATACAGTAGCAAAGTGACAATTGCAAATGAGACAAAATTGAAAGCACAGTTGACAGGTTATGTATGGCTTTAACTGTGAATTAATCATAATGCAGTTGATACTACTATTCGAAACGTGCTATATGTACCAAATTTATGCTCGAACTTATTATAAGTCAGTCACTTAGTCAATAAGGGTCTGATTGTTCAATTGGGCACTGACAGTTGCAAAATTTTGGACAAGCATAATAAGTTATTAGTTCAAGCAAATCTGATGGACGGCCTATGCAAGGTGGAACAGGCAGGCGCATCCTGCATATAAATTCCCTATATATTACTGCCATCTAACTACTTTCTCTACATTTTCTATAATGACGTTTCCTCTCGCCCCTTATATTTTTGCTATATGGTTTTGTCCCTAAAATTCATTCTAATTAGTTTGTATGCTTCATCTGTCTTTCCTATTTCCATCTTAGTTTGTACCTCTTTGCACTTTTCATCAATCCATCGTTCTTTAGCTTTCCTGCATTTGCGAATAATTTCCCATTTTATGGCTGTGTATATCTGTTTTCTCGTTTTGTATGATCTTTTTTTGTATTTTCGTCTTTCTTCTATTAAATTCAGGATATATTTTGTTACTCATGGTTTCTTATTTTCTTTTTGTGTATAGCCCAGAATTTCTCTGGCCACCATGTCTAAGCTGGATTTAATGCTATACCATTCTGTTTCTACTTCCTTAGTATCAGAAATTTTCCCGATATCTTTCAGCAATTCATTTGACTTTTTCAAATCTTTCGTGGATATCTTTATCTTTTAGTTTGTCAAAGTCAAAGTGCCTTTTTGCATTCCTTTTTTTCAAATTTTTAAATTCAAGAGCGGCCTTCATAATTACGATGTTGTGGTCAGTGTCTATATCTGCTTCTGGATAGTTTCTACAGTCTTTTACTTGATTCCTAAACCGTTGTCTAATAAGATTGTTATCTATTTGATATCTTCCTATATCCCCTGGCATCTTCCACATATATCGTCTTTTAGTATGATGTTGAAATAATGTGTTTGTGACTGTTAAATTGTTCTTGTCGCAAAATTCTACCAGCCTATTTCCCCTGTCATTTCTCGTGCCTAAACCAAATAAACTTACTACCGCTGCTTCCCTACCCTCACCTACCACTGCACCCCGGTATTTATTAAATTTTCATGTCATTGTACATATCTTAGTATGTCTTCCACATCTTTGTAGATCGCTTCTTTACTGGTTTAGATTCTAAGCTAACCATGAGAACTCTTTCGTTCTTTTCTAAGTAGTTTTCTACACGTTGTCCTATTTTGTTCGCATAACTATCTCTACACCCGAATTTCCTTCCTCTGATACTGTATGAATTACCCTAAAGTCTCCACTCCAGGTAAAGAAAAGTTTTAAAATCGTTGTTTTGTGGTTTTCAAGTAACATCTTCATTTTCCCAGCGAAAGTCCGCTGTATTTTTAATTTTGTTTGTTTTTCCCTTGATTATTTTTCAATTTCTTTCTTTTGCTTATATTATTTTTTAAATACTGTTTTCTTTTACTTTTTCCTGATTTTCTGGAATTAATCACATCATGCGATGCTTTCCGGCTATACGATTTTACCTTTTAGATAGTCCTAGCATTTTTTAAAATTTATTATTCTTGTTTTGAACCTTCTTATTATATTTTGTGCTGTAGATTTTAAGAGAATTGGAGATTCTTGCATTGAAGGTGTTTCCATCACGTCGTTACTATAAAAGTGTCTGTTACTTCTGTAAGTAAAAATGTAAGCATTTCTCACAAGTTTTTCAGCACTACTGTTATGTGTGCGCAAATATGTAATCTGTACCACTTCAGGAAGTTTAGAATCGTCAATCTAAATTATTACTGAATTATTTGCATTTTTATTTTGCATATGTGAAGGTGAATAATATATTTATTTCATTACAATTACAGAGTTGTTGGTTAGGAGAAAGGTTAATGGGTGTCAGTTTGGTATAACCAGATGATTCTAAAATTCTATTGGCAGAATCTACTTTCACAGGGGTTACAGGAACTGAATCAAATAAAGGCTTAATATTTTTATCAAAATTTTGTACCTAAAAGGTTACATATCTGTTTTGATCTTCGGCCGAATCTAGATCAATTTGAGTTGAGTTAGAACGAAATCAATGTTTATAACTTGACGAAAAAGAACTGCTGTTGCAGTTTGTATTTGTATCATTATGCAACGAGGAAATAATACTTTATTGATCACTAGTTGAATCCTGCTGTTAAATTTATGAAAGAAATATAAAGATTGTTAAAATAAATATATTAACTTTCAATATATAAAGTATTGCATCAATTTTTAAAACTTTCTTTTCAGAATTTATTATCCAACCTGTACCTAACAATGTGTCTTAAGTGATACATTTTTAAATTAAAATTAAAGCGTCTGTGTATCTTAAAAGATACATTGCAAACAAAATTTAAAATATGAGTATTTCAAGCAGTGTATCACTGCATATACATACAATTTATTGGTGCTTTATAGATATTTACTAATCATTTTCTGTCCCAAAATTGATTGTTTATACTTATAAATTAAATGTAAGATGCACTTGCAAGCAACTAAAATTCCAATATACGGCAATATATGTGTTTCATTAATTTTTATTACCTCGTGTCTGCGAGGCACATCCATCTTGGTGCACTAGTTATCTACAACCTATTCTATTGGACACATTTAGCATACTAGCTAATAGTCGTTAACATCACGTGCTTGGCGACATACTGTTCTGCTGTGGAACATAGAAAATGTATATAGAAATACCACTATAGGTATTATACAGGATCTAGAAATCAATTTATTTTAGGAGATGCGGTGCCAATTAAATGCTCCAACTGCTTTAACAAAGAGCATAGTCCATGGGAAACCAATAATATAAAAAAAAATAACAACTATAGAAAAACAAATCCTTACACTATTTGCTGCGTGAAAGAATCTCATATTAACAAACGCAAAAATGAATTTCAAATATCCATAGAAAAAGCAGTGTGTAAAGAAGAAACTTTAATATCTTTACATGAAACCAAAAGAGAAATAAAACAGTTGCAATTGATAGTAGAGGCAAGTTGTTCATTATAAATAAAGATTTACTAAACCAAAATACTACGAAGATAATATCAGTAAACCTGAACGAATTAACAACAGCTATCGAAGCACAAATAAATACAGTCTTAATTCAAATTCATCACTTGTAAAGTAAATTAAATGTAACACCCAAGACAGATATTTGAACACAAGTGAACAAAAACATCATCTTAAATAAGGGTAGTATAGATAAAACATATTCCAATAAATGGTTTGAGGTATTATATGGACATCTCCCACTATACACTGACTAACTACTCAAGATAGTGTGGTTAATTAAGCAACTACAAGTAGTAATAAAATAAGTGGCAAAAACATTTCGAAGTTACAACAATCGCTTCAAAACCAGACTAACAGACAAAAAGAAAATATATCACTTGAAACAGGGTTTAATCAATATATTTCTTAACTTAGCCACTAAAACAACACAAGAGTATACTGCCGTCATAACAAAGAGAACCGTATCTACATTTTTTTCCATTTTCAGCTATGCACGGTTTCTTGTTATTTGGAATGCATTGAGCTACTACATGTATCTTAAAAAGTCGTGTCTGCATTGTAAATATGTTAAAATGCATATACGTTTTTCAAAATATGACGTAATATTTTAACTTTCCAAGCTAGAAAGTCGTATCCAACATTTGTAGCTTATACCTTCATATCTGGTACTTGCCATAACTATCAAGTAAAGTTAAGAGCGAAATACGTCTACAAAGTCTAGCTTAAAAATGCGTATGTGCAACTACAAGTTTAAAATGCCGTAAAACACTGATACAATATTAGCTACGGTTGTTTAAGGTACATTCTTATCAAGAAGCTGGTGCGTGCGTTGATGGTTTCTGTAGTCACTCCGTCTCGTCACTCAGTCTCTTATTCAGCTCGAAGATAAATCAAACTGTTTTCACCAAATTCACAGGCATTACTTAACTGTATTCTGTATTATATTACTTTTTATGTGAATTGATTATTATTAGAATATATTGCACTACCTTACATACATTCTAAACTGGTAAGTTTTAAAAAACAATGCTGGTATATTTATAATTATAAATACCCTGAAAACATAAAGTAAGCTTACAAAATTCTATATTTTTGTATGTGACCTGCTGCTGTTCATGTGTTTTTGTGGTAGTCATTCTAAAAACATTGTAATAAACAGTGCATACAACTAGGTTATTTTCAGTTGTTCATGAATATATATAACAATGAAGAGGGTTGACAGGATAGTACACCTGGCAAATGCAAATAAAACGAAAACTGTTAGTTCTGCTTTTAAACCAAAAAGCTATCATCCTGAATCAAGGACGTTTTATACATTGACGACACCACACAATCTGGTACACAACCGTGCAACATTGTTTTCAAATGAAAACTTTTCAGTTGCTAATGAAATGCCAGGCACATTCTCAGTTCAGACAAATTTGTATGTGGCGCATTTAAGTTTTGGAACATTTTTAAATAATATAAATTATACAAAATTGAATAATTCTCAAATTGTAAATATGGATGGCGACTGCCCGCTTATCGAAAATTCAACTCCACAAAATAATGATTATATGCCAATTGAAACTGTGTACGAAAGCAATAACCACTGCAGTCAAACATACGCTCATGTTTTTGAAAACTAGAATCCATAAACTTGCTACCATTTTCCAATATTGAACATTCTCCAAATGAAATCAGTTTATCATCCATAGGAAACAACAATGATGACAATCAAGAAACTGTTCACTCGCCTGAAGAACAAAATGTTTGTGAAGATACATTCCAATTGAATAAACCTATAGAAACTGAAAATGGCATGGCAATTGATGGTATTTCGTTAACAAAAAAGGGTAATCCACAAAAGCGAAAGGTTAAGAAAACTAGAGATTTTAAAATTGAAATGCAAAAGCAAAAGCTTAAAAAACCCAAGAGAAGTTCAAGCTCAAACCTTCTTGCAAAGAGAACTGTAAAAGATTATGCACCAAAAAAATTACTTTAACCAGACGTGAAACAATTAATCAGGAATTTTGGACTCACGATTGGACTACAAGAAGACTTTTTGTCCTCCATACTACAAAAAATAGGGTGTTAAACGGCGAACAAAAAATTTACCATCTGGCGACTCGAGACGCACAGTACCATAAACTTTTACTTGAAAAATGAAAAGGGCGAATCTCTCCAAGTTTGCAAAACCTTTTATTTGTCAACATTAGACTATAAAACCAATAATGATACAATCATTAAGTTAGTTTGTAATGCATCTGCTATAATAATTGAAAAAGACAAAAGAGGACAGCGCCCAAAACATAAGAAAATAGATCGACAAGTTGACAGGTTATGTATGGCTTTAACTGTGAATTAATCATAATGCAGTTGATACTACTATTTGAAACGTGCTATATGTACTAAATTTATGCACGAACTTATTATAAGGGTCTGATTGTAAAATTGGGCACTGACGGTTACAAAATTTTGGACAAGCATAATAAGTTATTAGTTCAAGCAAATCTGATGGACGGCCTATTCAAGGTGGATCAGGCAGGCGCATCCTGCATATAAATTCCCTATATATTCCTGCCATCTAACTACTTTCTCTACATTTTCTATAATGATGTTTCCTCTCGCCCCTTATATTTTTGCTATATGGTTTTATGTCCCTAAAATTCATTCTAATTAGTTTGTATGCTTTATCTGTCTTTCCTATTTCCATCTTAATTTGTACCTCTTTGCACTTTTCATCAATCCATCGTTCTTTAGCTTTCCTGCATTTGCAAATAATTTCCCATTTTATGGCTGTGTATATCTGTTTTCTCGTTTTGTATGATCTTTTTTTGTATTTTCGACTTTCTTCTATTAAATTCAGGATATCTTTTGTTACTCATGGTTTCTTATTTTCTTTTTGTGTATAGCCCAGAATTTCTCTGGCCACCATGTTTAAGCTGGATTTAATGTTATACCATTCTGTTTCTACTTCCTTAGTATCAGAAATTTTCCCAATATCTTTCAGCAATTCATTTTACTTTTTTCAAATCTTTCGTGGATATCTTTATCTTTTAGTTTCTCAAAGTCAAAGTGCCTTTTTGCATTCCTTTTTTTCAAATTTTTAAATTCAAGAGCGGCCTTCATAATTACGATGTTGTGGTCAGTGTCTATATCTGCTTCTGGATAGTTTCTACAGTCTTTTACTTGATTCCTAAGCCGTTGTCTAATAAGAATATAATCTATTTGTTATCTTCCTATATCTCCTGGCATCTTCAACGTATATCGTCTTTTAGCATGTTGGAATAATGTGTTTGTGATGGTTAAATTGTTCTTGTCGCAAAATTCTATCAGCCTATTTCCCCTGTCATTTCTCGTGCCTAAACCAAATAAACCTATTACCGCTTCTTCTCTACCCTCACCTACCACTGCATTAAAATCCCAGCCACAATTATTAATTTTTCATGTCCTTTTACATATCTTAACGTATTCCATATCTTTGTAGGTCGCCTCTATCTCTTCCTCACTGTAGCTAAAAGTGGGCATATAACTTATATTATTACTGTATTTACCGGTTTAGATTCTAATCTAACCATGAGAACTCTTTTGTTCTTTTGTAAGTAGTTTTCTAGGTGTTGTCCTATCTTTTTCGCATAAATATCCCCACTCCCGAATTTCCTTCCTCTGATACTGTATGAATTACCCTAAAGTCTCCACTCCAAAAATTCCCCGCCTCGGGCCAGCGAACTTCGCTGATCCCTACTATGTCTAGTGCTAACCTATCCATTTCAATTTTCAAGTTCTGTAGCTTATCTACTTGCTTCATACTTTTGACATTCCACGCTCCGACTTGCAGAATATTTACGACTCTGTTTTTATACTTTCGGATCACATCCCCGAAGTAGTTATTTCCCGGAGATCCGAATGCGGGACTATTGTAACTCCGAAATTTTTTACCCCAGAGGTCTTTGATAACAATTTATGTACGCCATGTACTTGAGAGGCAATGTGGTGGTTTCTTGTTGCCTTCCACATCGCTGTAGTGTGTCTTAGAATGTCATACCGACCTCTATGGTCTCTGTCACTCTAAGTATCTTAAAGCTGCTGCCCTCTTTCGGGGGCCTGTCTTAGTCTGGTTCCTCACTAAAGACCCCACTAATTTGGTTAAACCTATAGTTCGGCTCTTTAGCTCACTGAAACACGTACTCTATTCTACCCGTTCTAGTATTTTAGAACTTCTTCAAGGTGAAGGTCGGTTCAGAATGAAGCATTATACCGTCGAGCAGCTGGCAGGGCAGAGGTTGGATCCGTTCGGAGCAGCAAGCCGTTTCGAAATGTGCTATTTGACTGGCCTATGACGGCACCTAACGAGTCGCGACGTCCTACTAGGAGAGAAGTGCACGCTGACGGCGATCAAGTTGTAAATATTTTAAATCTAACAATATCATTAACCCTTTAACTGGCAACATTCAACCATTAGTATAAAAAAATATTTAACGTTTAATCATCTAATAAGTTTCTTAAACACAAAACGTAAAAAAAATTGAAAAATATTTTTTCTGTCGTTTTGACAATGTATTCTTTAAGATACACTGATACAAATACTAGGATTTATTATTACTGACAGTTGCATCTGATGATATACATTGCATTGAACATAGCATTTTTGGAGTATAAATGGATATATTTTGATGAATATTGGTACAGGTTTAAAAATAATAACAAAATACAATCAAATACAAACAAAATTGTTACCTTTTAGGAACTATGCAGCAGCGTGTAAAATATAATAAAAGAGTTTAAAAAAGCACGACTATTTATCATGAAAACAATTTTTTTCAAAACGTGCTCCGAAGAGGTTTGACCAGAAGTACAAAATTTACAATGACTATTATAAGGGAAAATTAAATTATGTGAAGTTTGGTAGTATCTCCTTTCATCTAAAAAATCTAATTTTTGTGAGCTTTTGTTGAGCGTTTGACTTTCCGCTTTTTATATTTTCTTTTCAGTAGTGCAAATGCAATCAATTTTCTAAATTTTTTAGTGCTATATAGTTTGCATTTTCTTCGTTAAGACCATCTTCTAATTGCGATTCTGTAAGAATAACTTCATTTGCCATTTTTAGAAGCTTCTTTTCATGATGCATTATTTACAGTGATGTCAGTCATCTGGAAGAATATAGCCATGTGCCACCTATGAGTTTTAAATGTTGTTCTATAACAGGCTATTAACATATTAGACAAATCAACACCCCCCACAGATGAATTATGTTGTTTGACAATTTTGGTACAATCAATGTTAACCTTTCACTTAAAATCTCGACAATACCTTTTCGTTGTGGTAACTGGGTAGGCAGAGACAAATGATGCCCTGGCCAGAGTAACAGACTTCTTATCTAGCCATTTCATAATACAGATTTTATTTATATTATCTACTTTTTG
The DNA here is from genome assembly GCA_036346225.1 of Platerodrilus igneus. NCBI lineage: Eukaryota > Metazoa > Arthropoda > Insecta > Coleoptera > Lycidae > Platerodrilus > Platerodrilus igneus. The sequence goes on from JARFIW010001381.1 coordinate 1,393,224, forward strand.
TACAAATTCTTCTTTGTCTTACTTTTTTTAAAAGTTTATTCGATCACAGGTTGCAATTTCTAAGTTTATTTGAACGTATATTCCCAAGGCTTAAAATTCCAAACTCCTCTATCAAATAATTGATAAAATCGAATGAAGCGAAGAATTTATCGACGTGGATTTTCATAAGAGAAGGATTTGGCAAACTTTTACATATACTAACCATTTTAGCACCAAAACCCAAGGTATTTTCAAATTCTGTAAATCTTTTTAGCCAAAAGGTATTTTCACCACAATTCAAAATAAAATTATAAACGATTCCAAAACATCCAGACCTCGTACAGTTTTTATAGTTCCATTGTTTAGGTTCATTTATAATATATTGTATCCTGGAGCCTGTTTTTGATGCATTTATATGGCACCATCATTTCATCAATTGATTGTATTCTTTTATTTTCAATTTCTGAAAAAAAATTTGAGGTATTCTAGCAGAAGTCTAGCTTTAAAATTTCTGTCGGTATAGTCATCTTCACAATTGTTATTGAAATGAATGAATCTCTAAATAAGTTGATTGATACCTTTATAAAGGCATAGTATCAGGAACGATATGTATATGTAAATCTTCTGACAAATAATCTGTATAAGCCAATAGTTTTATTATACCAATTAGGAATTTAATAGCTAAAAAATCATTTAGCTCGTGTTGAGTGATATCTACTGCTTTACCTCTTTCAAAGGCATAGTCTAAATTTATACTTTCTACAGTCAACCAAACAAGTTGATTAGTAAAGAAATTTTGAAAACACTGCAACATAGTTTTTATATGATCAGGCAAAGAAAAGTTTTCAGAATCGTCGTTTTCTAATTTCCTAGTAAAATCCCATCTTCCCAGTGAAAGTCCGCTGTATTTTTAATTTTTTGGTTTTTCACTTGACTGTTTTTCAATTTCTTTTTTTTGTTGCTTATATCGTTTTTAAGATACTGTTTTCGTTTACCTTTTCCTGATTTTCTGGAATTAATCACATCATACGATGCTTCCTGGCTAAACGATTTTACCTTTTAGATAGTCTTAGCATTTTTTTTTATTCATTATACTTCTTTTGAACCTTCTTGTTATATTTTGTGGTGTAGATTTTAAGAGAATTGGAGATTCTTGCATTGAAGCTTAATTTCATGTTATTGTAGAGAGCAAAGCAACGGAAGTGGTGGCCTAATTTATTTCAAACAAATCTTAAAGCTAAGAAAATTTCTTTATTGAATGCAAGTTTGAAATTTCTTATGTATTTTTATTTGACTTAATCTTGTATTTATTTGTTTATAAGGTCATCAATATACGGTGTGTCCAAATTTCGTCTCTACATTGTGATTTTGATTATTATAAGAAATAGAGATTGGGTTAAATGGGGAAAGATTTGGAGAAATACATGCCAATTTTTTAACCATTTATAAAATTGGTGTGTTGTCTGGTTTTGAAGATATACGAAGAAAACTAAAAATGGAGGATTTTGTTGTTTAATAATAAAACATGAACCATAAACCGCATCATCACTAGACTTACACATTACTAGGACACTTTTTTAAAATAGAGTATTTTAGCATGAACAGGATCATTTGACTGTCTTTTGTTTTCGAGGAACTGCCAACAACTTTTGTGTTTCTTATGGCTGCCATTTTAAATATTAGGTGAGTATTATAAGCCTTAAAATTAACTTTTCAATAATCTGTCATATGTCTAATAAAAAATTGCAAAAACTATCTTGAATTTTAAAAATACTGAATTTTGTATGTTCTTGAACCTTTGGTAACCCTAACGCAGCAAAAATTTTATTTCTGCCTTCAAAATAATACCACATCCAGTTTGTTAAGTAGAACTGAAGGTATTGAAAATAAAGCTTAAAATTAACTTAAACTGCAGTATATGTTATCTAGTTTACTGAACAAAATAAAACAAGAACGAAACAGCAACTATAATCAAAATTCATTCCCAAATATGTTAAAAATATTGTCCGTTTACAACATGGCACATTTGAAACTTAATTAAAACTTTGCGTATAACTTTACTTAATGTGTATCTATTTATAGAATTAAGAATGTCCCTGACTCTGTCCTGTAGTATGTTAATATTATGAGGCGGTTTAAACTCATATACCTCATTTTTAGCAAAACTCCATAAATAAAAATCAAGTGGTGTAAGATCTGGTGATCTTGCTGGTCACATAATTGGACCAGTATTGCAAATGATATTTTGGCCAAAATGTTCAGCTAAAAGGTTGATAACTTCTCGAAAAATGGGAGCTGGGCAACCATCTTGCTGGAACCGCAGTTTTCAACTATCATCGTCATTGGGTACAAGTCCTCTAATAGCCAGAATTATTTGGTCTTTTAACAATCTCGTACATCAGGCATCATTGAGGTTATTGACCAAATAAAAAGGTCCAATCAAATTATTACCTACAAGTATCAATAACATTGGTTAACCTACGAAAATATTTATATCAAATTAATTACCAAGAATATCATACCAAAGATTAACCCCAAATTTCGTTTAAAATTTATGTTGTGCCGTCACATGACAATTTTCAGTGTTCCAGTGATGCGTGTTATGTTTATTGAACACCTCACAATTAGTAAACTGCGTTTCGTCTGTCCATATTACTAATTCTGGAAAATGCTGTTCTTCCTAGGATTTTTGGATGTACCAATTACAAAATACATTCGTCTGGCGTAATATTCCCTTTTCAAGCCTTAGACAATAGTGGGTTTATAAGGATGAAACTTTTCCTTTTTTAAAAGTTGATTTTGGAATATTAAGTTCACAACTTACAAATTTTACAGATGTGGATAGATTTTGTGTCAGTAATGCTTTGAAAACGTTGCCTATTGTTTATGTGATATTGTTTTCTAGACTGTTTGAAAGCACCGTAATTCAGTACATTCATTAAAATTTTTCTGAAGTATGTTTTATGCGGTTGTCGTCCTGCTTATAATACCAAATATCGAAAAGAGTGTAAATAAGTACTTAGCATTTAAAACTTTTTCTACATTTAAAAAATTGTAGACATGTGCCGTTCTTTAAATTAAAAAAGGCAGCAACGTAAACACCACAACTTTCAATACATATCCAGTTTATTTAAATTTTTTAATTTGCTTGACACATACCTGTAATTCAATTGCTTGCTTTTGTCAAGTACCACCGCTTACCATTACAAAACGATATCATAACCACAATAACAGATAACTTGTGACAAAAGCTGTTTATATATAATTAATATAACGTATGTACTATTATTTCGAAGATAAAAATAAATTTTTTGCTATGTTTAGGTTACCAAATGTTCAAGAATATACAAAATTCATTATTTTGAAAAGGTAATTTTAGGGCTTATAATATTCACATAATATCTAAAATGGCGGCCATAAGAAACACAAAAGTTGCTGGTGGTTCCTTGAAAACAAAAGTCAGTGGAATGATTCTGTCCATGCTAAAATACTCCTTTTAAAAAAGTTTCTTAATAATGTGCAAATCTAGTGATGATGTGGCTTATAGTCCAAATTTTATTATCAAACAACGAAATCCTCCATTTTTAGTTTTCTTTGAATATCTCCAAAACCTGACAACTTACACCAATTTTGTAATCGGTTAAAAAATTGGCATGTATTTCTCCAAATCTTTCCCCATTCAACCCAATCTCTATTTTTATAATAACCAAAATCACTATGTAGAGACTTGAAATTTGGACGCACTGTATATCAATATAAACCTATTCTTACAGAATTTGGAATTATTGCTAAATAATGTTTAAAAAAACTTAAACATCATTTATGTAGAGATTTTAATATTAATTTTATTGCATCAAGTTCTATAACAGAATTTAGAAATTTATTTAAATACTTTAACTTTGCCACGCATATAGATACTTTTACTCGAATTACTGGTTGAAGAAACAATCATTGATTATCTTTACACCAAGTTCAATAATTAAGACTTTAGAATTAAAGTAGTTTCAACCGGGATATATGACTACAAAGCTATAATTTTAAGTTATAATGTACATCATCAACATTAGGTCTTTATTCCTGGAACTGGTTAGACGCCTACCCTCATTGTTTCCTATTCTGTGCTAACCTATACATTTCCTTAAAATTTCCACAGTCTGCATCTTTCACTACCTGTGTGCAATAGTCTGATCTAGGTCTACCTCTACCTTCTTTTTCCTATCTCTGTTTGTAATATATCCTGCACTAGTCCCCAAGGATGCCTTAGAACATATTCTGCCCTTCTATTTCTCCTATTTTTTTTCCGCAGATATCTTTATTCCCCTACTATTTCTAAAACCTCTTTGTAATTAATTTTGTCTATCCATGTTATCATCCTCATACATCTGAAGCACAACTTTTCAAAAGGCTTCTACGGTTTTTGTATGCTTCTCCTACTGCCCATATTTCATAGACATACTGTGCTGTGCTTCACACATATATTTTCAACAAGTTTCTCCTTGTTTCTACGTTTGTTGTCTTTGAACATAGCTCCTGCTCTTTCTTGTTAAATGCAGTTCGGTTCCCCTTCTATTGTTTATAAATATATACCCTCCTTCCTACTGATGATGACCACATAGTGGTCGAAATACGTATCTAGTAATTTAAATATTTTTTGTGGTTAAGGGTTTTTATTTAATTTTATTTAAAGGAAGTAGAAACAGAATGGAATAACATTAAATCCAGTCTAGACATGGCGGCCAGAGATATCCTGGGGTATACACAAAAAGAAAATAAGAAACCATGGATAACAAAGGATATCGTGAATTTAATAGAAGAAAGACGAAAATATAAAAATAAATCAGACGAAACAGGAAAACAGAGATACAAACGTATAAATCGCACCTAGCACTAACGTGCAATTTATCCGAGTCCGGTTTTCAGCAATGGAATAATTTCCAGAGATTTGTTTTTGAAGTCAACAATCATAAATTGTTAGACAAAATTAATAGACAAAACACTAAGTTGAAGTTTCTTTTAAAGAAACACAATGTCAATGTACCTCCTAAAAAACTGGAAATTACTTCACCTCAATTAGAGTAAAATAGTTGTTAACGAATCGTCGAAAAAAATCACAATTCACTTGTTTGTTGTTGAGAACACCAGCCTGCGGGTGAGGAGAATATCCTCGATAGTGTTTAAAGCAACAATATAGTAAATTATACAGCTAATTTTTTTTTTTTTCCCCTACTGATGATGACCTCATAGTGGTCGAAATACGTATCTAGTAATTTAAATATTTTTTGTGGTTAAGGGTTTTTATTTAATTTTATTTAAATCGTGCCACAGTGTTCCTATAGATTATTATCTACTTCCTTTGTTTCAGATATTTTCCCGATATCATTCAGCAATTCATTTGACTTTTTTTCGAATCTTACTTGAATATCTTTATCTTTTAGTTTCTCTAAGTCCAAGTGCCTTTTTCCGTTCCTTATTTTTAGATTTTTAAATTTAAGTGCGGCCTTCATAATTACGATGTTGTTGCAGTATCTATATCTGCTTCTGGGTAGCTTCTACAGTCTTTTACTTGATTCCTAAACCGTTGTCTAACAAGAATGTAATCTATTTATTATCTTCCTATATCTCCTGGCATCTTCCACGTATATCGTCTTCTAGCATGATGTTGAAATAATGTGTTTGTGATGATTAAATTGTTCTTGTCGCAAAATTCTACCAGCCTATTTCCCCTGTCGTTTCTCATGCCTAAACCAAATAAACCTACTACCGCTCCTTCCCTTCCCTCACCTACCTCGGCATTAAAATCCCCCGTAATTATTAAATTTTCATGTCCTTTTACGTATCTTAATATGTCTTCGATATCTTTGTCGATGGCTTCTACCTCTTCGTCACTGTAGCTAGAGGTGGGCATGTATACTTGTATTATTACTGTGTTTACCGGTTTAGATTCTAATCTAACCATGAGTACTCTTTCGTTCTTTTGTAAGTAATTTTCTACACAGTATCCTATCTTTTTCCGCATAACTATCCCCACACCCAAATTTCCTTCCTCTGCTCCTGTATGAATTACCCTGAAGTCTCCACTCCAAAATCCCCGCCTCTGGCCACCGAACTTCGCTGATCCCTACTATGTCTAGTGATAACCTATTCATTTCGATTTTTAGGTTCTCTAGCTTACCTACTTGCTTCATACTTCTAACATTCCACGCTCCGACTCGCAGAAAGTTCCCGACTCTTATTTTTAACTTTCCGATCGCATCCTCCGAAGTAGTCCCCTCCCGGAGATCCGAATGGGGGACTATTTTAACTCCGGAATCTTTTACCCCAGAGAATGCCATCATGTTTGTAACAATTTAAGTACACTGTGTACTTGGGAGATAATGTGGTGGTTTCCCGTTGCCTTCCACATCGCGGTAGTGTGTCTTAGACTGCCATACCAACCCCTGTGGTCTCTGCCAATCTAAGTACCGAAAGAGCCGCTGCCCTCTTTTAAAAGTACGCAACCAAAAAGTAGATAATGATACATACAAAGGTTAGGTAGTGAATTGTTTTAACTAGGTAATCTAGCTGTGATCAAACTTAAAGTTATGGGTAAAATAGTATGTCTCGTCACTGAGAAAAAATCGAGTTGATATTTAAATTGCTTGTAGCTTCTAGTCATTTTAATCCGAGCAGGCAATGTATCAAATACCTTAATGCTGCTATAAAATAAACAATTTTTTTCCTGTGACAGAAAAAAAATTTGACATTTAATGTTTCTTGCCAGGTAACGAAATGTCACTTTTTATGAATTTACTTTTTTTCCGGGAAAAAAATGAGTACCTTTTTCCGGGTATGTGCATATAAGTAAAAACACGAAGATATTTAATTTAAAGCCGGGTCCACACTTGTAACATTCGGGTGTAACATAACATCGTATCATAACTTCGTTGCATTCAAAACAACCGATATAAACAACTTAAGTAAGCAATTTTTGAAACCACTGGCAGAATTAAATTGACAGATATTTGATTACTTTAAAGGTTTCCTTAGCAACGCAAGTCTAAGTACATCAACCTACTTGTTTGAAACTTCAAATTTGACATCGATTGATTTTTAACTTTAATATATTTGTAACGTTTATTCCAATAATTTTCAACTCATATCCGGTTGGCGTTAAAAACGAAAATTAATTCAGTAAATTAAAATAACCCTTTCACGTGTTAATTCATTTATCTGTTTGTATCAATTCGATTTCTATTGTTAAATCCTTCCGCTAATTCATCATAAATACTTTTTCTAAGAATTCCTTAATGCAAAGTTTGTGCTCAACTTAAATAGGCGATAACTGGTTCTAAGTATCCGATAATTGGTTCGTATGTGTTTCCCATTGAAAGCTTCGCCGAATTAAAACCGCGTATTATCCCAATAAACCGTGTTTTTCCAGTTTAATCGTTCGATAACAACAATAATATTTCGAGCTCCGATTCTTAGTTAAACGAAATGAATATTCACTTTATTCTCGAATAGCAAGAGAAAACATCTATTCTGGTTTTTACCGTATTGTTTTTGCTTATTACGGTTTCCTGCGTTTCATATTATTGCGCAATCGTTTATTATAACATGATTACGCGGCAAATGTATCAAATACAAAACACGTTTAAAAGTGACACAATGATCAGTTTTACTTTTAAAATATAAATAAAATCAATATACTCACATAAATCGCACCTTACAGTTATATCACAGGGCCATCTCGTTGTGGGTTACATCACGACTTTGTTGAGTCCAAATTCTTATTCGTCCATCCTCTATGTTCGTAGGGTGGCGACAAGGATAACCAGGGAGAAGGAACGATAGAAGGTAGAGATAAGAAACCTACCACCTGAAAAGAGAAAACACAGACACACAACACCGGTAGATGTTATTCACTTCAGGTCTCGTAGTCTAATAACGTCCCATCACACCGCGCGCACTTGCGTCATTCACTCCGCGCCTGCGCATTCTTTTGCGCAAACGCAATTGTCCGGAAAACCGGAAATTGAAAAGTTTATTTGAAAATAATCGCGGGAATGTATTTACATATTTAACAATGTACATTGCCAATTTTGGCATGTAACACGCTATGAAAATTTCGCGCACGCGATACGGCGTGCTCCTTACGGTGGCCCTTAAAGCCACGATGAATGGTCGCCTCGGGTTGGGATGGGAGGACCACCCCAAGGTGGGATCACGCGCACCTCTCCTCTAGCCCCGTTATTAGAGACGGCAGCAACTCGAGTGTAAGTGTTTTCTTCACTACTTACATTGAGACCATATCGGGTTGGATTTAACTGTTTAAGCTCATGCATTTCCAAATTTAATTCGTCTATACGAAAATTATTGAACTATTTTGGTTATTTCTTGCCATTATATTAAGACATTACCATTTGTTTTAAATAACTAAAAAAATGTACAACTTTTTAATGTGAAAATGGCTTAAAGACTTGCTGGCACATTTGAAACTGTTGCCATTATATTTATAGACTTAGTTTGAGATTTACCATGCTTATTTAGAGCTGTTGGTTTTAGAGGGGTAATTTTGTTTCTCTTTGTTTTGGTTGAAAATTAATCTAGGGTGGTAACCTAAAACCGGCAGCTCGCCATGTAACAAATGATTTGTTTCTTTGATATTTTTTTGCTAAGTTTAGTGTGTAAGGATTAATTGTTTGTTTCGTTTTGATACTACGATACCTTGTATATATTGTGTTTAATTATAGGTTTCTTTTTTGGTGTTTTGTTTTGAGTATGAATGAGTGAGTGTATATTTTTTTTCTATTTTTTTCAGACTTTCTTTTACTTGCTTATATGTATAATACGCCGCTCGTTTGCTGATTGAGCCCGGTCATACTGTTTCGTTTTGGGTTGTTTTAGGCTACGTCACTGCACGTAGCATATTGTAATATTGTTTTCAATATTAAATCATAGTTTTCCTGTCACAGAAAAAAATAGTGTATTATACACGAGTAAAAATGTAAGATTTTAACACTCGCTTCACGTCAGGAGACAAACACACCTCGAGCTAAAATCTGGTACTTTTTTCCTTGTATAATAAATAACTATTAATAAATGTAGTTTTAATATAATAAGAGTTTGTATAAAGTAACTTCAAGTATTATATGGATAATTCAACTTGAACAAGTTAAAACTATTTTTATTTTAGAATATAATTGATGTAAGACCAAATTCTATAAGCACCTGCACCTTGATGAAATTCTAGAATACTAGAATGGGTAGAATGGTTTGTGTGTTTCAGTGAGCTAAAGAGCCGAACTATAAGTCTAACCAAATTAGTTGGGTTTTTGATAAGAAACCAGACTAAGACCCAAAAGAGGGCAGGAGCCCTATCGATACTTAGAGTGGCAGATACTTGTTGGTATGGCATTCTAAGACACATTACTGCAATGTGGAAGACATCGACAAACTACCACATTACCTCCCAAGTACATAGCATACTGAAAATGTTTTAATATTAGTGTTGGCATCCTCTGGGGTAAAAGATTCTGGAGTTAAGATAGTCTTTCATTTGGATCTCCCATACAGGACTACTTCAGAGGATATGATCAGCTAGTTTAAAAGAAGAGCCGGGAACATTTTACTAGTCGGAGCGTAGAATGTCAGGAGCATGAAGCAAGTAGGTAAGCTAGAGAATCTGAAAATTGAAATAGATAGGTTTGAAGTTCGATGGTCAGGGACCTCGTTTTGAAGCGGAGACTTTAGGGTAATTCATATAGGATCAGAGAAAGGAAATTTGGGTATGGGAATAGTTATGTGGAAAAAGATTGGTCATTGTGTAGAAAACTACTTATAAAAGAACGAAACCGTACTCATAGTTGGATTAGAATCTAAACCGGTAAATACAGTAATAATAAAAATATACATGCTCACATCTAGCTACAGTGAGAAAGAGGTAGAAACGGTCCACAAAGATATCTAAGACACAATAAGATTAGTAAGACATGCAAATTTAATAATTACAGGAGGTTTTAATGCAGTGGTAGGTGAGGGTAAGGACAAAGTGGTTGTAGATTTATTTGACTTATGCACAAGAAACGAGAAATAAGCTGGCAGAATTTTACAACAAAAACAATTTAAGCATCACAAACACATTATTTCAACATTATGCTAGAAGACGATATACGTGGAAGATGCCATGAGACATAAGAAGATATCAAAAAGGTTACATTTTTGTTAGACAACTATTTAGAAAGCAAGTAAAAGGCTGAAGAAACTACCTAAATGTAGATATAGACACTGGCCTCTACATCGTAATTATGAACGCCATGCTTATATTTAAAAATTCGAGAAAAAGGAACGGAAAGACACTTTGACTTGGAGAAACCAAAAAATAATGATATCCACAAAAGATTTGAAAAAAGTCAAATGAATTGCTAAAAGACATCGGAAAAATTTCTGATACTAAGGAAATAGAAACATAATGGAATAGCACTAAATCCAGCTTAGACATGACGGCAAGAGATATTCTGGGGTATAAACAAAAACAAATTAAGATACCCTGGGTAACGAAGGATATTCTGAATTTACTAGAATAAAAACAAAAATACAAAAGCAGACCAGACCAAGCAGGAAACAGGTATACAAAGCCATAAAATGAGCAATTATTCGCAAATGCAGGAGAGCTGAAGAACAATGGATTGATTAAAAATGCAGAGAGGTACAAATTAAGATGGAAATAGAAAAGGCAGACAAAGCATACAAACTAATTAGAATGAATCTTAGAGATATAAAACCATATAGCAAAAACATAACGAGCGCAGGAGGAGACATTACAAAAAATGTAGAGAACGTGGTTAGATGACAAGCATATATAAGAAATTTATATGCAGGACTGGAACTAGAAGCACTAGAACAGGAATCAGACATTGAAAAGGATGATGGGATATCTTATACTTGATATAATGATATTGCGAATTATCGTCCGATTTCGTTATTACCGGTATTCTCAAAAATTTTTGAAACGGTTCGTAAGCATCAGATGCTAGTATATCTTGAAATCGAGGAATCGTAATGTGCTCAACAATTTGGATACCACAAAAGTTTGTCTACAAACAACGCAGTTATTAGGTTAGTACTAAAGATTACTGAAGCTTTTGAAAATTGTGATTATCTACTGGCAGATTTCTGTGATCTGAGTAAAGCCTTTGATTGAGTCATTAATTCAATCTTGATAAAAAAGTTGCACATGTTAGGTTTCCACCAAACAAGTACCAATTGAATCAAATCAATTTAACGCAGTCTGTTTATTACAATGATGTATTGTTGTGTACAGTGAATGTGTCCTTTGCAGTATCTCAAGGTTCAGTTTTGGCCCCACTATTATTTTTGTGTTTCATTAATGATCTGCCTTCCAACTTGACTAATACAGAACTAATTTTATATTCCGATGATACTACATTGTTTTATCAAGGTGAATCTATTGATGAACTTAAGATGAAAAGTAATGAATCCATAATTGCAGCACAAAATTGGTTTCAACAAAACAAATTATGCTTAAACAAGAACAAAACCAAACAAATGTTTTTTTCTTTAAAAAGAGAGCTACCTGACAATGAATGTTCATTGCAATTTCTAAGTGTTACATTGGATACAACCTTAAACTGGGACAAGCATTGTGATAATCTGTGTGGCAAACTTTGCCAAGTTATATATTTTATCAATTTTTTTTTAAAACTGTTTCTTTTGAGTTCATTATATCCAGTTATTTCGCAATGTTCCATTGTCATTTGTCTTATGCTGTGGAAGTATGGGATCACTGCTCGTCCGCAAAAAGCATTTTTCGATTACAATGTCGTTCCGTTAGGACAATGGCGAACTTAGCTTATAGAGAAGATTGTCGTAGCTATTTTATTAAATTTAAAAGTTTAACATTTCCAAGTATTTATATACTAAATTGTTTAATATATATAGAAAAATATATATTAATATTTTATAAGCATTCTAGCATACATGATATTAATACATGCGGTAAGTTAAATCTTGTTCTGCCCTATCATCGTATTTTTAGAAGTAAGTTTGGTCCTAATTACTATGGCTGTCTTTTTTACAATGCCATAAATGACAATATTAGAGAATTGCCACTAAATAAATTTAAAAAAATTATCAGAAGTTATTGATTGGATAATGCCTTTTATTCAGTTCAAGAGAGAAGTGAATGGTTTGCAGTTGCCTCCCTTGTTTTCATAATTTACTATATTTATTAATGTTTATCATTTTATTGACTAAGTACGACTAATTGTAATTCACTTTTGTGATCAACACATGTTTTTTATAAATAAATAAATAAATTAGCATTAAAGGGTTTGAAAACCAATAAGGCACCAGATATAGAAAAGGTGCACGCAGAAATTCTGAAAGCCTCTGAACAAGCAATAACAGAGCGTCTATTCCAACTTTGTAAGCTATATGTATGAGACAGGCGAGATACCCAAAGATTTCAAACGTAACATCATAGACACTATAGCAAAAAAGAGAGATTCGGATAGATGTGAAAACTTTCGAGCAATAAGTTTGACAGCACGCATGTCAAATATATTAACTACAATTGTACAAAGTCGAATGAAAAAACGGACTGAAGAAATACTAGGAGAACATCAATTTGGATATAGACGAAACAGGTGAACCCGAGATGCCATTTTAGCTTTAAGGATGATAATATAGAAAACAATAAAACAAAAAAGGAAAAGGTGTGTGTATATAGGGTTTGTAGATGTGGAAAAAGCATTTGACAATATAAAATGCAAAAAAATGTTCAAAATACTTAAAAAGATAAAAGTGAGTTATAGAGATAGACTGATGGTACATAGTTTATACAAGGAGCAAACAGCTGTAATAGAAATAGAGCAGCAACATAAAGAAGTAGGAAAGGAATAAGACAGGGCTGTGCCCTCTCCTCGTTAATTTTTAACTTGTATATCGAAGAGGCAATGAATACTGTCAAATACAGAAAGTCGTTTGGAGTTATTATGCCAGGACAAACAATTGATATACTAGATTTACCGATGATATAGCGGTATTAGCATCAAGGAAGAGTTAAAAGCAGCTCTTAATGAAATACAAACAGTACTAACCGACAGATAGGGTATGAAAATTAACAAACAGAAAACTAAAGTACTAGTATGTAAAGGAGGTGTAAATAACTCAAAAACCATAATACAAATAGGAAACGAGAAATTAAAAGAGGTTAAGGATTTCTGTTACCTACGAAGCCAAATAACACAAGATGGAAAAAGTGCAAAAGATATTAAACAAAGACTAGAACAGGGCGGTACTGCATTTAGCAAGAAAAAGCAACTACTATGTTCAAACACTACAAACATAGAAGGGAAAATATTGCAGATAGTATGTGTGGAGCACAGCGCTGTACACCTGTGAAACTTGGACAGTAGGAGAAGCCAACCAGAAAAAGACAGACATCTTTGAAATGCGGTGCTATAGATGTATGATAAACATATCATGGACAGACAAAGTTGAAAACAAAGAGGTTCTAGAAATGGTCAGAAAAAAAAGAAATATGTGCAAAACAGTAAAAGATGAACACATACTAAGGCATGAGGAAATAGTGCAAAATATATTATAAGCAGGCAAAGGAAAAAAGAAAGATTAAACTATTACAAACAAATAGTGAAAGATATAGGCTGTAGAAATCTCAGGAAAATGAGTATCTTGGCTCAGAATAGAACTCAATGGAGGTACGCGTCCAACCAGTTTTAGGACGGAAAACTTAAAGATGAAAAAAATAATTGTATTTAAACCTGATGATTATCGTAAACAACTAAAGGTGTTGGTTTGGCAATATTTTCTATAAATGTTGATTATCTTAAATTAGTACTTGAAAAACTCTTGTTCGGCAAGGGTCTAAATGGTGCAGGATCTTGGTAACTGTCAAGTTGCTAAACCCCTTTCGTATACCGTTGAATATCGGTGAAATAGGGTATATTTTTAGAAAACAATAAAAGGGAAAGTGCAAAAGAAATTAGCACAACGCCATGCTGTACTTAACTCTTTCAGGGGAGTGGTTCAGAATTTGAACCATCAAACGACACACTGTATCGGGTCGGTGGTCTACAATATGAACCATCTACATTAAGTATTTTGTTACATGCAGTCACAATATTAATGAAATTGTACATGTAGTTCAAACTAATGAATAGTAGCCTAACTACAAAATAACTTGTTAAAGTATAGTTAAATATAAAACATGACTAAAAAAAAGAATCAGTGGACAATCACGTGTTTAGTTGTTTACTATTCAATATTGATAGAAAAGTGAGTTTTTAAAATATTATTCATATAAAAACAAGGTGAATCCAAAAGTATTTTAAAATAATACAAGAAAATTAATACAGGGATCAACGGATAAAAGGTACAATTTAAATTTCGTTAGATCAATGTTGAAAGGAAGCGCGGATATATGGATTGACTTAATAGAAAATGAGATAGGGACATTTCAGGAGTTTGAAAGTAGACTTTTAAGAAAATTTTGGGGGGATAATCAACAATACAAGGCGAGAGATAATTTAAATATAGGAAAATATAATCAGAACTTAGGGATGACACGATAACTATACGCCATACAAAAATTCAGTATAGCGAAGCAATTAGATACGCCGATGGAAGAAACACAAACCATAAAGTACTTAGCGGGACATTTTGGTGAGGAGATAAGACATTATATGATGATTCAAAACATAGTAAATAGGGAGATCTTCTTGGAATATCTACAACGTTCTGATGAGGACAAAGTCGTGTAGCAGAAGGTAGGATGATACCAAGACAGCGAGAAAATCTAGTTAGAATGCAAAGAAGCACAGAAAATAATAGACTGAATAATAGAGGAAATTATAGGGGAAATATTTATAGAAACAATTACAATAACTACAATGATAATAATTTTAGATGGAACTGGAACACAAGAGACACGCCAAGAAGAGAAACAGAGCAAACGAATCACGGCAGAAACATAAATCAGTGTACGCTACAAGTACAACATCGGGAACAATCAGCACAACCTACAAGAACAAACCGTACCTATGCAGAAGTTACGAGTCAGGCAAGACCATCTACGTCGAATCAGGATTTTTGAAAGAGGACAAACCAAGTAAGCCCTTAACAATAAATGGATACGAACACCAGCGTGAATATATAAAATGTGAAATGGAAAAGGAGATAAATAAAAGCTTATTACCGATAATTAAATTGAAAATTGGAAATAGTCAAGGTGGAACATTCATTGATACAGGAGCAGAAGCGTCGTTAGTGTCTGAGGATTTTGTTAAACGAGAACAGTTAATAGGGAGTATGATGCCCATTAGAAAGTTTAATTTAATAGCACCAAATAGCAAGAGATTTGCAAGTGTGAGTAAAATAATAATTCTGGAATGTGAAATGGGTAAGATAAAGTTTGAGAATGAATTTATAATGGTGCCGGGGTTAAGAGTAGATGCAATATTTGGTATGGACATAATTGATAAGTTGGGATTAAAAATAAAAGCCGAAGGAAAGGCAATAGATGTAAAAGGGGAATATATGAAATGGGATAATGAGGAGAGCATTGAAGTCGAAGGAGAATATTAATCAATTTGAGGGTGAAGTTGATATAAAGGGAGATATTGATGATAAAATAAAATGTCCAGAAGAAGTGAAAGATAGGGTGAAGGCATTGTTAAAGAAAAATTCAAAATTAATAAGATCAGAATCCAGAGTAGTAGCAATGGGATATGTGAAGAAATCAGAAGTTGTAGACTCGGAGACATTTAATAAGATTCCACCTGCAAGAAAATCAAGAAAATGTATTGGGTTTTATAGAAAAGGGCAAAATTATAAATGTGATAAGTGGTTCCTTTTGGTTTGTTGGAAAATAAGGGTTTATGGGAACCGAATGAACAATTTGGGAATGATAGGTTAAAATTTAGAGAAGTTTTGGGATATGAAGGAGGATACATTAAGGGGAAAAATTATGATAATAATTTAGCTTCAGAAAATAAGTTTGGAAAATGTGCGTATAGAGGAAACAAGAAAGATAAGCTCATTGTAGAGAGAAAACTTTTAATAATGGAGAAAAGTGTACATACTGTAAGATAAACAAGTGGAAATAGGGATGTCATCATAAATTAGGATGGGTTTAGGAATAGAAAATTGTACAAATTGGAAATATTAAACGACAAAAGGCATAGGATAGGTTAATAATAATTAGGAAAAGTAGGAAAAGTAGGAGTAGCATAGGTTGATGTAAATAGGAGTGGTTTATTGGACATTGGAGTGGTGATGATGATATATGATAAATACGAAAAGTATATGTAAATAGGAAAAGTATGGATAAATATGGAGTAAAATATTAGTAGATCATAACAGGTAGTGTGAGAATAAGAAAAAATATGATAAATAGGAAAAGTATATGAAAATTGGAAAAGTATGGATAAATAGGTAGTGAAATATTGGTAGATCACAACAAGTAGTGTGAAAATAAGAAAAGTATATGATAAATAGGAAAAGTATATGTAAATAAGAAAAGTATGGATAGATAGGTAGTGAAATATTAGTAAATCATAATAGGTAGGGTAAAAATAAGAAAAGTATATGATAAATAGAAAAAGTATATGTAAATAAGAAAATTATATGATAAATAGGAAAAGTATATGTAAATAGAAAAAGTATGGATAAATAGGGAGTGAAATATTAGTAGATCATAACAAGTAGTGTGAAAATAAGAAAAGTATATGATAAATAGGAAAAGTATATGTAAATAGGAAAAGTATGGATAAATAGGGAGTGAAATATTAGTAGATTATAATAACATAATAGTAGTAAAATTTTGAATGAATAGGTGTATAGGTATAGAATAGATCAAAATAGGAATAGGAATGTAAAAATAATGTAGGAGTTGTGTATATAGTAAAAGAAAATAAAAACAAAATAATTTTAAACCAATATAAATTTTGTCCACGTTGGGCGCCAAAAATTTACATTTAAAAAAAAATATTTTAATTTGGGGAATTAATGCTATAATTATAGGGTAGTTTAGGGGTAGGTTAAGTCACAGGGGTCGTAGAATAAATAAAAGCAACTTCCAGTTAAAAAGAGCACATAATTCCAGATATTATAAGAGTAAATAGATCACGATACATATTGTTAGTTGAGAGCACACTGTATATAAAAATACATGAGATTAAATGCATAAGAATATAGAAATATCCAAAAGTAGTTACAAGTTAAAATAAGATTTGAAAACGCAACAAAATGCATCAAAATTAAATCAACGGAAAACCTATATGAATTGGCTTTATGAATATTTAATAAGTGCGTTAAAAATATCATCGTATACGCAATCTAAATTATGCATTATTTGAAAATCGTACGTGACATGTAGAATCACATTTGTTCAAAAATCCAATATTAACTAGGAAATAAACAAGCACCAGATTATGTTGAGTGAGACGAAAGTTAAAGTAAAGTCATTTTGAAAAGTGTACGAATTGTGCAACGGGTGAGCCGATCTATTATAGACGTAAGTAAATAACGACTTAATAAAAATAAATTTCTAACATAAATAAAACAGGACTCTTGTTAATTACTGACATGGAAAATCTTTTTATGACTGACATGGAAAAATATTCTATTACTGATATTCAAATTGAATCTTAAATTGGATTAACTTATTACTGGCATCTTAAGACTGGCTTTAACACTGAAATTTAAATGGGATTTTAATTTATTGAATTGGATTCTAATAACGATTTGGATTGTATTTTGGTTTTGATATCGACTTCCAAATGCGACTCTCAATGTTCAGACTTGGCACGAAAACTCTTGGGGGGTGCAGAGGAACTACAGAACCATTCCAGGTTAGAGATCTTGATATAATTTATTACTGAAAACTGTTTTATTTCAATATTTTTCGTATCTGTAATAGTCAATAAAACACAGTAGTTTTATTTATCAATTTATGAAAAAGATAATAGGCATTTTGAAACGTTTCAAAGGTTTCTAAATATAAGCAAAAAGGCTAGTTTTGTTGGCTTCAATTTCATAAATCTGGTATATGTAAATATTCTGAAAAAGGGAAGATTTTAAAAGTTGTAAATATTTAATCATTGTATTGTGTATTGTAGAATTGCTTTATTTAATTGAATCAGCTAGTTGAGGCAAAGAAAATCCATAACCTAACATTTCACATCATAGGTGCCTGATTGATCAAAAGGGCATATAAAAATATCATAGCATTTTATTTATGACATGCCAAGTCGTGGAGCTAAATAGAAATAGAAATAACACAGTATTTTATGACGCCCATCGTAGGGGCTCCTTGATTATAATAAAAGTAACAAAGCATTTTATGTACACCTAAAACGTGGGAATAAAAATATCACAGCATTTTATTACGCCCAAATCGTGGGGGCGGAATATCACAGCTATATATATATATATATATATATATATATATATATTATCGTGTAATTAATAGATTAAGGCTACATAAATAGATTTTAGGACAAGCTAGGACATATAAGCAGAATATACGAGTAAGTTAATTAAGTCTGTTAGATTAGTTAGTTAGAGCGTAGTCAATTTAAATTAAGAATTTTGGGTTAATTAATTAGAGCTTTGCATTTATTTAGCAAGGGATAGCATTTATTTATTGCATAGGAACAATATTTATAGAGTAGGACACGAATGGTCGAAAACAACAAGTTAAAAATACCGCTTTATTCTAATTTAATTGTAGTTTAAATAACATAAAAGCTTTTGCGTAGTTCGTTAGCATAAGATCGATATTTGTAGTGCTACGTATTAATTATAGCAGATGTTACGATAAAGAAGTTTAATACTTTTCGGTTGGAAAGAGAAACAAACACACAAAGGAGCGTTTCAAGTAGTCGTTTACTTCAAGGTTTATATGTAAACATCATAAACAAGCTATTAAATTTTCCAAGAAGAGCCTAAATCGTTGAAATTGGTAGGGTCGGTTTTAAATCTTAAGGGTAGTATAGTAGGTAGACCACAATCAAGCAATTAAGAGAAACAAGAATGGAGTATAGAACGCATTAGCATGAGGGAGGCGTAATTTATTTTGTCGAGTTAGTATAGGAGGGAGACACAAACGTCTTTTGCATAGGGAATAAGATCAATAATTTCTGGAGAGAAATTAAGCGATCTTATTGGACGTGACGTATAGACGCGTAATAGTTTTAAGACGTGGTAGGGAAACATTCAACGGGGATGTGTAAGAGTGTAGCATATGTGGAACAAGGTAGAAGATAGGTGAAAGTAAGATGAATAGGCATGGTTTGAGCTAAATAGGCATGATTGTACGTAGAATCGAGTTCCGTTGGAGTAGTTTTCGCAAAAATGCAAAACGGTTGACTGTTTTCGTACATTTTCTGAGGAATTTTAGGTGTTTTGAGCGTGGTTTTCGGAAAAAACTTGAAGCCGTTTGAAATGTTTAACGAAAAGTGGACGACGGTTGGTGATTTTCCCAGAATGTTTGTCAATTTGGGGGTAAAATACGTGCCGGACTTCAAAACAGGGGGTCCAGGATATATCATTGGTCTAAGGCGAAGCAGTTTTGAGAAGCTGGCGTCCGTTGAGGTATTAATCAAATTTCAGAGTAACATTATGATGATCTCGGAATTTTTCAGACTTTACGTTCCAAAATTTGTAGAAGTGATTTTAAAAATAAGCTTTTCAATGAAGAGAGGTTCCTTGAGGGGTGTGAAAAGCGTATAAATACTCGGAGAAAGATATTAAAGCTCTCTTTTCCTTAGACCTGAGATCGCGCTTAGACCTTCAACGTAATTGATAGTATATGCTCTTTCGTGTATTAATTTTTGTGTATTAGGTAAAGTAGCATACAACATCCTCTTTAAAATATGTAAAGGTGTAGTAACGTACCGCAAAAGTAGTAAAAGTGATATTGCACGAGTGGGTGCTAAGGTCTAGACAAAAGGTGCCGTTACTACACGACTCAATTGACTGATGGGATGGTACTTGGGTAAGCAAATCTTAAAGCTTAACTAGTGTACATGAAGTGTACTTGGTATGGAATGTTAAGTTTGGATAAGGCAAATATCTGGGTAGAAAGATTAAAGCTGGTGGCAGAGATTTTGATAGTGGGGATCAGTTGGATCCAGGCATAATCGAAGTATATGGCCATAACGACGAGAGTTTCTGGTACCCACCATCAGAGGTGACGAGAGACGAAGCCTGCTCCAGATAAAAAAAATTAATATCCTGCTTTTTGCTCTAGCATTTGTGTTGATGTTTTGTGTTTGAGTGTTTTGACTTATTGGGGGTGTATTTATTGCCATAAAAACTAATTTAAAGGGGTATAGGTACAAGACAATTATTATTGAGTACTTAAAAATGTTTATTGATGATATAGAATGTTTATTGATGATATAAAAATGTTTACTGATGATATGAAATGTTGTTGTAAGGATTAAACGGGTCTTTAGATTTAAATTTTAATAAAAATGCGAAGTGTAAAAGCATTTAGAGGAACTGTGTTATAATGAGTTCAAAATAGACCAGAATAAAATCAATCTAGGGTTGCAGGACGGGCCCATATAAAATAAAATTGTTGAAGTATATTAAAATCAAGAACTTTAAAGGATTTAATGATTGATATGGTAACTGTTTATCAAACTGTCTGTACCAAGGCGTAAATATTTTCTTAATAATGGAAACTTGTTAATATGTGTAAATAAAAAGGTTGTATGTTTTGCTGCATTATTTGAGTGGTAATTTCATTGGACTATGTTTGTGAGAAAGGAAGGTACTTAGGATGGTAGGTATGCAAGAAAAAGCCGATTGCTGCGCTAGCCAGGGTGAGCAGAAATAAGGAGGCGTTCCAAAAAGGTAGTGTAAGAAATTTTTTTAATTTTTTTTAGAAAATTTTATATATATATATATATATATGTTTATGATATATATATATATATATATTATATATATATAATAATATATATATATATATATATATATATATATATTGCTATATATTTTTATGAACAATCTAGCCCCGACGTTGGGCCGTCCAATCTAAATTAATATGATAACGCCGTACTCGGTGTCAATGGACGTTTTCCTATAACTACACATCTCAGTGTTTTCTAATCAAATTTAAATCTCACTAATTTTATTATGCCACGGCTAGTTTTTATTATTCTACACAGAGTGCACAACGTTACGATGATTAATTTTTTTCTTCTCCACCCCTTTCTGATTACCTCTTTGTTTGAATTATAAAATGAAGTCAATTAATTCCATATAATGAAAAGAAATATTATGTACAAGTTTTGTAAATTATTAAAATACACCCTTCAATCAATCAATATCATAAGTCTTATTTGTTCCAAAATTTATATGCTCTGCAATCAATCTAAAGTCACCAAAAACTACCCTTCTTACCAAAAAAAACCTCGAACGTTCAGGTTCCTTTATTATATTACGTACTTTTAACGTATGCAAAGTTTGTTGCTGACTTTGTTACACTTTTATAAATTAAGTAAATTCAGTATTCAAATTTAAATTAAAAAAATGTCTTAAAACTAATTAGATCAGACCTGCTCTGCTCAGTTGAACTCCTTGGTTTCCATAAATTGCTTCGTGCTTATTTGTTTTATTTGCATTGAATCTCGCAACTCAAAATCGTACCAAAATCGTCGACGTTGCTTTGAAGTATTACATTAATCCATTTAAAACATCCCCATATTCGAATTATCATCAACTATAATATCTATCCACTCATTTGAAATATTATACCATCAATTAGGATTATTTTCACCAAGATTCGAAGTATTCATGCATTTAAATTATTATGCCATCCATTAGGATTTATTATGAACCAATTCGGAATTATTATCATCAACACATTTGAATTATTAACATCACATTTGAAGCCCTATTATTATTATATTATAAGTTTAAATAAATTACCCCAAATTCTACTCACGTTAATCGGCAAAAGAAATCTTCATATTTGTATCACTTATTTGTCACTATACATTTTATTAAACATTTACGCGTGACTTTTCGATTCAAAGTAACGCAGCTTTGCCCTGCTTAATTAGAACTGAACTTTGTTATCATTGCTCGCTGTTAATATATAGGTTGATCCCACTTGGATGTGGGTTGGGTTTCCAACAAGTCTGTCGCTATCTTAACCAATAAGGTATTTGTATATCCTACACCTTGAAGTGGTTCTCTGATGTAATATACTTGACTTTCCGGGTAATGGTTGCTTGCTACAGATGCCTCATTATTTAAACCATACGTTGTTTGTTTAGATATCGCGTTTTCCATATTATACAAAAATACATAATGTAACTTCAATTTCGATTTTCGTGTATGTTTATTTTATGCGTTTTTGAACTGCATTTTCTTATCAAAAATGTTAATTGTTTCTACGCACTTACACAAAGCTTCGTTAAGTTTTATCTCTTATCTCCGTATTATATTATAACTAATTAGAACCCTTTTGAATGCGTGTTTAATTACATGTATTATCCTTACCTCTAAATACGCGTGCTTTTACTGAAAGATATTGTTTCTTGCATTACTTAAAATTCATAGAGCTCTATATACCAAGTGTTGAATACTTGTCATTTACCTAATGTATGAACTACCTATTTCTATGCTAAATATGCGTTTTATTGTTGTAAGATGTGTTTATTTGCGTCGCTTAAAACTAATTATGCTCTATATACAGGGTGTTAAATGTTTACTATTTACATAATATCTAAATTACTTAAATTCCTGTTAAATAAATGCAGTTTTCTACTTTCTATGCAAATTTATGGTTACTGCACGACCATTGCTATACAATACACTCTTAAACAACCCCTTATCACAGCATTATATAAGTATATGTATATATATAAATATATATATATATATATATATTGTTTTGGGTTCAAAGGGTTAAATTTGGGGTAAACAATAAAAATTTCAACCACCCTGTTTAGAGAAAAGATCAAATTATTTACGCGCAAAATTTATTTAATTCATTTAGGGAGAACAGACAAGTATTGACGTATTTTTATAATTAATGATTGAAAGGTTAAAAGTACATAAAGAAAAACAGTTTTAAAACAAATAGAATGCCCATAATTAATTTTAATTTATTTTAATTCAACACGTAAAAGCATAAGAAAACCCACTAGGGTAAGAAAATCAATAATTCCAAGGCAAAAGTTATCTTAGTAACAAGCAAACGTCAGTTTTATCTAATACGACGAAATATAAACTCCAAGAATTGTTGTGCTAAACGGTCGATAATTAACGAACACCTGCGTTTTTAAAAAGGCTACATTCGTCGAAATTATGAGCATATTAAGATAGGACTTCATAGAAAATATTTTCAACTGTCAGTTTGGTTTGAACAACAAGCTAACAAAGTTCTTAAAGAGCAAGGGAAATGCACGATCGGTTATATACTACAGATAGAGACAGAGATAAAAGCGTTGATATTGAAAACGCACGTACTATATCCACGTGGAGTGAAGATGAGCTGTCAGCAATATCGATTTTCTATAACTCAAGTGGGGTTTTGAACGCGACAGCAGACATGCATCAGACAGAGATAAAGATGGTACAGGCGGGGTTTTATGACGACAGAGAATATTATCATTGGTTAAAAATGGACAGTTTTCCAAACGTACGTACACGCGACAGGTGAAAGCGAATCGGTGAAACAGCACGTAGCAAGCTACACAATTTTAGGAATTTAAGAACGGTTGTTTTCAAAAGTAGAATTTAAATTTGAAAATAAGCTTTTCACGTGAAGTGTGTCCAGGGGTAGTAGTTGAAACGATATAAATACTTGAGCTAAATTACGGTGGTTCTCTTGTTTTATCTTCGCTTCTATACTACTTTACTAAGATAAAGTACTAAATGTTGACCAACATTATAATAGAGCTTTTTTTGTGAGTATTAGACGTCTTAATAATACAGTAAATATAGTGCTAGTACGTGTAACTTATTAGTAGCGGCCTTCTATTTATTAACGCAAAATACGTGTAGTGTAGATTAAATTCATAGAGATCTGGCTACTACTATACTAAGCTAGAAAATCAATAAATGGAAGCAACCAGGATTGTATGCTGATATAGAATGGTACTATTAAAACGAGGCGCTTGGCTCACAATTGGGGTTATCGTCTGTATTATTCGCTGAGTATCACAGCGCATGGTCACGAAGTCAAGGTGTTCTGGTGATCGTCGTCGAAGGAATGGAAGCCTGAAGCATTCTCCAGGTAATTTATTTGAATTTACTGTTGTCTGATAAACTTTTGTAAAATTTTGGTTATGTGTGAGTGAATTTTGTGGTTTACTTATGGTTATATAAACTTATTGGAAAAGATACATGTACTGGACAATTTATTGGGGTTGAATATTGAAAGGGGTGTATTTAAAACTTATAAAATTTTATTCTGAATATAAATTTGATTGTAAAGGGCAAACGGGTCTATCAATTTTGTATTAATTTATGCAAGGTAAAAGGCATATACAAAATAAATTGGGTTATTATGAGCTCACCATACTCCAGTGTACAGTCAATTTAGGGTAATATGTGGAGCCCATCTACTCATATTTTACTAAATTTGTAGGAAAATAATTAGAAAATCAAGGACTTTAAAACAAATCACATTTGAGTTTGTAATTAGTGTATCAATCTGTTTTTATACATGTGAATAATTTGTCTATAAATAGCAGTAAATAAATGATTGTATGATTGTTGTATTATTTGGTGATTTTATTGAATGGTGTGCGAGTGTAAAGGAAGACTGGTTGTATATTTAGGTATCCGAGAAGAGGCACAGCTGAGCTAGCCAGGGAAGCTGCTGAAGATTTTTGAAGCAGAAATAAACGGGTAAGCAATTTTTTTTGAAAGTTGTGCATTTTTGAAAATTATTTAATGACACTGGTGAAGCAGAAAACCCTTAATCCCCGATTCCACGGCAATCTTATGACGCCCAATTCGTGGGGCTTGAATGATTTTTAGAAGCCGAAGCGAGTAATCCAGAGGTTGTCCGATTCCACGGCAATCTTATGACGGCCCAACGCTGGGGCTCGATAATAAAACTTTAATCCCGATTCCACGGCTATATATATATATATATATATATATATATATATATATATATATATATATATATATATATATATATATATATATATTGTATAATTGCACAAACAATAACTCAAGACTTTTATGCAAAGCCAGAATGTACTGAATTCATTTAGAAAATGAGCGAGAAACGTTTTGGAAGTTCTCGAGCATGACAAACGATAAATAAGTTAAAACTTAACTGTTAATCTTTTTTCCACACATATTTAGTTTTTAACCGAGATTCGAATTGTACAAAAAAGTTCCATCATTACATTTAAAAATCCAAAGTTACTTCCGTTCTTCAAAATAAAGTAAGAGGAAAAATGTCAAAAATACATCTAAATTGGTCTCGTCGTCTCACCGTTATTTTACGAAAATTTCACAAAAAAATTTTATATCGTTTCCAAGATACACTTTATGCAACACACACTACTGCGGTCAAAATCAAGCGACGGGCTTGAAAAATATGTTGCTTTATTTCTCGTTTAATTTAATGATTAGAATAAGCTTTTGAACTCGTGCATTTCTTTTGAAGCTCTTGTATTAATTATGGTGTTCTTCTTACAACTTTCAAATATTTCTGTTAAAAAACGTTTCATTATAGGCACAAAATAAATAATTAAAATTGTTAATGCACCCGTTTAGTCCACGCCATCTCTGTTATGAATGTTGTTTTTGGTAATAAGATATCTACATTGAATATGAATGTGTATTCGTTTGGCAATAGAATAAATAATTATTGTTTTATGATTTGGCGGAAAAGATATTAAAACTTTTAAAAATGGCAATCGAATAACCTTGGACTTGCTATTTTATTACTACAACTATAATACATTACAAAGTATGTACAATTGCTGTCTAAAGGTTGCCCGCTAATTAACACATATTTAAATAAATTACGTGTTATCGCAACATCGCTAATGCCGCTCATGTTTAATATTTTGCAACTCAAACATGCATTGTAATATAATGGAATGTTATGAAATATTTATTCAGGTGCTGACGTAGTTCCTATTTAAAATACAACGTGGGAATGACACACCTATGGAATCAACCAATAAAGTTAAAGAACATAAGTCGAGCCTTTCCTTTATCGATTTTATTTTTAACCCACCGGTTTTAAAATGCGCACAGTCACAGCCCATTGACTTTTAAAACGAACGGAAATAGAATATTGCACTTAACCTTAGACCACCTATAGGCAACATTCCAAGAAATCAAGGATACTACCACTGTATATTTTTAAGGTCCACAGCAACATTCTCCATTACGCAAAATGTCGATATTAATATTTACCTTGGGGTATCATCCCCCGCAAGTTCCTGAAAATTTAAGACCTGCGTGATGGTGACAAGGGTTTTAGGGCATTTTAAGGGCAAAGCTTTCTAACATTGCACGTATTGTTGTGGTTGTAAAGCAAGGTGTCTTGTCTGTTTCTAAATAAAAATTAGCAATTACGCTTGCAGTGAAAGCGTTTAAAATTGTTGTGTTTTTTTAAATAAAAGGTCAGTAGAAAATAAGATATATAACGCTGTAAAAATGTAGAATGCTGCCAGATTGTTTATATAAATGCATGATTTATTGTGAAATTCCTGCTGTCATTTGGTTATTGCTTTTTGGTAATTTTGTAGTAGATAAATATCCTTGAATTAGTTTGTTTTTATACGGTGAAATAAATACCATAATCGATTATTAGTAATTGCGTAACAAAACGACGTTCTCTTTCTGCGTATCTGTTTATATCTTTTTTGAAGTATTTTTGTTATAATCCTTTGAAAATTCCGACGTCTGAACAGCCACGAGGAAAGTTAGCATGATTTTCAATATGTTATTGCATAATTTTTGGAACACTTAAGGCGCCATATGGTACATAATTGTACCATATGGCACGTTAAATTCATATTACAATTGAAAACAAATTACAAATCGTTTTTCTTTTAGGACCGCTTATTTTGAAAAGCGTTTTTTGTATGTATTGTATATATTTCAGTGAAAATAAACGTCCCATAAACATCTTGATTAAATATTAATGATACTTGAATGATTAATATACTTCACTAACGTCGAGCCACGTAGTTTATTGTACTTGTATTTGAATACAACTTTAATGAACTCTATACCAACAAGTTGCACGAAAAAAAATTAAACATGAAGGCAAAATAACAATTCATAATTAAATTTTATACTTATGCAATTAGTAGTACTCAGTAGTCGATTCTGTTATACATTTAATGGCAAAACTCAACCAGTTTGAACTAAATATAATCAAAAGCATCGCATGTGTAACTAGAAAAGGCGTGATAGGATAAAGATCACATCTTGAGGCGTAAAGCAATGTTTAGGACTGAAACAGAGAGTGGAGCACAAGCTAAAGTACCTAAATGAAGACAAGATAAATTTAAAAAAGAGGCAGGTGCTGAAGGGGTTAGTTAAAGATAGAAAACAGTGATAAGTGCCCAAACCAACCACGAGGTTGGGAGAAAGAATATTAAAACCTCTTATCTATCAATTAGTTTAACCTAGAAGATACATATTTCGACTATTAAGTGGTCACCATGAATAGCAAACCTTAACCAGGTAAAATGACAAATTGCAAAAGTCGGAAATTTCTGTGATTAGTTGTTCGGAATCAAAACACCTTCAAAAATGTACCGGGCAGACTAAGAGAAATGTAACAAATAGATTCAAGGAACACGTTGCTCATTTCAAATATGGTAAATGTAAGAGATCTCAAGTAGCCAAGCATATTTATGAATAAGCCACCATTAAAACTGAAAAAAAACGGTACCAACGTGTTCCTCATTGAATGCTTATGCCTCAATTACATCCGTTAAACCCTTGTTAAACCATCATCTGGTTTACTTTCGCTTTTGGCCACACTGAAATAATATCGAACTGTAAACATTTTCCACTATTTTCTGTATTTTATTTTTAAACCATATCTTTGTTCCTATCCTATGTTTAAGTTTGATAGCTGTACTTGTAACTAGGTTTTTTAAGGGTACTAATCCGCCCGTTTGGTTAGAAATTATATTATGAACTTTATACGAACAAGTTGCACAAAAAATTTAAATTAGGACAAAATAACAAAATTCATAATTAAATTTTATACTTATGTAATTAGTAGCACTCGGTAGTCCATTCTGTTATTTATTTAATGTCAAAACTTAACCAGTTTGAACTAAATATTATAAAAAGCATTGCATGTGTAATTAGAAAAGGCGTGATAGGATAAAGATCGCATCTTGAGGCGTGAAGCAATGTTTAGGACTGAAATAGATGATGGAGCAGAAGTTTAAGTACGTAAAGGAAGACAATATAAGTTTAAGAACGGCGCAGGTACTGAAGGGGTTAGCTAAAGATAGGAAACAGTGAAAAGCTCGCAGACCAACCATGAGTTTGGGAGAAAGAATATTAAAACTCCTTATCTATCAATTATTTTAACTTAGAAGATACGTATTTAGATTATTAAGTGGTTACCGTGAATAGCAATCCTTAACAAGGTAAAATGACAAAATGCTAAAGTCGGGAATTTCTGAGATTAGTTGTTCGGAATCACGACACCTTCAAAAATGTACCGGCCAGACTAAGAGAAATGTAACAAATAGATTCAAGGAACACGTTACTCATTTCAAATATGGTAAATGTAAGAGATCTCAAGTAGCCAGCATATTTTTGAACAAGCCACGATATAAAACTGGAAAAAAGTGGTGCCAACGTGTTCCTCATTGGATGCGTATGACTCAATTACAGCCATTAAACCCTTGTTAAACTTCGTAAGGGTTATATAACATCATTTAATTTATTTTTGCTTTTGGCCACACAGAAATAATATTATGAACTGTATACGAACAAATTGCACAAAAAATTTAAATTAAGACAAAATAACAAAATTCATAATTAAATTTTATACTTATGTAATTAATATTACTCAGTAGTCGATTCTGTTATGCATTTAATGGCAAAACGTAGCCAGTTTGAACTAAATATAATAAAAAGCATGGCATGTGTAATTAGAAACGGTGATGGGATAAATATCACATCTTGAGGCGTGAAGGAATGTTTAGGACTGAAATAGAGGGTGGATTAGTAGTTAAAGTTCCTAAATAAAGATCAGATAAGTTTAAAAAAGACGCAGGTGCTGAAGGGGTTAGCTATATATATAGAAAACAGTGAAAAGCACGTAAACCAACCATAAGGTTGGAAGAAAAAACATTAAAACCTCATATCTACCAATTAGTTTCACCCAGAAGATACGTATTTCGAGTGGTCACCATAAGTAGCAATCATTAACAAGGTTAGATGACAAATTGCAAAAGTAGGAAATTTCTGAGATTAGTTGTTCGGAATCAAGACGACTTCAAAAATGTACCAGCCAGACTAAGAGAAATGTAACACATAGATTTAAAGAACACGTTTCTAATTTCAAATATGGTAAATGTAAGAGATCTCAAGTAGCCAAGCATATTTTTGAACAAGCCATCATATAAAACTGAAAAAAGTGGTGCCAACGTGTGTCTCATTGAATGCTTATGACTCAATTATATCCGTTAAACCCTTGTTAAACCTGGTAAGGGGTATATAGCATCATTTGGTTTATTTTCACTTTTGGCTACATAGAAATAATATTCTGAACTGTATAAGAATAAGTTGCACAAACAATTTAAATTAAGACAAAATAACAAAATTAATAAATTTTATACTTATGTAATTAGTAGCACTCAGTAGTCGATTCTGTTATTCATTTAATGGCAAATATAATAAAGAGCATCACATGTGTAATTAGGAAAGGCGTGATAGGATAAAGAACATATGTCTTGAGGCGTGAAGGAATGATAGGACTAAAATAGAGGGTGGAGCAAAAGCTTAAAGTACCTAAATGAAAACAAGATAAGTTTAAAAAAGAGGCAGGTGCTGAAGGGGTTAGTTAAAGATAGAAAACAGTGATAAGTGCCCAAACCAACCATGCGATTGGGAGAAAGAATATTAAAACCTCTTATCTATCAATTATTTTAACCTAGAAGATACGTATTTCATTATTAAGTAATCACCATGAGTAGCAATCCTTAACAAGGTACGATGACAAATTGCAAAAGTAGGAGATTTCTGAGATTAGTTGTTCAGAATCAAGACATTCAAAAATGTACCAGCCAGACTAAGAGAAATGTAACAAGTCAATTTAAAGAACACGTTTCTCATTTCAAATTTGGTATATGTAAGAGATTTCAAGTAGCCAGCATATTTTTGAACAAACCACCACATAAAACTGGAAAAAAGCGATGCCGACGTGTTCCTCATTGTATGCTTATGACTCAATTACATCCGTTAAACCCTTGTTAAACCTGGTAAGGGGTATATAGCACATTTTGTTTATTTTCGCTTTTGGCCACACAGAAATAATATTATGAACTGAATAAGAACAAGTTGCACAAAAAATTTAAATTAAGACAAAATAACAAAATTCATAATTAAATTTTTACTTATGTAATTAGTAGCACTAGGTAGTCGATTCTGTTATTCATTTAATATTAAAACTTAACCAGTTTGAACTAAATATTATAAAAAGCATCCCATGTGTAATTAGAAAAGGCGTGATAGGATAAAGAATGCATCTTGAGGCGTGAAGGAATGTATAGGACTGAAATAGAGGATAGAGCAGAAGTTAAAGTACGTAAAAAAGACAATATAACTTTCAGAAAGAGTTAGCTAAAGATAGGAAACTGTTAGAAGATCGCAAACCAACCATGAGTTTGGTAGAAATAATATTAAAACCTCTTATCTATCAATTATTTTAACTTAGAAGATACGTATTTAAATTATTAAGTGGTCACCATGAGTAGCAATCCTTAACAAGGTAAGATGACAAATTGCAAAAGTCGGGAATTTCTGAGATTAGTTGTTCAGAATCAAGGCACATTCAAAAATGTACTCTCCAGACTAAGAGAAATGTAACAAATCGATTTAAAAAACACGTTACTCATTTCAAATATGGTAAATGTAAGAGATCTCAAGTGGCCAAGCATATTTATGAACAAGCCACCATTAAAACTGAAAAAAGCGGTGCCAACGTGTTCCTCAATTATATCCATTACACCCTTGTTAAACCTAGTAAGGGGTATATAGCATCATTTGGTTTATTTTCGCTTTTCGTCACACAAAAATAATATGATGAACTATATACGTACAAGTTGCACAAAAATTTTTAAATGAAAACACAATAACAGAATTCATAATTACATTTTATAGTTATGTAATTAGTAATATTCCAAAAGTCGATGTCATGTTCATTTCAATAAGTCGAAAAACTTGTTACCTACCGTTTTGGCTTCAGAAAATCTATCCGTCAATTCAGAAAAGCTTGGTGAAGTACCCCGCTAAAAATTGTGTTTCTATAAAGTACCGAAATCTCGACTCCACTAACAAGAATGGTTGCCGACTAATTCAGTGGGACGGGTGGTGTAGGTATTTGAAGAGGATTCCAGAATGCTGTCCTGTGCGAAATACGTTTTAATCGGGAATTATCTTGGACGCCACCTAATCTCGAAACACGGGGATTTCTAGGGGAAGCCTTAGAAGAAATAACAAAAGGTTGCCAAAACTTAAGATCAGGAAAGTGATTCTGGTCTAAGATTCGCTCGAGAAATAATTAAGTACACTAATGTTGAAACAAACATAAAACAAACGTTAACAGTAAGGATCTATTTAAAAGCTACTAGCTGAAAAGAATGTTTCCAAAATTAAATTTAAATTACCTGGATGTAATTGCAATATCTTTAATTACAACAAGGCTGAAACTATCGCCTATACATTAATTGTGAAAAACAAATATAGGACTATAACACAATTATGTTTTCATTACGAGTACATATAAACATTCTTAAACACGAAACAAAAAAATCAAATATATCAAAAATTATTATCGGAGACTTTCACGGCCTGAGTCATTATAAATATTTATGGTTCCGGGTTAGGATTATGTCATTTTATAAACTAAGGTCGACGTTTCGCCCACTTTTGTAGAAAGTACAACAATTTGCTTGTTTGTTCGTAGGTGTTTTAAGGCCGCCATTTCTTATTTTGTCACATTTTTGTTGGGAGTTTTAGCATGTCGGAGATATTTAGTTGTTTCAAAACGAATTAGGTTAGCATCGTCTTGGGGTAATGATCGGATCTCTGATTCTACAGAGCTAATGATTTCCTCTGTATGAATTTTTCTGAGTGGAATTGAGAAGTTCAGTCTTTTGGAAGGGATATGTAATTCGGTTTTGGATAGGATACGTTCTGATCGGTTTATGGCGGGTAAGATGTTTTTTTAGGGTGTGAAAAGTTCTTGGAAAGTTGCAAGAATTTGCGTAAGTGGTTTTCTAAACAACTCCTACAGCTCCATCTGACATCATCCGCCACGCTTAGCTACAATGACGGGACTCTGTTTGACCGAATTTCATACTTGCAAGCCCAAAAGGCCACCGAACTCACCGCAAAAACACACTTACGCAAATTCTTGCAACATTCCAAAAACCTTGCACACATCTTACCCGCAAACTCTGTCCTCAAACATCATCATAAACCGATCAGAACATATCCTATCCGAAAACGAACCACATATCCTTTCCCAAGGACTGAACTTCTCAATTGCACCCAGAAAAATTCCTACAGAGGAAATCATTAGCTCTGTAGCATCAGAGATCCGATCATTACCCCAAGACGATGCCAACCTAATATGCTTTGAAACAACTAAATGTCTGCGGCATGCCAAAACTCTCAACAAAATCGTGACAAAGCAAGAAATGATAGCCTTAAAACACCTACGAACAAACAAGCAAATTGTTATACTTCCTGCATACAAAGGTAATGCGACTGTAATTCTAAACCGTACAGAATATAAAGAAAGATTAACTAATTGTTACAAGACGGTTTCCACACTCCTATAACCAAAGATTCCACTTCAAAGCTCGAACGGGAAATTTCAACACTTATCAAATCCTCTAATATTCCCCAAGCTATCCAAAAACATATAATACCTTGCGAATCTAAACCATCTTGCTTGTACGGCTTTCCTAAAGTCCCTCTCCGTCCGATAGGGAACACAATTGACTCGCCAACCTACCATCTGGCAAAATACCTAGCAAAGTTTTTAAAACCCTATACCGGTAACACCCCTACTAATGTTTTAAATTCCACTCATTTTATAAAATTAATTGCAAATACTGAGCTAGGCCCTAATGATATACTAGGCAGTTTTGACGTAATATCCCTATTCACAAACGTACCTGTCATAGACAATGTCTCCATTATTAAACAACTCCAACCTCAAGAAAACGAATTTGAGTATCTGGCCTTGCTCATTGAAAAATGCTTAACTTCCACCTATTTTGTCTTCGACGGACAATTTTACAAACAAACTTCTAGCACACCCATGGGCTCACCTCTCTCTCCTATTGTGGCCAATATGTTTATAGAGTTTTTGGAATCCATGGCTCTAGAATCCACATACCTTAAACCAAAAACTTGGCTCCGTTATGTAGATGACACTTTTGTAATCTGGCCCCAAGGACACCAAACGTTCAATAATTTTCTAAATCACATAAACGATCAACATAAAGATATTAAGTTCACTATAGAAATTGAAAAGAACGGAACTCTACCATTTCTTGACGTTCTGGCGGAGCGGAATCCCAACGGACGACATCATCCGTCACAAAAGTCATCGGTAATCAACTCTCTAGTCCACCGTGCAATTAAGATTAAACATCCAGAATATGTATCTAAGAAACTGGCCCATCTAAAAACTAGTCTTATAAAAAACGGCTATCGCAACTCAAATATCGGCTGAGTAAAAACCGGCATCTTCAACCAACACGAACCTCAAACCACATTGTAATCCTGACACATGAACTTTAGCAACCCTTCTATATATATACTCAGAGTAACAGACTCAATTGACAAAATTCTACGTAAGCACAAGATCAAAACAATCTATAAGCCAACTAATAAAATTTCACAAATATTGCCAACCGTTCATTTACATTTCCAATGCTCCACCCGTAGGTACTACATTGGCCAGGAGGCGAGTTTTTTATTACCTGGAAATTTAGAATTTTGCCGAACCCTTGCCGTTCCAGGCAAGGTAGGGATCTTTAACGTGCGTGACAACACTCACACACGGGACCTCCATTTAACCTCTCATCCGAACGAGGGCGTAATTTTTGTGAAAAATGCCTACCATTTTTCAAGCAGTCGGCCGTGTCGGGATTTGAACCCGGGACCTTGGGATCCGTAGTCTTACGCTTACTACATTGATCCACGGCGACGCCCACTATTGCCAACCCCAAAAGATTTCGAAAATAGTCTTAAAGCCCCAGAGGTATATAGTAAAACTTGCAGTTGCGGTTTAGTATACATAGGAGAAAAAGGACGGTCAATACAGACTAGACTAAACGAGCATAAGCAATACTTAGGTACAAGCCAATACATTTGTTCAGCGGTGGCCGAACACGAACATGAAACAGGACATACCATTAACTTTGACAAGACGAAACTAATTGCCAGAATTCATTTTTCTACAATAGGAAAATCAGAGAATCCGTAGAAATCACTAAAAATTCTAACAATCTAAACAAAGACGATGGCTACTATCTTTCCCCCATTTGGAAAGCAAACCTATGTTCACAAAAGCAAAACCATGACGTTCACTGATCCGCTACGACACTCCTCTCTATTCATGATCACTCATGCATCAAGTTCTCGCTCTATATAAACTACCACTTTCCCTACTTTCGCAAGTTACTTTGCCACAAGATACCTTTTGGCTTAAATGGGCTGGTAATTCTGTTAGTTCAGAAGTAACTTTAATTACTCTTTACACTGTAGCTTGTGCTTAATATTATCATTCTTATCTTTATTACTATTATTTTTATTATTTATTTTCTTTCTTGTCCTGATGAAGCTCCTTACAAATGTGGGCGAAACGTCGACCTTTGTTTATAAAATGACACAGTTCCAACCCGGAAGCATAAATATTTATATCAAAAATTACTTAGCGTAATGAAAAACGTTGTCGGTGAACAAAATTACTTTCTAAATTCTTAAACTAATAGCAGGAAAGTACTATGGGTACCTACGTTAATTTATATAGTTAATTAGAAAAAATGTTCATTCATTTACAGTTGTCGTAGGTTATAGTTTTAGAAATCTGATCAAAAATACCCGGAGTGCATTTTTAATGTAGATGAGTTGAAAACAACTAGAAGTATTTATATCCTGGACTTAATTTATTTTTAACCAGATCTTTCTGGGATTCTGAGATGTTCTTAATTAACATGCTTTTATCCAACACGAGATTGTCGATTTAATGGGAACCAAGGTGATCCTAAAATTAAAAATAACCTACCCGAGAGGGCATGTTTCCAAACTTTATTAATCAGTTCGATACCTTTTCTTCAACTTTAAGTGGCCTACTCAAGTTATATGTTATCTGTTAGGATGGCAAAGACGAAGTGCTTAACCAAAAAGCTTTCCTTGCATATAACAATTTAAGGTTATCTTCGGAAAAATTCGGAGAAATGAATTAAGACTGCAAATAGAAATTGAAATTGAGTAGTTTCCTCTACCTAACATATAAAACTATCTTACTCAAAACTTTAACTTAAACCAGAGAATGGAACTTTTCCATTTTTCAAATGAGCATGTCAAATTTGTCAAATGAGCGTGTCAAATTTCTTCCTGTCTAGACAATGAGGTCATAGGCGCCAGCGTTATAAATTATTAATCAAAATTAATTATTCATAAAGCTGTAATAATTTATGGTACAGAGTAACTATGCTATCATTTCTAATCTTACAACCGCCATAATTAAGTTGACAACCTTTGAGTATAAACAATTTAAGATACAAAATTAATCCTTCCTTAGATCAAAAATGCATGCAACCTAAAAATTATATTTGTTAAAGGAAATAACCTAACCCTATTGGTGGGAATTACCAATACAGAAACATTAAAATAAATATTATTATAAACATTTCAAAGGAATGTCACAAACGGCTTTATTTAAGTACTCGCAGCAGTTACATGCTTCATGTTCATGATTTCTTCATCAGCTCTTAAATGGATTTGACTCCACCACATTTCTAACATGGTGTTTAGCGAAACTGAATAATTGTTTGATTCCTTTACAATTTTCAACCTTAACATTTAACAAGTTCGTGTCTCCGCAGCTTTTATTTTTTGCGGTTATACCTGTCGACGTAACAGTCCAATGGTTAATGACTCAATCCATGCTAAATAATTTGAAAAGACTATAGAAATTACGTTTTTCTTTTGTTTGAACTTGTTATAGGAGATTGCGCTTTGTAAATTTATGAAGGTATTTATGAGCATGCATGAACACGTTTTATTTTCAGTTTCTTTTCAGCCTTGCTTATAATTCAGTATTATGCAATAGTATATAATATAATTTTTATTTTAATTTCATGCCTCAGTAAGAACAGGAAAAATAACCATTATGGATTCTGAGGTGAGATTAGTTAAAAACTTGTGTATAATTTTAAATTCACATTTTTTATATACGAGGTTTGTCTATTATATTGGGTGAATAAAAACACAAAAACAGAATATACATTAGAATTACCATTATTAGCATTTGCAGTGATCACCACAAGACATGACAGACTTTTAACAGCGTTTGTATAGCTTCTGGAAACTGTCGAAGAAGTCTTTTTTTGGAACCGTTATCGGAATAGTTGTCACACGATCCTGAATCTTCTTGAGGTTTCGCAAACTGTGATCTCTTCAAAGTTCCCTTAAAACGAGAGAACGAAAAAATCAGCAGCAGCAAGATCTGGAGAGAAGGGTGGGTGTTCCAAAACAACCACGCCATGCCGATCTGGATAGTCTGTGGCCTAACGCGCGGATGCCCTGCAACATGTTTGAGAACCTCCAGGTAGAATGTGGCATTCGCCCTTTAACCAGCAGAGACGAATTCTTTATGGATGATTCCCACTTTGTCCAAAATTTTATCAGCATGGTTTTTACCTTGCATTTTGCACCCAGCTCTTTGTTTGTCGCAGGGAAGATTGTGACCCTACATTTGATTTTTCAATGCTCTACCCGAAGGTACTACATTGGCCAGGAAGAGAGTTTTTTTTTACCTGCAAAATTTGGAATTTTACCGAACCCTTTCAGTTCCAAGCAAAGTAGAGAACTTTAACGTGCGTGACAACACTCATACACGGGACCTCCATTTTATCTCTCATCCGAACAAGGGTGTATTTTTGTGAAAAATGCTCGCCTAACATTTTTCAAACGGACCTAGTCGGGATTCGAACCCGGGACCTTGGGCGTGGAAGATTGTGACCGCCAATCCATTGATCGTCTTTTTATTTCAGGGTCGTACTTGAAACATCAAGACTCGTTTCTTGTGACAATAGAATCCAGAAAGGACGGATTCCTGTCACACATATTGATTAAATCGCCTATGGTTTCAAAACTTCTTGCTATTTGCTCGTCTGTTAGGATGTACGGTACAAATCGTGAACAAATCTTGCGTTTACCTAAATTCTCACGGAAGTCAATCTCCGTTCTTTTACTAGCAACACTCGCAGACTTTTAATGTTTACCGGTGTTCTGCTTGTGGATGGCCCACCTGAACTCGGGTTGTCCTCTATCAATTTGCCAGCGCGAAAGCGCACACCTCATACACAACATCTTGCTTGTATACTTGTGCCAACGTTTCATGGGTTTCCGTCGCCGTTTTACCCAATTTGAAGCAGAACTTAATGCTGTGTCGTTGCTCCATGGTTTTTCGATGCATACTGCTGCGCACTCCATGACAAAGGACGGGTTCAGACATGTTCTTGCATACCTACGCATGCGAGCCACCTTGTTTGAAATGTTCAATATCGATATATTAGACCACTCATCGAATTTAATAGACAAATCTCGTGTGTTTGTGTGTGTGTGTGTGTGTGTGTGTGTGTGTGTGTGTGTGTGTGTGTGTGTATTACGAGGTGCCGGTGCCTCTGCTTAAGTTTACACTATTGCTAACTACGTTATTATTACGAGTTTGGCGAAATTAGCGAACTAGTACCATTTTTTCTACTGATTAAAAGGTGAAAATGGAAAAAACAATTAAATTACTAAAAAAATGTGTTTTCTTTTTGCAATGTTACACACTGTATATTTTTTCCATAGATAATTTTCTAAATAAAAAAGATCTTTACCAATTTTGGCCTAAGCTTAAAAATAACAAAATTGTGAGGATATTTTACTGTCAGGAAATTAGTTTATGGAATTCAAACGTAAAAACAATAGATTACTGTAGATCCACATGTCTTGTTTAGACATACAGAAAATAGATTGACACTTTTTGTTTGCTTAAAATTTATTCTAAAATGCGTTTCACGTGTCTTGAAAAATGCGGTATGTTACAAACATATCTTAGTTGTAAAAAGATTACTACTGGAGCAGTAGAAAAATACAGCCAGAGATTCCCTGCGCGTAATTTGCCGGATGTAAGATACTTTTTCGTTCTCTATAAAAAATTTATAAATAACGACGATGTTTTTAAAAAACGAGAAAAAGAAATCCGTTTTGCGTAAGCGAAAATGTTGAAATTACTATCTAGGGTTATTTTGAAGGACAAAGAAAACTCAACAAGCAGTTTGACAATAGACTGCGGTGGTAGTTTAGTGACAATATGGAGGGTCTTAAAAAAAGCATAAGTACATTCCGTACAGTCCAAAATCTACTTCCTGGTGCTATCGAACGAAGGTTTATTTTTTGCCATTGTTGTGTGATATTTATCAAATAAACAACAACACCTGAATGTATATTATTTGGAGCGATGAGGTTAATTTTTCGAATAGTATGTTCAATCGTAAAAATATATACTTTTGGTCACAAAAAAACCCTATTTCTCAATAATCCAATAAACCCTCCAACATTAATTTGATGTGGTTTGATCATAAACCTGATATTTGGACCCGTATTTTATGACGGTATCTAACACGACAAATATACATTGACCGAAGAATATCTGGAGTGCTGGAAGAGTGTATGGACGATGTCAACTTGGCGGAACGCCAACAGATCTACTTCCAGTAAGATTGGACCTCACCTCATCAATTTCGTGACATAGGAATGACACAGGCGGCTTAATTCGTAGGCCGCCTAGATCACCAGATATAGCACTCTTCGATTTTTATTTTTGGGATTTTGTAGTTGCGCATTAAATGACTGCACAAAGATTCTAGTTAATAATTAATAGTAGGGTTTCTTTTGTAGAATTAAGTAGGGCAAGCGATATACCACTGTAATGGTAACTGTCATTTGCAACAACGTAAAAGACGAAGTTTACAAAAAAAAACAAGCAAATGTGGAAGAACTTCAAATTAATATCAGAAGAATAATCGCAACTATCGACGGCAGGACAATTTAAAAGTGACGGAGCCTGTGCTAAAATGTTCCCGAAAATGCGTAGAAAGAGAGGGTAATATGTTGCTCATTTGCTATAAACTCTTGATGTTAAAGTTGTATATTGTCGGAGGCTTTCACGGCCGGATCATTATAAATATTTATGGATCCGGGTTGGGACCGTGTCATTTTATAAACTAAGGTCGACGTGTCACCCACATTAGTAAGGAGCTTTGTCAGGATAAGAGAGTAGAAAATAAATAATAAAAATAAATAATAATCAAGATAAGATAAGAATGATAAATTAAGTAGATAAGTTAAAGTGTAAAGTGTATGTAAAGTTACTTCTGAACTAACAGACTCACTAGCCCATTTAAGCCAAAAGGTGTCTTGTGGCAAAGTAACTGGTGAAAGTAGCGAAAGTGGTAGTTTATGTTGGGTGAGAACTTGATGCATGAGTGATCATGAATAGAAAGGAGTGTCGCAGCGGATCAGTGAACATCACGATTCTCCTTTAGTGAACATAGACTTGTTTTCGCCAATTACTTTGCCACAAGACACTTTTCGGCTTAAATGGGCTGGTGAGACTACTAGTTCAGAAATAACTTTACATACACTTTACACTTTAACTTGTCTACTTAATTTATCATTCTTATCTTTATTATTATTTATTTTTATTATGTATTTTCTTTTCTTATTCTGATGAAGCCCCTTACAAAAGTGGTCGAAACGTCGACTTTAGTTTATAAAATGACACGGTTCCAACCCAGAACTATAAATATTTTAAAGTTGTATAGTTTGTTACTTTCTTCTAAATAGAGATTTAATTTAAAAAAATAAAATACTTAGTACTTTTATATCAATTTCTTTAATAATTCATCTAAAACTAGATAATAAATCAGTTTAAGTTTAGGCCGATTGTGCAAAGAAACTTTTTTATTTATAAAATTATTTGCTATCGATGTGTAAAAAAATATATAGGGTGCCCCCAATTGCAAAAACACATTTTTTGAAATTATCTACAAATGCGTAATTCGATTGTTTTTCCGTTTTCACCATTCTAATCAGCGGAAAAATTCTACTAGTTTGCCAATTTAACCAATACCGCTCCAATAGTAATGAAGTTAGTAATCGTGCAGACAACTGGAGGCAACACACACACACACACACACACACACACACACACACACACACACACACACACACACATATATATATATATATAATGCGCTTAATGCTTAATGTTTACACGTGTTTATAATATACGCTACAGTCTAGTAAAGGATTGGATCGCAAAGACGAGGACGCCGGATCGGGTTCAAAGATTACACCATCGAAGGAAGAAGCGGTAAGTAGACCATATTACTATATAGCGAAATCAAATGACCAAAAATATTTGAAGTGCGATAAGTTATGTAATGTTTATGGGCCAGCGTTTACTTTTTAATATGGATCTTCAAACGGACCTAGTCGGGATTCGAACCCGGGACCTTGGGCGTGGAAGATTGTGACCGCCAATCCATTGATCGTCTTTTATTTCAGGGTCGTACTTGAAACATCAAGACTCGTTTCTTGTGACAATAGAATCCAGAAAGGACGGATTCCTGTCACACATATTGATTAAATCGCCTATGGTTTCAAAACTTCTTGCTATTTGCTCGTCTGTTAGGATGTACGGTACAAATCGTGAACAAATCTTGCGTTTACCTAAATTCTCACGGAAGTCAATCTCCGTTCTTTTACTAGCAACACTCGCAGACTTTTAATGTTTACCGGTGTTCTGCTTGTGGATGGCCCACCTGAACTCGGGTTGTCCTCTATCAATTTGCCAGCGCGAAAGCGCACACCTCATACACAACATCTTGCTTGTATACCTGTGCCAACGTTTCATGGGTTTCCGTCGCCGTTTTACCCAATTTGAAGCAGAACTTAATGCTGTGTCGTTGCTCCATGGTTTTTCGATGCATACTGCTGCGCACTCCATGACAAAGGACGGGTTCAGACATGTTCTTGCATACCTACGCATGCGAGCCACCTTGTTTGAAATGTTCAATATCGATATATTAGACCACTCATCGAATTTAATAGACAAATCTCGTGTGTTTGTGTGTGTGTGTGTGTGTGTGTGCGTGTGTGTGTGTGTGTGAGTGTGTGTGTGTGTGTGTGTATTACGAGGTGCCGGTGCCTCTGCTTAAGTTTACACTATTGCTAACTACGTTATTATTACGAGTTTGGCGAAATTAGCGAACTAGTACCATTTTTTCTACTGATTAAAAGGTGAAAATGGAAAAAACAATTAAATTACTAAAAAAATGTGTTTTCTTTTTGCAATGTTACACACTGTATATTTTTTCCATAGATAATTTTCTAAATAAAAAAGATCTTTACCAATTTTGGCCTAAGCTTAAAAATAACAAAATTGTGAGGATATTTTACTGTCAGGAAATTAGTTTATGGAATTCAAACGTAAAAACAATAGATTACTGTAGATCCACATGTCTTGTTTAGACATACAGAAAATAGATTGACACTTTTTGTTTGCTTAAAATTTATTCTAAAATGCGTTTCACGTGTCTTGAAAAATGCGGTATGTTACAAACATATCTTAGTTGTAAAAGATTACTACTGGAGCAGTAGAAAATACAGCCAGAGATTCCCTGCGCGTAATTTGCCGGATGTAAGATACTTTTCGTTCTCTATAAAAATTTATAAATAACGACGATGTTTTTAAAAACGAGAAAAAGAAATCCGTTTTGCGTAAGCGAAAATGTTGAAATTACTATCTAGGGTTATTTTGAAGGACAAAGAAAACTCAACAAGCAGTTTGACAATAGACTGCGGTGGTAGTTTAGTGACAATATGGAGGGTCTTAAAAAGCATAAGTACATTCCGTACAGTCCAAAATCTACTTCCTGGTGCTATCGAACGAAGGTTTATTTTTTGCCATTGTTGTGTGATATTTATCAAATAAACAACAACACCTGAATGTATATTATTTGGAGCGATGAGGTTAATTTTTCGAATAGTATGTTCAATCGTAAAATATATACTTTTGGTCACAAAAACCCTATTTCTCAATAATCCAATAAACCCTCCAACATTAATTTGATGTGGTTTGATCATAAACCTGATATTTGGACCCGTATTTTATGACGGTATCTAACACGACAAATATACATTGACCGAAGAATATCTGGAGTGCTGGAAGAGTGTATGGACGATGTCAACTTGGCGGAACGCCAACAGATCTACTTCCA
This sequence comes from Platerodrilus igneus, assembly GCA_036346225.1. Lineage (NCBI taxonomy): Eukaryota > Metazoa > Arthropoda > Insecta > Coleoptera > Lycidae > Platerodrilus > Platerodrilus igneus. Next base: position 1,436,009 of record JARFIW010001381.1, read on the forward strand.
GTAAGATTGGACCTCACCTCATCAATTTCGTGACATAGGAATGACACAGGCGGCTTAATTCGTAGGCCGCCTAGATCACCAGATATAGCACTCTTCGATTTTTATTTTGGGATTTTGTAGTTGCGCATTAAATGACTGCACAAAGATTCTAGTTAATAATTAATAGTAGGGTTTCTTTTGTAGAATTAAGTAGGGCAAGCGATATACCACTGTAATGGTAACTGTCATTTGCAACAACGTAAAAGACGAAGTTTACAAAAAAAAACAAGCAAATGTGGAAGAACTTCAAATTAATATCAGAAGAATAATCGCAACTATCGACGGCAGGACAATTTAAAAGTGACGGAGCCTGTGCTAAAATGTTCCCGAAAATGCGTAGAAAGAGAGGGTAATATGTTGCTCATTTGCTATAAACTCTTGATGTTAAAGTTGTATATTGTCGGAGGCTTTCACGGCCGGATCATTATAAATATTTATGGATCCGGGTTGGGACCGTGTCATTTTATAAACTAAGGTCGACGTGTCACCCACTTTAGTAAGGAGCTTTGTCAGGATAAGAGAAGAAAATAAATAATAAAAATAAATAATAATCAAGATAAGATAAGAATGATAAATTAAGTAGATAAGTTAAAGTGTAAAGTGTATGTAAAGTTACTTCTGAACTAACAGACTCACTAGCCCATTTAAGCCAAAAGGTGTCTTGTGGCAAAGTAACTGGTGAAAGTAGCGAAAGTGGTAGTTTATGTTGGGTGAGAACTTGATGCATGAGTGATCATGAATAGAAAGGAGTGTCGCAGCGGATCAGTGAACATCACGATTCTCCTTTAGTGAACATAGACTTGTTTTCGCCAATTACTTTGCCACAAGACACCTTTCGGCTTAAATGGGCTGGTGAGACTACTAGTTCAGAAATAACTTTACATACACTTTACACTTTAACTTGTCTACTTAATTTATCATTCTTATCTTTATTATTATTTATTTTTATTATGTATTTTCTTTTCTTATTCTGATGAAGCCCCTTACAAAAGTGGTCGAAACGTCGACTTTAGTTTATAAAATGACACGGTTCCAACCCAGAACCATAAATATTTTAAAGTTGTATAGTTTGTTACTTTCTTCTAAATAGAGATTTAATTTAAAAAAATAAAATACTTAGTACTTTTATATCAATTTCTTTAATAATTCATCTAAAACTAGATAATAAATCAGTTTAAGTTTAGGCCGATTGTGCAAAGGAACTTTTTTATTTATAAAATTATTTGCTATCGATGTGTAAAAAAATATATAGGGTGCCCCCAATTGCAAAAACACATTTTTTGAAATTATCTACAAATGCGTAATTCGATTGTTTTTCCGTTTTCACCATTCTAATCAGCGGAAAAATTCTACTAGTTTGCCAATTTAACCAATACCGCTCCAATAGTAATGAAGTTAGTAATCGTGCAGACAACTGGAGGCAACACACACACACACACACACACACACACACACACACACACACAGACACACACATATATATATATATATAATGCGCTTAATGCTTAATGTTTACACGTGTTTATAATATACGCTACAGTCTAGTAAAGGATTGGATCGCAAAGACGAGGACGCCGGATCGGGTTCAAAGATTACACCATCGAAGGAAGAAGCGGTAAGTAGACCATATTACTATATAGCGAAATCAAATGACCAAAAAATATTTGAAGTGCGATAAGTTATGTAATGTTTATGGGCCAGCGTTTACTTTTTAATATGGATCTTTTTCGAAACTTTTGATTTATTTCTAGATTTACTCTATATATGAAAAGTTTTGATAATTTACTTTTCGAAAATAATAGGAATAGATTTAAGGGAAGAGCTAACAAACATACTTATTAGAAACGTAATATGTTTAATTAAGCGGCAGCATTTAATTAAATTGTATTTTATCTTTGAACGGTTTGCGTTTGAGGAACCTCTAGGTAGATTCAAAGATAAATGGAGTACATAACGAACCAAATTTAGATTAAATATTGCTTTGGCTTACTTGTAACTTGTAGAAGAACCCTTCATATTAGCAAAGTTCCGAAAATAAATTTACTTAGGGAACTAGTTGAACACAACTGGTTTATACCCGACGTAGAGCTTACAAAAAAAAGGATTCGTAGTTAAGTTAGTTGAATTTGTGGCAGTTCATAGTTGGCGGATCCGTGGCGTAGTTGGTATGCGTATGACTACTACACCCAAGGTCCCGGGTTCGAATTTCGACACGGTCCGCTTGAAAAATGTTAGGCAAGCATTTTTCACAAAAATACGCCTTCGTTCGGATGAGAGGTAAAATGGAGATCCCGTGTGTGAGTGTTGTCACGCACCTTAAAGATCCCTACCTTGCTTGGAACAGCAAGAGTTCGGCAAAATTCAAAACTTTTAGGTAAAAAAAACTCGCTTCCTGGCCAATGTAGTACCTTCGGGTGGAGCATTGGAAAAAATCACATGTAAAGCAGTTCCTAGTTGGCAGCTACGTGAATCAGACAGGTTGACATGCTGATTTCAAAGTTCCGGGTTCGATTCCCGACGCGGATCCTGCATTTGATTTTCCAATGCTCCCCTCAAAGATACTACATTGATCAGGAAGCGAGTTTTTTACCTAAAAATTTTGAATCTTGCCGATCCCTTGCTGTTCCAAATAAGGTATGAATTGTTAACGTGCGTGACAACACTCACACACAGGACCTACATTTTACCTTCCATCCAAACGAGTGCATATTTTTGTGAAAAATGCTCGGCTAACATTTTTCAATCGGTTGATGTGAGGAATCGAACCCGGGACCTTGGTCTTGTCGTAACACGCGAACCAACTAAGTCAAGAAATTACTTCCTTCGGATTTTTGATTGATTCTGATACCTCATTTCTGTCACAACCTCCTATATAAATTGTAAACTGTCCGCTTGTATAAGAAATGTATTCTAGCTCACTTAAAATTGCGAACAGTGCATACTAATCTTCGTTATCAAAAGCTTTGTCCGTATCTAAACAATACTCTTATACTCTTTTCTAATAATAACCTTCCTTAGTACCACTACTTTCTTTAAATTTAAACTCATTCTTACTATATTCTGTATCGTGTTTTATAGTATTCTAGACAATTTGTCTCAATAATGATCCAGCACATAAACTTTAATGAAACTGCTTTATTTGCCAGCATAACTAGTTGTTCTTTGCTAAATTCGTCTTCTTCGTATATCCTATTTGCCTCTCTGTATGTGTTTTATACTGCCTCGTTCACCTATCTAATTTCTACTGAAAACCGATCTATTCCTAGCGCATTTCCTAACTTTAGCTAATTTAGTGTTTTTTATAATTCCTGAATCTTAATCTCACCTATGTTCTCCATATTGAGTATATTCCATTCAGTCAAGAAGTAAAAGGTTTATGTATATTTCTTATACCTGCTATCATAATTTTACATCGGCTTAATCTTTTATTGCCATATTTCTATTTCTACTTCTCTTGTAGGAGTTTCTAATTTCTTAATGGGTTATTTTCGGGGTCTATCATTATTTACTGCTTATCCTATGTTTCGTATTAGTTCAAACAAACTATAGTGGAATAAAGTTGTGCAGTGCGCTTGCGCCTCTTATAGAATAAACGCGTGCGAAAGTGGTTTTGTTACGAAAATCGAGGACTCTTCTTTCGACCTAGTACCGGGACGGTTGTGCGGAACAAGCTATGCAAACAATAAAGTATAGTGCTTGTAACAGTGCATTCAACTGACTCCCCCGGGGGCATTGCAGCAACATTGAAGAGGACCACACACCAAGGACAATATTGGTGAGTGAATTTATCGCTTCTGTTTATTTTTACATGCATACAATTTTCGCATTTAAAGCTCGCGTTTTGTTATACCTTCGCAATACAGTCCACAAAAACTAATAAGACGCGCCCGCACATTATTCTAGTTAATTAATTACATCCTATTTAATTACATTCTGGAACATCCATTATTGTTTAGCCTTCCTATACATTCTTTTTATTTTATTCCAAAGTTCCCTTACTTTTGTCTACCTTCCTCCTTCCTATGCAATGCTCATATTTCCCCTTCCTTTTAAACATAGAATTGTTGCATTATTCATTATTTCCGTTTTAGTTCCTAATATAAAATGTACTTGTTTTAGTATTACTTCCTGGAAGAGTTGCTAGGATTCTTCATGTGTTTAGCAACATGCGACATTTTACTGTATATCGTATTTTTATATTTCTCCATAATTTTGATAAATTTAGTAGTCGTTTATTTTTTGTTATTTTTTTTACTTTGCACTACTAAACTGTGGCTACTATTCATATCTATCATATCTACAACCTGATGGAGTAGAACTATTACTGGATGGCGGGTGACGTCATATGCGCAATATGTTCAAATAGAGTTGAAATGTCAAGATTCGACATGCTACAGTACGATCTGCTAACATCATGCAATTATTATGGTTTTAATACGTCGTCACGAATATCCACTTATTGCATAAAATAAAACATTGTTTAGGAGGTCACCCTTTATGCTGACAGTATCTAGAAATGCATAAATTCGCGAAATAAATCCGAATCATCTATATTATCAGAGTAAAATAATTAATACCCTTTTACAATTCACTTTGTTTTGTAGAGATCACCGGCCTGCTTGATGAGGAAAATATCTTCAAGTGTTCAAAACAAATTTTAGTAGATTGTTTGTTGGGAAGGATCACTTCCACCTACGTGGTGAGGAGAATATCCTCAGAAGAGTTTCCTGAACAAATTTTAATTATTAAGGCAACAATTCACTTTGTTTTATAGAGATCACCAGCCTACTTGGTGAGGAGAATATCCTCAGGTGTTCAAAACAAATTTTAGTAAATTGTTTGTTGGGAAGGATCACTTCAGCCTACGTGGTGAGGAGAATATCCTCAGAAGAGTTTCCTGAACAACTTTTAATTATTAAGGCAACAATTCACTTTGTTTTATAGAGATCACCAGCCTACTTGGTGAGGAGAATATCCTCAGGTGTTCAAAAAATTTAAAACATTGTTTAGGAAGGTCCTCCTTTACTGCTGACAGATATCTTAGAAATGCATAAATTCGCGAAATAAATCCAATCATCTATATTATCAGAGGAAAATAATTAATACCCTTTTACAATTCACTTTGTTTTGTAGAGATCACCGGGCCTGCTTGATGAGGAGAATATCTTCAAGTGTTCAAAACAAATTTTAGTAGATTGTTTGTTGGGAAGGATCACTTCAACCTACGTGGTGAGGAGAATATCCTCAGAAGGGTTTCTGAACAACTTTGAATTATTAAGGCAACAATTCACTTTGTTTTGTAGAGATCACCAGCCTACTTGATGAGGAGAATATCCTCAGGTGTTCAAAAACAAATTTTAGTAAATTGTTTATTGGGAAGGATCACTTCAGCCTACGTGGTGAGGAGAATATCCTCAGAAGGGTTTCCTGAACAACTTTTAATTATTAAAGGAACAATTCACTCTGTTTTGAGGAGATCACTAGCGTACTTGGTGAGGAGAATATCCTCAAGTGTTCTAAACAAATTGTAGTAAAATGTTTGTTGGGAAGATCACATCAACCTACGTGGTGAGGAGAATATGCTCAGAAGGGTTTCCTGAACAATTTTTAATTATTAAGACAACAATTTACTTTGTTTTGTAGAGATTACCAGCGTACTTGGTGAGGAGAATATCCTCAGATGTTTAAAACAAATTTTAGTAAATTGTTTGTTGGGAAGGATCACTTCAGTCTATGTGGTGAGGAGAATATTCTCAGAAGGGTTTCCTGAGCAACTTTTAATTTTTAATGCTTTTTGATTTACTACTGATGATGACCACGTAGTGGTCGAAGTACGTATTTAGTCTTTAAAAATACTTTTTGTGGTAAAGGCGTATTAATTATTTTAATTTGTATCGTGCCACAGTGTTATAATTTATTATTATATTATCAGAGGTTTAACTTTGTTTTCCGTGATAAATAATTGTAGGTTCGCAGTTTCTTGTTTAACAAAAATTCCATGTGGCAACAGTGAACATACTCTGATCGCAATAGTATATGTAATTGTTATTGTCATCTTTGCTTTACTTCTTTACTTAGCACTTGCAGAAAATAGGTCTAATAAACGCATTAATTATGTTATATAGATTGGAAGTTTCTGAAAACGAGAAAGTCTGAAGCAAAGAAAAACTTCACGTAATTATTAAATTTTGTTTTGTAAATTATCGTTTATTACTGAAATGTTGAAATGAAACTTTTTAAATAGGAAGGTAGTGTTTATATCAACATGTATTTGTTCAGAAGGTATCACATCCAACAGTGAGCGTAAATCATTTTTATTTATAGAGGTGTAAAAAGGCAACAAAAAACAATTAGCAAAAAAATGTCTTGGTTGTTCGGAATTTTTTGCTCTGGCAACACTTTTTACGCAAGCAATTAATTTTTTCTAGTTTCACTTTTTTATTTTAATTAATAATATAGCCCCGTTTTGCGCAGATTTCTCAAGGACAACCTCTTTTCAATAATAATACGACTGTTGCAAACTTTATTATTTTTAATTCGAATTTAATGTTTATTCTCAGGTGGTTGGGCTCATTATTATGACAGTCCATCAGAAAAATGTAAAACGCACACATTGGAATTGTTCCATATGAATTTACTAATTAACAAGATATAAATACATTCAATTCATATTTCTAAGCTTTATAGTTACTCAATGGTAACAGAAACAAGTTTGTTGCAATTATTCACCTACTCTATTGTGCAACAGCTAAAATATCATTTGTGCATTCCACTCAAAGCAGGAGGTTTTTATTTTAATTGCAGTCAATTCTCAACAACCACTATAACCTATACAGCCTATTGTCTGATTTTGAATCCATTCCTAACTAATACATAGCCTTTCTAAACCCAAAGCATCTTCTACCTGCGTTTTGATTGTTAAACACTGCATTAGCCAACTGGGCCTTTCAACAAAAGTGTCATTTCAAATTAACAGAAAAACGCAATATTTCCGTGAAAAATGGGGACATTTTTATTTTAATCTAAAGCATGAACTCTGAAGTTAGTAACGAAACAAAATATCTGCCAAATGTCCGTCTTGACTCTTCTTACAACTGGTCATTCTTTTGATGAAATTCATCACGTTTTCGCATAATAGTGAGTGTTTCGCCAACAACAGTTCTAATATTGTCTTTGAGTGTTTGAATTTGCGAACGAGCCGCATTTTCAAAAGTATGTCCCAATGACACCGGTCCAAAAACCGCAGCAAACTGTCACTCGATGTGGTTGATTGTAGTTGTTTGAGTATTGCTTTTAAAATTTTGGAGCCTTAGATACGTTAGTTTTGTTTGTATACGTACCTACACAGGTGAAAATCATCCTCATTGCTCTGAATAATCTTTTTTTAAAAATCATGATCTTGTTCGTGCATTTCCAGGATATAATCAGCGAATGTACGGCGTTGTGCGTGATCTGCTGGTTACAATTCTTCTATCAACATAAAGCATGTAGGTCAAGATCGTCTTCAAATGAACAAACCTTAGTTTTCATCCAAACACACAGCGGCGATACTTTCAGCTGACCTAAACTGACAAACAAGAGTTGGAGTTTTCACACCACGAACGTGTCCGAGACTATCGAATTTATTGATTAAATTCATTATAGCTGTGTGAGAAGGTGCTTGATGATAACCAAAAGCAATACGAACTTTACGAACCGATTCCACAATCTTTTCACCATTTTTGTGGTGAATTTTCACTATTTGCATACGTTGTACGGGTATATATCGACCGATATTTGAAAAACACAAAGTTTTACTTATCAAACGTTGTCAAAATAACATTTGTATGTAGACAGTTCAAAAATGGCGCGAAATTTTAAATAACACTTCTTGTTAGAAGATCCGTTACAATTAATTCACTTTGATTTAGAATTCTATTAGTTTATCATCTCTGTAATTTCTCACTCTAAAATCATACTCACTCGATTTCTACCTTGACCTACAACTGAGTTAGAAACTCCTAAAACTAGCAACCCCTCTCTGTTTCTAACGCCGTGAACAACTTCTTGAATATAATCCTCCATTCTTTCAATTTCTTCATCCTCATGATTTGGAGTGAGCTGAACTATAACTGTCTCTGTTGGTTAAGTAGTACCAAGTAGAAGTAGTTTATCTTATTACTACTCTTTTTAAAGATTTGAACTTTTTCTTCAGTTTTCTAATTATAATAAAACCCACATCTAATAATCATTGCTTAAACCTAAGTGGACGACACTAAATTTTTTTGATAAAAAATTGGTCAACTTGTTACGCGTTAAAGAGCGCTACACAAATTATTTCTAGAAAATAATTATTGTAGGAGGTTTTTCTGTAGAATCAAATTAGGGGTGTATAGTTGTGTAATATAGTTTTAGAATTAGGGTATTATGCATTATGAATGTGGTATCTAGGATTCCTCCGTAATATTTTAAGAAGAAGAGCATCATTATTATGTAATTTTGCGATAAAGACGCTTCCACGGGTCGTGGAACGGAAATGTTGTTTTCCAACCGATCAGAATACGCAACGTAAGCGGTTAATAGTGGACAAGAGAGTAAGCCGCCATGATCATTCCTGATGTTACTTTGTAATAGTTAACTATTTGTGTGGAGAATGCACATAAACCGCTGATGTAATGTTCCGTGCTTTTCTTACCTAATTCCGTTAGCGTTATTACCTGGCTTGTTCCTGTTTACGTTTTGGTAAACAACCAACTTCGCCGAACTCCGCCAACGAATTTGGTCTAGAAAGGCTTGGAGGCGCACCCGCGCTTTGTATAACCCTGAGATTACGAACATATTATTGGTTTAGCTTAGCTTCGCTAAGTAATGCATTAGTTCTAGTTAGATAAGCAATTCCATGTGGAAGTAATTACTCTGATCGCAATAGTATATGTAATTGTTATTGTCATCTTTGCTTTACTTCTTTACTTAGCACTTGCAGAAAATAGGTCTAATAAACGCATTAATTATGTTATATAGATTGGAAGTTTCTGAAAACGAGAAAGTCTGAAGCAAAGGAAAACTTCACGTAATTATTAAACTTCGTTTTGTAAATTATCGTTTATTACTGAAATGTTGAAATGAAACTTTTTAAATAGGAAGGTAGTGTTTATATCAACATGTATTTGTTCGGAAGGTATCACATCCAACAGTGAGCGTAAATCATTTTTATTTATAGAGGTGTAAAAAGACAACAAAAAACAATTAGCAAAAAAATGTCTTGGTTGTTCGGCATTTTTTGCTCTGGCAACACTTTTTACGCAAGCAATTAATTTTTTCTAGTTTCACTTTTTTATTTTAATTAATAATATAGCCCCGTTTTGCGCAGATTTCTCAAGGATAACCTCTTTTCAATAATAATACGACTGTTGCAAACTTTATTATTTTAATTCGAATTTAATGTTTATTCTCAGGTGGTTGGGCTCATTATTATGCCAGTCCATCAGAAAAATGTAAAAGCACACATTAGAATTGTTCCATATGAATTTACTAATTAACAAGATATAAATACATTCAATTCATATTTCTAAGCTTTATAGTTACTCAATGGTAACAGAAACAAGTTTGTTGCAATTATTCACCTACTCTATTGTGCAACAGCTAAAATATCATTTGTGCATTCCACTCAAAGCAGGAGGTTTTTATTTTAATTGCAGTCAATTCTCAACAACGACTATAACCTATACAGCCTATTGTCTGATTTTTGAATCCATTCCTAACTAATATATAGCCTTTCTAAACCCAAAGCATCTTCTACCTGCGTTTTTGATTGTTAAACACTGCATTAGCCAACTGGGCCTTTCAACAAAAAGTGTCATTTCAAATTAACAGAAAAACGCAATATTTCCGTGAAAAATGGGGACATTTTTATTTTAATCTAAAGCATGAACTCTGAAGTTAGTAACGAAACAAAATATCTGCCAAATGTCCGTCTTGACTCTTCTTACAACTGGTCATTCTTTTGATGAAATTCATCACGTTTTCGCATAATAGTGAGTGTTTCGCCAACAACAGTTCTAATATTGTCTTTGAGTGTTTGAATTTGCGTAGACTCTATCTCTGTAGCCCGAAATAAAAAAGTCTAAGGGTGTTTACAAATTTCAGTTAAATAAATTAGAATCAATACATAGAAAGAAAACCCAACATAGTTTAATGTAATGTAAGAAAGACGCTGGACATGAAAAATTTACGAATATCAGATTGCTGATGACTTAATCATTTTATACAATATGTTGCAGTGTATTCTTTTTATAGTGCAAAGGCAGAATGTTAACCTAAATGAATCACACGGGGCTATAAGTACTTTCCTCGGGGTTCTTTTCATAAACCCAATAGAAAACTATACTCTGACAAAAAACTCGGACTCAACATAAGTAGAAGGGGAATAGAATGACAATAATTACATCTGACGGAAAAGAATTGTAGTTGATTATTTGCGAGCAGGTCAAAATGTATTCATTCGACCATGTAGTATAGCGGTAAACTAGCGCAGTAGGAGTCAGTATGGCAGAATTTCAAATTTTGAATAGTTAAGTTTTGGAAATTATAATTGAGGCAAGTTAATATAGAATGAAAAATGTAGTGACAGGAGTGAATAGAAGGTTGAACAAAACACAGCTTAAAAAAATAAATATAAAGTTTGTCGCAATGACAACAAACGCGACGTGCGACTAATTGTTAAACTTAACTCTTACGCAAGCAAGGTATTTTCAATTCACATATTTGTTGAATTATTGTCATTATGACCGGTTAAGGAGATAGAACTTGAATAGTTCACCCATCGTTTAATTTGGAATTTTGTTTGGTGCGAGTTAAGGGACCTGTTGTTTATACTTTTATAGTACGACAAAATGGAAAATATTAATGGTGTAATTCAAATGATTGTAGAATTATAGTCGTTATAACCGGTTAAAGGGATAGGACTTGAATAGTTCGTCCTTTCTTTAATTTCGAATTTTGTGTGGTGTTAAGTTAAGGAAGCTGTTGTTTATTGAACAAGAAAATGAAAAATAGTGATGGTTGTTGGAAATCGTGGAATTTAAAATAGTGAATGATATTATGAGCTTTTATGTTTACCAACCGATCAGAATACGCAACGTAAGCGGTTAATAGTGGACAAGAGAGTAAGCCGCCATGATCATTCCTGATGTTACTTTGTAATAGTTAACTATTTGTGTGGAGAATGCACATAAACCGCTGATGTAATGTTCCGTGCTTTTCTTACCTAATTCCGTTAGCGTTATTACCTGGCTTGTTCCTGTTTACGTTTTAGGTAAACAACCAACTTCGCCGAACTCCGCCAACGAATTTGGTCTAGAAAAGGCTTGGAGGCGCACCCGCGCTTTGTATAACCCTGAGATTACGAACAATTATTGGTTAGCTAGCTTGCTAGTAAGCATTAGTTTAGAGATAAGCGAATTATTAGTTAATTTACATTGTGTTTTTGGAGAGTAAATTATTTTACTGCTTCTATATTCTGTAAAACCTAGTACGCCCTCTATGCGAGCACACGATTAACTACAGTATCTTTTCCTTTGTTTAACGTATAAATTAACCTGACTGTAATAAACTGTTCCAAATCTAGTTTTAACGTAACCATTTCTAACTTCAAATTTTCTATTTTTCTCTACCCTCAAAAAACTGATCGTTTCATATTCAAATTGTTAGAGAACTTTTTCACTTTGGGACTGTTTTGGATTTGTCTTTTTTCTGTAGCGACCTTTTGTTTACTACCAGAATTCAAATAAGCACGGCCTGCCGAAATAAGGTGAGATTTTGAGATTACCTATACTCACCTGGAATATATGTGTAAAAGTCACCTTCTTGTTTTTAATGCGTGTAGTAAACAAATATTGTTTTATCTCTAGTAAATACTAATTAGGACGGAACTTAGGGTCATACATCATTTTAAACCACACAAAAGGTAAATCTAAGAATTGTTTCAGTAAGATTTACTACTATATTTGATTTTCCAAAGCAGCATCCGAAAGTATTACATTCTCGAGTAAGCGCATTTTTTGTGCCTGGTTTTTTTTTTATTTTGCCGAACCCTTGCTGTTCGAAGTAAGGTATGGATCTTTAAAGTGCTTGACAACACTCATACACAGGACCTTCATTTTATCTCCCATCAGAACAAGTACACGTTTTTTGTGAAAAATACTCACCTAACATTTTTCAGGCGGTCCGTGTCGGGCTTCGAACCAAGTACCTTGAGCTTAGTAGAGTATAGTTTTACAGCTGAATCATGTTATTTTTAAGAAAGTTTTAGAATTATTAAGGAAATAACAGTGAATTCATTTACAAATTTCAGTTAAATAAATTAGAATCAATACATAGAAAGAAAACCCAACATAGTTTAATGTAATATAAGAAAGACGCTGAGCATGGAAAATTTACGAATATCAGATTGCTGATGATTTAATCATTTTATACAATATGTTGCAATGTATTCTTTTTATAGTGCAAAGGCAGAATGTTAACCTAAATAAATTACACGGTGCTATAAGTACTTTCCTCGGGGTTCTTTTTATAAACCCAATAGAAAACTATACTCTGACAAAAAACTCGGACTCAACATAAGTAGAAGGGGAATAGAATGACAATAATTACATCCAACGAAAAAGAATTGTAGTTGATTATTTGCGAGCAGGTCAAAATGTATTCATTCGACCATGTAGTATAGCGGTAAACTAGCGCAGTAGAAGTCAGTATGGCAGAATTTCAAATTTTGAAAAGTTAAGTTTTGGAAATTAAAATTGAGGCAAGTTAATATAGAATGAAAAATGTAGTGACAGGAGTGAATAGAAAGTTGAACAAAACACAGCTTAAAAAAATAAATATAAAGTTTGTCGCAATGACAACAAACGCGACGTGCGACTAATTGTTAAACTTAACTCTTACGCGAGCAAGGTATTTTCAATTCACATATTAGTTGAATTATTGTCATTATGACCGGTTAAAGAAATAGAACTTGAATAGTTCACCCATCGTTTAATTTGGAATTTTGTTTGGTGCGAGTTAAGGGACCTGTTGTTTATACTTTTATAGTACGACAAAATGGAAAATATTAATGGTGTAATTCAAATGATTGTAGAATTATAGTCGTTATGACCGGTTAAAGGGATAGGACTTGAATAGTTCACCCTTTTTTTAATTTCGAATTTTGTGTGGTGTTGAGTTAAGGAAGCTGTTGTTTATTGAACAAGAAAATTAAAAATATATTATGAGCTTTTATGTTTAGAATTATTAGTTATGCATTTGTGAATTGAAAGTGTCTATTGTTGGTATTTATATAATGAGAAATTAACAAAAATGGAAGTGATTATTTTTATCGATCAGTGATTTACCAACGAAACGATTGCTGATTAAATTAAAGCATAATGTTGTCACTTTTAAAATATTAAAAATATGTAGATATTAATATTCAAGAATTTTGGAATAGACAATGAAAGGATAGAATGGAAAAGCTGGTATTTAACGACATTTCCAAATGTTAGGATCTATGAGTATCATGTAATTTAATGTTGGAAACAGAAAAATTTGGAGTGATTACAGCTTTGTTGTTGAACTAGGTTTAAGGTTTTTTTGGGCTTTTTTCTTTTAACAGTACCTGGCCAGATTCGGTTAAGAAACTAATTTTTTTAGTATATTTGTATGTACATTGAAATTAATTAATGTTGATAGAGCTTAAGTTTAAATTAAAATTTATTAGCATTTATTTAGGAACTAGGCTAAGATTTTGGTTATTGTAAAGGATGTAAAGGATGTTCAGCCATGGATGGAATCGTATTTGGAAAGCATTTTATATTTCAATTTTATTTAATTTGACAAGAACTTATTAAGTATTTTAAGATATTTGAAAGGAAGGTAACGTATAACCTGATAAATTTAGAATACCAAAGCAAAGGAGATCTGTGTGTAACAACCGCCTTCCGTGTAGGAAGGATATCGAAGGAAATGCTGTGACACGTGACGTGTAGAGAAAACCTTTCAAGCTAAATGATTAATGTAACATAGTTCATAGTTTTTTGTACGTTAAAACGAGAATTGTAATTTTACCTTACGGTCAGTGATTTGCTTCCTACAAAAACCCATTCCTGAAACCAGTTGTTAAAGGAAAAGCAGTCTGTCGCCGTAGCCAGGGGTTTACTCCCGAGTAGGGCAATGAGAGATGATCGTGGGTCTTCAAAAACTATACTTCATACGACACTCTATAAAAACTAAGATTAGAAGAACACAAAAAAGACGCCACCAAGTCCTAGGTTTATAAAAAAATGTACTCTAAGATAGAACTTGAAATCCTCAGAGAAGAATATCGCATTTGCTGGGTATACACAGTTATCAAAAAGGAGCCGCAGCACCTGTAACAAAACATTATAGTTGGAAGGAAACGAATGCCGTGCGATTTGATGTAGTAGCAGAACGACCTCGTGTTGCCATCAATTGAACAAAGTTTAAACAACCATACAATAAAGCATGCTTTTTATTATTTATTTTAAATAATACTCGACTCCTAATTGGATAGTACTTCAAACGCTTGGATAGTAATTAATATTAAGGAATCAATCACTGAATCAAACAACTAGGACCCTAAGTGTTGTAAAATAAAGAATCTACGCTTTTTCATGTCTCGTCAATAAGATACGTTAAAACATCAGTCATTTTATTTATTTATTTTTCTTTGTTTTTATTTCGAATTTCTCTATTTTCTTAATGATTTTCCATGGGTACCCTCGTCCGCACCACCGCAGCTAGCCGACGCATCCTTCAAGGCAACTCTAAATTTATTAACTTAAAGCTTATTTTACCCGTAAAGCATTTAACACACATATCCTATAGTAACTGAATATAGTGTAAGTAACCTGAAGGTTACCAAAACAACCAATTGCCTTTTCTTTCCACAACCACGTATTCCTCAAGTTATGAAACTGCATTTTTGGGAAAACAAATTGGTGGAGGTTGTCCGTCACCCTTCACTTAGAGAAGTAACAGGTTTTAAAGGGGTATTAGTGACAAGAAAAGGACAGCTGGTTCAATTAATCACGTCTTAAGGCAGGCGGTGGAATCTTTAAGACTATTCTACGCCATTGGTCCTAGACTGATAAGCTGATATACATTTGAGAAAATCCAGGTGCATCAGCTTGCAATCAAAAGCCGACTAATTCAGTACCTTGAATTTTCCTACAATAAAATCTTTAGCTATTGCTCAGGCACTGCTTACACCAACACAAATAAAGTGGATAGAACAATATTCAAGTCTGTATGCAGCTACCAAAAATCTAGAAGATATCAAGCTATAGTCCACCAAACAAGTAACGCTCTTGTTCTTCCCTACGTATAGGATATTACAATACAAATGCGAACGAATTCAGTTTGTGATTCATTGAAAAAATTCAAACTTTTAAAATTCTGATTCAAAATCTGGAAAATTTAGAATTTGGTCTCAAATACGTATTCAAAAACTGTTTGTACTTTTACTGATTCCCAGTAAAAGAATTAGCGATTAAGGGATAAGGGTAAGGCTTCATGGGGCGAAGTTGAAAATATCTTGATATTTAAATATTCTTCTCTAAACATGTTGGTAGTTTCAGAGTTTCTGATATATTCTGAAGCATACTTAAAGTCAACATAAAAAGAATTAAACACAATTTCCTTCCTAAATAAATTCAACCAATATTACTGGTTTCTGCAATTAAATTTCGTAATATTTTAACTCGAGATTAAAGCCACGTACACATATTTGTGAATAGGAATTTGCACGTAACTCTATCGTATTCCCAATATAAAATGTTTACTGCAAATAACTGCAGAGTTTGTTTGCCATTCGCCTACGGCATCAATTAACACCAATTACAAAACTAGTTCTTGCCTCATTCTTATGCTTGAAAGCCATTGAACTTAATTGAAAAATTACAAACCATGTGAGTAATGACGAACATTGCGTAACAAAATCTTCTTTAATAATATAAATTAATATTGACAGATTTTGGTAATAATGTTACTTCAAGGCAAAATCTGTTAAATGAAAGAAATTTAATTCGTTCTTAGTATATGTATATTTCAGAATCGTAAAGACGCAATAATCCATCAACTTTCAGAACTGTGTTAAAAACTTTTTTCTTTTGCTTGTATTATATGAAACGATACCTCATACATACGTTGAACGCTCGAATTGAATGAGTACCTGTTAGAGTTGTCAAGGGATGAGATGGGATACTCCCAACACGAGCACGTACTCTTTGAAAAGTTATCACTGGATGAAAGTTTATCCGTATATTAATATTAGCTCTTCAAAGACTTCAGACTAGCTCTGAATTTTTAAGTTCAGCGGAATTGTTAAGAGACCTGCGTGGATTCGTAAAGTAGGGATAATCTTGGGCGCCACTACACCTATCTAAATGAAATAGATGAGAAATGTTAAGAGTGAAGGTGTAGGAACCCTCACAAAAAATGCGTTTTACCAAAGATCCATTACTAAAAGTTGCGACCAAACAAAATAAGAGATCAAAATCAGTAAATAAAAAATGGTAACACAAAATATGTAAGACTGCCATTTGCGCGTCAATAAAACAACATACACATAAAATTTATAAGTACACTAATAGATGACTATTCCTCAATTTCACCTATGCAGCATTTATGACGGTGCACTACAAGATCACTTGAATAGTTATTTTTATAAAATATGCATTATTACTGCTGGACTAAGGTTTGGTAATTCTCTTTTTTATATTAATCATAAAACGTAAACCCTTTTATAAGATGATTATAGGTACTTTGAGATAAATTAAACGACTGCACTCCAAAAATTAATTTCTATTGTGATTAAATATTTGCACCAAAATTAACACAAAATATTACTATAAATAAGATATTTAAGGTCTGTCCTAAGATACAGGAATTAATAATATCTAGCGTATTTCTTGGGAGAGCGTAATAAGTTCTTTATATTAATGAGCTTACTTTAATTTCATTTCCAAATAGGGCTTGAAGAGTTTTAAATTTAACGAAGATTGATTAAATAAATGTTAAATACCATTTACTAGATCTGATTGGTGGTTTACATGAATTATTAAAATACAGTATTCTTAAAACAAATAATTTTTATATAAACATTATCTCAGTAATTTTGTCTCTATAATACAATTGAGAAACATTCCACTAGTTATGTTGTAATTTCGCTTTTGAAATTAACTAAGTCTTTAAAGATTAATATAAATCACTACAAGACAAATGTTTCTATTAATAATGAATTTAAAGCAACTGAAATTTAGTGAATAACGAATCTATGTTTCATGGAATAATTAATTATATCAAGATTAACAGGTAAACAAAAAATGAACTTTGCCAATGTATTTTTTAATTTTTTTGAAAATTAAATCTCATGCCTTAATATTATTTTTAAAGGAGTTGAAAGTTGAATCAGCTTTCTCAAAAGTCAAGACTGATACGACTGCATATAACATACGACACCATTCGAGAACAATAGAATAGGTTACTTATTCGTCATGTCGACCCATATGTTAACAATACCTGGACATCGTTGAGGCATATCAGCTTGAAGTATGGCACACGCTAAAAACCTGAACTGAAAATAGCCAGTAAGACAACACCATATAGGTTCTTCTAAAAATGAGAATTTTGAAACACAATTTTTGTAATTCAACATAATATTGTGGACCATCTTCTACTAAGCAGCATGAGCTTTGATACCAGACTCCATATATTCGCATTCATAAATTTGCGCTAAATTTCAATGGCGGTAATTTATTTATTGTTTTTGCCA
This sequence comes from Platerodrilus igneus, assembly GCA_036346225.1. Taxonomy (NCBI): domain Eukaryota; kingdom Metazoa; phylum Arthropoda; class Insecta; order Coleoptera; family Lycidae; genus Platerodrilus; species Platerodrilus igneus. The sequence goes on from JARFIW010001381.1 coordinate 1,453,854, forward strand.
TCACATTCACCCGAAGTTGTCCTTATAACCTACTGGTTGGAACAATTTATCATTACGATAATTTTGTTACAATAAATCTTTGTTGAGGTGATTTTTTAGATAATTCTATGTTGAGGAGGTATTTCTTCCATTCCGAATGGACCTGCACTTTGAAGAAGTTCTAGATTACTAGAACGGTAGAATAGCTTGCGCGTTCCGGTGAACAAAAGAGCCAAACTACAGATCCAACCAAAGTAGTAGGGTCTTTAGTTAAGAAACCAGACTAATATACGTTCCCGAAAGAGGGCAGCAGCTTTTTCGGTATATAGAGTGGCAGACACCATAGGGGTTGGTATGGCATTCTAAGACACACAACTGCGATATGGAAGGGAACGGAAAACCACCACATTACCTCCCAAGTACACAGCGTACTTAAATTGTTATTAAAGATGATGGCATCTTCTGGGTTAAAAAATTCCTGAAATAAAATAGTCACCCATTCGGATCTCCGGGAGGACTACTTCGGGGATGTGGTTGGAAAGTTTAAATCTGCGAGTCGGAGCATGAAATGTCAAAAGTATGTAGCAAGTAGATAAGCTAGAGAACTTGAAAAATGAATAGGATAGCATTAGACATAGTAGGGATCAGTGAAGTTCGGTCGCCAGAGGCGGGGGATTCTCGGAGTGGAATCTTTAGGTAATTTATACAGGATTAAAGGAAGGAAATTCGGGCGTGGGGATAGTTATTCGAAAAAAGATAGGACGTGTATAAAACTACTTACAAAAGAACGAAAGAGTACTCATGGTTAGATTAGAATCTAAACTGGTAAGTACAGTAATAATACAAGTATATATGCCCACCTCTAGCTACAGTGACAAAGAGGTAGAAGCGATTTACAGAGATATCGAAGACATACTAAGATACGTAAAAGGACATGAAATTTAATAATTACGGGGGATTTTAATACAGTGGTAGGTGAGGATAGGGAAGGAGCGGTAGTAGGTTTATTCGGTTTAGGCACGAGAAATTACAGGGGAAAAAGGCTGGTAGAACTTTGCGGCAAGAACAATTTAACCGTCACAAACACATTATTCCAACATCATGCTAGAAGACGATACACGTGGAAGATGCCAGGAATATAGGAAGATATCAAATAGATTACATTCTTGTTAGACGACGGTTTAGGAATCAAGTAAAGGACTGTACAAGCTACCCAGAAGTAGATATAGAGACTGACCTCAACATCGTAATTATGAAGGCCGCTCCTAAATTTAAAGATTTGAAAAAAAGGAACTGAAAAAAGCACTTTGACTTTGAAAAACTAAAAGATAGAGATATCTACGAAAGATTTGAAAAAAAGTCAAATGAATTGCTGAAAGATATCGGGAAAATTTCTGATACTAAGTAAGTAGAAATAATGGAATCACATTAAATCCAGCTTAGAGATGGCGGCCAGAGATGTTCTGGTGTATACACAAAAAGAAAAAAGAAACCATGGAAAACATAGGATATGCTGAATTTAATAGAAGAAAGACGAAAATACAGAAATAGATCAAACGAAACAGGAAAACAGAGATACAAGGCCATAAAATGGGAAATTATTCGCAAATGCAGGAAAACTAATGAACAATGGATTAATGAAAAGTGCAAAGAGGTACAAACTAAGATGAAAATAGAAAAGACAGACGAAGCATACAAACTAATTAAAATGAATTTCAGGGCTATAAAACCATATAGTAAGAATATAAGGGAAGCAGGAGGAAACGTCATTATAAAAAATGTAGAGAAAGTGGTTAGATGGTAAGAATATATAGGGAATTTATATGCAGGAGAGTAACTAACAGCATTAGAATAGGAATCAGACATTGAAAAGGATGACTTGGGATATCCTATACTTCGAAATGAGTTTAAATTAGCATTAAAGGGTCTGAAGAATGTTAAGGCGCCGGGTACAGATAAAGTGCAAACAGAAATTCTAAAAGCCGCTGGACAAGCAGTAACAGAACATATCTTCCAACTTCTAAGCAATATGTATGAGACAGGCGAGATACCCAAAGATTTCAAACGCAACATCATAGTAACCATACCAAAGGAGATGCGGAGAAAATGTAAAAATTTTCGAACAAGTAAGTTTGACAGCATACGTGTCAAAGAATATTAACTAGAATTGTATAAGACAAATGGAAACGAACTGAATAAATACTAGGAAAGATTCAAACCAAGGAGTCCATGGCACGACTGCGCAGACACAGGCTGCTTCGGATACTCCTATACTTTCGAATCCGAGTCCCTAACACTAATGTCCATTCAAAGACGACCTTGAAGACTGTTTCAACAGCGCCGTACAGATAGACCTAGCAGACTCGACCGATCACTTCTTCTGTGGCAACGGCTCTCGTCTCGGTGGACCACCATGCTAACAGAGCTAAATAAAAGAATAACCAATGACACACGCAACTCTAAAACAATTAATTTATGAGACGCGGTTTACACAGATTTCAAACGCAGTCTATCCAGTAACCATTTATCAAAAACGGCCTGATGTAAATAATTTTCGAAATTAAGTTTGACATGCTAGTTTACGTAGTTTAAGTTTATTAATCCCAGAATTTACAGTTACGTTTATTTCTAAACGCGGATTTTAGTTTAAAATTCAAACAAATGCTCGATTTGATTATTATTGTAACGGATTAAATTATTACTTTTGATTTTATTTCACTGCCCTGAGTTTAAAACTAATGTCACTTCAATACGTAAAATTAAGTATAATAAATCCAATAAAGCGTTTAAATACAAAATATAATAATAAGACTCCTATATAAAACTTATTTGTTTCTGCTGCAACGGCTCTGTAAACACGTCCGCCACTATCAAAGCGCTAACATAGAAAGTTGATATTCATATCACACGTGGCGTGAAGTTTTCATTTTGCTGTAAGGCATTTAGAGCTATTCTTTTTCTAATGTAAATTTATATTTTACGCTGGTTTGACTGTCACTCAGAATGTGTGCAACGTCTTGGTGTACAGTTTCGACGGTATTTTGATTTAAGGTCAGTATGGATGCTTCAACTTCGCATGTCCCGATCAAGATTTATGTCGTAGTTACAGCATAGTATAGGCTGTATCTCTGTCTAGTCTAACTTTTGAGGTGTTATACACGACTCTTTTGACGTTAAACGGTTCTATTGATTTTTTGATTTTTGAGTTGGACATCAAACAGCCATGCATAATATTTTAAGAGATATATTATACATTACATGTGATTTTCCAATGCTATACCCGAAGGTACTACATTGGCCAGGAAGAGAGTTTTTTTTCCTAGAAAATTTTGAATTTTGCCGAACCCTTGCTGTTTTAAGCAAGGTAGGGATCTTTAACGTGCGTGACAACACCCACACACGGTACCTCCATTTTACCTCTCATCTGAACGAGTTGTATTTTTGCGAAAAATGCTGACCTAACAGTTTTCAAGCGGACCGTGTCGGGATTTGAACCCGGGACCTAGGGCGTAGTAGTCACACACATACCACTACGCCACGGAGCCGTCTAGATATATTATACAGCTTCTTATAAGCTAAGACATCAACTGTGCTGTAGCACCAACACAAACACCAGTCAAAGACATAAAATGCAGAGTTGAAGCTAATGACCCTAAATCAAAATGAAGAGAAGTACTTTACAATCAACAATTTCATTGTAATCCGTCCAAAGGTTGCTAAATTCATTATCACTGTTTTTGAGGATGATAGCGTGGTAACTTAATATTGTGTAGTACAGTTTTATGATTCATTTATTTTGATTAATAATGTATCATCCTGGCGTCCATGACCTTATCGTCTTGGCACAAAGAACTTGTACACGTGAAATTGTGCAGTCAGGAAAATGAAAAAGGTCCTTCCTCTGAGTTTAGTTATAGGTTTGAAGTAAGATAATATTACATATATTAGATAAAGAGAAAACGACACGAGTAATTTCAAATTGCAGTTTTAAGTCATTTCTCCAAATTTTGCCAAATATATCTCGCATCGTTTTATGGAGGGAAAGCTTTTTAGATGAGCACGTTGTTTTTACCATCTAAATAGTTAGCATGTAACTTGTGTAGGATAGTTAACCTTGAAGAAAGTGTATCGAACTGATTAAGGCGGCTAGTCCTTGAAGTTCGGATAATACCCTATCAGGTTGGTTGCTTTTAATTTTAGGAACATCTTGGTTCCCATTTAACCGACAGTTTCATGTTGGACAAAAACATGTTGTTTCGGAATAGTCCCAGTAGGATCTGGTCAAAACAAATTAAATCCAAGAGTTAATGGCTTTTGGTTGTGTCCGAGTCAAAAATCACTCATAGGGTATTTATGAAACTATAACCTACTGCAATTGTAAATGAACGAACATTTTTAATTAATCGCATGAACTTTTAAACGTGCACACAGTACATTTTTGTTGTTAGGTTGTTACTTTTTTTTAAAGGAAAAGTTACTAATTGGAACAAATTAGAAATTTACATGAAAGGGAGAAGAGAAAAAATTGAAAAAATTTGCCAAGAATATATGTTTGCCAAATTAGGTCGATTCTCAATTTTTAATAAGTTCTTAGTTCCACATGGAAAACAACATGCAGGTTGTTATTTTCTAATTACAATTACAAGACTAAGTTCAACATTTTGTACCCACAATTTTACAGAAAACAATCAAGCTGTTATGAAACCTGGTTTGTAAAGTCATAAATAGCAATTCGATCTTCCAAAAGCCCGTGTAAACACCTTGTTCAAGAAATACCTCATGATTTCCTACTTGCTTTATATACTTTTTTATCAGCTAGCAGTTTTATATAGGTATTTTAATATCCTTATTAAAACGTTTATTTGAAGTTGATTTTAACATTAGTGTATTCTGAATTCTTCGTGTAAATTTTAGGTCAGAATCAATTTCCTGATCGTGTTTTGGCATCCTTTTATTATTTCTTCTAGGGTTTTCCCTAGAAATCCCTCGAGATGAGCTGGCGTCCAAGATAATTTCCGATTAAAATATATTTTACACGCGATAGCATTTTGCGACCCTCTTCAAACTCACTGAGTTAGTCGACAATCATTCTTCTTAGTACAGTCGAGGTTTTCGGTACTTCATCGGAGTTTTCTTCCGAGTTTTCTCTGTGGATTATCAGCTAGATTTTGGAGGGCCAAAACAGTGCGTAATAGCTTTTTATATTTTCAGATGTATCTTGTGCAAAAGCATTCTTCTAGTAGAGATTATTTTGCTTTCAAAGTAAAAATTGAGAGACTCGTTTATTCTAGTTAGTGCTAGTGATAGTGTCGTGTTGGCTAGAGATGTTTAGATTCAGCCGCTGGGGAAAAGTTTTCGTAATAGTGAACATTTTGTAGTAAAATTTATATTACATCTGCTACTGTAGATTGTATTAAATAGCTCTCAATGATAAATAGTACAGAGAAGTAAATAGTAATAAAATTTTGTCGTAGAATATACTACTGATGAGAAGTTACTTCTGATTGTCAAAAACATTTACTCGTTTAATGAATTTTTACTTAAAATATACAGCGTCAAAGTGATTTAACTACAATGATTGAAAAAGTAATCAAACATATTTTTTCATTTTTACAATTAGGCCTTCATAGAAAGTTAATAAAGGTCTGGTTACAAGTCAAAGGTTTGCCAATTACAACAAATGTCTGTGTTTTAAAGTCTCTAGAATCTGAAAAATGGCTCTTCTACATGACACGTCATCATCATTAGGTCTTCAGTCCTGGAACTGGTTAGACGCGTACCCTCATTGTTTCCTATTCTGAACTAACCTCCACATTTCCCTGAAATTTGCACAGTCTGCATCTATCACTATCTGATCTAGGTCTACATCTACCTCCTTTTTCCTATCTCTGCTTGTAATATATCCTATACTATTCCTCAAAAATGCTTTAGAACGTATTCTGCTCTTCTATTTCACCTATTTTTTCCACAGATATCCTTGTTCCCCTACTATTTCTATAACCTATTTGTTATTAACTTTGTCTGTCCATGCTATCATCCTCATACATATGAAGCTCAGCATTCCAAAAGGCTGCTGCCGCTTTTCTGTCTGCTTTTCCTACTGCCCGTATTTTATAGGCATACTGTGCAGTGCTCCTCATCTATGCTTTCAACAATTTTCTTCTTTTTTCTACATTTGTTATCTTTAATCATAAGCACTGTTCTTTCTTGCTAGATGCAGTTCGGTCCCCTTCTATTGTTTTACAAATATATACTCTATTTCTCCGACATTCAGTGGCTGTAAAGTTCAACCAACACTGGAACATTTGCCGATTTAATATTTTTTCCAACATATCTCTTCGCCAAGTCAACATTAGTTGCAAATATTTCACAACCAGCACCTGTAGTTGTTTATAAAATCATCAGATTCATCTGCGCTTATTTTTTGTCATTAGGTTTTCTGTCTCAAAACTGGTTTGACACGTACCTACCTTTATTTATATTCTGAGCTAGCCTACACAGTTCCCTAAAATTCTCACACAGCCAATATATACAACTCGGTCCCCCCTCTATTGTTTTATAATTTTATGCCCTATTTCACCGAGATTCAGTGAAGTGGGTTAAGCAGCCCGTGGCTGCCAAGATCCCCCAACACTTGGACCTTTGCCAAATTAATAGTTTTCCGGTAAATCCTTTCACACAATTAACATTATTCAAGAATATTGCCCAACCAATACTTGTAGTTGCTCATAATAATCATCATGTTTAAGTATAGCTACTTTTTTCGTCATTAGTTTATCCATCTCGGGACTGGTTGGATACGTACCTCCATTGATTTTTATTCTGAACTAGCCTACATATTTCTCTGAAATTCCTACAGCCTATATATTTCACTATCTGTGTGCAATAGTCTATCCTAGGTCTACCTCTACTTCTCTTTTTTCCTATCTCTGCTTCTAATATATTCCGCACTATTCCCCCATACCGTAGTATGTGGCCTATCATCCTATCTCTCCTATTTTTTTATCGTTTTCCACATATTTCTTTTTTCCCCTACCATTTTTAGTACAGCTTCATTCTTAACTTTGTCTGTCCATGATATCTTCATCATAAGTCTGAAGCACCACATTTCAACGGCTTCTATCTTTTTCTTGTCCGCTTCTCCTAATGTCAACCCTTAACAGCCCTACAGTGATGTGCTCCGAACATGCGTTTTAAGCAATCTTTTCTTTGTTTCTATGTTTGTTGTCTTTAAACACAGTAGTTGTTTTTTCTTGTTAAATATAGCACGACCTTGTGCTAATCTTTGTTTTATATATTTTGCTCTTTTCCCATCTTGCGTTATTTGGCTTCCTAGGTAGCAGAAATCCTTAACCTATTGTAAGTTCTTGTCACCTATTTGTATTCTTGTTTTTGATGTATTTTCCCCTCCTATGCATACTAGTACTTTAGTTTTATTTATTTTAATTTTCATACCGTATCTCTCTGTTAGAACCGTTTACATTTCATTAAGAGCAGCTTCTGACTCTTCCTTGCTAGATGCCAATATCGCTATATCATCTGCAAATCTAAGCATACCATTTTTTTGTCGCTGCATAGTAATTCCAAATGTCTTCCTGCATTTGACAGTATTCATTGTCTCTTCAATGTACAAGTTAAAAATTAATAGGGATAGGGCACATCCCTGTCTCACCCCTTTCTTAATGTATACTTCTCTACGTTCCTGCTCTAATTCTATTACTGCTGTTTGCTTTTTGTACAAGCTCCCGTGTTTCCCTGTTTCGCCTAAACCCAAATTGATCTTCTCCTAGTATTTTTTCAGCTCTAGTTAATATTTTTGACAGTGTGCTGTCAAACTTATTGATCGAAAATTCTCACATGTATCCGCGCCTTTTTTTTTGTATAGTTACTATCATGTTAGATTTGAAAACTTTGGGTATCTCGCCTGTCTCGTACATATAACTTACAAGTTGGAAGAGACGTTCTGTTACTGCTTGTCCAGCGGATTTTAGAGTTTCTGCTAGCACCTTATCTATACTCGGCGTATTACTATTTTTCAAATTCTTTAATGCTAATTCAAACTCATCTCCAATTATAGGATATCCCAGGTCATCATTTTCAATGTCTGATTGCTGTTTTAATGCTGTTAGTTACTCTCCTGCAGATAAACTCCCTATATATTCTTGCCATCTTCCTGCTTTCTCTACATTTTCTATAATGACGTTTCCTCGCGTGTTCTTTATATTTTTGCTATACTGTTTTATATCACTAAAATTGATTCCAATTAGTTTGTATGCTTCGCTTGTCTTTCCTACTTCCATCTTTGTTTGCACCTCTTTGCACTTTTCATCAATCCATTGTTCTTTAGCTTTCCTGCATTTGCGAATAATCTCTTATTCAATGTCTTTGTATCTCTATTTCCTGTTTCGTCTGATTTATTTTTGTATTTTCGTCATTCTTCTATTAAATTCAGGATATCCTTTGATATCCATGGTTTCTTATTTTCATTTTGTGTATACCCCAAATATCTCTGGCCGCCACGTCTAGGCAGGATTTAATATTATTCCATTTTGTTTCTACTTCCTTAGTATCAAATATTTTCCCAATATCTTTCAGCAATTCATTTTACTTTCTTAAATATCTTTATCTTTTAGTTTCTCAAAGTGAAAGTGCCTTTTTCCGTTTCTTTTTCCAAATTTTTTAATTTTAGTGCGGCCTTCATAATTACGATGTTGTGGTCAGTGTCTATATCTGCTTCTGGGTAGCTTCTACAGTATTTTGCTTGATTCCTAAACCATTGTCTAACAAGAATGTAATTTATTTGATATCTTCCTATATCTCCTGGCATCTTCCACGAATATCGCCTTCTAGCATGATGTTGAAATAATGTGTTTCTGATGATTAAATTGTTCTTGTTGTAAAATTCTACCAACCTATTTTCCCAGTCGTTTCTTGTGCCTAAACCAAATAAACATACTAACTTTCCTTCCCTATCTTCACCTACCACTGCATTAAAATATCCCGTAATTATTAGATTTTCATGTCCTTTTACGTATCTTAATATATCTTCGATATCTTGTAGATCGCTTCTACCTCTTCGTCACTGTAGCTAGAGGTGGTCATGTATACTTGAATTATTACTGTGTTTACCGGTTTAGATTCTAATCTAACATGAGAACTCTTTCGTTCTTTTGTAAGTAGTTTTCTACACAGTATCCTATCTTTTTTCACATAACTTTTCCCACGCCCAAATTTCCTTCCTCTGCTCCTGTATGAATTACCTTGAAGTCTCCACTCCAAAAATTCCCCGCCTCTGGCAACCGAACTTCGCTGATCCCTACTATGTTTAGTATTAACCTATTTATTTCTATTTTTAAGTTCTCTAGCTTACCTACTTGCTTCATACGTCTAACATACTACGCTCCAACTCGCAAAATGTTCTCGACTCTTATTCTGAACTTTACGATCATATCCTCCAAAGTAGTATCTTCTGGAAATCCGAATGGGGGACTATTTTAACCCCGGAAACTTTCACCCCAAGGAATGCCATCATCGTAATTACAATTTAAGTACACTGTGTACTTGGGAGTAATGTGATGGTTTCCCGTTGCCTTGAACATCGTGGTAGTGTGTCTTACACTGCCATACCGACCCCTATAGTCTCTGCCAATCTAAGTACCGAAAGAGCCACTGCCCTCTTTCGGGGACCTGTCTTAGTCTGGTTCCTCACTAAGGACCCTACTACTTTGGTTGGACCTGTAGTTTGGCTCTTTAGCTCATTAGAACACGCAAGCCATTTAACCTGTTCTAGTAATCTAGAACTTCGGCAAGGTGCAGGTCCATTCGAAATAGACCTGACACGTATGCGTATACTATTACCGGTATTGACAGCTACAAGTAAACATACTTTAGTTCAACGCGTTACCGTACAGAGGTCGTAATAATATTTCACAGATTTTTAACAAAAATAAAGATAATATTATAAATCGAGAAATTCCTTACTTGTGAAATCTAGATAGCTAAAGTAGATATAGCCAATTGCGGCATCCACGTAATAAGGCCATTTGTGAGCGGCAAATAGAATGTATTAGTCTTATCGCAACTACCTCAGGGTCCTTTTTTAGTCGACGGCTTATTTCTTCAAAAATTGGCAACTGCATTCGTAGGACTAAACCTACAACATTCGGAACAAATATATGGAATTTAGAGAAAGAAACGGTAACAGGAAAAACATGTAACATTACTGCATCTCCTCACTTATTTCCGTCTGTTCAGTTAGGTAGCTCTTTATAATCTGCACCTTCGTAGCGTACACTCACACGAACTAGTCAAAAGTTTTCCCATCGTCGAACGTTTTCATTGATTAAGGCAATGACGCACATTACTGTGAGCGTGAGAAAACATCCATTCACACAAATTTATTTCATAAACTTAATAAACTATTTTTAATGTTCCCTGACAATGTATGGGAATTTACCAACCGCATTCTTATGCGTCATAATCTACTTATACTACACAAATTATGATGGGAAATAACGTTCCAATTAGGTCTGAAAATCCCTATACCTAATTATTGAGGTTAAGCTTGTATCATCAAAAAAGGGAGTAACACTACACATACGAGAGTACAAGTGGGCGTATTTGTTTGTGTTCATGATTGCAAATGCGTGCGTTCATTCATGTGTGCGTATGATTATGCACGCGGTTACGGGATTACACCTGCGTGTGTGAATATTTGTGTGTGTGTGTGTGTGAGAGAGAGAGAGAGAGAGAGTGAGAAAGAGAGAGAGGAAGAGAGAGAGAAAGAGCATGAGAGAGCGAAAGGAATGAGAGCGCGAAATTGAGGGGGTGTCATATATCCTTTAACGGGTTGTTCACATTTAAAAAAAATTAATTTTATAAACAATTTGTTTACCGTTTGCAATATTATTTTTCTTTAAACAATTTGTAGTGCTAGGTAACTTTTCAAAAATATCTTGACTTTGTGCCAGTCTTACACCAGTATGTGTATATAACGCCTCGATCAAATGAGTGTAGAGATGTCATATACTAGTTAATAGTTAAAAACAAATAATGAAAGTATGTCTAGATTTTTCGATGATATAATTATGTATAAATTGATAAGTCTAAAAGATAACGACATTATTTAATTTATAAAGTATATTATGTAGTTATTAGATAACTATACATTATCGCTCATTTTATAAACACATTATGAATATTATCTAATGGTGCTTTTAGTAAATAAATCTGAAGTATTGTCATAATCTGCAATCGCTTTACGCTCACGAAATAAGAAAAGAACGAATTAATAGGGTTGTTAAACCATAAAACGTTATATACAAAAGTCTCGCCATGGGAGTCGTCTGCAACACAGCATAATGCTTTCAACTTGTTTTATTCAAAGGGGCGACGTTAATTTGTTTTTTTTTTATTAATTATATACATAATCGTATATCGTTCCAAACTAGTTCCTATACGCTACGACCTTTCAACGAGGTTATAACTTAAACTGCCTTTTTCCATTCTAGCAAAACGGTTCTAACACGCTAAATTCTACATTCGTTTCGTTGGTTACTAAAATTATTATTAACAGAGCCAACCGCAATTTGGGGTAATACAAAATTGGTTTGAAGACAGTTAAAAACAAGGATAATCAAAAGGACTGCGTTGGTGATTATATATTGCACGCCGCACATCCTCACGTGCAAACGCGCACACATACACACACAACGCACACGCGCCTATACACGCACGTCCACTTGCACGCTTGCACGACAAAACGTCCGCACGTATGAATCGACACATAAGCACCTATGCACGCATACGCCCTCAAATGTAGGCACACACTGGCACGCACGCACGAACACACGCACGCGAGTACGCGCGCGCGCGCGAACGCATGCCTGCACCCACGTACCCACGCACGCACGCAAAGAGAGAGAGACAGGCACACAGCCACGCACGCACACGCATACGCACGCACTCACACATACACACACGCATACAAACACACACGCACACACGCACGCACGCACACACACACACACACTCCACCCCCACCCACACACACACACACACACCATACACACCACACACACACACATACGCGCACACACACGCACACAAACTAGCTATTTTGCCGATAGTAGCAATAAGATTATTAAATTCGAAAAAATTGGAATTAAAATATAAACAAGTAATGTAGACTTGGATTGCGGATAGAAGACGGGTCACGAATGGCAACGCACCGACGGAAGGATAAAACTGTTGGCCTGCAAGAATTGTCAGTAGCCACAGATATACAGACCTAATTTTTCAGTATCCTCCAGCGTCAAATAGCGTCTGCGAGAGGAAGAAAGTGTATTAGAAATCGAATGAGCCTAACCACCTACAACAACGAGGTTCTGTAGGAGACAGTGTTTTATGGAGAGTCCATGATATGCTTGTACCTATTCTTGGTTTATCTCTACGTTGCTACTGAAAACATTACGAATTATCGCAGCCCCATCACAATCCACGATAACAAAGATTAATTTATTTACTGACAGTTGAGTTATAGCTCACAGACAACGAATTTTCAGAAAGAGCTGTTTTGTTCAAGTGAAAAAACGAGGAATTGAAACCGAATTCTTTATTTGAGAATAGCTGACGTAGCTGTAGGGCGGCTCCTTGGCTTAGTTGGTTTGCGTGTGACCACTTCCTAAAGTCCCGGGTTCGATTCCCGACACGGGCCGCTTGAAAAATGCTAGACCAGTATTTTTCACAAAAATACGCCCTCGTTTGGATGAGAGGTAAGATGTAGACTCCGCGCACGTTACAGATCCCTCCTACCTTGCTTGAAACAGTAAGGACTCGACAAAATTCAAAATTTCCATGTAATATAAAACTAGTTTCCTGACCAATGTAGTATCTTCGAGTGGAGCATTGGAAAATCAAATCTGTAACAATAATTACAAGGTTAGATGGACAGAGCAGAGGTTTAGTAGATATATTGTTTTTCAAATGAAGGAAAGTAATTCACCATGAATGTAAAATTTGTTACTCCATTATTTCAGAAAGAATTAAATTGAGACTGCTGACAGTTTGCATGTTTTTCAAGCGAGTCTATGAGTATACTAAAACAGTGGATAAAATTTCTATCAAAATTGCGTGTAGGCTATAAAACATAAACCTTCAGACATTACTCCTAAAATTCACAGCGTTATTCTGTTACGTGTCATTTTGATGCGTATCAAATTCCTTTAGTATTTAAGTTAGATGCACCTTCATTATTGCGTGAAATTTAAATTACCCGCTTTTTGCTGAACATTTACGTAATTTTTTGCTGAGAATTGTGCGGTTGGTAATTAATGGACGCCTGATGTCGTCAGCAATTGAGAGGAGACTATTTTTGATAGGTAGGAGTGCAATATCGTTATCGAGAAGTTCCCATAGTGAAATGTACACTTTTTATTAGTGCCGTAATGCGTGAAGTTATGCAGAAGTGTTCCCATCTTCCCATACCTTCTCTGGTTCAATTATAGTGGTTCTGGGGTTTCTTCTGTAAAAAATCTGCTGACCCCGGACCACACTTCCTGAGATTGCCGTGAAGACTAGTATACTTTAATTAAATTTTCCTCCACTCCTTTTTCTTTAAATATCTTTTTTACTATTTCGACTTAAATTTATGCTATCTATCGCATTGGCACCCTACGTTGGGTATCAATAAAAAGTGTTCTATTTACTGTCTGAAACTTCTCATGACCGATATTCAATTCTCACTCATCCAAAATAATCCTCTTATTGGCCAACGTACATCAGGCAACCGTTTGCAACTAACCCCACAATTTCCAGCAGGAAGTTTTATTTAAACTGAAAATGATAATGAAAGTACACACAAAAGTTAAATACTAAAGGAAATTAATATGTGTCAAAATGACGTAACAATTTAGATAACCAAAGAATAGTATCTCTTTGGCTTGCTTCACAAGCAGTCCAGCACTTATTTTAAGCGTTTGCAAAAATTAACTAAAAAATTATTCGGGGCTTTTATGGAATAATATAAAACGAACAAAATTATCAGACACTAATCTGAAAATTAAAAATAGTAATTATGAATAAATAATTGACGAAAAGCAATTTTGCCTTGTATTTATTATGGTTCTCGTTAAACTGTTCAGCTTTTAATTTAGATATGCTACATTATGCAAATGTGATACTTAAAAATGGTTACTGCTTCATAAATTTATCAATTAATGTACATAAATTTACAGGTTTAGTATTTAAATTTGCAAAAGAGCATCACATTGTTATCAAAAAAGTAGGTACCCACCGATTATTTGCATTGTGGCTTTGCTACAACAGCGAAGTTTTTACCAATCATAATCGCTTGAATTGATTAACCTAGAGTAACCTTTATTAAGTTATTAACCAAAACTACTCTTCTATGCCCTAAGAATAGTACATTAAACCTACTAAATTATTATTATGATTTTTATTCACAAAATGGCCAGGAATATCGATGCACGTCACATTAGAAATTCAGTTTGTGGACGATTAAACGGACAAAAAAGATAATTAAAACATATGGATATAATAAAGTAAATGTATACAATTAGTATATATATATATATATATATATATATATATATATATATATATATTATTAATAGAGAAGAATAATCCACAATTGGAATGCAAATGAATGCTTAATATATATTAATAGTTATTAAGATGAAATGAAAACCCAACTTTGTATTTAAAGTTGAATTATTATTTCAAATCGAACTAGTAATTGAAAACCACTAAAGAACGGCTACAGCAGGTTCAAATCCTGCTGTAGCCGTTCTTTAGTGGTTTTCAATTACTAGTTCGATTTGAAATAATAATTCAACTTTAAATACAAAGTTGGTTTTCATTTCATCTTAATAACTATTATATATATATATATATATATATATATATATATATATATATAGCTATAGCTATGATAAGGGGTTATTTAGGGATATATTGAGTCATAATGGTTACCCAATACATGTAAATAGTACTAGGAGTTAGAAAACCGTATTTATTTAGCATTAAAAATACGTAATTTGGTTATTATGCAAAGAGCAAACATTTAACACCCTGTATAAGGATTGCAAGTGACTTTAATTAATGCCGAGTAGCATATCATTCAACAATAAACACACATGCAGCAAAAGAAATAACTCTACACGCAATCAAACTTGTCCTAAACCAAAAATGTTCATAAATTGTAAATTAATACGCGTGAAATGCAGAAAAAACCTAGGAAATCATAATACAATTCACATTAAACAAGCGATAATGAAAGCAGATAACATAGTGACCTGATAAGAAACGCATCCTTCAAAATAAATACGCTTCGGAAACGCAAAAATGTAAACAGAAATATGTTAATTTACGTCATTTTGTCTACGTGATTTTCTACATGAAGTTAATGCAGATTCCAAAGTGAAATTACGTGCCAATGCAAACTAGAAGTTCCTGTAACATCAAAACAGACGATAAAATAAATACAAACTAAAAATATACGAGTACCTCCGTGATCAAGGAATCGTTTCTACAAAGCAATATCAGTGATAAACCTGTAAAAGCCCAAGAATATTCAAAACAACCGATGGTTGGTCATACACTTTGAACAACAGCTCAGATAAACCAATGTATTTAGATGAGGCGTAGGCTATATAATGTGCAAGTTTGAAAAGCGGACAGTCTTAGTTTGAACCACGTACAAGCTATATCACTTATACTTAAGAATTACGCGACGATTAAATATTCAAAGTAAATAATAAATATTTTGTGAAAAGTGATGTTATATAATATTTTGCATTAATTATAGTGAAAATATGTGAGACAGGCTTGGCTGTTTGCTAGAAAACGTAAGTAGAAATTTATTAATTAATTTAGCTTAAATATTCAACATTCAGGGCTATAATGACAGCACAAAAGCTTTAAGGACATTCTAAGGACAATCTAAGAACAGTCTAATAACAGCACAAAATTCTAAACCTAAGGGGCAGTACAAAAATTCGAAAACTAATTGATAGTATAATAATTCAAAGTCTAAGTAATATTACAAAAATTCTAAGAGACGTTACGAAAATTCAAAGGACATTACGACGTTATGAAAATTTAAGACAGATCACATTAAACGTGGTAAAACTTGGAGACTAAGCAACTCAACTAAAAGCAATATTGGGGTACTGATCCACAACACCCAGCAGAAAGACGCACAAGAAAAACCACAGGTTAGAACTATCTATCATAAGGCATTATTTACTATTTATTATATTTGAACATTGATCATATTAAGCTAAGGCATAATTTTCTATTTAGTATTTTTGAACATATTTTATGTAAGGAGTCAACCAAAATTTATTTTGATACTTGAAAAATTTCGTAAACAAAGGGAAAATCTTGAACGTTCAGAGAAATTTACAGTAGAGTACAACGTCATTTTGCTGGATTTAAAATAAGGAAAGGGAGCTTTAAATTTTGGAGATAATCAATTTAAAATTTATTGTAATTTGATTCAGAGGCTAATTTTATCATACAGTCAAACACAGATTAAGCTGTGAAGTGTAAATTATTGTTCTTTTCTCTTATACAGATAATAATCGATTTCGTTTTATCATTCAAAGCAGATAAAGTTTTAGGGAAAAGGGGTAAATTATTTAATTATCGTAACGTTGTGCACTTTGTGTAAATTGAACTGGGCTAGCCGAGGCAAATTTCAAAATTTTAGGAGATGAAAATACACAGAGCGGTGGTGATTAGAAAAAGACTGAGCGTTATCATATCAATATATATATATATATATATATATATATATATTCTACTGACTAACCCCCCCTTTACTTTTATATATTTATATTTATTTAAATTACAAATTATTATACTCAACTTTTGTCGTCGCCCCTATTTTTATTAAACGAATGACTTTTATATAATGTGCTTTAGCAACGTTTGGTTGGATATCTAATTAAAATTGTTTACTATTATTATGCCTCGACTATATGAACTCTTTTATCTCAGGGTGTTCACCTACTTACCGTGGGTTCAGTCGTAAGTAGATGTGCAATGCCCAACCAAACTGCACACTCTTTTGTTTTACTACTTTTATATGAATTTACTACTGTATATGCCAAATTTTTACTGATCAACGTAGCTTTGTGCCAAATTAATTAATGTACACAATTTCTGACTTTTGACGTTTTATGATATTGCACGGTACTCACCTGAATTATACTTTGCTGATGTCCTTTTTTAATGCTGCTGGCTCACGATCTTAGTCGCCGTATGCGTCTTTACATGAACTCACAATCACTATTGAACTTTCGTATCGCCTCCAAGTGTCTTAGTACAATTTTGATGACCCCAAATCTGAAATGAATAACCCGAATTTTAGAATTTTGACAAACCGTTGTAATTACTTCCCCTGCGCTAATCCTTCCGTGTTCCTTTTTTTCTGCGTTGAATCTTCCCCTGCAATTGCTGCTCTCCTACTTTCACTCTTCGTGTTCCAATTAATCCGTCCGCCTTTTCGTATTCAACCCAAATCTAACCGCCGTCCTGTTCCAAATCACTCAATGCCCTGCTATAAATTCGATGTCCTGCTACTCTATGTCCTACTGCCTTCAAATCTCTATCCAAATCAATCCCAAATCTATTTAAATATTCGTCGCTTCGCCGTCGCTTGTATAACCACTCTATGTCCTTCTGCCTTTCCCAATATCGTTCCAAATCTAATTAAATATTCGTCGCTTTCCCGTCGCACTATTTACCAATCTTTACACTTCTTTTATCGTCGATGTTGCTTATTTAACCACCGATGCTTCTTGTAACTCCACTTTGATAAATCAAACTATTTAAATTCAAACACATTTATTTTTTTAAAATATATAACAACTTTAACGCAGGTTTGCAAAAACACGTCTTTATACTAAATTTACTCGAAAAAGAATCATCTTGTTTACTTTCCTAGGCAATAAGCACAACAAAACTAGCTTACTTAATTACATTTTACATACATAAAAATATCCAATAACAATTTGTCCTTTTTTTGGTGTCACAAATACCTTCACTATTGTCTTTATACACATTCCTAAATTCTATCATTGGTCCTAAATACTTCACAATTCTCCAATTATATTTGATACTACTATTAACTTATAATTTTGAATTTACAAATTCGTCCAAAAGTTGATTCTATTTAAATAAAAAGCCAAAATAATTCACACATGACCTGGATGCTTGGTTGATTGTAGACATCCGTAGACGCATCCGGTTTTCAGACTGCAAATGTACTTTCAATGGCCTCTTACATTGCAACTTAGTATAAAACCTTGAGCACTGTGCATTTTATCAACGTCATCAAGTCATTTAGTTTACCTTTTGGCACATACGTTTCAAACTAACATGGTAAATACTTTAGCATATGTAAAGTACGGCAAAATATAGTTTTGAATTACTGGATCTGATATATGAATCATTTTATTTGGCATACACCCTTTTAACACAAATCTACCCTTAGAAGCCTTGTACCTCCCCTGACATTACAATATATATATATATATATATATATATATATATATATATATATATATATATAATATATATAGTAACAGGCTTTTTGGTCTGCTGGTTAATAAAATATACTCTTTATTATAAACTAAGCTTTCGGTTTATTTTAAACCATTATCAAAGATACTAAAATTAAGAAACGTTAGTATGGGCATAAAATAGTTAAAACTTACTTACTAATGTGAGGTTTTACAATGAAATCGTTGATATATATAAATTTTGAATATAAGTTGAAAGTGTGGTAAAAGCTTTTAAAAAGAAAACAGTAATGTGGTTTGTTAATTACATTTGAATGTTATAATGACAATTCCTTTATAATTTTGACACTGTTCGAGATAACTTTCTAGATTGTAATTAATTTCTTTTATGGTCTGACTGAAATTTAGATATTTTAGTATGTATGTATGTTTATATATGTATGTTGATGCATGTCTATTTGTTTACGTATGTATTTTAGTGTGTTTATGTTGTTTGTGTGAATGTATGTATGTCTGTGTATGTGTGTGTGGGTGCATGTGGATGTTTGAATGTGTGAATGAATGCGTGTGTTTGTTTGTGCATGTATGTATGTTTATGTTGTGTTTTATTAAGTGATTTGATCAGTTATGTTGAATTTGTTTTGGATTTAAAATGAAGTAGATAGGTGTATATAGAGCTTAGTGTGTTAATGTCAGTTTTTATTAATAGTGTTTAGGTTTTTAAATATGTAACACATTTCTAGGAATTCTCTTTTGGATTTTTATTTTCAATTTGTAATATTATAGGATTAACAAATTCTATTTTATGTTTGTTTGCGTTTGCGTGTAAGGTCAAAGCACAAGCGTTTGGCTTAACACGGATGTCGCTTTTATGTTGAGTTAAGCGTTGTTTTAATTGTTGTGAGGTTTGACCAATGTAGGTAAGATTGCAGCCTGAACAATTTATTTGATATATAATATTCCGTTGTAGAAGAGTTGGAGTTTTATCTTTTAATTTAGAAAAAAGAGTGTTTAACGTTAAAAGGTTTCGTTTAGCAATATTGATGTTGAATTTTTGAAGACTTTTCGAATTTTGTACTTAAATTTTCAATGTAAGGAATTACATGGTATGTAGGTATATTTGCAGAAAGTTCACTATTGTTATTTAAGTTTTATTAGAAAGGTCAGCGTTTAAAGGAGCTTTATGATTGTATAAAAGGCTTTTATTAGTTTTGGTGGATAGTTATTGTTTTTAGAATAATAAATAGTTTTTCTAGATTTTTGAGTATAGTGAAGGATGGCATAATTTTTGATCCTATGTTTTAGGCCTAGAATGAAATTTATTTTTATTTTATATTGATGGTATGAATGATAATTTAGATATCTACCAGAATTGGTTGGTTTTGATACCAGTCTAAAATAATAGTATTATCATTTTTCTAATTAGTAGAGTGTCAAGAAATGGATGGATCTGTTGTTTTCTAATTCTACGGTAAATTTAATTTTATCATCGTAACTATTGAAAATTTTAAGAGTTTCGTTAATTTTGTCTTCTGGTACAGATGTTATGATATCGTCTGCAAATTTTTAATGAATGGAATTGTGAAGTTTAGTTTGGGTATAACTTCATCTAATAAAATTAAATTTACCGTAGAATTAGAAAACAACAGATCCATCCCATTTCTTGACACTCTACTAATTAGAAAAAACGCTGACCTTTCTAATAAAAACTTAAATAACAATAGTGAACTTTCTGCAAATATACCTACATACCATGTAATTCCTTACATTGAAAATTTAAGTACAAAATTCGAAAAGTCTTCAAAAATTCAACATCAATATTGCTAAACGAAACCTTTAACGTTAAACACTCTTTTTCTAAATTAAAGATAAAACTCCAACTCTTCTACAACGGAATATTATATACCAAATAAATTGTTCAGGCTGCAATCTTACCTACATTGGTCAAACCTCACAACAATTAAAACAACGCTTAACTCAACATAAAGCGACATCCGTGTTAAGCCAAACGCTTGTGCTTTGACCTTACACGCAAACGCAAACAAACATAAAATAGATTTTGTTAATCCTATAATATTACAAATTGAAAATAAAAATCCAAAAGAGAATTCCTAGAAATGTGTTAAATATTTAAAACCTAAACACTATTAATAAAAAAACTGACATTAACACACTAAGCTCTATATACACCTATCTACTTCATTTTAAATCCAAAAACAAATTCAACATAACTGATCAAATCACTTAATAAAACACAACATAAACATACATACATGCACAAACAAACACACGCATTCATTCACACATTCAAACATCCACATGCACCCACACACACATACACAGACATACATACATTCACACAAACAACATAAACACACTAAAATACATACGTAAACAAATAGACATACATCAACATACATATATAAACATACATACATACTAAAATATCTAAATTTCAGTCAGACCATAAAAGAAATTAATTACAATCTAGAAAGTTATCTCGAACAGTGTCAAAATTATAAAGGAATTGTCATTATAACATTCAAATGTAATTAACAAACCACATTACTGTTTTCTTTTAAAAGCTTTTACCACACTTTCAACTTATATTCAAAATTTATATATATCAACGATTTCATTGTAAAACTCACATTAGTAATTAAGTTTTTAACTATTTTATGCCCATACTAACGTTTCTTAATTTTTAGTATCTTTGATAATGGTTTAAAATAAACCGAAAGCTTAGTTTATAATAAAGAGTATATTTTATTAACCAGCAGACCAAAAAGCCTGTTACTATATATATTATATTTTATAATTGCAAGGTCGTTATACCACGAAAATATTAAGAAGATATGGGTTTTATCAACAAACAACCGCAACTTATGGAGCTTACACCACTCTACTCCTGAAACGCTGGGCTAAACTTAACACCAAACTGGCATCGTTGAACAATAGAAAAATTTTCTTTACAATGCAGAAAGAAATGCGTCTCACCACGTCATATTCCAGAAGCACTAAAAATTTATACAGATTATTAGAAAGTGATGGTAAGGTTTTGCACCAATTATTAAGAGATTTAATGACAAGCTGAAGCAAAAATATTAAATTTGGAAATTAAACTTACTCACAGCTTAATATATAACACTGATAAAGAATTGAAAGACATCAAATCCAAAGTAGCTGATATTTTACCAAATTATATATATACTGAATACAATTGGCGTCAAAATACTTCGTATAATAAAATATTTTATAAAATTAAAATGGTAACCTAAAAAGATTGACAATCTATTAAATTCAAATAATTGTAACCTTTATAATTTTGACAAATGGTTCAAAAACATTAGTGACTTTGACATACCAAATGATATACAAAAATTCTATCTTTAGGTCCTAAATTCAGTATTCCACCTATAATTAATAATAAAACAGTTACAAATATTTTAGCAGATCTAGAAGACATCTTGGAAAATATAAATGATGAAAAAGGAATCTATGTAGAGCTTACACCACCAACATTATAACAAACTTTATACACAAAATTCTAAATGCAACTCGAGATTTACGATGGAATTTAATAAATGCAAAAATTTTTAAAGAGAAACAAAATCTACTTATAATCAGAGCCGACAAAGGTAACGTAAGTGTAGGTATATCTAAAATCAATATATGGAAAAATGTACGAATTACTAAACGACTCTGCAGTATACAAAAGCTTGATAAAGATCCAACTCCACGTTTCCAAAATTCAACAATAAATATGATAAAAAAATTAAAACAAGAAAAATACATCACTAAAGAACAAGCAAAAACCTTAACTAATTATAGCTCTACAAGTCCAAAACTATATGGTCTATCCAAAATCCATAAAGCAGAATATCCTTTAAGACCCATAGTTGCTTCAAACAACAATCCTACAGAAAATCTTTCAAAATTTATAGCAGGTATATTACAAAAATCCATTAATACTAATAATTACAACGTATGTGATTCTTTTGAATTCTCTAACTTTATACAAAGTTTTCAACTACCAAATGATCATGTACTAATAAGCCTAGATGCAATCTCGCTCTATACCAATATTTCAAAATTTCTAGTCCTAAAAAGTATCGAAAAGCTATGGTATAAGATCACTACTAATTGCACTATTCCAAAATGTGTTTTACAGATATCATAGAGTTAGTTTTCAATACAAGTTATTTTAGTTTTAATAATGAATTTTTCTACAAACTTTTGGTTGTCCAATGGGATCTAATTTAAGTCCTATACTTGCCAGAATTGTTATGGACGATTTATTAGATGAAGTTATACCCAAACTAAACTTCACAATTCCATTCATTAAAAATTTGCAGACGATATCATAACATCTGTACCAGAAGACAAAATTAACGAAACTCTTAAAATTTTCAATAGTTACGATGATAAAATTAAATTTACCGTAGAATTAGAAAACAACAGATCCATCCCATTTCTTGACACTCTACTAATTAGAAAAATGATAATACTATTATTTTAGACTGGTATCAAAACCAACCAATTCTGGTAGATATCTAAATTATCATTCATACCATCAATATAAAATAAAATAAATTTCATTCTAGGCCTAAAACATAGGATCAAAAATTATGCCATCCTTCACTATACTAAAAAATCTAGAAAAACTATTTATTATTCTAAAAACAATAACTATCCACCAAAACTAATAAAAGCCTTTTATACAATCATAAAGCTCCTTTAAACGCTGACCTTTCTAATAAAAACTTAAATAACAATAGTGAACTTTCTGCAAATATACCTACATACCATGTAATTCCTTACATTGAAAATTTAAGTACAAAATTCGAAAAAGTCTTCAAAAAATTCAACATCAATATTGCTAAACGAAACCTTTTAACGTTAAACACTCTTTTTTCTAAATTAAAAGATAAAACTCCAACTCTTCTACAACGGAATATTATATATCAAATAAATTGTTCAGGCTGCAATCTTACCTACATTGGTCAAACCTCACAACAATTAAAACAACGCTTAACTCAACATAAAGCGACATCCGTGTTAAGCCAAACGCTTGTGCTTTGACCTTACACGTAAACGCAAACAAACATAAAATAGATTTTGTTAATCCTATAATATTACAAATTGAAAATAAAAATCCAAAAGAGAATTCCTAGAAATGTGTTACATATTTAAAACCTAAACACTATTAATAAAAACTGACATTAACACACTAAGCTCTGTATACACCTATCTACTTCATTTTAAATCCAAAAACAAATTCAACATAACTGATCAAATCACTTAATAAAACACAACATAAACATACATACATGCACAAACAAACACACGCATTCATTCACACATTCAAACATCCACATGCACCCACACACACATACACAGACATACATACATTCACACAAACAACATAAACACACTAAAATACATACGTAAACAAATAGACATACATCAACATACATATATAAACATACATACATACTAAAAATATCTAAATTTCAGTCAGACCATAAAAGAAATTAATTACAATCTAGAAAGTTATCTCGAACAGTGTCAAAATTATAAAGGAATTGTCATTATAACATTCAAATGTAATTAACAAACCACATTACTGTTTTCTTTTAAAAGCTTTTACCACACTTTCAACTTATATTCAAAATTTATATATATCAACGATTTCATTGTAAAACCTCACATTAGTAAGTAAGTTTTAACTATTTTATGCCCATACTAACGTTTCTTAATTTTAGTATCTTTGATAATGGTTTAAAATAAACCGAAAGCTTAGTTTATAATAAAGAGTATATTTTATTAACCAGCAGACCAAAAGCCTGTTACTATATATATTATATTTTATAATTGCAAGGTCGTTATACCACGAAAATATTAAGAAGATATGGGTTTTTATCAACAAACAACCGCAACTTATGGAGCTTACACCACTCTACTCCTGAAACGCTGGGCTAAACTTAACACCAAACTGGCATCGTTGAACAATAGAAAAATTTTTCTTTTACAATGCAGAAAGAAATGCGTCTCACCACGTCATGTTCCAGAAGCACTAAAAATTTATACAGATTATTAGAAAGTGATGGTAAGGTTTTTGCACCAATTATTAAGAGATTTAATGACAAGCTGAAGCAAAAAATATTAAATTTGGAAATTAAACTTACTCACAGCTTAATATATAACACTGATAAAGAATTGAAAGACATCAAATCCAAAGTAGCTGATATTTTACCAAATTATATATATACTGAATACAATTGGCGTCAAAATACTTCGTATAATAAAATATTTTATAAAATTAAAATGGTAACCTAAAAAGATTGACAATCTATTAAATTCAAATAATTGTAACCTTTATAATTTTGACAAATGGTTCAAAAACATTAGTGACTTTGACATACCAAATGATATACAAAAAATTCTATCTTTAGGTCCTAAATTCAGTATTCCACCTATAATTAATAATAAAACAGTTACAAATATTTTAGCAGATCTAGAAGACATCTTGGAAAATATAAATGATGAAAAAGGAATCTATGTAGAGCTTACACCACCAACATTATAACAAACTTTATACACAAAAATTCTAAATGCAACTCGAGATTTACGATGGAATTTAATAAATGCAAAAATTTTAAAAGAGAAACAAAATCTACTTATAATCAGAGCCGACAAAGGTAACGTAAGTGTAGGTATATCTAAAAATCAATATATGGAAAAATGTACGAATTACTAAACGACTCTGCAGTATACAAAAAGCTTGATAAAGATCCAACTCCACGTTTCCAAAATTCAACAATAAATATGATAAAAAATTAAAACAAGAAAAATACATCACTAAAGAACAAGCAAAACCTTAACTAATTATAGCTCTACAAGTCCAAAACTATATGGTCTACACAAAATCCATAAAGCAGAATATCCTTTAAGACCCATAGTTGCTTCAAACAACAATCCTACAGAAAATCTTTCAAAATTTATAGCAGGTATATTACAAAAATCCATTAATACTAATAATTACAACGTATGTGATTCTTTTGAATTCTCTAACTTTATACAAAGTTTTCAACTACCAAATGATCATGTACTAATAAGCCTAGATGCAATCTCGCTCTATACCAATACTTCAAAATTTCTAGTCCTAAAAAGTATCGAAAAGCTATGGTATAAGATCACTACTAATTGCACTATTCCAAAATGTGTTTTACAGATATCATAGAGTTAGTTTTCAATACAAGTTATTTTAGTTTTAATAATGAATTTTTCTACAAACTTTTGGTTGTCCAATGGGATCTAATTTAAGTCCTATACTTGCCAGAATTGTTATGGACGATTTATTAGATGAAGTTATACCCAAACTAAACTTCACAATTCCATTCATTAAAAATTTGCAGACGATATCATAACATCTGTACCAGAAGACAAAATTAACGAAACTCTTTAAATTTTCAATAGTTACGATGATAAAATTAAATTTACCGTAGAATTAGAAAACAACAGATCCATCCCATTTCTTGACACTCTACTAATTAGAAAAATGATAATACTATTATTTTAGACTGGTATCAAAACCAACCAATTCTGGTAGATATCTAAATTATCATTCATACCATCAATATAAAATAAAAATAAATTTCATTCTAGGCCTAAAACATAGGATCAAAAAATTATGCCATCCTTCACTATACTCAAAAATCTAGAAAAACTATTTATTATTCTAAAAACAATAACTATCCATCAAAACTAATAAAAAGCCTTTTATACAATCATAAAGCTCCTTTAAACGCTGACCTTTCTAATAAAAACTTAAATAACAATAGTGAACTTTCTGCAAATATACCTACATACCATGTAATTCCTTACATTGAAAATTTAAGTACAAAATTCGAAAAAGTCTTCAAAAAATTCAACATCAATATTGCTAAACGAAACCTTTTAACGTTAAACACTCTTTTTTCTAAATTAAAAGATAAAACTCCAACTCTTCTACAACGGAATATTATATATCAAATAAATTGTTCAGGCTGCAATCTTACCTACATTGGTCAAACCTCACAACAATTAAAACAACGCTTAACTCAACATAAAGCGACATCCGTGTTAAGCCAAACGCTTGTGCTTTGACCTTACACGTAAACGCAAACAAACATAAAATAGATTTTGTTAATCCTATAATATTACAAATTGAAAATAAAAATCCAAAGAGAATTCTTAGAAATGTGTTACATATTTAAAAACCTAAACACTATTAATAAAAACTGACATTAACACACTAAGCTCTATATACACCTATCTACTTCATTTTAAATCCAAAACAAATTCAACATAACTGATCAAATCACTTAATAAAACACAACATAAACATACATACATGCACAAACAAACACACGCATTCATTCACACATTCAAACATCCACATGCACCCACACACACATTCACAGACATACATACATTCACACAAACAACATAAACACACTAAAATACATACGTAAACAAATAGACATACATCAACATACATATATAAACATACATACATACTAAAAATATCTAAATTTCAGTCAGACCATAAAAGAAATTAATTACAATCTAGAAAGTTATCTCGAACAGTGTCAAAATTATAAAGGAATTGTCATTATAACATTCAAATGTAATTAACAAACCACATTACTGTTTTCTTTTTAAAAGCTTTTACCACACTTTCAACTTATATTCAAAATTTATATATATCAACGATTTCATTGTAAAACCTCACATTAGTAAGTAAGTTTTAACTATTTTATGCCCATACTAACGTTTCTTAATTTTTAGTATCTTTGATAATGGTTTAAAAATAAACCGAAAGCTTAGTTTATAATAAAGAGTATATTTTATTAACCAGCAGACCAAAAAGCCTGTTACTATATATATTATATTTTATAATTGCAAGGTCGTTATACCACGAAAATATATATATATATATATATATATATATATATATATATAGTGAATAAGATGAAATAATAATTTAGACTATTATGCAAAGCCCAAATGATCATTTCAAATTGAGCTAGTAATGGAAAGATGGAAAATATAAGGTCTTGGACAGGACTTGAACCTGTATCCTGGTTTTGCCGGAACCATGCGGTCTCGGTAGCGTAATTGGTAAACGCATGGTTCCGGCAAAACCAGGATACAGGTTCAAGTCCTGTCCAAGACCTTATATTTTCCATCTTTCAATTACTAGCTCAATTTGAAATGATCATTTGGGCTTTGCATAAAAGTCTAAGTTATTATTTCATCTTATTCACTATAATACGATAGTATTTATCAACTTACCTTGTGTAATTATCTGCCTAAAATATTTATATATATATATATATATATATATATATAGATATTCTTATACTCACCCCCTTTTATATAAGATATTTACTTTAAACTGTGGTTTATTTATTTATAATTTTATATACTTGGACAGTGTGAAAATTTTGACTCTTATATTCCGTGCTTTAACTATGTTTGGTCGGTCTACAAAACAAAACTAAATAAATATGCCTCGACTATTGAAACTCTCCTCATCAGGGTATCTACACCTACCTACCGTGGGTTCAGTGATAGGTAGATGGTCACGACACCGACCAAACAGCACTACCTTTATTTTAGTATACGTAGCCTTATATTCGTATATGCCAAATTTAATAAACAGATCCACGTAGCCTTGTGCCAAATCAAATACTCTTACCAAATTGACTTTGACGTATTAAAAACACAGTACTCACCCGATTTACTCTCCGTTGTCGGCCTTTCTGAACTCTGGCTCAAGATCTCAGTCACCGGGTGGGTCTTCACACTGCGTTTCACTATCACCAGTACTACTCTGCTTTCCAGACACCAGGTTTTGATTTATTTAATTTTGATATCCACCCAAATCTATATATAATGACTAAATTTAGAATTTTGAATACCTTAAATTTTAACTTCCCCCCGCGCTAATTTTCCTCTAATTATGCCGTCGTTCTTTATACACACTCCTTCTAGTCCAACACTATCCGATCCTTAACCTGCTCGTTCCAATTCTGTGCTGCTTTCTAGTTTCCACTCAATACCAATCTATCCGCAATGTACTATCCAAATCACTCTAATTCGTTTTCCTTCCGTCTAATAACTCCAATCCAAATCCTTTCTACCTTAATCCAACTCGTTCTAAATATCTACTCTCAATTACACCCGTCTCAATGCCGCTCCAATATCTACTCTTGTACCTTTCTACTCTTCTTGATTATTATTATTCCGTTTAACTATATATACTTTTCTTTATTTCAATTAAAGACTAACTTTCCAAAATATTTTATTTTAATCTTTTTAATATCCAAATTAGCGCAATTATACAAAAACACGTCTTGTTACAAAAAAAAAATTCAAATCGATCTCCCCATTATTATGTTTACCTAGGTGATACCACCTTTAAAATTATGCCTACTCTTTATACATTTTTACAAACCCAACATCCAATTAAATCGTCCCAACTAGTTTGTGTCACTAATACCTATTATTCATCTTTTACACTTTACAATTATATAATTAAATGTTCAATCATTGGTTCATATGACCGCGTCGCACTTCAATCAGTTTTGATACAATATTTTCACAGATAATTTTGATACTACAAGTTTGTCCAAAGGTTGATTCTAATAAATAAGTGCCGAAATGTTTCACATATAAACCTGGCTCTGTGGCGTGAATAGTGGAACTTCCACAGACGCAACCGGCTTTTATATCAGCAAATTTACACTCTTTGGCTTATCAACATACAACTTAGTATAAATCCTTGAATACTGCGCTTTCTCACGTCATCAAGTCATTGTTTTATGCATTGGCACTTCTACTCTGACTAATATACTTCAAATACTTTACCATTTGCAAAGTACGGCAAACACAAATTTTTCAGTTACGTGATCTGATCATTGGCTTTATTAAGCATATACACAACCTTCAAACAAAATAATCTTTATACCCTTTTAGCTATTACGTACACTTCAATATATATATATATATATATATATTATATATATATATATATATATATATATATATATAAACAGTTCTTCCCAAAAGTAACGGATATATTTGATTAAATGATTATTGACAATTTCTGAGTAAAAAGCTCTGACACGTCGATTTTTATTTTTAAATTGTCATTTAATTATGTAATTTTTAACCCCCACCCCACCCTTCAGCCCCTAAGCGCTAGAATCCCCTACTTAAAAATTTTAAATAGCAATGTACCCCTTGTGATACCTCAATTAGTAGCATTTTTCATGCAGAAATAAAATTTTACAAAAATTCTAAATCGGTTTTACAATAAGTACCAACATCACACTCAAAACAAGGCTGGAATTATCAGATCACCTTAAATAGCAACTACATTATAAACATCAAACAGTACCTTTAATAAAAAACCGCCAAGTGAACTGTTTCAACCATCCATCTTGAAAATCTGAAACAAAGTCGTTCAACCCTCGTCGACTCGATCAATCGTTCATACACATGCGCACTTATAACATAAATTCTGACATAACGGAATGCGTTCAGAAACCTGCAAGTAGTTACCGAGCTATTCTAACAAATACTTTCAAATATCGAAATGTACGCTATAATATTTTCAATAATTATCAACCAATAGAAAATCGACTTAGAAACACTGCGGATCACTTCAAGGTTATGTCAAAAACCTGATATGACGGAATAAAGTGGGCTTGGGAATGGGTTTCAGCGACAGCAAAACCATATAGTCAACATGGTCAGACCCCCAGATTAGAAAGAAATTTTTTTTGTGGCTGTGTAATCATTTGTAATTAAAGGGTAATTAAAAACTGCATTGAGAACGTCAAAATGACAAATTTTATTGTCTTAAACCTTTTTCCAAACGAAACAATTTTTGTTGGTGACCATAATTTCTTCCTACTATAATGTTTACAAATTTAATTTAATACTTGCAGTTTGTTTAGCCATTAGTTTCTTGAAGGTTTGTTCATGTTTCTTCAATATACTTGACTGATCTAACAGGTTCTACAAGCTGTACTAACTATCAATAATTTTACATAATTAGAAAAAGGTTATTATAATCGAGAAGGAAGTGATAAATAAATAAAGAACGAACTTTTATGTAACGACTGTTATATGACCATTGTGGACAAATAAAACATAGATTGTGATTATGGTAATCTATGATATCGTAAATTTTAGCTAAAAATAGCTGGAATTCTACATTTTAATGGAAATAAGCAGGTTTATAAAACAATTTTAGGAGACATTGCATCATCCATCGAATGGCATTGATCGACCTTGCTGAGATAAATGGAGAAGGTTAGCAGGTTTAATTCCATACCCTTCTAATGCTAACGCTTTTTGGCAAATACTGAATAGTTTGTAGCACCTGCACAACAAAAAAGGTAAATAAGAAAAAATCAGCGGAAAGCTTTTTCTAGGAAGTTGTTACCGATTTTGCACTATCATCGTGATGTAAATTAATTTATCATAAAGGTATTGGAGGCACGTCTCCATTATACAACTGCTTATAGAAATACCACACATGTGGGTCAAAGTCCGTTATAAATTCTAATGTGGTTTTACGTCACAGCCAAACCTCCAACATATTCCGTTGCTATGGGCGTGTAACCCCACCGCCTTTAAAACCGTCGACTTGTAGGTAGCTACGTTGCGTCTAGTCAGAGCAATTCAACTGCATACATTAACTTTGCTTTAATGTAAACAAATTTGTATTATTTCTAAAGACGAAGGTAATAAAAAGTGGATTACAAAGAGTATGCTTATAAATTATAAATACGCCACAATCCTGAAATAATTCTTCGCTTAGAATCCGATTTTTCAATGAAAAAGGCTCACAGTAAGCCAAATTACTAAAATTGGCTTCTTGATGTAACAAACGTTCTGAAACAACTCCGAATATTGTAAAATATTCCACAAAAATTTAAATATAGCCGTGGATAAACTTATTGTATTTAGTCTTCCGTCGGACGCAATGTATTGACTCTCGAGTTCGAGCGCAACGTGTATACCCGCTACACGTTCAAAATTAATAAAACGGACATATTGTCAGCATTAACGAAAGAATGTCAAAACTTTCTTTAAAAAAAAGCTTATATTTAGTACAAAAGTATATTTAAACAAAATGTTTTAAGAAATTTAAGACACATCTAAATATTAAGAAAACATGAACAAAAGCTACCTAAAGTTGTAAAATAATTTATAAAGTTCTCTTATTGTATATTTTAAGTTATAAACGTCAATCACTCAAGAGTCAGGATCTGCATCTTTGGGGCAAAGCACCCATCTCACACCATATTCACATGAGACAAGCAAGGAGGTGTCTTACATTTCTTACATTCGTGATTTGTAAGTCTTCTCAAACCAGTTTCGCTGGAGCAGGTTGAGCATCGTCGTCTTTTACGAGCTATTGGGGGAGTTTCTTCTTCTTCCTGGGAAGGAGGACGAAATCTTTTCAACCTAGTTTGAAGATCTGTAGGAATTCCAATAGTTTTCAAACTTCTTCACCTTAGTTCTCCAATTGTCAATTCGTGGGCCAAGCGTTTTAGAAAGAGCCTTCGGTGCATTGGTTCCAAATTATTACTAAGGTAAATGACATGGGAGTTGATGCCACCCACATTTAACATGATAAAAAATATTACCATTGGCCAACGCTTGAGATTTCGGGAAACATTGAATGTAGCGCACATTTTGTCTACAGTATCGACGCCTCCTTTCGTTGAATTATAAAACATTATAATCTCGGGTTTCTTCTTTTCTCCGGAATCAAGATCGAAGGAATTGTCGGTATGAAGCGTTGACACGAGAATCACATTCCTATTTTTTGCTGGAATGCGCGATACTAAAGTCTTTCCTTCACTAAAGCCAAACGAGCTGCTGAATTGTTCTCTTGTTTTGGTAGCAACAAATTGTGGTGGTGTCTTTTATTTTTTCGGACCGTCCCAACGTAGGATAGTTTCTTCTGTTTTAGGTCATCAACAAGGTCCATGTCGGTAAACCAGTTGTCAGCGGTGATGTTGCGGCCAGATCTAAATAAGGGTTCAGCCATCTTGTATACTACATTACTTGGCTTGTTGCTGATCGAAAAGGTCCTTCTGGTTGAGATCCCGCGTAAATTTCTATATTATAAGTGTAATTCATTTTTGAATCAACAAGAGCAAAACATTTTATGTCATTTGTTGGGTTTTTGTTGGTATATACTGCCGAAAAGGACATCTTCCTCGAAATCCTGGAAGTATTTCATCAATAGTGGTATATTCCCAGGAATGTAACTTTTCTGGCAGTTTTGCACGAATTTGTAGAAAATATCGCAAACTGGAGCAAGTCGATCTTCTTTCTTCCTTTCTTCTCTTGTATTTCGGTCGTCAAAACGAAAACAACGTATTAGAGTTTTAAACCGTTTGATATTCATCACAAGGTCGAATTTTTAAATACCATCGCCTTCGCTTCCCCAAATTTCCTCAAGACTTTGCCGATTCCCTCTGTAAGCGCATGCTAGATACAGCAATCCGATAAAAGCTTTTACTTTGATTATATCAGTGGGTTTTATGTCCCTCTCTCTAGAAAAACTATTTCTAATGATGTCCATGTACTGATTGGTGTAACTCACTATTATTTCTAATATTTCGTCGGTGAATAGATTGCTCCAACAATCAACATTACATTACATTTGATTTTCCAATGCTCCACCCGAAGGTACTACATTGGCCAGGAAGCGAGTTTTTTTTACCTGGAAAATTTTGAATTTTGCCTAACCCTTGATGTTCCAAGCAAGGTAGGGATCTTTAACGTGCGTGACAACACTCACACACGGGACCTCCATTTTACCTCTCATCCGAACGAGGGTGTATTTTTGTGAAAAATGCTCGCCTAACATTTTTCAAGCGGACCGTGTCGGGATTCGAACCCGGGACCTTGGGCGTCCAACAATCAACATTACATTTGATTTTCCAATGCTCCACCCGAAGGTACTACATTGGCCAGGAAGCGAGTTTTTTTTTACCTGGAAAATTTTGAATTTTTGCCGAACCCTTGCTGTTCCAAGCAAGGTAGGGATCTTTAACGTGCGTGACAACACTCACACAGGGACCTCCATTTTACCTCTCATCCGAACGAGGGTGTATTTTGCGAAAATGCTCGCCTAACATTTTTCAAGCGGACCGTGTCGGGATTCGAACCCGGGACCTTGGGCGTAGTAGTCACACACATACCACTACGCCACGGAGCCGCCCAACAATCAACAGCAGTTTTGGAAAGCTTCGCGTTACCTTTTACACCTGGTAAACGAATGATCAGATGGTGAAAAGCTCTACGTATATTTTGTCTTGGAGGATTTTTATTCCACTTGGTACTATTATTTTTTCCCAAAAAAACTGTTGTTTGTATCATCGTCATCATCGCTCGCGCCCTCTTGAGCTGTTTCAGAATCCCCATCATGTTGTTCTATCTCATCTTCCCAAGCGATGTCACATTCTTCTCCCAAATCCTCATTCAAAATCGGATCGTCTTCTTCATTCTCATCTAGCCACCTTAGTATTTCTTCGATATGTTCTGAATTCTGCAAATTGTACGTTTTGCGATTCAACATTTTTGCGGAAAATCTAAAACAAAAGAATAATCACAATAATTACATGTTCAGGCGCAAAGTGCCGGCCATGCCAGAATGATAAATTTAGATATTTTTATAAATCTAATAATAACTTTTACATAATTTCATCTTGAAGTAAACATAGAATAAAAAGTTTTAACGCATTATTTTGTTTTACACATTAAATACATACCTTGGAATTGTTACGAGTTCAGGCGCAATGAGCTTGTGTGAACAAAACATGTCCGACTTTGCGTAGTAAAGGCCCACAGTAAACTGAGTTGTAATGTTGTACACGGCACATAAAAATAGGCAGCTACTCGACACCGTAGTCGTAGGCAATGATTAAGAGTGGAGGGGAGGGTCGAACCGTCCGCGCTGTGCCTGATAGATCGATTGCGCCCGACGGAAGGTTAGGGAGATAATATGAACTTCTTTCGAGGCCTAAACCTGCTAACAAAATTGTGTTTTTTATACTGAATCCTAAACTGGAAAGAGATATTCGTATTGAAGGCGTAGAATGTCCGGCACAAATTTTGCACAACAATATCGATAGACGTTGATGTTTTGACCGTCAATGCTGAATCAGTGGTCGTCCAGACATGGGGTTTTCATCAAAATCTTAGCCTGTGTTGTATCACTTTTACCCGCAATTGAAAAATATCGAAACTGTGGCTGGCAGCCGTTAAAAATTTTTGCACCAACCAAAAGGATCACCAAAAGCTATTCAAGATTTTTAGATGATCCAATGAGCGTAGCTAATTTTTCCTTTTTTCATTCACCACTCAATACGTTTGATCCTCAAATTAAAAAATAGAAAAGTCAAACATCACAGTCCTAGAGAAAAGTCTGTATTATATAACACAAAACAGAATAAGAATGAAACAAAAAAAATCTACTTACTTTGGATGGCGGCAAAACAAATCTTGAATCGCTTAAAGATTTATTCTAAAAACAGCACTAAAGCGGAAACTTTCGTGAAGGTTATGGTAGAATCATGATGTGATGGAGTTAAATAAGCCTCGGATTTGGATTCAACTACCCCAAAAACATATAATAAACATGGTAAGATCCCCAGATCAGAAAAAAATTGTGTGGCTGTGTTACGAATCTGAAGTTGGACTTTCAAAATTCAAAACGTCAGATCAAATATGCCGGTTTAATTTTTTAATTTTTAAAATCTGACTTCAGATTTATAATTAGCGTCCCCAAAATCCCTATATACTGTTTCATAAAAATGTAATGATTTTTTAAAAGTCGGTGGCTATATATGAATAATTTGAATACGCTTGTAGAAAAAACAAACGTTTAAGGGAACTGATCAGGTATCTCAAAAACCTTTTGTATGGGTCAAATTACTTCGAAATCTGACCTCAAAAATATCCGAAAATTATCCACTCACAAATCATACGCCAAATTTTATGCAAGCTTAATCTACGTAAATTAATTGTAATACGTAAATGTCCTTCAAAAGATCCAAGCAATGAAATACTTGTGGTTTTGACCATTAAATTATTCAGGATTCATAGTTCTACAAACCAAGTTGTTGATCAAATTTCTGTCTCAATTTAGTACCATAATAACAGCATCGAAAAATCAAATTTCAGTTCCTCCGTTTATGTTTCGATTAATGCGTTAATTAACTCCATAGTGCTTCGTTCCATTTACTTTTATACGTTGTATGTTACTCCATACGTTTTAAACACGGATATTATTTTAACCAAATTTCAAACGTCGAGCATGACCTTGCACGCAATTTAAATTACAACTCTTAGTTAATCATTAAACACATTATCGGCAAGTGTGTTTATAAGCAGAACGACTATAAGTGAATAACCGATCTTAATTGAATGACTTCGTTTTAATTACTTCACGGCTGTACATAATAAAATCTTCAAACATCACACCTTCTACAGAATTTCCATGACTTTTTAGTTAGTCTGACTAATTGGGATGATGCTACTTTGAAATAAGGTACAATAATTTTTGTATCCATCTTGTATAGTGGTACCATTCTATTTATTTAAAATTTTTTATCTAAGTGGAATAAATGGAGCCAAACACATTTAGTTAGTATTGTAATTTTCGTGAACGTATAATAGAAACACATCTAACAAAATTTAAATAAATCGGTTTACGTTTGTAGAATGTCGAATATAATTCTATTGTGTTTTTTGATTACGTCTAAATCATGCACAGAATTCTGCAACGGGTTACTTCAGCCCCTTCTGGGACTTGCTGATAGAACTTCGTGCAGTTAGGATGTGGAAAGTTTTGAATGTCGGCTATCTTCGCGTCTTGATCCACATTAGCCATTCAACACGTGCCCCGATCTGGTCGATTCAACAATGCGCAACAAAGATAAAACAAAGAAAAAACAAAAAGTCTAGCAACAAATTTATAAAATAATTTAACATCTACTTCAGAAACAAATTTTTAAACACATTAGGATCTGGTTTTGCTTTATGTAAAATTGCGATAACTACGTAAATAAAATGAGTTCGTTCATTAAGTATTAAATTGAAAATACAGCATCTAAAACGTCGTGTTGGCTATTATTAGAAAATGGACTAGGAATAATTCCTGTTACTCTCGAAAACCTCCTGCTGTTTGGTCAACTACCATCTGGGCTAAACCAGTTTTTTTAGAGGAAATTTACCGGCCATCTTCCAGGATGTGTTCCAAAGGTTGTGTTCGCTGTTGGATGTTATTGGTAATTTTAAAGATGACTTTTGCTATTAGTCGGTAAGTCAACATTTTATTAAATGACAAGCTGTTTGTTTGTTACCTGTGATTGGAAATATTTTAATTTCTCATTTCCTATGGAATTGTGAATTGTCGAAGACGTTGAGTTGTGACGTAGATCTTGATAAAAATTTAAATGTTAATGTTTATCTGGAAATTGAAGTTTATCGCAATTATGTTATTTGTAACTTGTTTTCCGAAATACAACTATTTATTTTAAACAAGAATTATAAATTTAACTGGTTGAATATGAACTTAAAGTTTCTAAATCAATATCAGATCTGGTATCGGTAAAAACTTACCTATGTTTGTTCTTTACTAACGTTACAAAAATTATTCAAATATCTCTTGGAACAAATAATTGAACGCTTTCTGTACATATTTACGTTTTTCTAAATCCAACCGAAATCTAAACTTAATATCAACCAAACTTACTAAATAAGTTAGGTTAATATAATCGCTACGTCGTCGTCGCCGCCGTCGTCCGTTGCCATATTCCCATAATGATACAATAAATGATATATATGTACCTTGTTTAGTTTTTTACGCTAATTACAAATATGCTATACACTTTTCGATATCTCATTTAGTTTTCGAGATAATCGAATTTATTTGAGAATTGTTAACAGTACAAACTAATATAAACTTTAATAGATATTTTTAATTTAAATGAATATATAATTTCTTTTTATAAAATTTCCGTAAGTTTGGTTGTAAGGCGTACATGCGTCTTAGATTTTTTTTATACTTTTAGGTATATTTTTGTAAAGAGACGCAAACTGCTGTCTCGTGTTATTTATTTAACCTCATGTTTTATTGGTATAGACTGTACGAATTTAAGGTCAAACCTTCATGGTTTCGAAACGGAATTTGATCGTCGAAATTTCTACATTTTTGTTTGTCGATATTTGTTTGTATTTGCTTATTTTATAAGTGTAGTGGCGCCCTGGCTTATCCGTTAATTATTAACCGACCTCCTCTAATAGTTTCCTCCTCGCAGAAGTAGAGTTAAGAGTTAGTCCGAAAGTTTCCCAAAAGTCAGTTACCATCTACAGATAAAAATTACATCGTATGTTTGACTTTTATGGAAGTTGGCATAGTGTTGGGTACCACCTTTTTTACTAGCAACCAACAAAACAACGCCTTCAGAGAAAACATTTGTTATAACTTATACGTTTATTAGCTGCCATTTAATTTATGAGGTCGTGAAATAGTTTCTTAAAGGAAAGAATGAATGAAAATGGTTAGCGGTAATTGTTTTTTATCTGATTTATAGTCTTTACACGTTTTATCTTATATAAATTATCGTCGTAAAATCTCACTATCTTTGTTAATTGGCGTAGCGTTCTCGAAGTGAATGGACGGGCTCGCTCGTTACAGTTTTATTATCATTTAATAGGTTGTTAAACGTCTTACCTTACCGAAAAATTACGGTCGTAAAGCATTAAACTTACTAATTGGTCTATTTTTATTCATATTGTTTTATAGTTAAAGATAATTAACTATCATGTCTTCTTTTAGGTATCCCGTAATCTTTTAAATTCTTCTACAACACCCTGTTTACAAGTAATCTTGCTACAAATTTTCATTGTGAACTTATTTATCTCAAAACGACAAGTTTATGCTACAATTAAATAGTTGTATCCTGCTTTTAGGTACCCGTTATCTTGGTATACCTTACGATCGCCGTATATTGGTTTTCTCTATCGTTCCAATGTAACGACTTGTTGAAAGTGTCGCGCACTATCCGATATAAGCCGCGTTTTCCAGGTTTACCGCGTTTCGATAAGCTAGGATTTGCAGTTCAACTCCGTGTTGTTTTAACCATTGTTGAATTTGATTCTACAGCTTGTCGTCGAAATATTTTCTACATTTATTCGTCACCGTATTGCAAAAGCGATGCACGGTTTTCAGTTCGACAATTAGGAGGTGTCTTGCGTGTATTCGCTTTTTTTTGGCTGAAGACTTCTTTATCTTTATCTTTATCTTCTTCTTTTTGTAAAACAACTTCTTTCTTTATGTAGAACAACTACTTTTGTCCGTAGACTGCTGCTGCAATTATGGTAGCAGAGTATATGTATGCTGACGACCATGGCGTTTCTATGCTGACTCAACCCCGACAGCTTGCGAACTAAGTATCAGGATACCTACAGGTATGCAACTCGTTCTTTTTTTGTGTGCGTCAATGGCATATTCCGTATCAACGGTTGGTGTAGTTACGTGACAAGAAACGTCACATTGTAGAACTATCATTTGTTGCTGCGATTGGATATTATCGCTCTACAGGTGCGATGTACTATTGTTAAAGGTGCGTGTCAAAAGAACGCACATGTTTATTCGCTTTATTAATTAGTTACTTTACAAAAATCATTACGTAAAAATTTAAAAACAGTTGACAAACGCTCTCACAGTTTTTATTTGATTATGATTAATTTTATTTTGTGTAAATACAAGATGCGCGCTTCTAAATTGTCCGTAGAATATAATTGTTGGCTTTAAAATAGT
Organism: Platerodrilus igneus; assembly: GCA_036346225.1. NCBI lineage: Eukaryota > Metazoa > Arthropoda > Insecta > Coleoptera > Lycidae > Platerodrilus > Platerodrilus igneus. Next base: position 1,493,289 of record JARFIW010001381.1, read on the forward strand.
AACGCTTAATTTATTCTCCTTTTGCTTGTGTGTACAGAATTCTTTATTTATTTTTATGTGTTAATAGATAATCGTGGGCGATGTACTTTATTTTTTTTGTTTTCTTGGTATGTAGGCGAATCCCCCCACTCTCCGTGTCTGGTAGTTAGCTTGGTATCTACTTTTCTTCCGGCTACGTTTAGGTACGTAGCACGCTACAATCAACGCAGACGCCCTTTCACTACCGTTCTAACCGATAACTCTCGCGGCAGTCTCCGATTGTTTGAAATATGTCTGATCAGATGTGGGCGGCTTTACTCTGAATCTTGCTGCTATTTCATTTGCCTCAACATTTTTTGCATTCTGAGGTGTGATGTTGTATCACGGAAATCGAGTACCCCGACGCTTGTACTGTTAGGGAATTAATCCGTTATTATCACATATCGGAGACGTGAACAAAATTTTGTTCATTTCTTTACATCGTGTGATCGGTTGGTGTACTGTGTATATGTTCCTGTCCTAATGGAAGCATTAGGATGTAAATACAAACTAATGAATGGACCTGTTGATTGTTCATCTACTGTAAGCTTGTAGGGAGTTCTCCACAATGGGAATTTGTACTTCTTTGCTCTTATTGACCACGCAGTACATATGAAGAAAAACTATGACATTATGAAAACTTTACTTGAAGAAATTTAAGTATACAGAACATGGGTGGAGCATACGTTGTAATACAAAAGTCATAGTACCTTTGTTAGGAATGCAACTGGGTTATACCAAGTACTGCTATTTTTTCTGCGAATAGGACAGCAGAGCAAAAGGTAAACGCTACTTTGTAAAAGACTAGAAAATGCGAGAAAACTTTGTTGCTGGAGAAAAAAATGTTACAAACCCTCCTCTAGTTGATATAAAGAAAGTTCTACTGCCACCTCTGCGCATAAAACTGAGACTCACGAAAAACTTTGTCAAAAGATGGTGAAAGATTCCAATATCTGAGAGAGAAATTGTCCAGACTAAGTGAAGCAAAAATAAAAAAAGGAATTTTTATTGGGCTACAAATTCGCCTCATCGTAAGGGTCTGAGTATTAGATTCAAAACTGACCGAGATTGAGGCTGCTGCATGGGCATCATTTAAATAGGTGTTTTCCATTATGTTGGGAAATGCAGAGGCAAAAAACTACGAACAAATTGTGAATCTTTTAGTTTCCACATACAGAGATATGAGTTGCAACATGTCTTTGAAGATTCACTCTCGCCACTCGCATTTGGATTTTTTCTGCAAATCTAGGGTATGTTACTGATGAACACAGTGATAGGTTTCACCAAGACATTATGTATTGTGAAAACCAATACCAAGGGAAGTGGAGCCCTACAATGCTTGCAGATTATTGTTGGAACCTAATCAGGGATGCTCTAGAGGTACCCTACCAACGAAAACTACATGCAAAAAATTTTAGATTTGGTAGTGACGTGGTATGCATAATTTGTATTATAACAAATATAAACATTGCCTAATAAAACGTTTTACTATAAAAGTATTAATAACTTTTGACTGGAGCGTGATAGAAAAATTCTGTTGACAAATTCGTAATCAGCGCAAAAATCCTACAAGAAACCCCCCTCTCACATTAGAAAACAAAAAAATACAATTTGTTGTTTATTGTTATGACAAACAATTTTCCTCGGCGAGTTTTTATTCTTTAAGTAAATTTTATGTAGAATTTTTTGATTTATGTAAACTACGTAGTGAATTACAATATTTTGAAATACTTTTGCCCGTAGCTCACATGATTAAAGTGTATCTGCTAGCTCTAAACTTTATTCAAAGGGATGAGTGAGGGGGTTCGCCATAAAACTAAGATGTGAAGGAATTTAAATTTGGCGCCATTACATCCGTTTAAACATTAGCTGTTGTGATCCTTGGGATAGTGTAGAAACTCTGTGGTAATTATACCTAATAAAAAAAGATTAACTATGAACAGGACATGCCAAGGTAGTATATACAACAGGAGACAGCAGTTTGCGTATGTAAATAATAATAAAATAAGTAATAATATTTAGGTGAACCTTTGAAGGTTTCAAGATTTCACCATAAGCACTCGTGTACATCTAGATCACCCTAATAAAAGATCTGTACTTAGATAAGAAACATATATTAACTGATTAATAAATTTCATCATTGAACAATAAAAGACAAAACAGTAAACACGTATGTTATGTGTATATAAGGAAATCTTTTTGTTTAATGTTTTAAATAATCACTGCTTAATATTACTGAACTATTTCAATTCTAGTTTCATTCTATGTTTAAATAAACAATTAAGAAAATTAAATTATTATAAGTCGGAGGTATTAGAGGTTTAGTCTAACAAACAAAAGTTAAGTTTTACATTTCTTGATTAAGCATAAAATATTTAATAATCAACTTAAAAACATGGCCAAATTTTAGGTCTTTAAATTATTAACCGAATATACAGCAATTTAAATATGAAAGTCAGACCTGCCTTTCTTTCAGGTACACATGTGAGTTTTTAGAACAAAGTTCTTACTGAGATACTTCCTTGTGTAAAAATATATTTAACTAATATTAAAGTTGCCTTAAACAACCATAGCAAACATTTTAATGTCTACATTTAAGAATCAAATTTGCAACATAAGGAAACGAAAGTTATTAAGTGCCATATAGTGACTCTCTGGAAATAAGAACTAAAAGCTCATTACATTTAAGACAATTATGGTTTTAAAACATTTTAAATAAATGTGTAATAAGAATGTTCAGAGGATCCTTAAAAACAGATGTCCAACCAAAAAAAACTTCTAGTTATTACCAAACGTCATGCGGATGTTATCAGTTCGACAAACAAATAACGTAACAAATTTGACTTACTCTTCAATTGAAAAAACTTTTTTTTTCAACAAACAAGATATAAAATTGAAATCTATGTGTACCATGAACATCGGAGCTTTAACGTAAATTTTATTAGAATAATAAGAAATAAAATCTTAAATCCTGTAATTGATGGATTCTTATACAACGACACGAAGCACCGGGACAAGATGTATCCGATACTTCTTTATAATTTTCATCATTGAAAACTGCTACGCAAAATAACAACTGCCATTATGACGATCTGTATTGTGCTTACGTAGATAAACCCATGGTTTAGTTAATTATTAAATAATGTAAAACTCCTGTAATGCAAATTCACGATTACGTTACTAATAATTATAGTAGTCCTTAATTGCGTAAAAGTTAGAATGCAGAGTTAAATTTTATATAGGACATACATCCTATCTTCGACAAAATTTTAAGGCAATACGAATGTATTGTTTCAAAATTTAAAATACGATCTTTCCTACTACGATAAAATTCGTTACATATCACCTCTCCCAACCGACCACAAGAGACGTAGGGTAAAGCAGGATCGCAAGAACTATGGATCATTATTTTGAAGAGTGGTATAGTGCGTAATACCAAACCCTACATGTATTTGTTTAATAAACCAGTGTCCATATCGGGTGTAGATAGACCGTAATATTGTATAATAAAATATGACTTTCTTGAAAACGCTTCAATTTATAATTAATGACAATCTGAACAAAAATGTATTAAAAGAATTATACAGTTTAATATCATTAATTTCTACGGTTCCGTCTGAGTGCATCTGTTGAGCGGAATTTTTCAATACTGAAGCGAATTCATACATTCGTAAAGAACGCTTCCAGTCAGAGAAAGGATTGTCATCAGAAGTGTGACAAAAGAGCTTTTAAATACTTTGATGGAATGAACGACAAGCGATTTTTATGATAATGCAATTAACTACTTTACGGTCAAAACACGCTGTATCATATTAGTTTATAAAAAAAATAATTTTTGCTAAAATCTTTAAAAACTGCGTTGTGGAAAGATATGGGAGCCTACCACAATATTTCCCAGGTGTGCGTGGCCTAAAACACGAAATATATATGATGGAGAGCTCACAAGTAAAATTCTTGTCCGGAGGTAAAATACTCCCTCATTCGGATCTCCGGGAGGGGGTACTTGGGGCTCGTCATCGTAAGAATATAAAACAACAGTTCGATTTAGTGATAGGGACTTGGAATGTAAGGTCATTACTTAGAGTAGATAAGTTAACGAATTTATTAGTCGAAATGAGAAAGGAAAAGCTGGACATTTTAGGTATTAGTGAGGTGAGATGGCCAGATAGTAATGACTTTTGGAAAGATAATTATAGAATAATTACAACTTCTTCAACTAATGGACAGGCAGGGTAGGAATAGTGTTAGGTAAAAGATTAGGGCATAAAGTTAAAGAGTACTTACAATTTAGTGATAGAATAATTATGGTTAGATTGAGTACAAAACCCACAGACACTGTTTTAGTACAGGTTTACATGCCAACAACTCAGTACGAGGATGAGGAAGTAGAAAAGGTATACGAGGATATAAATAGTATAGTGAGAAAAGTAAAAGGAGATGAGAATTTAATAGTTATGGGCGATTTTAATGCGTCAGTGGGAGAAGGTAGTGAGGGAAAAATGGTAGGAAAATTTGGGTATGGCAGACGAAATGATAGAGGAGAAAGATTAGTTGAGTTATGCCAGGAACATAGATTAGTAACTGTAAACACCCTATTCGAACAACATGTTAGGAGAAGATATACCTGGAAAGCCCCAGGTGATAGGGCTAGATACCAAATAGATTATATTTTAGTTAAACAAAGATTTAGAAACCAAGTTAAAAACTGTCGTAGTTATCCAGGGGCTGACATAGATAGCGATCATAACTTAGTTAAAATGAAGTGTAAACTAAAATTCAAAAAATTGAGAAAGGGTAAAAGAGAAGGATGGGATCTAGGTAAGCTTAATGATAGTAGGGTAAAAGAGGAATATAAACAAGTATTAGATAATAAGAGCAAAGAGATAGCTGTAGGAAGGAACGTAGAAAATAGATGGAAAGAAATAAAACTGACTGTACATGATACAGCAACACAGTCTATAGGTAAGAAAAAAATACAAGCGAGAAAACCGTGGGTAACAAAGGAGATATTAGATTTAAAAGAGAATAGAAGAAAGCTTAAACCTTTCAGAGAAGTGGATAGTGAAAGTAAGCAAAAATATAATACAGTTAGAAATAAGATAGTACATGAGTGTAGAAAAGCTAGAAATAAATGGATGGAAGAGAACTGTAAGGGAATACAAGATGATTTGAGAGTAGGTAAGACAGACAGGGCATACAGGGCAGTTAAAAAGTTTTTGGGAAGATAGGAAAAATATAATGGTATTAGAGACGAGAATAATGAGCTTCTAATAAATAAAGTTGAGGTAGCAGATAGATGGAAAAGATATTTAGAAGATTTATATAAGGGAGACGATATGGATGAGTTAGAGAACGACCAAGAAGAGGATGTAGAAATAGGGTTCTCAATATTAAGAGAGGAATTTGATAGAGCTGTTCGGAATCTTAAACTAAATAAAGCGCCAGGGATAGACGATATTCCCGCAGAATTAATAAAATATGCAAGTCAGAAAACTTTAGATAGATTATATGAACTAGTGAAATTAATATATGATACAGGTGAGGTTCCAATAGATTTCGAAAAAAATATTATTATCGCAATCCCAAAAAAGTCAGGAGCTGATAGGTGTGAGAATTTTAGAACGGTTAGTTTAACTTCTCATGCTTCCAAAATACTAACAATAATAATTAAAAATAGAGTAGAAGCTTTGACTGAGAATTATTTAGGCGAAGACCAATATGGTTTTCGTAAAGACAGAGGACTAGAGAACCGATACTAATGATTAGGGTAATTATCGAAAAAGGTTACAAAAAAATAAAAAGACTCATTTCGCATTTGTAGATTTAGAAAAAGCATTTGATAGGGTTAATTGGATTGTTATGTTCAGGGTTTTGCAAAAAATAGGAATCTCTCATAGGGATAGAAAAATTATTTACAGTCTATATAAAAACCAAAGTGTAGTAATTAGATTTGATGAAATAGAAAAGGAAGCTAAGATTAGAAATGGTGTTAGACAGGGTTGTATACTGTCTCCTTGATTTTTAATGTTTATATTGAGGAAGCTTTAAACTTAGCTAGAGAGAGAAAGAGATAGGTATTAGTGTACAGGGACAGAAAATAGACATGTTACGTTTTGCAGATGATATAGCCATTATAGCAGAGTCTAGAAAAGAGTTAGGAGAGTTTTTAAATATTTTAGATGAGATACTACGGAGTAACTATAGTATGAGAATTAACTCGGTAAAGACAAAGATAATGACAAGTGAGTTACAGCCTAGTTATAAACCAAAATTAAAAATAGGTAATACCGAGTTAGAGGAGGTAGATGAATTTTGCTATTTAGGTAGTATAATTACAAAGGATGGACGTAGCAGAAGGGATATAGTAGCTAGAATAGCTCAAGCTAGAAAAATGTTTTAAAAGAAAAACTTACTAATAGCTAATAGTATTAGTTTAGATAATAGAAAAGTTTTTAAAGTCGTACGTATGGAGCGTTCTACTATACGGTAGTGAGACTTGGACAATTAAAGAAGTAGATAAGAAAAGGATAGAAGCTTTTGAAACTTGGTGCTATAGGAGAATGTTAAAGATTAGCTGGACAGATAGAGTAACTAACGAGGAAGTTTATAGAAGGATAGGTGAGGAACCCTGTATGTGGAAACAATTGAAGGTCAGGAGATAGAATGATAGGGCACCAGTTAAGACATGAGGGACTATTTAGTAAAGTCTTAGATTATAGACTACCAAATAAAAATAGAGTAGGAAGGCCTAGACAAAGCTATATTAGTCAAATAATTAGAGATTTAGGTTGTGAAGGGTATGTGGACCTTTTAGATTAGCTCAGAATAGAAAAGAATTTAGAGCTGCGTCAAACCGACTTTAAGTAAGTTCGAAAACAAAACAAAAAAAATAAAATTGGTTAACTAAATGTCACCAGGACATAACTCACAATTAGTTAGAGGTCTGGCATGTTGGTAGCGTTTCGTTGCTTAAGCCTTACCATAACATATAATTTAATAAACGTCACCATGATATAGCTCACAATTAGGTAGCGGTCTGGCATGTTGGTAGCGATTTGTTGCTTAAGCCTTACCATAACATATAATTTAATAAACGTCACCTTGACATAACTCACAATTAGGTAGCGGTCTGGCATGTTGGTAGCGTTTCGTTGCTTAAGCCTTATCATAACAGATAATTTAATAAACGTCATCATGACATAACTCACAATTAGGTATCGGTCTGGCATGTTGGTAGCGTTTCGTTGCTTAAGCCTTACCATAACAGATAATTTAATAAACGTCATCATCACATAACTCACAATTAGGTAGCGGTCTGGCATGTTGGTAGCGTTTCGTTGCTTAAGCCTTACCATAACAGATAATTTAATAAACGTCATCATGACATAACTCACAATTAGGTAGCGGTCTGGCATGTTGGTAGCGTTTCGTTGCTTAAGCCTTACCATAACATATAATTTAATAAACGTCACCATGACATAACTCACAATTAGGTAGCGGTCTGGCATGTTGGTAGCGATTTGTTGCTTAAGCCTTACCATAACATATAATTTAATAAACGTCACCATAACATAACTCACAATTAGGTAGCGGTCTGGCATGTTGACAGCGATTCGTTGCTTAAGCCTTACCATAACATATAATTTAACACTTTTCCTTTTTGAAGCGGATAACCAGGTTATATTTCATTTCCCTATAAATGGTAATCATGTAAACATGTTAGAGTTTTTTAACAACCATCAGGTTGCTAATATCTATGTAGAGCCAGCTGGATAGGAAAAAGATAGAAGGATATAGGAAGACCTAGACCAAACTATATTAGTCAAATTATTAGAAATTTAGGTTGTGAAGGGTATGTAGAGCTTTTTAGATTAGCACAGAATAGAAAAGAAGTTAGAGCTGCGTCAAACCGACCTTAAGTAAGGTCGAAAACAAATTGATGATGAATAAAAACGGGCTTTTATGTCTTTGTTTCATGTCAATATTTTTATTTTAGAATCAAATTTAATAAACTCTTTATTTTTTCATTGTTATTATTTGTTTAAAATGTGTATGAAAATACAGCTTCCTTATCAGCACGCCAATAGAATAAATATTTCAAATTCCAGCCCACAGTAAAAATGTGGAGAGAATAATTTTCTTAATGTCAACTCCAAGGTTGGACGAACGAAACAGATTGTCGGTTGAGACAATTGAGGCAATTTTTTAAAACAACGTACCCAATTTTATAATTATGTGATTATCATCATCGTTAGGTCTTCAGTCCTGGAACTGGTTGGACACGTATCTCCATTGTTTCCTGTTCTACGTTAACCTATACATTACCCTGAAATTTCCGCAGCCTACATTATCCCGCACTATTCCGCCATACCTTGGAATGTGCCCTATTATTTTTTTTACTATTTTTCACATATTTCTTTCTTCCCCTAGTATTTCTACAACCTCTTTATTCTTATCTTAGTCTGTCCACAATTTCTTCATCATACATCTGTAACATCACATTTCAAAGGCTTCTATTTTATCCTTCTTTGCTTATCGTACTGTCCGTAGTCCGTATAATTTGAGTAAGGACCGCTACACTTGTGGCCACGTCTCCAATACTCCACTCGAAGGCACCACATTAGGTTTAAACGCGAATAATTACGTACTTAATATAAATCCGACTCTAAAATTAATTAATCGTTAAAGATAATTTATAATCTAAAATTAAAGTTAGGGTTTATATAAAAATACTCATAGCGTTGACTTTAGAGGGTGTCTGATCAATAAGACATTAGCGGGGGGGGGTCCGAATAGTAGCCATCGGCTCTGCTTTCCGGTGCGACCTGAAGGGTCGATTTAAAACTATCGAAAGCTAGCTAAACTAGTATTTACTAATGGATTCGAATTTCTAAGCACGCGCCAAATTTATTAATAGCTAATCCAGCTATTTCGTCAGGTCTAGTGTAAATAATTTATTCTAACTTTAGCCTAAATTCGTCCTGAACATTCACTATCGTTCCGTACTGACTTATTTTAATTTTCATCTTCCTTTGTATAGATAATACGACCTGTTCTAATTTTAATAAAGCTGTTTTCTTTTTGTATAAGTTATGTACTATCCACCTATCCCTATAACTCGCTCCAATTTTTGGAGTATTTTGAATAAACAAGGTTATTACGAGCGCAGAAAACCGGTTTTCTTATGAGATTTAACATGGGAAATTCGAAGGTCCAAAAAGACCATTTTTGTGAGTTCCAAAGGTCATTCACCCCGAGGTCGACCCTGGAGGGAGGGTGTCAGTTCTAGACCCACCACCACACACCACAGAGGGAGGAAGTCGGTTCTAGACTCACCACCACCACCAACACTACCACCACTACAACCACCACCATATTAGAATCATCAAGAAATTTTGAACCTTCGATGAAGGCCTACGCTTTGGTTGTTCACGACTTTATGTTTGAGTACAACCCGTTTACAGAAATTGTCAATAGATTTTTCTACAATTAAATAATCTATAATATATTATGTATTTGCATTATTTTTAATAAAGTTGTGTGTTAAAAATTTTATTTTGTTTTTAAATAATTTTGACAGGGTGGCCTTGGGATCATTCAAAATTATTTAAAAATAAAATAAAACTTTTAACACATACAACTTTATTAAAAGTAATGCAAATACATAATTATAGATTATTTTATTATAGAAAAAAATCTATTGACAACTTCTGTAAACGGGTTGTACTCAAACATAGAGTCGTGAATAATAAAAGCATAAGCCTTCATCAAAGGTTCAAAATTTCTTGATGATTCTAATATGGTGGTGGTAGTGCTGGTGGTGGTGGTGGTGAGTCTAGAACCGACTTCCTCCCTCTGTGGTGTGTGGTGGTGGGTCTAAAACTGACATCCTCACTCCAGGGTCGCCATGGCTGCCTCGGGGTGGATGACCTTTGGAACTCACAAAAATGGTCTTTTTAGACCTTAGAATTTCCCATGTTAAATCTCATAAGAAAACCGGTTTTTTGCGCTCGTGGTAACCTTGCTTATCTACTTTTCGAACATTTATTCCCATTTTATATTGTTGAATGCTTTTTCCGGAACGATATGTCCTATATACACGCTTTCTCTTTCTTTTATTGTTTTCTAAAAATATGCCATATTTTACCGATATTCAATGGTAAGCGAAGGGGTTTAAGCAATCTGACGGCTACCAAAATACCCTATCACTTAGACATTTGCCGAATCAATAGTTTCCCAATTACTCATTTCGCGCAATCGACATTTGTTAAGAATATTGCAAACCCAACACCTGTAGTTGTTTACGATAATCATCAGGTTTAAATACAATTAGTTTTTCTCGTGCTAGAGCTGGTTGGACGCGTACCTCCATTGTTTCCTATTCTGAGCTAACCTACACATTTTCACTATTTTTGTGCAATAGTCTAATCTAGCTTTATCTCTACTTGTCTTTTTACGCACTATTCCCTCATGCATTAGTATCTGTACTATCATCATGTCTCTCCTATTTTGTACTGTTTTGTACTTATTTCTTTCTTCTCCTATTATTTCTAGTACCTCGTTGTTCTAAACTTTGTCTGTCCATAATATGTTCACGTTACTCTGTAGCACCGCATTTCAAAGACGTCATTCATTTTCCATTTTGCTTCGCCTAATGTCTACGTTTCACAGCTATATAATGCTGTGCTCCACACATATCGTTTCCAGCAATCTTTTCCCATCAGATTACTACCGCATGAATCAGGAATGAAGATTTGATACTTGGAATGTCAGGGGAGTGAGTGTACGGTAAAGAGTATGAAATCACGAATGAAATGAAAGAAAGGCGCTTGGATGTGCTGTGTGTGAGTGAAACGTGGCGGGAGGAAAAATATGTTGTTGAATTGGATGAACTTATGTTGGGTTTGTGGTCTGGAGTAGAGAACAATAAATTCGGGACGAAAGGTGTTGGTCTTAATTTTGAATGATCAAAACTTGCATGAAACAATATTAATTGGCGTCTCCCCGCTTCTTGTGGGTTAGAATAAAAATGAATTCCAAAAAGATCTTTTTAGTAGCATGTTATGCTCCGGTCAATGACGATAGGGAGTGTGAGCAGTTTTAGTAGGTGTTGGAAAATGTATTAGACAAACGCGAAAGGAATGACCGTGCGGTTCTGTTAGGTGATATAAATGGTTAGATTAGAGTACACAGAAAAAATGCTGAACATGTGGCAGGTCCGTTTGGTGATCCAAGAACGAACAAAATGCAGATATGTTAGTGAGTATATGCTTGGAACAAGAACTTTTTTTATCCAACACATGATATAAACATAGGACATAAACAAGTATACATGGAAAGCGAAAATGCGAGAAGTATAGTTGATTTGGTTGTATTTTTTGATAAAAGTTTAAGAGAACTGATAAAAGACTCGAGAGTAACGAGAGAATCTGAGTGTGGGACTGGTCATCTTCTAGTTTTGTCCAGAATTGATCTTAGTCTAAAGTGGGCCTGGAGAAGAAAGTAGAATGTGAAACAAGAGTAAAAGTGGGCTTGTTGGAAGAGTCGACTCTAAAGAGAGTACTCTACTATATTAGAGACGGAGTTGTATGATTACAAACAGGAATGAGAAATGCTCTGAAGTCTGAAAATGTAGGGAAAACATGTGATTGTTTGAAGAACAGTGTGTTGAAATATGTTTTGGAAGTATGTGGAACGACAATGATTGGTACATGTAATAAAAATACGCAGTGGAGCGATGAGATCAAAAAGGTTGTTAGAGAAAAGAAAGTAGGTTTATAAGACAATGTCTGCAGAAAAATATGCTGAGTTAAGGGAATAACTTCAAAAAGTATATATGGAGAAAAGGCGCTATGCTAAAGAAGTAGTGAAGGCAAGCAAAGAGCAACTGAAGGAGAGGGAGGGTGAAAACATGTAGAGGGATTTTGAAGGATCATCATTTTGTTCATCATTTTGTTTTCGCCCTTACTTAAGGTCGGTTTAACGCAGCTCTAACTTTATTTCTATTCCGTGCTAATCTAAAAAGTTCTACATACCTTCACAACCTAAATTTCTAATAATTTTACTAATATAGCTTGATCTAGGTCTTCCTACACTCTTCTATCTTTTCTTATCTACCTGGCTCTACATAGATTTGCAACGTGATGGTTGAAGGGAATAAAACTTATTTCTGAAAAGGATAAGACAAGAAAGGGTGGAAATAAGCGTGTGAATGGCGTTGTTAACAGTAGAAATGAAATTGTTTGGGACGAAGCAAGTGTTAGAAATTGTTGAAAAGAGTATTTTGAGACGCTGTATGGTGGTGGCAAGAAGGATACAGATGGCTGTGTGGACGATGAAGATGGCAGTAATGTACTGGTCGAAAACGTAGATAGTAGTATAAAGTTTGAATGCACTGAAAATCAGGTTGTTACGCTTTCCCACGTTTCTTACTATTGCGCAATTGTTTAATATAACGTATAATTACGCGACAAATTACGCGCCTTTTTGTATCAAATATTAAACACGTTTAAAAGTGATACAATGGTCAAATTTTATGCACAATGTAAATAAAAGCAATGTACTCACTTAAATTTCACCTTACAGCCAAATCCCAGGGCCATCACATTTTGTGGGTCACATCACGCCATTGCTGAATCAGATTCAAATTTGTTTTAAACCAATTTTCCCCTCGTAGAGGAATGAACGAATACCAGGTAGAGGTACCACAGAAGTGGGAAGATAAAGGAACCAACATCCTAAAAAGAGAAAAAACACACACACAACACCAGTAGATGTTCTTGGCTTCAGGTGTCGTCGCTTAATGAAGCCCCTTCACACACTCCGCACCTGCGCATTGTTTTGCGCAAACGCAACTGTCCGGAGTGACGGAAAGTGACAAGTTTATTTCAAAATATTCGCGGAACTACCTTATAATTTATACTTAATCTAAATGTGATACATAGCCGATTTTTGGCATGTAACAAGATATAGAAGGCGGTGAGAACTCTGAAGAATACCAAAACGGCGAGTATAGATGAAATAACAAGTGAAATGCTTAAGTATGAACCTTTGCTGTTTCAAGTAAGGTAGAAATCTTTAACGTGCAGTACAACACTCACATCCAATATACATCTCATTCGAACGAGGGTGTATTTTTGTGAAAAATGCTCGCCTAACATTTTCCAAGCGGACTGCGTCGGGATTCGAACCCGGGACCTTGGGCGTAGTAGTCACACGCATACAGATTGGGCCACAGAGCCGCCTGCCTTCGTAGGTAGCAGAAACCCTTAACCTCTTGTAAGGTTTCGTTTTTTATTTGTATTCTGGTTTTGGCTTTTTACCCTCCTCTACATACTTGTGATCGCATTATGTTATAGGAGAAAATAATATAATTAGGAAAGTAGAATCAACCTTAAAATATGACCAGCCTAAAAAGGATTAACTTTGCATCTTTTTTATGATTCAACTTTATTAGATTGCTGAAACTTTATAATTTTTTATCAAAATGAAATAAACCATTATTTACCCCCTTTTTTGTTTTATTTATTACATCTCGTATCCCGCATTAATGCTTATCAATTATATTACCCCTAAATACGAGAGAGATGTCGAGTACGGGATAAACGTGTGCAGTTGGGTGTACAAACCTTTTCATAAGTTATTGTAGCGATAAAACGAAATGTGGGAGTTGTTGTTATTATCTATTTTGATTTATCAAAGGTGTTCATTGTTGTCTAGAGCCAAGTATTACGTTGTTCTGTGGTCTAAAAAACACATTACTACAGTCTAGGTAGTTGAATAAATGCATTGATGTTATTATCAACAAGCTTGAAGCGAATTGTATTGTCAAATCGTAGATAAATAAACTTTATAAACACGTTGTTCGTGTCGCTAAACGCGTCAGTTTATTAATCGCTGTTGAATGCATTCGGTGCTTCGCCTAATCATCCAATATCTTTTTCAGAGTTCAAGAATCGATTTTATGAAATGTTATATTTTTTGTGTAAGGTAAGTGAACGATTTTTATATAATATAATACCGTTAAATATCATCATTTTTTAAAAAATTAATTTCCTGAAATGTACCAAAGATTAATATAAAAAAACTTCCAAAAACCGTTTCAATTCCTTTTGTTATACAAATCACCACAAATTGAGGAAAGAATTTTGTCAAAACAAATAATAGGAGAGATGATAAAAAGTTTAAATGTTTAGACGTTTCTTTGGTATACAATAAAGCTAAGAACCCAAAATTTTGTATACGAGTCTTGCATTACTGCAAAATGGCACCAATTCCTGGAATGGGAAAATAGCAGCAAATTAAAAATTTGAAATTAATTTTATTTAGAATTTGACATTAAATTCAATGCACCGCAATTGTCTCTATTTATCTGTTATTGTTTTTTTAAATACAGGGTTTTTATTTCAAAACTAGCCACCCTTAATATCTCCCAAATATCAAGAGAGAAGTTTAAAGACAATATTGCGTTAATTTTATGGTTCACTCCCTCAAGCTCGATTAATCTCTATTCTGAAATTTCACACCTCCTATAGCTTGGGATACATCATTTCAAAGAGAAAAATAACTCTATCCAACGCGCAAAAATAGTTTCATTAATCATATCCGTTACTGAGTTAAAAATAATGAAGTAATAAAATTCTAGAACTAAAACGAAAACGATTTACTTTCAGAATTTGTGGAAGTTTAAGGTGTTCAAATCGGAATCCATTATTGGATATGCAATAATGTGGTCTAGTTTGGAACTCGTCACATACCTTCTGGAATCTGTCTGCAAAAATCCGCCTACACACACAGTTCTTAAATATTTGCAAGCTGAGTTGTGTAAACCACCGATTATACATAACCGTGAGGAAGAAATCCTACCTCCTACCCAATCCATTATCAGGATAAGTTTGGTTTAACCAGTTTTGGATAGCGAATGCGTAATGCTTTTTAATGAAGCCACTCTTGAAATAGAGTTAGTAGGATCAATACCGACATGGTTCAGAACTTCCATTCGTGCAGCTTCATCTGCAATTCTTGTTTTTCTTTTGTCAATTGTATTGCACACGGGAACGGGTTTTCTAATTTTCGTACTAAAATTAAGACATATTCATGACCAAGATGTTTACTAGGGAAGCCTTTCATTGGAAACCCAAACACAAAAATTTTCAGCCCCATAAAGAAAAATTATTTGTATCTTTTCCTGTAACCAATACACCATTTTTAGAAAACGTTTATTCACGTCAATGCACCCATCCAAAACTCGTTTTTAAATTTCTAATTATGAAAAGGTTATAATCAGAAACAAATTATGCCGAAAATGATTTAGAAAATAATCCAATCCTTAATAAAACAAACTTTCTCTTTGCACACCAGTAAGTATCTACGTCGAAATTTTTACAGAATTTACATAACGATAACGGACAATAATTTTTGATTATTTATGACAAGCAATACATTAAACCTCATCATCAATTAGGTCGTCGGTCCTAGAACTGGCTAGAACCCTGCATAATAATTCCGTATGTCTTTCTTTGCCTCTTCGATATACAAGCTAAAATTTAACGGTAATAGGGCACATTCCTACCTCACCTCTTTCCTAATATCTACTTCTCTACGTTCCTGTACTAATTATATTACCGCTGTTTGTTCTTTGTAAAGCTACGTACTATCCGTCTAATCCTACAAGTCATTCCAATCTTTTTGAGTATTTTGAACATTTTCTCCCGATATACTGTTATACTTACACGCGGCATATTTTACCCGCCATTTTATAATATATACCGACCGCGCTTTACGAGTGATGCAATCGCTATTTTAGTCAAATTTGCAAGCACAATTTAAGTAAAATCAAATTACTCACGTGGTGGGCATCTTGGAACTTAAAGCTCAGGATCCAGCGGTGATTTGCAGGTTGGGTTACGCCATGTTGATTACCAAATTGTCATCCGTCCTCTACTGCACTCGTAGGGGTCGAAAGGAGAAAAGATACCACGTACAATAAAAGAAAAGGTACATGGAAGCTACATACCTGTTCCTAAAAGAAAAACACACACACACCACCCCAGATAGTTGTTGCTTCGTTCACGTTTCGTGGCCTAGTTCTCCTTTTCGACACTCGCGCACCCCTGCATTCACTCTGCGCAGGCGCGACTGTCAGCGACGACGGAAGTTAATGTTATTCATTTAAAAATACGCGGCAATTAACTTATAAATTATATCTAAAACTAAAACATGATATATTGCCAACTTGGCATGTAACAATACAATGTGGAGTGTTTTTTCCAGGTCTACAAACCCTATATACACGCTTACTCCTATTTCTATTCTTTTCTCTATTAACATCCTTAAAGCTAAAATGGCCTTCCGTGTTACTCGGTTTTGTGTAAACCCAAATTGATCTTCTACTAGTATCTCTTCAGCATGTTATTCCATCCTTCTTTTTACAATTCTAGTTAATATTTTTGACACGTGTGCTGTCAAATTTATTGTTCCAAAATTTTCACATCTATCCGCATTTTTATTTTTTGGTATAGTGACTATGGTCTTACGTTTGAAAACTTTGGGTATCACGCCTGTCTCATACATATAACGTACAAGTTGGAAACATTCTGTTGCTACTTGTCCAACGGCTTTTAGAGTTTCTGCTTGCACTTTATCTATACCCGGTGCCTTATTCTTTTTCAGACTCTTTAATTCAAACTTATCTCTAAGTATAGGATATCCCAAGTCATCCTTTTCAGTGTCTGATTCCTGTTCTAGTGCTTCTAGTTCCTGTCCTCCATATGAATTCCCTATATATTCTTGCCGTCTAACTACTTTTTCTACGTTTTCTATAAAGATGTTTTCTCCAGCTTCCCTTATATTTTTGCTATACGGTTTTATATACCTTAAATTCATTGTAATTAGTGTGTATGCTTTGTTTGTCTTTCCTATGTCCATCTCAGTTTGTACCTCTTTACACTTTTCACCAATCTATTGTTCTTTAGCTTTGCTGCATTTGCGAATAATTTCCCATTTTATGGCTTTGTGTCACTGTTTTCCTACTTCGTCTGGTCTGTTTTTGTATTTTCGCCTTTCTTCTATTAAATTCAGAATATTCATTGTTACCCAAGGCTTCGTATTTTCTTTTTGTTTATACCCCAGAATATCTCTGGCCGCCATATCTAAGCTGGATTTTATGTTATTCCATTCTGTTTCTACTTCCTTAGTATCAGAGATTTTCCCGATGTCTTTCAAAAATTCACTAGACTTTTTCTCAAATTTTTCGTAGATATATTTATCATTTAGTTTCTCCCAAGTCAAAGTGCCTTCTTTCGTTCCTTCTTTTCAAATTTTTAAATTTAAGCACGGCTTTCATAATTACTATATTATAGTCAGTATCTATATTTGCTTCTGGGTAGCTTCTACAGTCTTTTACTTGATTCCTAAACCTTTGTCGAACAAGATTGTATCTATTTGATATCCCTATGTCTCTTGGCATCTTCCACCTGTATCGCCTTCTAGCATGATGTTGAAATAATGTGTTTGTGATGGTTAAATTGTTGTCGCAAAATTCTGCCAGCCTATTTCCTTTGTCATTCCCTGCCCTCGCCTACCACTGCATTGAAATCTCCCGTAATTATTAAATCTTCGTGTCCTTTTGCGAATTGTAATATGTCTTCGATATCTTTGTAGATCGCTTCTACTTCTTCCTCACTGTAGGTAGGTTGGCATGTATACTTGCATTAGTACTGTATTTGCCGATTTAGATTCTAATCTAACCATGAGTACTTTTTTGTTCTTTTGTAAGTAGTTTCCTACACAGTGTTCCTATTTTGTCCCACGCCCAAATTTCCTTGCTCTGATCCTGTATGAAATACCCTAAAGTCTTCGCTCCAAAACTCTCCCGCCTGTGGCCATCGAACTTCAGGCGGCTCCGTGGCATAGTGATATGTGTGTGACTACTACGTTCAAGATCCCGGGTTCGAATCCCGACACGGCCCGCTTGAAAAATGTTAGGCAAGCATTTTTCACAAAAATACACCCTCGTTCGGATGAGAGGTAAAATGGAGGCCCCTTGTGTGAGTGTTGTCACGCACGATAAAGATCCCTACCTTGCTTGGAACAGCAAGGGTTTGGCAAAATTCCAAATTTTCTAGGTAAAAAAAACTCGCTTCCTGACCTTCGGGTGGAGCATTGGAAAAAATTACATGTAAGGCCATCGAACTTCGTTAATTCCTATTATATCTGATGCTTACCTATCCATTTCAAATTTCAGATTCTTTAACTTACCTACTTGCTTCAAGCTTCTGACATTCCACGCTCCGACTCGCAAAATGTTCCCTGCTCTTATTTTAAACTTGTAAATAACATCTTCCAAAGTAGTTCCCTCCCGGAGATCCGAATGCGGGACTATTTTAATTCCGGAATTTTTTACCTCAGAGGATGTCATCACTTTAAAACATTTTCAGTACGCTATGTACTTGGAAGGTAATGTGTTGGTTTCCCGTTGCCTGCCACATCGCAGTAGTATGTCTTAGAATGCCATACCGACCACTTTGGTCTCTGCCACTCTGTACCGAAAGAGCTGCTGTCCTCTTTCAGGGACCTGTCTTAGTCTGGTTCCTCACTAAACACTTCACCAATTTAGTTGAATCTATCGTTTAGCTCTTTAGCTCACTGAAACATATGTCATTATATCCGTTCTAATATTTTAGAACTTCTTCAAGGTTCAGGTCCATTCAGAATGGACATTAAACCTATCAGAAATAAAATTTATTGTTGTGGGTAAAATGAGCGATACGCTATAAATTTAGATTTGCCCTGAAGGGGCGGAGATTCCTTAATAATTTAACGGTACTTCGACTAACTACAGTGGTGTGGAAGTGGGTTCTTATGAAAAAAATAGTAATAATTCAAAACAAATATAAAAATAATAAATTTAATAATATTCTCTTACCCATAAACGTTTTTTCTGTTTGTCATAGTTAAGGAGTTGCTAAACCGTCTGTCTCAGCAATCCCTTCGATGTTATTCTCTATACAGTAGAGGGTTATTCCGAATAGCTCTCCTTCGCTTCGGGTTTTTTAAATTTATCACATTATACTTTAACTTTCTCTAAAATACTGTCAAACACTTATTAAATTTTTGTCACAATTAGGAAAAATTTTCAAAATAAAATGCCTTCTCCAGATACAACTCTATCACTGGGGTGAGTGGATATTCTGTTACAATAATCTAATTTTTATCCTAGTTAATAAATAAATAAAAATAAAATTCAACTATACTTAAACTTCATTAACATTCAAATATACTATAAAAACCTAGTTCCTTAACTTCACTCTAACCAGATATTACTAAAATAAATCCTTAAAAAAAACAACATTAAATTAAATCCATCAATAATACTATCTTTCCTATTTTCCCGTTTTCCATATTAAATTACATGACATTCTTAATCCCAATTTCTGAAAATGCACTTAAAAACAAACATAGGGAACAGTTAAATGGCAATTTTTCCTTTAATCGTTTCATTGTCCATTCAAAATAATAAAGTTCCATGCTTTAACTAGTGCTACAATTTATTAATAAAACTTACATTTAAAATTCACATGTATTTAATAATAAAGTGTAGACATAAACTCCCATATTTACTCACTGTATAAATTTCAATTTTTTAAAACTTTTAGAATGTCCAATGACCTTTAGCATTTTAATTTCTCGTCGCAAACAACAGTGCCCTTAACACAATTTAACACAAAATTCCAAATTAATGGAGGGGGAAACTATCCAAGTCTAACCCCTTTTTAAGCCGGTCGTAACGGCATTAATTCCACATTAAAACACACCCTGCCTGTGCAAGCGTAAGTTCAAACAAATAAGTCGTACGTTGCGTATTTTCCTGTGGGGGAAGTTGAAGTTGAAGTTGTCTTTCGTTTCTACTTCAACCTCACTCCCCTCTACTACTCGTTCATATTATTGCATTTCAAACTTTTGTGACTACTCGCTCGCGAATAATTAATTCATACCTTTCTGTCGGATGTCTAACTCCTGTCATTTCTCCCACTATAAAAGTTCATTCTCACAATATAACATTTATCTATGCTGAATAAAGGTTATTGTTCCTTTAATTACATAATAGTGTCGTACTTTTTGCAATTGGTTTTAAATGTCTAGCCATGCTGTTACAGTCAAACGAGGGAGCCGAAAAGTAAACAACAAGAGACTGTCAAGAACGACTTACCCGAATTACTACAATTACTACGCCTCAAATAGAAACGTCCCAGCTCGTGTCTTCAATTAATCTAACCACCACCGTTCTTCATTTGCCATCCTGATTACAAACCGTGTGAAATTATATTTAACATTCCTTTCCCACAGTATAAACAGCTGTTACTACAAAAACACAAAGTTAATTCACAGAAGCCTAACTCTAAAACTGAATTACACAACTATGTGCAATATACCTAAATTAATTATACAATTATACGCTGGAGGAAACATCATTGTAGAAAACGTAGAGAAAGTGGTTAGATGGCAAGAATATATAGGTAATTTATATGTAGGACTGGAACTAGAAGCACTAAAACAGGAACCAGACATTGTAAAGGATGACTTCGGATATCCTCTTCCTAGAGATGAGTTTGAATTAGCATTAAAGAGTCTAGAAAATAATAAGGCGCCGGGTATAAGTAAGGTGCAAGTGAAAACTCTAAAAGCCGTTGGACAAGCAGTAACAGTACGTCTCCTACTATTAAGTTATATGTATGAGACAGACGAGATACCAAAAAATTGCAAACGCATCACCATAGTCACTATACCAAAAAAAAAAGGCGCGATTGCATGTGAAAACTTGTTATAGATCGACAGCACACGGGCTGAAAAAATACTGGGAGAAATTCACTTTGGATTTATGCGAAACATGGTAACATGGGAGACCATTTTCGCTTTAAGAGTGATAATGGAAAAACAATAAAAAAAGGAGAAAGCGTGTATTCAGCGTTTGTGGATTTGGAATAAGCATTCGAGAATGTAAAATGGGAAAAATGTCCCATATACTCAAAAAGGTTATAATTAGTTATAGGAATAGACGGAGAGTACATGGCTTATACAAAAAGCAAACAGCGGTAATAGAATTAGGGCAAGAACGTAGAAAAGTAAATATTAGGAAAGTGGTGAGACAGGAATGTGCGCTATTAATTTTTAACTTGTATATCGAAGAGGCAATGAAAACTGTCAAATGCAGGAAGACATTTGGGATTATTATGTAGGGACAAACGATTGATATGCTAAATGCAAAAAAGAGTTTGATGCAGCTCTTAATTAAATGGAAACAGTACAACAGAGAGATACGGTATGAAAATTAACAAAAATGAAAGTAAAATATTAGTGTGCAAAGGAGGGGAAAGTAAGTCAGAAACCATAATAAAAAATAGGAAACTAGAATTTACAAGAGACTAAGGCATTAATGTCCCATATTAAAAAAATAGTGGATAATTTTTGGTTTAAACTTTTGCACAAAATAACAAAATAACATGCATGTATTCAGTGACATGGAAATTGCAACACCAAGAACGGCTGGGAATTTGTTGACCAAATTTGGTAGATATGTTTAACTACTTAAAGGTAATAATTGATTAAAATTACAAAAAAGAATCTAACAGATTGTATTAATAATATGTCCCCCCTCCCCCGCCCCATTTGTTACGCACTCCATCACTCTTCATGGCATCGAATCTAGTAGGTGGCGGTTGTCCTGTTGAGGCATTGTGAGCTTCTAGTGTGTGCGGAGAATTTGCTTAATGCCCCACACATGTTCAATTGGCGAAATATAGGGAGATCTGCGTGGTCATGGTAAAATATTGACAGGGGCGTTTTCAAATCGGTTGAAAGTAGTCCTCGCTACGTGAATACGTGCATTATCGGGCTGGAAAAGTAGGTCTTCGAGCTGTTGGGGATAAAGAGGGATATGGAGTTCCACAATTTTATTAACGTAACGCAAGGCGTTTATAGATGAACACCAAATAAGACCTACTTCTATATGTTTTAGCACCCCCACGGTTCGGTGCACATGCTTTTAACGGAAAATTTACCATGACACGTTCCCTTCGTCTTCGTCTGACTCTCATGCGGCCATCAAACATACTTAAACAGAATCGAGATTCATCACTGAATACTAGTGTATGCCACTTTAGGTTCCAGTGTAATCGCAAACTGCACCATTCTAAACGTTAGTGTCGGTGTTGAGCCATAAGCGGTAATACAAAATGTGGTCGATAGGATTGCAAGTCGAAAGCGATAAACCGTTCGAAGGGTTACAAGACGATCTTTATTACTTAACCAGTGATCAGTAATTGACCTGGTACTGTAGAGTCGGTCTCTTAGATCCATTAGACGAAGATGGCGGTTCTGCACCTCATTAGTTTGTCTTTGGCCACCCGTTCCTTTTTTTACGACATGCTTGGCGCGCCCTAGTCCATAATTGATAACAACGCATAATGGTGGATTGGTTTCGGTTAAGGCGAAAAACCACCTTCACGCAACCCAACACTTCGACCTCTGTCGAATTCGCTCAACTGGCATTAATTTTCACGTTGTGGCACTCTAGGCAGAATCACGCCCTCAAAACACGTAAAATCAACTACATTTTAACAGATACAACACAAAATTTGCAAGGTATATAGCGGATAATAATCATAAAAAGGAATGACAGAAGCGTCAGACATACCAATACCACTTGATTATTACAACGAAATTTTAATCAATTATTAAGTTTGAGTAGTTAAATATATCTGCCAAGTTTGGTCAAAAAATCCCCAACCCTCCTTGGTGTTGCAATATCCATGTCACTGAGTATATATTAGTATTAGATAATCGATGCAATCTTTACAAATTCAACTTTCATCATTCATCACGGATTTTTACATGCATTACCCACTTTTCTGAAAATTATTAAATATTGTAAACTATGAATCAATAGTAGCTTAAAGTAAATAAAGATAGTTACTATGAACAATTTTAAATCGATTGCATACAGATATGCAATATTTACAATTCGTTCCAGTTATTGTAAAATAAATTCTCAATAAAAGCAGGAAGCTTGTCACGTCACGTTACAACTATAGCTTCAAAGTTCATACACATTCTAATCTGCAACGTCATGGTAGAGCCCCCAATGCTTCCACATACATGTGTATTTTTAGAGAAAGTTTTAATCTTTTATCGCCCAGCTTGTGGTCGTTTAATTATATAACAAACATTTTAATTGTAGTTTTTGCACATTGAACGGTATTTTAGCCACAAATGATGTGGAGATTGGTGGTGAGATGGTATATTTTTTTACAAAGTCATACAACGCAACATAAAACTGAATTTATATATATATATATGTATAGACGCATCGCTCTTTGTACAAATCCGTCAAATACTAAAATTCAGATGTGTTTAAGAAACAACCTGCATATTATTTATTTTTCATATCTTACTGCACTTATAATAGCAATATCCATTTACGAAAAAAATTTCATTCGCACAAATTTTATATAAATTATAACGTTTTATTCCATAAAATTTGTAACGCTAGTACGTTACGTAAATCGACATTAAGTAATAGAAAAGAATTTATTAATTGTAGTTAGTTAATTAGCTTTTAGTACAAAAATAAACTGAAAATTTTATAGACGCTTGGGCGGTTTACATTTAATAACATGTTATATTAGGACACAAAAAAAATAGGAAGACACCTATTGTATATTAAATACAACTAGTAATAAAGATAGGCACTTTACAGTCTTCGTATTAATTTAGAAAAATACGCAGGTTTTGGTAAATAACCGGCTTAGAAAAGCTTATTCGTAAAAATTTACAAGAGTGCAAACTAACCGCAACATAAACTCATAAATTTACATCATTGACATAGTTGGAACGTTATTGACCTCAAAAATCGAGCAGTTTTGACGCACAAAGTGTGAGAACGAAAGTTTTAAGGGAGGGAGAGTGAAATATAACAACTAAGTTCGAAACAGATGGTAAGTTAAGTTACGAAAGAAACGATGGTGAAGTAACAACGAAAGTGTACACCTTTGACTGCAGGCCCCCCGACCGATGTGTCCGATGTCAAGCTGTTCTGATCTTTTTTGTGCAAGAAAACTAGGAAGCTCACGCACGTAGTATCGTGGAATTTATATTCGCATCGGTCGATATAGAGGCATTAGTCCATAAAAGGGTGATGAACGGATTTCACTCTTTCGGCAAAATCTGGAATTTAAATAGATGAAATGAGGTGACTCAACGTGTCGGTGGTTAATAAACATGTGAATCATTGGTGTTTCTGGATGTACTTAATTACAAAAAAAAACCGATTTAACTGTGAGTGAACGGTTCTTTTTTGTTTACGTTTTATAAATATATACATGTTAACATGTAAAAATAAGTTGCCATCGGTTCGTAGAGAAACGGAAGTAGTTTTGTTTAAATATATGCATAATATTATCAGGAAAGGCAGTTTGAACCTTTTTAAAAGAGTAAAAAAATACGAAAATGTAAGCTTATTTGTGAAATTACCGTTGGTTGAAGAGCGAAAACTCTGTTTAATGGACATTGAAGTGGGTCAAAGCAGAAGTTAGTGTTGCGCTATGTTTTTCTATGCATTGTTAAAGGAATTTCCGAAAAAAATGAAATTTAAAATGTTGAAGAAATCAAGCTTGTAAACTAGAATAATGGAATGATAGTATTATTTAGGGGTTAATTTTTTTTGTAAGTTCTGTTAATAGTACCTCGTTAGGCGGATATTACATTACTTTTGTTTTGTTAAAATTAATGCACGTGCAATTATATTTCCAGAATTACTGTTAATAGAGTTTAAGCTTAGATAGAATTTTGTTTATCAGATAGGTAAACGTGATCGTTGTGAAAGAATATCCAGTTGCCATAGTGATGAGATTATATTTGTTACAGGTCTTTATTTTGCAAAATTATTATAATTTGAGAGAACGTTAATGAGTGTTTTTAAGGTAAGGTTAAGAACGGTAATAAAGGAGGTGACGAGATTTTAGACATCGAAGGTAAAGGGAACCTATCCTGAACAACTGTCTTCCGGATAGCGAAAATATCGAAGAAATTGCTGGGACAAGACAGTTTGACGTACCTATTTTTGACTACTAGTAAATCCTTTCAAGCTAAGTGGTACTGGTTAAATAGTTTCGTATTCCGGTTGTTTTACATTTTATCTTTATTATGTTTATAATTTTTTTTCATGCAAATCCATTCCCGCACCAGTTAGCCGGTACTCCTCTAAAATTATTACGGGGGTTTCGCCGCTTCTGGGCAAATCGAAGTTTGTAACCTAGCGTTCTTTTTACCCGTAACAAATTGATATTTCCGTGCATTAATTCGTAACGCCAAGAATTTAATTGAATTTTCCAGTTCATTTTTTCAAGAAAAACGCGTCGCGATGTCATTTTTAAAGTATTTTGAACTAGACGCAACCGACTTAATATTGTATAAACATCTGGTTTGATAGGATTTTCCTTGTGTATACTAGATAGAGCCAATTCGTAGAATCGTATTCCCTACCCGTGTCTCTGAACAGATAACAAACATTTCTGGTTTGGAAATAATTAAGCAAATACCGCAGTGAGAGATATTATTAAGATCTTTTGTTCTTTGTCCGACATACTACCCAAAGATAGAACCGTTGATAAGAGATAAACTTTATTGCTAAATAAATTAAGTAAAACAAATGAAAAATGATGAAAGTAATTTTAACATTGAAAAACAAATAATAAACTTTAAAATTCCCAACATATATACCGTCAAAATAGATCAAAGCAATTGGATTTATTTCCAAAATTACAAACATAACATTTTTCAACACCTGCACATGCTTCTTTGTCTATAGTTGAAAAAAGCGCATTGGACCTACAGGACTCACTCCTTAATTCAAGGGTCATAGAACAAACGTTTTCCAGCACTCTCTATTTGTTTATGTTATTGCCCTCATGTTCAAGTTAACTAGGAAGGTCTTTATAACAAAACCAGGCCGTATGGACCACTTGCAGGCGAAAACTTATAGGCTCATAACTCATATGTCCTTTTTTCTTAAGACGATGGAAAATTGGGGGGATTTGGTAAACAACCTACTACACCCGAAACAGTATGTCTTTAGAGCAGGACTTTCAACAGAAACAACTATCTACCATCTTACACTTTAAAGTTCATAATTACAACTCCGCAAGCGCGGTATACTAGACACTACGGCAGTTGGTAGCGCTAATCTTTATACAGATTTTGGCGCGCCCATCTGTCAATGACGTCACCAATATACAAATTAAATGCGCAATTCACGGAAAATATATATTAAATTCGCAAACAGTTATGACAATAAGGTGCTTACATAAATAGGTCCAGATTCCCACGAAGTACGCCAAGCGTCCTTCAAGATGGCTGGACTAGATCTCAGGGCTCCATTCCGGAGTGTTTAAAGATGGTGCTCCGGCGTGGACTGCGGTTCGGGCAGGCTGCTACAAATTACCTCTACCTATGCAGGGAACGAATAAGAAAACAGGTATAAGGGGCGACAATCAGATAAGGCAAGGAAATCTACATAAATAAAGATAAAGGCACGATACGATACGTTACCAAACCACTCTTCTTGATGTTCAAAGGCCAACAGCCACGTTACAGAGTCCCCCGGAAACTACTCCCACTTTTCTCTTCCGCCACTCGCGTCGCGCGATCTGGCGCAAACGCACTCTGACGTAACGGAAATATACGCCAACTCTTTTGAATTTGTGGCGCGAAATTCCCGCACATCAAGACTAAACTAAAAAATGTTTAGTGCCAATTTGGCACGTAACAATCGCGACAAAGCCATAAAAGAAAAAACTTAAAAAAAGAAAAAGTCTGTTAGCACAGTAACAGCTTAAAATCTAAATCCTAGTTACCCTACGTAAAACCTATCTTAAAACCTACAAAATGTTTATATAAGGCGCCACCTGGTTTCTTCGACCGATAACACGTCTACCGAATTACCAGGAAACGGAAAATGTAGCCCCATTGTTTTTGACTACACCAATAATCGACAGCACAAATTTGTCGGGGAGCATGAAACACTACTTAAATTAAAACAGATGCGACAAGTCGCCTAACCTATCTAAACTAAAGCTAACATTAAAGTTTCCTACATGCAAACGCACATGAGCGTTGCATCAAAACTATTCTTTGTTGGCAAAAAGTGCCCAAACTTAAAATGTTCATGAGAGTGCATTAGTCTACACCATAGGTTCCCAACGGGGGCGGTACCGCTCCCCAGTGGGCGCTGTAGCTTTCAAAGGGGGCGGTAGCGAGTACAGGGGCAAAAGGGGGGCGTTAGGAGGATCAAGGGGGGCGTTCGTGACGTACTTACCTTTTTAGAAAATAAATATATTCAAATACTTTGAAAATACCTAGTTGGCATGAATAGACAGTTTATTTAGCTATCTAAAATGTCTATGTTATTGTTATCGAGAAAATATACTTTAAAACATTTAATTCAGCATTAGGTCCATGAATACCTAATTCCGTTTAATATTGTCCGCAACAAGTCTTTGCAAGTTGATAAGCAAAGACGCGATATGACTTGCTTACAAAGTGCACCGGCATCGCAAACAAGATAAAACATACAAGTTGATGCTTGTATGAAATCAAACGTATAAAAGGCAGGGATAGCTCTAGGAATGTGTTATTATTTTTGTGCTTCGCAAATAATCCATGTTCGTGAGTGATAAGTTATATAAGTCATTATAACCATTAATTTTATAATTATCTATAAATTCGTTGAAAAGTTAATTTATTTTAAACCGTGGCAAGTTTTGGATTTCAAAATGTCTGAATCTAAGAAGAAATGCCGGCAGTACAGTCTTTTGTATTTGAAATATGGATTTACGCACTCTCCTGTAAACCCATCATTACCCATGTGTTTACTTTGCCAAAAAGTTTTCTCAAATGAAGCCATGAAGCCTTCTAGGCTACAAGAACATTTAAATAAAATGCATACTGATAAAAAAGACAAAGATTTGTCCTATTTTCAAGAACTGCAGAAGAAATATTTGAAACAGCCAACTATATCAAACCTATTTGCGTCGTCTTCTAAACAAGAAGATGATGGACTACGAGCATCATATAACATTTCATTGTTAATCGCAAAACGGGAAAACCACATACCATTGGCGAGGAACTTATCTTGCCGGCAGTCAGAGAGGTAATAAAACTGTTCTTCATCATAAGACATCGGCAGATGTCATCAGAAAATTCCTCTGAGTAATAACTCAGTGCAAAGGAGAATAGACGAAATGGCTCAAGACGTTGAAATATCATTATGCGATTACTTAAAACTTGCAATTTTTCCATTCAACTTGATGAATCCACTCTACCAAATAACGAAGTACTGCTGTTATCATACGTTCGGTTCATAAAAGACGAAAAATTTATCAAGAGTTATTATTTGCAAAAATTTGGAAACTGATACAAAGGGAGAAACGATATTTAATACCATGAGTACGTTTTTCAAGAGAAAGAAATACCTATGCATAATATTTTGTCGGCAGCTACTGATGGTGCTCCAGCAATGACGGGACGTCATAAGGGTTTCATAGCTCATTTGAAACAAGCAGTACCAAATGTACTCGCTATACATTGTATTATTCATCGTCAGCACTTGGTTGCAAAAATCTGAACGAACGTTTGCATTCGTCGCTTCATTACGTTATTAGAGCAGTAAATACGATTAGAAGCAATTCATTGCATGACAGATTATTTAGCCAACTTTGTAGTGAAAATGATGAAGATTACAATCGCTTGCTGCTGCACACAGAAGTTCGTTGGCTCTCAAAAGGTACTTGTTTGAACCGTTTTTTCAACTATTTGATTCAGTACTGGACTTTCTTGAAAACAGAAACGAAAAATTACGCGAAAACCTGATTATACATAAAATGACATCGCTTATTTGACAGACTTGTTTAAAATATTTAATGAAGTCAATTTACAATTGCAAGGTGACGAATTGAATTTAATTAAAACAAAAACGTCATAGCTGCTTTTGTGGGAAAACTTCTTCTATTCAAACGAAATCTAGGGAGAGGTGAATACAGCCACTTTCCCACATTATCAGCAGTCTCTGCAAAACATGAAGATTTACTTACTTACTGCCAACACTTGGACGTTCTTCATGTTGATTGTGTGGAGCGATTCCAGGATATTTTAAACATGAATATACCGGGTTGGGTTTTAGATCCTTTCGCAAATGCAGATACAGCAGAATCATCAAATTTAGAAGAGGAACTCGTAGAACTCACAACTAACGAAGAACTAAAAGTAAAATTCAGAAATGGATATCAAGAGTTCTGGCTTCAAAACCAATACCAGTTCTTTACCCTGGATTGTGGTCAAGAGTACAGATATTTTTAATTGCATTTCCTTCATCTTATTTGGCTGAGCGTGGGTTCAGTGCAGTAGCTAATTTATTGTCTAAGAAAAGGAACAGACTGCACATTACTGAACGTGGCGATTTGCGGCTGATGTTAACGAAATTGGAACCCGACATTAGCAAATTGTTAAAACTTCACCAGCCTCAACTATCTCATTAATTTTTCTTCTTAATCTTTTTTTCTGTTCATTATGTATTCATATTTAAGTTTTTAATAAACAAGTTTGTACTACATTTGATAGTCGTTTTAACTAAGGTTTACTTTTGCGATTTTTAATATATATACCTTGTCCAACGCTTTAGTGAACGCTTGTAATAGCAGTCAAAAGTGCAACGTTCGTATATGAGTATCTATGTATATATATATATATATATATATATATATATATAGATAGATAGATACTATGCAACAATATTTTAATATTCGTTATAATGCACTATGATGAGGAGGGGGGCGTTGGAAGTTTTTTTTCCAGTAGAGGGGGCGGTGGTTCAGAAAAGGTTGGGAACCTCTGGTCTACACCCTAGCAAATTTTTGTTACTGGTACCTTGGTTTACTAAAAAAAACACATCAAAACTTGTCCATGACATGGTTGTGAATCAACAAATTTACCAAAAGTACCACCCTACTAGATCCTTACATTGCTAACCTAACAAATTACATTTCTACATCAGGTTAGCTTTTTCACTTATTAACACACACGTTTAAAGTTACCCATTAAACCAGGACGAGCGTCTTGCGAGCTCTTATGAGAACCACAAATTTTACAGTTTCTAATATAACGACAGACAGATTGTTTTAGTGTGAGCCAGTAATATAATTCAGATATTTTAGCGAGAGTTTTTGTAACACCAAGGTGCGCAGCAATGGGATCATCATGACATAATTTAAGCACCTCACTGCGGTTAGCGGTAGGCACGACAAGTTTCCATTCAGGAATATTAGATATTTTATGAGGGGAAGAAGATACAAATTTATATAATCTATTGTTGGTTACGCGAAAGGTAGGAAATTTATCGGGATTATCAGAAACTTTTTTAATCATATTAAGATACCAGGTATCAGGAATTAAATTTGAAATGTTAAGAGAGACAACATCACGAGATAAGGCATCAGGTACGATATTTAATTTGCCATGCCTATGCCTAACATCAAAAGTGAATTGAGAGATGCGCAAGTTCCATCTTGCCAAACGACCTGCGGGTTGTTTTAAGTTATTAAGCCAAGTGAGAGCTGCACAATCAGTGATTACGGTAAAATGTGTACCTTCAACATATTCTCTAAATTTCTCGATGCCAAAGATAACGCCCAATAATTCTCGTTCTGTAGCTGAATATTTTTGTTCGGCAGAAGTTAAGGCACGACTTGCATAAGCGATTGGGTGCACTAA
Source organism: Platerodrilus igneus (assembly GCA_036346225.1). Taxonomy (NCBI): domain Eukaryota; kingdom Metazoa; phylum Arthropoda; class Insecta; order Coleoptera; family Lycidae; genus Platerodrilus; species Platerodrilus igneus. The sequence continues at coordinate 1,524,126 of JARFIW010001381.1, forward strand.
ACCATTGCTCACCTGGAACAACATTGCACCTAAACCAGTAAGTGAGGCATCGGTTTGTATATAAAATTTTTCATCAAAATTGGGTGAGATTAAGATAGGTGCTGAAGTGATTAATGTTTTAATTTGTTCGAAAGCCTGTTGAAATTCTAAATTCCATTCGATAGTTTGGGATTTATTTTTATTTTTAATTAAAGCGGTAATGGGTGCAGATATAGTTGAAAGGTTGGGTAGAAAAATGCGATAATAGCTAATCATTCCAATTAAACGTTTGATTTCAGTAACAGTTTTAGGTGTTTTGAATTTAGTAATAGCATCGACTTTAGCAGGATCTGCTCGTAGGCCAGTTCCATCGATAATAAAACCAAGAAATGTAAGCGACGAACAACAAAATTGACACTTTTCCTAGTTTATCTTAAAACCTGCTGCGTTTAAGCGTTCCGCAACCTCATTTAATGTGGCGATATGTTCATCAAAGGAACTTTAGATAACTAAAATATCGTCCAAAAATACAAAGGCACGTTCCTGATGTAAGATAGGACCTAACGTTTGATCCATAGTACGTTGTAGTGTTTGTGGTGCGTTACACAGACCAAATGGCAAGAAATTATATTCGAAAAGACCTCGGCCTGGAACACAAAAAGCAGTTTTTTGACGAGAAGATAGGTCGAGAGGTATCTCATAAAAAGCTTGTCTAAGATCGAGAGATGAGATAAATTTTGCGTTTTGAAGCCGGCTTAAAATAGAGTCAGTTCTTGGTAGAGGATAAGCATCAGAAACAGTCACGGAATTCAACTTCCTGCCATCAAAACAAACACGCCAATCGCCATTCTTCTTACGAACTAATAATACGGGAGACGTCCAGGGTGAATTTGAGGGAGAGATAACACCAGATTCTAACATTTTATCTATTTCAGCATGCAAATGCTTTTGCAATGCAGGCGATAACGGATATTGACGTTGCTTGAAAGGGAGGGCATCACCTGTAGAGATAACATGTGTTGCTGTAGTAATGCAACCAAGTTCAGAGGTATTAAGTTTACGAAATTTGTCGATTGTAGAGTTAAGAATTACATTTTGTGAATCAGTAAGAGAAATTTTGTTAGATATTCCTGCAGATGCACAGGAATTTGTTTTAAGAGAAGTTTGCCATGAAAAATCCTGGAAGTAAAGTGCCAAATTAAAAAGTTTACAAAAGTCCACACCTAATAGGAAAGGATAAGCTAATGCAGGGACAAATAAAAATGGAACTTCACGTTCAAGTGATTCTACTCGAATTTTTAATTTAAGGGAATCCGTAACATATATTTGATTATCGTCAGCTAAATTTATGGAAGTTCTTTCGGGAACAATTTGAATTTTAATATTTTGTTTAGATAATTGCTGTAAACCTTCGTTGTTTATAAGGGAGCATGAGGAGCCTGTGTCCAATAAAGCTATTATATTTAAGGAACCAATCGAGATGGGTAAGTGTGGATGATTATCAAAGGGTTTCTTAACAAGTTGTAAAGCGGCAGACTTTTTATGGTAAAAGGAATTAACGGTTTGTAGCCAATTAGACCACTCGGATGGAGTAGTATAACATAATTCTTTTAATGAAGGTAAGGCATTTTGTACATTAACAGTAGCGATATTATTGTTAGATAAATTTAATAACGGTACAGCGTTAGAGGTAGTTTTATGGTTTAAGTTTATTGACGTCTGGGTCCGTTGAATGATTGGTGTTGAGGACGATTTTGATTCCTTGAGATATTCACGCCCTGAGTAGAAATATCTCGACGAGAGTTTCCCGATACGTTAGGATTACAATTCGTATAGTTAGATTTATAGATATTTGCGCGACCACAGCCATAACAAAAAATATTTTTAGGGTGAGTTATTTGTTGTGGTAGAAGGAACATTAAGGGTAGATACTTTATAAAGCTCGAACTTGACACGCTAAATCTGGTTCTAAAAGGCCAGATTGTTTTTCTGGGTGGGGGGTATTTATCAACTCTTAACTTTACTTCCTGAAGAGAACGACATAAATCTATAAAGTGAGCTAAGGAAGAAATGTGTTGTAATGCTAAACGTTCAGAAAAATAAGGATTTAAATTTCTAAGTAACTGATCGATAATTTCAGATTCTGAAGGTTTATTATCGAGTTTACTATATAAGGCTTCTATTGAAGTAATAAAGGAAACAACATTTTCGTTAGGTCGTTGGGTTCGATTTCGTATCTCGTTCCAAAGGTCGGTAATATAACCATGCGGAAGAAAGTCTCGTTTTAAACACGCAACTAATTCCTCCCAGGTAGAAATTTGATCTCTAATGTTCCGGTACCAGATCAACGCAGAATCGGAAAATAATTCACCCGCTGAAACAAATAAATCCTGGTCGGTACACTGTCCAGAAATTTTTAAATCGTTAATCCTGTCGAGAAAAGACAATAAAGAGATTTGAGAGTCGAATCCTTGAAAAGTTAGACCCCATTTATAAACAGGTATAGATTTTCCTAATGGTTGAGGTTGGGCAATTGTTACGTATTTCTAGTAGACGCCACGTTGTGCGTCAAAGTTATGTCACGGTGGCTCGTAGCCGTGCGTAACAAAAGAAAATCCAAGGAAAAAAAACAGTAACCGGGCTCAATCGGAGAGTAGGGGGGGTTGTAGAAAGCAAACCAATCTAGAAGGGACGCGGCTGTCAGGAGTTAGTACCAGTACCTGCCATAGAGAAATTAGAATAGTAAACCTGAAAGAAAAACAAATTAGTCCTGCAAACCTGAAACAGAGAAAAAGCATAGTCTATGGAACAAGTATAAATTGTTCAGTACTTTATAGAATAAATAAGAGCAACTGTTTAGATAAACTCTATAATCTAACAACAGTAATAGCAGTACAGAAAAATTCTGAGTACAAAGTGAGGCCATATTGGGGAGTAGCAGAAACGTTTCATCACACACCAATTAAACATAATTCAGGTAAAATGTAACAAAAAATATAAATAGGTAAGACATAATTAATCTAAGTAATTTAGTAAAATTTTTAGCAGACATAAATAAGTAGATAAGCACAATTGTTCTGAGTCATTCAGTAGGGTTAATTGTTCTTTTTTTTTTGTTATTAAATAGCGGGCAAGTCTATGGAAAAGGTATCAGAACGACAAGGAATATTGCAAAAACAACGGGTAGATATTTACAGTAAGAACAAATAGGAAATAGTGCAACTTACACAAAGTCCTTCAGTACCGCTTCCTTGCCATTGCAGTGTGGGATCCACGATGTCTGGCACTAACGAAGCACTGCACCCTATACTGTGAGGGTGTTGATGGAACTTATCACAACTTACCCTAATCACACTGACTGATTTCACTGGGGTTAGCGGCGGACCTTATCACGCGAAGGAACTAGGTATATTAGTTGCATAACCATACAAAAAGCAGCGAGGAACTTCAACCACTACTTTTGTAGACCGGTAGTCTGTCACAGTTTAAATATCACCAGACAAAGCAAGCAACAAAAGCCATAATAAGTAAAGCACATGTATCACTAAAGGGAGTCCGTAACCATGTCCTTAAAACCCGCGTGCATCGAGTTAAAAGCAGAACGAATCAGTATCGTTAACGTAATTCCTATATCGGTACCAAAGACCAACTACGACTCCGCGACAGTTAGTTCTACGGCTTTTTTTTCCCATAAGAAAGACGACTAAAAACGTTTAGTAGACACGCGTAAGCACTAAAGTCGTACGTCGAAAGTTCTTCGAACACACGTGCGTCGAGTTTCACCAACTCTACCACTCCTAGTTCAACCAGATAAACCGTATCTTACACTTAATTTTTGACATCTCGCAAGCAAGAACAAAACACGACCCCTTTTTGTTTATATCTAATCCTACTAGTACAACTTCTGATCGCCTACCTAGACTGTATATCCACATATTAATTACAGCGGGATTATTTATTAATGACAAGTGGAAAGTAATTTTACGAGTATTCCAATTTACAATTAAACCATCTTTTAAAATTAATACCGGCGAGTCAACTTGCATATCAATCTGAAAACTAGGCGGAAGTATTTACTTTATACAAACCGCGATCCAAAAACGATGTATTTTAAGAATTAAGTAGACTAAAAATGTTAGGCCACCAAAAATGCACTTTACAAATTCCCCCCTAGCAAAATAAAGACGTCGGGGTGAAAGAGAAAAAAAAAGAAAGAAAAGTGGCAGACCAGGAACCAAACAACAAAAAAAGTTTTTATCCGGTTCGAAGGACCAACACCAGTATAAGAGAAAGAACATTTTTCCAAAAGAAGACAAAGTCATCTATCATAACCAACAATGACAGAATAGGTAAAGAAAGTATTAAGTAAACACCCAATGAGGATTAAAGGTTATAGCTACTTTCAGAATCGTCAAAAAACGTATGTCCCCAAAAGGACATTTTTGTTTTCCACCTCAAAAAAAAGTTTTGGCTTCACGCGAAGAAACCAAAAGAAAAAAAAACGAAGAAGAAAACTCGTAGCAAATTCACTAAACGACATCACTGTCAACCTCAAGTGTGCAGCAACGAAAGAACCAAGACAAAGAAAAGAGCAAAGGCAAACTAGTACACCATCTGGAATACTTCCAACTGAGGTAACACAGATTCGTATGAAACGATTACTCAAGCAGAGTATGGCTAACAGACCTCCAAAAGCGACTAAGTCGAAATTCCTAAAGGAAAAGTAAATAGATCTGAAGCCTACCTCAAGGAATGGATGTAGAAAGCGACTATAATAGTCCAATAGTGAATAATTGGTGGAACTGGCCAGAAGAACAAGTCACGGGAGGGGCTAGCTACAAAATATACTTAGGAATACGAAATGGGCGCCAGTGTTTTCGGACTCAAGCTTATCAGCGAAAACACAAGACCAATAAGCAAAAAAAAACAAAAGAGAGAAAAAAAAACAAGTCATTAGGGATAGCGATACGTAGGGGTCAAAATAGAATCAGCCGGAGGGAGCCCACTAGGATCCGGAGGTTCAAAATCAATGTCTGGCGGGTCTAAAGTTTTATCGGGTTTGAGGTCCTTAATATGCCAAGTACCCAGATCGTTACCAGAATCATCCACTAAGATATAGGTCCACGGAGAAAGTTTAGTCCTAATAGTAAAGGGACCCGCATATTTGGGAGCAAGTTTAGCATTGAAGTAGCGAGTATCATCCGAAAGAACATAATTGCGTTTCCACACGCGATCGCCAGGAGATAAAGTTAAGGGACGACGACGAAGATCGTAGTGTTTAGCATTTTTCTTGTATGCTAAGGAAAGACGTTTCGAAATTTCTTCACGAAGTGACTCAAATTTGACTAAGTCAGTAGGAGGAATAGGACGTTCGGGATCCATAAGAACATCATCAGGATCAGGAGGTTTTCCAAAATGATCGCCGTAGAGAGCATGTTCACGACCATATAGAGCAAAATACGGGGAGTAACCAATAACCTCATGTTTGAGCGTACGAATAGCACAACCAATTTTTGCTAAATTAACGTCCCACCGACGTTGATTATCAGAAACGTAAGAAGAAATCATAGTTTTCAGGACTCTATTAATACGTTCGGCCGGATTCGCCTGAGGATGATAGCGAGCATTAAACAGAATTTTTGTTCGATAAGAATTACAGAGTTTAGTGAAAATATTACTACGAAATTGTACACCATTGTCCGCAATTAGATACTGAGGAGTATCATACACCAGGAAAATATTTTCCTCAATGGTTCGAGCAACAGCAGCGGCCGTAGATGCACGTAGAGGAAAGAAACAAGCATATTTCGTAAAACAATCGGCCACAACTAAAATGATGGAATTACCTTTAGAGGATCTAGGAAGAGGTCCGACAATATCCGTACATAGGACTTGCCAAGGACGAGTAGTTGTAGCACGAGGAGACATAAAGCCAGGAGGTTTCTTTTGTTCGACTTTGTGTGCAGAGCAAATTTTACAATGACGGACGTATCGAGCAACAGCGGCTCTAAGTTTAGGCCAATAGTAACGCATGGAAATTTTAGAGACCGTTTTGTGTACACCAGGGTGACCTGAAGTAGGTAGATCGTGATTCTCGTATAGAACCCTATTCCGTTGTTCGCTGGGAACTACTAACTTCCAATCGTCTTGAGGATGTTGGAGCAAAGACTGTTTAGATTTTACATGTTTGTATAGTAATTCGTTTTCCACATGCCAGTTACTGTATAGTTTAGGATTAGAATTAACACGAGTCCGTAGCTTAAGATACCAAGGATCCAGAATTGGCAGAGTAATAGAAGATTTAGGAAAGTCATCAATTAAGTCAATTTTAGGTACTGAGCGAGATAAGGCGTCGGGAACGATGTTATCTTTACCTTTCCGATGTACGATGGTGAAGTTATGTTGTTGAAGTCGTACAGACCAACGAGCTAAACGACCGTTGGGGCTTTGTAGATTATTCAACCAGATAAGCGAATGGTGATCCGTGATCACAGTAAAGTGAGAACCCTCGATATAGGGACGAAATTTCTCTATTGCCCATATAACACCAAGACATTCTTTTTCGGTGGCGCTATAGTTGCGTTCCGCCTTTTTAAGAGAACAGCTAATGTAGCTAATGACTTTTTCGTCATCACCCTGTTGTTGCGTCAGCACAGCACCCATACCAAAATCAGAGGCATCAGTCTGTATAGTAAAGGGTAAAGAAAAATCAGGACAACTCATCACTGGAGCTGTTACCAAGTGTTCTTTCAGCAGCTTAAACGCCTGCTGACATTCTGAAGACCAATTAAATTTAGAATTTTCTTAGTCAAAGCAGTAATCGGAGCAGTAAGAGCAGAAAAATTTGGAATAAAGCGACGATACCACGAGCACATACCAACTATGCGTCGTACTTCCGTTACAGTAGTAGGAGGAGGAAGATTAAGAATGGCCGAAACTTTTCTGGGTCGACATGGAGTCCATGGCGATTTACTACGTATCCCAGATAACGGAGTTCCGGTCGGCATATAATGCATTTATCTCTGTGAAGAGTAAGACCTGCAGAATTTAAACGAAAAGCACTTTCTGTAGTACCACCAAATGTTGTTCGAAAGTCGGGGTAGCGATGATCACATCATCTAAGTATGCGAAACAGAAAGGTTCGAGATCAGCACCAAGCACACGATCTATAAGTCGCTGAAATGTCGCTGGAGAATTATGAAGACCAAATGGCATTTTAGTAAACTGGTATAAACCTCTACCAGGCACCGTAAATGCAGTAATCGCTTTAGAATTAGAAGAAAGAGGTATTTGCCAATAAGCAGAGCGAATGTCCAAACTAGTTAAAATTTTGCGTCTCTCAGGCGGTCTAGAATCGTAGAAATGTAAGGCAGGGGATAGGCATCTTTTCTGTAACCTCATTGACCTTTCTAAAATCGATGCAGAAACGATACGTGCCATCTTTCTTAGGCACCATAACAATAGGGCTAGACCAAGCGCTATTAGATGGTTCTACAACACCACTTTCTAGCATCTCATCCAGAGCTTGATTGACATGTCGAAGTACCGTAGGGGACATGGGATAATATCTTTGCTTGATAGGACTGGATGTCGTACGGATCTGATGTTCAATGAGATTAATACAGCCCAAAGGTAAAGTATCATCGTTAGGAAACATCTGTTGGACTATACGAGACAATGCGGATTGTTGTGTGTTCGATAGATCGGAAAGAGCATTGATCTGACTGATCGAGACAGTAGAAGAAGAACAGAAAGTCCATTGACCCGCTCGAAAATCCGGGACAACACCCATGGATTTCCAGAAGTCAATGCCTAAGATCAGAGACTGAGAAATAGAAGGAACGACTAGGACGTCAAGAAGAATAGTTTTATTTTCGACTGACATGGGTAAAGTAAGTGACCCGAGAATGTCACAAGATTGACCATTGGCTACCGTACAGCTGTGGATCTCCGTTTGGGACAAAGGCAAAGAAAGAGAATAGAGAATATCCCAACCAGGACCACCAATAATAGTGCGAGAAGCGCCAGAATCAAGTAAACCCTTAAATTCGATGTCGAAAATGGTCACAGTAAGATAAGGTCTGTCGTCCTCCCGAGAACTAGCTAAAATAAAATCCAGAACATATTTAGATCGGTCATCAAGACCAGAGAAAGGATTTTCTGAGGAGATAATAGGTACCGAGACAACTGTAGAAGGAATAGGGTCGGTTTCTCGGCTTAGCGACTCGATCGGTAGTTTAAATTCTTGTTACACCTCGTGCAATTGGCGCGGGTAACATTAGGTGTACCACAACCATAGCAACGAAGTATTTGCGGTTTAGTACAGCTAGGAGACTTGTGTCCTCGTTGGCCGCAGTTCCAACAAGTAACGGGAGAATTAGAAATATTTTTAGGAGCATCACTTGCACCAGGTGTAAGTGTTTTCGAAGTAGTGACATCAGAACGGGGAGGGACATAGGCGGGCGTACGTTTGCTGCGGACCACAGGACCTGTATAAGCTAAGTCGGGCTCTGGGAGTTGAGAAAAGTTCAGAGCAGGAGGAGACTTGAAATTATCTGCTTGGATTTTGCGCTGTTCCAGTCTGCGACCCACCCGCAAAAGTTCGGCAATAGTATTCAGATCCAGCAAAGCTAAGTTGGTTTGGCAGAAAGGTGTAAGATTTGGTAAAATAATATGGAGTTTCTGTAGTTCAGAGAGAGAGATTGTTAGACGTGCAAATAAATTTTCCATCGTAGCTAAATATACACCGATAGACTCTGAGGGACCCATAGTACGTTGCTTTATTTCCTCCAAAAGTTTTTCGTCGTAATTAACAGGTTGGAATTCTTCCCTTAATAGCCGAATAACATCCTGCCAATTAGTTAGGGATTTTCGATGTGCTCTGAATAAAATTAAAGCTTTTCCTGAAAGTAAGTCCGATGCCGAAAAAAATAGTTGAGAAGCAGAAACGTTGCGTGCCGAGCATAATTCGTCCACGCGTAAGAGAAATGCATTTAACGACATACGGTCATCACCCGAAAATTTTAAGTCCCATTTAGACACCAGCTGTCCATAACCAGACGTAGCAATTGATTTAGAAACAGATATAGGTATAGGTAATTCATCCGAAGATTCAGCAGAAGTAAGATCATCCTCAGTATCCGTAGTAGTCGGATTAATAGTAGCCGTAGAAATAAGTGGTACCCTAGGGGAAGTGGAAGAACGTTTGAAGCGACGGTATAATCTATCGCAAGCACTGCGGAAATTGCTGACACATAGCAACAACTTTCGCTGTATTACGGTTTCAGCGTCAGAAGTCACATTCATACGTTGGATTCTCCCTTTAAGATGCATAGCAAGGCTAATAATACGTTTGCCGTCGGCAGTTGAAATATCACCATTAAAGTCTTTGACCTTCGTCGTTAACTCAGTTAAACCCTCGGTTACGGCTTTATTATCCGCCTGGAAATCGACACCAGATTTAAGTGGACTTAGCGCTTCGGAAGATTCCATTTTAAGATATTCCTCAAGGACTTACGAAGTTCGGATACAGGTATCTTTGCATCGAACCCACGCGAACCGACTTCATATTTGAGTTCAGCCTCGTGTAACCGATCAACTTTTAATCTCCAAAAGTCACCCATTATTACCGAATCGACAAACAACACCCAAAAACACAATCCAGTTCAGACGAGAAGGGAGAAAAAAAATAATTCGAGCCGCTACACCAAACAAAAAAAATCAATGTCAAAAACCATCAAGGTCAAAAAAAAATTAAGAAAAATCAAGAACAAATAAAAGAAATCGGGCAGAAAAGAAAAAAAAATCGAGCAAGAGAGAAGAAAAAAATCGAGAGCAACTCAAGGGAAATCAAGCCCCTTGTTTATCGGGCAGCCACGTTTACCGAGTCAAATTATGTTACGTATTTCTAGTAGACGCCACGTTGTGCGTCAAATTTATGTCACGGTGGCTCGTAGCCGTGCGTAACAAAAGAAAATCCAAGAAAAAAAAACAGTGACCGGGCTCAATCGGAGAGTAGGGGGGGTTGTAGAAAGCAGACCAATCTAGAAGGGACGCGGCTGTCAGGAGTTAGTACCAGTACCTGCCATAGAGAAATTAGAATAGTAAACCTGAAAGAAAAACAAATTAGTCCTGCAAACCTGAAACAGAGAAAAAGCATAGCCTATGGATCAAGTATAAATTGTTCAGTACTTTATAGAATAAATAAGAGCAACTGTTTAGATAAACTCTATAATCTAACAACAGTAATAGCAGTACAGAAAAATTCTGAGTACAAAGTGAGGCCATATTGGGGAGTAGCAGAAACGTTTCATCACACGCCAATTAAACATAATTCAGATAAAATGTAACAAAAAATATAAATAGGTAAGACATAATTAATCTAAGTAATTTAGTAAAATTTTTAGCAGACATAAATAAGTAGATAAGCACAATTGTTCTGAGTCATTCAGTAGGGTTGATTGTTCTTTTTTTTTTGTTATTAAATAGCGGGCAAGTCTATGGAAAAGGTATCAGAACGACAAGGAATATTGCAAAACAACGGGTAGATATTTACAGTAAGAACAAATAGGAAATAGTGCAACTTACACAAAGTCCTTCAGTACCGCTTCCTTGCCATTGCAGTGTGGGATCCACGATGTCTGGCACTAACGAAGCACTGCACCCTATACTGTGAGGGTGTTGATGGAACTTATCACAACTTACCCTAATCACACTGACTGATTTCACTGGGGTTAGCGGCGGACCTTATCACGCGAAGGAACTAGGTATATTAGTTGCATAACCATACAAAAAGCAGCGAGGAACTTCAACCACTACTTTTGTAGACCAGTAGTCTGTCACAGTTTAAATATCACCAGACAAAGCAAGCAACAAAAGCCATAATAAGTAAAGCACATGTATCACTAAAGGGAGTCCGTAACCATGTCCTTAAAACCCGCGTGCATCGAGTTAAAAGCAGAACGAATCAGTATCGTTAACGTAATTCCTATATCGGAACCAAAGACCAACTACGACTCCGCGACAGTTAGTTCTACGGCTTTTTTTTCCCATAAGAAAGACGACTAAAAACGTTTAGTAGACACGCGAGTTATGTATCCCCCAATTACCTATATATATTGGTATATTGAATCTAATAGGAATTATTAGAAATTATTAAGTAAAAGTATAAGTTCAATGCAACATTGTAACACAAGGATAACCCAGAGAGGTTATCGACAGTTCATGAGAACGGACATGCAACTTTGCATCCGTGAGGGCAGTGATACTGCAGGTGGCAGGTCACAGGCGGTCAACAGACCGCAATTACTTAGAATTAAGATTGATACATTGTAACAAAGAGAAACGCAGACATGAGATCTGCAAGTTCTCACAGCCGTGTGAGGGGCAGGTTATTATAAAAGGCCCGGGAGCTCAATGCCCGGCAGTCAGTCTTCGAACTCCATACTTCATTGTTCAAGCTACTCACCCGAGTCAGTCTGAGTTTACAGCTTTTGCATTGTTGTCTACCTAGACTACTCGCCCAGTACAATTAATTATTTTTTATTAATTCATTGTAAATTTCTGTTTAACTTATTAAATTAAATTTGTTAAAGTGTCGAAGTTTTTTTAAAAAACCAGCTCCAAAGGCCCGAACTTTAACTCGCGTAAGCACTAAAGTCGTACGTCGAAAGTTCTTCAAACACACGTGCGTCGAGTTTCACCAACTCTACCACTCCTAGTTCAACCAGAAAAACCGTATCTTACACTTAATTTTTGACATCTCGCAAGCAAGAACAAAACACGACCCTTTTTGTTTATATCTAATCCTACTAGTACAACTTCTGATCGCCTACCTAGACTGTATATCCACATATTAATTACAGCGGGATTATTTATTAATGACAAGTGGAAAGTAATTTTACGAGTATTCCAATTTACAACTAAACCATCTTTTAAAATTAATACCGGCGAGTCAACTTGCATATCAATCTGAAAACTAGGCGGAAGTATTTACTTTATACAAACCGCGATCCAAAAACGATGTATTTTAACAATTAAGTAGACTAAAAATGTTAGGCCACCAAAAATGCACGTTACACAATTACGAGATTTGATAACGGTAGCGATATATCTATGTCTGGGTTTGGGTTGAGTCTCTCAAGAACAATCCCTTCAAGTAATAATATATCTGATAGAAAAGTTTGTTTAGCTTGGTTCGCTTGTTTATTGTCGTATAAAGACAATAATTCTATGCGCTGTTTGAGGTGGGTGATTCTGGAAACTAAGCGTTTTAACTCGATATCTGTTGGGCCGGGATCTATTCTATTTATTATATTAGTTATATCGTCTAAAGACAGCTTGATTTCAGATACGTTGTGAGGCCAATCGGAAACAATTTTCTTTAAAATGGGTAAGCCTTTCATTTCCTGGACTAAAATGGCTCTAAGTTGTAATCGTCTATCATTTTGATTAGGGGCAGGGGTAATGTTTCTACACTCAATCTCGTAAATCAGCTCCAAGGACTTAAGATGTGAAATATTCATCTTGAATTTATATTTGAGACACAATATATACCAGGTATATAATACTAAAGTAATTCAGAAGATACTAAAAGGTACAGCTAACCAAGTCAGCACGATAAATGTAGTTAAAGGTAAAAATTTCTTATAAAAGGCATTCGTAAGGTATAATATTCAAATTTAATCACGGTAAGTATCCAAATCACTAAAGAAACACGTTTAGAACTGTAAGAGGGCAAGATTAGTGTTTAATAAAAGAAATATATCACTGTTAAGTTACAAAAAGACACTCCAAATTATAAAAAAGGTAGATAATATGTGTTATTTAACAAATGCAACATCCCGTTAGTTTAACGTTTTTAAAAAAGATATGTTAAAGACCCAAATCATTACGTTAAATGCTTTTAAAGACAAGGTTTCTTGTAAAGGTAATTCGAATATCATTAATTAAATAGCTAGATTAGTAAAAGACACCTTTAAAATGTAAACACACAAGACAGTTTATGTACGGTTTTTAAAACAAGCAAGGGTTATGTTTTAATTTAATATAAAGTAGATAATTTTCGTAATAAACAGTGTTTAAGGCATGCAATTACTTAATTGATTATCTATTTGATTGTTTGTTTATTCATATATAAATAATTCGCTTACCAGTATAATGCAGAAGTAAGGTTAAGGTATAAATCCTTCCTAAAAAACTTGCAGTTATGTGTAAAAAAAATAACTATGCTCTCAACAATAAAACTGAAGTCAACAAACACACCACATTCAAAATTGGAAAAACGGTAAATTAAAACATTTCAAAACCAGAAGCTATATTTCAATTTCCAAATGGGCGTGTACCTCTAAGTTACCATAACTATTTTTGACATCTAAGCAGTGGGGTGCGTTCCAAAACACCACATAAAATTCAAGGTTAACCGATATTAAATAATTAATTTTTTAGTAAAGAAGCTATAAATATCACTAGTTAATACACTCTATAGTCATAAAAACAAAAGAAAAACCCTTATTTTTCAACTTTCACACGTTGTAGGCGCCATTCTTACACTTTAAAGTTCATAATTACAACTCCGCAAACGCGGTATACTAGACACCACGGCAGTTGGTAACGCTAATCTTTATACAGATTTTGGCGCGCCCATCTGTCAATGACGTCACCAATATACAAATTAAATGCGCAATTCACGGAAAATATATATTAAATTCGCAAACAGTTATGACAATAAGGTACTTACATAAATAGGTCCAGATTCCCACGAAGTACGCCAAGCGTCCTTCAAGATGGCTGGACTAGATCTCAGGGCTCCATTCCGGAGTGTTTAAAGATGGTGCTCCGGCGTGGACTGCGGATCGGGCAGGCTGCTACAAATTACCTCTACCTATGCAGGGAACGAATAAGGAAACAGGTATAAGGGGCGACAATCAGATAAGGCAAGGAAATCTACATAAATAAAGATAAAGGCACGATACGATACGTTACCAAACCACTTTTCTTGATGTTCAAAGGCCAACAGCCACGTTACAGAGTCCCCCGGAAACTACTCCCACTTTTCTCTTCCGCTACTCGCGTCGCGCGATCTGGTCGCAAACGCACTCTGACGTAACGGAAATACACGCCAAGTCTTTTGAATTTGTGGCGCGAAATTCCCGCACATCAAGACTAAACTAAAAAATGTTTAGTGCCAATTTGGCACGTAACAACCATCGGTTTCTAGGGTGGAAAAGGTTCTAGGTAACAAAGAAGACCTTTTAGAAACCCATTAAGAGCGTCTTTGACAATACGTCTTTCAATTCCATCTCATTGGTTACAAGGTCAGTTTGGATAGAAGAAACTTGCTGCAGATGAATAAACTGTATGCGTAGACGAAGGGTGGCACTAGATGTACCCTGGCAGTCCTGGTGGTAAAGGGCTGGCCCCAGGGGGAGTTCTGTCTTTCCTGTTGTGCAATCTCGTTATAGACAGACTGCTAAGGGAGCTGACCAGGCAGGGTTTTATCCCGCTAGGACATGCTAATGATTTGGTGGTCTTAGTGGAAGGTAAACATTTGCATTATGCAAGAAGCCCTGAAAATATTAGAGAGGAGAGTCACGGGGAAAAGCCTCAAGGTCAGTCCCAAAAGCCCACCTTAGTATTCCTTACACGGAGAAGGAAGATCGAAAGCATTACGCCCCTCTTCCTTAACGGTAACGAAATTGGTCTGTCGGACGAGGTGTTTTATTTAGGGGTCATTCTAGATTCCAAACTCAGCTGTAACAAAGAACCTTTCGTCCATATGTTCCCTGCCCACTACTGCTATGGAAACTCTCCTTAGCATTCTCTCACTTCACCTGGTGGTCATGGCAAAAGCAATACTAGGACTGTACACACTCAAAAACCTTTCGTCCAGACTTATTGAATGGGCGAAACACAAAGATTTCTCGGGAGAAATTGGGAGCATCTGCTCGAGATGCGTATGCACCAAATGACTGCCCGACATCGGTCGGAAACACTCTTTGAAACTGTTATTCAGGACGTTGAGTGGGAGGGAAAAAAGAATATCTTATCTTCGGACAGCACGGTCTGATACACAGATGACTTTAGAGGCAAGGCCGGTTCCGTATCTGGACTATTTAGGGAGATTCCGGATGATCGAATAAGTTTCTCTTTATGGATTTATGCCACCATTTTTCAAACGGAAATATACGCTATACTACAAAGTGTGCAGGAAAACATAAGAGGAGTCTTCTCTAGAAGGCAAATCTATATTGTGTCTGACAGCCAGACGGCAAGCCTAACAAGCCAGAAGGTGTCATAAAGACTGGTATGAGAATGAATTGAGGCACTTAATGGACTGCCACAGCAGAACACTGTAGGACAACAATGGGTGCTAAGTCCACCCCCATCCACCAAATTTGACTTTTCAATACTCCACACGAAAATACTATATTGGCCAGGAAGCAAGTTCTTTTACCTAGGGTTATCGCAATCTAGCACACTCCAAGAAATATCTAACGCACTGCGAAAAATAGCTGGCGCAAGCAACGAAGCTATAAGTGGGTGCTTTCCTTCTATTGGGACTGAATTAACAAGACAGTCTGCCCATTGAAGCGACCAAGTTAGCTATTTCTCAGGGTGCGATAGCTTTTTATTGGGGTGCCCTAGTCCTGAGTAATCTGCGTCAGTTGTATAACTGAATTGCTTCAACATTAGGGGCAGTATATAGTTCATACTGGTCAGAACAACCTAAGATAATATAGTTTTGTTGCTTGCGCTAGCTATTTCTTGGGGTGCGCTAGCAATTTTTTGGATTGTGTTGGTTTGCGATGGCCCTAAGTAATCTGACCCAGGAGTATAACCTAGTTGCCGCAACATGAGGGCTGTATAACGTTAATTCACACCGACCAAATAATAGATACATAATATAAATTTGTTGCTTGCGCTAGCTATTTCTCGGGGTGCGCTAGCTATTTATTGGGGTGCGCTAGGTTAGGATAGCCCTAGGTAAACGGTGACAGCAGTGTAACTTAGTTGCTTTAACATGGGAGGAGTTTACGTTAATTCGGTCCTGCAAGGAAAAAGCTCCCATAATACAGTTTTGTTGCCTGTGCTAGCTATTTCTTAGGGTGTGTTAGGTTGCGCTAGTTCTAAGTAATCTGCGCCATCAGTACAACTTAATTTCTTTATCATGCCCGCACTATGCCTACGCTAGCTATTTCTTGAGATGCGCTAGGTTGCGTTAGCTCTGAATAACCTCCGCTATAAGTACAGTTTAATTTCTCTACCATGGGGGGGGGGGCTAACGTTATGTAGTTTCTATGCCTGCGCTAGCTACTTCTTGGGGTGCGCTAGATCTAAGTAACCTGCGTTTGCAGCATTATGAAATTGCTTCAACATGCGGTCTAAGATTAATTTAGTTCTCCCATTCGTAAATAAAATAATTTTAATGCATTAGCTTTTATAAGAGATGCACTAGATATAATTAAGCTGGGTTAGCATTATCAGCACAATCTTAGATGGCGAGGGGGCTAGGTTAGCAGAGTTTAATTTTTTGTTTTCTGGGGATTCAGAGGGTAGACTTCGTTGAAGCAACGTGCACCGGGTCAGCTTTGGAATAATCATTTCCTTCGTTCGCTTTAGGCGAATCGAGAGGGAGTAGGGGACCTGCTGCGTTCTGAGGAAGCGGAACTGCGCCGTGGAAAACCAAGCAGTGGTGAAGCAGCAAAGTCATCGGAAAAGCACATCCGTCAGTTCTGTTTGACGACGTCACCTGTTGATGAAGCGGTGTGCGGACGAATAGCCAATCCTATTTAGGTGAAAACAACATGCCAGCAGATCTGGGATTTCGATATCACAGACCCGAAAAGCGACCGATAGAGGAACTGTGAAGCTACCGGCCCACGCCAACTACTACTATTCACCATCTACTCGCCATGTCAAACCAGGCGAGTAAGAAAAATAAAAAAATTTGCTGAAGCAACAGATAGCAACGAAGCGATTAGAATCACTACAATTATATGGTGTTTAACCTTCCGTCCAATACATTGCGCCCGAGGGAAAAGTAAGGATGTTGACCCTGAGAAGGTTTAGGATTTGTTGGATGTTGTACAATAAAAATTACACTTCCTGTGTAATGTTTGGTTTTTGTACATATCCCATAGCACTCTAAAATTTTATTAGTTTTTGCAGGGTTTAAACTTAAAAGAAAGGGTGTTCTATGAGCATTGCTACAACTTGACAACAGCTTAGGGTAAACATGTTCGTACAGTGGTAGTGTTTAGTTTTATTCTTACTGAAACATTCGTTATATAAGGGTCTGCTATTTCTTTTTAAAAGTTTAAAAGCACGGTTCGTTTTTCAAAATTTTATCCCATAACTTCTAATAGGGTCAACAACGTGGCGCGGATTAAACGACTGTCTTCAAATAAACCCTGCAACAAGATCTTTAACCCGGAGATAATACTGCTCCTGTATTTATTGTAAATTTTGAACGAGGGTAAACGTTCGTTGACTTCTAAAAATTAAGAATGATATGTATAACTAAAGAATTAATTTCCAAGCAGTTACAGCGATTATCGGCGTCACTTTTGCTCTCTTTTGTTTTGATTTTCAGGGACAGCGTCCTATATCGTTCTCCTCAAAAATAGCCCTGAGAACATACGCTATCATTGTTGTTAGCCTTTATTTATCTTTGTATAAAATTTGTTTCACAGAAATATTTACTGTATCCTTCAAGGTAGATTCGTATAGGTATCATAATCAGTAACTGAATTTTACTACCAAAGGAAATTGCATCATTTATTACGGAAGTTTTTCTAATCCGTTTCACAACAGTTGCAAGGCTAGCAACCAACACATATTTCATCACAGCATAAAATGGTTTAGTGCTTTATTTAGTACCACATAAATGAGAGGAAATTCCTGTAGATAATTTTAAACTGAAACCAGACTATCTTCACCCACAACTCCAGTTATCGTAAACAGATGAAGCTTCAGTGCGGAGGCTCGTCTCAACATTACGTCTGGAATGCTTTTAAAATGCTATTATATTCAGTTCAAAGTCCGTTGACATTCTTCTTACAAGTACGTCACAGCCGTGCCTCCAATACACTTCCCTTTCACAATTCTTGCTCTTTACTAATGAACCAACCAAGGCTTTTTTCAATGACTATCCCTTCCTATTTGTAAAGTACGTTCAGGTATATGTTCTGGGCACTTAGAGCTGATCCGTTTCTTTTAATTTTGTGGGGTGCAGAGGAGGTTTCTTATTTTAGCTCTTGTATCGCTGAAAGCTATCTTACATTAATAAGTTTGACTTTTTCTTGCGGAGTGACATTTTTAAAATTTTTGGTTATCGCTTTATAAAAAGTTACAGTTAGTGAACGTGCAGTAATTGTAGAAGTGAAGTCTAAATTTTCTTTTTCATCATGGTGATTCTTGAGTTGAAGGTTGGTATTCACATTTTTATAAAATAATTTTAAAGTTTTTTTATATACTATTTTGTACACAATTTTTCGTAACTGAACTACGAAAGGCGCATATAAAAAATTCAAAGTTTACAGAACTAACGATTTGAAATTTTTTATACCAAGAAACTCATCTCAGAAAACATGTTTGATATATGAGATGGTACGTGATGTAGACACAACAACATACGGAACATATTTTGAAACAAATTGCGCTCTAAAATCAAACCTTTAAACCTTAAAAAAGGTATATAAACATAGTTCGTTCATGCTAACATAACCCCGACGCCAAATTAACTATTTTTAAAATTTTCTTTCTGCTCTTACTAGTGCCTCTGGTGCCCGCTAAAATTAAAATCAGCAGCATTAAAACTATAGTTGGTGATCCGATAAGTACTTAGCCTACAAAAAAAGAACGAAAATTTTGGAGAAGTGGCGATTTATTTTTCAACATAGTCTCTTTTAGCTCGATACACTTGACCCAGCGATGCTCCAACTTCTTTAACCCGTCTGAAAAATTCGTTTTCTCGAAGTCTGAAAGTAGGCCTCCGTGGCGGCGATAACCTCCTCATTCGACTCAAATTTCTGCCCGGCGAGTGACTTTTTCAAGTTTGGAAACAAAAAGAAGTCGCACGGGGCCAAATCTGGAGAATACAGTGGACCAATTTAGCCGTGCTGAGGGCGATTGCGCTTGTTGTCGGAGTGAACAAATGCGGCACCCATCGCGCCGACAGCTTTCTCATGCCCAAAATTTCGTGCAGGATATGACCCACGCGATCTTTTGAGATGCCTACTGTCTCAGCTATCTCGCGCACCTTCAATCGGCGGTTTGCCAATACGAGATCGTGGATTTTTGTCATATTACCTTCGTGATATCCGTTTTTGGGGCCTCGAAGCGTGGCTCATTAAAAAACGACGTGCGACCACATGGAAACTCGTTAAATCAATTTTTGACGGTCGCCATCGAAGGAGAAGAGTCACCGCACACAGCATCCAAGCGCTCTTTGATTTCGCTGAGCGATTTCCCTGCGAAAAACAAGATTTGAATCACCGACCGATATTGCTCTTTTTCCATTTTTCTAAAATCCGCTGAAACGCCCGCTTCCACACGCGATCAAAACAAAACTACGAGTCCGATTCGGCTAAAATTTCGACAGTAGGCGTCTACGAGAATGTACTACATGATAGTAAATTTCTATTGCGATAGTGGCGCCATCGGGCGGTGAGGCTAATTACTTATCGAAGCGCCCTCGTATATAAAACGCAAGTTCCAGGTATGAATAAAACAAAACACCTAACACGGAGTGTATTGAAATATTAAGATATTTCAAATTTTGGTAGAACTTCGACTTACATACATTGGTTATTTATATATATATATATATATATATATATATATATATATATTGCTGTGATATACTCCTTTGAATGCGGGAACTGGGTCCTTTCAACAAAAAAATTCTAGTCCCACCGATTGGGCGTCATAAACTGCTGTGATCCTGATTTCGCTTCAGCTGCTCACCTAATTTTATAAACCTCCTCATTCATAAAATTAAACAACCCATTCCTACCACAAACATCAACGTTAACTCTATTTACATCAATATTCAGAATACATTAAATTTTCAAATTAAATTGCAGCATAAAATTCAGTTTTAAAAAGAATTTCAAGATTAATTTTATTATCACTTTAACGTGCATCCAGAATTAAAGTCCTTGTTGGATGCCTACTAATTAATATAACAATATAAGCAGACCGGAGTCTGAGTATAAAGGGATCATCTACCACCCCTTTACGTTAATTAACCAGGTTCGTCTAATTGAGCTCAAAGACATACCCAAAGTTTCATCATAATTCAGAACATCAATACTAAATACCCTTTCTACTTAAACAAGCAAATTTCATCTTAAAATTAAAATTTTATGGTTAGTACAATTTCACTAATGTCCATTTAAAGTAAATCAATTATAAAGTTATTCAACACACACAAAATGTCAAACAAAATAGTATAATTTACCTGAAGGTTACTGTCCTCGTAGCTTCAATGTACATCGTCCTTTAGTTAATCACACCATTCCAACAGGATAATATTTACGGCTACTAATTCTCAACGCTTTTAAAATTTTCTCCATCACCATTTATTTAAAGTTGTTTCTGGGCTTTTCCGGAACTCATCTGTGTATATCTGACCCTTGTTTCGTGGATCCAGACACGTATTTGAACCATTTAATTATTAACACCCCCGAAAAATAGCAAAGAAATTCATGCGTCTTTCACCAATATACGCCAAAACTGCCTACTTTTGTGTATACATTTGTCGTTGTAAATTTTGCTAATTGGTACAGTGATACTAAATTTTATTACCTTGTATCTAAGTGCACTGAAGTACATTCATGTTAGCACGTAAATAACAAACTATTTTGAATCACTAAAATATACGAGCAAACTTTAAATTATTTTATCAAACTAAAATGCACTGTTTAACATCTTGAATCAAGTCGCGGATGTAAGAGCTTTTAACGCATCGAATAGTCAAAAGTCTAAGAGACCGAAATTCATATTACCACCGGTATATATAGCAAAAAGCCTGTCTGTCGGTCTGTTCCCCAAAACAGACAATTCTTAAGAATTTCTCATTCTATGTTCCCAGTCCGTCGCTCGCGCGTCGGTTTTTACGAAATTTTCACTCGCCCCATTTAAATCTCAGAAATTTCAACACGGTACGCAAACATGTCCGAGAAAAACTAATTAATTTTGTACAGAAATTGTTGTTTCTACCTCTGATATTTGCATCCTATTTTCAACCAATTGTGACCCTCGTGACGTTGCTTAAATCACGCCTTTTACTATATGTGTCTTTGCTTGACGCATTTTCTCTTTCCTTTTCTAACCTGTTCGTATTGGTGCAAATTGATATTCTTTATTATCGATTATATTTTAGTACATGTGGACTATCTGGGTTAAATAACCCCGTATCGCACATTCTCGTGAATATTAAGCCCCGGTTTCTCCAAGATTCTTTGAAACCATTTGTTATCTACACAATTTTCGCCGTACGTGATATTTAAACTACGCAGGTGTTCAAAATAATATTAATTCTCAGAGCTTTTAAATAAACCCTGTTTTGTATTTCGTGCTAAAGCATCTGACCGTTTCAATATCCTTAGAATCGACATGTTTATCTAAACAAATTAAACTGAAATTGCCTTTTAAAATACGCAGGTGTGTTCAAACATCCTACTTCTAACTAACACTTCTAGGATTTGCATTTTATTGGGTTTTTACAAGTTTCTATAGATATTATCTGTTACTAACGATTCACTTCCGGTTACTTGAAATAGGGTTAATGCACGTAATTTCCATTTGTTTAGAATAATTACATTACACGCAGAGCTTATTAATACTGTTTCTTTTGATATAAAGCGTCTTGTACATGGTTTAAATTTCTTATTTTTACTGAGACGACCGAATTTATTTATGCTTCATGGTTTTAATAAAGCGTATTATTTAATAAAATTCCTTATACACGGTGATTAAAATTATTTGATGTGATTATTTAATTTTCTACCCTGGTCTAAATATGAGTTATATATATATATATATATATATATATATATATATTATACTGTCAAGAAGGGGGTGGGCTTATAAAATGTTTAAATAGGGCTTCGAAACGACTTTGCTAGAATGGGGTATATTTGGTTTTGTTTGAGTATTTTCTTTCAGGTATTTTGGTTTATAAATTAACAACAACTATTCCACGTTTATAAATTTATAAAGCTTTTGAAACTGCATTGCATTCAACAACATATACCGGCCATAGACCAGGCTAAGCTAGTTATAAGTTTGCATTGTATACGTATTTTAATTGTTATGGTTGCACGTATATGAAATTTAATTTGGAGTTAGCGTTTTCAGAACCATTTGAATGTAAAACAAATATCAAAATTGCTTGGTATACTGCACGCTTTTAAAATTTTAAGGAGTTAAGTGATACTCCCGTAAAATTGGTTAAATCAATTTCAGTTTGAATATGTTTTAACAATTAAAGATTGGTTATGTAATGACAGGACGTTTACCGAATAAGACATAAATGTCTGTTGCGTACAATTTAAAAGCTGAACCATCAAAGTTTGTTAGCTATTTTCAATATTGTAAAAAGTTCAATATACATAAATCACTGGATTACAAACCATCTAGAAAATGAATGTATCTAGAGAAAAGAACTGTATTATTAATCAATTATTAATAATTAAAATTCATAGTGTGCGTAGAGATAGTTGCCATGGCAACGGAAACAAAAGAAGACGGTTTTATTTATAAGGGAATTCAAATTTATATTACTGAAAAATAGACGTGTTTTTGTACTGTTATGAGTTTTATTACATTTAAAAGGTTACGAGAAAGTTTTGAAAGTCAAGTTGTACCTGGAGATAGCAAATAGTAGCAGTTTTACGGCGAATAAAAGTTAATTAAAAGAGGGAGTGCTGGTCTGTACCGTTATTGTTTGAAGACGAAAGCATAGTGGAATTGGAGTTATCTGAGTATTTGTATAACATAAAATTTGTAGAAATATTAGTAGTTTTATAGTCTGGAGATTACCAGTTGCTCGAGTTACTTATTATTTACAGGAGGTGCCTGCAGTTGGTCACTTGGCTTCAGGACGGCTGGAAGGCGGCGCTTGTATCTGGATTCCAGGTATTAGTATTTAATATCTACGCAGTGCTTTAATCAAATTTATAAAAGTGGAACTAGTGTTTGGGAATACTTTTGGCTTTTAAAATTATTTTGAAAATCCTTGAATATTTGTTTGGGTGTCTAGTTGAGAGGTGTTTGCTTAGGACGGACCCACCCTAGGTAGATTCCGCCACGTGTTTGACGGCCCTGTAAAATATTTAAGTGCAGCAGCCGTGTAAAATATTTAAAGATAAATTGTGGGCATAACTCAACAAGGCTCTAAAATAAGACAAGGAGTGACAGATAGATATATTACGCCTATCACTAATAAGGTAGGATCACAGTATATATAACAGATGGCATTTACAATTATTTGAAGAATGCTTGTGTATTCGGTTGCAATTGTCATAATTGTCCTATGATAAAAAAAAAAAAAAGATCAATCCTGTAATCATGAATAAACAATACAAAATAGGTGGTAATTGATTATAAAGGGTTCTCTATAACTCAATATATACCAAAATATAACAGATGGCGCCCAACGTGGGCAGAGTAGATTTGTTAGTTGTACGTTGCATATATTCTATTTAAAAGTGAAAATTAATATTTGATTGACGTTTCATATATATTTATTTGAAAGTTGTTCAAGGTTTTGAATTTATTGTAGTAGGCTAAGACGTAATTTGCTATTCACACTTTGGTCAATTTTAGCGGCGGTAAAACATTAGGTGGGGCTCGAATAGGTAAATAACTTCGCAACAAAATATTTGTTCGCCTAAAGGTGGGGCTCGATAGGGCTGATTCAGATTTGCAGAGGTTGTGTAGCTTAGTGGGGCACATCATTGAAGTTTATTTTGAAAATTAAAGGGACATGTCTGATGAGGAGAGAATCACGAGGTCAGGGAAAGTTTATGGAGTTGAGACTGGTGTGAGAGGGCAACCGGTGGTTAAGACTGTAGCAGCAGGGGATGCTAGGGATGAAGCTGGAGGATATGTGGAGCCGGAGGTGATTATTGTGAATTCAGGGGTACATCGGGAGAAAATGAAATTGATAAGGAAAAGAGAATATGCAGATCCAAGATGTGATGATGGTTTTGTTGGAATTAAAAGGGTCGTTAACTAAGTCGCATGAAGAATTGAGAGGATCATTGTTGGCCGAAGTTAGAAATTCACAAGCGGAAGTTAAGGAAAAATTTGATATGATGGAAATGAAAATTGAAGGAATTAATGTATCAATACAGAGCAGTTTGTGTTCATTTAAGGATGAAGTTCTGAAGGACGTAGAGGATAGAGTCCAGGTTGTAGAAGGAAGGTAACAACAGGTTTAAATGAATTAAGGGAAGAGCTGTACATGGTCGAAGTTAGACAGACAGAAAAATTGCAGAATTTAGGTGAAATAGTTCGGATTCAGACGGAGGACAATATTAACTCTAAAACGAAATTATAGGCAAATTGCGGGCGAGTCAGGAGGTGGCAGAGAAGCTGAGAAGGGATACGACGGTTCTGGGGAATACGGTAAATGGATTGTCTGGTCTTGAAGGAATGTTAGACAGATGAGAGAACAGTTGGTTGAATTGGAAAGGGAAGAGTTGTTTGTGATGCAGGATACCAGTATAGGCTAGGGAAAGAGACCTTGCCGAGGTTTGAAGGCAGAAAGAATGAGCAGCCGATGGTCTATCTTAGCAAGTTGGACGAGATGGTAGAGAGTGAGCCTGAGAGGGTGAAGATGCAGATGGTGAGCGTGACATTGGGGGTTGTGCAGAGAAATGGCACTGTATCGTGAGGAGGCAATATAGTTCGTACGAGGAATTTCGAAGGCTATTCATAGAACAATATTGGGGAAACACGCATCAGGCTAATATTCGAACGGATTTAAACACTGGGAACTATAGGTCATACCAGGATCGAGAGAAAATTATGTGATTGAAAAGTATAACCAGGCGCAGCACCTGATTCCTAAATTAAGAGAAGATGAAATTATATTATTGTTGTCAAGGCATATGGAGGCGGAAATAACTAGGGCCGTAGCGATACAAAACGTTCGGACTTTAAGAGACTTTTGGAAATGATGCGAAATTATGACGTAGCTAGGACGTTTGAAACGAATAACAGGAAAATAGTGATAATAGGAATTGGGATAGGAATAGGAATAGCACAGACTACCAGAGGACTGGGGTGCAAGGATACAATTATAGGGAGAATGGACAGGACAACTACAGAAAGCAATATCAGGGAAATCAAAGGAGAACGAATAATAATTGGGAACAACGTTTTAATAGAGACGATAATTATAGGGGGAACAATGACTGGAACAGGACTGATAGGAATGACAGAGGTTTTGGACAGCAAAGAACGAGTTTTGGACAGAGATGGCAGAGAGAAAGGGAGCAGAGATCAACGGATGAGGGGGAAATACCGACAGGGATTAGAGACCGAGAACGGGAGACAGATAGAAACTTGACGATCCAACACGTAACAACAAGAGACACGCGACAGAGATCGGAGGATAGGATAGAGAAAGTGGAGGTCCACGATGAACCCACGGTACAAAAAAAAACGTCGATTTATTAGTGTTAGGAAAATCAGATTTAGGGACACAGCATAGTATTAGTTTAGTAGATAAGTTGTTAGATAATAAGTTTGAGAGAAGGCGGGAGTTACCATTTATTCATATTAGTTTAGAAGATTCTGTTTACACGGCATTGATAGATACAGGGTCGCAGTTATCGCTGGTGAGAGAGGAAATAGTTTTGAAACATGCAGAATTATTCAAAGGGAAAATTTGTAGGGTTAAGAGTATTAATTTATGGTCTGCGATTAAGAGGAAGTTAACTACGATAGACAAAGTTGTACGAGTATCGATTGTATTAGGAAGTACCAGACTAGGTGAAGTAGAGTTTTGGATAGCAAGAGGATTATATTTAGATTTTATTGTAGGGATAGATGTAATTGAGGAATTTGGACTGGTTATAGATGGTAAAGCACGAATGGTAAAGGTATTAAATTTAGAGAAGAAATGGGTGGTGCCTAAGGATAATCGGGATACTAGGGATGAGATAAATACAGATAGTATAGGATCAGGAAAGACTAAGAATAGAATTTATGATGGAATTGATGAGTTACGGTTATGTAATATATTTGAGAAGGTATTTGATGAGGAACAGATAGGATTAATAGGGTGGATATGAAGGAAATGTTATATGAGTTGTTTAATAGACATGCAGGAGTTTTTAGTAATGAGCCTAGGTTTGCGAAGGAGTATACGCATAAGTTAGAGGTCACAGACGAGGGAAGTTTTCGTACTAGGGTATATCCAATACCATTTGCATTAAGGGGTCGAGTGAAAATGAGATTAAAAGATGTTAAAAGAGGGAATTATTGAATCAGCGAGAACACCCTATATCAATCCGGTAGTGGTTGTGCCTAAATCTGATAATTTAGAATTAAGAATATGTTTAGATGCTAGGAGATTGAATGCGATTACTAAACCACAATTTGAACAACCAAAATCACTAGATAATTTGTTATACAAGGTAAGCGAGATGAAAATTTTAGCAAACTGGACTTAAAGAATTCTTTTGGCTAATTCCTTTGCATGAGGAAAGTCGGAAGTATACTGGATTTAGCATTGAAGGGAGATTTATCAGTACAGAGTTGTTCCATTTGGTCTTTCAACGTCATCCGCTGCATTAGTTCGAGCCATGCAGAAGTTATTAGATGAGTACGAAGACTTCTGTACGCACTATGTCGATGATATTTTGATTTTTCTAAGAACGAGTTAGAACATTTAGAACATTTAAGAAAAGTGATCCGAAGGTTAGACGAGGGAGGTTTGAGGTTGAATTCGAAGAAGTGTGAGTTTTTAAGGACCAGGTAAAGTATTTGGGGTTTGTCGTTGGCAGCGAAGGAATTAGAATTTGTGAAAAACGCTTGGACGAGTTGAAGAATTTGAAACAGCCAAGAAATTTGAAAGGTTTAAGAGGATTTTAGGTGTATTAAATTATTATCGTCGATTCATACCAAAATATTCGGAGTTGTGCATTCCATTGTTGGAGTTGTTAAAAAGAACGAAAGGTGGAAATGGAACGAGCAAAGGGAGTAGGCATTTCGGGAGTTGAAGGCGGTATTTTATAGGAACTGTCATTAAAATATCCCAATTTTACGGATCCATTTATTTTAAGGACAGACGCTTCGAGTTTTGCAATAGGGGCTGAGTTGGTGCAGGTTCAAGAAGGAGAGAAGTGCCAATTTGTTTTATTTCGAGGGCTCTGAAAGACTGCGAGACTAGGTATTCGACAGCGGAAAAGAGATGCTGGCAATCGTATATGCTGTGAAGAAGTTAAGATTTTATTTATTGGGTAATAAATTTCTGGTTGAATCGGATAACACAGTGGTCACGTTTCTGAAGAAGAAAGAGTTTTGAACAGTCGATTGTATAGATGGGCGTTAGTATTGCAGGAATATGATTTTGAGATTAGACATAAACCTGGTAAAGAAAATGTTACGGCTGATTTCTTTAGTAGGAAGGATGAAGGGTTGCTAACGGATAGTAGGAATGGATTTTTGATTGCATTGCAAGTGTTTGAAGATCTGGGAAGATGGTCGAATGCCAGATTTCATCGGATGCAAGCACACGAAGAAATAAGGGTGATCAGAGAAAATTATTCAGAGAGAATTTAGAACAAGACAGAGGTTTTTATATGGTCGAGGAGAGTTTTGGTGAAAAGGTTATGGGATGATGAATTATTAGTGTTAACGACACAGGTAGCCGTTGAGCTGATCCAGGAAATTCATACTACGTTTGGTCATATAGGGATTCGTAAGACGTTCTTGATATTTAGGGAAGCTTTCTATGCACGAAATGATAGAAAATTGGTGAAAAATTGCATAAATCTGTGTGAGACGTGTTTGTTAGGAAAGGATAAGAATGTGGTGTTGCAGAATCAAGTTAGATGTATAAGAGCGGAAGGTCCATTAGATATTGTGGCAATGGATTACTTGAGTAATTTGATACCGAGTAGGAACAGATATCAGCATATTTTAGTTGTAGTTGATATTTTTACAAAGTTTGTGCAGCTTTATCCAGCGAGGAGATGTAATTCTAGGCATGTATTGAGTTCTGTAAGAAAGTTTGTAGAACGAATAGGTAAGATGAATAGGGTATTGTTGGACAATGCAACGTATTTTCGTAATAGAAGGGTTGAAAGTAAATTAAGGAAGGATGGAATAAAGATGACATTCTGTAGTATCAGACATCCTCAAGGAAATCCGTGTGAAAGATATATTCGAGAAGTAATAAAGTTTTTGAGGTTAATAACGCAGGAACAACATGATCGGTGGGTAAGGTATTTACCGCAAATAGAAGAATATATTAATTTTGTACCAAGTTCAGTGACAGGAATGTGTCCTGTGACATTGATGAAGAAGGTGATTCCAGCAAGACCGTGGAGAGCTGAACAAAAGTGGAGGATATAACGGAGTTGTTGCATAAAGCCAAACAACAAGTCGAAACGATACAAAGAAGGAGTTGGAGAAACGTAACAAGAAAATCAAGAAGCAAGTGGTTTTTTCAGTTGGGGATCTTGTTATTGTTAAAAGATTGAGAATGTCAAATTGGGAAAGAAATATTTGTGCCAAGTTGTTATTTCCATACGAAGGTCCTTATCGAGTGAGAAGAATTTTTGCAGAAGGAATACTTACGAATTGGAGAATGACAGGGTGAATGTCGGGGACGTTTTCATATAGAAAATTTGTATCCATATTTCCATGTGGAAAGTAAAGTATCGCAAGAATAAAATTAACACTGTAAATAATACTAACGAGCTTAAAACTATACAGAATATACAGAAACTAACACTTAATCCTCATACATAAAGAAAAAAAAAACTATAGTGATTTTAACTAAAATTTAAAATTTCTCAACCATTAAAAGAATTACTTATATCCAGGAAGTAAATTTTCATTTTTATTTAAAATCAGTGGGGCCTTAGTTATATTTTGGTATATATTGAGTTATAGAGAACCCTTTTATAATCAATTACCACCTATTTTGTATTGTTTATTCATGATTACAGGATTGATCTTTCTTTTTTTTTTATCATAGGACAATTATGACAATTGCAACCGAATACACAAGCATTCTTCAAATAATTGTAAATGCCATCTGTTATATATACTGTGATCCTACCTTATTAGTGATAGGCGTAATATATCTATCTGTCACTCCTTGTCTTATTTTAGAGCCTTGTTGAGTTATGCACACAATTTATCTTTAAATATTTTACACGGCTGCTGCACTTAAATATTTTACAGGGCCGTCAAACACGTGGCGGAATCTACCTAGGGTGGGTCCGTCCTAAGCAAACACCTCTCAACTAGACACCCAAACAAATATTCAAGGATTTTTCAAAATAATTTTAAAAGCCAAAAGTATTCCCAAACACTAGTTCCACTTTTATAAATTTGATTAAAGCACTGCGTAGATATTAAATACTAATACCTGAATCCAGATACAAGCGCCGCCTTCCAGCCGTCCTAAGCCAAGTGACCAACTGCAGGCACCTCCTGTAAATAATAAGTAACTCGAGCAACTGGTAATCTCCAGACTATAAAACTACTAATATTTCTACAAATTTTATGTTATACAAATACTCAGATAACTCCAATTCCACTATGCTTTCGTCTTCAAACAATAACGGTACAGACCAGCACTCCTCTTTTAATTAACTTTATTCGCCGTAAAACTGCTACTATTTGCTATCTCCAGGTACAACTTGACTTTCAAAACTTTCTCGTAACCTTTAAATGTAATAAAACTCATAACAGTACAAAAACACGTCTATTTTTCAGTAATATAAATTTGAAGTCCCTTATAAATAAAACCGTCTTTTTTGTTTTCCGTTGCCATGGCAACTATCTCTACGCACACTATGCAATTTCTAATTATTAATAATTGATTAATAATACAGTTCTTTTCTCTAGATACATTCATTTTCTAGATGGTTTGTAATCCAGTGATTTATGTATATTGAACTTTTACAATATTGAAAATAGCTAACAAACTTTGATGGTTCAGCTTTTAAATTGTACGCAACAGACATTTATGTCTTATTCGGTAAACGTCCTGTCATTACATAACCAATCTTTAATTGTTAAAACATATTCAAACTGAAATTGATTTAACCAATTTTACGGGAGTATCACTTAACTCCTTAAAATTTTAAAAGCGTGCAGTATACCAAGCAATTTTGATATTTGTTTTACATTCAAATGGTTCTGAAAACGCTAACTCCAAATTAAATTTCATATACGTGCAACCATAACAATTAAAATACGTATACAATGCAAACTTATAACTAGCTTAGCCTGGTCTATGGCCGGTATATGTTGTTGAATGCAATGCAGTTTCAAAAGCTTTATAAATTTATAAACGTGGAATAGTTGTTGTTAATTTATAAACCAAAAATACCTGAAAGAAAATACTCAAACAAAACCAAATATACCCCCATTCTAGCAAAGTCGTTTCGAAGCCCTATTTAAACATTTTATAAGCCCACCCCCTTCTTGACAGTATAATATATATATATATTGCTGTGTTATTTTTATTATATTAGGCCCTATGATTTGGCATCATAAAATGCTGTTATTCCCTCACAATTGAGCGTACCATAAAATGCTGTGATATTTTATTAGGATCAACGAGCCCCTACAATGGGCATCATAAAATGCTGTGATATCCCCTTTATATTAGGCGCCACGATTGGGCATGTCATAAATTTTTTTTTGGTGAAATTTACCCCTAATAATCAAGCACCTATGATGTGGAATGTTAAGCTATGATTTTTGCCCCGACTAGCTTATTTAATTAAATAAAGCAATTCTAAAATACACAATATATTGATTAAATATTTAAAACTCTCAAAATTTTCCCCTTTTCAGAATATTTACATATACCAGATTTATGATATTTGAAGCCAGCAAAACTATCTTTTTACTTATATTTAGGGACCTTTGAACGTTCCAAGATCCTATTACCTTTGTCATAAATTGATCAATAAACCTACTATGTTTTGTTGACTCTTACGGATACAAGAATGATAAATATTGATTTAAAAACAGTTTTTAATAATAAATTGTATCAAGATTGCTAACCTGGAATGGTTCTGTAGTTCCTTCCCAGCCTGTGATCTGCATCACCATGAGTTGTTTTGTTGAAAGTCAAATTTAGAAGTTGACATCAAAACCAAAATTACAATGCAGATCCAAATTACATGTAGGTATTAAAATCAAATTTTAAATATCGGCGTGAGAACAACTTCGATGTAGATATTAAAATTCCATTTAAATGTAGGTATTTAAGACAATTTCAATCTCGTTATTAAAACATTTTCCATATCGGTATTAAAATAATTTAAAATCCAATTTAATTACCAGTATTAAAATCCCAGTATTAAATATCAGTATTAAAAGCCCATTTAAATATCAGTATTAAAAGCCCTGTTTTATTAATGTTAGAAATGGATTTTTAATTAAGTCGTTATTACTTACGTCTATAATAGATAGGCTTATTCGTTGCACAAATTCGTACACTTTTCAAAATGATTTCACTTTAATTTTTGTTTCACTGGTTACGTAAAATAATTAGTACTTTCGAACATAGTCGTAGCCCAGTTGAATGTATACTCACTTGTCGCTTCATTTTTATCGTATTTAAAGCCTTGCCTCCACCTGCTTTTCATTGGTTCATTCATGTGCTGGGAAGACACTTTTACTTTTATCTTGTATACTTTGTGATTTTCACCAATTATTTAGTTCAAATATTCCAATGCATGCCTGGTTCGTCACGTAATACTCTCACATATCATGGTTTTATTTGAAAAATTCCAACAATTTCCTTTTATTAAGTCACATATTCAATGTTTGTTATTTATTATTATCTAAACTGAATAATCTGGTGCTTGTTTATTTCTACATAATATTGGATTTTTGAAAAAATGTGAACTCTTCCTGTCACGTACGATTTTCTAATAATACATAATTTAGATTGCATGTACGATGATATTTTTAACGCAATTGTTAAATATTTGTAATGCCAATTCATATAGGTTTTTCGTTGATTTAATTTTGATGCATTTTGTTGCGTTTTCATATCTTATCTTAACTTGTAAACTACTCTTGGATATTTCTATGTTCTTATGCATTTAATCCCATGTATTTTTATATAGTGTGCATCTCAATTAACAATATGTAGAGTGGCCGATTTACTCTTGTAATTTCTGAAATTATGTGCTTTTCTTGAACTGGAAGTTGTTTTTATTTATTCTACGAGCCCTATGACTTAACCTACCCCTAAACTACCCTATAATTATAACCTCAACTTTAAATTTTAAATACAATTCTTTTTATATGCCTCGACTAGCTCAGCTCAATTCACACGGAGTGCACGACGGTATGATAACAAAGAAGTTTCTACCCACCTTTTTCCCTAGCACTTTCCTAATTGAATGATATAAACGAAACTAACTAAAATTTGCATAATAAGCAAAAATATATACACTTTACAGCTTTATAACTTTGATAATATGATTCACTATTAAAAATAAACCCCTGAATCAAAGTAACAATATCAATTTGTTTGTCCCCAAATTGTATCTCCCTTATATCAATTTAAAGTTAGCAAAAATAACACTATTTACTACTGGAAATACATTTGAACGTTCAGTGACCTTCCCCTTTCGCTCTACATAATTTTTAAAAAAAATTTTGATGACCCTTTACATAATTATTTCAATATATGAAAAATGTAAGTGTTCAAAATGAAATTAATGCCTTATGCTATTAAAAATTGTTCTTATTACTGACTTGTGTTTTCCCTGCGTGTTTCCAATCCTTCGAACTGCTGCTGCGTGTGATTGACCAGTACCCCTGGATTGTTTTCAGTTGAGTTCACTTGTTGATTTTGTAAGACAGCTTAACCAAACACCCATTCAATGTTTAGAATAATACTCATTTTACTGCTCCGATGCAAATTTAGATTTAGATTTGTATTTTAAAGTTCCAGACCAATGTTTAGATTCGTATTCAGATGAAAATTTAGATGATAATTTAGATGACAATTTATATTATAATTTAGCTAAGAATTTATATGATAATTTTGATAATGATTTTAGATAATAATTTAGATTACTTAGTTGGTTATCTCGTCGAATATTTAGATCTAGTTGAACATTTAGAGCCCTAAGTTATTAAATATTAAAATTATGTTTAATTAAAAATTTTAGCTTACGTTTCAAAGTCAACGGCAAACTGCTATCGTATATTTGCACTAGTATTATTATTTCAAAATTTTTCTATCACGACTTTCACTAAAATTATAATTATTTAATTTACTATTTTCACTTCGCGTGATATTATAATTTGAACTGGTACAAGACGTGTCTTGGTTGAAGAAAGACTGATTGTTTATCAAATTCGTGTCCTATATAAAGGATCTTCCTCTTCACCTGTATGATTGGTTTTCCGAGTTTACGTTGCTGATTGAGGCGTTGCACTTTGCCTTATCATGCAGGCCTTTGGACTTTCTATAAAGTTACTATGCAAATTCTCGTCAAAATGCTTAGTACATCACGTAGACATCTATTTTGTATAGTGTATTCCTCTAAAAGCTTGGAGCAGGTGTTAAAATAACATTTTTATTTTCAAACGTAAAACTCAACACGTTTAAAACAAAACAAAGAGGGGAGATAATATTTCTCGGTAAACTTGGCAACAAACAAACTTTAAGGGGTTATTGGAAAAGAACAGCCGTTGGAATTAATGTAAACGCGGTTTGTTGGTTAATATATTGATTTCAATCTTGAAGGTTTCTATAGGTGTCAACAAATTGTAATGTATCTTTTATGTTGTGGCCTTTTAAGGGAATGATTTTGTAGAATATAATTATATCATCGATCAATACTCCTACTTACAAAATAGCTAAATTTATATCCGATATTCTACAAAAATCATTCCCCTTAAAAGGCCACAACATAAAAGATACATTTCAATTTGTTGACACCTATAGAAACTTTCAATTACCAAACAATCATATTTTAATATCTTTAGATGTAACATCCCTATTTACTAACATTCCAATAGACTGATAAACATCATTAACACTATTAAATCTAATTGCAATTTAAGCAAAGAAATGTTCATAACCACTATTAACCTAATTTTTAACAACACTTATTTTGTCTTCCAATCAGAATATTATTTACCCCAATTTACCCCAACACTACGTATCGTACATCTAGTTAACCAGTGACCCTTCTTTTATGTTTTCCTTGTTTTGGCCATAATCTATACTTGTTTTAGTGTAATACAAACTTTTATCTATAGTTATCCACTGCAAAGTTTATATGTTAGTAATATTTTATATCTTGACTGGTTCCTATGTAACTTATAATTTTTAAATTGTCCGTTAATGTTGTTTTAGAAATAAGCCACCTTAATTAATTATTATGTTAACTGTATTATGTGTTTTGAATGTACTCGCCAAGTTTGTCGTCGTATCCTATTTATTATCATGCTCCAGGCATTTACTAGATAGTTTCATATAATCGTAAGTAGAATTAACATATTAACATTTTTGTAATCCTGCAATTATAGTCTCTGAAGAAGAAAATAAAATTTTTCGAAAGCTTGAACTGATTAAAAAAGTTATCTAATTGCCCAGTTGACCACGACCCGATATTTACTATACAATATATATATATATATATATATATATTGCCGTGTAACCTCAGGATCTCCGTTGAGATTCGAGAATTAAGCTCAATACTTTCTCAAACAAAAAACATTCGAGAATTTATTTAATTTACTAAAAATCGTAAATTTCACAAACAAAAAAAATTCAAAAAAACATATCTTACCCAGATTCTGCTTCCATCAACTTAATTACTTCAACAGCTCCCTGGCTAGCTCAGTTGGGCCTCCTCTAGGATACCTAGATTTACTATCATACTCTTTATCGTTGACGCACACTCGCAATAAAACCACAAAATAATACAACAATCATACAATATTAATTTACCACTATTTACAAATAATAATTCAAGATTATTTACATTTCGGTGCTCAAGTTACACCTCAATAAATTCTAT
This sequence comes from Platerodrilus igneus, assembly GCA_036346225.1. Taxonomy (NCBI): domain Eukaryota; kingdom Metazoa; phylum Arthropoda; class Insecta; order Coleoptera; family Lycidae; genus Platerodrilus; species Platerodrilus igneus. The sequence continues at coordinate 1,559,372 of JARFIW010001381.1, forward strand.
TTTTGTAAAGTCCAGAATTTTAAATTGAAATATCAAACACATTGAATGTAACAAGAGTAAATGGGCTCTGAATAATACCTTATTTTTCTTTTTTATTTATAATTATTTCTAATTAGTACACTCTGGAGTATGGTGAGCTCTGATAACCCAGTTTATTTTATTAATGTATGCTTTTTACTTTGCATACTCTTACTACAAACACAAAAACCCATGTACTCTTAACAATAAAAATTTAAATTTATGAGGAATGTTAATAAGTTTTATATACACCTTTAGATTTATATTCAAATACCATCATCAAAGTTAGTTATACGTATTATTTTCAATACGCAAAACAATGCAAAATACAATCAAAGTTCACTCTCACACATCACAATAATTTTCATAGTTTATAAAAAAACAGCAAATTCTAATGCGTTACCTAGAATTTCTTGAAGATCCCTACTCCGTTGACGATGAAGTTAAGTTCCTGCACCCTCGGTCTCGTGGTTCTGCTCTGCTTGCCGCCTCCAGCTATTTATAGATGAACACCATCTAAGTTGTGCTGCATGCTATTCATTCAAGCTCCATCCAAATCCAAATCCAAGTATATTACACTTTTTTATAATTGCAGAATTTAATTTACGTTACTTTACTTTACCTTACTTAGCCGAGCTTGTTCAAATATCTGTTGCACCTCAGTTAAAATTAAACTCGACACTAACCACGTTTCAAACTATGAGGCCAACACTGTACTATTTAATTTAAAATAATTTTAAATACTTACAAGCTCGTGGTGGATTTCTGTACGTAGACTAAAGCGATGAAAATACAAAGAGGACCCTATTGATTTTCTTAGAGTATTTATACAATTCAAAATGCCACCTCTCGGCCACTCTTCACGCGAAATACTTCATTTAAAATAATACTTCTTCAAATTTTGGTTTAACCGTTTTCGAAATCTTTGAAATTTAGCTCGTTGATACGATATTTTCCGAGAAACCCGCATTCAATTTTCCCGTGTTTGTCTGTTGTACAACTAACTATTTAGACCAATGATATATTCAGTGACGTCTTAAAAACTCCGCCTATATTAACTCTATTCTTCTCTTATGCATATTAGATGTATCCTTCTATCCTCGCTTGAGTGGTAGAAAATCGATATTACTGTCTGCGTGCTATCTAACCCACGTGGACTGAATACGTGCGTTTCGAAGTGAACTGCTATTATGCCTGTCTCATTCCGAAGCATATCATTGATTGTCCATCCTTCTGCGCTTTAAGGAAACTTTTGGTTAGCGTTCATGCAAACCGTCCGACCGTTTGCACAATATACCTCGAATTTTGTCTTTTATCTACACAAATAAGGAGAAGTTGACCTTTCCACAACATGCAGGTGTTCAATTAACGAACGTTTTAAAATAACATTTCTAGGAGTTTGCGTTTCAAGGTATTTCATATATTCGACGTGTTTGTTTGTTAGTAAAGCGTTTTGCCTTGGTATTATTGATTTTTCATGCTCTTATGCGTATTAGACGTTATAACCCTTTCAATTAAACTCAATTAAATTAATTAATAAATTCCATTGGCTTATACAATTTATTTTCTTTACGAACCTATTAAATTTTAATCCCTACTTGTAAAATTATGGTAATACTTGTTATTTTCAATTAACTAAATGAAATAAATTTCGCACGTAAATTATGGTTGTTTCCTCTATACAGGGTGTTTGAAATTGCCTCGTTCATACCTAAATTTAACCCTTTAAAACCACTACAATATATATATATATATATATATATATATATATATATATCAAGTCAAAATATAATACTAACACTATGCAAAATTCGCCGGTAGCCCATATGATTTGCACTTATAACACACGTTATAATAATTTAGACATTTTTTACATCTCTTTGTTAGCGCTTCGAAGCTCTATACAATTAATCGAAACCTATATAGAATAATTTTTAATCTAATATAGTACCAAGCTAAATTGCTATCACACATATTCTTATTTTACTTGTGTTGCCTATTTATTTATATAATCATATTTATACAAAAACTCTAGTTTAACTCTCTACCAAAAATTTTTTTCTTTTTGTTAAGTGCGCTTTTATTATTATATTATTTTTTATTTTTGTTAACTTGTAAACTTTAAGTTCACTATACTTCAGTCAAGTGAGTTATTAAACATATGTTTATAGATATTAGTGGATACTTTACTTACTTACTTACTTACTTTAGGTAGTTAATTACACAAGGTAAGTTGATAAATACTATCGTATTATAGTGAATAAGATGAAATAATAACTTAGACTTTTTATGCAAAGCCATTTGGGCTTTCAAATCGAGCTAGTAATTGAAAGATGGAAAATATAAGGTCTTGGACAGGACTTCAACCTGTATCCTGGTTTTGCCCGAACCATGCGTTTACCAATTACGCCACCGAGACCGATAACGACAATTGGGAAATTTACAAATTTAAATCGTGTACACAACTATACATAAACCTAACTTTCAATTACGTTTGGCATTTTTGTCAAGTTTTGACTTATGTCAGTTATAGACAGGAAGCTACGATTTAAATTTGTAAATTTCCCAATTGTCGTCATCGGTCTCGGTGGCGTAATAGGTAAACGCATGGTTCCGGCAAAACCAGGAATACACTTTCAAGTCCTGTCTAAAACCTTATGTTTTCCATCTTTCAATTACTAACGAGCATATGTGTGGAGCACAGCACATTATGTCTATGAAATAGAGGCAGTAGGAAAAGCAGACAGAAAAACGGTAGCAGCCTTTTGGAATGTTGTGCTTCAGATGCATGAGGATGATAGCATGGACAAAAATAGTTAATAACAAATAGGTTCTAGAAACAGTAGGGGAACAAGGATATCTGTGGAAAAAATAGGAGAAATAGAAGGGGCAGAATACGTTCTAAGACATTTTTGGGGAATAGTATGGGATATATTACAAGCAGAGATAGGAAAAAGGAGGTAGATGTAGACCTAGATCAGATAGTGATAGATGCAGACTGTGCAAATTTTAGGGAAATGTGTAGGTTAAGTTCAGAGTAGGAAATAATGAGAGTACGTATCTAACCAGTTCCAGGACTGAAGGAAGACCTAATGATGAAATTATCGCGGCACACTTCTTACCCCTTGGCCGAAAACGCCTCTGGGTGTTAGACATACCCAAATGCAACAACTATCATAACGAATTTTGATTTGAAGAAATGCATTCTATTATCGTTTAGACGTCATCGTTGTTGATTAGAAAAAGAAAAATTGGTACGAACGTATGAATGGGATCGATATGATTTATTACATTTCACGCCCGTGAAGGACGTACACTGATAAAACCGTTCAATTGCATTAGTACAAGACTCATAAATTACTTATCGGAACAATAAATAGTTACAATGAAATAGTTTTAAGTTGATGCACAGGAGAGAGCTAAGTTGTGTACAAAATGTACTAGCAAAAGACATTCAATGAGTCAACCCACAATTCCAGGAAATAGATTTTTACCCTTAAAATTTAGTGCGTCTTCAAATTTTGAAACACCACAGAAAATTACCTGTCTGTAATCAGATTTGTTCGTATTTCATTTAAATGACGGGAAATTTCATCATCAGCTAGTTACACGTACGCTATGCTTTCGTGTAACCTTCGTAATTAAACCACACACATTTCCCATTATTACTACAAAATAAGTTCAAAGTAAATAGAAAGGAATTTCCGACAAGCAATTTCAGCCGAAAGTTACGCAGCTGTTATGCATCATACACCTCCATTTCCAGTAATTGTACAATAAATAAAGCTTAACGCTACGAGTTTGGGGGCTCGCCTCGCACGTATGCTTTCAAACGCCATACCCATATGCGGTTCAAAGTCCAGTTACATTCTAGCAAACTACGTCACAGTCAAACCTCCAATACTTCCCTGCCGCAATTCTAGTTGATTTACCAACCGACCAACAAAATAATGATTTTTTTTAGGATTATCCCCTCCTATTTGTAAAGTACCGCGAAACTTATGTATACACATTCGTTCATTTTATATAGAACATTCTTGTTTAAGATTTTGGATGAATTAGAACATTTTTAGATATAAATAACTATTTTTCTAAAAAGCAATTTTGTTTAAACTTTTGAATTTGTGAATTGTGTTTAGTGACCAAATTGATTCACGACTTTATAAAAATGGGCTTTCTGAGAGTGAAGGTCAGTATACCATTCTTAAACTACTTTTTGGTCCTTTATAAAAATTACTAATTACTATTCCATAAAAATTAAAAAATTTAAAAACAAGAGATTTGAAGTGAATTTTTTAAAAATGTTAATAGGTATTTTGGGAATTTTCACATATTTATGCTATGTAAACGTACCTGCTTTAACTGTTTTTCAACAATTTACTATTAAAATTTAAACCGATAGAGCTCATATACAGTTATGTATGTCACTACATACGTTTTACACGATAACTGTAAGTTTTAATTATTTATAGTAACAAACAATACTTAAAATTTCATTAAAAATTTAAAAACTTGTGTCTAGTGAGCAAGCCTATTCAAAATTTGCTAAGCTTGCTTTATCGATATAGGATTTTTAAAATAAAACAAATTAAAACTTTCTAAAATTGTTACTAATTTATACTTTTATAACAAATCAAAAGTACTTTTACAAGAACTGCAGTTTCCTCAGTGAACAGAAGGATTTAAAAATTGCTAACATTTGCTTCATCTAGATAGGATTTTTATAATGAAGCAAATTTCTGATCTATTAAAAATTGCTACTAATTTACACTTTTAGCAGAATCAAAAATACTTTTAAAAAAAGCATAGCTCCCTTAGTGAGCAGGAGAATTCAAAATTTACTAGTTTCTTTTACACATACAGGTTTTTGGAAAAGAAATATATTTCTGACTTTTTAAAAATTGTTATCAATTTACACTTTTGACAGAAATCAAAAAACTTTTAAATCGAAATGTAGTTTTCTTAGTGAACAAAATATTTTAGAAATTGTTAACGGAGCAAATATACTTTAGCGGGCAGTTGCTGGCTTTTTGAAGTTTTCAGGAATAGTGCATTTTTGGCTAAAAATGACGAACCTGAAGTCAGATTTCGGCGGTAATGAGTAAGTGTTGCTAACATTTTGTTATTAAAAACTGAGGCTATCTTCTTCACTCACGCTTTTTTCAGTACACAATAGTTTTTAAAGACCAAATATATTTTTATTGTATGCAGGGTAATCGATATTAGTTATTGCTTGTGAAATATTTTCCTAATTGTTGTTTATTTGCTAGTAAGCAACAAATGAAAATGCAGAATATTTTGACAGTTACGCGGATTTCATAGTCAAATTGCTATGTTGCCAAGTCAACAAAAATTCAAATTTGATAGTTTGCATGTAGTTTGAGTTTGCTACTATAAATGACCCTATAACCTAACCTACCTAACCTAACCTCCGTTGTTCTGTGACCAACACTTTTTCTGTGCTTTTTTTAACTATAAATGATCCTATAACCTAACCTAACCACTCTAGTTCTGTGGTCAACACTTTTTCGGTCTGTAATATAGAAGACCGGTATAATCCAACATTAAAAGTAAAGATGATTGCATAAGTTGCATATTATTTATTTATACATAATGAATTAATATGTACTAATATTAAAGTTATAAAGAAATTGCACAAAAACATAACAGTGTGAAACAAATGTAATAATTAACAAGAAATAACACCAAAAAAATTTATCGGTCTATCCTTCGTCCTCCGGCCCATCTTCTATTGCCCCGTCGATTGTTTCACCAAATGTAATATCTTCAATTTCCTCAAGGAAACGAATAAACTTGGAAATCCCGTCAGCTCTGCAGGCACGTGCAAACATGAAGTTTGCCAGCCATCCAGAATAACTCCCCTTCTTCCAGCTGTATTCTGGCAGAGATGCCTCAGCGTGTCTCCAAAGACTCTCTATGATGTTTGTATGAGCGCCGGTTTAAAGTTAATGAAATGATTAACTTTTAAATGCTTGTAGCCCTCACTTCCTAGTCGCTCATACGCCCTCCAGTAATCGAATAGTTGTTGTCCCCGGAAGAATCCATGTCTAATGATGCCAATCAGTCTTGAGCATCTCTCGTTTCCACCGGCACCATGAACGCTTTCCCCGACTCTCGATCGACAGCACCAAACACCCATTTGCCTTCTACATGGTGCCCCCGATGATATTTCCGTTTTCCAAACTTTAATTCATAAATCCCAACAATAACGCCGGGACCGCCAATGGATGTTGAATGGTGCATTATCCATTCTCTTTGAACTTGATGTACAAATGACGTCGATTTCGATATAACGCATGGCGTGACTTCAATGTAAGATTGCAATAAATTTTTGTTCTGCGTTCTCTAAAATCAAGTATGTTATTGCCAGTACTTTCCAGGGCGGTAAATGTGTTCTGGAGAACTACTGTTAATACGCAAAGGGTCTTATAATTTTATATATCGACTTACCTCAGCGGTATTCTATTGTTCTATAAGTGTCGTTTCTACTCTTCAACGAAGTAGACTGTATAGCTACTTATTGGACGTGTTACGTACGCACTATCACTGTGTTTTTTAGGGTTTATCCATAAATTCACATTCGGCGACACTAATGATTTAAATCACTTTACCGAACGTTTTCTTCGATGTCTATGAGCAAGTGTCGATCACTACCTCTTTAGTCCAACTTAATTTCCACATGCACAAAGGAGGTTTTATGACAGGATATAACGGGACAAGGGATGACAGCTTTGCTATTTGATTTACAACTACGAATTTACAACGACTTAAAATTAAACACGCAAACGTGCGACAAAGAGGCAAAACAACTACGATCCCTGAAAAACTGCAGCTGACCAGCGACAACGCACTCTTTTTTTTTGTTCTTCGTAACATAATTCCCACATCTCCAAATTTTTTCATCTAATGTGAGGGGTCCGTTACACTCTTGACAAGTTTTCTCTGCTTTTATAAGTCTTTCTTGTTGAAGAACATTGATGACATTATCTACTTAGAATGTTTCTTTTATTTTTAATAAATTCCACATTTTGTATTGTCGAGTTGTCACAAAAAAATTCAAGACAAGTTCAACGTTACCAACTTTAAAAAAAATCTTGAGACACGTAGACGACGTAAGACAATACAATGTCAAAGTTTGTATATTGCAGCGTAGCGCGAAGATAACGTCATAACTAGCAGAGCATTTGACTAACTGACTCTTTAGAAGAAATGCAAAAGTATATATAAAGAGAAAAGCGATCGCCAGAAGGGATGCAGGCATAGAAGGGTCCATTAGTTTATTAATTCGAGGTTGTTAGTCGATTGCGGGAATTTCTAGGATTAGCACAAGGTACGTCAAGATGCTGCAGGTATTCCGAGGCTTGGGCTGATGGGTCCATTAGTTAATAGGTATGCGATAATTAGTCGAGGTGCATGCATAGGGATTGCTATTGTAAAGTGGTAAAGTTTTGAAATTAGAATTTAGTTAGAATTGAAGCAGTAAAAATTTTAAAAGTAACTCTCAAATTCAAATTTTCGAATATGAAGTAACTTGTGTTCCCTATATATTAAATTTACCAAGGACATGTAATAATTTGGGTTTTTTTTTACTTGGCAACATAGTTATTTCACTATGAAATCCGCGTAACTGTCAAAATATTCGGCATTTTCATTTGTTGTTTATTTGCAAATTAACAACAATTATAAGAAGATTTCACATTCAATAAATAATAGCGATCACCCTGCATGCAATAATAATTAATTTGGTCTTTAAAAACTATTGCGTACTGAAAAAAACATGTATGAAAAAGATAACCTTACTTTTTTAACAAAATTTTAGCATCAATTACTCTTTGGCGCCGAAAACTGACTTCAGATTGGTCATTTTCAGCCCAAAATATACTATTCCAGAAATTTTCATTAAGTTTGGAAGATGCCCCCTAAAGTATATTTAAGCCATTGTTAACATTTGCGCTATCATTCTAGTGTTTTTAAAATTTTTTACTAATTTGCACTTTTGGAAGAAGCTAAAAGTATTTTTAAAAAGAAATATAATTCTTTTAGAGAATTGTATAATTCAAACAGCCAAGTTTGCTTTATTGATACAGGATTTTTGGGATAAAAATAAAATTTCTAACCTTTTAAAAATTGTTACTAGTATACACTTTTTGAATATCTTAAAAGTACTTTTAAAAAGAAACACAGTTCTCTTAGTGAACAGGAGAATTCAACATTTATTATAGTTTCCTTTACAGATGCATACTATTTGGATATGAATGTTTCTGACCTTTTAATTGTTGTTAATTTACAGTTTTAATAGAAATCAAAAGACTTTTAACAAGAAGTGTAGTTTCTTAGTGAACAAAAGGTTTTAAAAACTGTTACCGGTAGCGTTATCATTCTAATGTTTTTGGAAATTATCTGGTTTTATAAAAATTGCTACTAATTTAAACTTTTGGAAGAAGCTAAAAGTATTTTAAAAAGAAATTCTTTTAAAAAGCGGTAAAATCCAAATATTGCCAACGTTTCCTTTATTGATATAGGAATTTTTTGGAAACGAAATATATTTCTAAACTTTGTAAATTGTTACCTACTTACACTCTTTGTAAAAAATCAAAAGTAGCTTCGTAAATTAGACCTGAAAAATTCAAAAGCTACTAAATCCTGCATTATCAGTATAGAACTTTTGAAAATGAAATAAATTTCTAACCTTTTAAAAATGGTTACTAATTTATACTTTTGGAGAAGCCAAAAATACTTTTAAAAAGAAATATGTTCTTTCAGTGACCATGAGAATTCAAAAATTTTTAAATTACACTTTTGATATAAATCAAAAATGTTTTTAAAAAGAAATAGTTTTCTTGGTGAACAAGACAATTCAAAATTTTTAAACCTGCCTCATCGATATAGGATTTTTAAAATGAAATAAATTTATAACTTTTAAAATGGACTATAGTTCCCTTAGCAAACGAAAGAATTTAAAAAGTGCTAATATTTGATTCGTCTAGATGAGGTTCTTATAAATGAAGCAAATTTCTGACCCTTTTAATAAATTGTTATTAATTTACACTTTTGAAGAAATCAAAAGTATTTTTAAAAGGAAACATAGTTCTCTTTGTGAGCAGCATAATATTATAGTTTCTTTGACAGATACAGTCTTTGTGAGCAGCAAAATATTATAGTTTCTTTGACAAATAGTCTTTTTGATACAACATATATTTCTGACTTTTTAAAAATTGTTATTAATTTACACTTTTGATAGAAATCAAAAAACTTTTAAAAAAATGTAGTTTTCTTAGTGAACAAAACATTTTAAAAATTAGTTACGTTTGCATTATTATTCTATTGTTTTTGGAAATGATCTGGTTGTATAAAAATTGTTACTAATTTATACGTTTAGGAAAAGCTAAAAAAGTATTTTAAAAAATACTTTTAGAAAGCGGTAGAATTCAAACATTGTCAGAGTTTGCTTTATTGGTATAGAATTTTTTGGAAACGAAATAAATGTCTGATCTTTTAAAATTTGTTACCTACATACACTTTTTTGTAAAAATCAATAATCATTTGGTAAAGAAAATGCAGTTGTATTAGAGCTGAAAAATTTAAAAGTTGCTAAATCTTACCCTATTGGTATAGAATTTTTGGAAATGAATAAATTTCTGAACTTTTAAAAATGATTACTAACTTATACTTATGGTTTACCAAAAATTCTTTGAAAAAGAAATGTTCTTTTTAGTGAACAGCAGAATTCAAAAATGGTCCCTAAAGTTTGCTTTATCGTAATAGGGTTTTTGGAAATGAAGTAAATGTCTCACTTTTAAATTACACTTTGGTTGTAAATCAAACACTTTTTTTAAAAAGAAATAGTTCTCTTGGTAAGCAAGACAAATCAGAAATTGTAAATTTTTGAAAATGAAGTAAATATATGACCATTTAAAATTATTACTGATTTTGTCTTTTGATAGAAATCAAAAAAAATTTTTTTAAAATTGGTTCTCTTAGTTAACAGGAGAATACAAAAATTGCTAAAGTTTGTTTTACTAATGCAGAGTTTTTCGAATTGATGTAAATCTACTACCCTTTAAAAATTGTTACCAATTTATAATAAATCGTAGAATTTAAAAGTACTTTTTTGGAAATGCGATAAATTTCAGGCGTTAGAAAAACTGCTACTAGTTTACACTTGTGGATGAAATCAAAAGCACTTTTAAAAAAAAACAGTTCTCTTAGCGAGTGGGGGAATTCAAAAATTACTAGTTTCTTTTCTAGATACTGGTTTTTGTGTTTATTTATTGTTTCGGGTACAGATGTTCTAAAAAGGTGTATTGGTTTGGGTCTTGTTGTTTCGTTCTTAGACCCAATGTCCGACTGTGTTAGATGGCATTCGTTTTCTTTCTTCCCCTTGCTTTGTTAGCGTAATTCCGACGAGCATTCTGTTACTGATTTCGTTCTTTTCTTACAGGCTCGTCTTAGGGATAAATATTATTATTTTGAAATGTTGTAACAAATTTGTAAAAAGTCTAATCTAATTATTTTAAAATACATTGTTAGAATTTTGAAAAATATCTGGACTTTCAGGTGAGTGTAGCGACCAATGAAATTAAGAATTTTCCAAAACTTAACTTGATCAATATCAGATTTTTAAAAGTGAAGGTTACTAAATATTTTTGCATTTTAAAAATTATCTATTACTTACAATTTTGTTGAAATATTTTTAAAAACAATATAAAGTTTTTTTAGAAAATTATTTTTATTATAGTTGTTCCATCTTTCTTGCTTGTTAAATATTCAAATTCGATGCAAATGGTTGTTCTGGTCGAGGTTTTTCAAAAATTTGAACAATTATTTACTGTTGACCGCAGGGGGAGGGGGAGAATTACTTAGTATTAAAGTGAACGATTCATACCTGCTAAAACTGTAGTTCTAATTAATTAATATAGCAGCTTTAAAGTGTCATTTCTCAATTTTAACTGTTCATGTTTATAGACAAATTTCTGAAAGTATTAGGAATTTCATTTAAATTTTTTTTAAGTTGCATACCTGTTTAAACGTTAGAATGGGTTCAGAATCAACTAGCGCGTTTATAGTCGATAAGTTGATTGCTTTCAAAAGTTAATTACAGACCTTGGAATTAAAAACCACTGCAAATTAGCGGAAGCGGAACATTCGTCTCGTTTTCTATGGCATTTCCGTTTTTGATATAATGTACCTACACTAAATGATTATAGGTTACTAGAATGATAACAGATTTATTCAAACTAATACTTTGAATACGACGATCTACTTAGTAGTTGAACCTGATAATGACTTATTTTTTACCGCAGTCGAAATTGTCCGGTGCAATTAATTTTGAATTTGCTAAAATTCTTTCCATCTGTGACATGTTGTTGCGTCATTAAAAAAATTGCTCGCCATCTGAAATTTCAGGACTTTCCGGAAAAAGCGTTAGTAAGTCGAAAGCGATACATTTTTCGAAAAAAATGCATGAGATTAAATTTGAAGAGAATAAAAAAATCTAGCGGATGTATAAAAACTAATTTAGTACCAAAAGCTCACTTTCACAATGTTTTGTCTAAATCGCCTGATCAGTAACCAAATTTTAACTGAAAAATAAATTGCTATTACCTAATGATGCCATGAAAGTGAACCAAGACCGTTTTGTTACTAACAATCTAATCACTACAATTTATTGTAGCGACAATTGGTTTGCTTCCGACTACGATAATTACATTAGAACGCACAAACGAAGCGTTTGAACACAAAAGATAATTGGTGATCACCCTGTGGTGTGACATCTTCAAATGGAGATGATTGATAGGTTCTGCGACGCTACATCTTACGGATGAATTTTATTGACTGATACAAGGATTCTGCATTTAAGGGTTATTCAGAGTACAATAAGAAATCTCGAGTAGGTTATTTGCATAATTTTTGGAATGTTCGCGAAATAATTAGTACAATTTAATAGGTGTAAATAGCCGTTAAGGCGTTTCGAAGTTAAGTTTTAATCGAGCTTTGATCACGATGTTAGTTCTAATTGAAGTTAATTTCTGATTAAGCTTTCATTACGATATCTTCTAGTTTAAAGCTTTGAAAGCTGCAAATTAGTGTTGATATAAATTATTGTATGTATTGTACTTTTTTCAAAAACATAAGCAACCATTTTTAAACGCTTCGTCAAAGCAGCACTTTTTTTGGTTCAGGTTCACTTTCAAACACCCACACGGTTGATTACTGTTTAATTTCCTGTTGCGATGTTATGTACAGAATTTGAACAATCACGATTTAATTTTTTATTTTTCTACACCACAAGCACATGCTTGTTTTTGCGGAACTATCAAATTATGAGCGATCCACGCATTGCTAATTTTTCTGACATACAACTGATCGTACAGAATTGTATATGTTTGTGTCGCAGCAATACATGGGGACGTCGCTATCTTTCCATATGGTACATGTCGATCTACCTTAACCATGTCAACAGAGGTACATGGACGAACTTCGCAAACATCGTTATCAAACGTTGGTCTCCATGGTTTTGTACAGTGCTTCATCCTCCAAATAGCAAACTAAATTTTTTTTACACATTACTGTGGCGTTTAACCGTATCGAGAGCCATAAAAAATTATCACTCAAAAATCACGAGTTGAAATTTCCATTATACGCACAAAAATTACTCTGTTAAATTTTTTCAAACGAAACTGCTATGTTGAAATTGAATTGCCAACTGATGTGTAGGTTAAAATATGACAATTGCGGAACTCGACATTGCCAGGCATACTAAATTGCGCACATTTTAGCAGTGCCTCTGGTACACGTCACTGTGAATTCGTATAGATACGTATCACTTGGCAATATTTGTAGACTGCAGAAATTTGGTGCAAATTCAATGTAGTTTTTGTGAAAATTAGATTCTGTTTCGTCTATAATCTCCAAGTAATTTACGGGTAAATAATTGAAACTAAATGCAAAGCGTACATACTTTTCAATTTTTATATTTCTCCGGGTTTCTAGGGTAGTTAATTTGATACCTAACTTTTTTGTATCTCTGCTCCCCCTGCAGAATACTTATCGAATTGTCCGTTTCGTTCACATTTTCAATCGAAATCGAATGCGCTAGGTATTTTGCAAGTACAAATTATTCTAAAAAAAAAGGTTTATACACATTGCGAATGCTATAATAATTTCCAGTTGTGCAGTTGTATATTGTTGCTTCCAATCACGTAATATCACGTTCTTTAGCTACAGAAAATGTAAATGTTTCCCGTAAACGTGTAGGCAACTTATGAAATTAAATTACCAACTGATTTATGGTTAAAAATATCAGATTTTACGAATATGACAATTGAGGAATGCTGTGTTCCATATTCCACGAATTTTAGCTGGAAACATTTATTTTCGTCAAAGTAGAAATGGTTTCTTTAATACCTAGACATATTAAGGATCGCGACTTCTAGTAAGAGTTGATTGATTTGGTATGATGTAATTAGGTTTTTTTCCAAACAGAAACTACAGTTGCTTCCAAAGGGTCAGTGATCGGTCAATCAAGTAACGAGAATAAACTATTCAATTACATATTGTAATACAATCTTTCATAACGACTTGGCATTTCATTGTTTCGTTTATATTGTTTTTTTTCTTCGACAGTCTATGAATTGTTTTTGCTTTTTAATGTTTTGCAATAATAAAGCAATTTTAAAGACTTTTCCACTGAATAACGCCTTACATATTTTACTACAGACCGTACCAGAAATTGCAATGTCTAAATACGCCTTCCTTAAACAATAAGAATTGGATTAATTTATAATTGTCTACAGCGTGAACCAATTATAGCTTGAAGTATCTGTTATTTGCATTAATATTGTCGATTAAAGCAATTACGCGAATAGGAATTAAAATCATTTAGAAGTCTTTTTTTAATTATGATGTTATACAATAATTTCATATTGAGTGAAATATTGTTGTTTTTTGTTTTTAACCTTGAGGTCTATAAAAAAAATGATCAACATTTATAAAAGTAAAAGACATCACGTTGTAAAATTCAGAATAATTTCCAATACGTGATCAAAGTGTCAGAGGAGGTTTTTAATGTGCATCACGAATCAAAATTTACAAAGTGTTCAAAACCGCATATTTTGCCAATATTTTTAAATTACAGGGTACTCCTTTTTACCTACCACCTTTGAGTTTTAATCGCAATTATATACTGAACAAACCACATTTTTGTTGCTCAATTGTCGGAGATTCAGAATTTAAATAAACAACAGATGTATTTTTTAGCTTGATATTGTAACGAAAACGCTTAAGCAATAACAACAGTTCTTTATTATAACTGATTACACAAGCCTTTTCAGCAACTCGTAGCTACAAGCGAAATTTTAAAGCATTCTCGACAATTTATTTCCAGTTAATCGCTAACAGTACAAATATTAACTTCTTAAAGCTACTATGCTTTCTTCTAATTTATATCGAAGCACTTTAAATAATTTATATCGATCACTCCAAGTAATTTATATCACATATGGCAATTTATATTAATAGTATGTATCACTAATTTATTTCATATCACGACTTTATAGCTCTAATTAAAACGCAATATTATAATCAAAGCTTTAAATTAGAACCGACAACAAACCTCTTAACGGCAATTCATACCCTATCCAATTGTTCTAGATTATTTCGAGAATGTACCAAAATTATATAAATAACGTTGATTGTAAGCTTAATATAGCTCTTAAATGCAAACTCTTGTAACCTGTAAATCAAGTTCATCTGATGTCATGCCACAGGGTGGCTATTAATCATCCTTTGTGCAAGATGTTTCGTTTACGTGTTGATGTATTATTTGCTCAATGGTAAAGCGATACGGCGTTACAATATTTTTCCGATTCCCGCTTGAATTTTCAAATAACTAAGAAAGAGAAATGCACGTATATTTGTATATATTTTTGACAAGTAGTTAGATTCCTGACTTTAAAATACATCATCTGGATTTAAACCGTCATTTTTGTAATTCATTATAAAGTCAACATTTCTTATATTGTAAATACAACACGTCGCCATTACTTAACGTACAGACACGCGCTTAATCAAATCGAAAGCCGTCTTGCCACAAATCCGTAAATATAAGAAAAAAGAATTTCTTTATGGACGAGCAGCCTATACACCAATTAAGCCAAAAGATTCTAAATATCCTTTCGAATTGATAACGCGTATGAGTTTGCTTGTTCAAAAATAGTTTTTGTATTTGCCATTATCTGCAAATCGCTTCATAGTTTAATTGGACGTGTAAGCCTGCACATTCAGAAGTAGTGATCACGTCTTGTACTAATATTGTGTCTTTCAGAAGCGGACAAGGATCTGCTTTATTTTTATATACTAAACTGGCAGTGTGACACGGCAGACATGACTGGCCGTGAAAGCTTTCGCTTGAACCTGAACCTTAGATTCTTGTTTCCTATTTAATTATACAGCTCCACTGGATTTCAAAAGTTAGCATGTGCAAAACCCTGTGTATAGTTCCATTTTTAAACTTTCTTTGAAAATGGTTAAAAAAATTTTAGTTTTTGCAATAGTTAAGTTCAGTAAAAAAGTGTGCGCACTCGAAATTTCTTTACAAAATGCGCTGTAAAGAATACCAAAAGTACACTTCACACTTAATAACGAGCATCCGCGTTTAATACATGATATTGGTCGATAGTTCGTAATTAAGTTTTTCTTTAAAACGCATCGTTCTTACAAACTTGTTGGTGTTCCTTTCGTCGTCTCATTCGCTAAAGGCGCTAACCATACATTTCTTTTTGCCTAGGAAATACATGCTTGGCACCAATACATGCAATGAATTATGGGTTATCCTATCATACGAGAGAACAGAAAACCGCATTTTATCCTAATAATTTAAATAAAGATGGAAAAACCTTTCCTATTCTTAATATTAAAACAAAAGCTTTGTGTGCTACAGGCGTAACAATCGCATCAAAACTTCAAAAAGAAGAAACTTTTTTTGTAGGAGAGCTCGCACACACGAAAAACTTAAATTAACTAATGTCTGTAGGACCGCCTGGTTTTTAAACCGCAGCGCTACTTACGATACCAGAAAACACAAATTAGACGTAAATTATTTATATAACATTCTCCTTGTAATAGGCACAAATCTCGTTAAATATTATGAGGATTATAATTTCAGTCACACCATGTCAAAACTCAATCCATTAGTGATTATTTTAACGATCAACTTCTCTCAACATAAAGGAACAGGCTATTTTAATTTTCTTTTAAGGTATTACGCAATAGGTTAAGTAAGGTATACAAATAAGTCACTAGAGGTCGGCAGCAGTATATTCTAAAATGTTAAAATCCATGAAGATTTTACAGTTTTTCATGCGAAATTGAAAGATGTTTTTAGTTTAGATAATAGAATTTGTTTTTAGTTCAGGCGATAGCTCCCCGACGAATGTAAAATATGAATGTCGCATTCGGTAAAAATTTTCAGTACTATAAAGAAAGAGCCAATTTTTTAACATTCTAATTACCAGAACACTGAACATCTTGTGTAGAAACTGCCCTTTTGTTGCAGCATCCAATTTTTACGCATTATTGCTTTCGCCGCTTGGCGTCAATTATTACGCCTCGAATTTGGTTACAATTATTGCCGTCAAATGAGTATAAATAACAAAAATAAGGCAATGGCTTACCTGCAAAATAGCTGAAGCCAAAAACATCCTCGGCTCGTCTTCAGGTGGATTCAGGTGGCGTGGGAGTCCTTATTGTGGAGACGAAGTGCGTTAAACCTACACTTTAAGGAACACAAAATATTTGTAAGATAATTGGACAGGTAAAATGCAAAAGGTACACTTCACGCTTAATTAACGCGCACCCGCGTTTAATACTTCGATATTGTCCGGTAGTCAGTAATCAAGTTCTCAATTAAAACGCGTCGTTCTTACGAACGTGTTGGTGCCCCCTCCATAAAACGTCGTCTCATTCGCTAATTGCGCTAACCACACATTCCCTTTAGCCTGGAAAATACGTGTTCGATACGAATACTTGCAATAAATTAGGAGTTATTGTCCTGTAATACGTAAGAGCATAAAACCGCAATTTTATCTTAGTAATTTAATTAAGGATAAAATAAAGCTTTCCCTATTCCTAATATTAAAACGAAAGCTTTGTACGTCACAGGCGTAACGGTGTTTATCGTTAAACGTTTCGTTATAGTGCTTAGTTTTCTACACATTTTCCTCTACTATACATCTTCCATAGCATCTTTCAATATTTTAGAATCTTCTATTAATTTGCAACTTTCTATTGGATTTTTCAAAGTTTTCAAAACATTTTTTCATGCGTTTATAATTTACGAATAGCGCTTCTTTTAACAACTTTATTTTATTAATCTTTATAGTGTGAACATTTCATTTTACTAACTCCTTTTTGGTAAATTTTGAATTTTATATAAAATTTTACTTTTTGTCTTTTGAATATATCATGGATTTCTTTTTTCAACTTTTAGAAATATTCTTGTACTTGTGGTGTCCTGATTTGTCTGGGGTCATCTTGTTAATATTTCGTAACAGTAGAGATAACATTTATTTACACGTTTAAAATATGAACTAATTATACATTAAAGGCATGACGCACAAAGAAAATATTTACAAAATCTTTGTGTGCATAATTGCAAATGTCTTTAAACACTGAAAGAACTTTAGTTTGGAAAGTTGAAAAAGCGTTTCCATGTTGAAGATTCGAATGTTGCAGTTTCACGACGAAGGTCTGGCTGGATCTGGTGTCGTGTAGCAGTTCCATGTTTCGGTACCTTGCAGCTGTTTTATGGAGACGCTAGCATACGGGCGACGACCTTGGTTGGTAGAAATTGAATCGAACTAATGGCGGAATGTTCCCAATCCTGGAATGCGTGTTGGTGTCACGTGCTCTACGTGTTCACAAAGACTTCGGAGGTCCAAGTTATGGCGACATGCAGGCCATGCCATTGTAAGAATTTACTTTATTTTATCTCGTTAGATTTGGTGTTGACAATGAGATAATCTGAAGGAAAATCCTTATTACACGAGGAGTTTGGAGACTTCCATCTTGCACTATTCTTAAGTTGACTCCAAGAAGGTTGGTGACTACCTTAAAGAGAGAAGAATTAAGTAATTTGTTCTAGTGTCTGAAACTTCTTTTATACCCTAGGATTGTTTGTATTGTACGTTCAAACGGTGCTATTTTGTATTTTAGGAGTGTGGGACGAGTCCATTATTGTTTGAAGGGTGTTTTAAGCATGCATGCTATTTTTTTGTATGCTGCATATTTATTGGTCAGTTAGTTACAGATATGGCTGGTTGCATACTGCATACTCTATTGAGTTTCATGAGTATTTTTAATATTAGAACAGTTTAATTTTAAAAATTGGATATATTGGAGTTAAAGAAGAACTACCGTAATGAATACTATTACCACATTTCTCTTGATAGGTCACTTTTAGGTTACGGTAACATGGTGTGAGTATCACAATTAGGTGCCCGATAGGCTTTTTACAGACAGTTTAGCTATTTATAGGTTTCTTGGTGAAGGATATTTGTTTGAAGTTATGAATGGAACTAGCCATTGTGTCGAAAAGGTGCTTACCTGTCACATAACTTTTGATAAGTCACTTTTAGGTTACGGTAACATAGTACGTATTTCTCAGTTGGGTACCTTGTTAGAGAAAATTGCTTTTTACCGACAGTTTGGCAATTTATAGGTTTCTTTTTTAAAGGATATTTTGTTTGAAACTATGAATGGAACTATCCATTACGTTCAAAAAGCGCGTGATGAATGTCCAATCTTACCTGTCACATATCTCTTGATGAGTTACTTCTAAGTTACAGTAACATGGTATAAGTTTTTTCAGCTGGGGGCCTTATAAAAGAAAATTGCTTTTCACCTACAGTTTGGCGATTTATAGATTTCTTCTTGAAGGAAATTTTTTTGAGGTTATAAAGGAAACTATTCCTTGCGTTCAAAAGGTACATGCTGAACGCCCACCCATATCTGTCACATATCCCTGGAAAGTCACTTTTACGTTACGATACCATTGTGTGAGTTTCTCAGTTGGGGACCATATAAGAGAAAATTGCTTTCCACCTACAGTTTGGCACTTTATAGGCTTCTTCTTGAAGAATATTTGTTTGAAGATATGAATGGAACTAGCCCTTGTGTTCAAAAAGTGCGCATTGAACGTCCAATCTTATCTGTCACATATCTCTTGATAAATCACTTTTAGGTTACTTTAACATAGTGTGAGCTTCTCAGTTGGAGGTCTTAGAAAATTGCATTTTACAGACAGTTTGGCAATTTATGGGTTCCTTCGTTAAGGATATATGTTTGAGGTTATGAATGGATCTAGCCGTTGTGTACAAAAGGGGTGTGCTGAACGCCCATCCTTTTTTTTTGCATAACAATGCCTTTGAAAAATAAAGTATTTTGGATGTTCAAAATGCTCATTCATACAACACTTAGCGTTTAAGGTATTAAAGGTTTAAGTATTTTCGTTCTTACTTCTCTACGACAGGCTCTGGTTACCATAGTTTTCTTTAATTAGAGATCGTTCAAGCCCTTTTCGTACAGTTGTGATAAGTTAGACAACCTTACACGATAACTTTTGAATAAACCGTCTACATTTTTCACTAAATGAGAATGTTCTCAATTGCAAAAACTTTTTACTAATTTTGTTCTGATTAATTGAAGCTCACAAGATATTTATATACTTTTTTCCGATTAGTTATGGACGAGTGACTATAATTGATTGGTTGGCATCATGACGCCGGTTAAATAAATGTTTTAAATTGTTGCCAATTAATATATTTTTAACTCTAATATTTTATAATTTAACAGAAACTAATCATGGCCAATATTAATATTCAAGTGGTACTTTTTGCTATGCTAAAGTATATATGTAGCCAAAAAGTACGCATTCAATCAGATCCTTAGCTTCAATTTAAATAAATTTACAGTATAAATATTCAAAGAAAAAATGCAAAACTTTAAAAAGAAGCTTTAACATTTTAAGTAGGTATGTGTTTTTTAATTATTTCGTTTCAAAATAACCAATTGTGGTTTCTTACCTTAAACTAGTTGTTGTTATGATATTAAATATGGCAGAAAGGTGTTCAGTTGCCTCCAGATGTTTGAAAATCAATATTTTTTACAATCTAGTGCTTGTTACTGATTGTGTATACGTAGTTATATTCTTTTTCTTAAATTGTGTACCTTGATTATGACCAAAGGTAACCACAGGTTGCTTTGACTCCTCTGCCCATTGGTTTTGATGATCAAGTACCATTGGAAACCAATTTTGGTAAATTTGGCATTTATTACGTTTTTTGTGTGTATTAGATTTTTAGATAAAGTGGATAGCATCAATTGATTTACTGCGAGAAATTTTTAGAATATAAAAATCCAATTTTTAGTTTTTGTGATTTCCAGAACATTTAAAATCTTCCTTTTCAATTATTTCCATAAGTCAGAAACTCCAAGAAAATCACAAGCGAAACAGCTGAATTTGCAATTTTTTCGCTAAAAGGAGAAAACCTAACAACCGGACTTGTTTTGAGGGATTTGCTGTCGATTTTTGCATACCAAAGCTAAATCCGGTTTCTTCAAAAAAGAGTTCTCTCTGAGTTTTGAGCGTGTTTCCATTGAACAACAAAAAATGCTTTGGTGGCTGAATTCCTATTGTTTAACAATTATAGAACTCCGAAATTTTATTTTTTATCTATTTCCATATAGTATAATGTTTTTGTTTAGTAAAACAATACGTTTAAAAAAAAAAGAATAAATATCCACAATACAACAAAGAAAAAGGACAATATTTATAAATCGTGCTAATTTTTTTCTTTGCCTTTTCGTTTATAAATTTATATATAAAGAATTTAAGTTGATTGTTTAATAACAAGCATAAAACATGATAATTCTATTGATATCGATTACATTTTTTCTTTATGAGGTAGTTAAACTTGAAATGGAGCTATTATGGTAATATTGTTAATAAACCGAACAGATACAGGATATCATTATTATAATTACTCTTAATGTATTCTTTGAGGTTTATTTATGATTATTTCCCTGTATGTATTTTACAAGTAATGCATTTA
This sequence comes from Platerodrilus igneus, assembly GCA_036346225.1. Lineage (NCBI taxonomy): Eukaryota > Metazoa > Arthropoda > Insecta > Coleoptera > Lycidae > Platerodrilus > Platerodrilus igneus. Next base: position 1,580,521 of record JARFIW010001381.1, read on the forward strand.
ATGTGGAAGCATTTTTAATTTTCTGAAATTAATATCGCTACTTCCAATTGCTATTTCCGATATTCGAATTGCTTTCTTAGGATTATAAGTGTCTGATAATAAAACATAAATAAAATATACTTTACTTCATGATTTTGTATTTCTGACCATTCAAATGTTTTGACTATATATCAGGTCTTATTCAAAGGTTACTGGAACGAAGATCACATACGTAAACTATTATATGCTGTACTAATTGTTGTCAATTTTATACATTTATATTATTTACCTTTACTATAAATACATGTTTGAACGATTGATTTTGTATATACATTATTGCAAGGACCGATTTTCTTTGTCGATTATTTAATAATCGACTAAAAGTTTTGTCAATTGTAATCATTATTGAAGTGCGAGTACAGTTTCTATAATCATTTGACATATCTTCTCAGCCATAATCAAAGCATACTTTTAATAGATATATAGATAAATAAATAGATAACTAGTAAATCAAGCACTTAAGGGATTAACACAATTATTATATTTATAACTAATCATTTGGAATCACTACATGCACTTAAGATAAGGTATGACAGGTGTTAAAATAAATTCGTGTTTAAAAACTATTATATATAAATCTCCATTTCCTATTCCATTCAATTACTGACAACCCAAGCATTTAAAGATAACTGATAATAAAATACTGTTATAATTTTAATTGGCATTAACTACAGCTAAGTGCAAAAACATGTACAAATTAATTTCATTAAAAATTGTTCGTTTTTATAAGGACGGGATGAGATCAGAGAGAACCCAAGCTCAAAACAAATACTATTAGTCTTTTCTGAAATCTAGCACAAGCTTAGAGGTTTGTTTGCCTTCCTATGTTGTCTTGTTGTATACGTTGGCTTGGTTAGCAAAAGTCTATACATTTAATTAAAGACAAAATAAACATGACAGTTTGTCATATCTAGAAAAAAGCAAAGAAATAATCTTATTAAATTTAATAGATGAAATAGTAATTTAAGGAGTCATTAACATTGTTTATTATTTATTTATTTTTATTATTATTGACGGTTTTTACAAGTGCATTCTATTTTCTAACAGCTATAAAGTTCTTCAATGCATTTGTAGAGTTTTAGAGCACTCAGCGGTAGACAGTTGTTGAGGGCAATTACAAATAAATTGCATATTATCACTAGCAATTTAATTACATATTTACTTTGGTAGTGTTTGTAGTTCTGTTCATTTTTGAGGCTTTTAACACAACATTCTTAAAATATATACAATAACTTTAATTTTGTTAACTATTCTCCCTATAATAATAATAACGAAAATATCAAAAAATTGTTTATACCCAAATTCAACTGGTTTTTACATAAGTTAATTTACTGTTTATAAAGCCCTACTACACATTAAACATAAGACCAATACTGAACTTGTAATGCTGGGTTGATAAAATGTAATAAGTTAGCAGTAGTATTTAAAAGCTATGTAGTTATATTCCCTTTTTTACTATACTGTTAAGTCAATTATTTATTTTTAGTTAAAAGTTTCTTTCAAATCTTTAATGAACACTGCACAATTTAAACAAAAAGTTTAACTGCTTTCAAGTTGTGTTTCTTTTTGTCAAAACTGGGCAATAGTTGGCATCCATTAAATATGAGGTGAATGAATTTACAGTAGGTTAAGTTGGGGACCTTAATACCATTGTTTATTGTAAAAGAGATTTGTTATTGTGAAAATGTTAATAAAAGTGGTCACACGGTTATACCTTGTGGAACCTCTAATTTATATCGGTTTGGATTGATTGAATTTCAAAGGTTTATCTTTAAATATCTTAAATTTTTTTAATGATTCAAGGGTAACTTAAAACAAGCGTTTTAGAATCTGTAATTTAAATTACTAATAGTAAAATAGCAATTGCAGGATAATGTTTTAGGCTAGATTCTTATTTTGTTTCATATATTAAGAAAGCAGTATGTATCAGGGTCATCTTTTTATTTGTTTTGTTTTTATTAATAAGACTACGTGGCACCAATTGATGGTTTTATGATAGCCTGTGTAGCATAAATTTTCAATAAAAAGTCATTTTCGGCAGTGGGAATCGAAGCTGCAATACAACTCAGTTATAAACAAAAGTGCTTGCCATCTGAGACGCGAACCACGATATTATTATTATTATTATGAATAGTATTATACTAATATTCAAAAACAAAATCTACAATTTTCTCTTGTCTTATAAATTCAACAACATTTAATATCCTGTACTTGATCAAGTTCAAGTGTGGTTCTCTTGTATCTCATGACATCCGTATTATATCTTAATGTTAGTAAAAAGAACACAACTAATTTAATTTGCTATAAGTATGTATAATTGACATTCCCAGACGTAACTACCATAACTAAAGTACAGGATTTGTAAGCTGCTGCATCATTCTTTTTTATGTAGAGCCGACATTGAAACTGTAGGCCATCATTAAACTTCAATTTAAATTAATAAAATTTATTGTTTGTGTACTTGTATCAGAATAAATTAAAACGACATCTATTCTTCTCCTAAATTGGCCCTCCGACTCAATTGTATTTTAAAGCTGGGAAAAACAACTGATTGGTCTACGCATAATGTAGGTTATTATTCAATAGAGTGGTTATTATTTTTATTGATGTTGATTGTAATGGGCTTTAATATGTACACATTTTGTTAAAGATGTTTGTTGAGTTATTCTAATTTTTTTATTAGACATTTATATTTTTGATGTCAGGCATCGCAGTGCAAATTATATATGTCATGAGAAATTACTGCGCACTTTAAAGTAAATTTTTAAGCATGCACACAATTATTTTAGGAAGTCTGTTATGCTATTTTGATTCAATTTCAGAAGCATAGGTTTTGTAGAACTTATATTGAGACCACAGTTGGTTCCTTCTTTTCTAAGGCAGAATTCCCATACTGTTCTCTATTATACAAAAGGTTTCTTTCTATGTACAAAATGCTGGCTATAATTTTAGAATATGTTTTAACATAGCCATAACTTAATGGGAGCTCTACCATCCTCAAAAGCTTATTACTATAAGTACATCACCTGTAATGCAAAGAATATACAAACGATAATTTTATTGTACTAAAATAAACTTGGGATTATTCTCAGCTATTCGAAAATGTTGACTCTTTTTTTCTGTTTAAAAATCATATAAGTTGTTAGCTTCTAAACGAATGATTTAAAGTGTCGGTTTCTTTCTAACAAGACCCTGTGTTGATACTGTCAGTTTTATCGAGAAAGCAATTCCACAAGGAAGGCCATTAGCTTGGGCTATCTGAGTCTCTTGAATTTTAATTTTGGTATGGGTAATAATGTCTGGGAATTATATGCTAGACCAACTGAAGCCAACTCACTATGAACTGGAACAAACTGACTATGAACAGGCACAAACTGACTAAGCTGCTACAAAAACCTACTACTCATACAATCCATTAACCTAAACACGCAAATAGATTAAATAGGTCTATCCTCTATTTACCCTTGCTTTTACTATTTCTTTATTAGAAATCCTACTAGGGCCATCGTATTTAAGTAACACTGTATCCATAAATGATGTCTAATTCTCTTATTATAAATAATTATAAGTTTCATATCATTATTCAATTTTAGGTTCCATACAATTTTAATTTACATATTTATGGCTTAAAATTAATCCCTCAAAATACACATTCAAATTTTTATGCAGATGGCATTACTTTAGTGCTCTGATTAAAATATAGAATAGCGTAGTTCCTATCAAAAACAATTCTATTATAAATGAAAACTATTTATAAATTTTCCAAATAAATCTTGCAATTATGTTAATATTTTCGTTGAAAAAGTGTATGAATCATATCTCAGTGGGTAACATTTTTCAAAATCATGTGGATTCGAAACTTGTGATAAAACAATTATGTAGATTGTACATGTGATGAAATATACTGTGACATTTTTACATTAAAGTGTATAATAAGAATAGGGGATTCAGTAAAGGAGCTTATTTTAATTATTTGTTACGTTTTAACAATTGTTTGTAATGTATAATCTATGTAAGCTTATAAGTTAAAAACAGTAGCATTGATATTGGAATCCTGCATAGAACATTTTTATTATTACCCTATTTATTTGTTTAGAAAGCAATAATGCATACTAAAGAACCGAAGTTTAAGCAAACTCTTGATTTCGACATTTTTGATATTGCAAACAAAATCAATACTAATATAATTTTTATCAAAATTTTTTATATAAAGGTTTACGTAGTTACATAAAAATTCAATTACCTTTGTTGGCCACAAACTCTAATAAAATATATTAACACATAACACTTTACAAAAGACAAAACAATTTTAACAATGGCATTTGACTGAGCTTGAAGTTTAAAGGGCATACTGTTTTGCTTTAGGTATGTAGGGATCATTCTGCAATAAGAGTTAGTTTTTTTATTAATTGATTTTTAAAAAGAAAATAAATCTCATAACAAAACCCTAAAACGGCAATTTATACATAATCAATAATTCTGAAGATCTCCAAAAAACATACTGGAATTATGCAAATAACATCTTTTTATTAGACATTGTATTTTTATTAGAACTATGTTATTAATTTTATTACAGTATTTATTTTCTTTGTATTTATTAATTGTTTAATTTTTGCATGAATATCTATACAAGTATGTGTACTTGTTTTTTTGTTTTGCTTATAATATTTGGTTAATGCTTAGTGGCCACACTACCATTCATATAATTTTGCAATAATTTAACTTTTACATTGTAGTTAAATCCATTTTGATCATCATCTTCAGTTTAGTGCTGTGAATTTAATGTTCAGGTTTTTTTGGCAGATAGATGAGTACAAATTCAACTAAAATTTAAGTTTCGCTAACCTCAGATGAGAATGGGTTTTATTAAAATGATAAATAGAATCCATATATTGTAGTCTCATTTTATACTTGCTTAATATTTGTGTTGTTATGTGTAACACATATTTTTATATTGGTGTTATTCTTATTAAAATATTCATAATTTGGGCATCATCTGGTTATAATGTAGAACGCTGGCTTTAAATGTTAAAGTTCTTTTTCTGACGATTAACAGAAGAGCCTAACAAATTTGTTTTGTAAGGTATGTTTTACAAGTAAATCAGTAAGGGATCATTTTCCATGCGCAATACAACAATTTCAGAAGCAAGTAATTATACATATGGCTGCCATTTACTCATATACAGAGTGGAATCCTAACATTTTTGTATTTAATTTATTATCTACTGTGTTATACTTTATTTTTAAAGCAAATGTTAAAGGATTTCAGAGTTTAAATTAAACATTTTTAAATAACATGTGCACACGCATGCATAGGTACGCACGCGTGCACACACACACTGCACATTCAAATCTTGTCTGGGACCTTATATTTTCCTTCTTTCAATTACTAACTTGATTTGAAATGATCATTTGGACTTTGCATAAAAGTCTAAGTTATTATTTCATCTTATTAACTATAATACCTTAGTATTTATCAACTCGCCTTGTGCAATTAATTACCTAGTGTGTGTGTGTGTGTGTGTGTGTGTGTGTGTGTGTGTGTGTGTGTGTGTGAATGTGTGTACATGCATGCATGTGTGTGTGTGCGTGCGTACGTGCATAAGTGCGTGCGTGTGTGGGTGTGGGAGGGTGCAAGTGGATGTGTATTGTATTGTATTGTATCAAAAATGTTAATAATAAATTATACAACACAAAAGATGTAAACTTAAAGTTTTAAGTAGGGTTCCAGCCATTCTATGAAGAATTTTTAAAATACATTTTTATGTTCTAGGCATCATTTGTGTGATCGTTAAGATTGAATAACAAAATGAAATAGTTAAAAATGGGTATAAAAACTAAAATTGTGTATTCATTATGCTCTAAAAATGTATTAACCAATTTTTAAAAACTTGAAAAATGCATAACCAGAACTACTAAAATGAAAGGTCTTTGCTATCTACCTCTAATAATGACCCGTTTTGTGATAATTGCTGTGATTTTTTTAAAACAATTGCTGAAGTTAATTGCATAACAATAGATTAACGAATTAATGAATTTTATTGTGTTTTTTTTTCTATTTAAACTTACTGAATTCTTCAAACGGAATTAATATAATTAAACATTCAGGTATTTGACTTAGAATTAATTAACTTTATTTGGTATTCTTACACTTGCAAATAATTTAAATTGCAAAAATAAAAAAATTTTAATACAAATGAGTTTATTTTTGGTTTTGTGAAACACTAAGTAACTTCTTAAAATATTTGGTACTTAACCCAAAAATTGAGTATACACTGATTAAATTTCGTATTTATCTAACTATAAGTATATCTTAGAGCTTTTATTTAGAAAGTTGACTTTGAATTTCAATTCTTATTCCTGAAAAAGATGTAATGTTACTTTTTCACTCTTAACATTTCACTACAAATGGCCATGAAATTATACTGTTAGCAGATTTTAAAATCACTATGTTCAGGAAGTATGTCGTATGTTTTGGAGCCAATAGAACACTCCTAAATTTCATTTGCATGCAAAATGGTATTTTATAAATAACTATACCTAATGCTGTTCGATTTCGTATTATATTCATAGGAAATTAGTATGTGTATACCACGTTCAACTACTTTATTTAGAGGATAATGTTTAAAGTTTGCTAAAACCCGTTCTTGAAATATCAAAAGTTTCTGTATATGTTAACTGTACCCAATTCAATACCTTCCAATTTACTTAGAGTTCTTAATTTATACACAGAATGATTTAGAATTTATTTAAACACCTGTTTACAAATTCATTTTGTACTACTTTGCTTACTAATACAATATAGACGTCTGAAGCGGGTCCTGACACCATCACCATCAACCTCCACATTACATCACAATAACCATTTTAATCCAACTATCTCTTTTCTCTGATGTCATCTTGGTACAATTTCTAGACTTAACCTGTATCTTAATCTTATCAACTTGACAAATCTTCGACAACCAAAAACAATGAGTGCAATTCGGTAAGGTGCAATAAAGACTCACCATGCTAATAAGAAGTAGAATGTACCTAAAAGGATGTGCCATAGACATCTCGATCAACTTTATCTCCAATAGAAAAATTATGTTCCTGAGGATCCAAAAGATAATGTGAAGCAAAAAGTCGAAATAGCAAGTCAAAACTTTGATAAATTTCTCAATTCTAGTACAAATAAAGTTTATAAACATGAACTATTGTCGCTTGACCATCAAGTTTTGGAAAAACCAATGCTCTAATACTTTTAATTTGACACAAGAATGGACTTAGATTCCAAAATGCCTAAAAGCCTGACAATCAAAATATGAATTGTGTATTTAAATTTTTAAAGGAAGAATTTGACTACCACGTGTTTGGAAACCGCGCTGACATGATAGGACCTGGCAATGTAAAAGTAGATTCAATTATGGTTTTTGATGAACAAAGTATAATTACGCAGTTTTTATCGTTGGGTGCCTTAAAACATAGACTCAGGAATAACGCCGGCATTATTGCATTGTGGAAGCAAGATGATACAATCCTTTGCCATATTTTTCTGAATCATATAAACAGTAATATGTCATATAGGTAATAAATTGACATTGCTATGCTTCCAACTTATTGTATTTCAACTACCTTTAAAGGTCATCATCTCTTTGACTGTTGCTTGTAACCTTATAGTTAATAAGCAACTTTGTAACGTACATTGACGTAACCTATAAAAAAAACCCAAGAAAAAGAAAGAAAGGATGACCGGGCTCAATCAGCGGTGGACGGGATATTATACGTATAAGCACGTAAAGGAAAGCCTGAAAAAAATAGAGAAAAATATATATATATATACACTCACTCATTCACACTCAGAACAAAACATACAAAGGAAAAAAAAACTTATAATTAACCAAAATATTTACAGAACACAGTAAAAAAAAATTATTCATGAAAATGGTGAGTTGTAGTTTTTAGGTAATTACCCCCTGACAGTAATTAGAAAAAAAGAAAGAACCAAACGCAACCCAAGAAACCACAGCTCTAGATCATCGTATGTATGTATAACCTTAACCTCTATTTACAAACATAATGGCAACAACATTTTCAAATGTGCCAGCAAGTCTTTAAACTGCTTTTACATAAATAAGTAGTATATTTTTAGTAATTTATGAACAAATAGTAAGGCAGTAATAAAAGAGCAGTAAATACCAGAATAGTTCAATAATTTTCATATAGAAGAATTAAATTTAGAAATGCCATATTTGAACGGTAAAATCCCAGGCATTCTGGTTCCAAAGTAAGTAGCGAATACAAAGAAAAACTCACCTTCGAGTTGCTGACGTCGGGGTTGAGTCAGTAGTTGGTCTACGTCAGCGAGTAGGTAGGCCTACGCCCAGAAAGAACGCGTTTGGCCTCTCATTACCAGAAGAAGCGACAGCTCAAGGGATTAACGTGTCCCCCGCAGGAAGCACGCTATATAATGCGTGCCGGAAATTTGCATAACGAAAATCGGAACGAAGCAAAGCAGGATGGATGTTTTCTTGTTGCTATTCGAACAGAAAGTGAATATTAAATTTGTTTAGTTAAAGCACCAAAGCTCAACATAAACTTGTCGTCAAGGAAATAAAACAGGAAAACCCGAATTTATTGAACTAATTTCGCCGAATTCTTTCAAAAGGGAAAACACACCAGCATTAATTACTGAATACTTGGAAAGACGCCTATCTAATTATGGCGTAAATTCCACTTGCAGGAATTCTTAGAAAAGATATTTATTTTTCTAATGTACAGAAAGATTTATCAAGTAAAATGTATAGGATATTTAATATTAATTACAATACAATTTTAAGCATGCGAAAGGGATTTGAGTTAAAAATTATTGTATATGAACTAACCAATTATTTACGAAAATGAATGTAACAACTTCTAAATTTAATTTTTATTTAGATAATATACACCCATTTCTACACACAAAGCACAACCTCTCTGCGAAAATATATTGCTAGTTAAAATGAGTGACATTATGGATTGCAACTAGGAATTAAAAAATAAAGAAGAAATATGTGGCTCTTTTAATAGCTACCTGCATAGGTAGTTTTCGAAATTTGTATCTGCTAGGCATGAAACAAAAGCTAAACTTCCATTCCTACTACAAGATTTTTCTAAACTAATTCTATATGCCAAATCCAAATTAAGAAACTGGTAATGATCTTGTAAATAATTTAAGAAATGTTTTGTTTATAATCAATTGATTCATAACACAAAAATTTCTGAACTTAACGAAAGATACAAACTAAGAATGAATAATTGTACCAACTATTCCGATCGTTCGTGCAAAAAGAGAAAATTTAATTTGGACCTGTTATTGTAGTATACAAAAACTGTCAAGAGTTAATTTTATTTGCGATTTGTTGAATTAATACATTATTTATTTTAATATAAAAATATATTAGGCTAATTTTTAGAGACTTATTTAAGTAACACGTATCCAGCACGGTCCACCAAAGTAGCTTAAACACATATTTTAAATTAGCACAATTAATTAAGGTTTTATAAACATAGTCTAATTGAAGATATTTGTTACAGGGATTTAATGGCAAATTAGCATTTGCTATAGCAGCAGCGGCTTTCGGCTCATCTTTTCAACATGGTTACAATACTGGAGTGCTGAATAATCCTGAAGAGGTAAAATTATTCTATTAATTAGAAATTTGTATTTTATTTAAAATTTTTAATTGTAGACAATAAAACAATGGATCAATGAGAGTATAATAATAAGGTCTGGCGTTATATCAACAAAAGCACAATTGACACTAATATGGTCCATTACTGTTTCGATATTTTGCTTTGGTGGTATGATTGGAGGTGCACTTACAGGTATGAGCATTCAATCAATCATATATTTGATGTTGTAAATCTAATTTTGTAGGCACTGTTGCCGACCGATTTGGCAGAAAAAAGGGTCTTCTCTTGAATAACATTTTGGTACTTATTGCTGTTGTACTGGAAGCGTGCTCAAAATCTGCAAATTCTTATGAAATGATTATTTTGGGCAGATTATTTATTGGCATTAACTCAGGATTAAATGCAGGGCTTGCACCTATGTATTTGGCTGAAATATCACCTGTTAATTTACGAGGTGCAGTTGGTACTGTTTATCAGTTAGTTATTACAATTTCAATATTTATTGCTCAAGTACTCGGCTTAAAATCAATACTGGGTGAACACTGGCCTACATTGCTTGCTATGACTATTGTTCCTGCCATATTCCAGGTTTGTCATTTTTGGTGTTATATTTTTTTATATGTTAACGAACGTTTGCTATTTAGGTTGTAACGTTACCACTCTGTCCTGAATCTCCTAAATATCTGTTGCTATCTCGTGGTAAAGAACTGGAAGCGCAACGGGCTTTAACGTGGTTAAGAGGAAGTGTTTCTGTACATGAAGAAATGGATGAAATGCGTTCTGAGTTCGAAGCTATGAAAGTTGTGCCTAAAGTTAGTTTAAGGGAACTTATTACAAATAACGCGTTACGAATTCCTTTAATTATTTCTCTAACTATGATGCTTGCACAACAACTCAGCGGTATCAATGCTGTAAGTTATACTTCTTTAATATCATAGGAGTTTTAACCTTTTTACTTTTAGGTCATGTTCTTTTCAACACAAATCTTTAAAGATGCCAATTTGGACGATAACAATGCAACCTATGCAACACTAGGAATGGGTGGACTGAATGTGTTAATGACTATTATATCTCTCATACTTGTTGAAAAAGCAGGCCGTAAAACACTTCTGTTATTTGGTTTCTCTGGAATGGCTATTGATACTCTTCTATTAACCATTGCAATTATCTATTCGGTAAGTTTTTAATTGCATAATTAAGTTTATTTAGTAATCGGATATTTTTTAGTCGACGTCAATGGTTGCTACATACATGTGCATAATACTAATTTTGGTCTACATCATTATGTTTGCAAGTGGTCCAGGATCAATTCCATGGTTTTTGGTGTCTGAATTGTTTAATCAATCAGCTAGACCGATCGCAACTTCTTTGGCAGTTACCGTAAATTGGGCTGCTAACTTTTTGGTTGGTCTTGGTTTTCCTCTAATTAAGGTAACCAATGAATTATAAAAAAAACTGTTCTAATGTTTGCAACTTACAGGAAGCAATCGGACCATATGTTTTTATTATATTTGTGGCATGCTTAACATTCAGTGTTATATTTATTTACAAGAAAGTTCCTGAAACTAAGAACAAAACTATCGAGGAGATTTCTTCAATGTTTAGGCAGCAGTCCTATCAATAAACACAAATAGAAATCCTTATTGCAGTTTTTATATTATTTGTTTGACTGAGTATTGATAATTTAATGTAAAAATCAAAATGACATACTGTTATTTTTTATTTGTGTTGATTTTGATAGTTTAGATTTAGCTAATAAGTAGAGCTGATTGATAGTAATTGTAGTATAATTGTGTTTGTCTTGCTTTATTTATTTTAATGTTTTTAGGTTCCTATTGTGTTTTTAGAGTATTATTATCAAGACTTGCCATTTTAGATGATGTCAAAATGTATTATAAATGTAGAAATAATATAACTAAAATTGTTTATTGCATGTTAAGAGCTTAATGTTTCATACTATATAACAAACATACTGTTGGCTTTATTTTTGTATCATTGTTATTAAGTAGTTTAACTGAAAATAAGCAATTTTATGACAAATGAACCTAGTCTTCAGGATTAGTTTATTAGATTTTATTAAAAGCAATTTTATTAATAATGTTGTATATTTTGTACAAATAAGATCATTTTAAAAATTTCTGTAGAATCTCGATATCGTTTACTCTTAAATTGATATTATTTCAATTATTTATAAATTTGTAAACTATTAATAAAACCTTTATAGTTTAATTTTGATTTAACTTAAATCGATTATTTCAGAATAAACATAAACTTCAGCCCTTTTTACAGGCTAATAAGAAATGTACTGCTCTCGCTCATAAAATAGAATTATATACTTATTTAAATATATTAACTTTTAAGTTGGTAAATGTTTTTTCTTTAAATAATTGTAAAGTTAACACTATTTCATCTAGAGAGCCGTAAGTGACTTCTCTTTGTTTATGCATAGCCCAAAAGTTGGTTAATATGTGTCCCTAAAACGAAAATCAAACAAGTTGCATGTACTTTTCATGTTAAATATAGTGGAGACCGGCAGCGCCATGCACTGCTATGATGCAAAGAGGCAACCGCATCAGGCGGCACTTTCAGGGGGTGGCAAAATCGCTGTACTACATTTAACAAAAAATTGAAGTGCATGGATTTCATTCCTATGTATATTACTCATCTGCGCTTATTATCGGTACCATTTGCAAAGGTAAGCATTCGGGGTCGTTAGATTTTTTATCTGAGTGTGCAAAGTGTTTGTGATATACTGCACGCGACACCGTGGTCACTCTTAACAAGAGCTTGTCGGTAGACGGTATGTATCACAAAAGACAATTTTTTACTTATTCTTTGAGATGGCGTTATTTGATTTTCAAGTTAGTTGGTCTCACACAGCAGACTCTTCAACAAGTGTCAGTACATGTTGTGGTGCGTTGTTAAATGCCTATGTTTTAAAAAGTCTAAAAACGTATGCGAATTGAATTATTGCTTTTTAATTCCAAAATTCCATTTGATTTTTACCTCAAGTTTAACTTTAATTTACGGTACATATAAGGTACGTAGTAGGTAATTGATATTCTTATAACAGCATGGATCAGAAAAGGAAAAGACTGTTTGAAAGCCAATATAAAAAGAAACGCTTAAAGAAAGATGAAAAAGGAAGAAAGCTAAACCATGTCATGAAAGAATTCTTGGCCCTAAGCTTCAGTCAGAAGCGTCTACATCCACATCAACCTCTTCGGATGTGGTGGACTCATCAGCGCCGTCTAAATCACCTCCTAAAGAAGTCGTTGAAGAAAACCAAGAAATCACACCCCTCAGAAGATTATCAAGAGTAGGATAGCAATAGCAGTGGGTTCCAGCAAATAGACAAGATGTTTGATGATCCTGCACTATAGAATATTTCCTGCATGTCATCCAAAACTCGTTAGTTACTGCTTGAGAGAGTCCACATCAAGTTAAAGAACTGGAATTTCCTACCAACACAGGAAGGCGCAAATTTTCACCTTTTCATTATTACAAAGTATTAAGCAATGGTGAAATTGTTGAGAGAAATTAGTTGATTTACTCGGTTACAACTGATACCATTTTTTGCTTTTGCTGCATATTATTTGATAATTCGTCTTCCGATGATTGGTCTAAAAAAGGTTATTCTGACTGGGGAAATCTTATACGTGTGCTCACAATGCACAAAAAGTCTGAAAATCACAGAAACTTTTTTAGACAATGGAAAGAATTTGACAGTCATTTAAAAAAAACTATTGATGCTGAATATCAAAAATTTAGGGATTTGGAAATTCAGCACTGGAGAGGAGTTCTAAAAAGAATTATTGCAATAATTAGACTACTGACTTCACAATACTTAGCCTTTCGAAGAACAAGTGAACATTTGTTTCAACCTAATAACAAAAATTTTCCAAAGCTGGTTGAATTGCTTGCCGAGTTTGATCCAGTTATAGAAGAACATGTCAGAAGAGTTCAACGAGGGTCTGATAAATGGTCTGTGGCTTATCTAAGCAATAATATACAAGGAGAACTTATAAATTTGATGGGAAATGAAATTTTATGTAAATTGTAGAAATAACAAAAAAGCTAAATATCATTCCATAATTGCTGATTGTACCCCAGATGTAAGTCGTATTGAACAGTTATCATTAACAATAAGAGTTGTCACATGCAACCTAATTGAAAATGAGTACAAAATTGACGAATTCTTTATTGGGTTTTTTGAAGCAACTAATTCAACAGGAGAGGGTTAACAAAACTTATTTTGTCTTTTTTGAAAAATCGGTTTTGAGTGGAAATGGCTTAGAGGGCAAAGCTATGACAATGGAGCTAATATGAAAGGAGCCAGAAAGGGTGTACAAAACAGGATCCTTGAAAAGTATTCGCGGGCGTTGTATGTTCCTTGTGCACGTCACTCTTTAAACCTAGTTGTGAATGATGCAGCGACTTCTTCTACAGAAACAACATTCTTTTCTGTAGTTCAAGAACTATATAATTTCTTTTCTGGTTCTACAAAGCGCTGAGAGATGCTGAAAAACGTTTCACATTTAACTCTCAAACCACTGAGTGCTACTAGGTGGGCAATCAGAATAGATGCACTAAAATCTTTGCGGTATCAATTTTGTGAAATATATGATGCATTATTCGAAATAATGGAAAACAGGCAGAAACTAGAGTTAAAGCAAGAGTGTTGTCAACAAGTAGAAAAAAGTATAAGTTTATATGCGGTGTAGTTCTTTGGCGTGACGTTTTATTTGCAATTAATTCAGTCTCGAAGCTGTTGCAGTCTGGAACTATGAATATATCGGATTTCACAAGGATGCTAGCGGAAACAATAGAAAAAGTGAAAAGTTATAGGCAACTCAAATTTGAACAGATGAGAATTGCTGCTAATGAAATAGCTGAATATCTTGAGTGTAGCACTGATTTTCCAACCGAAAGTGAAGTTAGAGCTAGAAAGAAAAAACGTCAATTTGATGAAAAGGCTGTGGACAAACCCTTAACTGAGAAAGATAAATTTAGGATAAACTTTTTGAATTATATTTCGGATATAACACTTAATTCCTTAAATGAACGATTTACCCTTTTGGAAACCCACATCAAAAATTTTCAGTTTGTATACGACATCTTCCAACTTGGGGATGTAACTGATGAAATACTTGAAAATCATTGCACTAGCCTCCAGTCAATTGTTTCGGATGACAATGAGTCAGATGTAAATGGGAATGATCTTCAAGAGGAATTACGTGATGTATCTCGCATATTAGAACATTCAATGAAACCACTCGATGTCATTAACTATTTGTACCAAAATAATTTAAACACGTTGGATCCTAACACTTGTATAGCACTAAGAATTATATTAAAACTCCCTGTCTCTGTAGCAATTGGAGAAATAAGTTTTTCCAAATTAAAATTAATAAAAAACTATTTACATAATTCCTTGTCAGTCAAAGCTTACAAATCTGGCATTAACTTCTATTGAATGTACATTAACTGATTCTCTTGATCATATATGTCTTATTCAGGAATTTGGAAAATATTATAGTCTATGTATTTTTATGTTCAAGTTTATACGAGTTTATATTTATTTACAGAAAATTGTTACGTTTGAAAATATATTATATAAATATATTATTTTCACATTTTTCCGTAGTTTTTTTTAATCACAAAAATGGAGGCGGCATTTCGAAGACTTGCATCATACTGACAAAGTACACCGCACGGCACTGAGACCAGGACAAGTTGTAACACGGAGTACGCATGGCAACAAACCAAAAGACACACCTGCATTCTTATTGCGTAAGCAAGTGCAAGCATCTATTAGTTTGCTGTTATAGTGTTGTGGAGTTTATACTGGTGGTTTATGTGTTATTGACAAAGGAGTGTAATTCTTAGATTGTAGTAGCATTTGAAGGTACCGTTATTTTCTGGCTAATGTTTTGTTATTAAAAGTTATAACAAATCTAACATCTGATTGACTTATGTAGTTTAGTGTATCATTTGATAACTTACAGTGTTATTCTAAGTACTGGTGTTTTGGAATTAAGGACAATTATATAATCAACAAACGTTGGGGGTAAGTGTATTGGTTTTGTCTGAGACACATTGTAACATGTTACAATGTGTACTAAAGTAGAATGTATAATAAACTAGTTCTTTTTTATGCAGCACGAGAAACTTATAGAATATATCAGAAAGGGAGAAGGCTTCCAAAGAAGAAATAGAGTGGGAAATAGACAGAATTTTGCTTCAAAAATGAGATTGGTTAGGTCTATGGTGAAAGACACCAACATCTGTCACGTAACTCTTAGCAGATACATAAAAAAGTAGACAAACTCGAAAATAAAGACAAAAGCGTGCATTTAGAAATCCATGGCTACACTAAACATAATTGGGTATTTTCTGAACAACTTAAGAACTTACTAATTATGTAAAGCACTATTCAACAATTTATTTTGCACTCCTAAAGAAGTTTGCAAACTGCCCTATGATTGTGCAACAGCTTTCGGTATCCAGTTCCTGAATCTTGGGAAAGAAATAAGGCTGCCGGGAAAATTGATTGACAAATTTTTTAAAAACAACCGTCTATCTATTAGGTTTCCTAAACCTACGAGTATTGGCAAATCCACTAATTTTAGCAAACCAAACGTAAACGCATTTTTTTATAAACTTTACAAGGTTTGCAATTGGTTTTATTTTGTTCCATCTGAAATAAGAAATTAAGACGAGACAGGTTTGAAAATAGTGCTAGGATTAAGTAAAGTGATAGCTGAAAAAGAACTAAACAAACTGGAGGTATACCTTCTAGCAAACAAGGAGTTATCGTAACAATGTGCATTGCGGTAAATTCCATCGGAAACCATGTTCCACCAATGTTTCTGTTTCCACCAAAAAGTTTTGAAGGCCATTTTATATGGGACGGTCGCCAGGTTGCACAGGAACTGGTAATGAATACGGTTGGGTGATTCAGAATATTTCTATGTTTTTATGAAACACTTTATTTCCCATGTTCGTTCGTTTATTAAAAAACGAGTGTTCTTGTTACATGGCAATTATGATGCATACAGCCTATAAAATTGTTAAATTTGCAAAAGGCAATGGAGTTATTTTATTGTCATTTTCATTCCCTTGCTCGCACTGACTTCAGCCTCTGGACCGCTCTTTATGGTCTTTAAAAAAATATATGACATCTGACAGGACTCGTGGAAGAGAAATAATCCAGGTAGATCAATGACCGTTTATGATTTACCAGGAATTGCTGAAGAAGTTATGCCATTAGCCCTTTCAAAAAATCATATTGTGAAAGTATTTGAATATACTGGTATTGAGTAGTTTAATAAAAATGTGTTTGTTTTTCCAGTATCACTGATCATCCAATTTCTGTAGAACCGCAGTCTACTTTGCCCTCTACTTCATCTGATTGTATATTTCAAGAATCACTGTCTTTAGTCCACTCCTCTCCCACCAATGGTTCTTCTAATGCAGCACAATATTCCAATCAATTTTTGCATCCTTATACACCTGATAAAGTTGCATCAGTTGCTACAATTTCCCAACAGCTCAATTTAAGTAGTAATTTAGCTTCCACCACACTACAATCTTCCCCATTAGCAAAACCGAGCTCTAATTCTTCATTTAGCTTTTGTCTATCAACTGTTAGAACAATTCTTACAGCTGAGCCAAGAAAATTATTCTCCAAAGGCCAAAAGAAAAGAAAATCTGCTGTCTTAACCAGTACACATGTGTTGTTGTCTGTTGCGAAAATTACTCTAACAGTAAACCAGGATAGGTTTGGATCCAGTGTTATCCATGCCAACAATGGACACATGAAGAATGTACACCTGGTTCAACTCCATACTTATGCCACCATTGTGATTCGGATTGTGTGGGTTGTAGTTTTAATTCAACTAGTTTCTGTTGAGAGTAACTTTAAGACAAGATATTGTATAAAAATTTTATTTTCATTGTCTGTGTATGGCTCTTAATATGTTACTGCTTTTCATTTGAAGTAATCGACTTGACTAAAAATACCCTGTCACAAGTTAGCCCGTTACTATTATAACATATTCCAGAATCTGTACTGATAAAAGCGGTAAGAAGTTTTAAATTCTGTACCAACCAAATGCCAGCCAAATATTTCCACATTATTGTGCTACAGTTTAACATACACGATACAAATAATTTTTGAAATAAGTAATAAAACTTGAAAATTGTTACTGGTTCCGGTCTCCCTTAGTCTAAAGAAAATAGTGTGATCAAGCAATACAGAAATTTGAACAAGTCCTGATTTATAAAAATATGCACATTTGCAGGAAGAAATTTTACAACTAGCTGCTATTTTTTGGAAGTTTGCAAATCAAATACCGAGAATAATAAGGAATTTTTACGACAAATTTGAATAGTTAAACATTACAGTACTTGCTTTTTTAATACAAATAAGTCACACTAAATCCTAGAATTTAGGCCATCGAGATTTCGAAATATTTATAATGCATCTGTTGCAACCGATATTAAATTTTGCATAAGAGTTTTTTTGGAGTTGTCAGTTCAATATTGTTATAATAAAAAGTCAACAGTATTTTTTTAAAAACAGGAAAATATTTTTTTACTCATAACAATAACCAAATCTAGTAAATATCTACCATACCCAGGATTTTGTTAAAACAGGTAGTCTAGATACATAAGATCTCACACATTTTGTAATAGGACGGCATTTTGAAGTTAGTTTTAGAAAGTGGTTATTTTGTTTACCTTATGGATTTGGAAGGCAAGAAAAGGTTCTGCAAAATGATTCGCGGGTCTTTTACCAGATGTACCACGAAGTGGGAATTCTGTTTCTCGCAATCTGTGCAAATTGTAGAAGAATGTTGAGAGATAAATTCGACGAGCTTAATGCTGTTAGTTCCGAAATATTTAACTCGCTTATGTTGCTGATACTGCAATAAGCAAAGACGACTTATTTTCGGAACAGGATGGTAGTGATGTATACTCAAAATGGTACCAAATATTAAATTTACGCTGCGAAAAACTATTCAACCAGAACCATGAAAAGGAAGCATCGAGTGATTTGTCAAACCTAATGCCTATTTCACACAAATGTAAATTTAAGCTTCTTGTTCTACAGTTCAAACAATATGGTGGCAGTATTCGAGAGTGGCTTCTGTTCTGTGAACAGTTCAGAAATATTCATGAGGACCTGGATATTGATCTTGCAATCAAAGTGGAATATTTGGTACAAGCAACGGTACCACGAAGCAAAGCCAGGCAGCTTGAAAACAGTTTTCCAGCCACAGGAAAAACTTCACGCAAATCATGGACTACATGAAACACGTTTTGGAAGAGAAGTATTTCAAAATAAAGTTTACCTGTGAGAACTTCTAATGTTGGTTCTAAATAACGTGACTTCTAGAGGAAAGGTGGATGTTTCTTGTTTCTATGATAATTTGGAAACAGCTCTGAGTTCTCGAAGTGTTAGGTATAATATCCGCTAATACTCCACCATG
Source organism: Platerodrilus igneus (assembly GCA_036346225.1). Lineage (NCBI taxonomy): Eukaryota > Metazoa > Arthropoda > Insecta > Coleoptera > Lycidae > Platerodrilus > Platerodrilus igneus. Next base: position 1,599,711 of record JARFIW010001381.1, read on the forward strand.
CTTTTCCCGCTAATAGAATCGTGTTTGTCAGGAGAGATACTGCATGCATGGCAACGAAGTGTTTTAAGTTGATTTATCGAGAATTTTGAGCGAGGCACATGCATTTCTTTGGAAGCATGTACGAAAGCATTTTAATGCAGTTTTTGCGAAACAAAGCCGAAAATGAACAGCGCATCTCTTTAGTGTCAGAGAAATTCGGTTTACACAGTACAAAGATCCCTAATAATAATGCCTTGGGGAAAAGATGAAACAAATGTCAACGTTTGAATCCAGTTTACCGGCGGCAGCTAATTTAATTTACAATAGAAAAGTTGTCAAATGTATTTTTTGTGGTTGTTTAGATGACAGTTCTAACTGTTTCAAAGCAAGAACTTTTCGTTACAAAAGAAAAATCAATTGATTGTTGAAAAAAAGGCCTTCTATAAGTGTTTAAAAATTAGACATTTAGCTAAAAAATGTAAGCATGTTAGCTGTTTAGTGTGTGTTGCAATCATTATGCTACTTTACTTTGTCCCGAAAGTAGAGCAAATCCAGAAACTGAAGCTATGGCACAGGTGTGCAAACAAGAAGGTCCAGACACACTGCATGTAATTGCAGCGAAGTTTACTAATACCTCTATGTTTTTACGATCTCTTCGAGTGTAGTTAATTGAAAAACGGATTACGAGAAGTATGCGCAATGAGTTTTTTGAATAAACGAGGCAAAAAATTATGCATTGTCTTTTTGATCGTGTTCTGGCTGAACATACGTAAGGTTGCTATGACTTTGAAGTGGTGCAGAATAATTACTCCTGCAATATAGAAGTTTATAATCAGCCGAAAATCTGTGCTCATGTTTCACTTGCCTTCAATGGTCAATAGATGGAAGAATTTAAGGATAAAGTTGAACGACGCTGGTCCATCTAAGAATATTGAGCTATTAACTGGCTTGGATGTCGCTTGATTGTTATATATAGGTCGTTGCTGTATTTTGAAAAACGAGCTTGTAGCGATGGAGACGCTGTTGGAATAGATGCTATTAGAAAAGATACCCATAAATCCAAATGAAAATGCTATATCCCTCTTTGCCGTGGATTTTTTGTAAGAGATACCGCCATTAGTAGTTTGTGAGAATTGAATGTGCTGGGTATTTCTGAGCCCAACAAATTGGCAAATAGACAGGAACAAGATATAGAGCTAAGAAGTCTTTTTTGACATTGCTAAAGTAAACGAAGGAGGTTGTTATGAAGTTTGTTTGATGTACTTAGATGGTCACTCCACCGACTTCTAATTACAATGATGGCAAGAAAAGATTGCACAGTGTTTTAAGGAATTGAACACTGAACAGCTTTTGAAAGAATACGATGCAGTTTTTAAAGAATGGTTACGGGAAGGTACTATTGAAGTGGTTAATAAAGGTGAGATTTCTGTTACCTACCTTCCTCATAGGCCTGTGATTAAAGACAACTCCACTACAAAAATGCGCCTAGTGTTTGTTGCCAGTGCTAAAGAGCAAGAAGACATTCGCTTAACCAATACCGGAAAAAAGGGTGCTAATCTAATTGAGGATATTTCTGATATTTTTGTTAAATTTAGAGTTAATCTTTTTCGAGTGGTTGCAGACATATGCAAATGTAAGGTAGGCTTGACTGTCAAATGGACAGTAACGTAATGACTGTTTTAATTCAGTTATCTTTCAAAACTTTAAACTATGTTATATTCGTATTTTTGTACCTTTATAATTATTTTGCAAGTAACGTTTTGAGTTCTTAATGATAAAAATCTTCTAACGCATTTGTGGTTAATAAATAATATTGTTGATACTTGATGACGGAATACTGACAAGAGCAATTGCCAAGAACTCCAGTCATCACCCCAGAACAAGTTATATTTTATAAATTGGAAGTCAACTACGACGAATCCAGAACAAGCTTTTATGAAAATCAACTTCAACGGCACGTGTTTTTACAATTAAGTTCTTGGAAATGAATCTTCGATAGGTGTAATTGTTCATACATATATCTGTTAAAATATATGTGAACCCAAAAAGTAAATTAATTTCATCATCATCAATAAGTCTTCAGTCCTGGAACTGGTAAGACATGTACCCTCATTGTTTCCTATTCTGAGCTAACCTACACATTTCCCCGAAATTTCCGCAGTCTGCATTTTCACAGTCTATGTGCAATAGTCTGATCTAGGTCTTACCTCTACCTTTTATTTCTTTCTATTTTTGCTTCTAATATATCCTTCACTATTCCCCAAAAATGCCCTAGAACGTATCCTGTTCTTCTATTTCTCCTATTTTTTTCCACAGATATCTTTATTCATGTACTATTTCTACAACCTCTTTGTAACTAACTTTGTCTGTCCTTGCTATCACCATCATATATCTGAAGCACAACATTCCAAAAGGCTTCTGTCTGCTTCTTCTACTATACCTATTTCATAGACGCACTGTGTTGTGATCCACACATGCTTCCAACAATTTTTTCCTTTTTCTATGTTTGTTGTCTTCGAACATAGCCGCTGCTCTTTTTTGTTAGATGCAGTTTGCTTCTCCTCCTATTGTTTTACAATTATATACCCTATTTCCCCGATATTCAATGGAATGTGAAGGGGGTTAAGCAGCCTGTGGCTACCAAGATCCCCAACACTTGAACATTTGCAAATGAATAGTTTTCCAATATATCCTTTTGCACAATCAACATTAGTAGAAAATATTTCAAAACTAACACCTGTAGTTGTTTATAATAATCATCAGATTTAATTGCCATTATTTTTTTCGTCATGAGGTTTTCCGTCTTGAATCTAGTTGGATGCATACTTCCAATTATTTCTATTCTAAGCTAGCCTACACAGTTCCCTGAAACTTCCACAGCCTAGATACAGATCGGTTCCCCTTCTATTGTTTTCTTATTATTATATTCCCTACTTTCAGTGGTATGTGAACGGGGTTAAACAGCCTGATGCTACCAAGATCCCCCAACGCTTAGACATTTGCCGAATTGATAGTTTTCCAGTAAATCCTTCCACACAATTAACATTAATTGTGGGGAGAAAGAGGTAGGCACAATCGTTCCAGTTCTCAACCAGGTTCGGAGCACAATGTTGAAAAAGTAAAGGCTATAACTATGTAGATACTTTATTGAAAATGTTAAATTATTACTACAACATTGATTACTAAGTTTTTTAAGTTAACCTAATACATGTCATGAATTTTTCACAGCAAGGTAATTTTTACAATTTTGCTTACGGACAACCAACTAAATTAATAATCAAGTAGAGTTCGAACAAATTGAGAATATTGCAAAACTAATACCTGTAGTTGCTTATAATAATCATCAGGTTTCAGTGCCGTTATTTTTTCGTCATTAGGTTTTCCGTCTTGGAACTAGCTGGACGCGTACCTCCATTTATTTCTATTCTTAGCTAGCCTACACATTTCTCTGAAATTCCCACAGCCTACATCTTTCACCATCTGTATGCAATAGTTTAATCTAGGTCTACCTCTACTTCTCTTTTTCCTGTCTATGCTTCTAATATATTCCGCACTATTCCCTCATGCCTTAGTATATGACCTACCATCTAATCTCTCCTATATTTTACTGTTTTGCACATACTTTTTTCTTTTTCTATCCTTTCTAGTACCTCTTTGTTCTTGACTTTGTCTGTCCATGATATCTTCATCATACATCTGTAGCACCACAATTCAAATGCTTCTATCTTTTTCCTGTCCGCTTCTCCTACTGTCCAGGTTTCACGGTTATACAGTGCTGTGCTCCGCACAAATGTTTTAAGCAATCTTTCCCTTGTTCCTATGTTTGTTGTCTTTGAACACAATAGTTACATTTTCTTGTTAAATATAGCATGATCTTGTGCTAATCTTTATTTTATATCTTTTGCGCTCCTCCCATCTTGCGTTATTTGGTTTCCTAGGTAGCAGAAATCCTTAACCTCTTGTAAGTTCTCGTTATCTATTTGTATTCTAGTTTTTGATTTATTTTCCCGGCCTTTATATACTAGTACTTTAGTTTTATTTTTGTGAATTTTTATACCGTATCTCTCTGTTAGAACTGTTTCTATTTCATTAAGAGCTGCTTCTAACTAACTACACTAACCTTAGCAGAAATTTTTAACCTCTTGTAAGTTTTTATTACCTATTCGTATTCTAGTTTTTTATTTATTTTCCAGGCCTTTACATACTAGTACTTTAGTTTTATTTTTGTTAATTTTAATACCGTATCTCTGTTAGAACTGTTTCCATTTCATTAAGATGATGGGGCACATCCCTGTCTCATACCTTTCCTAATATTTATTTCTCTACTTTCCTGATCTAATTCTGTTATTGTTGTTTGTTCTTTGTATGAGCTATGTACTATCCATTTATCAGTAAAACTCATTCCAATCTTTTTGAGTATTTCGAACATTTTCTTTCATTATACATTGTCAAATGCTTTTTCCAGATCTACAAACAACCCTATATACACGCTTTCCCCTTTTTCTAATGTTTTCTCCATTAACACCCTCAGAGCTAAGATAGCCTACCGTGTTCCCCTGTTTCACCTAAACCCAAATTGATCTTCTCTTAGGAATTCTTTAGCTCGTTTTTCCATTCGTCTTTGTACAATTCTAGTTAATATTTTTGACATGTGTACTGTCAAACTTATTGTTCAAAAATTTTCACATCTATCCGAGCCTCTCTTTTTTTGGCATAGTGATTGTGATGTTACGTTTGAAATCTTTGGGTATCTCGCCTACAAGTTGGGAACATTCTGATACTGCTTGTCCAACGGCTTTTAGAGTTTCTGCTTACACCTTATCTGTACGCGGTGCCTTACCATGTTTCAGACCCTTTAATGCTAATTCAAACTCATGTCTAAGTATAGGATATCCCAAAACATCCTTTTCAATGTCTGATTCCTGTTATACTGCTGTTGGTTCCTCTCCTGCATATAAATTCCCTATTTACTCTTGTCATCTAACCACTTTCTCTACATTTTCTATAAGGAGGTTTTGTTGCATGTCTCTTATATTTTTGCTATACGGTTTTATATACCTAAAATTCATTCTAATTAGTTTGCTTCATGCTTCATCTGTCTTTCCTATTTCCATCTTAGTTTGTACCTCTTTACACTTTTCATCAATCCATTGTTCTCTAGCTTTCCTGTATTTGCAAATAATTTCCCATTTAATGGCTTTTCCCGTTTCATCTTATCTATTTTTGTATTTTCGTCTTTCTTCTATTAAATTTAGGATATATTTTGTTCACCACGGTTTCTTATTTTCTCTTTGTGTATATCCCAGAATATCTTCCTATATCTCCTGGCATCTTCCACGTGTATCGTCTTCTGGCAAGATGTTGAAATAATGTGTTTGTGATAGTTAAATTGTTCGTGACGCAAAATTCTGCCTGCCTATTTCTCCTGTTATTCCTCGTGCCTAAACCAAATAAACCTACTACTGCTCCTTTCCTGGCTTCTGGCCAGCGAACTTCGCTAATTCCTACTATGTCTAGTGCTAACCTATCCATTTCAATTTTCAAGATATGTAGTTTACCGTCTTGCTTCATACTTCTGACATTCCACGCTCCAGCTTGCAAAATGTTCCCTGCTCTTCCATGTGTGATTTAATAGATTTCTTACCACCGGTGAATCTTTTTGTTCAATGGCTTTTAATTGCAGAATATTCCATAATTATATAAGTACAATAGAAGTTCCAACAACGCCATGTAAAAAATTTCTTCTAGTATACTTACCAAAACCTTCAAGAGAGGATTAGAAATTATTAACTACAGAGTTTTACCAGGAATGGAATTTTTCAAATTGGTGTGGTGCACTCGATGGCAATCATTTTCGCATAGTTGGCTGGAAAAAACAAAAAGCTTGTATTTTAACTATAAATCTTTCGTACTGACGATTGTTGATGCTCGTTTAAATTCATATTGGTTGTCATTGGTGCGGAATAAAAAGAATGTGACTGTGGAATACTTGAAAAGTCATCAGTCTACAAACTTATTCACAGTAATGAACTTTTGCCGTATGTGGCTATTTTACCTAGTACCACTTGAAAGGAAGCATTTAAATTAAATAAACACGTTTTACAGTCCTATTCTAGAGATCAAGCTAAAATAGATATGGGAAAGCGAATATTTAATTATCAGTTATGTCGAGCTCCTAGGACCTCAGAAAATGCTTTTTGAACGTTATGTCAAAATTTTCAAATATTTTATACGCCAATTGCAAGATGTCCAGAACTCATCAAGACATAGTTATGATTTCGTGCTGCTTACATAATCTAGTTAGGAGTTCACACACAGACTGCCAAGAAGATGATTTTAACATAGAAATGCCTAAAGAAAATATGGTAGGTCTGCGGCATATAGGTGGAAATACTTCTATAGTAGCATTTCAAAACAAATGATTTTAAAAATTTCAGTAGTAAATTTGGATGTGTTAGTTGGCAGATGAAACTTATTACTAGAATGTATACACAGTAATTAAGGTTTATTATATATAATGAGAATATAAAATATAATGCCCGTCCCTTAACTGTTTGCGACAGTCGTGGGTGTTGCGACAAAATGAGATCACGATTGGGGCTATGGTCCCGATGCACCGATAGCAAGGCAGTGCGGTGGCTAGACTCAGCCGTGCATTTACATTTTCAATGCTCCACCAGAAGGTACTACATTGGCCAGGAGGCGAGTTTTTTTGTTGCCTGGAAATTTAGAATTTTGCCGAACCCTTGCCGTTCCAGGCAAGGTAGGGATCTTTAACGTGCGTGACAACACTCATACACGGGACCTCCATTTAACCTCTCATCCTGATTGATTGGGGTTAAGGAGGTTGATATAAATGTGTGATAAAAATATGCAAATTATAATGAAGGACCAATTGCTTTTATAGCAATAACGATAATGGTGGAGCGGTTATGTAATAACAAACAAAAACTACATCAAACTACTTAGTAAAGGGTATAAATACCTTAAGTCCTGCGCCGCTGGGGCAATAGACACTTTCACGCACAAAAGCTTTTACGGAGAACCAGAAACACGCACGAAAATGGTGTCGGTCTCGCTTTCAAAGCTCTAACACAACCGTCCTTTTCAAGGGTTCGAAGGCGACTTGCTTCTTTAAAGGCTCGAGTACGACTGTCACTTTATGCACTGTTATTGCCGGTATATAAAATGTTTCACTCAAACTGTAGGATGCACGCACAAAGTATTTATTGTCACAAAATACCGAATTGTTCGATGACGACGTAACATACCACCCACCAAATTCATAGAATTTTGAAAAGGAGGAAGTAGGTTGGGTGAAGGAAATCACATGGGATTTGACCTTGCTAGGAAAGGAGGTAACGAAAGATAGGGTGGTGCACTACAGCGAGCGATATTACCAACTATGCAAAAATAAAATATATATGTAAATAAGCAAATATGTAAAAATAATATACTACTATACATGTAAAAAATGTGTATATACATCTAAACATAAAATAAAATTAAAATACCGGTAGCGGCGCTAGTTTGACCAAAGGTCGTTTTAGTGTGCCATGTGCCGTTTTGACTTCAGCGACACGTATAATACCGTCCGCACCGGGAAAAGTATTAATAATACGACCAAACTTCCATTGAAGTGGAGAAAGCTGGTCGTCCTTGACGAGGACAATAGTGTCCTTTTCACTTGTCGGACACCTACCTTAGAGTGCCATTTAACCTTCTGGTTCAGAGTATGTAAGTACTCATGGCTCCAGCGAGCCCAAAAATCTTGGTGGAGTTTTTGCAGGAGTTTCCACCTGCTTTTAATGGTACAACGTTGGTTAAATGGTCCTCATCTGGTGGTGCAGAAAGAGGCTCCATAGTTAGGAAATGACCTGGTGTTAGGCAACGCAAGTCATTTGGATCCGAACTCAAAGCGCAGAGTGGCCTTGAATTTAGCACAGATTCAATTTGTGTAAGAACTGTGTACAGTTCCTCAAAGGTAAGTTTTGTTCGCCGATTACGCGAGATAGGTGTGTCTTTACCGACTTAACACCGCTTTCCCACAAGCCACCGAAGTGAGGGGCGCTAGGTGGATTAAACGACCACTTTATCCTTTCTGAGGTTACTGCACTATGCAGATAACTCGTAAGCTGACGATAGGCACCTACAAAATTAGTACCGCAATCGCTAAATATTTGAGAACAGCGTCCTCGACGTGCTATAAATCGTCGCAAAGCGGCAAGAAACGCGTCTGCCGACAAATCCGAAACAAGTTCAATATGTGCTGCCTTAGTGGCAAAACAAACAAAAATACAAATATAGGCCTTAAGAGTTTTAGAGCCTCGCAGGCGGTTAGCCTTTATTAAAGAGGGCCAGCAAAATCAACACCAACAATACTGAACGGTTTGATTTGGGTAATACGTGCTGCCGGTAGGTCTCCCATAGGAGGAGTTACCAGGACCGGTTTGGTACGAAAACATCTATGACAGGATGATAAATAATTTCTGATTGAATGTTTAATAGAAAGGATCCAGAAATTCTGTTGGATAAGATACGCTGTGGTATTAACACCGGGATGGCAATACCTTTCATGAGTTGACAGAATGATAAGTTCGGTTAATCGGTGCCGCTGAGGCAATAACGCAGGAAACTTTTCGAATAGGAAAGCGAAGAATGTGTCAAGCGCCCACCTACTCTTAAGATGTTTTGTGGATCAACAAATGGAGAAAGTTTTCGCAAGCTTTTAGGTAATTTACGGTTTGCCTTAATCGAAGCTATTTCCTTTAAAAATGTAACATTTTGTACATGCCGAACGATAATCATGAGAGCATTGTGTAGTTCAATGTCTGTTAAGGGACCCGTATGACGTTGAGCCATGGGTTTAGAAAATCTATAAATGTAAGCCACGATGCCTTGGATTTTATATAACGATGAAAAGCAACTTAGTAAAATGTCAATGACGTTTGGATCTGTTTGAGCGACAAATGTTAGGATCTTCTTTTCCGTAGTTACCTCAGCAATTGAGGTTGATAATGTTGGTTGAGGCGGCCACGAGTCACTAGGGTAGTGAAGCCATTCAGGCCCCGCCCACCATAGCGAACATGAGATAACCGCGCTTGGCATTAATCCCGAGATGCAGGATCAGCCGGATTATGCGAAGATTTAATATAAAACCATCGGCTAGGTGCAATGATTTCTTGAATGTGGCTAACACGGTTTGCCACAAAAGTTTTCCAACGAAAAGGTGGAGAACGTATCCAAGTGAGAGCGACCGTAGAATCACTCCACGCTGAAACATCGGAAATGTCAATCAAGCCTTGATAAGAACGAATGGTAAAAGAAAGTAAATCGGTTAATAAAACGGCGGCACATAATTCCAAACGTGGAATTGAAATGCGCTTAATTGGAGCTACTTTTGTTTTAGCGGTTACAAATTGTACAGTTATTTCTCCAGTAGTTTGATTTATGAACTGAAAATACACTACCGCTGCATACCCTACCTCGCTAGCATCGCAAAACCCATGCAAATGACAAGTAAAAGGATCCGAAGGGGGTAAACAACGTGGTAACTTTAATGACGATAATAACGGCAACTCTTCTTGGTATTGCTGCCATTGAGACGAAATGTCTGCTGGTGGGATGTCATCCCAATTTAAACCTAACATCCACAGATGCTGGATTAGGCGTTTTGCAAAAAGTGTTAGTGGGGCTAAAAATCCTAATGGATCATATATTCTGGCAACTTGTGAAAGTATGTTGCGCTTTGTACATATTTGGTTTAATGGTTTAACCCGAAACGAGAAAATATCTTCTGTAGGTGACCATTGAAGACCTAATATTTTTATTGATTCGTCAGAATCGAAATCGAGAGAAGTATATTGGCAAAAATCTGACGGAATGCCTTCCAAAATAGAAACTGAATTAGAACTCCATTTTCGAAGTTCAAAACCAGCCAAATGTAAAAGTCGAATAAGTTGATCTTTAATTTCGAGGGCCGATTGTATAGAATCTCCACCGGCGACGAAATCATCAATATATAGATTTGACCGTATAGCGTCAGCGGCTAACGGAAACCTTTGCCTTCGTCAATGGCTAATTGCTGAAGAGTTTTTAATGCTAGATAAGGCGATGACTTAATACCGTAGGTCACTGTATTAAGCTGATATGTCTGGATGGGTTCTTCTGCGGAGAACCGCCAAACAATTAATTGAAACTTTCGATGTTCTTCGGTAACCAAAATTTGTCGATACATTTGGCGAACATCACAAGTAAAAACGAAACGATGAGTACGAAATTTCAGTAAGATTGACGAAATGTCGTTTTGGAGACTAGGTCCAGCCAATTGAGTGTCATTAAGTGACACGTTGTTTTTAGCCTTTGCAGAGGCGTCAAAACCACACGAATTTTAGAAGTATGACCTTCTTCTTTAAACACAGGGTGATGGGGTAAAAAGTAATTATCGTTCCCAACGGGCGGAGAATCGAGTAATGCCATATGACCCGCATCAAGATAGTCCTGCATGAAATTGTTGTATTGGGCGCGTAGCTCCGGTTGAGCATGTAATTTGCGCTCCAACGAAAATAGTCTTTTTTTAGCCATCTCAAAGCAATTATCAAAAACGGGCAAAGTATCGTTGAACGGTAACGCAACAATAAAACGACCGCTAGGGTCACGAGAAAACGTGTTTTCAAAATCAAATCTGCCTTTTCTTCTTCTGGAGAAGTATAAGGCGTGGATGGCAACTCTTCTATCTCCCAAAACCGCCTTAGGGTCTGGTCGATAGGATCTTCTACAGACGTAAAAATGCTTGGACAGTATCAGACTGCAAGCTTTTGTGGGACCAATAATAGTCCAACCAAAATTGTATTTATGGCGGCAGGCTGAAGAAACTTGCCATGTATAACACCGCCATTGATGATGAACGGATAAACATCTGCTCCTAGGAGCATGTCAATGGTTCCTGGAGAGTTCCAGGTCGGGTCTGCAAAGTGCAGGCCGCATAAGTGTTCCCAATTATTAGGAACTTCAACGCTAGGTAATTTGCCAGATATTGACGAAAGCACAAAAGTTGTGACTTCTAGAGATTTTTCAGAGTCTAACATAGAGCGAATGGTGCAGCTGACGGCACCCTATTGACTGCTGAAGTTGTCTGCCCAAGTCCATAAATCGGAACTTGAGAACGTATGCGTGGAAGCCAAAGTTTGCTCACGCAATCGTATCGAATAAAGCTAGCTTGGGAGCCAGGGTCTAAAAGTACCCTGATCGGTTTGTATCTACCAGAACGATCTTGAACTTCCACAACAGCAGTGGAGAGTAAGACAGTAACCCCAAGATTTGAATTCGTCTGTGAAGACAAAACATTTGCCGGAATAGGAGAGGCTGACTGCGTCCTATTGGCATTTTTATGCATGTGTGTAGCGGTCGGTTCAGCTGAACGGCTAGAAGCAGGTTGCGATTCAAAATGTAGCAAGGTATGATGCGGCTTGGCGCAAGTTCGACAGGAATTATAAGATTTGCATTGCATGGACGCATGGTCTGTTCGTAAGCAATTTAAACAAAGGCGTAAGCGTTTGACAATGTCGAAACGTTCTGTCGGAGTTTTCTTTAGAAACGATTGACATCTGTAAATTAAGTGATTGCCCTTGCAGGAAGGACAATGGTGCGAAAATGAATTATTTGAGTCACTGGAGCTACTTGGTGTGTCCAGTGAAACTACGTTAGAAGAAACCTTTGGTTTAAATTGAAACGCTGAGGATTTCTTAGGCACTGATGTGTGCGAATGTATGGACAGTCGTCGAATAAGAAACAGGTGCGGTTGAAGAAAAGGGAGTGAGCTTTAACGGTACCAATTTTGATCCCGTGCTGCTTGGAGCATTTTCGGTGATTTGTGCCCGCGTTTCTTGCATCGTTTCGAGATGCAGCAGTATGCAGTAATAAGCGGAGTCTACTTCCTTCCGTACAGCGTTGTAAGTTAATGAGTCTACCTCGTCACATGAGGCCAAGACAGCGACTAAAATTGTATTGAAATTTGCATAAAGGTCATGTATTCCCCTTGTTTGAATAAGGAACAATGCCTTTAAAGTTGGGTCACTTTGTATAGTCTTACAAAGCTCAAAGATTTCTAAAATGCGTGTTTTCAGTAATTCTAGTTCTACCACATGTGCTTTCTTTGGAGCCATTCTCAAAGATTCTGAAAGGACTACAATAAATGCTATAAAACCGTAACGCTCAGATGTACACGAAAAATGTTAAAATAGGGTATAAACCAATAAATCACGTTTTATGACTAACGGTTCGTCAAACAAAAGCGTGAATATAAGATGTACCGCTTAACAACCCGAGCGGCTTACCATCAAAAGCTCACAGAAACGTTTAAAACATGTGGCTTAACATATTTGCCGAAAGATGCAACTTTACAACCTTATTCCTCTGCAGATATTTTCAATATTGTAATACAAAACGTGCAATAGCTTTTAAATACAAAGCAAATCCCTTTACCTTTCTTGTTTAAGAAGTATAAAGCGATTTATAGTTTTCAGGTTGCTTTCTGTTTTATGCCGCTAAAATGAATTTAAAACTGAAAACTGACAAATTTTATATTATGAATTTCTTTGTAATTAAAACGCTTGCTGGTTTCAATTACGGCGAAATCGCTTAATTTAATCTAAAGACAGTATAAATAATGTTTACACATTTTAACCCGCTAAATATGGGCTTTAAGCACAAATTTAAAACTGAAATATTAATTAATTAAAAGCTCGCTTGAATGCAATGTGATATTTTAATTTAGGACATGCGTATACCACAGGACTAATGAATCCGGCTCGACTTAGGAACAATGATTGATTGGGGTTAAGGAGGTTGATATAAATGTGTGATAAAATATGCAAATTATAATGAAGGACCAATTGCTTTTATAGCAATAACGATAATGGTGGAGCGGTTATGTAATAACAAACAAAAAACTACATCAAACTACTTAGTAAAAGGGTATAAATACCTTAAGTCCTGCGCCGCTGGGGGCAATAGACACTTTCACGCACAAAAGCTTTTACGGAGAACCAGAAACACGCACGAAAATGGTGTCGGTCTCGCTTTCAAAGCTCTAACACAACCGTCCTTTTCAAGGGTTCGAAGGCGACTTGCTTCTTTAAAGGCTCGAGTACGACTGTCACTTTATGCACTGTTATTGCCGGTATATAAAATGTTTCACTCAAACTGTAGGATGCACGCACAAAGTATTTATTGTCACAAAATACCGAATTGTTCGATGACGACGTAACACATCCGAATGAGGGCGTAATTTTTGTGAAAAATGCTCACCTGTCATTTTTCAAGCAGTCGGCCGTGTCGGGATTTGAACCCAGGACCTTGGGATCCGTAGTCTTATGCTTACTACATTGATCCACGGCGACGCCGGCTAGACTCAGCCGCAGGAGGGGGTGAGCGGCTGTCTTCCGGAAGAGGGAGGTATTGACCGTTATGGTTCACGGAAGCAGGAATGGGCGCCAGGGTTGGAGCCGCTACTAATAACCTAGAATCTTGACCCAAGGGTTCCGAGCAAGCACAAGTCAAAGCAATAGCCTCCTAGAGTCCCAAAATCTCAATTCCCTTGCCACAATAACAAATCTCATAAAGCCAAACTCAGAAGGATTAAATACACAATTTAATACAAGCGGCAAAATTACATGGACTACAATGTTGAAATAATCGCAAGACAACCTGTAAAGTAATATAATGTTAAAGCATAAACTGTTTGCAGTACATGAAATAATAAATGGTGAAAATAAACTTATTTGCAATAGGCAAAATAATAGATGGCACAAACGGTTACTAAAATAAACAACATGAATAAATAAACGTCTTAACTATGTAAAGCTATTGCATGGGGCGGGTCCCAATCCGCTAAAATTTGTGTTGATTTAGATGTGAGCCACTATCGGGCACTACATGTACCATGTAGCGCTGCAGCTAAATATTAGAGGGGGGAGTAAGTAATAGTCGTTTTGGTATACAAACACAGATCTGGTTTCAATAAATAAAATATCATAATAATAAAAAGGGTTCCGTACCCGTTCAATAACATACGAACTGTATTGAGGGGAATATAGCCAAAAAGAAAAAAAACCATGTCGGTGGGGGAGGTAAACTACACCCTACATTTACCAAAGCTAGCGACAGGTATGAATAGGCGTTATGACTATAAATACAGGTAAACTTTAAAACAATACTACATAGAGGGGATTAGGTATAAACACTTAAATTAACATGGGTAATATTCGCACAAATACTAAGTGATGGCAATGGGACTCTTAAAAATTGTTACATCTTGAATTAACTTATTTAGCTTAATTTATAGGTAAATCTTTTGTAAATATAAATTTCAGAACACCCAGTATTGATGGTATAAATCGTTAAAATAAATAGGTGAGTAAAATACGAGTGCAACCCTATTTAAACACTGGTGGTGAATGAAGGGAAGATCTAACTCACCCTGTATGGCTGTCTAATAGTACCTTAACCAAGTTGAGGTGGGTCCAAACACATCTGGGCCTTGATGTCTATGGCGAGTAGCGGCAGCGGCCATGACAGGGGCATGTCCATCGAGATCAATTGCAACAGGTTCCGCACGGACAAAGCGAAGATCATCCCATAACCATCAAGCTCCACTACGAAACGCAGCAATCACAAAAGGGGGACGACAAACCAATGCGGAAGGGCTAAGCGCTAATCAGAAGAAAAGGGGGAAAGAAAACCCGCTGCAAAAATATAAAAGATAAATTAATATAATCGCAGGATTGGCTACTTATGTTCTTCGACTTAATAATTAGATGATAAGATTCACTAAATCATGTGTAAACAAGAAACACCTTTTTAACAATGAGTTAAAGAACTTCAACGTTAAATGCATGCAAATCCACCAGTTTAGGCGATTCTTAAATTAAACAACTCAAAACAGAATATACAACTACATTTAGTGTAATCAAAATTCGTCTGCCAGTCCTAAGAGGAATTGAGATAACAAAACTAGTCGCACGGGCAAGGTCGCGCGTAATTAAATAACAAGAGATTTCCAATACTATACTAAGCATTATAAAACATAAGGCTAATACAATTGAATATTTAAAATATAAAGGACGTTAATTTGAACGTTACAAGTTAATATTTTCCTCAAACATATGCCGCGGCATAAACAAATTCAATTGTAGCTCAAGGGTATCATGAAACAAAATCTCCTTCTACAGGGAGGTTAGGCACAGGCTTGAATTACTTAGAAACCTTTTCCGATAATATGTACAAAAACACATAAGACCACAAACTTTTCTATTAAATTGGCGATAGTTCTTCTATATGTCTAGACATAATACCAACAAAACTTAGATACTAAACAAAACGCAAGACATTTACAGTTACCGTAAGCAATCATAAACAAAATTAATTAATTAGTTCGTACGCAGTACAGACTTTTGATACAGCAAAGTGCACGCAAACGACAAGAAAACATTGATATTATTGAGACATCGCAAGCAAAGCTGCGGGGTAGATGTCCACTTAACCATTTTGAAGTTCTACCGCACATCAATAAGGAGGGTCGAATTACGTCAACAATTACAGTACGATGCTATATTTGTTCAAACTTACTTGTTTTCCTAGATAGAAATACGGAAAGCAGGAAGATATAGCACAAAACATATCCGTCTTTTTTATATTCTTTCTTGACTTTTTTCTACTGTCATACTTGACGGGACAGCCCCCCCCCAGTCAATTCTCATTCTCGATACTATCCTTTTATCATGACGTATCGTAGTCAAAATGTGGCCGATCCTAAACTACAAGGCCTTCTTACTTCATGTTGATATTGCAACAGTATAAATTGAAGTAAGCGCTTCTATCGGTTACACTAAAGTGAAAGTGCTAACAGTTTAATATGTAGTTGTAGTAAAATAAATGGCAAATGCAAAAGGAGTCTCCAACGCACTGTAACAAAAATATACATGTTTTTGCCCGATAAGTCATTATTTCTTACAATTGAAAATTACTGTTGGCGAAGAATTTAGCACAGTTTTTGAATACACGCACTTCAACAGAATTAGGTTCCGAGTAAGAAGATTCTGTGCATGATGGCGTAAATGACTCTCTATTTGGACCAATGTGAAATGAGGTAGTTAATCCATAATACTCTAACTCCAGTTCTATAACTACCTCCATTACTCTCATCTTGGCACGAGCAGCTAAAACTATAGAAAAAGTCTATACCTTTTCGGACATGCTAGCAAAAATAGTTTTATTGAGTGAGTCTGTTCCGATGTCTCTAAAACTGATTCTACTTTCTTGAAAAATTTCATATGCTCTTCTGTTCTCTTCACTATTGTATCTAACAGCTTTTCGGAAGTGACTTTTCTTTTTTTTTCTACGCCAGAATTTGTTTGTGATGTATCAGTTGATTTTCGCAATATAATGTCCGTTTCTTCGGTTTCTTAAAATTCTGGCATTTCTTTTGTCTCTGCTCCACTGCATTCCATATTTTTTATTACGTCTTTCATAGCAGTAGGGTTTTGCAACATATTACTTCCATAGTTTATTCAATGTATATTGCTTGCAGTTCTAAAATAAAGCGAATACATTTAGATACTTTAATAACATTATTACTCTTACTTTCTATGTGCCTCCACTTTGCTAGGAAACCCAGCACATCCGTATGTACAAATTTAGCTGTCTGTGTTGTACATGAACCAGTGCCTTCCCTTGTTTCTTTTTCTTTTGCAAGTAAACATCCTTTAAACTTTTTCATCTTCTTTTGTAGTCCTCAACTGTAGTGATATATGCATCATATATAGTGTAGTTGAATACTTCTTACCACCAAAATACAAACTGCCTTTCTGCAGTACATCCGAAGTATTTACCCTCGTAGTATCCCTGTTTTGATTTTTGTACAATTTATGTTTTGGGTCGAATAATGCAGAATACTGAGCAATTTTGTTAATAAGTTTCATCTTCTTCTTTAGAAAACCTCAACCCGTGTCCTTTACTACTTTTCACCGTACCTACTTTTATCAATACAAATCACTGCACGCTGGAATCAAAAGTACACCTTTTCTTGTCAAACTGTAATACGATTAACAAACATGCATATCTAAGTTGCTTTCAACACAATTCGATTAATAATCGCATCGTTTTTCTACGATTAATTACAACTTGTCTCTGAAGATTGACCAGCCACATGCATCATACATCAGAGCAACTAAGGCGACTAGTCGCCGCGTTTACTTGCTGCAGTTAATTGCAGAAAGCAGACAGTACTTGTGTGGCTATAATATAAAATCAAGATTTAGTATATACAAATACCTTCATTTTCTTATTCATTATGTAGTGATATATTGAACAAGACAAAAACTTTAAAGGTGAAGGTGAAAGAGATTTTTCCTTGAAGGGGTTAAGTAAAAAATTCCAAATTGAAAACGCAATTACGAAACATAGCTTTGGAAATAATTTCTCTTGTTAATTTACCTGCTTTCAATAAAACTCTATTGACTGTTATAAAACAAGTGTCTAAACCTTTATTGCATTCTGATACTAACAGTAATCTCGTAACAATTTTTTTTGGTGTAACAAAATTCCTTTACAGTGTAACAAAACTGTATTAAGAAAGGAAGAAAATGAAAAAATTCGCTAAAAATTATTTATTTTCAAACTTAAATAAGCTTTCGAATTCATAATAAAGCTTTGGAACCGTATGGAAAACATCAAGCGATTTGTTATTTCCTAGTTTAATTCAATTGCAAGGCTAAAACTCCAAATTTTGATACAATAATAATATTGAAAATACTTCACGTGTTTTGAAACTTTGTTTAGAAAGTTTTAAATAGCATTCTTATCAATAAAGATCAGAGTAAATAACTGATTGTTCAAGGCTTTCACTTGTTTCATAAACACAGCATGTGGATGCTAGGCGTTTGCTTTGATTAACATAAAATTCCAAGGAGGTAAAAATTCCCTAGATCGAATTGTCTTCAGAGGTTGTTTTCGTAATCCTATAAATTTCACATTATTCTTCGAGCAAAACGAGATGAGAATTGTACAAACAGGTGGTGAAAAGTCAGACAGTGCCTTAACTTATATTTTTAGCGCAAAAACCCTCAGGGCAATAATACCATGATTTAGAGTCAATCTGAAGTCTGTTGAATTCAATATCTACAAGTGAAACAGCAGAAAATGAACCGAAACCTGATTATATCTAGTGCAAGGGTAGCAGTCATTGACCTGTGCACTAAGGTTGAATCCATTACTTTTTCTGAATCCTTTACCGAATTTATTAAACGTTTGGTCAAATTACTTGCCGTAATAGTCCCATCGTTTCAGTTCACAAGATCGGTTTCATTGAAACTGTAACAACACTTAATAATACTAATTTTTTATAACTACAATATTTTGTGAAAGAAAAAATCACACGTTAAATTTTTGTAATATTTGAAGCTCTTGCACTTAAGAGAAGCCTAAACGAGATTGTTCTATAAGTAACAAAGTAAGATTTATATTAAGATAGCTTAAAGTTCCAGTTTTTTTTAATTAAATTTATAAGTGACTGCCAGATCTGACATTTATTCATAAATATAAGTAATATGTAACGGAATTTTACTCATGTATTTTAAAATTTAAAGAGTTTGTGTTATATTTTATTGTTAAATATAGTTGTTATATGATTTGATTATTTGTCATAAAATAGACATACCATCACGCAAGTATTCTTTTTGCTAAAACACATCTGTTAAGAATGTTTCTAGATTAAAAACATCCAATCAATTATACTGTAAGTTGATCCAAGAATTTAAATAAAAAAATTTAGAAATAACAACTACGAAAGGGTTTTCTGTATCAACCCTTTTTTTGTTTAATAAGTACTAGACTCAGTGGCGTCCAACTTTAGATTAAATTGTTTTCTGTTAACTAAGAAAATTTCAGCCCAGACTCATCTTTAACGCGCCCTTGGGGTGATAGCCAAATTAGCCGTTGGCAAAACAGTTTATAGCCTTTCCTTCTTTTAAGCTTAAAAAGTATTATAGCGAGTCATGTGCAACATGAAAATTTCATTAAGCACACACAAAATTTTTAAACTGTTACAATCTGAACATTAAAATGCCAGCTATTAGAACCGCTTAACAAAAAGAATTATAAAACAAGTACATCTGTTTTCCACAAAAAATAAACAATATGCAAAAACCTGTTAAAATGACACTTTAAATAGAATATCGAATTTTAACTGAATTTTGCACAAAAGGTCATGTGGCAGTTCCAAATTCAACTGATAATATTAAATTTATGCTTATTAGAAATGTAAATATATTGTTTTCTGTGTCAATCTTGTAGTCAATTTTGTTAAAACTAAATGGATTTCAATATCTCCTTTTCATAAAACAGAGTTCCAAACGGAATGGACCTACACCTTGAAGTAGTTCTAGATTACTAGAATTGGTAGCAGGGCTTGCACGTTTCAGTGAGCTAAAGAACCGAACTATAGGTTTAACCAAATTAAGGGGAGTCTTAGCGAGGGACCAAACCGATTCCCGAAAGAAGGCAGCAGCTTTTTCGGTACTTAGAGTGGCACAGACCATAGGGGTCGATATGGCTTTCTAAGACACACTACTGCGATGTGGAAGACAACGGAAACCACCACATTACCTTCCAAGTACATAGCATACTTAAACTTAAATTGTTATTAAGACTATGGCATCTCTGGAGTAAAAGATTTCAGAGTTAAAAATCTCAAAAAAACCCATTCGGATCTCTGGAAAAAGACTACTTCGGACGATATGATCAGAATGTTTAAAAGAAGAGCCGGGAACATTTTGCAAGTCAGAGCGTGAAATGTCAGAAGTATGAAGCAAGTAGGTAAGCTAGAGAACTTGGAAATTGAAATAGATATGTTAGCATTAGGCATAGTAGGGATTAGCGAAGTTCGGTGGCCATAGGTAGGGGATTTTTGGAGCAGAGACTTTAGGGTAATTCATACAGGAGCAGAAGAGGAAAATTCGGATGTGGGGCTAGTTATGAAAAAAAAGATAGGACACTACTTACAAAAGAATACTCATGGTTAGATTAGACTCCAAACTGGTAAGTAAAGAAATAATTCAACTATACATGCCACCTCTAGCTACACTGAGGAAAAGATAGTAGCTATCTACAAAGATATCAAAGACATACTAAGATACATAAAAAACGAACATTTTATAATTACGGAGGATTTTAATGCAGTGGTAGTTGAGGGTAGGGAAAAAGCAGTAGTAGATTTATTTGGTTTAGGCACGAGAAACAACAGGAGAAATAGGCTGGTAAAATTTTGCAATAAAAACAATTTAACCATCACAAACACATTGTTTCAACATCGTGCTAGAAGACGATACACATGGAAAGATGGTGATATAGGAAGATATCAAATAGATTACATTCTTGTTAGACAACGGTTTAGGAATGAAGTAAAAGACTGTAGAAGCTATCCAGAAGCAAATATAGACACTGACTAGAACATCGTGATTCTGAAGGCCGTAGTTAAATTTAAAAATTTGAAAAAAGGAACTGAAAAGGGCACTATAAATTTTGGGAAACTAAAAAATAAAGATATCCACAAAAGATTTAAAAGAGTCATGCTACTGCGTCAAATGTCTGAGGACTAGCATCAGAAAAAGTGTAGATCAACAATTGTCTTTTTACTGATGAGTATGCAACGCAGTATGGTATATCCTCTTAAATCTGATAAATATTGAAGCCACCGTTAATCAATTTGACTGAATATCGTCTGGTATTGTTTTATTCCACTTAAGCTTTGTCTTCCAAATCCTTTGCAATAATATTTCAAGGATCAAAAATCCTTGCAACTGTCTTTAAAATAATTCGCTTAGTCGATTTGTCAAAAACTTTAGGATCATCCATTATATGTTTCAAATCGATGATTAACTGGTCCTTCCAGTACACCGTTCTATATTTAAAACATTTTTCACCATTATATTTTGTATTGTTCTTCGTTGCATCAATTCATTTCTTTAATATGAGATTGTTTGAATACCATCTCCTTCAATTCATACTGGAGATTGCTTTTATCGAGTTTGAATGGTTATATATTTCTACAGCTTCGTTTTCGTTATCTGCCGCTAAAATCAATCATCTACGTAGAAAGAGTCTAATAACTATTTTACAAATTCGATATCGAGTTGACTTAATAAATGTTTTCTTGAAGTTACAGCCAACAAAAACAGACTTGTTGCAACACATTCAATAAATTTGCATTTATAGTAACTGATCAATTAACTTTGTTTCGTTATCAATATGTTCCTTAAACCATAAGAATCAATAAAAATCACGATCTTCTTTACACAAACCGAACTGAAAAACCACTTTTTCAATATTGGCGATTAAGCCCACACTACCAATTCGAAAACACTCCAACTGAAGTTCATATTAACAGCGGTCAATGTATCTGTTATAGACTGAATTTCCTTGTTTACAGTCAACCAATAATTATCCGAACCAATAAATAGAGAAATGCACTTTAACCTAATGCACATGGTACATATTCTTCCAACTTATTATTTTTCAAAATGATTTTATTAAAACACCAATCTGCAAAGGTGGACTTTTAAATCAAAGCATATTTTTGGAGCCTCAACAGCAGGTATTTTTATTAATTCGTTAATATACTTCAATGTTACTTGTATCATATGATGCAATTTTGCCACACACTTTTGTGAACTTGCAAAAGTGCATATCAAAATTTTATGCATTCCAACAACAGGGAAGTTAAATTCATGCAAAATACACTTTTTTATAAATGTTAATTGACTTCCACCATCAATAATTGCAGGTACCAAAATTTTGCTACTACTTGTAGCTGCATTTAATAAAACACAGGCAGTTTGCAAATACAGGGTATCTATACTACCACTGGAAAAAGTCGTTACAGCACATAAAGTAATTATGTTTATCTCTGCAGTTAGAAAAGATAATGTTTTCCTTTTACAAAATTTTGACTTGCGCACATTCAGAATTTTCTATTTTTGTCCAAGCATTAGTGAAACCGTTCTGCACAATTTTGTGTCATTATTCCCATCTATACTAAACAGACAATGGTCTTTCGATCAATTTAAAAACTATTGCATTCTAAAAGTCTTATTCTGAGATTTAGACCGAGTAAAAGCATTACTGTAGTTTTTAATAAACAGTTTCTTTTTTTTGTTCCTTTTAGTAATTTCTACACCACTCTGTCCTTGCTCTAAAGCATCAACTTCAATTTTAATAAAGTTCAATAAATCTCTCATTTGTTTATTATAACCAATAAACTCGTTATCGATCAATAAACTTGTGCAATTTAGATTCATCGACTTTAGCAGCCTATAATTTTAACTTATTGAACTACACACGCAAATTGTAAGGAAATGTCTTAAAAATCATCGATGTTACTATTAAACAGTATTGATCACTTGAAAAGCTTAAAACTTCTAATAATGGCATGATTGACAAAGCTGCATTATACAATTGACGTAAAGTGATAACGTCCTTTTTAAACTTTACACGTGGAAAGCACAAAGTCTTTGGACCTAGCAATATATGTTCGGATTGTCCAGATTGTCTCAACAGCTCCATAGTATCACTACAAGTGCTTAAACTACACCTTAACTCAGAAATTCAAAGCACTGCTTTACCTACAAGTGAATTCAAATAGGTGAACTTTGAATTATTATTCAAATGTGAATTATTATGTATAGCCTTACTATACTGTTCGCATATGGACACCCAGGACTTGATATTACAATCAAATTGTAATCATTCAAGTTTAAGTATTTATACCGTTTTCTGGTGAACACTCCTCTACATATTTTACCAACATCAGCTTGAACCAGACCTTTTGGAGTTGTCAGCATCGCTGTTTCAGCTTCTGCACCTCGATCATTAACAACTTATCGGGCATCCTGGTTCACTTCAAATAATTTTCGTTTAATAGAAACCTCCAGATTCATAATCTGCAATTTTATCACATTCTATTTGTACGTTTTTGTCCGTTAAGTGTATGTACAATTTTTTGTTCAATTCGCTTATAGAAGTACGAAAAAGTTTTACTTGTTCGTACACGACCCATATTTTTTACGATATCCTGAACGTAATTACACAACCTTGTCAGTTGGGATCTGTAACTCACTTGCAATGTCAAATCTACTTTAATTCCATTACTGTTACGAAATTAACTATTCTGATATGTTAAAAACACAACAAAGAAGTGTAGTATATTGAAGTGCTTTACAAAGAATAACTTAAACACTAACATTAGAAACAACTATATTAATACAATACAAATTCATTGTTCCTTTTATTCGCATTACACTCATTATACACCCTACATGTGATTTTCAAATGCTCCACCCGAAGGTACTACATTGGCCAGAAAGCGAGTTTTTTTACCTAAAAATGTTGAATTTTGCCGAACCCTTGCTGTTCCAAGCAAGGTAGAGATCTTTAACGTGCGTGACAACACTCACACACGGTACCTCTATTTTACCTCTCATCCGACGGAGAGCGTATTTTTGTGAAAAATGTTCGCTTAACATTTTTCAAGCAGACTGTGTTGGGATTCGAACCCGGAACCTTGGGTATAGTAGTAATACGCATACCAACTACACTATGGAACCGCACTCATTATACACCATGATATTTTTACTGACATAATATATATATATATATATATATATATATATATATATATATATTATTTTGTGGATTCAAAAGGTTAAATCAGTGGGTAACAATAAAATTTCAACAACCCTGTATATAGAAAAGAACAAATTATTTACGCACAAAATTAATTTAATTCATTTAGGGAAAACGGACAAGTATTGACGTATTTTTATAATTAATAATTGGAATGTTAAAATTACATAAAGAAAAAGCAGTTTTAAAGCAAATAGAAGTTCAAGTATACGCATAATCAACCATAATTTATTTTAATCCAACACGTATAAGCATAAGGGAACGTGCTTGCGTAAGAAAAGCAGTAATTCCAAGGCAAATGTATTCGTTGTAACAGCCAACCTCAGTTTTATCAGATACGAAGAAATATAAAGTCTAGGAATTGTTATGCTAAACGTTCGATAATTGACAGAAACACCTGCGTTTTAAAGGTTACGTTCGACGAACTCGAGCATGTATTACGATAGGATTTCATGGAAATTATTTTCAACCGTCAGTTTGGTATGAACAACAAGGCTAACAAACATCTTAAAGAGCGAGGGAAATGCACAATCGGTTATATACAACAGATAGAGACAGATATAAAAGCGTTGGGATTGAAAATGCACGTACCGTATACACTTGGAGTTGAGATAAGCTGTCATCAATATCGATCTTCTGTAACTCAAGTGGGGTTTTGAACGAGACAGCAGACATGCATAAGACAGAGATAAATATAGTTAGGCGGGGTTTGTGACGACAGAGAATTTTATCATTGGTTAAAAACAGACAGTTTTCCAAACGTACGCACACGCGACGGTTGAAAGCGCATTCGGATATACGGCACGTAGCACAGAATAAATTTCACGAATTTCGGGACGGTTATATTCAAAATTTTTAGAATTAGATTTGAAAATAAGCTTTTTGCTTGAAGTGCGTCCACTAAGGGGGTTTTAAAAGCATATAAATACTCAACCTAAGTTATTGAGGTTCTCTTTTCTTCTATTCGCTGCTATTTTACTTTACTTCGATAAAGTACTGAATGCCGACCACCATAACAGTAAAGCTTTCTGTTAGTATTTTATGTGATGATATTACCGTAAATATAGTGGTTGCAAGTGTAAAACCGTAGTAGCGGACATCTAATTATTGACGTGAAGTACGACTAGTGCATTTTAAATTAGTAAAGGTCCGGCTACTACAATACAAAGCACGAAAATCAATAAATGGAAGCTTGATACAGGGAATGGTACTGTGAGACGAGGCGTATGAGTATGAGTACGAGGGGTATGGTTGTAAATTTAGGTATTTGAGAAGAGGCACAGCTGAGCTAGAAATTAGGGGATCTGAAGGAGTTTGAAGGCGAAATAAAAGAGTAAGGAATTTTTTTTTGAAATTTTTGAGTTTTTGAAAATTATATGTTGACCCTGGTGGGGCACGAATTTTAATAGACAACCCCGAGACTGTCCAGTCTACCACGGCAATATATATATATGTATATATATATATATATATATATATATATATTGCTGTATATACTCTCTATAATATCGTGCCCCTACTTTGGGCGACCATATTTAATTGCTGTAATACTAAAAAAATTATTATCGTGCTCTAACTTTGGTTCGATATATTTAATTGCTATAATATTAAATTATTGTACCACCATTTTAACATTCACTATTAAATATAGTTATCTCCTCCTCCAGCTGTTTTCTTAATATCACTATCAAACTGGACGTTATCTTTAAACAACTCTTTAACAACCAATGACAAAATTCAGTATGTTACCGCCTTGCGCGTTATCTCTTCTCTATTCAATTTGTGACTCCGCCTTTCTACTATTTAAATCTTTGACCTCGGCTAGCGTTTATTTGCAATTATAAAATTCAGTAAATTTAGATTTTGTATAATGAAACTAATATGTTATATACAGCTTTTGAAATTATTTGTAATACCTTTCTTATAAATTTGATTTATTAACAACTATCTAATTGGTACTCAAAATCCTCAAAGTCACCAAAGAACATTTACTACCTTTAGGAACAAAGCGTGGAATATTCCAAACCTGTTTTCTCATTATTCATTCATATAGTATGCAACCTTTCTTGTTGACTTGTTCACAAACCTATAGTGATTTAGCAAATTAAATATAAAAACAAATAATACTCCATATAGAAAAAAAAACAAATATCTTATAACTAAAAATCTCTGACCTGGTTTTATCTTTTCACATCGACGCTCCCACTAAAATTGATCTTCCCCAATTCTGGATTCCATTCCAATTATTACGCTATTGATCAGCACCATTAAATTATATCCCCAATTTGCTTCAATTCTTAAACTTTCATCATTCTTGCCCCAGACTTAAAATTGCAGCTCGTTTCACCCCTGTACTTCAAGATTATTATTATTCTTCTTTTCTCCTTTGACATTTAAATTGCATTACTGTATTTTTCTTAACATCAGACCTCTAATTTGTATTATAGTTTCCCCAGACATCAGAATCAGAACCAGAAATCGAAGCCCTATTATTTCTATGTCTTAGTTTACAATAAATTCATTAAAAACATACTCACGTTTAAACGGCAATTGTAATCATATTTTCACTTATTTAATTTTCACTCTTATACGTATCGCGTACTACTCTGTTTCATGGCAATGCACTTCGGCCTTGATTGAGTTTAAAACTGACTTTCTTAACACGGAGCTTGCTAATATCATTTCGAATTCCCACTCCAACCGTGGGTGTGATCTAGAACTTGTCGTTGTCCCGGACCAATCAAATAATTTCATTACGAGCCGTTTCTGATGCAATGCTCGACATTTTCCCATAATCACAACTTGCCTGCAGCTGTCTTCGATTGTCAACATATTGTATTTTGATAGATTACATGCTTTTCTATAAACAACTGATGTAACCCGACTTTATATTTCCATGTTTACATATGTTTCACGCAATTTTTAATCATTTCACTTATCACATGGTTAGATCTTTGTACGCATTTATATTAGCTACCTGAAATTCTATTTCTATATCCGCATTACTTTAATCGTCTGGAACTCTTCTTCTCAATGCGTGTCTAATTACACTTTATCAAATATACGCGTGCTTCCACTGAAAAATATTCTCATTTGTCTTACCTAAATTAACTAAACTTTATTTACAGGGTATTTAATATTTACTATCTACTTAATACATTTATTTCACATTCCCACGCCAACTATGTGTCTTCCTAAGTTTACCTGCGTCGCCCAAAATTATCTCTACTCTATATACAGGGTGTTGACTACTTACTATGTATCTACAAACTATGTCTATTTCTTAATTATCTCCTTAAATAAGTGTAGTTTTCTGCTGACTATCTTAATTACTCATTCCCGAACTATCTTTGCTATAACGTGCACCCTTAAGCAACCCCTTATCACAGCATAATTCCCCCAAATTAAAATATAAAATTTCATACTAATGTCCTTTTTGGCGCCCAACGTGAACTTAAACTCACATTGGTGTGAAATTCTTATATTTTTATTTCTATTCTGAAATTCAATTCTTTTCCATTATTAAACTCATATTTACATTTTATCTATCTCATGCCTATGTCCTATTATACTCTACTATTTATACCTATACCTATTCTTATATTCAAATCCTATTCTATTTTCTCTATGTATACCTATTCATAATTTATTTTACATTTCCTTTTATCTATTCATCTATCTTTGCATGGGTCAATTAAGCTTATTTATTTCTAGCCTCCCCCTTTCTATTCTTAAATCTGGGTCCTTTTAACCTATATTTCCCAATCATATTTTCATCTATAACTATGCCCTTCGTGCTGATTTGATATCCCATAAATTTAACTCTATTTTGAAAGAATTCGCACTTATTTACATTTAACCTTAAACCTACTATATTTAATTCTAATAATATTCTTTCTAAATGAACAAAGTGTTGCTCCACACTATCACTAAATATTAACACATCATCCACGTAGTGGATACAAAATTCCTCATACGGTCCCAAAATATTCTGCATCGCCTTCACCAATGCATCCGTACTCGAGGACAAACCCAACGGGACCACCCTAAATTGATATATTCTTCCTT
This sequence comes from Platerodrilus igneus, assembly GCA_036346225.1. Classification (NCBI taxonomy): domain Eukaryota; kingdom Metazoa; phylum Arthropoda; class Insecta; order Coleoptera; family Lycidae; genus Platerodrilus; species Platerodrilus igneus. The sequence goes on from JARFIW010001381.1 coordinate 1,627,494, forward strand.
CTACAGAAAAACCCGTATATTTCCTTGATTCTCGCGCTAATGGAATCAACCAAAATGAACTTTTTAAACATAATCTGCTATAAATTTTCTTATTACCTATTTTTCCTAATATTCCATCTATCTTTGGTGGACAATTATATTCCGGCTTCATTCGCTTATTAATCTCACTTGTATCTATACATAACTTAATACTATTATCCCTTTTATTTACGACGACTACTAATAAATTCACAAAATTCGTACTGGAGCTCTCTATAATACCTTCACGTAACATTTCCTCAATTTTTTCCTTCACTCTATTTCCATATATTACTGGAATATGATCTATTTTACTGTTAAACGGTTCCTTATTTATTATTTCTAACTTGTGCACATAACCCTTGGCAATTCTCGACTTCGACCCAATTAATTCTGAATGCTTCTTTAATAATCTATTCACCCTATTTCTTAAATCATCTGGACACTTAATATCTTCCTTTTCATTACACCCATTATTTATCTCTTCACTAAACTGATTAATATTTACGCAGTCATCTTCTATTACTATATTCCCCTCTTCATACCATTTAATATATTTCCCATTACACTCAATCTCTTTGCATTCCGCATTTATCTTCAACCCCAACTTATCTATCATATTCATCCCAAATATAACATCTATCTTCAGTCCAGGTACTACCATAAACTCATTTTCCCATATTTTATCCCCCATTTCACATCTCAGAATTACCATTTCATTTATTACACTAAATTTCTTATTATTTGGTGCCACTAAATTACACCTCGCTATAGCTATCGCTTTATCCCCCAATTTTTCTCGTTTAACAAACTCTTCCGCAACACTTTAACTATTCTATCTTCCACCTTTAAATTAATTATTGGTAATAAGTTCCTTTCAAATCTTCTTAATTCATTATCCATTTCATATTTAATAAACTCGCACTGATGCTCATATCCGTTAATCCGTATAATTTTCCTTGGTTCGTCCGTACTCAAAAATCCTGATTTCGCGTCGAAGGTCCTGCCTGACTCATTATTCCTGTATCTGTGCGATTCGTATTCCTTATTTCTATACTATTAATATCCCTTGCTTGTGTCCGTCGATCATTATTTTCCTGTCTATTTATTACTCTATTATTATAATTTCCCTCATGATTCGTTCTGTGCATTCGTTGCCTTGGTATCTGACCAGTATCCCTGTTTTGCCTAAAATCATTATTAAAGTTGCCATAGTTCCCCCCATTAAAATTTCTTCCGCGATCATAATTGTAACTGTTCCTTCTATAATTATTCCGAGTCTCCGTAATCCTTATAAAATTCATGCGTCGATCCCTAACATTATTTTCAATTTCATAATCATTTTCCAAATCATCATATCTCTGCAAATAATCAATAAACGTATCTCTATCCACTATATTCTGCGTCGTTATGTATCGCTTTACTTCAGCGTTAAAATGACTTGCTAAATACCTTATAATAATTTTATTTTCTAAAGGAGGATCCAATTGCTTCGCCACAGTAAATTTCTCTATCGCATATGCTTCTCGCGTCATCCCTTTCGCCAAATCATATCTTCCCATAACTAAATTACTTCGAATTCGATTTTGCTGATTGTCATTCCAGAATTGACGTAAAAATTTGCTTTCAAACTGTTCAAACGTTTCTATTTCACTCTCAACTAAATTGTGCCATCTTTCCGCATTCCCTTTTAATATTGCCCTAATTAAACTTAATTTCCATAATTCATCTGTAGATCCCTGTATCAACATTTTAAAATTTTTCAGAAATATTTTCGGATTTACCTTTCCGTCCCCATAAAATTTGTTAAACTGTTCAATTGAAAATTCGTTTGAATTAACCTATTTGATTCTCTATTAAAATTTATTGGATTACCTTTTAAATTATTTATTTCTTGATTTATTGTTCTGAATTCCGTTTCGCAATTTGCTTCCATTTCTCCTAATTTAATATTTAAATTCGTGATTTTATTGTCGGACTCGCTTTCGTATTCTTCGCGTTTCGTTTTGATTAAAGACATATGATCCCATAAACCGTCTATCTCCTCAGAAATTCTCCCAATCTTTACATTCATTTGTGCTTTTATCTCCGCGATAGTGTGATTCGTCTCTTGCAAACCATTACTAAGAATTGTAATTTTACTCTCCAATTTCTCGTGGTATTCCTCCATTTTTGATTTAACTGTATTTATAGCTTGTTCACTCTTATCCATCTTATCATTCAAAGCCATCAAAATATCCAACATTTTGGTTTCTTGGGAAATTCGCCTTTCTTCACTCAAACTGGTTTCCTGAATTATCACGCTCTCCTGGGATCCTATCTCTACTCCTTGTTGCCTTAAAGCTTCCCGTGTTTCCCGTATTCTCTTGTCCATTATTATAATTTTACTCTAAACTTTTAAATTCTAAATAAATCTACTTAACTTTAAATATTGTACAAATTTCTCTATTTTTCCTTTTAATTGAAACTTTTCAAATCCCCGGTTTAGTTTAATTAATTTATCTGAATTTCGCAATCGTATTTTAAAATTTATTTTAATTTAATTCACGCCTCTTAATCTCAAGTTATTTTATTGTGGTTTAGTTCGAGCCCCCACTTGGGTCGACATTTTTAATTGCTGTGCTATTGGATACTCGAGCCCCTTCGTTGGGTAGCATATTTATTTGCTGTAATACTAAAAGAATTATTATCGTGCTCTAACTTTGGTTTGATATATTTAATTGCTATAATATTAAATTATTGTACCACCATTTTAACATTCACTATTAAATATAGTTATCTCCTCCTCCAGCTGTTTTCTTAATATCACTATCAAACTGGACGTTATCTTTAAACAACTCTTTAACAACCAATGACAAAATTCAATATGTTACCGCCTTGCGCGTTATCTCTTCTCTATTCAATTTGTGACTCCGCCTTTCTACTATTTAAATCTTTGACCTCGGCTAGCGTTTATTTGCAATTATAAAATTCAGTAAATTTAGATTTTGTATAATGAAACTAATATGTTATATACAGCTTTTGAAATTATTTGTAATACCTTTCTTATAAATTTGATTTATTAACAACTATCTAATTGGTACTCAAAATCCCAAAGTCACCAAAGAACATTTACTACCTTTAGGAACAAAGCGTGGAATATTCCAAACCTGTTTTCTCATTATTCATTCATATAGTATGCAACCTTTCTTGTTGACTTGTTCACAAACCTATAGTGATTTAGCAAATTAAATATAAAACAAATAATACTCCATATAGAAAAAACAAATATCTTATAACTAAAAATCTCTGACCTGGTTTTATCTTTTCACATCGACGCTCCCACTAAAATTGATCTTCCCAATTCTGGATTCCATTCCAATTATTACGCTATTGATCAGCACCATTAAATTATATCCCCAATTTGCTTCAATTCTTAAACTTTCATCATTCTTGCCCCAGACTTAAAATTGCAGCTCGTTTCACCCTGTACTTCAAGATTATTATTATTCTTCTTTTCCCTTTGACATTTAAATTGCATTACTGTATTTTTCTTAACATCAGACCTCTAATTTGTATTACAGTTTCCCCAGACATCAGAATCAGAACCAGAAATCGAAGCCCTATTATTTCTATGTCTTAGTTTACAATAAATTCATTAAAAACATACTCACGTTTAAACGGCAATTGTAATCATATTTTCACTTATTTAATTTTCACTCTTATACGTATCGCGTACTACTCTGTTTCATGGCAATGCACTTCGGCCTTGATTGAGTTTAAAACTGACTTTCTTAACACGGAGCTTGCAAATATCATTTCGAATTCCCACTCAACCGTGGGTGTGATCTAGAACTTGTCGTTGTCCCGGACCAATCAAATAATTTCATTACGAGCCGTTTCTGATGCAATGCTCGACATTTTCCCATAATCACAACTTGCCTGCAGCTGTCTTCGATTGTCAACATATTGTATTTTGATAGATTACATGCTTTTCTATAAACAACTGATGTAACCCGACTTTATATTTCCATGTTTACATATGTTTCACGCAATTTTAATCATTTCACTTATCACATGGTTAGATCTTTGTACGCATTTATATTAGCTACCTGAAATTCTATTTCTATATCCGCATTACTTTAATCGTCTGGAACTCTTCTTCTCAATGCGTGTCTAATTACACTTTATCAAATATACGCGTGCTTCCACTGAAAAATATTCTCATTTGTCTTACCTAAATTAACTAAACTTTATTTACAGGGTATTTAATATTTACTATCTACTTAATACATTTATTTCACATTCCCACGCCAACTATGTGTCTTCCTAAGTTTACCTGCGTCGCCCAAAATTATCTCTACTCTATATACAGGGTGTTGACTACTTACTATCTACAAACTATGTCTATTTCTTAATTATCTCCTTAAATAAGTGTAGTTTTCTGCTGACTATCTTAATTACTCATTCCCGAACTATCTTTGCTATAACGTGCACCCTTAAGCAACCCCTTATCACAGCAATATATATAATAATAATAATACTAAATTCTAGAACGTAAATCAATAGCTAAAAACAAAGGTGGTGAACTCTTGGGATACACTCGTTCAAAGTTAATTAGACTTATATGTCAGATCGTAATTTTATTCGACGTTTCGGCGACAATTTTGTGTCTTTTTCAAAGAATAATTACTAAGAGTTCACCACCTTTGTTTTTAGCTATATATATATATATATATATATATATATATTGCTGTGTTAATAGGGTCATTTAGGGGTAGTTAGGACCAAGAGTATAGCGCACTCCACATAAAATACATAAGGGCTCAGAAAACCACACAGTTTTCTAAAGAAAACAAGAAATAGGATGATTAGGCTGGAAAGTAAATGACAACGCCCTGTATATAAATAATAATCGTAATTCATTTAGGTAATGAAAAATATTTTGAAGATATATTTGAATAAAACAAATCCGCAAGTCGTTAAGTAACATAAATGCAAGCTGAAACGCAACACGCGTGGATAACACATCAAGAATCCTAATTAATACAAGCAGGTTTAATAATGCGCAGGATAGAAAACGCAGATGATTTAATCTATATATTATATTTGTCTACGTGACTAAGGAATTAAAATCGCCACCTGATTTATTGGAAACAAACAAAGCATGTTTATTAAAAATCAAAGTTCATCAAATTTATTTAAACAAACAACGATTTACTTATCTAAAAGTATGAAAATCCAAGCAAATCAATGCTATTAACTTGAAATCGTGCGTGACAAGGAACGCGTTGATGTTAAAATATACAACCATAACACCATGAAATATCCGAAAACTAGTTTATACAAACAGCAAACTTTGCGCTTGTCAATAGATAGTCGGTGCATTTAAATATGACCGAATTTGTAAACAAATCAGTTGACCATGAAGTAAAATATAGTTTACGTCTCTGAAGACCAAAAATATACACGTTAAGTAAGTTATTGTGAAGTGTGAAATAATTCCGCTGAATATGGAAAATTAATGTTTTGTCGTTTTACACTTAATAGAAAAACGTAAGTAACTGAAAGTTGTTTTACTATAAATTCTAATTTTAACCTTTATAAAAAGGACTCTAAAGGCCTTCTAAAGAATCCCTAAAGAAGCTCCAAACAATTACGGGAGACAAATATAAATAATTACTGGAGTCCAGTCTCTATAAATATGAGAACAAGTTTAACTAAATGCTGAAGCAATTATTAATGTAACAAAAGAGTTGATTTATGGTGAAGGAGTTTAATGCAGTATGCTAGTATATTTAAGGCGCTAGATGAGGGATGCACACAACGGTTGAACCAAAGACTGATTTAAGTGGAAAAACAACAGGTTAGCCAATCTGAATGTTTATTATTATTTGATTATTTTATTTGTTGATATTTTATTGCACTTTGCTAAACTGAAATAACTTAAAATTTAACATTTAATTAAATATTACAAATTTAAATACTTAAAAATTGCTTTCATGACAATTTATGTGAAGGGGCGGCAGGATTTAGTTTTGGGCATACATTGTAAATTACGTAAATAAATGAGATTAAATGAACGTTCATCAGGCTTCAATTAATAATTAATAGTACTAGTGATTTTGCTGACTTTTTGATCATCTTTGGTTATAATAATTATTAAATTTATTGATTCAATTATTAGAAGAAAATTCCAGTTGATGAATTTTAACCTTTTCATACGTTGTAAATATTTTTGAGAACATTATAATAATTTGTGCTTAATGATGTTTTGGTTTAAAGATTAAAACAGGAAGGAGAGCTAGATGGTAGGTTTAAAGGCTTTGTTTGTCGTATTGTCGCAAGCTCCGTGCGTAATTCAAAAGCTGAGCTAGCCGGCGCAATCAAAATTATATATTAAAAATTAAAATTGACAAATTAAAAATGTATACCTTTTAATTCATAAAAAGGGCGCATAGGGTTATTGCTACAGTATCACAACATATATATATATATATATATATATATATATATATAGTATATAACTTTATGGGTTTTAGGTCAGCAGAATTGAAGAATTCTCTTTTTTATAAACTCAAGCTTTCGGAAATTTATTTTTCCATTATCAAGAGTACTACAAATAAATATATTCTATTAAAGAAACAAGGTCGTTACCAATTCTACTATACTATATATATATATATATATATATATATATATATATATATCGGGATTCAAACCCGGGACCTTGGGCATAGTAGTCACACGCATACCAACTACGTCACGGAGTGGCACTCATTATACACCATGATATTTTTACTGACATAATATATATATATATATATATATATATATATATTGCTGTGTATGTAATGATTTTAAACAAGCCCCTGGTTGGGTGTCGATAAAAGGTACTGTGGATTGCCCGGAGCCGCATGTCTAATAAACTATACCATGATGAATGTTAATAATTGCTCGTCGTACAATTATTTTTGCTAGTTCTCTGATTAATGAAACCAATGAATCAAAAACAATTTTCTCTTACAAACAATATCTCAACTAAAAAAATAACTTCCTCTCAACACATATCTTACATACTTACAGAATATCTCTATAAAACGAGAATGATCACTGACTTATTTTAATCAAATCTTAAACTTGTGGTAAGCAACTACATAAATAAATCTTCCTTAATATGTACAATAGTCATGAAATTTAACATCATTTCCTTTAAAACCGTATTAAACTTATCGGAATTCAGTTAGGTCCAATTGCTACCTTGTGGAATGGCAAAAACCTGTTTTGTAGGTTTGTCAAAACTTTAAAATTAAACTAGGTTGATTTTTACATATTACTTTTACTCTAAAACTTAAATTAATCAATGAGTCTTTAGAGATCATTTAAAATAATTTGATTTAAATTTTAGCGTTACAGATCTTTTTCTAATTTACTCACTTTGACTTTTCTCAGAACGTAATTACCAATCCATGCTCCAAAATCGTTTAAATCATTTGAAAAAGTAAACATTTTCAGGCAAATTTATTCATTCCACATACAACAAACCCTTCTAAATCATATACGCCTATTCTAATTAAGAAAATTTTAATTATTTAATTATCTATTTCCATTTTGAAACTTCTAAATAATTATCGTCACCAAACATTGTACATTTCGTGTAGGCAATTAATTATGTGCTATTGTAAGTCAAATAATCTGCACATGTCTAAGCTTCAATTAACACTCCAACGTCAGCGATTCGAATAACACTGATCTCCCAATAAATTTTTATATAAATAAATCTCCAGGTAATTCTCTTTTACAATAGTTTATATTCCTTAATATATTTAATTAATTTTCAATATTTAATACTGTACATTTTAGGTAGCACTTTTACTACGTATAGTATGCCAACGTTGAAGCTTCAATCAAGACTGCTTTTTATTCAACACTGTTTGAATTTTATAAAGCGAGCCCCTATTAATGTAGGCCGAAAAAATTTTCGTGCTTGATCTAACCGCTTTTCTATGCTATTTTCATGTTCTCATTTGTTCTAAAAGGTAGGAGCGTCATTTATGTATGTTATGTACATTCTAAAATTTATTGTTTTACAATCGCTCCGGGCTATCTAATAATTGGTCGCGTCGTTATTATATGCTTATCCATATTCTAGATTTTAAGTTCATTGATTCTCAACCTAGGCGAATGTTTACCTCTTATTACATAAATATTACATCGTTCTAGACCATGGATCATTTAACAACGCTTTTAATTAATTAGAAATACGTCTTTTGTTACCAAATTACAAATGTAATCTTTATTTGTGCGAGTTTCCAATTAAATATTAACATAAATTCTGTTGCTCAAGCTTTTCATCAAATTAACATGTATTTAACCGTAAATTGATTCTGAAATTTCCTTTAGCATGTTTAAGCATTTGAACAGGACTAATTACAAATGAAAACTCTTTTATAACACATGATTAAGTATTTAAATGCCTTTGTACATAAAAAATATCTTTATTTTTATTTATAACACAATCAAGCTATATAATAATCATTGTTTTTATGTGTCAAACGTAATTGATACCTTTTACACCGGGCATTTCGCAAATGTTTTCTATACAAATAAACATCTAAATAATGTGGAGTTTTCTTGAATTTATGAAGTCAGATCTTTATCATATGATGGAATACGACCTTTAATCGCATCTATATATATATATATATATATTTACAAATATTCGGAGCACCTATGGGTTCACCACTCAGTCCCATAGTTGCCACAATAATAATGGATTATCTATTTGACGAGGTTATTCCACAATTACCCACGCCTCCAGCTTTTATAAAAAAGTATGTGGATGATGTGATTTGTGCTGTACCTGAAAATCAAATAAATGAGGTTTTAAAATCTTTAACAGCTTTAACAAACACATACAGTTTACTCTGGCAAGAGAGCATGAATGTACAATCCCCTTTTTGGACATGAAATTAATTAGGAATACAGACAACATAATTATGTTAGATTGGTACAGGAAAACTACAAGTTCAGATAGGTACATAAACTTTTTTTCTAACCACAGCCTCAGTTAAAAGGTGAATACCATTTTAGGTTTAAAAATAGAATTCTTAAAATTTCACATCCTTCTTTACGCCTTAAAAATTTTAACTTGTTAACAGAAATTGCGATAAACAATGGCTTTCCAAAAATCTGACTAAGAAACTTATTTTCGGGAACAACTATAATAATAAAAACAAAAACTGATTTGACACCTGTAACAGAAATTGGTTATAAGAAACTACCGATGATTAAAAATTTAACATTAAAATTACTTAACGTCCTACGGAATGACTCCATCATAATTTCAAAATACAACCCTGTTACTATAAATCAATTATTTTCTGCCATTAAAGATGAGACTCCTATGCTGAGTAGTTCTAACGTCATATACTCTATTCCATGCAGTAATTGTGATAAGATCTACATTGGACAATCTTCACAGTGGTTACGTTCCAGGATTGTTCAGCATAGGAGTGACTGTAAAATCAAAAAGATTCGTTCGCTTTATCTTGCCATGTAAAAATCAAATCATTTGCGGATTTTAATAAAGTAAAATTTTAGATAGGGAAGTTAGTTACAAAGGTAGACTTTTTCTTGAAATGGTGCACATTAATAATAACAACAACGTTTTGAACTTCAAATCTGATACTAACAATCTAAGTGTGATTTATTCTTATATTTTAAAACTAAGTAATATCAACAGAAAGAAAGAGACACTAAGTTGAATTTTATGCAATAATTTCTGTAAGTATTGAAATCAGGTTCTACCAACACCTGTCACTTAATTAGGTTTGCATACCTGGTCAAACATATTACCATGTGAAGTTACAATTTTAATCGGTTAGTTTGTTTATTTAGTGCTAAGAATGTTAACCTAGTATGTTTCAATGTAGTTACTATTTTACACTCCAGTTTTTGTAAGTTAATGTATTTTATTTGAATGTTGACATGGATGTTTATAATTTTGTAGCACCCTGAGGAAGATTTAAAATTAAATCGAAAGCTTGGTAAAGAACAAAGAGTTTTTAATTTTACCTTTATGAACGAGACCTATAAACCCGTTACTGCACTTATATATATATATATATATATATATATATATATATATATATTAGGTAGTTAATTACACAAGATAAGTTGATAAATGTATACACTATTACAGAAAACTGTGATTGCATCGATTCTTGCTTTCGCTTTTATAATTCCAACAAGCACTTTGATGGCATGCGAGATATGTGAAAAAACATATCTGAAGTATAAGTCCTCGCTGTGATATCGTGTTTCACAGACTTTGCATTAAGTGGGTCTTATATACAGCTTACAGTTTTGTTAAAAGTCTAGTAGATTTGAACGTGTGAATGCTTTATATCAAATTTGTTGGGAGAGTTCATATTTTAAAGAAAATTTTGCTCACCTGTCCTAAACTCGTTGTATCTCATAAACTCAGTAAAAATTGAAAATCATTTTATAAATTGAGTACTATTTTCAAGTTGGATATGTCGATTCAAATATTTTTGTGGGTATCACAATTTCGAACATTTAACAACTCAAAAATAGGTAATATGATAACCAGGTCATACTTCTCTGCTAGTTTATAGTAATAACTTCATATTTTAGTCATTTGCTCGAGTAATTCACCATTTAGTCCTACAATAACTTAGTGTCTTTAACATTAATATAAATTTTTTAATGTAAATAAATATATAAAACTATAGGTACTGTATAAATTGCCATTTAATATATGCCATATATACTCTATCAGGTAAATATATAAATGACAAGGATAAAGAATGGGAAGATGCACAACAGTGCATGACATCCCATTCTCACTATAAATGTTACAAACTTAAAATAAGTAATACTCATTAATCAAGAAAAATGCAAATACTTTATAAAATATTCAAATGTTTCAGAAATAACCTGAAAACAGATTTATCTCATACACACATATACATAATATACATAATCGGCTTATTAAAAATATACATAAATACAGGAAAACGATAATTTATTAATGGTAATCATTAATTACTATTAAGATTAATATAAGTAATATTTGTTTAAAAAGTGCCATAGAAGCCTTAACATTTCTTTAAACCATTCTATTCAAAAACATATATAATCTCTCTTAGGTATCAGAATAAGAAGCCTTCATAACAAACTTAACCGTAAAAGCAAATGCTGCAAACCCAATAAGTACAACAATGTTAGTTAGCAGAGACTGTAAATTACTAGACTCTTGTAACTGTTGTTGTTGGTTTTGGCCGTCTAGATTTCGGCTTTGTGTTCTCCGTCTTTCTAACTCCACCTAAAACAAACAAATCAAGAAAATGTATACAAAACTACGTAATATAACCTGCATCTCAGCAATAGTATCTGGAAAAAGTTCTGAAAATAATTTATCACGCATGTTGAACTCAAGCGAATTAAACGCAAAATTCCTTTTATCAAAATCCGAGGTATCGACACTACCCATAGTGGGACTTTTTTCGTTCTAAAACATTCAGTTACTAACAGATATTAATATATCGAGCTAAAATATACCATAAAACTCAATAATCCTGTTAAAATGGTAGGAACGCTCCATGCAGGATTCCAGCTGTCAGGATGATAATCCGAAATACTAAGACAAAGTCTTGTATTGGTCTTAAAACGTCCATTTGGAGTTATCATATAAATCGACGGGGGTTTAAATGGAAACTCCTTTGGAAATACTAACTTTCCATGATAAAAACCACCTTCATATGGTGTCTTTTCTGGACCTCTTACAACATAATGCCTAAAATTAAAATGTAAATAACGTGTTTAAGTAATATAAAATATATTTAACCATTCCAGAATGTTTGATGGTAGAGGTTCAGCAGCAATATATGGAACAGGATCTTTCTTCAGTCTTAAATAGTCTTGTTTTAATCGAGCTGTTGCAGTATTTGATTTACGAGCTGTCATGTTATTTTAGTGTTGTAATTGAGATGACAATAAATGTGCTAGTTTTGGTTTTCGTTTTCTGGAATAAGGTTATATGAAAGAACTACTTAGATTCTGATAAATACATCGATCAAAATTATTCCTTATCTTAAAGGGCTGTAACTATTATACCGTCAGTGCAGCACCACTATTTGTCAGATATTAAATTTCACATTGACATTCATTTATAAAACCACTACAGTAGAACCTCTCATCTCCGACCATGACGGGCCCGGGCTATGGTCGGAACGGCCAAAAAATCGGATATCGGGAGAAGCAAAAAAAACTTCTTTACTAAGTAGAAAAACAGCTACACAGTACTGTAATACAGTTTTTTGTACTTGTAAAACAAACGCTAAATTTTAAGAACTTTCACATACTCGAGGCAAACAATACAGTAAACAAATCCTTTCCTCTGAAAGAACCTAATTTTTTATTAATATAATAGTATAAGTTTAAACATGTACAAAATTATACTAATTCAATCCAACCTTTTAGTAACCTGGGCAAACATAAACACAAATTAACATTTCAAACACACTTCACACACACACACACACACACACACACACACACACACACACACACACACACACACACACAAACACACACACACACACACACAAACACACAAAACACCTCTTATGTACTGTGCAAACAAAACACTTTTCACACACTTACATTGCCTTTCAACATCTGGATTTCCGGTTGCCGGTGGTCCAAGGCGGCTCCGTGGCGTAGTGGTATGTGTGTGACTACTACGCCCAAGGTCCCGGGTTCGAATCCCGACACGGTCCGCTTGAAAAATGTTAGGCGAGCATTTTTCACAAAAATACACCCTCGTTCGGTGAGAGGTAAAATGGAGGTCCCGTGTGTGAGTGTTGTCACGCGCGTTAAAAGATCCCTACCTTGCTTGGAACAGCAAGGGTTCGGCAAAATTCCAAATTTTCCAGGTAAAAAAAACTCGCCTCCTGGCCAATGTAGTACCTTCGGGTGGAGCATTGGAAAATCACATGTAATGCCGGTGGTCCAGACTGATAAGGCAACATCCGTCGAGCGTTCCTCTTTGAAGATTGGGATATCCGGCTTCCGATGGTCCTGGTCCTAAAAGGGAAACGTAACACGGATACCAATATCACACACAACACACATACACACAACTCTCTCTCTATCTCTCTCTCACACACACACACATACACCTAAACACACACTTCCATTGCCTTTCAACATCTGGATTCCCGGCTGCCGATGGTCCGGACTGACAAGGCAATGTCCGTTGTGCGTTCTTTCTTGACGACTGGGATATCCGGCTGCCGATGGTCCTGGTCCTAGAGGGGGAACGTAACACGGACCAACATCACACACAACACACATACACACAACCATCCCTCACACATACACACATAACACATGATGGTTACTTTCGGTGGGGAAGCCAGGTCTGCTTAAATTTCAGGTAGCAGACTACTGAAACGTTGGAACAAATAAAACAATAAAAACTTGTAAATTTAAGCATACACTATTTAAAGAACTCAGTAATGGATTTTTGTTTCAATTTTTTAAATCTTGACTTTGTGGAAGTGTCCCTCCACTTTTTTGCCTACAATACGTCCATTGGGGTTGCATTTGAATGTTGCTTGATGTATTTCAGCGCAACTTCGAAGGCGTCCTTAGCAACAGAATGACTCACTTCGTTGTCACTGATGGTTTCGTCTTTATCTAAGTCAATTTCTTCTTCCATGGCTGTGTTCTGCACAACAGCGATGATTTCGTCGTCGTTCAGATCTTCATTAGTAACTTCCAAACAAGCCATTCTTCTACATTTTTCATCTGGAGATCATGCTGAAACACTTGTAGATTTTGTAACACTTTTGTGTTGTATGTCTCAACTTCTGCTTCTGTCTCAGGTTCTTCTTGTATCAATGTGGGCCAAATCTTTTTCCAAGCCTTCTAAAGGGCAGTTTGATTAATTTCTTACCAAGCTGCAGCATCGGTGTATATAGCGTCTTTTATGTTGAAACTTTTCATCACCTCAAAAAGGTTACATTCTTCTGTTTTCTCCAGCAAAGAGCCAACATATTTTCTTCTGTATCTTCTGTTCAACCACTCTATAATGCCCTAATCCATTCTATTAAAGGTGTAACATGGGGTGGTAAAAATAAAGCCTTAATGTTCCCTTTCTTTAGTTCATATTCAGAGGGGTGACTAGGAGCATTATCTAACAGCACAACAGCACGAGCAGGTAAGTTTTTAGATTTTAAATGTTTTTTTACTGCGGGGACAAATTCGTCAAAAAAACCACTCCTTAAATAAATCACCATCCATCCAAGCAGATAATTAATTTCGATAGAAAACTGGGAGTGCTGCCATGTTTAGATTTTTTAATTAATTCCGATAGAAAACTGGAAGTGCTGCCATGTTTAGATTTTTAAATGCTCTTGGTTTTTAGATTTTACTATGACGAACAGCGGCATTTTGTAGCTTCCCGTGGCATTCCTAGACCTTGCGATTGTGAGCCCGGCTTCAGTAAGCTTTGTTCCTAACTCAGGTTCATTTTTAGCAGCAAGAGTGGTTTTTGGAAGAATTTTCTAATTTAGGTCCGTTTCGTTTGCATTGTACACTTGTTCGGGTACAAGTTCCTGTTCTGTGACCAACTTCTCAAATGTTTCTACAAATTCTTAAGCAGCATTATCATCAGCTGATAGTTTTCATGCAATTTTATGGCTTTTTCCTTTACGATGGGGCTTGACAATGGTGTTCCTTTGCGCCTTTCCCGACAAAACCAAACCCATAACGCTTCATCGACAAGTTCAAGTTTTGGTTTTTCAATACTTTTCTACTTTTTAATGCAACATCTGTCTCAACTGTCGTTGAGTACGCTTCCAGATCTTTACGTTTTTTTCCAGTCTTTTACCGTAGTCACGTTTACACCCAACTCAGAAGCTAGCTTAACAACAGACCCACCATGGTCCAATCGTAGTAACACCTAAAGTTTTTGTTGCAGAGAAACACAAATACGTTTACGTTTTTGAGTTGCCATTGTCACACACGTAATCTCAATTTAAAGCACCTCACAATCCGAAGAAAAATACAAACAGTATTGACGTTAACAAACATAGAACAGTACAAGATTATAGTCAGAGTACATTCCACATCAACACTCACGGCTGACCTGACAGTTTGTGACTCGAAAACAAAACATACGTAGTGTAGTAAATACAGGCTCACCTAGTCGAATATCGGGAGAAGTCGGTTATGGGAAGGTCGGATGTGAGAGGTTCTACTATACTTTCGTCTTTACAAAAATAGATTAGTGATGTTTTAAAAACAGCAAAATGAAAGGAATACAAAACGTTTACAGGCCGCTTGGCACTGGACAATGTAAGAGCTATGCAATAGATATTGCATTGCGTCTTACCTAGATGTTTTACATGTATGTTATGCAATATTTTGATTGTGAATTGCTAGTCACGAACATAAAAATGTAAAGTGCTCTAACCCCGCTTATTAAACGATAATTTCAAATGTTAGAGCAATGAAATCTAAGCATGTACAAGTAATTTCTACTGTATTAATAATTATAGCAGGGACATCGATATTGATTGAAAGCAAGAGAAAGAAAAGTTCGCAAGTGGTAGTCACAGACAAAGAAACTTGCATTTACAAGAGGACTCTAATGCCATTAATCACAAAGCAATCTACCGTAGCGTTTAATGCACTTAAATATAAATTTGATATCACATTGAAACCTTGGTTGTCGGTACTTTTGTTGTGTTAACAGTTCTAAAATGTACGATTGTTGCAAGTAAAATAGCCTCTGTGAATTTCGTGAAATGCAACTTTAATTGCACCAGTTAAACCAAAATTTTATAACAGTGCAGGCCGGCGTGAAATATTGCGTCTTGCATAGCACAATTCCAAGCGGCCTTAAAACCCGCTTATGCAATGCAAAAGCTATGCAACAGATATTGCATTGCGTCTTGCCTAGACGTTTTACACACATGCTATGCAATATTTTGATTGTAAATTTGAAGTGATCCGTAGTGTTACTAAGTCGATTTCTTATTGGTTGATAATTATTGAAAATATTATAGTGTACATTTCGATATTTGAAGGTAGTTGTTAGAATAGCTCAGTAACCACTTTCAGGTTTCTGAACGCATTCCGTTACGTCAGAATTTATGTTATCAAGGGCGCACGTGTACAGACGATTGATCTAGTCGACAGGGTTAAAAGACTTTGTTTTAGATTTCAAAATGGCAGATCGAAAAAGCTTCCCTTGGTGGTTAAAAAGGTAATATTTTATAAGTTGATAATGTAGTAGTTATTTAAGGTAATCTGATTACATCTGGTAATTCCAGCCATGTTTTGAGTGTGATGTTGGTGCTTATTGTAAAACCGTTAGTTATTTAATCATTGAAGGAAATATTTGTGATACCTGTTGCTTTTGGCTTAGAATTTGAGGCCGGTTTTATTGAGCGTTTTATGTATAAATAAGTGTGGTTTAGTTAGACAATCGAAAACTAATAGGTATTTATTTATCTGAATTGTTTATTTAGTATATAATCAGAGTAAAACTGAGATTTGTTCATTGGAAATAATGTTTATTTAATATTTAATACAGAGTTCGAACTTCAATTGCATTGCACTTGTTGCAGAACCAATAGTGAATGTACCCTTAGTGTAATTTTACGAGCAATTAGTACCAACACATCATTCCTTAAATATATTAAACCAAATTATTAGGCAAGTTTGAATACGAACAGCATTATATTTCTGTTATATTTGTTTTGTTTTAAGATAGAAATTGAATTAACCCCAACATTGTTGTGTATATTTTTTGGTTGTAACTGGTAATGCCACGATGTTTAATTGTTCAAAAGGTACGTTTTAACAGATGCAATCATAATAAATAGTTTTTAAAATTTGCTTACTAAATTTAATATATTTAACTAACATGCACTTATATAAAGATTTAGCGCCTGAATCTAGGCTTGTTTTTATGCTGTACAATTTTGGATATGTATTTAACATTTTATTTATGTGTAATTGTTTTATTTCAGCATATTAATCACATTTACAACTGCACTGCTCTCATCTGGGTTTAACTTAATAAAATGTTTGTTGTTTTGTTTATCCTATTATCTAGCTGATGTTCCTATATAATTAACTAGTATTTAACGTTTGTGATAATTGTTGTGATGTAATTAAATTGAGCCTTTGGTATGATTGACCATTTCGTGTCTTTCGCGTTTGCTTTAATGACTATGTTGGAGATAGTCTATTAAATAATTAGCGCTCTTTTAACCATGCGCAATCATACCATAAGTTCAATTCAACGATTCATGCCACTTTGTCAAGGTACTTTTAGTAGTATCCTTTTACAAATAATAGAAAGTCGGCTAGCCTTTGTGAAATATTTTGTAACACGGGCTGAAAACTGTTAATGTATGTATGTGGGCGCGTGTTTTCGAGTCTTGTATCCAGGTATCTCCCCCTCTTCAACTTTAGCTGGGTAGTATTGGCCTAGCCGACCTCAGTGCCTACCAGAAAAGACTAGCTGGTTGACACTAACGTTTTTTCAGTTGTCATGTGTGGTATGTCTGGATAACAGTTGACATCCCGTCAATTTAATGTTGGTGATCTGGGTGCTTGAACGCCACCTGTCCTTGTCGAGATGTGCCAAATGCAGTTGGAAGTGTGAGGGAAATTTGGGGTTTTTCTGCCGTGTTCTTTCTCCAATCGCCTAGGTTGAGTACGGCACTGTTTGCTTTGAATGTCATTTTTCTATTCTTTTATGGCAATGACCTATTTAATGGTTATTGTTTTGATTAAAAGTCAAGTTAGGTAAATTCTGTAGTTTTATTTCAAACCTTCCCGCCTAAACGCCATCTTCCCAGTGCGAATTTGGGTTACATTATAACAACACAACGTAGAAGTCGTCGAGCCACTGCTACTAGATGTTAGATCATGGAGTCCGGTGTGCCGTTTATAGATGGCGTTTGGGTTAGCCTTCAGGTCGGTTACACTACAAATTGTAAGTTACCATCATAAAAATGAAAAGTACTTTAACCTACT
Source organism: Platerodrilus igneus (assembly GCA_036346225.1). Taxonomy (NCBI): domain Eukaryota; kingdom Metazoa; phylum Arthropoda; class Insecta; order Coleoptera; family Lycidae; genus Platerodrilus; species Platerodrilus igneus. The sequence continues at coordinate 1,645,578 of JARFIW010001381.1, forward strand.
TATTAAATGATAATTTCAATTGGTAGAGCAATAAAATTTGAACATGTGCAAGCAATTTCTATTGTATCACAAACGAAAGTAGGGGCAATTGTATTGACTGGAAGAAAGAAAAGAAATGCTTGTAAGCGATAGTCACAGCCATGGTTAAATAAACACGGTAACTTGCATTTGCAAGACTACTTTAATGTCATTAATAACACAGCAATCTACCTCAATTTTTTTCGTATAGTTCAAGAAGCACTAATAAACAAAATAAGGCGTCGCATTGAAACCTTGGTTTGCCGATATTTTTTGGTGTGTTGACACTTCTAAAGAAGAAAAACAGCTCCAGTTCTATATCGTGCAATGCAATTTTAATTGCACCATCTGATCCAAAATTTATAATAGCGCAAGCGGGCGTGAAATATTGCGTCTTGCATAGCACCATTTCAAGCGGTCTTAAGACAATTGAAATGTAAAATCACTGTTTAAAAATATTAACTGAAATAATAACAGAATGTATAACAAAATAGAGACATTAGAAGAATTCAATTATGATTTAGAAATAACAAGGATGCAACGCATACACTGAGGGAAATGTGAGTAATAAGAACTATAGTTATAAGCTTTATAAACATGTTCAAGGCTCTTGCCAAATATATTAGAAAACAAAGTTTAGAATTTAAAAAAAAAATGAGACAAATTTCAAACTCGTGTGGTAAATACATCTTATATAAAACACAAACGACTGTAATAAAAATAGATAATATAAGGTAGCAAAATATGAAAATCGCAAGGATTTAAGACAGGGATGTGATTAATCTTTAATCTTATTTAACTTCATATTGCAAAAAAATAAATATAGTTAAAAAGTTAGACAAAATACGTATCAAAATTCAATTGCCAAGGTTTGTGGACGACATAGTTATGTTAGCACAAAGATATAAATAGTTAAAAATTGGACTAAATAAAATAAAAAGAAATTTAGATAAATATCACCATTGTGTTATCAATCCTGGAACTGGTTGGGCGCAAACCTCAAGTGATTTCTATTCTGAGCTAGCCTGCTCATTTCCCTCACATTCCCACAGGCTACATCTTTCACTTTCTGTGTATAATAGTCTAATCTAAATCTACATTGTAGTGTAACCGACCTGAGGGGTAACACGAACGCCCTCTCTAAACGGCACACCGGGCTCTATAATCTTACATCTAGTGGCAGTGGCTCCACAATACCCAAATTCACACTGGGTATATGGCGTTAAGGAGGAAGGTTTGAAATAAAACTACAGAATTTATCTAGCTTTACTTTTAATTAAAACAATAACCACTAAATAGATCATTCGCATGAAAGCCTAGAAAAATAGCATTCAAAGCAAATAGTGCCGTACTCAACCTGGGCGATTGGGGAAAGAGCATGGCAGAGAAAACCCCAAACTGCCCTCACACTTCCAACTGCATTTGGCACATCTCAGCAACAACAGGTGACAAGCACCCAAATCACAAACGCTGAAATTGACGGGATGTCAACTGTTACCCAGATATACCACACATGACGACTAAAGAAACGTTAGTGTAGGCCAGCTAGTCCTTTCTGGAAGGTACTGGGGTCAGATAATCAATAATACCCAGCTAAAGTTGAAGGAGGGGGGGACACCAGGAAAGTAAACTCTGCTTTGACTACCAATGTCCCTCACCGCACGGACATAAAATTTTAGTAATATTTAACAAGGCTCAATCACACGCGCCCACATACACGCATTAACAGTTTCCAACCCGTGTTACAAAAAATTTCACAAAGTTAGCCGACTTCCTATTATTTACAAGTACATTGACAAGACAACATGAATCGCTGAATTGAACTTATGGTACGATTGCGTATGGTTAAAAGGCGTTGGTTATTGAATAGACTATATCCAACATGGTCATAAATACAAACGCGAAGGAAGGAGAAGGTCGGTCATATCAGAGGTTCAATTCAATTGAAACAAAACAATTACTATCAACGTTAAATACTAGTTAGTTATATAGGATCATCGGCTAGATGATAGGCTAAACATAAACAAACATATAATTAAGTTTAAACCAACATGTGAGCGATGCAGTTGTAAATGTGGTTAATATGCTGCAATAAAACAATTACACATAATAAAAATGCCAAAGTGAGTCACAAATATCAAACAAATATAACATAGAAATATAATACTGTTCATATTCAAACTTAACTAAAAATTTCGTTTAATATCTAACGAATGATTTCGGTACTTTTCATTATTTATCGTAAAATTACAGTAATAATACATTTACTATTGATTCTGCAATAACTGCTATACAATTTGAGTTCCAACTCTGTATTAGATACTAAATAAACATTAAATCAAATAAATAAATGTTAGTTGTCGGTTGTTAAATCAAACAACGCTCCTTTACACATAAAACATTTGCAATAAAGGTGTAAGTCCACTTGAAATTACATATTACACCTCATTAAGTAAAACAACCGGAAATGTAGCATTGTATACATCAATTCAAAGATAAAAGCAACAGGTACTCACAAAAATATTCCCTTCAATGTTTACATAAATAACGATTTTACAATAAGTGCCAACATTACATTCAAAACAGGGCTGGAATTACAAAATGTAATCAGATTACTCTAAAGAGCAACTACATCATAAACTTATGAAACATTACTTTTAATAAAACCGCCAAGTAAAGCTTTTCGATCTACCATTTTGAAATGCTGCAGTCAAGTCCTTGTAACTTTGTCGACCAGATCGATCGCCCCTCCATTTCATGCGCACCTTATAACGTAAATTTTGACGTCACGGAATGCGTTCTGAAACCAGCAAATGGTTATTGAACTATTCTAACAAATACCTTCAAATATAGAAATGTACAATATAATGTTTGCAATAATTATTAACCATTGAGAATCGATTTAGAAAAATACTACGGATCACTACAACATCTACCTCTATTGTTTTCCTTTCTTACTTCTAATATATCCTGCACTATTCCACTACGCTTTACAACGTAGCGTATCATCTTATCTCTTGTATTTTTTTACTGTTTTCTACAAGTGTTTCGTTTTCTACCATCTCTAGTCTTGTTTGTTCTTAATTTTGTCTGTCCATGATATCTTCGTCATACTTCTGTACCACCACACTTCGAAACCTTCCATTTTTTTCCTGTCTGCTTCTCCTACTGTCCACGTTTCACAACCGTAAAGTACTGTGCTCCACACATATGCTTTCACCAGTCCTTTCATAGTTTTCATGTTTGTTGCTTTCTATCATAGTAGTTGGTTTCTCTTGTTAAATGCAACGCGCCCTTATGTTAATCTTTGTTTAATATCATCAGCACTTTTCTATCTTGCGTTATTTGATTTTGCTACAATATTCTGTCCAGACAAGAAAGAAAAGTAAAGTAAGCCAAGAAATTAACCCACGCCGAGTACCGTAAAAAAGGGAAAAGAATCCAAATAAGTAATGCCGTGCTAGATAAAAAGTCGTAGAGTAGGTTAGACAGAAAGATAAGAATTTTATGAATAATACCTCTAGTTAAGTAAACAAGATACCAAAAAGATCATTTACAAAATCTCCAGTTTAAAAAACATGGTACAAAAGAACATCAACTCGCATAGAAAATAACATTTACCCAAAACATATCCCAAAGGATTTACACAGTATAAAATCTACGCAAAATAGTAAATACTCTCTGCTACCTTAAATTATTTTTTAACCACATTTCTAATATTTACATAAAACAAAATTAAGCAAAGAAAATATATAATATTTTTACCATCAAGCCTATTATTTATATAAAACAGAAATTAAACACAAATATTTTTAGTGGACTGCGGCCTTTAACTTACCAAAATTTTTAATGTTAGTAGAAAAAAATTATTTACTTACCTAGTTATAGCAATAAAGAATACCATCTACAAGCTCAAATGCATTTCAGCTGCAGGCGATGACGTACTGATGTTACGCCTAAACAATAAGGTAGCTCTAAAAAAAATTATATAAAAAAGTGTTTTCGGGTCAGTCATTGTAGAAAATTAATTTATAAATGAATCCCCAAACCGTAACTGTCATCTTTAATTCAATTTCTACACTGGAACATCTCCAATTGCGCGATGAGTAATCCGAAAATAAGAAGATGACTAAAGTAACTTTTCAATTTCCTCGACCGATAGCTAGTAGTAAATCATTATCTGATATAAGATATATGTCTATACATATTACATTGTGATGAGTTGAATTAAATGAAATTAAATTAGCACCAATTGCAGTAGATAATTTAGTTGGAAAAATTCCATCTCTTAAAGGAACAACTTCGTACAAACTATTTTCAAAACCCAATGTTGTAAATGTATTAACTGTAGGAGCTCACTGCAATTCTGATTTGCCACTGCCCTTCATTAAATAAAAAATTATACAAACAAATTAGCAACGTCGTCTTTGTTGTATAAAAAACACTGCATCTTGATACCATTTACATTTGTGTTGCAAAAACCCGACGGAACATTTCTTATTATTCAACATGAGTAAAGTTCAAATTAATCAAGCGGACAGGACAGCAAGCTGCACATTAACATTGTTGATTTATCAAATCAGAAATGAGTAACATCAGTAAGCCCCAGACAATAACCCAACCCGTAATATTAGTAAACTTTGAACGAACTACAACACTAACTACATCAAGTAATGGACTTCGAAATAACTCGCATTTTTATAAAAGAAAGCACTTCGTTTTTAAGTCATGAAAGTAGGTACCATAATAATTTTATTTTGGTCGCAACATTCCTTGTTTAGTTAAGAGAAACATCAGACTTCTTGCATTGAACTTATATTAGAAAATCGGTAGGTGATCTTGTATATTCACCTATCATACAGTTTCAGCAAGCGAACTACGATCGATAATAAAAAAACCATATTTACCGTATGCAGTGGAACCGGCTGTAAACATTCTTAAACAACACGAAAGTACATTAACGTGTATAACTAGATAAGGAATATCTACAACCAAACTTGTAGAATCACGGGGTATGTGGTCTAACTTCCTACATAAAATTGCAGAAATTTAACATGAGTCGTATAAAGATGTTGAAGCTGAAAACTCCCAAGGATGGAAATTTGTGTTAGATACGGAATAACGATAAGCGGACCAGAAATAACCTTTCCAGAAACACGTATATAACGCATTACAATTTTTTCATAACAAATTATTCTGAGAACCAAACCACGTTTTAAACTTATTACAATCTTTAAGGAAAATACCAGATTTAAACGCTATAGAGTAACAGAGTAGATTTACAGTATTTAAATTATAATTACACGTACTAATAAAACATACAGGGTGTTAAATAAGCAATATTTCGGTTGAGAAGGCTATCGAAAATGTTAATGAAAATTTGCAAATGACAACGAATACATTAGGGAATATGAAATTTAATTACATAAGAACAAAAGAACAAAATCTCCAGTTTAAAAAACATGGTACAAAAAGAACATCAACTCGCATAGAAAATAACATTTACCCAAAACATATCCCGAAGGATTTACACAGTATAAAATCTACGCAAAATAGTAAATACTCTCTGCTACCTTAAATTATTTTTTAACCACATTTCTAATATTTACATAAAACAAAATTAAGCAAAGAAAATATATAATATTTTTACCATCAAGCCTATTATTTATATAAAACAGAAATTAAACACAAATATTTTTAGTGGACTGCGGCCTTTAACTTACCAAAATTTTTAATGTTAGTAGAAAAAAATTATTTACTTACCTAGTTATAGCAATAAAGAATACCATCTACAAGCTCAAATGCATTTCAGCTGCAGGCGATGACGTACTGATGTTACGCCTAAACAATAAGGTAGCTCTAAAAAAAATTATATAAAAAATGTGTTTTCGGGTCAGTCATTGTAGAAAATTAATTTATAAATGAATCCCCAAACCGTAACTGTCATCTTTAATTCAATTTCTACACTGGAACATCTCCAATTGCGCGATGAGTAATCCGAAAATAAGAAGATGACTAAAGTAACTTTTCAATTTCCTCGACCGATAGCTAGTAGTAAATCATTATCTGATATAAGATATATGTCTATACATATTACATTGTGATGAGTTGAATTAAATGAAATTAAATTAGCACCAATTGCAGTAGATAATTTAGTTGGAAAAATTCCATCTCTTAAAGGAACAACTTCGTACAAACTATTTTTCAAAACCCAATGTTGTAAATGTATTAACTGTAGGAGCTCACTGCAATTCTGATTTGCCACTGCCCTTCATTAAATAAAAAATCATACAAACAAATTAGCAACGTCGTCTTTGTTGTATAAAAAACACTGCATCTTGATACCATTTACATTTGTGTTGCAAAAACCCGACGGAACATTTCTTATTATTCAACATGAGTAAAGTTCGAATTAATCAAGCGGACAGGACAGCAAGCTGCACATTAACATTGTTGATTTATCAAATCAGAAATGAGTAACATCAGTAAGCCCCAGACAATAACCCAACCCGTAATATTAGTAAACTTTGAACGAACTACAACACTAACTACATCAAGTAATGGACTTCGAAATAACTCGCATTTTTATAAAAGAAAGCACTTCGTTTTTAAGTCATGAAAGTAGGTACCATAATAATTTTATTTTGGTCGCAACATTCCTTGTTTAGTTAAGATATACATCAGACTTCTTGCATTGAACTTATATTAGAAAATCGGTAGGTGATCTTGTATATTCACCTATCATACAGTTTCAGCAAGCGAACTACGATCGATAATAAAAAAACCATATTTACCGTATGCAGTGGAACCGGCTGTAAACATTCTTAAACAACACGAAAGTACATTAACGTGTATAACTAGATAAGGAATATCTACAACCAAACTTGTAGAATCACGGGGTATGTGGTCTAACTTCCCACATAAAATTGCAGAAATTTAACATGAGTCGTATAAAGATGTTGAAGCTGAAAACTCCCAAGGATGGAAATTTGTGTTAGATACGGAATAACGATAAGCGGACCAGAAATAACCTTTCCAGAAACACGTATATAACGCATTACAATTTTTTCATAACAAATTATTCTGAGAACCAAACCACGTTTTAAACTTATTACAATCTTTAAGGAAAATACCAGATTTAAACGCTATAGAGTAACAGAGTAGATTTACAGTATTTAAATTATAATTACACGTACTAATAAAACATACAGGGTGTTAAATAAGCAATATTTCGGTTGAGAAGGCTATCGAAAATGTTAATGAAAATTTACAAATGACAACGAATACATTAGGGAATATGAAATTTAATTACATAAGAAAACGGCCAACTTGTTATTGAAGCACCCTGTGTAGTTTTGATTTCAGTATAATAGTGCTTAATAAACTAGTGCAATAAATAGGAGTTCTATAAAAATCGCAAATTCTGCAACAGCATTTTATTTTTGTACAATAAATTTGAAATAAAGCTCCAATTCTTACATTGTTTTAAAAAGCACCAAAAATGCAAACCTATTTAAATATCTTTCTCATAACATATTAAAAAACTTTTTTTTACATTGAAAATATTCCATGTAATAATACACCTACATAACATAATTCAGATAGTTACAATGTATTCAAGGCGCAATTAAAACAGAATTTTACAAAAAACACACAACGAAAAACCGAATTGACAAAAGTCAAGAAGATTAGATTACACACCAGACATTGTATTCATTTAGGTATTCATTTATATCAGTCAGCGGGGTTATCAAAAACATACCATCCTACACATGTTAGATATATGTTAATAGCATGCCCCTCTAAGACAGAGAAGTGGGGATAATGATATCGCAAACAGTTACTTGAATAAAAGAATCCAATTTCTTCCAAGTGCTTCCAAGTCATCAATACGAACAGATGTGGGAATAGAAAAATAAAGATTTTGGTTTGTCGTAAATTCTCTATTAATTATGAAATAATAAATGAGGGTTCGCGTGATGCTATATGGATTTTCTATATAACCAACAAACAAATTTAGATTGGGGCGGTTTCTTTCCGAACAGAATATTTTGGAATTTTAGGTCTCAAAGAAGGAAATGATTTCTTGGTTAAATGAAAGTTAGAATATGTGAAGTTGCATTGTAAAAAAAATAATTGTGTTACTGGAACTTTAATTGAATATAAAGTTAACTCTATTAAAAATGGACTTCCATTGAATTTGACCAATTTTGGAATAATTTATACGTTACTAACCCAACTATTACTGTAACTACATTTTAAATTTAGTTTTTTTTTACTATCTATTCGGCGAAATCATTAAATAACGTTTAGAATAGATTTAGGCCAGGTTAGTGAAGAATAGTTTTATTTGATTAAACGGGCAAGTAAAGGTGTGGAAGAACATCCATTCCACCATGAGAATCAACAATCCCCTGATTTACACGTCGGTCAGCAGAATTCTTATTATCCCATACGTCGTTCGCACCCTTTAAATTTGACAAATTAAAAACCTAACAAGGTAAGTGGTAGTATTAACGTAGTTTAAAATCGCACCCAAGTGTAATTTTAATTATTATGCGAATTTGTTTAATTTTTCGGTATTTAGTATTATTGGAACCCACTGTACCACTGTAGTTTGAGCAATTCCAAATTTAAAAATACTCAGGGCAGGTTGTACAATTGTAAGTTAAGCTCAAGCTTAACTAAGCTCATTCTAAATGTAAGCCGCTGCTTAAATCAGTAACCATTGTACAATTCAAAATCACTACAAGCTTAGCTAAACTTTAGAGTTGATAATTTTTTCAACAGTTGGTCATATAACGCAAGCGCATAACAATGTAGTTTGTGCTTTTTGACGATTTGACAGTCAAATAATTATAACAGTTTTTACTTGTGACTTCCCGCTTGCTCTATGTGCTTCAATAGTGTGTTTTGCGGTTAATTGAAAAGTCTAACACCAACTTTGAAAAGAGATATGCCAATTTTGATCAAGAAGAAGAGCAAAAATTAATAACACTCGTTAAACACTACAAATCCAGAATGTAAGCAGTCTATCACAAACAGCAAAAATTAGAAATCATTCCATTTACCGTAATGATTATCTCTACTAAAAACTTCTTGTGGCCTATGAGGTTCAATTAAATCGATTAATACCTTGAACTCTTCATCATCCGTCAAATGCCCGTTAAGATTCTTCATTGCATAGGAAAGCTATTATGTGTACACTATTAATAAAATTCTTGCGGAATATAAATATATAAATACAGACCAAAGAATAAAACTTTTAACTTAACCTTGTAGTGTAACCGACCTGAAGGCTGGCCCACACGCCCTCTATAAACGGCACACCGGACTCCATGATCTAACATCTAGTGGTAGTGGCTCGACGACTCCTACGTTGTGTTGTTATCATGTAACCCAAGTTTATACTGGGAAGATGACGTTAAGGCAGCAAGGTTTGAAATAAAACTACAGAATTTACCTAACTTTACCTTTAATCAAAAGAATAACCAATAAATAGGTCATTCGCATGAAAGCATAAAAATGACATTCAAAACAAACAGTGCCGTACTCAACCTGGGCGATTGGGGAAAGAGCACGGCAGAGAAAATCTCAAACTGCCCTCACACTTCCAACTGCATTTGGCACATCTCAACAAGAACATGTAACGTACAAGTATTCAGATCACCAGCACTGAAATTGACGGGATGCCAACTGTTACCCAGACATACCACACATGACAACTGAAGAAACGTTAGTGTAAACCAACTAGTCTTTTCTGGAAGGTAATGGGGTCGGATAACCAATACTACCCAGCTAAAGTTGAAAGAGGGGGAACAACCGGGAAAATAAAATCTGCTTTGATTACTAATGTTCCTCCCCGCGCGGACATAAAATGTTAGTAATATTCAACAAGGCTCAATCACACGCGCCCACATACATGCATGAACATTTTCCAGTCCGTGTTACAAAATATTTCACAAAGGCTAGTCGACTTCCTATTATTTGCAAAAGAGTACAAATACAAGTACATAGACTAGACAACATGAATCGCTAAAATGAACTTAAGGTATGATTGCGCATGGTTAAAAGGCGCTGATTATTGAATATACTATCTCCAACATAGTCATAAATGCAAATGCGAAGGCATGAGATAGTCGGTCATACCAGAGGTTCAATTTAATTACATTACAACAATTATCACAAACGTTAAATACTAGTTAATTATGTAGGAACATTGGCTAGATAGTAAGATAAACACACAACAACAATGTAATTACGTTTAAACCAAAATATGAGCGATGCAGTTGAATATGTGGTTAATAAGCTGAAATAAAACAATTACACATGATAAAAATGTCAAATAAATCACAAGTGTCAAACATTATAAAATATGTTGACAGCAAATACATACCCAAAATTCTACAGCATAAAAACAAGCCCAGATTCAGGCACTAAATGTTTATATAAATGCATGTTAGTGAAATATATTAACTCTAGTAAGCAAATTTTAAAATTATTCATTATGATTGCATCGACTAGACCGGCTTTTAAAAATTAAACACATCGTGGCATTGCAAAATATATACACATTCTTTGTATATATTTCGATTACTACCTTAAAACTAAAACAAATATAACATAGAAATATAGTACTGTTCATATTCAAACTTGCCTAATAATTTGATTCAATATATCTAAGGAATGATGTTGGTACGTTTCATAAATTGCTTGTAAAATCACAGTAAGGGTACATTTACTAATGATTATGCAATTGAAGTTCGAACTCTGTATTACATACTAAATAAACATTATTTCAAATAAACAAATATTAGTTTTACTCTGATTTAGATACTTGTAACGGGCATTTTTCATAGTTTTAACATTTTACGCTGTTTCCCAATTTAAAATACATTTCTACCAATTACTATTTCTATATTTAATATTTATTAACTCGTTGACGAATGCGTCGTGTTATAATGATTAGATTGCATCGTTCTTGTCTGGCCGTCGTATAAATTTAGTTCCTTATGTTAATAACAAGTCTAGATAAGATACGATTAGCGGTTGTAATAGCGAGGAATTGATATAAACAGATGAACAGTCCGAGTTTTGTTCTTTGTTCCGATATACTAAGTACGTTAAAAATACTGTTTCCCCTTTGCTTTTGACAATAGTGAGAATTAATGCGGGATTAATTTTCAGATTGTTCATGTACGGGCACGGCATGTGTTTAGTTGTGTTTGGTCGACGCACGTGTGTTTTTAAGGACATTTGACGGACGGATTTTATTGCTTACGCGTGCCTACTAATTGTTTTTCTTGTGAGACAAATGCTTTAAGGAACATTTGACGGACTTACTTGAGTGATACGCGTACTTTACTAATTTGTGGTTTTAGTTGTTTGTCTTGTGAAATAATAGTCGTAGAACTTGCTAAACTGACCGATTCTTTCTTTAGGATTAATGTGTGTGCGATCTAGTCTAGTGTCCCTTTGTTTTATCAGATTAGTGCATACTTTGGATTATTTAAATACAGTGGATACTGTAGTTTCTGCATTTTTCTAACACCAAAGAATCTAAAATAGATCATTGCTTGCGCGAATTTCGTTATTCAAAAGCATTAGATTTTTCTTTGTTACCATAGGTAGCAAATAAAACACCTCACGTTACTGTTAGTTTAATGCATTACATCGTGCCTTGAAGGCCCGTGATTTTAAATTTAATTACCTTTTTTTTTCGATTTGTGTTACAAAATATTTCGAAATTATTGTCTCAGGAAATGGAATTAACAAGAAATTTATCAATGCTACATAGTTCCGTCGCGTGATGGTGTCTGCTGCTAACCCCAGTGAGATGCGTAGGTGTGATTAGTGTGACGTGTGATAAGTTCCATCAACACCCTCACAGTCAAGGGTGAAGTGCTTCGTTAGTGCAGGGCATCGTGAATCTCACACTTCCGTTGCAAGGAAGCGTTACTGAAGGACTTTTTGTAAGTTGAACTATTTCCTACTGGTTATTACTTTACATATCTATCCGTTGCCTTACCATATCTTTGTCGTTCTGATACCTTTCACAATAGACTTGCATGCTATTTTAAAACATAGAAAAAAAAAGAAAGAAAAATCAATACTACTAAATTACTCATACTAATTGTGTCTTATCTATTTATCTTTTGTCAACATTTTATCTGATTTATGTTTAATTGGTGTGTGAGGAAACGTTTCTGCTACTCCCCAATATTACCTCACTTTGTACTAAACATTTTTCTGTTTTGCTTTTACTGTTGTTATATTATATGATTTATCTAAACAGTTTTTTTTTTTTACATTCTACAAAGTATTGAATAATTTAGACTTTTCATTGCTGCTATGCTTATTCTTTTTTTCAGGTTTGCTTAACTATTTTTCTTGCAGGTATTGTCACTAACTCCTTACAGCCGCATACATGGTATGTTGGTCTGCTTTCTACAACCCCACCCCCACCCCCTACTCTCCGATTGAGCCCGGTCATTACTTTGATTTTCTTTGTGTTACGCACGCCCACGATTACCGTAACATAAATTTGGCGCCCAACGTGGCTGCCTCGAAAAAAAAACGTAATAAATTTTTGGCGCCCAACGTGGGGCCACGATTACCGTAACATAAATTTGGCGCCCACCGTGGATGCCACGAAATAACGTAACATAAATTCATAAAGTCATTCCGTGATATCTTTGTGTTACGTACGAGCTACGTAACATACTAAATAAACAATTCAGATAAATAAATATTAGTTTTAGATTGTTTAACCAAACCACACTCATTTATACATAAAACGTTCCATAAAATCGTAAATTCATCTATATTAAACATCATTAGTATAACAACCTGCATCAAATTCTAAGCCAAAAGCAACAGACAACACATGTATTTCCTTCAATGATTAAATAACTAACGGTTTTACAATAAGTACCAACATCACACTCAAAACAAGGCTAGAATTACCAGATGTAATCAGATTACCTTAAATAACAACTACATTATCAACATAAAAGATTACCTTTAATAAAAAACCGCCATGTGAAATCTTTCAACCTGCCATCTTGAAATCTTAAAACAAAATCCTTTAACCATGTCGATTCGATCCATCGTCTTACACATGCGCCTTTTATAATGTAAATTCCAACGTCACGGAATGCGCTCAGAAACCTGCAAGTGGTTACCGAGCTATTCTAACAAATACCTTCAAATATCGAAATGTACACTATAATATTTGCAAAATTATCAATCAATAAGAAATCGACTCGGAAACATTACGGATCACTATATTCTCAATCTTTACTTCGAATGTGATTCACATTGTGTTAAGCTCTCACTAAATCAATACCTTTGTAGGCTTATCTTTGAACCGAGTTTATGTCTTAAGCCAGTATTGTATAACGCATTTTTGTTTCACATTCCGTTTAAGCTCGAGCTTAACTTTAAACCAGTGATAAGCCTGTATTGTACATCTGACCCTCAATGCTTCAAACACTCGTAGCAGTTTGTACCTCTTTGCAATTTTCTTCATTTCCTACATGTGAAAATAATTTCCCTTTTATGGCATTGCAATTTTGTTTCCTTGCTTCATACGGCATATTTTTTAACTTTTGCCTTTCTTCTATTAAATTCAGAATATCCTTTGTTATTCATGATTTCTTATTTTATTTTTGTTTATATTCTAGAATATTTCTGACCGCAATGTCTAAGCTGGATTAATGTTATTCCAGTCTGCTTCTACATCCTTAGTATTACAAATTTTCCGGATGTCTTCTTTCAACAATTAGTTTGACTTTTTCTCAAACCTTTTGTAGATATCTTTATATTTTAGTTTCTCAAACTCAAAGTGCTTATTTCCGTTCCTTTCTCCAATTTTTTAAGTTAAGCGCGGTTTTTGTGATTACTATGTTGTAGTCAGTGTCTATAGCTGCTTTTGGGTAGGTTCTACAATCTTATACTTGATTCTTATACATTTGTCTAACAAGAATGTTACTATTTTACCTACCTATGTCTACTGACATCTTCCACGTGTATAGTCTTCTAGCATGATATTGAAATAATGTGTTTGTGATGGTTCAATTGTTTTTGTTGCAAAATTCTACCTGCCTATTTTCCTATCGTTTCTCGTTCCTAAACAAAGTAAACCTGTTATCTTCTTCCCTACTCTTACCTACTACTACATAAAATCTCCTATAATTATTAAATGTTTATGCTCTTTTACAAATCTTAGTATGTCATTGATATCTTTGTAGATTGCTTCACTTTCTCCTCACCGTAGCTAAAAGTGAGCATGTAAACTTGTATTATTGCAATATTTACCGGTATAGATTGTAATCTAACTATGAGTATTCTTTCGTTCTTTTGTAAGTAGTTTTCTACACAATGTCCTACCACTTTCCGCATAACAATCTCCACACCCGCATTTTCTTCCTTCAGTCCTGTATAAATTACCCTAACCGCTCCAAAAATCTCCCGCCTCTGACCTCCTATCTTTACTAATCCCTACTGTTTAATGCTAAGCAATCCATTTCAATTTTCAAATTTTATAGCTTACCTACTTGCTTCAACTTCAAACATTCCACCCCCCAACTCGCAAGACGTTCCCTGTTCTTCTTTTAAATTTGCCGATCACATACTGGAAAGTAGTCTCCTCCCGAAGATTCGAATAGGGGCACTATTTTAACTCAGGAATCTTTTAGTCCAGAAGATGCCATCATTTTGAAAAACGTTTTTGGTACGCTGTGTACATAGGAGGTAATGTGGTGGTTTCACGTTGTTCTCCACATCGTAGTAACGTATCTTAGAATGCCATACTGACCACTACGGTCTCCTGCAGATGCACAGGAATTTGTTTTAAAGGAAGTTTGCCAAGAAAAATCTTGGAAGTAAAGCGATAAATTAAAAAGTTTACAAAAATCTACACCTAGTAAAAACGGATAAGCTAATGTACAATCAAAAATGGAACGTCACGTTCAAGTGATTCTACTCAAATTTTAAACTTAAGGGAACTCGTTACATATATTTGATTATCGTCAGCTAAATTTATGGAAGTTTTTTCGGGAGTAATTTGAATTTTAATATTCTGTTTAGATAATTGTTGTAGACCTTCGTTGTTTATGAAGGGGCATGAGGAACCTGTGTCCAGTATAGCTATTACATTTAAGGAACCAATCGAGATGGGTAAATGTGGGCGATTATCGAAGGGTTTTTTAACAAGTTGTAAGGCAGCAGACTTTTTATGGTAAAAGGAATTAACGGTATGTAGCCAACTCGACCACTCTGACGGGGTAGTATAACATAATTCTTTTAATGAAGGCAAGGCATTTTGTAAATTCAAAGTAGCGATGTTATTGTTAGATATATTTAATAAAGGTACAGCGTTAGAGGTAGTTTTATGCTTTAAATTTATTGACGTCTGAGTCCGTTGAATGGTTGGTGTTGAGAACGATTTTTATTCCTTGAGATATTCACGTCCCGGGTAGGAATATCTCGACGTTAGAATTACAATTCGTACAGTTAGATTTATAGACATAAGCACGACCACAGCCATAGCAAAAAATATTTTTGGGGTATGTGCAAACGTTATAGTTATGTCCACTTTTCTTACAATTCCAACAGGTAAGTGAGTTTTTTGTTGAGGTAGAAGGAATATTAAGGGTAGATACTTTACGAGAAGATTGAACTTGACAAGCTAAATCGGGTTCTAACAAACCAGATTGTTTCTCTGGAGGAGGACGGTATTTATCCACCCACAATTTTACTTCTTGGAGCGACCGACATAAATCTTTGAATTGAGGTAAAGAAGAAATATGTTGTAACGCTAACCGTTCGGAAAAATATGGATTTAAATTTCTACGCAACTGATCGATAATTTCAAATTCTGATGGTTTATTATCAAGTCTGCTATATAAAGCTTCTATTGAGGTAATAAAGGAAATTACATTTTCGTCAGGTCCTTGGGTTTGATTTCGTATCTTATTCCAAAGATCGGTAATATAACCATGCGGTAAGAAGTCCCGTTTTAAACACGTAACTAATTCCTCCTAGGTAGAAATCTGACCTCTAATGTTGCGATACCAGATTAAGGCAGAACCATAATAATTCACCCGCTGAAACAAATAAATCTTGATCTGTACAGTTGCGTGAAATTCTGAAATCGTTAATTCTATCAAGAAAAGACATTAAAGAAATTTGGGGTCAAAACACTGAAAAGTTAAACCCCATTTATAAACAGGTATAGATTTCCCCAATGATGGAGCTTGAGAAATTACGAGATTTGATAAAGGTACAGGTATATCTGTATCTGGATTTGGGTCGAGTCTATCAAGAACTAATCCTTCAAGTAACAGAATATCCGATAAAAAGGTTTGTTTAGCTTGGTTCGCTTGTTCATTGTCAAATAAACATAACAACTCTATTCGTTGCTTAAGGTGAACTATGCGAAAAACAACGCGCTTTAATTCAGTTTCGCTTTGGGCGGAATCAATTTTATTTACTATATTAGCTATATCTTTAAGGGATTGTTTAATTTCAGACATATTTTGAGATAAATCAGAAACGATTACTTTCGAAATAGGTAGCCCTTTAGCTTCTTGCGCTAGTATAGCTTTAACTTGCAATCGTCTATCATTCTGATTAGATGCGGGTTTGATATTTCTACATTGGATTTCGTAAATCAGTTCAGATGACTTGAGGTGAATAATATTCATTTTAAGATAGTATTTGAGACAAGAAAATATACGAAATTTAAGATACTATAATATTTCACAAGATAAAAGGTATACTAAACCTCAATTGGTTACGTTAAGTGTATTTGAAGGCAAAATCTTCTTTAAAAAGGCATTTGTAGGTTACAACTATTTAAATTACTAAGGAAACACTTTTAGAACGGTATCAGGGCAAGATAGTGTTTAAAGGGAGAAATATAACAAGGTTACGTTACTATAACGCTTTAAAAGACACTATAAACTCAGTTAATTGCGGTAACTGTTTTAAAATGCAAAGTTTTCTTTAAAAAGGATTTGTAAGTCATAGCTAAATATTTAAATTACTAAAAAACACTTTTAAAACGGTATCAAAACAAGATAGTGTTTGTACATAATTTAGAAACAGTTTTAAAAGTTGAGCCCAAAAAAACAGGCATACAATAATGTTTAATATATTATTAACCAAACAATTTCTATAAGGGACAATGAATAAGGCATGAATTAATTAATTATTTATATTTATTTATATTTAAATGTACTTACAAGCGAAATTGTATCCACTGCAAATACGAAAGTTGGGTTATATTATCTAATAACCACTCCTAAAAAAAACACATTTAATTCCATTCCAAAAAAATCAGGCACTTATTTAAGACAATTCAAGTTAGAAAGCACACTACTTTTAAAGTTACAGAGGGGGCACTCACGTGAACATGTAAAGCTTCCTTCAGAATTACTTCATGATGGCGGCGGCTTTCTTCAGGATTAGTCCATGATGATCGCCTGTGGCTTCGCTAATATTTCTCGGGTATGAGATGCTTGCGGCTAATCTTTGTCGGGTGTGGGAACTCTTGAGTCAGGTTGTACCTAAATTTGATGGTCTTCTTCCTATATGTAGACAAATAAGGTAGGGGAGACAGGTAAAAGGTACGATAATTTGGGAACACAGGAAACCTTCATATCAGAAAAAAGACACGGTAAGATACGATACCACTCTTTTCGCGTTTTGGAGGCAAGTCCCAACGCATCTTTCAGAAATTCCCCACTTTCTTCTTCTGTCACGCGCGTCGGCGCAAAATCTCGCGCAACGCACTTCTGAAGTGACGGAAGTACGCGCAACAAGTCTTTTAAATTTATGGCGCGAAATTCTCACATATTAAAACTTAACTAATGTCTAGTGCCGATTTCGGCACGTAACAGGTTATGAAACTTCAAGTCAACCTTTAGTTGTGATTGAGAGTGCGATTAGACACAAAATGAGTCATTACTAAACAAAATCCATAAACAGAAGTAAGATTTTTCTGAGTTTAAACTTGCATATAGTTTTAAAAACGACTGTGAATAGCAATAATTGCAAAATACCATAGAAGCAGTGTTTTTTGAAGACTGGTAATACCGCTTCCTGTTTGTAAGTAATTCTACAAGCAAAGTATTGAAAATTGCATCTGAGTACTAATATGTTAGCAAATACCAGCAGTATAGTACATTCGTTTTAACTTTAGGATGACCTCAAATGTAGTATTGAAGTGTTGACAACTGTATGCAAATAAATACCTAGAATTGCGCATGAAGGATACTGTCGTTTAACACAGTAAGGGTTGGCATTTTTGTACGGTGTTGCCACCAATTTCCTTTGCTAATGGACATATTCGTATATCTTTCGTTAAATACATTAGAATTTAAAGTAACATTGATAATGTAGCATTTTGCCCAGTTGTCACGTCATCCTAAAGTTAAAGCGAATGACTATATTAATTTTATCAACACTTCAAGATAAACTTGCGCACTCTGTTGTTAATGCAAGTAACTACATTTCCTTTACTAATTATCAGTAAAATTAGATAATCTAACAGAAATTATCAAAATAACTAATGTTTTTTGTTTAGTTAATTTAAGTTAAGTTTAACGCTAATAAATAAATAAATAGTTAAAAAGCATCATGTCGTGATATTTTTCTTATGTTTATCGTGAAACTATTTAGATTATCTTACTTGTAATGTTGTATTTACTTTTAGTTGGTACATATTTGCCAGTGCGTTTCTAATTGCTCTTAATTTAAAAAAGCCTAAACTTTAATTACACATAATTATTTTGAAATTTGTAAACGAAAAAATAGTAACCCGGCTCTTAAATTTTTAGTTTCTACTGTTTTTAACCAATATCTAAAATATTTGTAATTTAAATTTTTACAGTCGGAGATACGGTTGGACGAAATAGAGAGACAGTACTTGTTTAAAAGTGTCCAAAAAACTTATTTATTACAAACTGAATGTAATGATCTATTAACAAAGTATAATTATTTCACAGAAACCTAATCTAAAAATCACAATGACGAATGTACTTCCAACGAAACGTAAGCTAATAATTTTTGCGAGTTTTTAACAGTCAATTATAAGTATGCATATTTAATGGCCATTTTTAAATCACTATCTTTAATTATAAAACAGGGTGTAATTTTTAGATAATTTTAATAAATAATAAAATGATAGCTTACTACACGGCTGTATGTATGTGAAACACCCACATTATCTTTGCCAAATAATTGCTTGTTGGCATATTACAGATTGCGAGCCACTGTCGTGGCCTATTATGCCGTATAACCTGCAATTTCAAAGGAACGTCAGCAACGGAAACTAACTGTTAATTGAGTCGTTTGTGTATTGGCTGTTCTATCAACATAAAATGGGACAAAGTAAAGCCAATAAAGCTAAAGAATCAAGCAAAGAAAAGAAACAACGAAAAAAAGAATATGCAGAAATTAAGAGGCAAGTTTACACTATAGTTCTACCTGCTGTAGCAGCTGTTTTTGTTGGTATTATCGTTTATGTATATTTGAAGACCAGAACGAAAATCTATGCAGATTAATCACGTTTGGATTTGTTAAAAGATATATTAATGTATTCCATATTTTTGTTATCAATAAATTTTTCTTAAATAAAATTTATACATATTTGGTTTTGGGTTTAAATATGCAGCTCTTTACTAAGATATAAAGTAAAAATCAAAGTGTCGTAGAGCATATACGATGTGTATACAAATCACAGCAGGTTATGTCGGTACAATTATTTTTTAATAAATAGTATTAGATACTGTTATTGTTAGTAATCATTAGGCTATTCATTACAGATTGTTGTAGATAATTTGAGATACCATTAGAAAGGAAATATTATATAACGTAATTTACTAATTATGGTAGTTAAGAACAAATTGTCAATTTAAACTCGTAAATGGG
The DNA here is from genome assembly GCA_036346225.1 of Platerodrilus igneus. Lineage (NCBI taxonomy): Eukaryota > Metazoa > Arthropoda > Insecta > Coleoptera > Lycidae > Platerodrilus > Platerodrilus igneus. The sequence goes on from JARFIW010001381.1 coordinate 1,665,534, forward strand.
CAAGTCCACTAGCATTTTATCTAGAGTCCTGCTTATTGTCTATTTATGTACTTATCGTCTCAATTTTATTATATCCCTTGACAGTAAATGCAATATTTGCCACCACCAGTGCAGTGCGTATAATAAATATTAAATATACTATAGTGAGCAAAACTATGCTTCCAGGTAGTAATTAAGAATATTAAATTAAATACTTTGCTTAAGATTGGACAAATTTACAGAAAAAGAGGTGTTTCACTGCATACATTGGCAAAGCAAAACATCTCAATATAAAGCATGCCTCAGCAACCTTTTTTGGCTGGGAGTTAAAATCGGCAAATTTGAATATTAAGACATTTTGGGTCTGTGGTATTTTCAATTATTTGGTGAATAATAAGTTAAATTTTATTGAGAAATAATTGCAATATACTTTTAAACTTTAGACACACAAATTCAAAAGTATAATTCTAGTTATTGTAAAAACAGACATAATTCAATGAATTTTATATAAATGTTTTTTTTGATATCAATTACTCCCCTGATGCTCAACTTGTGATGTTGGTTTACTCAAGTTGTCTTAACACAAATTATTATCAAAGTGTTTGTGTTTTTATATGACGTCTAAAAAAATGTTACCACTTACATGGAATTGACCTTTATTTTTAATAACACACACTATGTACACATTCAAATGAAGCTAATGCACTCTTTTAACCTGTACCTGCTTGGTTCTCAACGTATGTACGGAGTCTTTTCACCATACAGGTCATAGCTTGGTCACATATTTTTGTAGGTACAGAGCGGACAACCGTTGTTATGAGTTCTTTAATGTCAGTAGGTCTAGTAGCATTCTTTCAGCATTACCCATAGCCTAGAAATCATGTCTTACGATTGTGCTGACCAAGCCAAAGGTCCAGATATTCTAATTTAGTGTCTACCAAATGTTTCATTCGGGCAATGTCAAACAGTTAAGGAATAATGCGGTGGTGCACCATGTTGCTGAAAGTAAACAGATGCTATGATTTGGAAAGGAACATCGTCTACAACAAAATTCCGCAACATATCTAGGTAAAAATCTCGTGTTACACTCTGATCACTAAAAACATATGGGCTTTCTCCAAATTCGAAATGTCACACCATATCATCGCTATAGAACTAAAGGAACGTAACCACATTCGCTACTTTTCAGGAGAGCAGAAATAAAGATGTGATCATAATATTTTTATATTTTCTGATAGCTTTTACTCATTTCTTTTAAACACTTTATAGCAGTTTTTATGTACATTTTTTTTATGTTCTGAATGCACCTGCACCTTGACAAAGTTCTTGATTACTAGAACGGGTGCAACGGCTTGAGTGTTCCAATAAGCTAAAGAGTCCATCCAAAGGTTTTACCAAATTGGTGGGCTATTTGGTGAGGAACCAGCCTAAGACAGGTCCCCGAAAGAGAGCAGCAGCTCCTTCAGTACTTAGAGTGGCAGAGACCGTAGGGGTCAGTATGACATTCTAAGGCACACACTGCGATGTGGAAGGCAACGAGAAACCACATTACCTCCCAAGTATACAGCGTACTTAAATTGTGATAAGCATGAGATGGCATTCTCTGGGGTAAAAGATTCCGGAGTTAAAATAGTCTCCCATTCGAATCTCCGAGAGGGGACTACTCTGGAGGATGCGAACGGAAAGTTCAGAATAAGTGTCGGGAACATTTTGTGAGTCAGAGCGTTCAGTGTTAGAAGTATGAAGCAAGTAGGTAAGCTAGAGAATTTAAAAATTGAAATTGATAGGTTAGCACTAGACATAGTAGGGATCAGCGAAGTTCGGTGGCCAGAAGCGGGTGATTTTTGGAGTGGAGACTTCGGGGTAATTCATACAGGAGCATAGGTAGGAAATTTGGGTATGGGGATAGTTATGCTAAAAAAGATAGGACACTATGTAGAAAATTACTTACAAAAGATGGTAAGAGTATTCATGGCTAAATTAGAATCTAAACCTGTAAATACAGTAATAATACAAAGATATCGAAAACATACTAAGATACATAAAAGGACATGAAAATTTAATAATTATGAGGGATTTTAATGCAGTAGTAAGTGAGGGTAGGGAAGGAGCGGTAGGAGGTTTATTTGGTTTAGGCACGAAAAACGACAGGGGAAATAGGCTGGTAGAATTTTGCGATAAGAACAATATAATCATCACAAACACATTATTTCAACATCATGCTAGAAGACGATATACGTGGAAGGTGCGAAGAGATATAGGAAGATATCAAATAGATAACATTCTTGTTAGACAACAGTTTAGGAATCAAGTAAAAGACTGTAGAAGCTATCCAAAGCAGATATATACACACTGACCACAACATCGTAATTATGAAGGCCGCTCTTAAATTTAAAAATTTTAAAAAAGAAACCGAAAAAGGCACTTTGACTCATTATAGAAAATGTAGAGAAAGTGGTTATATGGCAAGAGTATATAGGGAATTTATATGCAGGAGAGGAACTATCAGCATTACAACAGGAATCAGACATTGAAAATGATGCGTGGGGTATCCTATACTTAGAGATGAATTTGAATTAGCATTAAATGGTCTGAAACATGGTAAGGCACCGGGTACAGATAAGGTGCAAGCAGAAACTCTAAAAGCTGATGCACAAGCAGTAACAGAACGCTTGTTTCAACTTGTAGGCTATATGTATGAGACAGGCGAGATACCCAAAAATTTCAAATGTTACATCGTAATGACTATGCCAAAAAAGAGAGGCTCGGATAGATGTAAAAATTTGTGAACAATAAGTTTGACAGCACGTGTTAAAAATATTAACTAGAATTGTACGAAGACGAATGGAAAAACGAGCTGAAGAAATACTAGGAGAAGATCAATTTGGGTTTAGGCGAAATGGGGAAACACGGGAGGCTATCTAAGCACTGAGGGTGATAACGGAGAAAACATTAGAAAAAGGGGAAAGCGTGTATATAGGGTTTGTAGATCTGGAAAAAGCAATTGACAATGTATAATGGAAGAAAATATTCGAAATACTCAAAAAGATTGGAATGAGTTTTAGGGATAGATGGATAGTACATTGCTCATACAAAGAACAAACAGCGGTAATAGAATTAGATCAGAAAAGTAGAGAAATAAATATTAGGAAAGGGATGAGACAGGGATGTGCCTTATTATCATTAATTTTTAACTTGTACATCAAAGAGGCAATGAATACTGTCAAATGCAAGAAGACATTTGGAATTATTATGCAGGGATAAAAGATTGAGACGTTTAGATTTGCAGATGATATAGCAGTATTAGTGTAGTTAGTTAGAAGCTGCTCTTAATGAAATGGAAACAGTTCTAACAGAGCGATACGGTATAAAAATTAACAAAAATAAAACTAAAGTACTAGTATGTAAAGGCCGGGAAAATAAATCAGAAACTAGAATACAAATAGATAACGAGAACTTACAAGAGGTTAAGGATTTCTCCTACCTAGGAAATCAAATAACGCAAGATGGGAGGAGCGCAAATGATATAAAATAAAGATTAGCACAAGATCATGCTATATTTAACAACAAAAAGCAACTACTGTGTTCAAAGACAACAAACATAGAAACAAGGAAAAGATTGCTTTAAACATATGTGTAGAGCACAGCACTGTATGGCTGTGAAACCTAAACAATAGGAGAAGTGGACAGGAAAAAGATAGAAACCTTTGAAATGTGGTGCTACAGACGTATGATGAAGATATCATGGACAGACAAAGTGAAGAACAAAGAGGTACTAGATAGGGTAGGGGAAGAAAGAAGTATGTGGAAAACAGTAAAAAATAGGAGAAATAGGATGATATATTAGAAGCATAGATAGGAAAAACTAGAAGTAGAGTAGAGGGGGATCTTGGTAACATCAGACTGCTTAACCCCGTTCTCATACCACTGAAAATAGGATTATAATTAGATAACAATAGAAGGACAACCGAGCTGTGTCTAAGCTGTGGGAATTTCAGAGAGCTGCGTAGCTAGCTCAGAATAGAAATAATTGGAGGTACGCTTCCAACTAGATACAAGAAGGAAAACCTAATGACGAAAAAAATAATGGCAATTAAATCTGATGATTATTATAAACAACTACAGTTGTTAGTTTTGAAATATTTTCAACTAATATTGATTGTGTGAAAGGAAAACTATTAATTCGGCAAATTTTCAAGTTTTGGGGGATCTTGGTAGCCGCAGGCTGCTTAACCCTCTTCACATACCACTGAATATCGGGGAAATAGGGTATATAATTGTAAAACAATACGAGGGGAACCAAACTGCATCTAACAAGAAAGAGCGGCGGCTATGTTCGAAGACAACATAGAAAAAGAAAAAAATTATTGGAAGAAGCATATGTGTGGAGCACAGCACAGTGTGTCTATGAAATAGGTACAGTAGGAGAAGCAGACAGAGAAACGGTAGAAGCCTTTTAGAATGTTATGCTTCAGATATATGATGATGATAGTATGGACAGACAAAGCTGGTAACAAAGATGTTACAGAAATAGTAGGTGAATAAAGATATCTGTGGAAAAAAATAGGAGAAATAGAAGAACAGGATACATTCTAAGGCAATTTTAAGAAATAGTGAAGAATATATTACAAGCCGAGATAGAAAAAAATAAGAGGTAGAGGTAAGACCTAGATCAGACTATTGCACACAGATAGTGAAAATGCAGACTGGAAATTTCAGGGAAATGTGTAGGTTAGCTCTGAATAGGAAACAATGAGGGTACACGTCTAACCAGTTCCAAGACTGAAGGCGTAATGATGATGAAATTAATTTACTACCTTTTTGGGTTCACATATACTTTAACAGATATACGTATGAATAATGACATCTATTGAAGATGCATTTCCAAGAACTTAATTGTAGAAACACGTGCCGTTGAAGTTGATTTTCATAAAAGCTTCTTCTGGATTCGTCCTAGTTGACTTCCAATTTGTAAAATATAACTTGTTCTGGGGTGATGACGAGTTCTTGGCAATTGCTCTTGTCAGTATCTCGTTATCAAGTACCAACAATATTATTATTTATTTACCACAAATGCCATTAGAAGATTTTTATCATTAGGAACTCAAAACTTTACTTGTAAAATAATTATAAAAGTACAAAAATACAAATATAACACACTTTAAAGTCTGATAAACTTTTTTTTTTACAGATAACTGAATTAAAACAGTCATTACGTTACTGTCCATTTGACATCCAAGCCTACCTCACATTTACATATATCTGCAACCACTCGAAAAAGATTTCTAATCGATGGCATACATCTATATCATCATACTGTATTTCGGCATTTGTAAATTTGACTATACTATGCACAAGTTTGTGTAAGTTTTCATGCGGTGTTTCCGGTACACCATCAATCTCCACATTTACACAACGACCCCTTTGTTCAAGATCATTTACTTTACCTTCTAGCAGAACCACTTTACCCTCTAAATCATATATCTTTTTGCTTGATACAATATTTTCTTTCAATAGTTTTTTAAGTTCTGCATTTTCTTCAAGAATCGAATCAAACTGCTTAGACATGAAAGTAACTGCTCGATGGATTTCTTTCACAACTTCCATCAACTTCTTATTACTAAGATTATCTGTAAGGGGTAATTCCCCATAAATAGATGAAGTTTGCGGCATTTGAGTGACAGTTTCATCTATATCAGGACTTTTTTAAAAACAAGTTGCACAGTATTTTTTTGTTGTCAATTTCAACAATAAGTTTAGCTACTACATAACACTGCATCCACTACCTTCTTTGAGCAGTAATTGCTAACTGTTAGCTCAGAGATATTAATTTTAGTTACTCCAGTAGATATTCTTTATTGTTGCTTACAGAATGGGTTGTAAACAAAACCAGTCCAATAGTTATAAATTCATAAACATAAACATCTGCACCGTTAAAATTACCTATTTTGATTGACATGAAAGGTCACTGTTAATGACATAATGATACTCACACCTTGAAATTCTAACTTTTATTTAAATTGTAGAATTCTTAATAATAACTACACCATCAAAAACACATCAGCAAAAGCTTATTACTACTTTTATACCAAATTCCAAGATTTTATTCCATAAATTTCCTGCAAAAATCACATTTTATTTGAAGAGCACAAATTCACCTTGTTTACTAACCTCAAACTTATATCAAAGGAATAAACATACAATATTAATGTAAAAAAATATATATAACATCACATACTTAAGCTAATATAGCATCTATTCTACCCATAAGATAAGTAACTTGTCCCTCAGATAAGTTAAACATTTCACACTTATTGATATTGTTACATATTTTGTGGATGGGGCAAGTTTTATACAGATTGGTATAGCCCTCCTAAGGTAGAAAACCTCATTATTCTCATTACTGCGTGCATGGAGTATTTGTACTTGACACGAGAGGAAGGTAAGGAATTCACAATCATCTATGATATTATGCAATAACTTATAAGCAAAGATCACCGAATGATTAAAATAAATAGATTCCAGAGAAATAAAATTAAACATTGATAGTAACAGAGTATAATTCATACCTCTTTCAGGATAAAGCTTAAATTTTACAAAGCAACGGTACTTTGAAAATTTACGCTGAACCACTTATAATAGCTTAGCAAGATAAATTGTCTGATCAGGTGACCAAATTAAACTGTAATACATAAGCTAGGGTAAAACAAACGCTCTGTATAATATAATTAATATATCAACTTGCAGGCCTTTAGATTATAAAATCAAGGAGTTGTATGCTTCCCTAGTGATATTCTTTATATGTTAGCCATATTTAAGGTTGTGCATACACGTAACTCCTGGATCCTTCACATGATCTCCACGGCGTATAACAAGCCCAGTGAGATTATAATTATATTGTATTTTAGTTTTATTATTAGCAAGAGTGATCACCAAACACTTATTTATATTGAAATTTAGACCTAGCTTTCTACTCCACTTGATTACCTTGTCAGTATCTCATTGCAACTTAATACAGTCAACTAATTACTGAACCCGTCTATATAATTTACAGTCATTGTCATATAGAAGACATGAAGTCAAGAACTGTTGGCAGGTGGTTTATTGCTATAAGGAAAAGTAATGGCCTGAGTATAGATCCTTGCGGGACACCTGACTTAGCAACAAACAAATCTGATGACATCCTGAATCTCAACATATAGCCGCCTATTCTCAAGGTAGGAGGGCAGCAACATTACAATTTAAGACTGAACACCATACTCTTTGCAGCTCATAATCAATGCATTGTGCAGACATCGAATGCTTTTTCCATATCAGTAAAAATGACATCAACAACCCCATCCTCAACTACATCATAGATGTTTTGTATGAAATTACAAAGATTTGTTGCTGTGGTAAGAAACCATGCTAATATGGTGACATATCTCAGAGCACAGTGCAATTTTTTATGTAAAATTAATTCATAAACCTCAAAACAGATGAGCAAATGGTGATTGGCCTATAATTAGAGATAACTGTTTTGGATCCAGATTAAAAAACCGGTATGATTCTACCAAGCTTCCAAGAAACAGGGAAAATTCCTGTTTTAAAGGACAGGTTGTAAAGAATTAGTAGAGAATTAAGTAAATGTTCAGCATGGCCCTTGAGAACATATGTCAGTATCTCGCCAGGGTCAACTGAATTATACCATGAAGGCGCTTAAGAACATTTTTCACTTCCAATATGGTTATCTTGTCCATTCCAAAAGAGACCGCTTTTACAGGTTTTTGTTTACACTGTATTCTCACTGATAACAGCACTTTTAAAGTAGTTAGCAAAAGCATTCACAACAGAGATAGGATACTTGAGTTCAAGATTATTATAAACCACCTTGTTTGAAGTACTAGTTCTTTTGTCATTCATAAATCTCCAAAAACTTTTTGGGTCGCATCTGATATTAGATTCGACATCAAAAATGTACTTATTGTAGGACGTCTGGATCATAATTTTCAATTGCGTTCACAATGATGCCAATTGCTGGTTATAAAAGCCGTTACTATTATTGCTAAGCCTTCGTTTAAGGACCATCTTCTTAAATTTGAATAGATTTATTATGTCTCTATTAAACCAAACCAGACATGACTTGGAACACATGCAGTAAAAATATTATTTATACATTCATAAAAGCAGTATACTGTCTTATGTATGTAATACATTCCAGTGAGTTTCGAAAAATATTTGACATCAACGGGTAGTTAGCTTTTCTAAACTTATAGTGGTACTGATGCTCTGGGCTACAGTTCAGAAGCATATTAGTAGCAATGAAATTTTTTATTTTCAGAGGGGGTGATAATTTACAGGACGCACTATGGGGCCAGCCTCCTTGTTTGTAGAGACCAACATATTTGATATTACCAGATCAAGCATTCTTGCATTTGCACTCAATACAATATTTAATTGTGTCAGAACAGCAACTGCTAAGAGATTGGTTAAGTCATCAACTATTGGACAAAATTTTTTCAATAGATATTTTGGGATATTAAATCACCTACAATAACTAGTTTCTTATCGAGTAAATTATTTTCAATTACATTATATATTAACTTGTATAGTTCCCTGGGGCTGTTAGTTGGGATATATCCCACACAAAATAGATTTGAAGAATGCGAACTACCATTTCTACACATATTCCTTCAACTGACTCCTCAAATATAGGGCATAAAGTTAGGTGAGCATTTTCAAAATTATTAAATATTAAAACACCTCCCCCATCTTGTTTACTCGAAATGATTTCTGTCACACCTAAACACCCGACAGTTTGTAGGACAGAATAGCTCATCATACACTGAATTGTTTAACCACATTTCAAACAATGCAATCACATCATCATTAGGTCTTTAGTCCTGGAACTGGTTAGACGCATACCCTTATTGTTTCCTATTCTGAGCTAACCTGCACATTTCCCTGAAATTTGCACAGTCTGCATCTATCACTATCGCATGCAAAAGTCTGATCTCGTTTGGCCTCTACTTCTTTTTTCCTATCTCTACTTGTAATATATCCCGTACTATTCCTCAAAAATGTCTTACAACGTACCCTGCCCATCTATTTCTCCAATTTTTTTTTGTTATCCACAGATATCTTTATTCCTCTACTATTTCCATAAACTATTTGTTATTAATCTTGTCTGTCTATGCTATCATCCTTATACATTTGAAGTACAATATTCCAGAAGGTTTCTATTTATTTCTGTCTGCTTTTCCTACTGCCCCTATTTCATAGACGTACTGTGCTGAGCTCCATACATATGCTTTGAACAATTTTCTTCTTGTTTCTATGTTTGTTGTCTTTGAACACATCCACTGTTCTTTCTTGTTCTATGCAGTTCAATCACCTTCTATTGTTTTACAGTTCTATACCCTATTTACCCGATATTCAGTGGTATGTGAAGGGGAGGCGTCGCCGTGGATCAATGTACTAAGCGTAAGACTACGGATCCCAAGGTCCTGGGTTCAAATCCCGACACGGCCGACTGCTTGAAAAATGACAGGTGAGCATTTTTCACAAAAATTACGCCCTCGTTCGGATGAGAGGTTAAATGGAGGTCCCGTGTATGAGTGTTGTCATGCACGTTAAAGATCTCTACCTTGCCTGGAACGGCAAGGGTTTTGCAAAATTCTATATTTCCAGGAAAAAAAAAGCTCGCCTCCTGGCCAATGTAGTACCTTCTGGTGGAGCATTGGAAATGTAAATAAACGGTATGTGAAGGGGAGGTGGCTCCGTGACATAGTGGTATGTGTGTGAGTACTACGACCAAGGTCCTGGATTCGAATCCCAACACGGTCCGCTTGAAAAATGTTAGACGAGCATTTTTAACAAAAATACACCCTCGTTCGGATGAGAGGTAAAATGGAAGTTCCGTGTGTAAGTGTTGTCACGCACGTTAAAGATCCCTACCTTGCTTGAACAGCAAGGGTTTGGCAAAATTTCAAATTTTCCAGGTAAAAGAAACTCACTTCCAGGTGCCTCAACTTATTTATGTTCTGAGCTAATATACACAGTTTCCTGAAATTCCCACAACTGCTTATATACAGTCCTTATATTGTTTTCTAATTATATGCCCTATTTCACTGATATTCAGTGGTATGTGAAGGGGGTTAAGCAACCTGTGGCTGCCAAGGATCCCCAACACTTAGACATTTGCCGAATGAATAAAACTTAAAATCTATAATAGCATATAGACTCCTTTACCTTTGAGGTTTAACATTCGTTTTTAAGCTTCGTCGAGTTGTCAATTAGAGCACTTTGCTATCAACGTTTGAAGGGACAAGCTGCGATAAGCGGCGTAGTAAAGTCAATATGGTCGTGTCTAAACACGTGGCCTGTAACACAGTCATCATCATTTTGTTTTCGACCTTACTTAAGGTCGGTTTGACGCAGCTCTAACTTCTTTTCTATTCTGTGCTAATCTAAAAAGCTCTACATACCCTTCACAACCTAAATTTCTAATAATTTGACTAATATAGTTTGGTCTAGGTCTTCCTATATCCTTCTATCTTTTTCCTATCCAGCTGGCTCTACATAGATATTAGCAACCTGATGGTTGTTAAAAAACTCTAACATGTTTACATGATTACCATTTATAGGGAAATGAAATATAACCTGGTTATCCGCTTCAAAAAGGAAAAGTGTTAAATTATATGTTATGGTAAGGCTTAAGCAACGAATCGCTGTCAACATGCCAGACCGCTACCTAATTGTGAGTTATGTTATGGTGACGTTTATTAAATTATATGTTATGGTAAGGCTTAAGCAACAAATCGCTACCAACATGCCAGACCGCTACCTAATTGTGAGTTATGTCATGGTGACGTTTATTAAATTATATGTTATGGTAAGGCTTAAGCAACGAAACGCTACCAACATGCCAGACCGCTACCTAATTGTGAGTTATGTCATGATGACGTTTATTAAATTATCTGTTATGGTAAGGCTTAAGCAACGAAACGCTACCAACATGCCAGACCGCTACCTAATTGTGAGTTATGTGATGATGACGTTTATTAAATTATCTGTTATGGTAAGGCTTAAGCAACGAAACGCTACCAACATGTAACATGTAACACAGTCCGAAAAAGAAATGGAATTGATTGAATCTTGGTGTCTGGAGGTTGTTTCCTAGTGGCTTTAGCGTAATGTTATTCTTTTATATGTTCCCCCTAGAGCAGTTCAGTTGATCCCTGCAGGCCTAAGAAGATGGAAGCTCGCCATCATTAATACAGTTGGTATAAATTATTTAAATAAATTTTATTAATATTTTCCTCTTAGTGCAATATCAAATAATGCAATATCACGTAACCATATGATATGAGAATATCATATACAATTTCCTATAAGTTTATTACATCAGTAATATCAAAGTATTAATCTCAAGAAAATTTAGTTTGGTTTTGGAGTACTAAATTTTATATGATGTAAAATCAAGCAGATGTTAGTTTCGTTAAATTCTGGTTTTATTAAGAAGAGTTCTCGCAATTCCAGTAACCATTTCGTAAGTATTCACGTGGTTTCTATTTGTGCGTCGCAGAAAGCAGATGTTCATGGAATTTCCGACAGCTGGGGTTATAGTCCGATTTCTTTTGTTCACAGCAGTATCTGCACACGTGAGTGTTTTTAGCATTTAATCACTTTCAATATCAGTTAAATTGCAATAAGAAAACATTAGATTGAACTTTAGTTACGTAAAATTCGTTTAAGGAAAGAAAGAATTAAGTAACAAATTTATTGCTTGTCAGAATGATTGCACATACAGATAAAGTTAACTAAGCTAAAAAGTTATGAGTGACCATATTATGTCAGATATAAAAAACATATATTCAACTGTCCTATTTAGACCTCACATGTCATGTTATTTTAATTCAAAAATATGTTTAAATATTTTGAGGTCATGTACTTTGATTTTTAGTCAACATGTGGGATTCTTTTATTAAATATTAAATAAAAGTAACTTTAGGTTGACACATGCTAATTTATCTGCACTTAGGTAATTTAAATTTCATTGTTAAAGTCGAAGTAGTGCTACTATGACTTGAAGAATATGTATTATGAATAATTAAGGGAACTCAAATCCTTACATGAAAATTATTGAGAAAGATTCATTCAGAGATCTTTATGTTATTGAATACAAATCTTTCTTAGTATATTTCTGTTCTATAAAAAATTATTAGTTGAAAATATTATAGTAAAACAAATTGCAAATATTATAGTAAAATGAATCAAGAAATTTAAGCAAATAGAATCTATTTTTTTTACTTTTTTTATTGTTTGAAATACAAGTAAAGTTTACAAATCATTCCTGATCAGAAAGTGTGTGTAATGATTACAAATACCCTGGGTGTATACTTTTGAAACCTAAGTTCTATCATTTTATTTTTGGTAAATATTTTTGAGGACACAAACGGTGTCCATGTTGTGCATTTGTTTGTTCACAGGTCAAGTCGAGACATCTGTATGACATCTGGTGTTTGAGATTTTGGTAGGTGTTTTAAAAGAGTGAAATTCAAGTTTTATGGCTATGTTAGTGGTGTTGATATAAGGTTTCCGCATTCCCCTAATACAAGCACAGTTAATTTTTGTAGGTTGTTGTGTTGAAAAATACGGTGGCGCTCATTATTCATATTTTTTGGTTTTTTGACAACCCATGACCCAAGCTCATGATCTACCCAGAGCTAACACTCTACTAGCCGTTTATGTCTAAAGAGTTTTTCTTTTCCTCAAGCCGTTTTCCATCCAACTTTAGCTAGGGCTTTCATTGTTAATAAGAAATTCTCGACCTTGTGATATCAGGTAAGGGTTTAGGAAATATAAAGGTGCAATTTATTAGCTGATAGTCACGAGGGTAAAAATAAAAATAAGAACAAAATTAAAGTTTTGTTCACAAATACTTTCGAACAATTAACATTAGTTGAGAATATTGTAAGATCAATACCTGTAGTTGTTCATAATAATCATCATCTTTAAGTACATTTATTTCTTTCGTTATTAGTTTTTCTGTCTTGGGACTGGTTGGATGCGTAATTCCATTAACTTCTATTCTGAGCTAACCTATACATTTCTCTGAAATTCCCACATCCTACATCTTTCACTATCTGTGTGCAATAGTCTAACCTAGGTCTATCTCTACTGCTCTTTTTTCCTACCTCTGCTTCTAATTTCGCATTCCGCATTATTCCCCCCCATGTACTTGTATGACCTATCATCCTATCTGTCCTATTTTTTACTGTTTTCCATATATTTCTTTCTTCCCTTATAATTTCTAGTACCTCTTTGTTCTTAACTTTGTCTGTCCATGATATTTTTTTTATTTATTTATTTATTTATTTCACTACATTACAGATTTATAAAAAAATCCAATTGGCACTTAACAAATTTAAACATATAACAAAGGTTATAAGAAATTTACAAATTACTATTAAGTAGTCTTTTCAGACTCGATAAAGTTATATGAAAAATGTCTATATGCATATAGTCTGTGTTAGCTGTCATTATTATGCGGTCTATAACGGCCTGCTGCCCATAGTTTGTCCTATGAAAATTTAATAAAAATAAATTATCGGAGCGAGTAATCTGATGTTTTACATGGAAATTCAATTTTGCAAGCAGGGCATCGCAATCAATCAAGTTGTTAACAATTTTAAACACAAATATAAACATCCCTTGTTTCCTTCTTGTTTGTAGCGATTGGAGACCCAGCAATTAATTGCAACTTTGCTCTCGGAGTAATATGATCACTTGTAAAGTGTATTTGGTACAAGGCAAATTTAGCGAACTTAGACTGCACCCTTTCAATGCGATCAATGTGACACGAATAAGATGGTGACCAAATTACAGAGTTATACTCAAGCAGACTTCTAACCAAACCTGAGTAAAGTGCTTTTAAGGCTTCATGTTGCGAATGGTTTTACAATTTCTTTTGATACAACCCAAAGCTCTGAGGGATTTGGATACTATAGCGTTGATGTGGTCTCTAAAGGTTATTTTAACATCAAAGGTAATTCCTAAGTCAGTGATACGCGAGACTGAATTTATAGAATGACTATTAATACTATAATTGTAGTTCATAGGAATTGTGCATCTATAAAAGTGCATAATTTTACATTTAGAAATGTTCAACTTTAAGAAGCTTCCATTGCAGTAGGTCACAAAATTATCTAAATCCTGTTGCATTTTGAAGCAATCAGAATTTGAATGTATCACTTTGAAAAATTTCAAGTCATCAGCATAAAGTAACAACTGTGAACTCTTGAACACGGATACAACATCATTGATGAAGAGCAAGAATAAAATCGAACCCAGGTGTGACCCTTGCGGAACCCCTGAACCTACTGTTATCTCTCTAGATGAAATATTTCCAATTTTCACACATTGAGTTCTGCTTTGCAAATAGGATTGAATCCAAGATAGATATAAACCGTGTATGCCTAATGCTTCTAGTTTCAACACAACCAGCTAATGACAAATACTATCGAATGCCTTATTCAAATCGGTATAAATGACATCGATCTGATATCTATATTCTTAGTTAAATATTCGTGAAATACAGCAAGATTAGTTGCAGTAGAACGGCCTTTAAAGAACCCATTTTACTGAATTGCTATGGTATGTTTAAAATTTCTGAAAAATTTATCTGTGATTATCGATTACATAATTTTAGATAGTATGGACAGCAGTGATATGCCTCTATAGTTAGCAACATCCAACCTATTTCCAGATTTGAATATGGGAAATAGTGTTGAGATTTTCTAAGACTTGGGAAAAGTACCAGTGTCAAAGCTACGCTGAAATAATAAAGTAATAGGTTTAACCAAAGATGCGCTGCAGTTTTTCAACAGTACCGGAGGTATACCATCTGGCCCACAGCTTTTATTACAATTCAGAGCAGATATTTTTTCTTGCACCTCGTCTGTGGTAAATGTATGGTGGTATAGGCAGTTGCAAACAGTGTTGTGAGTATCAAAGTTAAACACCAGAATAATGGTATGCACTGTATAAGAACTTTCAAAATGTTCAGCAAGTGCATCAGCTATAAGTTGAACATCATTTAGTGCACGTTCTTTGTAGATCAGCTGTCGAGGAATACCATTGTTATTCTTTAAAGAATTAATAAATGACCAGAAGTATTTAATACTTGTAGGTATTAAAAGTTCAGTATCAGACAAGAATTTTTCGTAACAATGATTGATAAGAACTTTAGTTTCTTTTCGTAAATTTGAATAAGCATTATAGTCATTTATGGATCTTGTGTGTTAAGTTTATTTTTCTTGTTAATTTGTCGTTTCAGTTCTCTGCTGTACCACTTTGGGTATTTAGAAGTAGCGTTAACTTTCCTATGCGTGTATTTATGCAAAACGTCATAAATAACACAATAAGAAGATTCAATAGCAGTGTCAATGTTCTTACATCGATCAATAAATGACCAATCGTGAGCGTTATAGGAATAATTCAACCTCTCAAAATCAGCCCTTGAAGTCAAAATTAAATTCATACCCCTTGTTGTTATTTTGTAAAAATGGATTGAAAATTATATCAACTAACGCTTCCAGTGGTGGATGGTAAATATCAACTTTACTTAGGGGAGTGGATGTAGCACGTATTTTAACATTCAAGGAATCATCACTAAAAAGCAAGTCCAGAAGGTTATTCTGAAAGTTAGTTATGTGGTTCCATTGAAGAAGCTCCAGGTAATACATATTATCTGTGAAATGCTCTTCTTTACTAGTGAGGTGACCACTAGGGGCTAAGAAGTCATCATCTTGAACCCAAGTGATTCCGGATAGGTTGAAATCACCAATAATAAGCCGTTTAGCGTGTGGATGTTGTATGCGTATGGTTACAGCTTGATTTATAAAAGCTTGGTACGCCTGTATCTCAGCACTAGGTGGAATATAAACTCCACAAATAATTAATACTTCCCTTTCTAAGGTTAACATAATCCAAAGATCTTCAAATAGTAAACTGTTACTGCAGAAGAGTAGAGTAGACTGTATAGATGTTAATACTGCAATCAGTACTCCACCAACGCGCTTACAGGTACCTAAGTCGTATTTTCTGTCATTCTGGTAGACATCATAATTATTATGTATAAGTTCATTGCTATTAAAATCTGCAGATGGTCAGGTCTCACACAAGATCAAAATCTTAAAATTGCAATTTAAATCATCTTGTCTGTAGCACCACATTTTAAAGGCTTCTACCTTTTTCTTGTCCGCTTCTCCTACTGTCCAGGTTTCACAGCCGTACAGTGCTGTGCCTCTTTTCCTTGTTTCTATGTTTGTTGTCTTTGAACACGGTAGTTGCTTTTTCTTTTTAATTGTAGCACAACCTTGTGCTAATCTTTGTTTTATATCTTTTGTGCATTTCCCATCTTGCATTATTTGGCTTTGTAGGTAGCAAAAATCCTTAACCTCTTGTAAGTTCTCGTCATCTATTTGTATTCTTGTTTTTGGTTTATTTTCCCCCTCCTTTGCATACTAGAACTTTAGTTTTATTGTTGTTAATTTTCATAGCGTATCTCGTTGTTAGAACAGTTTCCATTTCATTAAGAGCAGCTTCTAACTCTTCCTTGCTAGATGCTAATACTACTATATCATCTGCAAATCTAGGCATATCAATCTTTTGTCCCTGCATAGTAATTCCAAATGCCTTCCTGCATTTGACAGTATTCATTGCCTCTTCTATGCACAAGTTTAAAATTAATGGTGATAAGGGACATACCTGTATAACCCCTTTCCTAATATTTACTTCTCTACGTTCCTGCTCTAATTCTATTACATTTGTTTGTTCTTTGTATAAGCTATGTGCTACCCGTCTATCCCTAAAACTCAATCCAATCTTTTTGAGTATTTCAAACTTTTTTTTCATTTTACATTGCTGATTGCTTTTTCCAGATCTACAAACCTTATATACACGCTTTGCCCCTTTTTTATTGTTTTCTCCATTATCACACTCAAGAGCTAAAATAGCCTCCCTTGTTCCCCTGTTTCGCCTAAACCCAAATTGATCTTCTCCTGGTATTTTTTCAGCTCGTTTTTCCATTCGTCTTTGTACAATTCTAATTAATATTTTTGACACCTGTGGTGTCACACTTATTGTTCGAAAATTTTCACATCTATCCGAGCCTCTCTTTTTTGGTATAGTTACTATGATGTTACATTTGAAATCTTTGGATACAAGTTGAAAGCGACGTTCTGTTACTGCTTGTCCAGCGGCTTTTAGAGTTTCTGCTTGCACCTTATCTGTACCCGGCACCTTAATATTTTTCAGACCCTTTAATGCTAATTCAAACTCATCTCGCAGTATAAGATATCCCGTCATCTTTTTCAATGTCTGATTCCTGTTCCAATGCTGTTAGTTCCTCTCCTGTATATAAATTTCCTATATATTCCTGCCATTTAACCACTTTCTCTACATTTTCTATAATGACGTTTACTCTCGTGTCCCTTATATTTTTGCTATACGGTTTTATATCCGTAAAATTCATTCAAATTAGTTTGTATGCTTCGTCTGCCTTTCCTATTTCTATCTTAATTTGTACCGCTTGCACTTTTCGTCAATTTATTGTTCTTCAACTTTCCTGCATTTGCAAATAATTTCCCATTTTATGGCTTTGTATTTCTGTTTTCCCGTTTCGTCTGATCTATTTTTGTATTTTCTCCGTCGTCTTAAATTCAGGATATCTTTTGGTATCTATGGTTTCTTATTTTCGTTATGTGTATACCCCAGAATATATCTGACTGCCATGTCTAAGCTGTTTCTACTTCGTTGGTATCAGAAATTTTTCCCAATATTTTTCAGCAATTCATTTGACTTTTTTTCAAATTTTTCATCGATATCTTTACCTTTTAGTTTCTCAAAGTCAAAGTGCCTTTTTCCATTCCTTTTTTCAAATTTTTAAATTTAAGAGCAGCCTTCATAACTATGGTGTTTGATATCTTCCTATATCCCCTGGCATCTTTCACCTGTATCGTCTTCTAGCATGATGTTGAAATAATGTGTTTGTGATGATTAAATTGTTTTTGTTGCAAAATTCTACCAACCTATTTCCCCTGTAGTTTCTCATGCCTAAAACAAAATAAACCTACTACCATTCCTTCCTTACCCTCAGCTACCACTGCATTAAAATCCCCCGTAATTATTAAATTTTCATTTCCTTTTACGAATCTTACTAGGTCTTTGATATCTTTTTAGATCGCTTCTACCTCTTCCTCACTGTGGCTAGAGGTGGGCATGTATACTTGTATTGTTACTGTATTCGCTGGTTTAGATTCTAATCTAACCATGGGTACTCTATCATACTTTTGTAAGTAGTTTTCTACACAGTGCCTTATCTTTTTTCGCGTAACTATCCTCACACCAGAATTTCCTTCCTCTAATCCTGTATGAATTACCCTAAAGTCTCCACTCCAAAAATCCCTCGTTTCTGGCCACCGAACTCTGCTGATCCTTACTATGTCTAGTGCTAACCTATCCATTTCAATTTTTAAGTTCTCTAGCTTACCTACTTACTTCATACTTCTGACATTCCACGCTTCCACTCACAGAATGTTCCAGATTCTTTTTCTAAATTTTCCTATCACATTCTCCTAAGTAGCTCCCCCGATCCGAAGCGGGGACTATTTTACCTTCGGAATCTTTTACATCAGAGGATGCCATCATTTTCAATACAATTTAAGTACGCTTTGTACTTGGGAGGTAATGTGGTGGTTTCCCGTTGCCTTCCACATCACGGTAGTGTGTCTTAGAATGCAATACCGACCCCTATGGTCTCTGGCAATCTAAGTACAGAAAAAGCCGCTGCCCTCTTTCGGAGACGTCTTAGTATGGTTCCTCACTAAAGACCCTACTAATTTAGTTGAACCAGTAGTTTGGTTTTTAGATCACTGGAACGCAGATGCCATTCCATCTGTTCTAGTAATCTAGAACTTTTTCAAGAGTTAGGTCCATTTGGAATGGAATCACATCATAGTCAAAATTATATAGTGCCAGTTTGATTTTACTCAACTGCGATTTTATACCCTGTTCAATTTGATAGAAACGCCCCAAGGAATAAATACCAGTATTATTGTATTGTAACGTCTTTATTTAAACAAGCGGGATTAGGGCCATATGGCCCTTTCTTACATCTAACGTTAAGTGAATGACACACTTCAAACTAGCCCCACACAACAGATTCATATATACTCGCGCCACCCTTAGCTTACGAATTCAATAATGTGACATAGAATTTTTAAAACACAATGTGCTTCTACTGTGAGTACTGTTTTAACTTATTGAAAATTTTTAAAAATCTATTCCACTGGGCTAAAATTCAGGTTTCGTGAGAGTAGGTATATAACCAGTATTGACACTGATCTTAAAGAAACTATAAAACTCTGGAAAACGATAGTCAAGTTTTTGCATGTTGAAACCAACCAGATTTAAATCAATAGAATACAACTGCAATTTTGATTCAACATAGCTTGTTATTTTGTTTATATCTACTGCAGGATTTACCCTAGTTAAATCGAGATTAGTATTTCTAACTCGCCTGGCCACTTCTACAAATCCATCAGGCGAGTTTGAAACATTGTCCAATGTATTTCTGCCACCAATACCAATAATCATGTTATGCTTATTTTTAGAAATATGTGGCTTTGAGTGACTAGACTTATTGTCAGTTATAGGAATATATACACTACTAAGAATATCATCATTTGTAGAGTTCAATGGCATCTGCATTTCCTTGATAACATTTACCTTTATTTCAGTGAAGGTCATACATTCTTTTCAACATCTGCAGAGTTATCAAAATTATCATGCACTTTTGAAATAATTAATTTATTAGTATGATTTACAAGTAATGTATAGCTTTCTGTTTTTCTCCAACCTTAGAATTCCCATCATGGGGCCTAACCATTTTTTCATTTACTAACGTTTTTTCTTCAACACCAACACTGACACTGAGTCGTTCTGCATCAACTGGCTTTTTACCATTAGTTAGTAAACTAATTAGTACTTTGTTGCAGTCAGTTAAAGTTAACACTTCAGTTTTTAACTCCCTAATTTCTTGAAGTAAGACTGAAATTTCTACACCAGCTAGTACATTTATCATTTCAGCAATGCTATCTTTTTCTTTTATACCCAATGTTAGAACACCACACTGCTGACAGTTTAACAAATCCATGCTTTTATTTCTATACTTCTCCATTCAAATTAAGCACATATAAAAAAATTTTACCTGCCTCATTAGATAGAATGACATCTTTTCTCTCACTGCGTGATGTGTGCACCAATTCATTTTACCTATCGCACTGGTGCAACTGTTATTTCTAGTTATATGTCAAAATTTTTTGAAAATATTTGTGTAACTAAAGCTATATACGTTTAGTTTCGATTACTTTAGTAGTTCTTATCAAATCACTTTAAACTGTACATACGTTTTGGGTGTTCTGCTGTTAGCAGGATTGAGGTGCCGCAACAACTAATGCTACCAACCTTGAAATTTGCACCAAAATGACCTGGAGTAAGTACAACAACTTCACAATATTTTGTCTAAAGATTTCCTTATATTACATTTATCTATGAGCAATAACTTTTCATTAATAAAACAATCAGTAATGAATATATCTATATTTTATATAAATTACTATGTTAAAACAGTTTGACAGAATTCTATATACAAAAGTTACAATACAGTTAACACGCATCAATTAAAACAACAAGTACACCTACACCGATTGGTTGTGCTGGCACCCTAAACCTTATAATTAACAATTAGAGATATGGCAATGCTGCAGTCTGTTTGTTTCTTAATAAAAGAAGGCAATTAAGTAATTATATATTTACAAAATCTACAATCGACTGGCTTATTGTATCACAGTAAAATATCTGAAAAGGCACCCCCAAACCATACAAGGACAATGGGTAGTAAATAATGAGCTAATGCTTTAGCAAGTGTTGGTCCACCAATAGCAGCAGCCCCGCCAGGAACAGTAGTATCTGGTGGCCGCGAACGAGATGGTACAGTTGGAGGTGGAGTAGGAGGATCTGTATCAATTCGAACTCTTGGTATTTCTCCTGAGCCTTTTGTGTCATCTGTACCAGTACCGGACACACCATTATCAATTCGAACCTTTGGTATATCAGGAGATTCAGAATTTTGATCATCACCTGAACTTTCGATGTCGTCCGTGCCCGAACCAGATCCACTTATAACTGGAGATTCATCTGAATCATCGGCTAAGTCAACTTCCTGACCCTGATAAGCTGATTGTAATTTACTAACTAAAGCTTGCAAAACAAATGTTTGTTGATTGAGCGTAGAAGCTTGTACTACAGATGACAGTGGGACTTGAAAATCTGGATTGTAGGTACTCAAGGATGTACCATTCCAACAACTACCATCTGAAGTAGGGGCTGCTGAAGCATTATTACAATATTGATATGGAAGTTGACTCCAAAATTGCCTGCTATCCTTGGCTTTCTATTAAAAAATACATATATTTTTTATAAATAATTTCATACTACTTACCTGTTTAATATCTCTTATTAGCTTTCCTAATGTAGCAACAGACTCGACCTTTTTGTGCTTCTTCTTGCTGCTTTTACTGTTTTGATCATCAAAATTCAAAGTTTCAAAAGTGATTTCATCTTCTGCATTATTTTTTGCTTTGCTTGCTTCGATGTGTGGCTCTTCAACTTCAATTACAGGTTCAACTGTTGAATTACTACGACGAGGCCGTTGAAGTAAAGGAGTGCCACAGCCTGTGAATATCTTTTGAGATACTTCGGCTCCGCTATCTTGGAAAATCATTACAGCTTCTGATATTTTAATATTTATTGGTTCCACTACCATTTCAACATTAAATGGGCCAAGTAATCTATCGGCTACTTTATCAATGGATTCTGCAAAATAAAAGATTTCATTTAAAAATAATTGAGTAATACCTAACAAAAGTAAACCTGCATGTAGTGAGCCTGTATTATTTACAAATGTGTAAAATAAAGTTAACCTAAAAATGCGATAACCTGATAGGCAAATTGAACTGAATTAGTTTTAGTGTATAAAACTTGAGACAATTTGTATGAAAATGACAAATGGTTCGTACAAAAATTCTCAAAGAGTGGCATTTGGATAAATTGTTCAAGAACTTAACTTTCTAGTTACAAAGTCAGAGAAATTTAAACTGCATTCGAAAAAAACAGACAGCATGAATAATTACTTTACAAGATTATTAATGTAGAAGTCCTAAATCAGATGGTTAAAATCAATTTTGATACTAAGTTATCTTGCCCATCATCAATTATGATCTAGCCAGCCTGTCTTGTTATTATATTGTAATGCAACCTCTGTTTGCACAAACAACAGTTCTTTATTTTCAAACTGATTATACAAGTCTTTTCAACAACTCGTAGTTACAATGGAATTTGCTAAAAGCCCTCTCAACCATTTATTTTCAGCTAATCACTAACAGTTTATCTTCTTAACACTATTATGCTATCTTCTGAATAACTTACTATCGCAGCTTTGTAATTAACTACCAAAGCACTAATTATTATTTTGTTATATAATCACTGCCGTAATTTATATCACACAGAGTAATTTATATGAACAGTAATTTTATCACATACGTACAACTATCAAAGCTTTAAACTATAATAAAAGCTTCCATCAAAACTCGTATCAAAGCTTCAATTAGAACTGACTTCCCATATTCATGTTAGTTAGTTAATTTGAGAACATACCAGAAATTATGCTAATATTCTCGAGATTTCCTATTGTAATCTAAAATAACTTTTAAATGCAAAATCTTTGTACCTATTAATCGAGTTCATCTGCAGGATGTGGTGTCGAAGGGCCAATTAATCATCTTCTGTGTAGAAACGCTTGCCTTACGTTCTAATGTAATTATTCTAGTTAGAGGAAGACCAATCGGCACTACAATATATATATATATATATATATATATATATATATATATATAAACACTTATAAGATGAAATGAAAACCCAATTTTTTATGTAAAGTTGAATTACCATTTCAAATCGAACTGGCAATTGAAAACCGCTAAAAGAAGCCACATCAGGATTTGAACCTGCTTCCTTTGATTTTCCGAATCAACGCTCTAACCAACTGAGCTATGCAGCCAATTGATTAGAATGTGTTATGATTTATACTATTGAAGCTCATTCTTGTTTTCGATTTTCAATTACGTCTTGCATTTTTAAGGAAATTGATTCAAGTTATGTACATAATTCATGTACAATAATTTGATCATCCTATATATATATATATATATATATATATATATATATATATATATATATATATATATATAAAATAAAAAAAGAATTAATGGCAAGTGACTCAAATTCAGCCACGAGGGCATCCTGTCGACGCACTTTGCCCCAATTGGGGCTGATCAGGGCAGGAGTAACAAAGTTGTAATATTTAATACAGATACTCTATGGGAAGTACAGCATCACCTAGCTCACAATTTGTGTCTTCCTGTCATTTCACCTGACATCGCAGGTTTTAGTAACAGTCGACACGGAGGAGATCCGTAATTGGTAAACGCATAGTCCCGGAAAGACTAAGATACAGGTTCAAGTCCTGTCCAAGACCTTATATTTTCCTTCTTTCAATTACTAGTTCGATCGAAATGATCGTTTAGGCTCTGCATAAAAATCTAAGTTATTATTTCATCTTATGAATTGTAAAACGTTAGTATTTATCAACTTACCTTGTATAAAAAGCTATCTAATATATACATATATATATATATATATATATATATATATATATATATATATATATATATATATATATATATATTGCTATGATAATAGGGTAGTTTAAGGGTAGATTAAGACATAGGGGTCATTGAATAAATGTAAATAATTTTAACGTTAAGAAAATCAAACAATTCCACCAATTATAGGAGTAAATCGACTATTTTACAAAAGGTCAATAGCGAGCACACTGTATATAAATCATATTTAATTTAATGCATAAGAAAGAAGCTCATTTTGCAATAATCCGATACCATTTAGCTAAAATAATAATGGCGGCCAAATCGTAGGGGCGAGAATACAGCAAAAGGAAATTTCGAAATTCGAAAAATCATAGGGGCGAGAACACCACAAAAAGAAATTTAGAAATTCGAAAAATTATAGGGGTGAGAATAACATAAAAATTCAGAAACCAGAAAATTGTAGTAAATTTAGCAATCCAGAAAGCGTAAAAATTAGAAAAGTTAAAATTTGCATATTAGTTAAAATTTGAAATATTATAATTTAAAAATTCAGAATTTAAATAAAAATGGATAAACGAATAAAGGAAACTAAAGAAGCATTAAGGAATGAAGGGTTAGAAATATGGCGTAATTTTACATGATACACCGACGAAAATACAAGGGCGAGAATTAGCACGAAGTCAAAGTGAAGAACATCAGATATCACAACAATTCCAAATGATGTCAATTTTATTAGCGTTAAATAGGAAAATGGACAAAAGCGAAAAGGCCATCAAGATGCAGATTAATGAAAATGGAGAAAGGTTAGGTGCCGAAATAAAAAAAGATCCGAATAAAGATTTAAATGTACGTCTGAATAAATACTCTAAATGCAATAATGAATAATTTTGTCTAGCATGAAGAAAGTAATTCGAGCATAGAGGATCGAAATCAATATATAAAGTGTTGGTTATTTTGCAAAAAGACAAGCCCGTGACCGGTTTCACTGTTCTTGCAGATCATCAGACGGACGCATATCTTTTGCCAAAAAGACAAGATATGCATCCGTCTGATGATCTGCAAGAACAGTGAAACCGGTCACGGGCTTGTTTTTTTGCAAAATAACCAACACTTTATATATTGATTTCAATCCTCTATGCTCGAATTACTTTCTTCATGCTAGACAAAATTATTCATTAATGTTTAATTGGAAACGGATTGGTTTCCGTCGACCAACTTCCTCGATTAGCACTGGGTGTAGTACTTTCTTAGAAGGTCCGCCAGTGCTAGGTAGGTAACAGGTCATTTGTTTATTTAACTCTAAATGCAAATTTAAATAATACGTCTAAATAAATTACTACATAGAAACAGAAAATAAACGTGAAGATACTCAAAGTTACTCCAGAAATCCTAGGGGAAAAGTACAAGCAACCATTAATCCATCATTCTGGCCAATCAAGTGAAGCAAGTAACAATAAAGGGGTGCTGACCACAGATAATTTGAGCCAATTCCAGTAACAAGCAAGGAAAACGCAGGTTAGAAATCTTAAAATTTTTTATTAGTTAAATTTTAATATTTGCTATATATTATATATCTGTAAGAGTCAACAAAAAGGTTAATTGAGAATTTGAAAAATAGAGAAAGATCTTTGAACGTTCGAAAGATACTTAAGAGTAATTATGAAGATATTTTTGCTGGCTTTCAGGAAATTATAAATTTGGTGAATGTTAATGTTCTATTCAGGGGCTAAATTTTGAATTTACAAAAAACTGTACATATTATCGATCATTATATTGTGTAATCTTTAGATTGCTTCATTTAAATTAATTTAACAGTTAGGTAGTAGAAAGAAAAAGGGTTAAGCAATCTTTATTGTCGTAAAGTAGGGCATGTTGTGTTTTTGAACTAGCCGAAGCAGAACAAATTACAGAAAATTTAAAGGGGTTTACAGCAAAAATTAAGGAAGAAACATTTGTAGGAACTTCACTAAAATTTTTAATGACACCAATCAAAGGGCATAGTACAGCAATATTAATAACTTCCAATCAATCGTAGGGGAATTTCATATCAATATTAATAACGACCAACGTGAGGCAAGAAAAGAGAATATCACAGCAATATATATATATATATATATATATATATATATATATATATATGAGAATAAGACAATCTTGATCAATAAGGACGAAATCCTAATTCGCAATAATTAATTATAAAAGCATAAACTTCCTTTGATAACGCTCTGTGTATGCGGCTAGATTTTGTATTAGTTGAATGAATGTATATCTTACTCATATCATTCTCTCTGTATCAAGGAAAGAAATTTAGATAAGAAAGAACTATTTATTTTGCTGAAATAAATTTTCATACATTCTTAATATAAAATGCTACAAATAGATGATCACGTAGCCATTTGTTATTATGTCAATAATAGAAAAATTTGCATGATATACTGCGATATAGAGACACATTTGCTGTATAAGAAGATAACATTTAGAAATTAATGATTGAAATTTATATATTGAAAGTGAAGTGGGTTTTGTATAAACCAAAGCGCTCGACGAATGAAAAGTTTTGTTGTAAATTGAAACGTTTGTATGGTCCAAATTAGGTAACTACTAAGA
This sequence comes from Platerodrilus igneus, assembly GCA_036346225.1. Taxonomy (NCBI): domain Eukaryota; kingdom Metazoa; phylum Arthropoda; class Insecta; order Coleoptera; family Lycidae; genus Platerodrilus; species Platerodrilus igneus. The sequence continues at coordinate 1,691,891 of JARFIW010001381.1, forward strand.
AGTATTCATATTTAGAATAATAGTGGATTTTCTAAAGGCACCGTTGCTTTTAATCCGTATACATGTTATATTTGCATGATGTACTGAGATATAGAAACACCTTTGCTGTATATGAAGACTACATTTGGAAATTAATAATTAATGATTGGAATTTACATACAGAAAGTGACATCAGTTTTACATTAATCAAAGCAGCTTGACGAATTAAAAAGTTTTGTTATAAATTGAAACGTTTGTTTTGGTCCATATTAGGTGACTAATAAAAAGCATCCATATTTGGGATAATAGAGGATTTTCTAAAAGCATTGTTGCTTTTAATCCGAATAGATGTTTTATATAGGAGTGGGGTAACTTTAAAATAATTATTGCTGTATTTCTGCGAACCAGTAAAGTAATTTGAAAATAACTGAGTTCTACTAAAATAAGTGCAAGTATTAAGATTGATATAAAAGTGTTAGTTTGAATTTTGCCGATTCTGAAAAATCGTAAGTAGACTTGCATGTTTTAAATTAGTTTAAGTCGTGGGAATTGTTTAGAGCTTCAAATAGTATCTCAAATCTTGGTCAATTTCTAAGCAACTTAAATTAAAATCTATTAAAGCTAATTTTATTAAGCTGGAGAGTCTTTTAATGCTCTACGAACTATAATAGTCGAGGAAATGGATTCTTAAATTGAGTTTTGAGATATCTGTATCTGTTATATGGGGAAGTTTAGTAGAATATCATATATATATATATATATATATATATATATATATATATCATAGACTTGCAGAACAATCAACAAACATTTCTATAAGCTTATGAATAAAATAATATTTAGTAAAACTATAGAAAATGTTGATAAGTCTGTGGATATTAAGATGTAGGAAAGAGAAAGCAAGAAACTGTGTGATTGAGAAGAATCTAGCGATTATACAAATGAATAAGGTACAGGGATTGTATAACAAATTGATGTATGTCGTATTCATGATATTAGACTTATCTATATTGCTCAGGAGTAATTTCCATAAGACTACTATATGTATAGAGATTAACATTTGCTATTATAATCAGATACTTATAGTTTGGTGCATAGAGTTGAAATTGTTAATTTTTATAGTGATAATAAACACCTTAAATTCCTTGATACCAGTATTACCCACAATAATAAATTTAATTTTCCTCTTAAGTGTGGAAGTGCTGGGAAAAGTTAAGGATCAATTTAGAGGAGATTTGGTTGTAGAGTTTATTGGGACCAATGGCCAATCTGTTTATTTAATTGGAGAACAAAATAAATTAAGAATTAAAGCAACAAACTGTAACATAGGAGATAGGAAAATTACTATAGATAATTTAAAAACGGTATTAACAAGGGTATCCCCTTCATGCATACAATGACATGTATATAGAATAACAAGCGTACTCTGTATATTGAATTTGTACATAAAATCATCGATGTAGGAGAAGACGATAGGCTGCTTATTATTTCAAACAGCACAAAACATGCATGGGGGCATTGGAAAAGAAATATTACTATTTTACATAGTGAAAGGTGTATATAGTTTTAACTAGTATGGTTAAAACGAGCATAACATACTAATATAGTGTAACACGTTTATTTTCCGGCAGTATTTTGATGAGTATTTGCGTTATTATTCTAATAGAAGGTTAGTTCAAGCCTTATATCTTTGCACATTTTAAAGTAATAATAAATTTTACGATCCTGTTAACCCCTTGTATTTATTACCTGTTGTTTTAATCTAACGTAAGCTTCAAAACTGGGAGCATAGTTTCAAGTTGTGCGGTGACAGTAAATAACATTTAGAAGTGTTATTGTAAGATCTCCCTCCTTCGATAATTATAAAAATCGTTATAACTGTTGTCAAGCGATTGAATATGTCAGAATACGTGTACTTCCACCTGGGCTGTTGGTCAGGAAAGTCGGGCGTCGCCGTGGATCAATGTAGTAAGCACAAGACTACAGATCCCAAGGTCCTGGGTTCAAATCCCGACACAGCCGACTGCTTGAAAAATGGCAGGTGAACATTTTTCACAAAAATTATGCCCTTGTTCGGATGAGAGGTTAAATGGAGGTTCCGTGTGTGTGTTGTCACGCACGTTAAAGATTCCTACCTTGCCTGGAACGGCAAGGGTTCGGCAAAATTATAAATTTCCAGGCAACAAAAAACTCGCCTCCTGGCCAATGTAGTACTTTCGGGTAGAGCATGTTACATGCCAAAATTCGGCATATAAACATTTGTAAGTGATTTCGCGCCAATAATTTAAAAAGACTTGTGCGTGCATTTCCGTCCCTTTAGATAGTCGCGTTTGCGCAAAGGATTGCGCAGACGTGGAGTGTAAAGAAAGTGGTGAATTTCCGATACGTCAGAACTAGTCATCAGACGTCGAGCCTAGTGGTTTATCTGTGTGCCTTTGTCTTCTTTTTTCAGGTCATGTAGGTTCCCTTTGTCTTTTTGTACCTGATTACCGTTCCTCACCAGCAATCCTTACCGTTCCGCTACAAGGAAGAAAGAAGACGAATTGAATTTGGATTCAACCGGGGGCAGACGGATGACCCACGCCCGAAATGCTCAACGACGCCCAGATACCGTTATAATAGCGTAATGGAGTCCAACAGTTACGTGTGTACCTTTATCGTTTTTTGCATGTGATGTAGTAATTTAAAACATTTATATGACGTAATACCTTATTTGCGCATCATTTTGCAAATATTTATTTGTGTTACCAGCTCTCATGCATTACCGCCGGGAGTATAACAAGCATTGGAAATGTAAATGCACGGTCAGGAAAGTCGTTTTGTGATAAGCAACGTGGCTCTAAGCTGTTATGCTTGGTGCCGTGTGAAGAAAACGATTTAAAAACAGGCGTAAAAACATCTTTGTTAGTGCATTTCCTGTCGACGCTTTTCCGAGAGTGGGTGTACTAAGCAAGATGTACAAATGTTGGCATCTGAATTTCAGTAAGTATTAGCGAGCCTCATGGTTGTTGTTAATTTCAAATTGTAGTGCAATTATTTAACAACTATGATATTTTGAAATTCAAGTTTAAATGTGAAGTCTATCGTAGTACTACCCTAGTCTAATTAAAATTTTGTTAGTATATCATTAGTCATTCTTCAAAATTAAGTTTGAATATTATTAAGAATATCATTCCTAAATTTTTATGATGTAAGAAATAACAACACTATCTAATTTTAGTAACATACATGTGTTGAGAAGATTATTGTGTATATAGATATATATTTTTCCAAACTGATAACTAAGAGAATAGAATTTTTGTATGATTTTAATCTTGTTAAAAGAAATCATTGTATATATTTTTCTACTGATAACTAAGAAAATAGAAACTCATTTTGGTCACGTCTATGATTATTATTTGAAATGAGTGAGATTTGATTCTTAGTAATTATAAATTTTTTTTGAGATAATTAACAGAATGCACAAACTGTGCTAGTATTGGTTTAGTTTGATTACAGGAGTAGCAGTGCATCTTTATAAAGCAATATCGAGCAAGAAGGTAAGCATCTTGTAAGGGTTATGTTCATGTAATATATTTTGTACAGCGGTATTGGGTTTAGGTTTCCGCATTCGCCTTTTACAAAAGGACTAAGGTTAGCCCTTCATTGTATTCAAAAATTTGGTGGTGATTCACTATATTTTTGGTCGTAATTCAACTCTGACACAAACTTTTGATCTACCCAGAGCAAATCACTCGACTAGCCATTTAGCCTTTGGAGGTTTCCTTATCCATGAGCTGTTTTCCATCTAAACTAACTTCGGGCTTTTTACTTCAACAGGAAATCCTCGTTAATTACCCTTGTGCCTTTCAGTTGGCAATATAGGAGTAAAACTTACATACACCCTCAGAAGGGAAACATAACAATATGTAAATAACATAGTCTATAGGTTATTACTAACACGGGCCGGGATACAGTTCTAGTCTACCTGCATGTGGTATAGTTAGCTTAAGGAATTAAGAAAATGATATTATGATACTATCTTTTCAGGTTCTGCTATTTCTAATAAAGTACTTATAAATATTCTAATTCTTCCTTAAACAAATTATAGCAAACAAACTAGACTGATGATGATATTTAAAATATATAACAATAATGATCAGATGCCAAAAATGTTTATTCTTGCTTTCAACAAGCGTTAAGTTTGGCTTTATGTTTTATGAATAACGTCACAGAAAATTTGTGGAGTGATCTTTTTCGATTTTTATGGGGCGAAGAGTTGATCGCAAGAAAAAAATTTCCACTGAACTTGCTCAAGGTTAAAGAAATTCAAAATGAGGTCGAGTGCAACAGAGAGGAGTTGAACATGACCGAGCCTAACCAATTTGAGTGTGGCAGTACCAAAAGTCCACTATTAAATCTACATGTCTCCCTTGAAACTTCAGCTGCTTCTCTAGGATATACTGAAAATCCCCTTCGTCCATCTGTTTACTTCTTTATTTCTGTTACAGGCTTGCTGAGGTACAGTAATAGTTATATGTACTAATTCAGTATCTTGTAACAAATCCTAGTAAGAGTAGAAAAAAACGAGAAATTAATGTATTAAGTCACATGGGTGATTAGTTGTTAGTGAAATAAATGATTTGAGACATAAACAATTATAAATGTGTTGGTAGTAAATAAGTATAGTTGTCGGCATCAACAATTATACTTACCAACAAAATTGTTCCAATGGATATCAAGCATTACGAAATTTTTCAAGCAGTTCTGTAAAACAGCAATACAGTATGAAGAGCAGCTTCCAGCACTTTGCAAATCTAAACATTTATCACAATGTTGCATATGAACAAGATCTATTCCACATTTTTCTCCAACAGTTAAACTTCCCATACTTCGAGCAGCTTCAGCTCCTGCAGCAAGTGCCTTGTAAAATGCTCTTGTTGCAACAAATGATCTTCGTAACTGCACACCAAGTTTATGAGGTACATCTCCAAAGGGTTTTAAGTCAGTCATATGTTCAGCTACACATTCGAGGTATTTTTCATCAAACTCATATTGTGAATTTATTACTGTAAACATTTTTTGATATAAAATGATGAAAAAACTATCCACAACTTCAGCCAAACGTACTCTTCCCGTGTTATAATATTTTTCTAATTCTTCTAGGAAATCAATAAAAACTGATGAGTGCTGTAAGTAAATGATACCATAAGTTCGTTTAAACATTTCATGGAATTCCTTTTTCGAACTTGTCATTAGATTTCGGAAAAATTCTGAAAAAAACAAGAATTATGTACTAATATGTTAAAATACTTCGATGTAATTTAATAGTAAGCTTCGTTAATATAATAAGCAATAAATGTATAGCATATTTTAGCTAAGGCTAACTGGAAGTAAACAAAGTTACTTGTAACACTACTTTCTTTGTACTAAGTTTGTTGTAAAAGCTGAGGAATTTGATGTCTTAAAGAATACCTGCCAAATAAGAATGACATAATTATATTTAGAATATATAAGTATGCACCAATTATTTTATGCAGCATAGTAGTTACAATCTTTTTAATTTTTGTTTTTGCAAATGCAAAATTTTAACAGCGAAATTATGAAAACATTTTGTGCTGTTGTTTACCTGAACGTTTATTGAATAATAAATGGTGTAAATTTCCAATTAGACCAAATGTGAATGATTTTATTATTATAAGTAAATAAAAATTATGTCTTATTTTTATTACTTCAAATGCTTATCTATCCAAGAAAACTCATTGGCCTATTTTTAGGAAGAAAAAGAGAATATAAAAACAAAAAAAAAATTACATGAAGGCATATGTCATAGAATATCATGAAAGCGACATACTGGCCATTGACTGTACAACTACAGACATGAAGTTGTTCTTATTAGAAGTTAAATAACATTTTTTATTTCAGCCACGTGCACGTGTAAGTGATTCGTAAAATAAATATAGCCGTTGATCGTGCAGAATTATTTTATTCTTTAATGAAATCGACCAACGCGCTTTCGACTTTTAATGGTCTAAAAGCATATCTTAATTATTATTAGTAAAAAATAACATAAAAAGCTTACCCAAGAATGAAATTTAAAATTGCACAAGACTTAAAACTACCAAACAAAAAAGGGGATGACAGTTAAAAATAAATATTAATAATAAATTTAAAAAATAATTTTTTTTTTGTTAAACCCTAGTAATAAACTAAAACAAGATTTATTACTTTTGTTAGGTTGTGGATCAATGACTGAAATCGAAAATAGGTAAATACTAGAAACCTGTATGATTACATTCTTTTACGCAAAGGTATAAAATAGTAAACGTCACAATTTACATAGTGTATATACCCTGTAACAAATACGATTTTCTGCTTTTTAAAAATACGCTTTTATTCCATACACCTATTCAATAAATATTAAATTGCAATAGAAACAATATATTACGGATTCATACATAGGGCCCCATCTATATTTAAATAGCCAAAATAAAATTCTAGAACTCTTCTATTTGTATGTATCTTGATACAATATCCCACTTTTCTGCGCGCGCCTGGATAAACCACGTAGCTTCGTGGTCAAGCTTCATTTTGATATCAGCATGTAATCCGAATACAAGTGTTAGCGTGGGCCTGCAGGTTTTTTGATAAAACATGCCGTCCCCAGAGAGAAGTAAGGTGGTGTCAACGGATACCATGGCTTCATTTTTAGTTGTAGCATCGACCTAAGATAGTCATAAATAATTCTAAAACTTACCTTTAAAATCATTTTTCCCGTTTCTTTTCAGCGCAAGTACCAAGTATTACGGTACGCAAGTATTAAGTTTCAAAATTTAAAGTTTCAAGTATTAAAGTAATAAGAAATATTAAAAATCAAGTATTACGCGAGCTTCAATCAAGTAATAAGAATTCAATATCAAATATTAAGTATCAAGTATTAACATGTGATTTATCAATTTGTGGAACGATGGAACTTTCGTGTATAATTATTATGGAACACAGAAGCCCTTTTAGTTGTTAACTGTTTGGAAACTGGTTGAGCTGTAGATGCAGTTTTGATTGTTGTTAGGCGAGATGGTGGAAATTTCCACATACCCCTGTGTGAGCTGCGCGCAACCACAACTGTAAGTACGTAGATGTTTAAAAAAAAAATCGGCCGCCAAGTAGATATTCAGCGGTGAGTCATCCTCCATTTTATAGCTATATTCATTTCAAGGAACAATCATTTACGATGCACAAATAATTTTTAAAGATTCTATATATGTTTATTTAAAGTTGATACTCGAAATTTTTGTGAAAGTTTTATGGTCATTTCAATTGATACACTTAAAATTTAGTTCAAAATTTAATATTTGAATAATGCATAAATGTCCTTATCATTTTCAAGGTATTTCTATAAGATAATTTTGAAATTACAAGGTTATATTAAGACGTTTGCATAACTAAACATGTGATACGATAAGAATTGTTTGCCAAATTATAGTGTATAACATATTTTGACAGTACACCTGAAGTGCAGCTTAATGTCGACAATAAGTATTTTTTGACCTTTGATTCCATTAAATATATCTGTTAAAAATATAGTTCTATAATCCACAAAAATAATTTTTGAACATTTAACTTGATTTTTGTAAACTGAACAGGATCCTATTCAAGTATCATGATTAAACTGTAACATAAAAATGAAAATCATATATTTCTTATAGAGAATTAATGTAAACTATGCAATTAAAAATGTCCCATGAATATTCAGAGATTAATGTTAAATCGTAATATAGAAACCGTTTTGAAAGTCTCCGTACAGATAACTTTGTACAAACAATGTATATATTGTTTTTAAATTAATAGAAAAAATGATAAGTTGTCGTAAAGCTTTCTTTCATTGAAGTCGGCAGTAATTGTTCTATAGAAGCAAACAATCACACTTATGAAATTTTCGTATTGAAGAAAGATATTATTGGTGTTGAATTTAAAAGTTTTTTTTGAAGTATAATTTTGACTAGTAGATCTATTTATAATCTATTTTTGGTGATAAAGTGACTAAGCTCTAATGTAGCCCTAGTTTAAAAATGTTTAGATGTGGTTAAATTTTCAGATAGTACGAGATCGTCGTTCCCATTCCAGATTGCAGAGACAAAAGTAAGTATTTTTTTATATGTTGCTCGTCTTAAGTTTTTTTTCTTTCGAAAATTTCCGTATCTGATCTTCGGATAGATTCTTATTATAACATTCATTAAGATACGGTGGCGTCCAATAAAATTTCTTTTTCTATCGTATACCATCCTACGGCCCTAGTTCATAGCTCTGCCCTAAGTTGAAGAAGCTTAGCTGGCTGGAAGATCTTTTTAGAGGGACCTTTTTCTCTCAAAGCCATTTAACATCCTTTTTACCCTGGGCTTAAACGTCAAACAGGAACCCCTCGTAATCTATCGAGGCTCTGCCGCCTATAAGGTAGAGTAAACATACTATTTACTTTTTGAGAAATTTAGTATGCAACAACCCGAACAAGAAAAAGCTGTTTTCATTAGTATATTCCGCCAGTTACAGTGAAGTAAATTTAATTACTACACCGTGATACCTCCATCTGTGTGAGGAGCAACCGGAAAAGCTTAATTAAAAACCCAGACACAATTTTTCCTGATGTAGATCATCAAAGCGAAGCAGACAAGAAATAGGAATTCTTACAGAATGATGGGACGTTCCACTCCGACCTCACACTGGTTACAGTCGACCTAGGCGGGATCACATGGCATAGCATACCAAAATCTTTTCCTGGAAAACCAAGTGAATCAAATTCAGAAGAAGCAACAGTGAACACAATAGCTCTTCACTTCTCTTGACCAGTAGCTAGTAGCACATCTTTATTCGGCCTAGGATATATGTCTATACATATTATGCAGAAATGGATTGCAGTAGTTGAAAGTAAGTTAGCACCAATCGTCGTAAATAATTTTCATTATTGGAAAAATTACATGTATCAAAGTAACAGATTCGTACAAACTAATTTCCGAATTCCATGTTATAAATTTATCAGTGAATTTACATAGAAATTTCTCACTAGATCAATCTAAAATAAAAGTTATACAACGAATGAATCGAATAGCGTACATTAGAAACTCAAAGTCACAACAACTGATAACGGAAAACCCATATGACAAAACACGTCGCTAAGAATTAATGTCATATTTCCTAAACAAATGCTATAACAATCGAAAACCACGTTCTTAAACGTATTATAATCTTTTCTGAAACAAGTGTTCTGATAAATAGATATCCGCTTTTAATGTTATATTGAAAGAGTAACTTGCTATATTTAAATTATAATTGCATGTACTAATAAAACCTATTGAAGAAATGCATATATTTAACCTTGCGGAAACACCTTACAATCTTTGAGAACAAATGTTTTGACACCAAATACCAGATTTTAAACTCTATATCCAAAGTAAAATAAATTTCCGTACTTTGTTGTAATAAAACCTTAAGTTTTCACGTTATCAGAATAGAATAGATGCTGAATACATATCTTTGTTAATAAATCGAAATAAATTCAAAGTACCTTAAACTCGATACCTGAATATTTAATAAGATTCTACATGATGATGAATAAGCAACCGTTTCAATTGACTAAAGGTTGCAGGATTCGCTAATCCGCAAATACCCTTAAATACTGTACGAAATATGAAATCTTAAAATATACATAAGCAAAATTATTTATATTGTGATTACCAAGATCCCCAAATTAAGATTTCCCCCGATTATTTTTCATTCCCATTCCCTCATCATCATTAGGTCTTCAGTCCTGGAACTGGTTAGACGCGTACTATCATTGTTTCCTATTCTGAACTAACCTACAGATTTACCTGAAATTTGCACAGTCTGCATCTATAACTATCTGATCTAGGTCTACATCTACCTCTTTTTTCCTATCTCCGCTTGTAATATATCCCATACTATTCCCCAAAAAAGCCTTAGAACGCATTCTGCCCTTCTATTTCTCTTATCTTTTTCCCCAGATATCCTTGTTGCCCTACTATTTCTATAACCTATTTGTTATTATCTTTGTCTGTCCATGCTATCGTCCTCATACATCTGAAGCACCGCATTTCAAAAGGCTGCTACCATTTTTCTGTCTGCGTTTCAGACTACCCGTATTTAATAGGCATACTGTGCTGTGCTCCACACATATGCTTTCAACAATTTTCTTCTTGTTCTATGTTTGTTGTCTTTCCTCACAGGCGTTGTTCCTTCTTGTTAGATGCAGTTCAATCACCTTCTATTGTTTTACAATTATATACCCTATTTCTCCGACCTTCAGTGGTTGTGAAGGGAGGTAAGCAGTCTGTGGCTGTCAGGTTCCCCCAACACAACCATATACCAATTTAATATATTTCCAATATATCTTTTCGCACAGTCATCATTAGTTGCAAATATTTCGCAACCACCAACTAGTTGTTTATACTAATCATCAGATTTATCTGCGCTTATTTTTTCGTCATTAGGTTTTTGTCTCAAAACTGGTTGAACACGTACCTGCACTTATTTATATTCTGAGCTAGCCTACCTAGTTCCCTGAAATTCTCACACAACATGTGTATACAGCTCGTTCCCCTTCTATTGTTTTCTAATTTTATGCCCTATTTCACCGAGATTCAGTGAAGGGGGTTAAGCAACCTGTGGCTACCAAAATCCCCCAACACTTAGACATTTGCCGAAGTAATGGTTTTCCAGTAAATCCTTTCACACATTTAACATTATTCGAGAATATTGCCCAACCAATTCTTGTAGTTACTTATAATAATCATCATGTTTAAACAGTTATTTCTTCGTCATTAGTTTATCCATCTTGGGATTGGTTGGATGCGTACCTCCATTGATTTCTATTCTGGGCTAGCCTACACATCTCCCTGAAACCCCTACAGCCTACATCTTTTACTATCTGTGTGCAGTAGTCTAACCTAGGTCTGCCTCTTCTTCTCTTTTTTCCTATGTCTGCTTCTAATATATTCCGCACTATTCCCTCATGCCATAGTATGTGGCCTATCATCCTATCTCTCCTCTTTTTTACCATTTTCCACATATTTCTTTCTTCCCTTACCATTTTTAGTACCTCTTCGTTCTTAACTTTGTCTGTCCATGATATCTTCATCATACGTCTGTAGCACCACATTTCAAAGGCTTCTACCTTTTTCTTGTCCACTTCTCCTATTGTCCAGGCTTCGCAGCCATACAGTGCTGTGCTCCACACATATGTTTTAAGCAATCTTTTCCTTGTTTCTATGTTTGTGGTCTTTGAGCACAGTAGTTGCTTTTTCTTGTTAAATGTAGCACGACCTTATGCTAATCTTTGTTTTATATCTTTTGTGCTTTTCCCATCTTGCGTTATTTGGCTTCCTAGGTAGCAGAAATCCTTAACCTCTTGTAAGTTCGTGTTACATACTTGTATTCTTGTTTTTGATTTATTTTCCCCACCTTTGCATACTAGAACTTTAGTTTTAGTTTTGTTAATTTTCATACCGTATCCCTCTGTTAGAACCGTTTCCATTTCATTAAGAGCAGCTTCTAACTCTTCCTTGCTAGATGCTAATACCGCTATATCATCTGCAAATCTAAGCATATCAATTTTTTGTCCCTGCATAGTAATTCCAAATGTCTTTCTGCATTTGACCTTATTCATTGCCTCTTCTATGTACAAGTTAAAAATCAATGGGGATAGGGCACATCCCTGTCTCACCCCTTTCCTAATGTTTACTTCTCTACGTCCCTGCTATAATTCTATTACTGCTGTTTGCTCTTTGTATAAGCTATGTACTATTCGTCTATCCCTATAACTCATTCCAATCTTTTTGAGTATTTCAAACATTTTTTTCCATTTTACATTGTCGAATGCTTTTTCCAGATCTACAAACCCTATATACATGCTTTTCCCTTTTTCTATTGTTTTCTCCATTATCACTCTCAGAGCTAAAATAGCCTCCCGTGTTCCCCTGTTTCGCCTAAACCCAAATTGGTCTTCTCCTAGTATTTCTTCCGCCCGTTTTTCCATTCGTCTTTGCACAATTCTAGTTAATATTTTGGACACGTGTGCTGTCAAACTTATTGTTCGAAAATTTTCACATCTATCTGCGCCTTTCTTTTTTGGTATAGTTACTATGATGCTACGTTTGAAATCTTTGGGTATCTCGCCTGTCTCATACATATAGCTTACAAGTTGGAAGAGACGTGCTGTTACTGCTTGTCCAGCAGCTTTTAGAGTTTCTGCTTGCACCTTATTTGTACCCGGCGCCTTACCATTTTTTAGACTCTTTAATGCTAATTCAAACTCATCTCTAAGTATAGGATATCCCAAGTCATCATTTTCAATGTCTGATTCCTGTTCTAATGCAGTTAGTTCCTCTCCTGCATACAAATTCCCTATATATTCTTGCCATCTACCCACTTTCTCTACATTTTCTATGATGACGTTTCCTTGTGCGTCCCTTATATTTTTGCTGTACGGTTTTATATCCCTAAAATTCATTCTAATTAATTTGTATGCTTCGTCTGTCTTTCCTATTTCCATCTTCGTTTGTACCTCTTTCTTTTCATCAATCCATTATTCTTTAGCTTTCCTGCATTTTCGAATAATTTCCCATTTTATGGCTTTGTATCTCTGTTTTCCTGTTTCGTCTGATTTATTTTTGTATTTTCGTCTTTCTTCTATTAAATTCAGGATATCCTTTGTCATCCATGGTTTCTTATTTGTGTATACCCCAGAATATCTCTGGCCGCCATGTCTAGGCTGGATTTAATGTTATTCCATTCTGTTTCTACTTCCTTAGTATCAGATATTTTCCCAATATCTTTGAGCAATTCATTTGACTTTTTTTCGAATCTTTCTTGAATATTTTTATCTTTTAGTTTCTCTAAGTCCAAGTGCCTTTTTCCGTTTCTTTTTTTCACATTCTTAAATTTAAGTGTGGTCTTCATAATTACGATGTTGTGGTCAGTATCTATATCTGCTTCTGGGTAGCTTCTACAGTCTTTTACTTGATTCCTAAACCGTTGTCTAACAAGAATGTAATCTATTTGATATCTTCCTATATCTCCTGGCATCTTCCACGTATATCATCTTCTAGCATGATGTTGAAATAACGTGTTTGTGATGATTAAATTGTTCTTGTCGCAAAATTCTATCAGCCTATTTCCCCTGTTGTTTCTCGTGCCTTAACCAAATTAACCTACTACCGCTCCTTCCCTACCCTCACCTACCACGGCATTAAAATCCCCCGTAATTATTAAGTTTTCATGTCCCTTTACGTATCTTAATATGTCTTCGATATCTTTGTAGATGGCTTCTACCTCTTCGTCACTGTAGCTAGAGGTGGGCATGTATACTTGTATTATTACTGTGTTTACCGGTTTAGATTCTAATCTAACCATGAGTACTCTTTCATTCTTTTGTACGTAATTTTCTACACAGTATCCTATCTTTTTCCGCATAACTATCCCCACACCCAAATTTCCTTCCTCTGCCCCTGTATGAATTACCCTGAAGTCTCCACTCCAAAAATCCCCCGCCTCTGGCCACCGAACTTCGCTAATCCCTACTATGTCTAGTGATCACCTATTCATTTCAATTTTTAGGTTCTCCAGCTTACCTACTTGCATCATACTTCTAACATTCCATGCTCCGACTCGCAGAATGTTCCTGACTCTTATTTTTAACTTTCCGATCGCATCCTCCGAAGTAGTCCCTCCTGGAGATCCGAATGGGGGACTATTTTAACTCCGGAATCTTTTACCCCAGAGAATGCCATCATGTTTGTTACAATTTAAGTACGCTGTGTACTTGGGAGATAATGTGGTGGTTTTCCATTGCCTTCCACATCGCGGTAGTGTGTCTTAGACTGCCATACCGACCCCTATGGTCTCTGCCAATCTAAGTACCGAAAGAGCCGCTGCCCTCTTTCGGGGACCTGTCTTAGTCTGGTTCCTCACTAACGACCCTACTACTTTGGTTGGACCTGTAGTTTGGCTCTTTAGCCCATTAGAACACGCAAGCCATTTCACCTGTTCTAGTAATCTAGAACTTCGGCAAGGTGCAGGTCCATTCGAAATGGTCCCATTCCCTGTAAAACATAAAATTGTAATTTAACTATGAGTTTGTTAATATGATATGTATTTGATGTCTTTATGAGAAAATAAAATTGCGACCATCACGTTATTGGAATTTTAAATCATATAAAAAACCAGCTTACACGTTAATTATGTAAATAAGAGTAGAGCAGTTAGTGTTATACATTTATTTCAAACTACTTTATGTTTTAACGAATTCTCAACCCAAACAAGTTAATTAGTACATTTTATGAGGATGTAACGTTCAGAAATTGTGTCCTTTCTTAGTTATGCTTCTTCTTTGCTTAGTCCAAACATACCACACCACTTCAATTTAATTACTCGTGGAATGTCAGCTTTATATTTAAATGAAAACTATAGATAGATTTAAATTGCTATATATGAATGAATTATACTGGATACAGCACAAGTGATAGCAACTAATTCATTAATAGGTCAATTGGGTCTAAATTAATAACAGTGCACATCACTAATATGCACTAAAATGATACATTGTAAGCAGCAGTTGAGTACTCTATAATCCGTTCAAATTACTTTATTAATTCCAAACCAAGAGAATAAGAACTGGGTTTAGAGCCCAATATTTGTTTGTGTCTTTCTAGGACTGCTTTCAATTCTTCAACATATACACAAATCTTGATATTCTCAAAAAAAGCTCTTTTGATAACAAACACTCAAAAAGAAAAATTATAATCTTGTAATTATGTGTTGTGTATTTATAAATATGAAAAATATTGAGATGCTAATTTCTTACTGATCAATGTGTTGTCAATAGAAATCGAAAGGGAATCATATATTGAATGCAATTTTTACACAAATTGAATAAATTTGAATACATACTAATTTTTAAGTTTGCAAATAATCATTCCAACTCTGCTATTACAATTTTTTCAAATCGTTTATTATCAGCTGTTGACAATCAATTTTAATAAAAGCAAAACATCCAAAAATATTACTCTCTTGATTATTATAAAATATATTTTCTTAGGCCTGTCGGGCACTTAAAACACTTGTTTTGCAATGTGAATTAAACAATATTTTTCGTAGACTGCCTATTAGATATGTTTTCATAAAAGAAAATAATGTCGTCAATTTGCAGACATCATATTTATTTAAATCAATGTACACATGTTGCTTTTATGTGGGTGTATTTGTTGCAAACAATATCTAATAATTCGTTTTAAAGCAAAAAAGTGTGATTTAATAGGTAAAGCATAATGATTCTAAAAGAAAATGATATAGAAAATGAAGCAGAAGCTACTTTATGTACATTTATTTCATAGAACGCAAATAAATTGTAGAAAACAATTAATGTTAGGTGTACAGGCAAAAAGACATTTAAAACTTAAAAGAAGTTATTTTGACGAATGTGTGCCAGTTATCTGCAAAAAATGTGCCTTCTATTTTATGGAGTATTCACTCTATGACACAAACTACAATTTATCTAAATAAAAATGTAGATGCCTGCAAATATACATGCATTTCTCAAAATAAAATCAAGTGGTTATAAACCTAAAAACCACAGAACATATTTTAAGGGGGATATAGAGCAGTATAAGAAAAAGGTAGATGACGATAAGTATTTAGTGATGGAAGTAGTGTTGATTGTTGGTGTACTGGATGGAGTCTGTAGGGGAAAATCTACTTTTTAAATGCGGAGAACATTTAAGATGCTGTCGTTTATTAAAGTCGCCATTCTGAATATAAAACTAGTGTTCTGAGATTAACAGAGAATCTTTTACAAACTTTCTGTGTATGTGCGCGCCCGCACGTGTGTGTGTGCGCACGTGCATGCGTAGGAGAAGGAGTATGCACGCGTGTGCATGTGTGTATGTGTAAAAAGGTTACTTTTAAGCACATGTGCATAAAGAAACATCATTTCAAGCTACAACTCTACCTTAGATTGTAATTTTACTGAAATAGTTATTGTAATACTGCATCATTGTAAAACGAGAATTACAATCGGAGTAGGAGCATAGTGGACTACTATTTCTTATACAAACATATAATAAAAATAATAAATAATATATAAATGAATATAAATAATGTATAATATATAAAATAATATATAATATATAAAATAATATATAATATATAAAATAATATATAATATATAAAATAATATATAATATATAAAATAATATATAAAAATATAATAATAATATATATAATATATATAATAAAAAACATACAATAATTTTATGAAGATTAGTTTATACAAATTGATTTCGCCATCGGTGGTTATTTTGAATATTTATTTGGATGAACTTCACTATTAGTAATCCCAGTCACCATGGGCACGAATTATAATTCTTTGTATAGTTGTTATTTATAACTGTTAGATCATAGATGTCTTTCACCTGTACAATGGTATTTGATTTTAGTCAACTCAATCAAAAAGCTTGTTTTCTTTATTGTGATAGTAACAGGTAAACAAACCATAAAACTTATTTTAAAACCAAAGTTGGCTAAAATTATAAGTATCACTGGACGAATGAGCGTATGAAGATTTGAAGCATTTTCAAATATTTCAACAAATAACTCTGAGGTGGTTAATAGAGTAAGCTTGGAGCTGCTGTTCCAAAAGTCCCATCAGCAATTCTTATGTAATACAAGCTATTTAACACATTTGAGTGCCACCATGGAAAACTTGTTATGAGACTCGTCGTGGCCACAAATTTTGTTTGCCTTAATATGTATATTGCCAATTGTTATTTTCTTAAAATTTTAGTAATTAGTGAGAGATTTTGAAATTCTTTTGTCGGGGGCATTTGTCCCCTGCGGCTACAACGACTATTGATCTTCTAATGGCCATGGGAGGAACCCACGTACTGTACATGTGCACCAACATATCCCACCGTTGCCGCATCGTGCTATAAATCGTTTTGTTCATTCGTCTTTGAGACGCCTAGTGTTGAAGTCTGTATTTGTGCGTGTAATATAAAATGAGTTATGAAGGTGAACAAATTAGATTGCAAGAGTTGTGGGCCGATGTGTTATCTGCTGATGAAAGAGATTTTTTACCTGTTGAAAGTGAATATAAGCCTTCTAATTCTTCGAGTTCATCTGACGACGATCCACAAACACCCAGAAAAAAATTATGGTTCACAATAATCCCAAAATACAAATGCTACCTATACCAGTGTTTTACAGTGTGCGCCGACATGATTTACGTGATTATACAGTTAGATCGTCTTCTGAATCGTCTACTTTATCTGCAGAGAAATTAAAGAAAAATTTGAAAGTAACAGAACCCATCACGATCCAATTGTGAGCATATACCAGCTTTTTCTGCTTCAAATGAAATAGCTGAGCTTATAGAGCAAGTGATTGCACAAAATGCAAACTATTGTCCTGAAACTGAAGAGAAATTAGAACCCCAAAGTCATGAAAGAACTACAATAATCTGGTCATCAGTAACTGGTTCGTATATGAAAAATTATGATTCTTGTGAACAAAAGCTGAGTCACCTTACGAGTTTTATAAACTTATGGTCTCTGATGAAATATTTCAACTATTTGTAAATGAAACAGATTCGTATGCTGAGCAAAAGAAGGCCAAGAACCCAACTCCTAGAAGCCGCATACAACAGTGGAAACTGACAGATCAAAATGAAATAGAAAAGTTTATCGGCTGTTTAATGTGGATTGGTCTGGTTCAGCTACCATCATTAGCTGCTTATTGGTCTACAGACCCCAATCTATAATAATGACATTAGGAAAGCGATGTCGAGGAATCGTTTCCAAATATTGTTAAAAAACTGACATTTTGTAAACAACCAAAATGTCGAAGATCCTGACCGTCTATTTAAGATAACTCCTTTATTAAAAAAACTGATGACAAGTTTTCAAAATTTTATCGTGCCAGGTGAATTTATTTGTATAGATGAAACCTTAGTACCTTTCAAGGGTAGACTTAACTTTAAACAATACATTAGTAACAAACGCCATAAATGTGGTATTAAGCTTTTTAAATTGTGTCTTCAAAATGGGTATTATATGATGTATCTGTTTACTCTGGTCAAGAAAAGAGGCTGCGGATGGGAGTTCCGTTCCTTCAGTAGTGGTGTTGAAACTAGCAAAAGATTTATTACATAAAGGGCGTACACGATTGTTGTGGATAACTACTACACTTCTGTTGAATTAGCCCATGCTTTACTTGAGAAAAACACATATTCTGGGATGTTATACAAAAGAAATTGAAAAAAGGGGAAGAAATTTCAGGGGAAAGTAATACTGGAGTGTATATGCAGAAGTGGCGAGATAGAAGAGATATCCTGATGTTAAATACAAAATTTCCACCAAAGATGGTAAATCTAAAGATGAGGTCTGGAGAAATGCACAAACCTAATGCTGTTGTTGAATATAAGAAACATAAGACATACATAGATATATCAGGTCATTTCTTCCATTATCTCTGCTGTAATATATAATTCTTCATTACGTCGTGGTGTGAAGTGGTATAGAAAGTTGGCTATAGAGTTGGTAGTTGGATCATCTTTAGTCAATGCATATATACTGCATCAGCAAGTAACGTGTAACAAAATTACCACTACAAAATTTCGTGAGGAAGTAATAAAAGATCTGTTGTCGAATAATTACTATAATATGTATCCTTGCTGAAATATTTAATTTTTAGGTTTGTTAAAAACGAACGACATTCCCTTTTCTGAAATAGAAAATAGAAATAACAGTCATAGACTCGAAACCTGCGAAAGAAGAACCTGCAGCGGTTGTTATGTTCTAACTGTCAAAGCTTCTGGTTGATTGGTAGCAAAAAATACTGCACCGAAAACTAAATTGCGATGTAATGCAAGTAAAAAATACCTTTGTTTAAATTGCTTTTTTAATGTTCACCAGGTAGAGCCCTTAGATCAATAATATATAAAGAAAACTTTATTTTTAATAACTCTAACTAAAATTATTGTTGTACGTGATGTAAACGCCCTACACCAAAACCAAGTACATCAAAATGTTGCCCAAATATCGCCTAACTATCTACATACGTTTTGCATTGATCCGTCGCACAAATGCTGTTTTACATGGCCACGAGTAAAATCCTTATTGTCGGATATTGTGTCCCCCAAGGCCATTCTGTAACAAAAGTTTTTTATTAAATGGGGGATATGGCATGTCCCTCGTGGCACTCTACGTGTTAAAAATGGTGACGTAGATCGTAATAATATACATAAATTTTTATGTATAAATCGCAATAATACATTGAATGTTTTCGGACTATGCCCATTTCGATTTAAATGAGCACATAAATAAATAGAGTGTAGATTTTGAAGTGAGGCAAATCTGCAATTAAAATATCAATGTCACTCCATCATCCATAGTTACCATCTGATGTGTCAATGCTATCCGTCCTCATTTTTTCGAAGATCTACGCAGCAATTTCGTTACAGCAAATTCTGCAGAAAATATGCAGATGTTCAGTTAACCATAGTTCAACAATTCCCCGGGTACAACATCAGAATGGTTCAAACAATTTGCCATACGTCAACGTCATTACACTGGCGGTCAGTGAAATGCTCCCGAAAAGATTGATATTGCGCAGAGGTGATATACCATATCCCTACCCTTTACTTTTTTAAGGGGTATTTCAAAGGCAGTCCACTGCAGTTAACCAACCACCACTGACATTTGAAACAAATGCATGGTGTTGACACTTAGATGGGGGGACTGTTGGCACGCAAAACAAGAATGCTCATCTAACTAGATGGTGGTGCCTACAAAAATTATAAAGGAAAGGGCAAGGGGAAAGAATCGACAAGTACATTAAATGTATGTTTATATTACACAAACAACTTATGACGCTAACCTAAAAGGTAAATTTGTTGTGTGTGTGTATTTTGTCAAAACGTTTTTGATGTGATCTGCATATTTTGGGGTTTTGAAAAGGTAATTATACTGTTTTAAAAAGTTCAACGTAATTTACACGATTATTTTTAATTGACAAAAATATTGATCAAGAAGTAGGTTGAACTAGGTCGGAACAATGTTCATATTTATAACATTAAGACAACTATCTTTGTTTACCCTTGGGGAAGCAGAAAGCGAATTGTTTCCCCAAAGCGTGATGGATCTAACTTAAATTGAAATGTGGTCTTCGATGGCGGGGAATGTCAGATCACAAGACACCAGGATTCAAACGCTGCAAACTCAAAGTTACTGGTATTTACCTCACTTTATCTTCTCGAAGCACTACTGCAGCTTGTTCTGGTGTATGGTGATCGGCAACATTCGTGTTGAATTGAAAGTACTGATAACTGCAATAGTTATGTATATGGTTTAACGACAAAAGGAAAAATTACACTTTTATGCATGCCAGTTTAGAAAAACTTCAAATTTATTTAATTTTTTTCCAAAGTGACGCGATTACTTTTTGTAGCGGTTGATGGCAGCTTGCAACAGGACGTCGAGGCGAGACACCACATGTACCAGCACCATCAAGCTTGCAGATGTCGAAACCCAACATCCTTGCGGTGCGCACAACCCTTTTTGATGTATCAGCATTTCAATGAGAAGATGGCTTTTATTGTACAATGTATGTAAACGATTTTGAATAAATATTGTGAAAATAAAAAACTTATTGCGGTTTTCAGTTACAATCTAATTCTGTTTTCATGTGTTCAGGAGGGCAATGTTGCATCTAATTAATGTATTTGTATCATTGTTCTTGGCCTATATCAGTTTTATAATTAAAAAATATAATTTCGTATGTTGTGATTGAATGTTACTCAATTTTGAACTTGATATGGTAGAAGTTGATCAGCTCAATCTGTAACACTGCTGCAAATTTACAATGTCCTTTAATCAAAAGATATTGTGTATTTCAGCATCTTTCATTGTAAGTGTTGTTAATATTACACTATTTCAAAAATTAGTAAAACTTTTTTACAATATAAAATAATTACATCTTTTAATATTAAAAAAGAAAGGTCAAGAAACGAATCTG
The DNA here is from genome assembly GCA_036346225.1 of Platerodrilus igneus. Classification (NCBI taxonomy): domain Eukaryota; kingdom Metazoa; phylum Arthropoda; class Insecta; order Coleoptera; family Lycidae; genus Platerodrilus; species Platerodrilus igneus. Next base: position 1,712,927 of record JARFIW010001381.1, read on the forward strand.
CATGCATTTCAATTTAAATAATTTTATAATTCCCGCCACCCCGCAGTATTTAAATAGTTTTAAATTTCCCGCGCCGGCTGAAACAAGGGCGCACATTTCACTAGATGGCGTTTTCGTGCCAACAAAACTTAACAAGAATTGGCGTATCTTTATACCATTTAACCTATAAACAAATGTTTGAGATTACTAGCACCACACCCGCTTTGCGTCAAAATGCTTTTAGTTGTTTCATGTATTAGAGTAGTGTTAGCATAGTGATGCCAGACATTCATATCTCATTTTGATAGATAGATAGATATATTTTTATTTAGCTGAAACTATTTAACACAACATACAGTTTGAAAACATACAATTTGTAGCTACTTCTATACCCTATTAATAATCATCTAAAACACAATCTTTAACATGACACATAATCTATTGTATTCCTTACAATTAGTACTTTGTTTTATTACATTCCATTATACAAAACAAAGCGTCATAAGATATTGGATGTTTATCTCTCTTGTATATATAAATTCTATGAGAAAATGATTTTGTCCCCTAGTTTGATAATGATAAATGCCTCTAACATACTTAAAACTGTTTAGATACAAAGATAAAAGATTATTTTTTAATTTGTAAATAAATAGCAACATGTTAAAAGTTAGTCTTTGTTTAATACTCATAAACCAGAGAGCATTTAACATATCTTCAATAGGTGTAAATCTATTACGTTGTAGTATGTTTCGCAAAGCTTTTTGCATTTTTTGAAAATCATTTATGCTGTCTTCTCTGAGATTATACAATATAGTGGCGTAGTGTTCAAAATGTGAGGCAATAATACATTTGTATAGTAAAATCTTATTCCATTTACTTAAATATCTTCCAGTCCTGGCTAACAATTTTAATAAAATTGATATTTAGTGACTTATCAAGAACAATTCCTAAATATTTTATTTCAGTTACCTTTTCCTAATTAACATTATTAATCTTTATCATATTTAAACTATTTTTTATCTTAACATTAATATCACTCGGTTTAGCTCGACTGCCTATAATCACACATTTTATTTTCTCAATATTTAACTTTAATCCATTGCTGTAGATACCTACCAATAGGTTTTCCAAATCTAGATTGACTATATTGATGATGTCTTCTATATCTTGCTACACTTTTATATTTTAAAGATACAAAGTCTAAAAAACTGTACGTCTTTGACTAACTTGGCTATTACCTCAAGGGCGAGTTAGACGTACGTCGGGACTGAATTTGTTTAGTGGAACAAAAGAAAAACAATTTTAACTTGTACGCCAATGCATCTAACACGTATAAATTAATTTAGAAAGGCAGATACAGAGAACTCTTTCGTGTTGATTAATTCTTATTCTTCATAAAAATCCTTGAATAAATATAGAATGACAATATACAGAATAAACCATGTCTCAAACAATTTGATGCATTTTCCAACAACAAAAAAATATTTTAACATATGCAGCTCTTAAATCACAAGACAAAAAATTTGCCAACGTAATGATACGTCTATTTCATTCTAAATAAATATTTTTTTACTATAATAAAACTATAAAATTCATATTCAATAAAATCATCAAATAGTATCACAGGTTTCTGGGTTACTCAAACAGAATTTTTAAATAATTTACGTATTTACAAAGTTTTTAAGTCAATTATGATTTGTCAGATCTGGCATACCACTTGCATGTTGATTTTCAGATTTTTCATAAAATAAATTGACAAAGTTAGAAATTATAGAAATATTGAGTGGTTTTCCTACTTTATATGAAACAAATTTGTTGCAAATCATTACACAAAGAAATTTTTTAAAAAGATTCTTTAGTGCGGTCTCTCACCAATGAGAAGGACAAAAGAAAGCTCTAATTGTTACAAATATTAAACTGGAATTCTCTTTTGTAATTTTTCTTTTAACAAAATATCTGAAATAAAGAATTGAATTGTAATTCCCGTTTTATGAAAAATTATATGGACTGAAAAGACGGTACTTTAACATCGAGCCTTAGGGAAGTTATTTAATACAGCCGGTTTTTTTATAAATTCTTTGACGAATTTAGCAATATTCTAGTGTAACAAATCACACTACCTCAGACCAACATTTCTGAAGGGATAAGTTGTATTAGGATTCTTACGTTTTGTGTTAAAGACACATATTAAAGCAGTCTTAATTTTTAAACTAAATTTTACTATCAACGATTCCATTACGAGCGGAGGATGGAATAGTGATAACAAAATTCGTCCCGGAAACCCTATCTACACAGAACTATGCATAACAAGACATATGTTTAACAAAACTGGGACAGATCACTATGGGTGTTTATAAAATAACCCGGAAAACCTTGAAATTTTTGAGAATAATAAAGTATTTACCTACAATGTTTAATATTAAATGGCTATTTTAAACGACTACCTTTCAGTTTTAACGACTTTCACAACAAGATTTTAAACACCTGAAGCATATAATTTGTTATTACAACAAAGAATGGACCTTAACCTTGCAATAGAATTAAAAGGAAATAACGGATTGTTTGTTGTTTCTTTCTGGAACTAAAATTTTCGTATGAGTATGAAAACTTATTTAGGATCGCAAATAAATAATTTGGCAAATTTTTAAATTTTTTTATAAAAAAAAAATTCTTTCAACATTTGAATAACAAATCTAATAGTAATTGGTTTTTAACTGTAAATTATAATGTACACTATTTGTAAAAGAGTATACCGCTGTTTCTCTATAACAAATTATAAAAAGCTTATATCTCAAAACCTGTAAAATATTGAGATATGGTTTATTAAACGAAGATGATTATAATTAAGCGTAACATCTAAAACTGCAAAAATATACAGCGTGTTCCATTTAAAATAACAAACATTATAGCAACTTCCCGTATAACCGAAGCTACTGTTAAAACAAAAATAGTTTAGATCGACCCGGATTGTCGAAAATGCTTCATGCACAAAACTTCATACTTCCATCTCTTTTACTTTCTGAGTAATCTGTAATGCACGGTTATCATGAAAAGTTCTGTATATTCAGAATGGATATAGAAAGGACAACATTTTGAGCATATCTTTTAATTGAATTTTTATTGTAATAGCCCATAAAACGTTAATAAAAATCAATACAACGAATACGTTATTTCAATAGACTTGCTTGTTATACAAAACTTGATTTGCAAACACATGCTGTTACGTTCTATTTCATAATTTGTATATTTTCCGCATTTTACACTCTATATACCCTGTTTTAATAAATGTTTACTTTCACATTTAGAAAATTGCTCAATTATACGAGCCGCCTATGATACGTTAGTATTCAATATTTAATTGTAATTAAATAAAGCGACAGTGTTATCTTTGTGTGCTAGAAATATGCTCAGTTGTTTCAATTCTATAATGGGCGCTCTGTGAGTATTGTTGAGAAAACAATTTTGTAATATGTTTGTGGAACTAGTTCATTATATTTCGAGTGATGGTTTGCGTGGATTCTTTTGTGATAAATATTATAAACCCAACAGAGCAGTACAAAGTCTTTATCCCGAAAACTTGCTTTCCTGTAGGTGACTGCTAGATATTTGAAGGGTGATGTTTCTTTAACCTGAATTTTAACCCGCATTCTTACGTATAATTTTGCCCCTCTCTACCCCCCCCCGCCACCCCAATATCCAGCCGGTAATCCACAGAAAATTTCGTTGAAGTACTCTGCTAAAAATCCTGTTTCACTGAAATACCGAAACCTCAACTGACTAACAAAAGTTGCCGACTCACTTAGTGGGACGAGTGGTGTAAGTGTTTAAATGTTTGAAGAGGGTTCCAGAATGCCATCGGGTAGGCAATATATCTTGATCGGTAAATACCTTGGACGCCACCTAATCTCGTAGGGTTGCTAGAGAAAAGTCCTAGAAAAAATAACAAGAGGATGCCAAAATCTGAGATCAGAAAAGTGATTCTGACTTTAAAATGCATCTGAAACAGCATTAAAGACAATATTACTTAAACATAAAACAAACCTTAACCATATGCACGAATATACCTGTTTAAAACTGCTATCTGAAAAAAAAAGGTTTCTGAAAGCAAATGTTAACTGACCTGAATATTCAATCACGCTTCAGGGTAATTTCAAAACAATTTGTTACTGCAAAACTGCAACTATACCGTTACATTAATGGAACCAAAATAAAAAGCACAAATGTACACACGTCTTTACATTATTATACACGACCTGATTCTAACTATATAACACACTTACGTTTTCATTACGAATACATAATACAGTCTGTTACGTTTATTTTGAACATCCCGTACATTTTTACCGGTTAATAATCAATACGCGGTCCAATAATTTTCAACTCAAACCCCTGTTGCGTTTAAAACGACAAGTTTAGGCTACAATTAAATAGTTTACATCCTGTATATTTTATTTTTCTGCAATAAATACGCTTTCGAATAATTCCTCAATTTAAATCTATTTGCTGTGAAACGTAAATTTTATTATGCTATAATTAAATAGTTCATATCCGGTTTATAGGTAACCTTCAATTCGTTCAACATTACAACCGCGTATAATGGGTTTTCTCTATTGTGCCAAAGTAACGACTTGTTGAAATAAGGTCGCGCAGTATTCTTCTGTAAAACCGTATTTTCCAGTTTCGTTCGCGTTTCGATAACACGGAGGTTTGGATATCGAATTGGTGTCATTTAAATTCATTCTGAATTTGATTCTGCAGCCCGTGCGACGAAATATGTTCTACAGGACTCGTTCTATCACTTTAAAAGCAATGCACGTTTATTATTGTTCTGCCAATTAGAGATGTCTTGCGTGTAGTGGTGAGTGTTCCCGCGCTTACCCCATCTAACCAGATTCTATTTTTAGTTTTTTTTTGCTGGAGGTCAAAGGCGTCCTTTCTGGGTGTAGCCCACCTGTTCGTTGCCGTGGACCAGCTGCTGTAGTTACGATGGTAGCTACGTTGTTATACTTAGGGGTGGGCGATACGGGATTTTGCGTATCGAATATCGATACATATTCTATATCGATATGTATCGATATATCGAATATCGATATATATCGATACGTATCGATACGTATCGATACGTATCGATGCGTATCGATATGTATCGATGCGTATCGGTGCGTATCGATACATATCGATTCGTATCGATACGTATCGATACGTATCGATGCGTATCGATACGTATCGATACGTATCGACTCGTATCGATGCATATCGATACGTATAGATACGTAGCGGTACGTATAGATATATATATATATATATATATATATATATATATATATTACTCATATTTAGACCAGGGTAGAAAATTAAATAATCACATCAAATAACGGTACGTATAGATATATATATATATATATATATATATATATATATATATATTACTCATATTTAGACCAGGGTAGAAAATTAAATAATCACATCAAATAATTTTAATCACCGTGTAGAAGCTTTGGGAAAAGGTACGCGTTATTAAAAAAAAAACCGTGGAGAATAAAAATTCATTCGTTTCATTAAAAATAAGGGAGTTAAATTATTTACAAGACGCCTTCTATAAAAAGAAGCAGTATTAAAATGCTCTACGTGTAATTTAAATCATTCCGAGTAAAGAAACAAATGGAAATTATGGGCAAAATTTATATCAATTAACTCAATTTTAAGTAACCGGTATTAAACAAAATGTACAGATAATAATTAATATTTGATTAGGAGTATTGTGAATATTGATGTAAATAGAGTTAACGTTGATGTTTGTGGTAGGAATGTGTTTTTTTTTTATGAATGAGGATGAAGGTTTAACTAGGTGAGCAGCCGAGGCGGAAAAGAGTAAAGAGGCGATTAACAGAAGAAAGTCAACGGACCAGTTAAGTTAATAGCTTTTTTTTTACGTTTCACAGCATTCTTGACGCCCAATTCGTGAGGTTCGATTCTAATACATGGATCACAGCATTCTTGACGCCCAAAAAGTGAGGCTCGATTCGAAAAGCGGAGTACCCGGATTTTGGTGGTTTCACAGCAATATATATATATATATATATATATATATATATATATATATAGTGATTCGTATCGGAACGTTTAGATGTGTAGAATAAGTATACATATCGAGACGTAGCGATACCTATCCGTACGAATCGATACGCATCTATACATTTTTCTACTCTTTCTTTGGGAATAAAATCACAAGATCGTTTTAAAATAATGTATTTACTGACAATTCGATCTTTCACTTAAGATTGTTTGTTATCAAAATAATTAAAGTTTCAAGTTTAATATTTGTGACATAAGTATGTATATAGGGGTGGGCGATACGGAATTTTGCGTATCGAATATCGATACATATTCTATATCGAATATCGATGCGTATCGATACGTATCGATGCGTATCGATATGTATCGATGCGTATCGATATGTATCGATGCGTATCGAGACATATCGATACGTATCGATACATATCGATACGTATCGATACATATCGAGTATCGATATATCGATATTTATTTTTTGCTGTATCGGGGGGGTCGATACGGGGGTCGTATCGATATATCGATACGCCGACCCAGCCCTAGTTATACTGACTTCCTTCCCCCCCCCGGCGATTGTCAAGTTAAGTATCCGGACGCAGAGAAGTATGTGCCTTGTGTTCTGTTATGCATGTCAAGGATTTTTATTTAACAACGGTGGATGGTGTAAAACCAGTCCACCATACTTGTTGAACAGCTGGTTGCGTTGGTGCTTCTGGGTATACGTCGTTAATTCTTGCTACGACGTGGGTTGTATTTAATGCTTAAGTTAAACACTTGTACTAGATGGAAAACCTAAATTTACATTTAATACTACAAAATTTAACGTACCTGCTAGGGAATAAATTTACATTTAATACCTAAATTTAACATACTTGCGATTGAAAAATTTTAAGCATTAATTTTCCTTTTTTACGCGAAATGCGCACTTCGAGGATCCACTAACCAATTTGTCCGTATAATATAATTGTTGGCGTTGAAATGATAACGCTTATTTTATTGCGTTCTCTGGTTTGTACCGAATTATGTATTTAATTTTTTTATTTGTTTATAGATAATCGTGGGCGATGTGCTTTAGGTTTTTTTTTGTTTTTGGTATTTATACCCCCCTCCTCCACGGTTGATAGTTAGCCTGGTATTTACGTTTCTTCCGGCTACGTCCAGGTACGTAGCAAATCTTAAGCAAGTATTAAAAATCAAATATATGACAAAGATATTTAACTAAAAGTTTAGTCTGAACATGCAGAAGTAGTATAGGTACGTTTCGTCAGTTCATGCAATTATTTCAAATGTTTATTTAGTTACAAACTCTTTTTCTAGTGTAGTTTCAGATGTATTTATAGATACCTGAGGAGTGATTGACTGTCGTTCAGGTGGATACCACAAGATGCTGATATTGATTTTGTCATCCACAACATAGTTATTTCCAACACAAAGTTGTCGATCTGCAAACAAATGCACCCCTAAAATTGAAACTAACCCACTTGGCGGGGTATTATCCGAACATGATTAGTCTTCTCTCAGCCTAGTTCGATAACCTTCTGATCAAGATAATTGACCTACTAAAGTAGCAAGTTAAAGGTTTGGATGTTACATACGAAGTGCTCTATCAGAATGGTCCTACCGTTCGTTCCTAAACTCATTCGAGACATCCTCGGAAACCTTCATACGGAGACTGCAAAAAGAAAATACCTTGTGTCGTTCTTTCTATCTAACGTGTATCCGTGTATGTAAATCAACTTTACGTATAGCTTAACATAATCAGAAACTGAGACTTCCCATTTATTCGAGTTAGCACAAAACTGCATATGAACTGTCTTTGGGCTCGGACGATGAGATCATCGTGGTGTCAGCATAATATATTATTAATTAAAACTAGATCATGAAACTGTAATAATTACAATGATAACATCTTCTCTGATCTTTAAAAACTAACAATGAATTTGACAAACCTTTGAATATGAACCAAAATAATTTCACCTTAGATCAAGATTGTAGTAATCTAAAAATTACTCAAAAGAAATAACCTAATCCTATTGGTGGAATTTACTAATACAGAAACTATTAAACTGAATTTTGATTATAAATATTTCTAAAAACATCAGAGGTTCTTTGAACTAAAGTAATGCTTACTTTACCTTCCTACAGAAATTTCATTTTGTCGTTACAGTACATTTTGTCTGCCTGCTGTTTGTACGCAGATTAGGTTATGATGAGATGGTTACATTGCTGTTACCAATAATCCTTCTTACATGAGGGAATGTCATCATGGTCTACAAGTAACGATAGCTTTACTTATTTATGGTATGTGGATTAATGAACGAACTTTTGTTAAATATTTAGTGATATTATTATTAGAAGAAGGATACTAGTGTAGGTTTTATGTGATAGTATGTTCTATATTAACGGATAACCAAGTGCATTGGTTTCGAAAGTATATATAGACTTAATAATTATCCATTAGCTATGATAGTTGATTAGTTTTTAGTGCTGGTTTGTTAATTGCGCCTAAAGATACTATTGTAAATATTTATCTTGTTTCTTAGGTTTAGCAGATTCTATTGGAGTCAACGTAGTAAGTACCTAGGTAAGATTCTTGTCATATTTATATTTATATTTTTTATTGGTATATATTACGCAGTCTAAATATGTATGTTATGCTGGATTACGAGGGACACTATTTATGTATTGAGAACTGACAACACTGGTATTGCCAGGTGAAACTTGAAATTGCCATCGTAAAGTTTGACATTTTTGAGGTTATAGGTACTCAGAACGTTTTAACGTGCGAGCACTATTTGTGTTTTTTGCAGTGTTTAAAATTTCATCTCAGCCAAAATATGGAATGAACTCGCGAAAATTTTCGAACTATGATTTATTATGACTTTCGACGTGGTCTGACTCAAACACAAAGCATCAATCAACTGAATTCAACTTTTGGCGATGAAGCGCCATCCACAACCACTGTATATCGCTGGTACACTGAATTCAAACGTGACGTAGTTCACTCGCGGACGAAGTTAAAGAAGATCGTCCAAAATCAGTCGTTGTGTCGGAAAATATCGATGCTGTGCGAAAACTAATTGAAGAAAATCGTCATGTGACATATCAAGAAATCGAGAGATGTTTAAGCATTAGTATGACCAGCATATATAAGATTTTGCACGAACATTTGTGTGTTCGGAAGCTGTGTGCGCGTTGGATTTCACATTTGTTGACAGATGCTCAAAAAAATGCTCGTGTCGATTGGTGCCGTAAAATGATTTTAAAATACAACTGTGGTGCATCCAAAGCGGTATACAACATCGTCACAAATGACGAGTCGTGGATTTATACGTACGAGCCAGAAAGAAAAAGCCAGTCGGCAGTTTGGGTGTCTCAATGTGAGGCAAAGCCAACAAAAGTTGTTCGTTCTCAAAGCGTAAATAAGCAAATGGTGATGTTTTTCGTCACGAAAACCGATCCTGTTGCAACTGTGGCTCTCGTAAATCAAAAGATCGATTATTGAGCGCGGTATACGGCCATTTGTTTGCCTGAAGTTTTCGGTAAATTGAGAGAAACCAACCCAAAACGACGACTCATTTTGCATCAACAATGCGAGCTCACACGCATCACATGCAACAAACGAGTATTTGGACACGCAAAAGATCGAATTGATGGGTCATCCTCCTTACAGCCCCGACTTGGCACCCAATGACTTCTTCTTGTTTCCAGTAATTAAATATAAACTGCGTGGACAACGATTTTCATCGCCCGAAGACTTCTGACTAGACAATGTGCTTTAAAGGGTGGTTCAATCGCATGCAAAAGTGTATAGATTTTAAAGGCGATTATTTTGAAAAGCAATAAAAGTATTTTTCATCAAATTCATTTGTTTATTCTTCCTATTCTCAATACATAAATAGTGTCCTTCGAAAACCCCATAATTATTCTGTCTATTTTTCGGTATTATTAACTGAGTGCCGTATTTCATTTTATTGGACACACTAGTGTTCTGTTCGCTTGTATTATATATGTTATGTATCTACTAGTCACTTTTTCAGGGCGAATTGGGTCGTGTTTTCTCGTTCTTTAAAACCCCTCCCCAATTTCCAACTGTGTTAGCGTGACATTCATTTTCTTTCTTTCCCTTCGCTGTTATCGCAAGCGGGCGAGCATTCAATTACTAATTTCGTTCTTTTCTTCTTGACCTGCTCGTTTACGTGTAACAATATGTTACTAGACATTAGAAAAGCTTGTTTACAGTCATAAAAACCCAGACAAACGTAATTCATTTTGCCCAACGATAATATTCACGCATACAATCGAAAGGGCAAAACATATAAACAGCTCCGAATCGACCAGAAATTCAGCCCTTGCTGATTTTTATCCAAGGAACAAAAACCTATTAGCACACCAGTGATTGTTATCCGAGCATTTAATATTACGCTACGTACAGGTGACCCTAATTAAATCATACTACACACAATCGGTGATTTATATCCTGGTTAACACAGATTACTTTTTCATTATATCGTTAGTAATTTTTATCATTATACAGTCAGTGATTTTGCATTCTGGTGGCTTAAAATGATTATATTCTTTTACACGGTTAGTAATTACATTCTGAAAACCCAGAGCATCGCCCCGACGACACCATCAGCTAGTTAGATATTGTTAGCAGATCCACGCTGTACTATAATGAGCCGTGGAAGCACTAGCTCCTTTACCGTCGCCGACAGTCACTTCCTGAGTGCCCGTATCTCCTTTTGAATTAATAATAATCCTTCATTAGTCCATAATAACATTTTCTTTGGTTAAGTTTGTATATTTATTGCAAAATAGACTCCGCGTTTATTCCCCGTTTGTTCTTGTTGTACGTACTCGTGTTAATCTTGTATTTATATTGTACTTGCCTTAATTAACTTAGCATTTGTTCTTGTTTGTTGTTAAGGCTATATACGTATTTCCCTAATAGTCAGTTTTCATATTATGTCTAGTACCTAAGCAACCCTAACCCTAATCCTTACAAATAACCCGTCCAGTCTCCCTACCTTGGTGCAAAGACATAAAAAGACCTGGCGGTAGTGGAAAACAGACTATTATAGTTCGTTCTCGTTCGTAGTGTTAGTGGTGCAGCAAGCATCAATTAGTAAATTCATTTGGTGGTGCATCGAGCATCCATTAGAAAATTCATTATACAGTCCATTTAGCAGTGCAGTTAACAACAAGATCAACAAGTGAGAGGTAGGAGATATTTTTCCTTAAATTAACCCCTTTTATTATGCAACTGTACACAGCCTATTTTAACATTATTGTTCCTTCGAGCCGGATGTTTTGCTTATTAAAGTAATTAATTATCAATAACATTGCTATTAGTTCGCAAAATATAAGGTGTTTGACAGCATTTTCTACAAAAGAAGTGCGGTGACACAACCATTGCATACTCAATTATTGTAAATTATAGTACATTTAATTAAAAGTATTTTGCTTTTACACATATAGAATCTTATAAAGCCTTAAGAATGCCCAAATGGTGTATATTTTAATTGTCTTATAGTTTAGTAATGCGTCGTCAAATGAGGTGTTTAAAAATTGCAGGTATTTCAAACTTATAAATCAGGTTTCTCTGCAGAGTTCTATTATTTACTGAGGTAGGTAGTAACCCTTATTTTGCCTTTTGTTGTATTTAAACTTGTTAATCCTCTTTCCTGTAAGTTTAGATAACATTCTTCTGTATTTTAAAAACGTGTGGATCGTTGGTATAGCAGATAGTTTAGTTTACCATTGGAAAAATTTCCTGTAACTAGCTAAACAATTCAGGTAGCTCGTTGTATTGAAAAATAACTGGTTGGATGGCACACATATCAACTGATAGATTAGTTCTTGATTTGAAATCTGCCCTCAGTAGATTATCTGATATATCAACGGGATATATAAATTGGAGCATATTAAAGGCAATTGTATTTCTGTTAATGTTATGGCTGAAAGCGCTTTTGATATCAAAAACTATGAGGACTCAGCGTATAAAACGTGCATCTTGAATGAGAAAAACACGCAATTGTTAAATGAAATTACAACAATTAGAATTGAAATAGACAGGGTTTTGTTAAATATTAAGATTATTAAAGCTCAATTGGATAATATTCCGACTTCTGGAAAAGTATTGGCTGAAAATATAGGTGGCATTAATTCATGTACTAACAATTAGACTTCCTCGCCTAGACATTAAAAATTTTCTGAAAAAATAGAACACTTTCAAGAGTTTATTCAGTTCTATAATCTAGTTCATGAAAATAATCAATTACTTCAGATCGAAAAGTTCTATTTTTTAATTGATGTCTTAATAAATAACAATTATATTGTTGCGATCCACTATTAGGCAACCCGTCAAACATACAAACGCCCGGGGCACAGCGTATTCTTCAGCATTCGAGAATCCTTCTACAAAGTTCTAGATAATGAGTCATATCTTAATGCAGGGTTAAGAGTTAGTCTATTCTTGAATGTCTAATATAAATTATAACGTTGTAAAGTGATAGCAGTTTTGAGCTTTTGAAGTATACATAAATGTGATATGCTGTGTCTAATGTTCATACAGCTTGTAGTATACATAAATAAATAGAAGTGTATAAATAAATAGTAGTGTTAGTGTTGTTAATGAACCTATGGTAAAGGAGTTAATTTAAGAAGATATTAGTGCTTGTAAATTCATTAGTGTAATAGTGCTTCATTGTTAAGTGGACTGAAAACATCTATAAATAAGGCATATACTGTTAATTAGACTTGTGAACAGTAAGTAATAAAGACGTTTGTTATTACTTGTTTTAAATTAAAGAAACGCGGTAGTAGTGGCGCGTTACACTGGTGTCAGGCATTTGTGGGGTATATAGTGATTAATTTAAAACACAAGTCTAAAGACATTTAAGTAGTTTATATATGCCAGTTACAAGGAGTCAAAATAAGATGGAGGCAGAAAGTTTAATGAATTTCCTTAAGGATTTTAAATCCGAAATGCAAGTGACACTTAGAGAAAATGCTGAGAAAATGGAGGAGAGGTCGGCTAAACTGGAAGTGACACTAAACGAAAACTTAGTGAAGTCAGTTGAACTGGAATCGACCCTTAAAGAATTTAAATACGGCATGGAAATGACACTTAGTGAAAATGCTGAGAAAATAGAGGAAAAGTTAAGTGAAAATACAGAACATCGTGTAGGAACTAGCCATCGGAATGCAGACGCTCTATCAAGGAGACCTTGTCCGATGGACTGCAATCATTGCTCCAAGATGGAAGAGAAAATAAGTGTCATCCATAGAATGACGGTAACCGATGATACTTGGCAACTCGAAAGAATACGAGAAGACCAGGAGAATGACGCCGAATTGGGACGTATTATTGAGTGGAAAATAGAGGACAACGACCAGCTTGGGAAGAAATTAGTATTTCAAGTAGGAGCCTGAAGGCATACTGGGCACAGTGGGACTCCTTGATGATGGAAAATAGAATCTTGAAACGACGCCTGGAATTTGAAGATGGCACTGAGAGACTTCAAGTGATAGTGCCGAGAAGCAGAGTGCCGGAAGTGTTGCAGCACTTGCACGATGGTATTTCCGGAGGGCACTTTGGCGTGAAAAGAACTCTCGAAAGAGTGAGAGAAAGATTCTATTGGGTGAACTGCAAAGAAGATGTGAAGGAGTGGTGCCGGAAATGTGAATTGTGTGCCTCTGCAAATGGCCCGGTCACAAAACGGAAAGCCCCAATGAGACAGTATAACGTGGGGAATCCTTTTGAGAGGGTAGCCATTGATATAGCTGGTCCGTTTCCTGAATCAGAGAAAGGAAATAAATACATCTTGGTTGCGATGGATTATTTTACCAAATGGCCGGAGGCATATGCTATACCTAACCAAGAAGCCGAGACGGTGGCAGATGTACTAGTCAGGAGTTGTTTTGTCGTTTTGGAGTTCCGTTGGAATTACACTCCGATCAAGGTCGAAACTTCGAATCGGCGTTGTTTCAAAACGTCTGCAAGCACCTTGGAATCAGGAAGACTAGAACCACGCCACTTCATCCCCAATCGGATGGAATGGTTGAAAGAATGAACAGGACGTTAGGAAGTACCTGACCAAAGTTGTCTCTGAACATCAACGAGACTGGGACCAATATTTACATTTGTTCCTACTGGCCTACCGATCTTCGGTACATGACAGCACAGGGTACTCTCCCGCTTGCGTAATGCTAGAACGTGAATTGCGGCTACCATGTGATCTTCAGTTTGGATTTAAACCTGGAGAAGAGATCGCAGGTGAAGATTACGTTAGTAAGCTTCGTGAAAGATCAAATAGTATTCACGAAAACGTCCGAAAGAATATACAGACAGCAAGCGATCGAATGAAATCACAATATGACACGAGAGCACAAGAAGGTGGTTATCAACCTGGAGATTTAGTGTGGTTGTACAATCCACAAAGAAAACGTGGATTGTCGCCAAAACTACAAAGACAATGGGAAGGGCCGTACGAAGTGTTAAAAAGGATTAATGATGTAGTGTACCGGATCAGAAGATCCTCGTGGTAAACCGAAAGTGGTACACTTTGACCGTTTAACATCCTACGCTGGCAACAACCAGGAAGACTCGAATAATGATAATGGTGTTCGGCAAGTTATTAATCATGAGCCAAATGTAGATTTTGAGAGCTTTATGGCGGCGTATGGTGGTTCCGCTAAAGCGAGATTTGGCGTTGTTGTTGAAAACAGCAAGATCTGTTTAGAGCACCAGAAGAGTATTCCCTTGCACATTGCGTAGCTCAAGATTTGGCAATGTCAAGGGAATAGCTGTTGTTTTAAGAAAAAGTTTGGATGTGTAGATGAATTAGTACAACAGCAGCCAACTGTAGGAAAAGCTTTGGTTCTTCAAGATATGAATCGTTATGTTTACTATCTGGTCACCAAAAATTCTTCATGGCAGAGACCTAGTTATGGACATCTATGGGAGGCTTTGCTGAATCTTAAAGCTCAGATGATGGAAAATGGAGTAACGAAACTAGCGGTTCCCAAGCTAGGTTGTGGACTGGATCGCTTAGATTGGAGGATAGTCCGAAATATGCTAGAAGTAGTTTTCCAGGAAACCAACGTCCAGGTTCTTGTTTGTTGTTATCAACCGGTTGCCTACCAAGACCAAGAAAAGAGTGTTGACTGTTACTTCCAACGACGCGGTGGATGCACCAGAGGAGATAACTGCCGATACCGTCACCAGTCATCGAATTGGCGTCAAGATGGATTTACAGTTACGAGACGTAACGGTTTTAAAGAGGGGGCAGTGTTGCGATCCACTATTAGGCAACCCGTCAAACATACAAACGCCCGGGGCACAGCGTATTCTTCAGCATTCGAGAATCCTTCTACAAAGTTCTAGATAATGAGTCATATCTTAATGCAGGGTATATATAAGGCCGCTTATGAATGTAAGAGTTAGTCTATTCTTGAATGTCTAATATAAATTATAACGTTGTAAAGTGATAGCAGTTTTGAGCTTTTGAAGTATACATAAATGTGATATGCTGTGTCTAATGTTCATACAGCTTGTAGTATACATAAATAAATAGAAGTGTATAAATAAATAGTAGTGTTAGTGTTGTTAATGAACCTATGGTAAAGGAGTTAATTTAAGAAGATATTAGTGCTTGTAAATTCATTAGTGTAATAGTGCTTCATTGTTAAGTGGACTGAAAACATCTATAAATAAGGCATATACTGTTAATTAGACTTGTGAACAGTAAGTAATAAAGACGTTTGTTATTACTTGTTTTAAATTAAAGAAACGCGGTAGTAGTGGCGCGTTACAATATGCTGGCTTATTCGATTATCGTGGAAAGATATAATTCAAAACGTTTAATTGCAAACACACATTGGAATGCTTTGGAAACATCACCAAAGGTAAAATCTAATTCATACACAAATTTGAGGAAATTGCTTAATTGTTTCACAGAAAATCTCTCAAGTTTACGTCAAAATAATATTAGTGTGCTTGATTGTCAAAAAAGGTGAACGAAAATCTTATAAAACCATTTGAACTGGAAAACACATCAGACATTCCCTTTTATGATCAATTAAAATCGTTTCTATAAAAACATTGCAAAGCACTAGAAATTAGTAGTATGATTACTGCTGACACATCGTCAAAAACTAGTACTTCTATTAAACCAGCTAATCATCCAATATAATTTCAAAACGCCCTTTTGAATATTCAAAACCTCAGATTCCAACGTCATTCGTAACAACTTCATTCGTTCAAAAATGCACTCTTGGCAGTGATACTCATAACGTATACCAATGTGAAATGTTTTTGGACAAATCACCGCAAGATCAGTTACAGTTTGCCCTTCTAAACTTGTTTGTAAAAGGTGTGATAAGGGACATTATACTTTATTGCATTTTGAAAAATCCACAATTCCTCAAAAAACCATAGTCCCTAAGTCAACAGGTCAGTCTCCTGAACCGATGAATAGTACACTACAAGAGCATTGTTATCATCTAGATCCTTCGATACAATGACGTTGTTGAGCATTATAATTTGAATAACGGCCGCTATAATTGCGGCCACGTCCCCAATGCTCCACCCGGAGATACTACATTGGGTTTAAACGCGAAAATAATCGTGCTTCTAATGACGTTGTTGAGCACCGCAAAAATTTCTATTGTAGATGAATTTGGTAAAGTTCAAACAGTAAGAGCACTATTAGTGCATCAATAGAAAGTTTCATGAGTGAGAAATGTTGTCGACGATTAGGTTTAAGAAAATCAAATATATATCAATGAAGGTTGAAGGTTTAGGCCTATCTGCTTCTCGTGCTTTTGGACAGATGTCATGTAAAATTAGTCCCAAGAGGCAGGTTATCCCAGAATACAACATCGATTGTTTTCTTATGTCAGACATTTGTGGAAACCTTCCTCCATCAAAGGTAATGGCAAATAATTGGTCTCACATAGTTGGGTTGGACTTGGCCGACTCTGAATTTGATAAACCCAGCAATATAGATTTGTTGTTAGGTGCAGATTTGTTCGCGCGTATTTTACTAAACGCAACTCGCATTGGGTTACAGGAAGAACCCGTAGCAATTCACACTACATTTGGTTGGATATTAACAGTAAAGATTGTTTCTACTGTTACATTTCGTACATCATTAGGCGCATTCATGGAACCATTAGATTCTAGCTTTATTCGATTTTGAGAATTGGAAAACATTCCAGAGTTGAACAAATTATCTCCGTAGTCTGAAACTTGTGAAAAGCATTTTCTAGACACTCACAAATACAAAAATTCATGTCGCTTTATCGTTTCGTTGTCTTTCAATGGTCCTGAACCATTATTCGCAGGCTCTCGAGAAGTAGCGCTTCGTCGATTTCTTTCGTTAGAACATCGTTTAGAAAAAATCTTCAATTGTATGATTCGTATAGAGAATTTATGCAAGATTATACTAATAGTCGCGCATTTTATCAAATTCAAGTGAATCGTTTACATTATCATCGGTATATTACATACCGCATCATGCTGTGTTCAAACCATAGAGCACCACTACAAAAATTCGTGTTATTTTTTGATGCTTCGGCAAGCGCTCAAATTGGAGGGTCTAACGATCATTTGCTTGCAGGACCAGCTCTACAAAAGGATATCATGGCATTGTTATTACACTTTCGTGTACATGCTGTAATTTTTAAAATTATCTTTATTTACGTTTCGATCCATGACCTAGGATCGTTGTCAAAATAATAAAAACGATCCTAGGTCATGGATCGAAACGTAAATAAAGATCATTTTAAAAACTGAGTGGTTTAATTCCCAAAGAAGCTTAAGAAGAATGCTAAACAAACCACAACAAACATACAGGGAGTATTTACATGCTGTAGTTTTAACTGCAGATATTAAGCAAATCTATACGCAAATTCTTATTTCTCCAGACCATCATGACTATCAACGTATAGTTTGGAGATTTAATTCATCTGAATCCATTATGGATTATCAGTTAAACACTGTTACATACGGTATCACGTCGTCGCCTTTTCTAGCCATGCGCGTAATTCAAGAACTAGCAAAGAGTCAATCAGTGCGCCTTCTTATTGCCGCTAACATTTTATCGTCGGATACTTATGTGGACGACTTGATTAAAGTGCCACGTGTCATCGAACATTTACCTGAATCCGTTCGGTATCAACAACTATTTTTGTTTGAAGATTCAAACAATGTCTCAAAAATTTTTAGAACTACAATGGCCACCATTAAGTGATATATTATTTTACAATCTAAATACTATTGATCGGCCTTGTACCAAACGGAATATGGTCTCGAAATTCCCAAGAATCTCTGACCCATTGGGTTGATTAGCACCATTAGTATTTTTCGCGAAACCTTTGATTCAATCTGTGTGGATATTGGGTATTGATTGGGATGAATCTCCTCCGTTATAAATTGTTTCAAAGTGGAACGCTTATCTACAACAATTATCCGAATTATCGAAAATTGAAATCCCTCGACGGATTATTTGTGATAAGTATCGAAGTATAGAAATTCATACTTTCTGCGCTGCCTCATAAGCCGGGTATGCAGCAGGAATTTATTTCCGCTGTGTCGATAAGCAGGAAAACACCAAAATATCATAGATCTGTGCTAAATCTAAGGTTGCTCCAACCAATCGTGTATCACTACCTCGGTTGGAACCATGTGGCGCGCACTGTTGTCAGACTTGGTTGAATATGTGCAAAATACGTATAAGTCCTATTTACCATTCGATGGTTTCTTTGTTTGGTCAGATTCCACAATAACGTTAGCATGGATTCGATTTTCGTCGTATAATTGGAAAACATTTATTAGTAATCGAGTTTCGCAAATTCAAGAACGAGTTGCTTCATCATCTTGGCATCATATCAAATCGCAATTTATTCCTGCTGACTGTGCTTCAAGGGGATAATTAGCAGGTGAGCATGTTATACATCATTTGTGGTGGACAGCGCCTCCTTTGTTACAGTTACCTAAAGAAAATTGGCCTCTTACTACCGAGCCAATTCTGACTGATCCCACTTTGATGGAAGTGGAGAAAAGAACATTGTCCTTTAATATTCAGGTATCAGATAATTTCGTAGATTTAATGGTAGATCAATTTTCAGATCTACAAAAAATCTGCAGTATACTTGCATATGTTTGTCAATTTATTCTTAAGATAAAAGTTCGTGCAAATTTAGATACCGGAAATTCACATCAATCATTGGTCTCCAAGAAACAATATGCACTTCATTTGCTAATCAAACGAGTTCAAGAACAAGCATTTAACACAAAACTATTGGATTTTGTCTGGGAAAAGAGCTATTCAACAATATCTCCGATCTTGTATTCGTTGTTTTCGTCAAAAACCCATTTCATTATGCCCTTCTATGGGTGATTTGCCCATCCCTAGACTTACCGCCGGGAAGACGTTTTTGCATACTGGGGTATATTACGGTGGACCTTTTTCTATTACTATGAATCGTACTCGAAGTACCAAATCATTGAAGGCCTATATTTGTTTATTCGTGTGCCTCAGTACAAAAGTGGTACATATAGAGTTGGCATCAAGTCTATCTAAGGATGTGCTCATTGCCGCATTACGCCGGTTTGTAGCACGCAAAGGTAAGTGTTTACAAATTCACAATGATTGTGGAACAAATTTTATTGGAGCATCTGGAGAACTAGTAGATTCTATAAAACAATCCTCTGAATCAGAAGGCATTCAATTTGTTTTTAATCTTCCTTTGGCTTCGCATTTTGGAGACATGTGAGAAGCGGGTATAAAATCTGTTAAATCCCATTCAAAAAGATAATAGGTGAACAAATTCTCTCTTATGAAGAATTAAACACGGTTCTCACTCAAACTGAATCCATATTAAACTCTAGGCCTTTACATCCAATCAGTAATAATCCTAATGACTTCTCGTTTTCGACTCCTGGTCATTTTCTGAATGTGGAACCAGTGTTTGTCATTCCCGATCCCAATCTTGTGGAGTTGAAATTGTCTCATTTGAATACGTGGCAGCTAGTGCAACGTATCCAGCAATCATTTTGGAAGCGGTGGCACTTGGAGTATTTGCATACTTTCCAACAAAAAACAAAATGGTTTTCTTCTAATCCTTCTTTAACGGTTGAAAATTTGGTTTTGATTAAAGATAACCAATCTTTGTATTGGAAAATGGGTCGCGTACATACTTTGTATTATGGAAAGGATAATATTTGTCGTGTAGCTACAGTGGCAACATCCCAAGGAATAATTAAAAGACCTTTGGTAAAAATTTGTCCCTTCCCCCTACAAATGTTAACTTAGTGTCCTATCATTAGTATATTCTATTTATAGTTAGTTTCTTATAAATTAGGTTGTAGTTATTTGTCTAAACGCATAGGCATATAGTTAGAAAATAAGTTAATTATACATATTTTGGTGGGCAGTATGTTAGGGCTATATAAGTATTTCTCCAATAGTAAGTTTTCATATTTTTGTGTTGATTATGCCTAGTACCTAAGCAACCCTAACCATTCCTTACCAATAACCCCTCCAGTCTCCCTAGCTTAGTGCAAAGACATAAAAGAACCTGGCCGTAGTGGAAAACAGACTATTATAGTTTGTTCTCGTTCGTAGTGTTGGTGGTGCACCGAGCATCAATTAGTAAATTCATTTGGTGGTGCATCCAGCATCAATTAGAAAATTCATTATACAGTCGATTTAGCAGTGAACTTGACAAGATCCACAAGTGAAAGGTAGGAGATATTATTCTTTTAATTAACCCTTTTCCTTATGTAGCTGTACATAGCATATTTTAACAATTGTACTTATTAACACATACCTGCGTTACTCCTGTTTATACAGCATTTGTGCTTAACCAATATATTGCGGTTATTTGTTGTAAACCGAGCACTAGCTATACTATTGCGGGCAATTGTCATACTATTGCGCAATTGTTAAAGCCGCGTAATTCCTATAACACGCATCACCACGTTTTAAGTATTGCGCAAGTCATATTTGCATGCACATATAAAGTCAAAATTCCTTCACAATATAAGTAAAACGGTTACTCACTTGGATGGTATTTTGCAGCTAAATCTCAGGGTCCATTTTTGTGGCCAGAATACGCCATTGCTGAATTTCAAATTGCTAATCCGTTCATCCTAAAACACTATGCTTGTAAAGGAATGAAGGAAAACCAGGTAGAAGTACACGGAGGTAAAGATAAAGGAACCTACATCTATAAAAAGAGAAAAGACCCACACACACTACAGATAGAAGTTCTTGGCTTCAGGTCTCGTCGCTTAATGCCCGCGCGCACTCCGCCATTCACTATACACAAGTGCGACTCGGGGACAACTAAATTGACATGGTTTAATTTAAAAAAACGCGGAAATTTATTTACAATTTAAGGCTAAATCTAACAAGGTACATTGCCAATTTTGGCATGTAACATATTATCTGTATCTTTGTGCTTTTATTAAGTAAGGATAGACAACCGTTTGCTCCTGTTTGTGCTCATAATACGCCTTCGTATTAATCTTATAAATATCCATATTTTAGTAATTGAATTAACTTACTTTATAGATATAAGGAATATGTGAGCGCTGTTTTTGTTTATGCTAATTAACGCGCCTTTATGTTAATCTCGGAAAGATTTTCATTGTTTTTCATTAACCGACTTGATGTACTTTTATATACATGTATTTGTTCCTGTTTGTGCTTATTAACATGCGCACGTGTGAATCTTCTAAATAATTGATTATTGTGTTGTATATTATGTGCCAATATTGTAAATACATGTATTTTTGCTTGTGTATATATTGACTTATCTGTTTCAGTAGCGTGTCCTACATTTGATTTTCCGATGCTCCGCCCGAAGGTACTACATTGGCCAGGAAATAAGTTTTTTTACACCTGGATATTTTGAATTTCGCCGAACCCTTGCTGTTGCAAGCAAGTTAGGGATCTTTAACGTGCGTGACAACACTCACACACGGCACCTCCATTTTACCTCTCATCCGAACGAGGGCGTATTTTTGTGAAAAATGCTCGCCTAACATTTTTCAAGCGGACCGTGTCGGGATTTGAACCCGAGACATTGGGCATAGTAGTCATACGTATACCAACTACACCACGGAGCCGCCCATCCTGCTAGATACCACCATCCGCCCCCCGGTCTCATATGTATATTAACCCTTTAATTTATTTTTGACATTACTACACAGCTTGTACATCTTTAGAGGTTATTTTCAAACACCCTGTATAAGGTGTGGTGTTCGGGGAAAAGGTTACATTCAACGCAAATTAATTCACGCTCTAGATATCATTTTCAAATACCTAAAGCACCATTCACCGTTTGTATACAAATAGTTGAGAGGTCATCAAACTCCAAGGTTAGAACTTGTATTTTTTCACACATATTTTCGTATCTTCTAATTTCAATATTTAATGCGGTGTGTGCATGTCAACATATTTTAAATACTAGACGCACCTACATGCCTAAAAGTATTATTTAGACATTGTATTTTGTATTCAATAGTTCGAGCCGGAAACTTCAATCATATTTAATATATGTAACTCACTGGATATGGGTCTCATGCTAAACAAATGTAAGCTCAGATTTATTTTTAATCAGCCTGTTTAATATTTTATGAATTGCGGCAAGCCTTAATCACTTTACATTGTATTCTGGGTGAAAAGAGATGCGAAAATATCCGGCAGTGAGGCGCGTAGAAATATTAAACCTGATTTTAATTTACATTGTAAAGTAGGCGGCGAATTTATATGCTCGTTTTGGTGGATTAAATAAATCTTGAATATTGAATGTGTTTGTATGGGCGTTAAATGGTCATGAGAATCGTTATAGAACATTAGTGTGAAATAGTAATTATGTTTGAAATAATAATGAACTGTAGGGTTGTGAACAATCACTAGATGATCCTTGCGTCGTTCTGGCTTTGTCTTCCATCTACGATGGACACTATTTATGTATTGAGAATACAAAGAATAAACAAATGAATTTGATGAAAAATACTTTTATTGCTTTTCAAAATAATCGCCTTTAAGATCTACACACTGTTGCATGCAATTGAACTACCCTTCAAAGCACTTTGTCCAGTCAGAAGATGGTAGCTCTAAAACATGCGTTTTGAAGACCTCAACCGCTTCTTCGGGCGATGAAAATCGTTGTACACGCAGTTTATCTTTAATTACTGGAAACAAGAAGTCATTGGGTGCCATGTTGGGGCTGTAAGGCGGATGGCCCATCAATTCAATCTTTTGTGTGTGTCCAAATACGCGTTTGTTGCATGTGATGTGTGTGAGCTCGCATGGTCATGATGCAAAATGATTCGTCGTTTTGGGTTGGTTTCTCTCAATTTACCGAAAATTTCAGGCAAACAAATGGTCGTATACCACGCTGAATTAACAGTCTTTTGATTTTCGTGAGGAACAGTTGCCACAGGGCCGGTTTTCGTGAAGAAAAATGCGACCATTTGCTTCTTAACGCTCCGAGAACGAACAACTTTTGTTGGCTTTGCTTCACATTGAAACACCCAAACTGCCGACTGGCCTTTTCTTTCTGGCTCATACGTATAAATCCACGACTCGTCACCTGACGATGTTGTATACCGCTTTGGAAGCACCACAGTTGTATTTTGAAATCATTTTACGGCACCAATCGACACGAGCATTTGTTTGAGCATCTGTCAACAAATGTGGAATCCAACGCGCACACAGCTTCCGTACACATAAATGTTCGAGCAAAATCTTATGTATGCTGGTCATACTAATGCTTAAACATCTCTCGATTTCTTGATATGTCACATGACGATCTTCTTCTATTAGTTTTCGCACAGCATCGCTATTTTCCGGCACAACGACCGATTTTGGATGACCTTCTTTAACTTCGTCCGTGAGCGAACTACGTCCACGTTTGAATTCAGTGTACCAGCGATATAAAGTGACTGTGGATGACGCTTCATCGCCAAAAGTTGAATTCAGTTGATTGATGGATTGTTCTTGAGCTAGACCACGTCGAAAATCATATTAAATCATAGCTCGAAAATTTTCGCGACTTAATTCCATACTTTGGCTGAGATGAAATTTTAAACACTGCAAAAAACACGAATAGTGCTCGCACGTCAAAACGTTCTGAGTACCTATAACCTCAAAAAGGTCAAACTTTACGATGGCAATTTCAGATTTCACCTGGCCATACCAGTGTTGCCAGTTCTCAATACATAAATAGCGTCCCTCGTATCTCATACTTTTAGTTTACAAATCTGTTTAAAACAAACAAGAATATTTACTGATAGATCTACAAATCAGTTATAAACTATAGATCTTTCTGTAAATTAAAGGTATTCGATAGTTTGCTTAAGAGCAATTACATTCGGATTCGATTTCCATGGTAGTGCCAAATCCACGAACACTAGGTCTCAAAGTGGGCGCATCTTCCTTGCACTATTCTGATCCCCATTTACTCAACCACAGACCCTATATATAAACTTGAGTATGCCAGACTAAGATGTGTCACTAACTGTGGCAGTGTCCAACCAGAGATAAACCAACATGGATCTTCGTAGTTGGGTCAGTACTGGTCAGGTAATTGCCACTACCGTCTCGTCCTCCCATTGGCAGTCACACGTTGGGTTATTACACTTGCCTAACCCGCGTAAGCGTAGTTTGTCTCAGCATACGACAACAAAATTTACCAATTTATGTAGTAATCGTTTTTACCTGTCAGCAGTTTACAGACATTGTCGAAATTTTGCAATGGCAGCAGTGGGTTTCTTATCTTATCATGGTAAGCGGCACAAACGACAACGTGGAGATTACTAGTGTACAAGTTTAGTAACTTTAAGCCAGTCCCTATTTCGCCAATGTTCATTACCACATTCCCGGAATGACCTTGGTCATGAGTAATTCAAGAACATTTTTTCCTGAAATCGGTAGCGTTGAATTACCAGGCGGTTTCGTGGATCAGACAGGTTCGTGTATGATTGCTGATTCTAAGGTCCCGGGTTCGATTCCCCACACGGATCGCTTGAAAAATGTTAGACAAGCATTTTTCCAAAATTACGCCCTAGTTCGAAAGAGAGGTAAAATAAAGGACAGGTGTGTGTGTTGTCATGCACCTTATAGATCCCTATCTTGCTTGAAATAGCAAGGGTTCGGAAAAATTCAAAATTTCTAGGTAAAAACTCGCTTCCTGGCCATTGAAAAGTTAAATGTAGGGGCTCATCCTCTGGAGAATCCGTAGATCAAACAGGTTCGCGTATGACTGCTAATTCCAAGGTCCCAGGTTCGATGCCCGACACAGACCGCTTGAAAACTGCACGAGCATTTACAAAAATCGTTCGGATGAGAGGTAAATGTAGGCCAGGTGTGTGAATATTGTCACGCACTATATAGATGTCTACCTTGCTTGGAATACCAAGTGCTCGGCAAAATTCAAAATTTCCAGGTAAAATGACTCGTTTCCTGGTCAATGTAATACCTTCGGGTGGAACAATGGAAAATCAAACGTAGAGGCGTTCAATTACCACCACTAAAATGATTTGCGGCCTATTTATAGGCATTAAAGCTGCTTTTCTATCACTAGATATACGTATACGTTTGTTTTGCATTACCTCACATGATCGTCATAACTTCTTTAAAAACTGTTGTCGACGTGCCCGGCGTTACGCTTTCATGAAGGTTGAAATCAACTGCACCCTCATTTGTTTTTGATTGATCTCTGAAAATGGATATCTGCTGATCACTAGATGCTCCGAATCGATATTAAATGTAATTTTAGATTAGATCTAGTCAACCACTCTCCTACAAGTGGCGTTGCATTCATTGCCTGTCTTAGAATATAATGGGATATCCCATGGTCTACTTTGTTAGTCCACAGCCTTAGCATTGCTTTCAAAGCCATGTCACTTCCACCTGCAGGTCCAATAGATGAAGACATAGTACGGCTTTCCAGGCTGCAGGAGCTGTGTGTTATGTGCTCCCTGCACCTAAATATTTTCGTTCTTATGTAATTAAATTTTATATTCCTTACTGTATTCGCGGTCATTTACGAATTGTCATTAATAATTTCAACTGCTTTCTCAATTCAAATGATTGCTTATTCAACACCCTGTGGGTTTTATTAGTATATTTAGTATATTTTAAAGTACCTCAATCTATCTCTATTTTTGATATAGCATTGAAAATGTATTCGGTTATCAGCAACGTCTGCTTTATGAAATGGTATGTTCGAATTATTTAAGAGTATTATCACAAGTTTGATATAAAATGGGTTTTCTACATGTGTGATTTGCGAGTTCGATTCAATTTGAATTTGCTGATTCCTTTATTTCTATATATGGATGTTTCTTGAAAAATAACATACATTGCAACAGAATTCAAATTATCAATTGGCTCTGAGTTTTATAATGTGGCATATCCGGGTTATCTTGCATGCAAGTTGGTTGTATGATGGATATATCTCATTAATTGCCTTTAAGAAACAGTTTTAATTTCGTTTGTGACATGCTATCTCCTTTAATAAGTGCTCTTAAAAGGATAACATAAACTACACAAACTGAAATTAAGAACATACATTATTTATTTGATGGAATGTCATCGTACGTATGATATTTGGTTATCTTTAGCGATGTAGTGACGAAATTTTCATCCCTTCATAATTGGGGTAGTATGGTGAATTTTTTTAGGCAAGATTTCTATTTCCAGATTATGGTTAATTTCTTCATTGAAGTATTTGAACTGGTTGGTAATGGAACATAATATCACATACCTTTGTCCTAGATGCTTTGATGTCGACTACAAAAAGTTGTTGTGCCGTAACCGTGAATTATCAGAACCTCCATGACAAACACTTTTGACAAGTTAAAAACCGGAACGTCATGCGAAACCGTAAAATTGTTGTTTCCTCTCTACACCGTTTTGGTGGAAAAACGGAAAATTGGGTCTGATTTTCTTTAAATTTTTAGGACACTCATCGCACAAACGCAGATGTTCCGGTGTAGAAAATTGAACTTACTTCGCTCAAATCCTCGGAATGTGCTTATGACGATAACTGTTACCGTTTGGGTATTTATTGAAGATTAAGTTTCACATGGACTAGCCATAAAAATTTGCTACATAAAAATTTAGGGTACACTACTGTTTAATTGTGACGTTTTTTCCTAATCATTTTTGATTACAGCTGCAGCGAAATTCATTTCGTATGTAGATGATTTTTTCTTTACTGCTGTTGTTTGCTATTAATTTATTTGTTGCTTTTTTGTATTTACTTATCAAGAATTACGTGTGGACAATACGTAAGTATAGGGTTTTTGTGACTATCATAAATTTAATATTGGGTAACTATAAGACTGAAAACAGTTCACTATACATATGTTTGTTTAACTTTTGTTTTATGTACATATTAGAACTGAGGTTAAAAATTTATTTCATGTAGCAGAGAGTGTTTATTATACTCCTTGTATGTTTGTTGTGGTTTGTCGAGCATTCTTCTTAATCTTCTTTGGGAATTAAACCACTCATAGTTTTTAAAATCTACTTTATTTACGTTTCGATCCATGACCTAGGATCGTTGTCAAAATAATAAAACTTCAAGTTTGACATTTATGACATAAATTGGAGATGACTTTGATTTATTGATGTTCAAAATATTTGGTTTGAGTACATTAAGCAAAAATTTTTAAAGTTTAAAAGAATGATTGCCTTCAATTTGTGTTACGGCCTGGGACCGACTTTTTATAGGTAGCCAATACGCTTAACGTGAAATCAGCTGATTAATTTTTATTGGTGAATTTTATATAAATTAAATAATTTGGAAAACATTTTTTAACATGTTTCTATTTATACAATTGAGAGGATGATTATTAAAGAAGTGTGCGATTGCGTTACCGTAAGACTTAAGCAGTCGTTTTTTTATATTTATTTTGAGGGGGAAAAAAAATTCCTGGGTTACAATGGCGCCTTTTAAAGAACCAATATAAAGCATATAAAAGCAAAGAATATGAAAAAGTATCGAAATCACTTAGTAATTTTCGGAAATCTCTGGAAACTATGTTAGTTCGTATATAAATCGCATAGCCCAGTATAACTTCGAGTTTCAGTCGAAGTATGAATGCGCAAGTACTATGAAATAAATTGGATTAATCGCTAAAAGTAAGCAAAAAGCTTGTGTAGCTAAATTATGTAATCGAACTTAGTAATTAGTCTAGTGTAATCTTTGTGTTAAAAATTAATTTAGTGGTAGTAATTATCAAACAGTGATATCTGTACATTAATGTTTCTCTGTATTTGCGAGCAGACAGGCTGTATTAAATCGAATAATTAAAAGTAAAAAGAAGTGAGTTTGTCACAATATGCAATCTCAGATTTGCAGTTCATCTTGTTCTGGAATGTCAGTCGCCACTTTGGTAAGTCACATAAAACACTAAAGATGTAAGTATTGTTAATAATAGTTCCAATTTACCATTCATTTTTATGTATGAAATTATTTCAGTATAAAAACTATTTCTTCGCCATTACATAGCCCGAAATCTGACCCTCATTCTGTTTTAAATAGCTTATAAAAATTTAAATTCCTAATAACCAATTCCATGTAATATATAGACTCTGAACAAAGATACAGGTGGTGAAAATGTTTATACTTAGTATTTGTTTCAGGCCAATTGATATAGTATCAACGATAATGAAGAATATGAGGTAAAAGCTGAAACGGAAAGATTAAATGACAAATAATGTTAAAGATATCGAGAAATCTCAAGTCAGTTAGTTGCAGATAATGAAGATGTCCTGAAATCTGAAGACGGAAGTAAACACAGTGTTGTTGCCAATAAGCAAAAAGCAAACTAGCGAATTCTAGGAAAAGCAAGAACGGTAAAGCTTTATTTACCGCTGAAATTGTCATTGTTAAACCCTTTCCCTTTAGTATTGCAAGACACATAATAAACGCTATTGCCTGGTAGAAGTTAGATTCAATATAAACCTGATTATTTACAATTATTTACAAAGATCCTGAATATACAGGGATGTCGCTACAGATCACTGATAATAATTAATACAATGTTTACTAATACTAAATTCCTTCTTAGCAGGAGACTTATACTACGCTTACTACTATCGATTGCATTTTACCTACACTCCGTGATTTATTTACATGAGCACTAACTGCTCTAATTTATATAGGCATCGTTTCATATTACCTGCTTGTTAATAGTTCGACTGAACTAACCATATCGGATAGTACGGTTTATATATCTAACTAGAATAGCTTCTACATTTATATCAGAACCACCGAGATCATGATTCTTTTGTTTGCTTTATATCAATCCACTGCTGGGCTAGTTGCTTTATCTTTTACAACTGTAGTTTGTTGGGCGTCATTGTTATCATATCTTTCTCCCAAAAACAAACTTTAAAGCAAAGGATTTTGGTACATTTTTGTTGTTTTTCTGGTACCGATTTAGTCTTCTACCACGTGTTTAGGATGTAAGAGTTCCATTACGATAATGTAATCGAGAGATATCTCAACGCATACTTCCCATTCACCAGAAGATCTTTCGACAGGGTGTTAGAATTATAACCTATTCGACCTTAAATTGATAGTAATATTAAGTTGGAAATAAATATTCTGCTCACATATTTTTAAATTTTGTTTGTACTTTTTCAATATACATTATTTCTCTCGCTTATGTATTATATATTTTAAAAATTATCTAACGATAAGGGTTAGTTAATGTGTCTGTTAGAAGGAATATCTATTTATGGTCTTTTAAAATCATCTCTTCATCATCATCATCAATAGGTCTTTAGTCCTAGAACTGATTGGACGCGTGCCTCCAATATTTTCTATTATGAACTACTAGCCTACACATCTTCCTGAAATTCCCACCTACATCATTCACTATCTGTGTGCAATAGTCTAATCTAGGTCTACCCCTCTTTTTCCTTTCCCTATTTCTAATATATGCCGCGCTATTCCACATGCCTTAGTATATGTCCTATCATTCTATCTCTCATAGTTTTACTCCTTTCTACATATTTTTTCTTCCTCTGCCATTTCTAGTACCTCTTTGTTCTTAACTTTGTCTGTCCATGATATCTTCATCATACGTCTATAGCACCACATTTCAAAGGCTTCTATTCTTTTGCTGTCCTCTTCTACTGTCCATGTTTCAGTGCAGTTCAGTGCTGTGCTTGATGCATATGCTTTCAGCAATCTTTTCCTTGTTTCTATGTTTGTTGTCTTCGAACATGGCAGCTGCTTTTTCTTGTTAAACACATCACGGCACTGTGCTAATTTTTTTTTAATTCTTTAAAAATCCTCCTTTATAAATTCTAAAATTGTTTCAAATACACGTCCTTTTTCCAAACTCCAAATAGTCTTTAGCAACATTATTGAACTAACCCTAACTTCCACAGCTAAAGACATTTCGTCTGATTTTTCATAGGGGCTCTGATAAACCTATAGCAAAATGTCGATATCCTGTTCTTTTTCATCGAGAAGAAACTCCATTATTGGAAGTGTAACTACCGACTCTTAAACATCTATGAGAAACATGCTTAAGCGCCTTCCAATCTTAATGTTCCGGACTCTGCGGTTTCATGAAATCGGAATTATTTTGGGAAAAATAAGTCAATTCTTTTCCCTGTGACTAAGCAACCGGCATTGACGCTTTTAAGTCACTATTTATAAAAAATTTTATCATTAATTCAGTTGGAGAAGTTAGGAAAGAACACTTATAAGCGCTACAAAGCTCTGCAACTTTTTACCAACGGAAAAAGTCAATACAAAAAAATTTTCCCATACTTAACGGCGCATTGCTCTGGGTCTTAAAAAAAGAAAACTGGCGACATCCGTTTAATAGCCGAAGCAAGCATTTCCCGTCATCTCGCTAGAGAACTTTCGTGTTTTCTTGTCCAAAAAGAACTGCAATTATACCTCATACCTAACTAGTTAGGAGTTGGAACGAAAATGGGAATCAGGTATAGACACGCAATTATCTAGCGCAACCTAGTAATTCTGAAAAATAATGTTAAAAATTGATCAGACCAAGGCTTTTATTTCGATTCATCGAGACGGCAAGCTTAAGGAGATCCGTGAATATGTTCCTGTTTTATACCTTTTCCTATATCGATGATACAGGGATTCTTCGTTGCTTTTTCAAGCCCCTAACAAAATTTTTTCACTAATTAGCTGTCAAGAAGGCGACCCGTGCATATCAAAACCCTTCTCATTAATTATTCATTCGATTGTTCAAGCACTCACTATTGATCTGAACGTTTGGTACATCGATGATGTTTCGGTGGTAGATCCAGTGGTAAATTCAATGAAAGGCGGCTCCGTGGCGTAGTGGTATGTGTGTGACTACTACACCCAAAGTCCCGGGTTCGAATCCCGACACGGTCTGCTTGAAAAATGATAGGCGAGCATTTTTCACAAAAATACACCCTCGTTCGGGTGAGAGGTAAAATGGAGGTCCCGTGTGTGAGTGTTGTCACGAGCGTTAAAGATCCCTACCTTGCTTGGAATAGCAAGGGTTCGGCAAAATTCCAAATGTTCCAGTTAAAAAAAAACTCGCTTCCTGGCCAATGTAGTACCTTCGGGTGGAGCATTGGAAAATCACATGTAGGGTAAATTCAATGACCTTTCCCAATGGATTCAAGTTTCTAATCAAAAATTTTTAATATATTGGGTTTACCATAATTTGAGGAAGTAGGCAGACAAATTAAAAAAAGTCAACAAATTTAAGCTTCCTGCCTGAAATCCATTCTCAATGTTTAAAGAATACTCGTCCATGGAACCCTTGCTCATTGCTAATCTCACACGGGGGTTTGGGCATTACAAAAATTTTGGGTCTCGCCCTTCCAGTTTACTTATTTTCCTCACATGGTTGTGAAAATTTCATCTCACAAATTCTATATTTCATGGAGTGTGATTTTCTATCTGATGTAAAGAACAAAGCTAAAAAATTTTGGATCGCCAAATGCAACGGTATCTCCATTCAGTCATCGCACACGTTCAGAAATATGAGGATACAATCAATATTCAATCAATTCTAGATGAATTAATGACACCAAATAATTACTATGAGGCTGTTCGGTTTTTACCTTTTAAAGCAGCTGAAGCTATAGCCTGGCTCTATGCTATCCTTTCGAAGACACTATGCTGCAATATTTTTAAGGACCACAAATGCCATTCTAACTCCACAATTCGGGGGAACGGTATTCATGACCTATATTATCCACAAAGTAGAGGAAGAATACCAAGACGTAACGACTTGAACCACGTGATACAAGGCTTATTACTTTCCACCAACATCCATCTACCATAGAACCTATTGGTCTAAGTCGTGGATGAAACTAAAAGGTAGATAGATGCAATCTTATTTCATGGTCAACAAGACAAACTAATATGGGATGTTATCTATGTGGACATCTTTGCAGACTTCGAAAACCAGTATGGAGCATGTTTCGCAGCAGAACCAGCGTGTAAATTAAAGCACAATAAATGCAGTTGAGTTGAATCTATAAATCATGAAAACCGTGGTTTTGGAAATTATGGGTTCTTGGAAACAAAAGCTTTCATAGACAAGAACGGAAAAAAATAATGAATCAGGTAACCTTTGAGCAAAGCATTTCCTATACCAACGGATATTGCTTGGTACTCAACGTGAAAATGCTATTAGTATTATAGGAACCAGTGGCGGATTGAAGTTGGTGCAGGGGTCCCAGAAAAAGTGCATGTTTCTTAACATTGTAATGTTTGAAAATTTCTGCAAAGGCTGCTTTGTTAGTCCACAGTCTTAGCGCCGCTCTCAAAGCCATGCTCTCCACCTGTAGGTGCAGCAGATGAAGAGCAAGGATGGCTTTTCAAGCTACAGTAGGTGTGAATTCCATTGCACCCGTCGCTTCGCTGGAAATTCGTATTTTTTTCCAATAAGAACTGCAACAATATCTCATACATAACCAGTTAGGAGTTGGAAAGAAATTGGGAATCAGTGTAGACACGCAATTATCTAGCTCAACCTAGCAATTCTGAGAAATTATGTTAAAAATAGATTACAGCAAGAATTTTAATTCACTTCATCCAGACTGCAAGCTGAAAAAGATCCATGAACATGTTCTTGTCTTATACCCGTTCCAATACCAACGTTTCTTCGATTCTTTATTGGTTTTTTAGCCGCTAACAAAATTCCATCACAAATGCACTGTCAAGAAGGCGATCCGGGCAAATTCAGACCCTTCTCATTAATTATTCAACCGATTGTTCAAGCACTCTCAACTGATCTGCACGTTTGATATATAAACGATGGTTCGCTGGCAGATACTCTCCAGAAAGTATTGAAAAATTTCGAAGCGCTAATAAATAAAGCGAAATTCCTGGATCTAACGTTAATCCTATAAAATGCGAGATCTTTTACATCTGAGTCTATCGACCAGTGGTAAATTCCATGACCTCTCCTAATAGATTTAAGTTTCCAGTCGAAAATTTTTTGATATAATGGGTTCACCGTTATTTGAGGGTGTAGGCAGCTAAATTAAAATAAAAGTCAACAAATTTAAGCTTCCTGCCTGAAATCTATTCTCAACATTCAAAGAATACCCGTTCACGGAAACGTTGTTCATTGCCAAATTCATATGGAGGTTTGAGTATTAGAAAAATATCGGATTTCGCCCTTTCAGTCTACTTAACTTCCTCACATCTTAGTGAAAATTTCGTCTCACAAATTCTATATTTTACGGACAGTGATTTTCTATCTGATGTAAAGACCAAAGCTACGGAATTTGGAACTGTCAAAGGTAATGATAACTCCATCCATCCATCGCATCAGAAAAATTAGGATACGATCGAAATTCAATAAATTCTAGCTGAAATAACGATACCAAATAATTCCAGAGGCTGTTCGGTTTTTAACCTTTAAAGCAGCTGAAGCTGCCTGGCTTTATGCCATCCCTTCGAACACATCGAGGACACTAGGTTGATATATTTTTAAGGACCACAAACGGCTTTACGGCCTATCTTGTTCGCACAGTATAGGAAGAATACCAAGACATAACGGCTTAGACTATATAATTCAACGTTCAATAGTCTCCATCAATATCGCATCTACCCTAGAATATGTTCGTGTAAGTCGTGATGAAGGGAAAGGACCGATGGCTACATTCTTATTTCATGTTCAAAAGGACAGGAACTAATATGGGACGTTAGCATCTGCGTGGACAGCTTTGCAGTTCCTTCGTTTCAAAAACCAGCGTGAAAGCATGTCCGCAGTTGAACTAGCTTGCAAGTTAAATCACAATAAATGTACAGTTGTTGAACCTTTAAATCCTCTTTTCAAAATCGTGGTTTTCATAATTATGAGTCTTTGGGCAGAAGAAACAAAAACATCCATAGACGAGATTAGGAAAAGTTAATTCATAAATCAGGTAACCTTTGAGCAAAGCATTAACGGTACAAACGGATATTCCTTGGTATTCAACGTGGAGATGCTGTTTGTGTTCTGGGAACCAGCAGTGGATTGAAGTTGGTGTTGGGGGGTTTGGGGCAACCCCAGAAAAAAGGGACGCGTACGCTTTTAAAATGCATATTTCTTCACATTGTAATGTTTGCAAATTTCTGCAAAAAAATTTAAAACTATTCTGGTTTGATGGGTTTCACATTCTACACGAACTAACTATATAACGAAACATAATGAATCACCATTATAAATAACCAATTATTCTTCAGAATGTTGTTTAAGACACCCTTTGTTCTTCATACTTCGTGTTAATAAATCGTCCCACTGTTCATCAGTAGTTTATGATTCAACTAGTCCAATTAATTTTTGCTATCTAATCGACCTGGTAAATTAATCAGTCTGCTCGACGATGGTATGCAAAGAATTTCCTCCGAGATACCCAAGAGTTCTTTCTATACAATTCAAAAGACGAGCACGGTGGGTGCAATTTATTTGACAGGTTATTTATCTAAAATTAAGGTCGCAATGGGAATAATTAATAGTGTCTGCAAGACAACCACAGACTTAAATATTCAATGAAGTTGATCACATTTGGTTAGAATTATTTATTGAAGGGTTAAATTTAAACTTTGGCGAATGATCATAAACTTCTAGTTTCAGAAATTAACTAAAAATCGATTATTTAGAAGCTAGTCACAAGTCTTACACATTTATTCGAATCACGTGACTTGATGTCATGGAACATAACCGCGCACGTAAGTTTTGTATCGATGCACGACGTGCGAAAAGAAAAAAATCCCCATAACGACACGCGGGTTTAATTTCTTCGCGTTATCATTAAGCAGAATTTCTATTTTTGGAAAATAAACCAGTCTTAACTAGAACTGAAACAAACAATAGCACTTAATCTTGAGCACATTCTTATTTTTTGTAGTCTTCGCCATTTGGTGATACTGATGGTCTAAATTTGAAGTGATAAATAGGAAAGAAATGCAGCGTAACGTTGTGCTAGTTTTCTGTTACAGCACGATCAAGTCGTCAAGCTCTTCGTTTTTGAAAGAAGACCGTTGTGATAGTTTTGGTCAATGCTGTAAGATTCATCTGGCCACGATAATTTATGGGCACATACTTTTTAGTTATAGGCCGATGTTGTACTTTCGTAATCGACAAGATAGTCTTAGCCTTTTAAATACATTTTATGGAGCCTAAGTTGTAGCTCCTACATCGGGGTAGCGACGCCAGCCGTCTATGACCTACTCTTCAGTCCACAGACGCACTTCAACCACTTGGTTGCTGAAAATAAAGACCTCAGATGCGCCAAGAGGTCAAGCTGTCTTTGGCGCGTAACTGTAGCTAGCTGATATAAACCATTTCGAGAAATGGATTATTCTTGTAGAGAAAACAGCAACCACGCTAAAATTCCTAGTGCAGCTTCAAGATAGTAAAAAAAATTGATGTGAATGGAGTGTTCAAAGTTTATGTATTGTAACGAAAACTCTTCGGCAATAACAACAGTTCTTTATTATCAACTGATTATATAAGCTTTTTCAACTACTCGTAGCTACAGTGAAATTATAAAGCACTTACGACAATTTATTTTGAGCTAATCGTTAACAGTAGAAATACTAACTTCTTTAAAGCTACCATGCTATCTTCTTAATTACTATCGAAGCATAATAATAAACTATCAAAGCACTATATTGATGATTACAATAATTTATATCACATACAGCTATTTATTTTAACGCTGTGCTTCACTAATTTATTTCATATCACGACATTTTAAATCAACATTCGAATAAAAACTAATATTATAATCAAAGGTTAAATTACGTATAACCCCTAAACCGGCAATTTATATTCATAATTCTTTTATTCTAGAGCATTTAAGAGCGCATCAGAATTACGTAAATAAGCTTAATAAAGTTCCTAAATGCAACTTTTGTAAACTGTCAATCAAGTACATCTAAAGATGTCAACCCACAGAGTGACCATCAGTTATTCTTTGTGTACCGATGCTTCGTTTACGTTCAACTATATCATTCTGGTCAAAAGCAGACTGATGTCTCGTTATACTGCCCATCTCTTAAAGCTGTTCTGCCCCAGAACATGTTGTGATTCAGACGTTGGAAATCCCTGTGGCGGTAAGAACAGACGAAGCCACTTCTGCAGTTCCCATGTTATGGAAATAATAATCAACACTCTTCGTAGCAGACGCCGTACCATTTGGATTGTAACCATACACCAGAATCTGGACCAAGGTTTTTCTGGAACAGTATCTCTGGCATATTTCGTACTACCCTCGAGCCCAGTCATCGAACCTACCGATCTTGGATATGACCAACTTCTTGTCCTCAAATTTGATCAATTGGCTCTTGAGGCCTCCTAACACCTTCTACAGATACTGGTAATTCGATTTACCAGAATGTCATTACTTAGTCATGAGGTAATAGATGCCACCATGTCGGTCCTTTACCCGTATGGTCTTTCCAACCTCTGGTTGTTGTCTTCAAATTTGATTCAGACAACTAAATTTATTTTTAAACACGCAGACATATCAAGGTCCACCGGTATGCAATGTGCCAGGGATATTCCGATGGCACATCAAATCGATAACCTAGAATCTCTTCCGCAACCCCAAATCTCGCTTTGCCTGTGTTGCTCTACACAGACATAAGCAATCATAACACGATCCAGATTTTTGTTCCTACTCGCGATCGTAACAGCTTGTTCGTCTCACTGCTTGCCGTTCTTTGATATTACCAGTGACATCACTATTGTAGGGGATAGCCAATTAACGTGCACTACTATTGTTCTTCCCTTTGGAAGCTTACGATTCCGATATACTATATCGTTGATCCTTTTCACAACTTCCAATGCACCCTCCCAATGTCTTTATAACTTCAGCGACAGTCTACGCCTCCGTCTGGGATTGTATAGCGATCGCTCTCTTGAAAACCAGAATCCTGCGATTCGATGCAATTTCTCGTCTTCATTAGATCGCTTGCGATCTGACTATTACTTCTAACATCACCATGGACGTTATGCATGTAGCGCTTGATCTTCGCAACGTAGCTCTCGCCCACGATATCATCTCCGGGCTTACACCCAAACTCAAGGTCACATGTTAAACATATCTCGCGTCCCAGCATGGCACATACAGGTGCCTGTGGGATGCTCTCATGAACCGGAGACCGGGAGGACAATAAAATAGATGTACATATTGGTCCCTATTTCTCTGATGTTGGGAGACCAGACTAGAAAGTTCTAAATGTAAAAGTGAATAGATTAAGACTATGTGAAAAATGAAAAGTGCAAGATAATTTTTGGTGAGGAGTAAAGAGCTCATACTGTAACAAATTCTTGCACCAAAAATGGTCGCACGGAAAGAAAATGCATACTGAATAAGAAGTTGAAAAGCACAGTCAGAGAAGTGATGAGATTGTACTGATAAGAAAAATAATAAACTTTACGATATAATGATAGTGCAGGTTTACATCCCGTTCAGGAGCGGCTCTAAGAAAGAGGTAAGTAAAGTATGCTTTAGTTCGAGGTGCTTAGTCGTTTGTGGCGAAGAAATTACTGACACATAGTAAAATTTTGAAGCATGTAACAAAATAGATGTTTTTCTACGAAATAGTTTTAACTAACACCAAACCAATATGTTTATATTTGTTATCTCGAAGCGGGTGTTTACCGGCGCGAAGGCATTTGAGAACTGTTACGTCAAAAATTGTTTATTTTTTACGATAATGATAGTGGTGTGTTGAACATTTTATTTTACATTATTTACTAGTAGAAGTAAATTGTATAGGGTTTAATTCATTTTTGTTCCGCAAAAAATTGTAAATATTCAGCATTTTAATAAAATCGGGATTGAATAGTAACATATTTTGTTATATTAACTTAAAAATAAATACTATAAAAGGAATGGTATTTTATTATCAGAAAGTACATCGATAATATTTTATTAATTTATTTAGCAGCAACCTTTTTTGGTAATTTTGGCAAAATGTAAAGTACTAACATCTTGATTTTGTCTATCATTTTTAAAATTAGAAGTATAATGATAATATTTGTATACTTATTTTACTGATTTTAACGGATTTAAGAGGATTAAACATAAAATTTCTGATCACGAGAACAGTAAACGGAAGGCGGCTAAAATGCAAAAGAACTGCTGATATTTAAACAT
Source organism: Platerodrilus igneus (assembly GCA_036346225.1). Lineage (NCBI taxonomy): Eukaryota > Metazoa > Arthropoda > Insecta > Coleoptera > Lycidae > Platerodrilus > Platerodrilus igneus. Next base: position 1,751,650 of record JARFIW010001381.1, read on the forward strand.
AAAAGATTTGATGTAGCAGGGATATGATAATACGTCCAATATGACAGGAAAAACCAATGGACTACAATGACACGTTTTAAATACAAACTTCAGAGCGTTTTATATTTCCTGCTCTAGCAATTCGTTAAATTTAGTAGCAAATGAAGCAACAAAAGTAACTTAAAAATTACAAATTAATCTAGTTTTGTTCAGAAATTTATCACTTTTCGCTGCATCAAGTTAGAGGTGGAGAGGTTAAAAATTGTGTAAAGAATTTAACTTCAAAAATTATCAGTGACATATCAAGAAAATCAATACACTCGTTGCGATTCTAATTTGTAGAAATTTACGATGTTTTATATGACATTTCAGAAGATATTAACCAAGGTAAAATTACTAAATTGAAGCATATTGCGTCTCAATTGGCTTCACAAGAATTTTTTTAAATAATTAATCATGGGGGCTTCCTAATCATTGATTTAAGTATATTACACATACTTGTGTAAAATAGTTCTAATATCTAAAGGTATTACACATTGCAATTCAGCTAGAAAATAGATCGTGTAATAATCCTCGGGAATTTTTAGAATGAGTTCATATTATTAAGTATTGTGCGATTTTGAGTTCCCAGCAATGATTTGAGAGAATTGATTATTATTATGTATTTTACGGCGTAGACTTTTTCCCGCGCTTCGAAATAAATATACGTCGTTACTTTGATCAATGAGAACGCATTACACGAAATTAGTCTATCTGTTGTGGATTAGTTGAAAACAACCGGCGGCCATCAAGGAATAGAAGACTCTGTGGATCAGACAGGTTCGCGTATAACTGCTGATCCCAAGAAAGCGGGTTCGATTCCCAACACGGACCGCTTGAAAAATGTTGCGCGAGCATTTTTCACAAAAATACCCCGCGTTCGGGTAATAGTTAGAATGTGGGTCCCGTGTGTGAGTGTTGTCACGCACGTTAAAGATCCCTACCTTACTTGGAATAGTAAGGGTTTGGAAAAATTCAAAATTTCCAGGTCCCAAAACTCAAATATACGGCAATCAAGGGATTGTACATGTAACTATCGTATCTGAAAGACCGGTGCAGTGGTATTTTATAATGCAGTGGAGTTTACCTTGTCGATTGGCAACCTCTATTACTACCTCACCTGCTTGTTATTATACGTTGTAGGCAAACAACCAACAAATTTCACTGCGAAATAGGATTTAGGGAGGCCACTGAAACCTCACGCACTTAAGAACCAAGGAAAGAGGAACATCATTGGTATTCTAATGTGGCAAATGCCGCAATCAAGGATTCATTAATTGGCTTTACCGTGATTTAATTATTTAAAAGGACTAAAAATAAGCCTAGTTTACTTAATTTGCTTACTCATTTTAAAAATTATTTAAATAATATTGATTGTAAATTCATGTGAAACCGATTACGCCCTCTGTATGGGCACGCGATAAACTATAGTACCTGTTACCGGTCTAATTGACAAGTACCAAGCAATTATTTTATACAAAAAATTTGAATTTGTATTGTTCGATAGTACTTTGGCATGAATATTAAGTAAAATTTAAGTAAAATGCTTTAGTCACCAGACATACATTTCGGTTGCATTATCAGGAACGCAAAAGTTAATGGTCTATATTGAAAATTACAGTGGGAATTGATAAATTATTAAAAACATCTCGAGAATGTTCGAGCTCTCTAGAAATATTAGCAATAAAATTTCACAATAAAATCATTTTATTTAATCCTCAAAATAAAAATTCAAGAGAATTAAAAGATAATTGCACATATAGCCACGATATTATTGGATAGAAATTTATAATAAATTATTATCATTTGCTACGCAATAAAAAACACTTCACAGAAGATTCTAGTAAATAACTATGTTTAGGACATTTTTGTATAATTAATTTAAGGGTATTACGCATTATAATGTGGTCTATTTTTCCCCCGCACAATGTTTAAGGGGAATAACCTTTATTATTACATAATTTGGCGGTAAAGACACTTCTCACGGGTCGTGAAACGGACATATTGTTTTCTGAACCAATTAGAAGCGCTATATAGAAGTGGTTGTGGTGACCGAATGTTGGAAACGCGCCAGGATATTCATTCTTGACACGATTATCTGATGATTAATTGCTTATGCGTCAGTAAGTACTTTATAAAATAATGTAGTGGAGTGTTTGCCCGTCAATTCCTGCCTTTCTTGTTATCGTACTTTGCCTGTTACTGTTTTTGTTGTAGAAAACCATCAAACTCCACTAACGAATCCGATCTAGAAAAGATGTTGAGCATCCACGCTCTGTAATGCGTAGACAAACAAAGATCATTATTTATCCAGCTTGCTAAAATGCAGTAATTCAAAGGTAAGAAGCGCTATAATTAATCCACTTTTAGAATCACTAATAAGTAAAGGAACAGTGGAATTGTCAATATTCATGTATCCTAATAATTACCCCTTAAATGGAGAACCTTTTACACTTTCAGTAGACATGAGTAAAATTAAACAGGACATAGAAACCTCAGACAAGATAAAAGTAATATTACTACAATCCAGTTTAATTACATCAATACAACGAATGATTTAGTGAAATTCACAGACACCATGTTACAAATTATCTCAGCAGATTTAATAATAATAATAAAATACGACATTAAAGGTTTCAATGTAACCATTTACAGGATTGCTGAATATGTACGATAACATTAATCACGTATAAGACTATAAGAAGTCACGTATTTTTCAATATGGAAACCGTGATAAAATGACGTACCCATCGAAGTCATGAAGATTGTGGGGGGGGGGATATAACGGGAGTTAGACAGCGGACAAAAACAATGAATTAATTACTCGTAAACCGGTAAACAAAAAGCATGTTATAAAGGTAATTTGTCGCTAGGGGTTATGGAAAGGAACACATTTGACTAATAGTTAGTGCAAATGATTTTAGTGTGGTGGTATTCGCTGATCTCAACTAGACGTCCCCGTTTATACGAAAACAAGTCTGGTTCATGGAGGATTTTTTATAGTCACCAAAATATAGAAAACTATAAGTTATGTTAGTAAATGTTTCTCATTTGTGGTGGCATTTGTGAATTGATATTGCTAAGATAGTGACGAAAATAAATAAATAATGGTGCATTTAATTCATTAGATATGGAACACTGGACAATGGAATTTACCTTAAAATGCTTGAGGACTTGCGTAAATTACTAATAGCTGGTTATTTGAAAGTGATGATAGATCCAAAATTGAGTGTATTTATGTGTTTAAAATTTTATGCATACCCGTTTACACGGATAATGTTATGATCAAGCAAAATTGAGATTATTTATGTAATTTAAAAATTTTTTCGTCTTTTGAATACCTGTTTTCAGTGATAATATTATGACTATTGGGGAAAATAGAATTAGGTGACGCAGAGAGACGGAGGTATTTGTTTAGATTGTAGATTGCTTGTAAAAAGAACTACATTCCACTAGGAGGCCGACATAAGCAGGACCCTCTTGGAATACTCGTCTACCAGACGATCGTACCCTACCCGACGAGTTAGCGTCCATTACTTTATTGCTAAAAAGCCTTTCAAGGTAAATGTTTGCGGTAACGTAGTTTCGTGATTGCAACTATTCATCTTCCTATTTAGCAAATTATAAATTTTTTTATTTGTTTATATAAGGGTCCACTCCCGCACCACTGTAGTTAGCCGGTGCACCCTCAATTTGTTACGGAATTCCCGTCCCTTCTGGGCAATTTGAAATCTAACAGTCTAACTATTCTCTCACCTGCAACAATGTAATGGTTCATATCTTAATAAAACTACTTTTAAAAACTGTTGTTCATTTTATTTATTTGAGTTTATAGGTCTATGTTGGTTATTATACTAGGTAACGGCACTTTGTGGTCTCCCTGTAGATTTCAATCCATCTAAATGCAAAAAAAATATCCATCTAATGTGTATCTTACCCGCTTTCTAAAAGTTGCAAAGCTTTGCAATGAATTAAAAGTAGACAATTCTAACTTTCTTTGTTTCTTATATGTATATTCAGCTCAGGACTTCGCCTTAACGAGCATATTCTAACAAATCTTCATGCGTTTTGCTACTGAATGGTGTTATAAATATCAAACCGTCGGTTGCCATACCACCATATCTGTAGCGAAAGAATTTTGCTGCAGGTAAAATTCTACAAGTTCTTAATACTAATATATTATATCGTAGAAACGTAGGTGGGAAATAAAAATGCAAATACATGGGGTCATTAACAATAAAATACTGCCGTGAGAATAGGAAGAATGTAAATGAAACATTGGCATATTTGGTCACCAAATAAGATAAATGACTGTTTTTAAAATTAATCTTTATTACCTTGAAAAATTTTATGTTATAGACTTCGCAACTCCTAGAAAATTGTTGTTTAAAGCAATTTAAGGCATAAAAATGTTAAACTTAAAAGCTTTATACACATATGGACGACGCTCTCAAATTTTCAGAACAATTTCCATAATTTACATTAAATAAAATTTAATGTTAGTCTTCTATTTCAACCACGTGAACAGGTAAGTGACCAGTAAAATAAGATGTTAGCGTTGAACGTACAACATTCTTCTATTATTTTTTAAGTCGATTCTTTATGATCATTAACAATAGTCTAGGACAAAAATTTAACTTATGTAGATTAAAAAATATTATTATAATACTAAAGCATATTCAAAATACAGACGTTTCCATTTATATCCGGATTATAGTCATTGCCTCATGTATTAGCATTTATTGACTTACATCTAACAATAATTATAGCATGTAAGTCGAATACTCTTTACTGTTTTTATAATGCATTTTTCGCGTTATAAAGTTAACACTTGACGATTCGTTATCTCCTGTTTAAAATTCATGAAGTCGATTGTTTCCCGACGTTCTCGAGTATATGCGATCAGTTACAAATTAGCCATGTTTTGAAGACTTCATATAATGTTGAAGGCAAAAAATGATTTACGTTAGAACTTGCGATCTTAATTAAGACAGCATGTCTTTCTACCTTGTCGATTTTTTTAATAATGGTTAGTATTATCAAATTTATAGATACTTTGATTAAACAGTTCTTTACGGTATAACTTTGGAGTATTTAGATTTTAGACGTAAATTTTGGGTATTAAAAATTCACAGCGCAACTATAGAGTATAAAAATTAATAATTTATATATAAAAAAGCATCAAAATTCGCAACGTAATTACTTCATATTGGAACAGACATTTTATGAATCGCAATGCAGTTTAAACGCCAATGGACACTTTTTGTGCATGCCGTGTATGCCGACTGGTATTCGAAACACTTGGTGGATAGTCACCTGAAAGTTTCCAGCCTCCGTAGAATATTGAGAAGTATGGAACTTGAGAACTTTATGGATTTGTAAAAAAATTTTCTTTGTAGAATTTTCACCAAATGCTGCACCACACCTAGCTTTTATTCCACATTCGTCAAACAGTCATTTGACGCTTAACGTTTGTTTTCGCACTAATAATCTTGTGATATTTAAAGTAATTCAATAGAATTTATACTTCAAAGTTCAACACATGTAAAATAGAAATATCGAAAGAAGTTTATATCCACATGTTTACAAAATTGTGAACCGTATTTATTCCATCTTAAGTTTCTCACTTTATATAGAACAAGAGATTACACGTAATGTTGAAAGTGATATTTTAATTGAAACATACAAAAAGTATTTACATCTTTTGGATGTTGTTCAGTAACACTTTTGTTATACACGATTTTACAACTTAAGTACTTTATGTGAGAATTCAACTGCATTCAAATACAGCAAATAATAAAATTTTGCGTGTATACAAAATTTAAAGAACTATTTTTTGTCTATATTGAGATATTTCAAAAATGCTGTTTTACAAAGTTTTTTTACATACAAAACAAAATGGTATGTTCAGATATTTAGCTTTGGCCCTTTAAGTTCTAAAATAAGGTCAATTATTTAAATCATCATTTTCATGTCTCATTTTTTTGTTGTTGAATAATTAATTTATAATTATTGCAGAACTAATTTTAAAATTTTTATTTGCAAACTATACGTTTGATGATTTAGGATAAATACAAGTATGTTCAGAAGTTTTTAAAGGATACTAAATATTTGAGTAAACGTTTAGAAGTTATATGTAACAAGGATTTAGTATCCTTTACTGTTAGTTTTATTTTTGAATTTTGAGACACAAGTTGCGGTTTCATGCTTGTAGTTCACTAAAATGTGTTTCTTTCCGGTATAAACTCCATGCTCGTGACTACTGATTGTCATTACGATACGTCAACCTAGGGTTCCTGCACCACCCTAGGTTAGCTATATATTTTAATATATTTAGGTGCAGTGCCTTACATGTTTTTTTAAATTTTTTTTTGCTCCACCCGAAGGTAGTACATTGGCCAGGAAGCGAGTTTTTTTTTACCTGGAAAATTTGGAATTTTGAGGAACCCTTGCCGTTCCAAGCTAGGTAGGGATCTTTAACGTGCTAGACAACACTCACACACGGGACCTCCATTTTACCTCTCATCCGAACGAGGGTATATTTTTCTGAAAAATGCTCGCCTAACGTTTTTCAAGCGGACCGTGTCAGGATTCGAACCCGGGACCTTGGGCGTAGTAAGTCACACACATACCAACTACGCCACGGAGCCGCCTTAGGTGCAGTTTCGCTCAACTTCCTTTTATTATCTTTGTTTTCTTCGGTTCCTTCCGACTCCGATTCGCATTGCTCAATCGATGAAGTGGAATTTGGAGCTAGTTTGTAAGAACTTTTCCATCAGCCGTCCACCGGCAACACTACTTGAAACTTTTGTTTCACTGACGCCTTATAACAAACAACAACAACAGCAACAACAACAACGACAAGTTAGCTAGAATACTTAAAACTAACAAATTAAAATTTGAGCGAACACCTAAAAGAATAAATATAAATAATAAATAAATAAAGTTATGAGTGTAGTGCCCGAGGTTAGACAAGAATAATTTTATATAATTGTTATTTATATTAATACAAACTACCTAAATGATTTTTAGGGATAGAAAACAGTATAGCCAAAATATACGGGGCGCGAACGAGACACCATTATAGAAAATGTAGAGCAAGTGGATAGATGGCAAGAATATATAGGGAATTTATATGAAGAACATGAACTAGAAGCACTGGAACAGAAATCAGATATTGAACAGAATGACCGGATATCCTATACTTAGAGAGAAGTTTGAACTAGCTTAATGAGTCTGAAAAATAATAAGGCACTGGGTATAGACAAGGTGCAAGCAGAAACTCTAAAAGCCGCTGGACAAGCAGTAAAAGAACGTCTCTTCCAACTTGTAAGCTATATGTATAAGGCAGACGAGATACCCGAAAATTTCAAACGTAGCACCGTAGTCACTATACCAAAAAAGAGAGGTGCGGATAGATGTTTTAATTTTCGAAAAATAAACTTGACGCACACGTGTCAAAAATATTAACTAGAATTGTGCAAACACGGAAGGAAAAACGAACTCAGGAAATACTAGGAAATCGTCAATTTCGGTTTAAACGACACATGAGAACACGGGAGGCCATTTTCACTTTAAGGGTGGTAATGAAGAAAACAATACAAGGAAGAGAGCGAGTATATATACGGTTTCTAGATCTGGAAAGGTATTCAACAATTTAAAATGAAAAAATTTTCGAAATACTTAAAAAGATAGGAATGAGTTATAGGGGTAGACGGATAGTACATAACTTATACAAAGAACAAACAGCTGTAAAGATTTAGCGTAGAAACATAAAGAAGTAAATATTAGAAAAGGGGTGAGACAGGGACGTGCGCTATCCCCAATAATTTTTAACTTGTATATCGAAGAGGCAATGAATATTGTCAAATGCAGAAAGACATTTGGAATTATTATACAGGGACAAACAATGATATACTCAGATTTACAGACGATACATCGGTATTAGCATCTAGCAAAACAGAGAAGCAACTCTTAATGAAATGGAAACAGTACTAACAGAGATATACGGTACGAAAATTAACAAAAATAAAATTAAAGTAAAAATTATGTAAAGAATGGGAATGTAAGTCAAAACCAGAATACAAATACGAAACCAAAATTTACAAGAGGTTGAGACTAAAAAAGTCAAACAACGCAAGATTGGAATGGTGCAAACGATTAAAGCAAAGATCAGTATAAGACCGTGCGGCATTTAACAAAAGAACCAACTACCATGTTCAAAGACAACAAACATGGAAATAAGAAATAAGATCGCTAAAAGTATGTGTGTGGAGCAGAGCACTGTACGACTGTTAAACCCGAACAGTAGGAAAGTATAAACAGGAAAAAGAAGCCTTTGAAACGTAGTCTTACAAACGTATGATGAAGGTACCATGGAACGACAATTAAGAACAAAGAGGAACTACAAATGGTATGGAAAGAAAGAAATTTGGGGAGGAGAGGAGATAGGAGATAGGATGATAGGCCACGTTCTAAGGTAATACTATAGCATATATTAGAAGAAGAGAAAGGAAAAAAGAAATGTAGAGGTAGACCTAGATTTGACTATTGCAAACAGTTAGTGAAAGATTCAAGCTGTGGAAATTAAGGGAAATGTGTAGGTTAGCTTATAATCGGAAACAAGGGAGGTACGCGACTAATCAGTTTCAGGACTTAGAATCCAATGATGATAATTTATTCTTTTAAATGTTAGTTCAATATTTCGGCACTCAAACCTTGGCATTCTGAGAACAAAGTGATCGTCTTTTTGAAAGCAAGAAATCTAAATTCATGAAATTCAATTAACTTAATTCTAAATTCGATTTTGTAATGGACGACCATCTTGGAAGGGTGACAAATAAAAAAACACATGTACAGTATTTAGAGAAAGACATAGAGAAAGAAATCAATGGTATCTTAGCAGCTAGCACTACGAAACAATTTTAAGTGAAATTTCTAAAGTCGCTTATGCTGTAATCCTAGGCTGTACACCAGACCTAAGCCATGGTGAACAAACGTATTGTATTGTAACGTCTTTATTTACACAAGCGAAATTATGGCCATATGGCCCTTTCTTACATCTAACTTGCCAATGTAGATATATAACATAAAACAACTGAGAAAAAGAAATAAATAGATAAAAACAAAAGAAAAAAAATTAGGTATAAACAATAAATATTCTTAATCGGCCTGATGGGCCTAAGAGCAAACCTAACTACTTACGTTAACACACACGCACGCACGCACACACAGCACACACACGCACCGCATGCCGAGTAGACTACGTAGGAACACTGCCATAACACTTATTCTGAAATTTGACTAGTTAATAGATATTCATGATAGACTACGGAATCTGACAAGAGACGATGCTTTTCGAATATCAAAGGAGATCGAATTCCAGATAATCGAGCTTGTAACCAAGAAGGAGGAATGATATGTTTGAGTGTGATGGGTAGGAATGGCTAATAGGTCGTCACGCCTTGTACTGTAATGGCGGTTAGAAAGAGGTAAGTATAGACGTAATAAGTAAAATGGAGACTGATTAAGAAATAATTTATAAGTAAGAATTGCCAGAATTGTCCAGCTTAAACCATGCTAGTTTAGCGTACCACGGAGATACGTTATCCCGGTACTTCAAATCAAAAATAAAACGGATACAGCTATTTTGAGCTCGTTGTAATCGTACCTTGAGATTTACTGATAGGTTAGTATAAATTGAGTCGCAATAGTCAAAATGTGGAAATATTAAAGATGTAATCAATATTTGTTTTAGCTTTAAAAGTAAGAATCGTTTTAGGCGCTTAAGCGCATGACGAGCAACAATCGTTTTTTTGCAAATATTTGATACTTGTTTTTTCCATGTTAAAGTAGAATCTATCACAACGCCAAGGTTTTTCACTGATGTAGCTAGAGCAAGAGTAGAGTTACCTAAAATTAAAGAAGGAAGGCTGAATGGGGATGCCTTGTTTAACATTTTTTAAGTCCCCAAAAGAATAGCCTAGCATTTTAAAGGATTAATTGAAAAAAGATTACTCATACTCCATTCATTGATTCTTTGCAGATACTTATTTACAATATTAAAGGCATCGACAAAATCGGTCAAATAAAAGTGATAATAAAGTTGAATATCATCTGCATAACAATGATATTGACAAAATTTCAAAGAAGTAAATACACTTGTATATACAAGCTAAATAAAAGTGGACCAAGTATACTTCCTTGAGGAACACCTGCTACTAGGTTGGTAATATTAGAAAGGCGCCCGGAATTATCTTCGACTTGTTGGGTTCGCTCAGTCTTTGGTTATTCGATTTGTAAAATTTCTTATGGTGAGAAGATAGACGTAAGGAACTTTGTTTTAGTAATTATTCCATAAATGAAACTACTGTAAAACTACTTACTAATGTCCTTGTAAAACAGTTGGAAAATCTTAAAATTCCGTTTCAAAATCTAAGGAGGTCAAGATTACGTAATGGTGCAAATATGAGAGGTAAATACTAAGGTTGTACTTTGTAGAGCAGAGTTTCTTTAGTCGTCATTGATTCTGCTTTGAGCAGCACTGGCACTGTATCCATGTTTGGAGTTATCCAAGAAGTTTACAACTATTTTAGAGCATCATCGCATAGTTGGGAAATACTAAAACAACACGTTATAAACTTAACAGTGAAGCCCTTGAGTAAAACCAGGTGGAAAAGCCTCATTAATGCAGTTGTTCCATTGAGATATCAGCTGGACGAAATATATGACGCTCTCTTTGAGTGCAGTCAGGACCAAGAAAGGTTGGATGCGTAGGCGAAAAATACAGCTGCTAGCTTAGCCAAAAAGTTGAAAACAACCGATTCATTTGCTGCTTAATAACATGGCATATGATTTTGTTCAGCATTTACCTTGCAAGCAAGAAGTTTCAAGAAGTCGATATAGATATTGCAATGGCGCGCCAAATAATTTCCTATACGAAACATTTTTTTCGTAGAAGCTAGGAAAAATAATCGATTTTAAAAAATGTTGGTAGACTGTAGGTGGCTAAGATGATTAATGTTGAGCCAGCATTTCCAGAAGGGAGTCAACTACGTTCAACGAAAAAAATAAACTTTTTGTTTTACTAAACTGAGGATAAGCCAGTTCTTAACCCTAAAAACCGCGTTCAAAAGTAAGTTCTTCTGCTGTGTATTGGACCAGAGCATTTCGTCCCTTATTGAGAGGTTTAAACAGCTACATAAGTATCATCAGTTGTTTGGGTTTCTCCATCCACAGACTACAATCAGCCACGGTGAATATATTTTGATGTGCTACAGGGACCTGCACCTAGCTATTAACGATGGTCAACACAGAGACGTTGATGGGTAGAGTTAAAAATGACCAAAGGCATGATCAAGAACTTTGAAAAGCTTACAAGGACAAGATCAAAGGTCTAGTAGATATTTTGAACTACATAGCTGAAAACAGGTTTACTCAGAATTTTTCAAACTTGACAGTAGCACTACGAATCCTTCTTATTCGTTCCGTGTATGTTACGACTGGAAAAAGAAAGTTCGCTAAGATAAAGATCATAACAAATTATTTAAGATTTTCGATGTTTCAAGAACGATTAGGAGGAATCGCAATGATGGCAACTGAGTTCTCAGTCCTTGAAAAAATTAATATAGACAAAATTTTAACTCAGTTTACCAGCAAAAATCTAGAAAAGTCCACTTTTCTTAGTCGTAACTCTTATGTTTTAAGTAAGCAGAGCGACCATAGTCTCAGTCTGTACTTGTGTTGCAAATTAGGCGGTACTATTAGAAGATTAGAAGATTAGATTAAATTTGTGTTCTGGACAACTCAAAACAGTAGTGTTGCTTTTTCAACTGCTGAAGCTATATTGTTTATTAAAATAAAAAGGACATTGTTAAACCAAAATCTTAACAGACTATATTTTGAATCGTCCGCTTGTTTATTTTCATATTCATGACTTTCATAAATTGAAGACAACTACTTTTGTCAAAAACAAATTAAGCTAAAAAAGGCAAAGCAGTAAAAGCGATAAAGTTTTTTTGTCTATAACTTGTAGGCCTACGAAAGTAATTAATAAAAGGTTTGTAACTAGAAACCTTGTTTTAGAGAAACAAAAAAATGTTTAAAATGCCTTAAAATCCACCATTTGGTACAAAATTTTGAAAAATGTTCTGTAGGAGCGAACCCTCTTGCCTGGAAGAGTATTCCACACACTACAACTACTACTACTTATCTAATAGGTAAGTTGGCCAACATCTGTCTATTCTGAGTCAAGCGATCTCTGTTCTGACGTTGTATACGTTTTTTCCAGATACTCTCTGTATAAAGTAAGTTTCCTAACAAACATATACTTAAGAAAGGATTTTATACAAAATAATATGATTCTTCTCCAGTTTGTTTAAAATCATACTCTCATCTTTAATACGACTCTATATATAATTTGCAACAGCATAAAAAATAACTGGCGAATTCAAACAAAATATTTTTATTCCTTAGTGCCAACAGCGCATGTTTACAATAATTTATGAGGCGATAAGTACATGCATTGTTATAATATGATTCAACTAATGTTATTTTTGCTATAGAATTCATAATCAGCTCACACCTTGCTCCATTGTTTCTTAACACATAACTCTATTGTTCTAGTTTTTACAGCATAATTATAAATATAAACGATACATGATACAGAAATAAATATCAAAAGCCTTACAGTAAGAAATGTGTACAACGCATATACGTGTTGACTTGTAGAAACCTTGATGAAAATATATCGATATCACACCCACAAAATAGTTCCCATCAAGTGAACATTAGCGTACTTTAAGTATCACTCCTCTCTCCGCTGTTCTACGCGCTGCTCACTTGCGACTTGCTGAAGACTAAAGACACCCTCTTATCTCTCTATGCCTATGACGCCTCAGTAGTCATCAGATCACTGGCTCCCCGACTAGTGACAAGAAGACTGCAGGAAGCTGCCACCGCTCTGGAAAAATGGTTTCAGAGATGGATGACTGATGCCAAATGCATGGGATCTACAATCGATATAAGACGTGTTAATTTGACGGTAGTGGCCATTGAATTAACTTTACAACGAGAACGTAACAGAAAATCTTGCACCAGCTAGTTTTGTGGCGAGAAGTGGGTTCGATGATAACAAAAAGAATTCTTTTAGGGGTATATAACTGACACTGGTCTAGGGGTCTTAAACAGATTGTGAGTTATTTACAAAACGACCAAAGGATTATTATTTCTGACGCGACAGGCTGATGGAATACTGTTCACATTTACTTCCCCTGCTATTTTATTCTAAACACAAATAAAGGAAAAAACGGCAAGGCTTTCACTTAACCTATATTAAAAAACATGAAAATCATGGTTATAACAATCACCACCAACACAGATAAACTAGACTCTAACCCCAATTGTGGTCAAATTGCGTATATTTAAATTTATTCAATTATCCAACAAATTTGACTGTATATAAATTTCTATAAACACAATTATGGTGCTTATTTCTAGTACATGTCGCTTTGTTTTCAGCGTCCACCAAGTAAAAGTCTGAATATTAATGAAATTGGATGTGAATAATGCAATATATGCAACAAAATATGAGCAAGTAGGAAGTTAAAAGTTTTATCACTTAGTGTTCTGGGTAGCATGCAAGGTTCAACACCTTTCTTCAAAGCAAGACAAACTCTTGGTGTCGATCAGTAATCCTTTTTAATCCAACGAAATGTTGATATAAGTTTCCATTCACTTATGTCACTTTCATTCAGTTACATTAAATTATTGATTTCCGCGCTTTCGAATGCGTTTGGGGGAACTTTTTGCTTGCAAACCCGCAATTAAAATACCGCACTTTCCATTACTTATAACACTTGTCATTGCTCAAATTGGTTGATGGTTGAATAAATTCTAGCCGCTAGAAAAGCAAGACAGATTGATTGTGTTCGAATGCTCCTTACTATTATCATTTGAAGGTATTATATAAAAGTTACAATGTCCTCGGGCGGTTTTACCTAATGCTCTTCACAGTGTTCGTACACCAACCTTGCGGTTATGCCAAGTGTTTCTCTATACATGAAAAATGCCGCGAAATGGTATTTTCGCACAGTCTACTTACTACCACATCTACGTCATAGAGTTTGGGCTCTGCGCATTTATTTTATTTTATTTTATGAGCTTCTGTCTGGTTGAGTAATTTATAATAATCTCGGTAGTTTGCAATACATGAAAATATTTTCCATTTCACGCTTGTATGATTGTTATGGAAAATATGTTAATGTTTGTCAAATTTGGTATGTTTAAAGTAAAGTCCCGGTTATTAATTGCTGGTTGTGAATGAATGTACTATGTACTTTCATATTTATTTCAGTATTATACTTATGATAATAGGATGCAATAGCCCTGTTGGAAAATTGTTCGCATATTTTCTTACTACGGATCCTAAACCTGCTAAAATTGATAAATATTTTCCTGTAGACCAATGTATGCATAAATATTGCACGAACATCAACAGGTGTACTACCCAAGCAATGGCAACTACGCCAAGCCTGAGCTGCCATATGGACTCCGAAGATTGGTCTACATCCGAAAGACCTAATAAGAAAAATGCGGTTCAATGCGACGCCTGCGACAAATGTTTTCATTTCAAGTGCGCTAATGTATCGGCCGGTATTGAAAAACATGAATAAGTGTGTTTCGGATATTCTCCGAAAACAGCCCACAACATAGAAATCTATCAGCAGAAACCTGGCGATGAGCCTCTAGTTGTTGAAATCTCCATTCGTCTTACCGATGACGCTCCATGTACTACACAAGTTACGTTAACATATATGCCTGCTATTAAATTATGTATTCAGCATCAATTAAGGTGTCTTGAAGATGAAAGGCAAATTGATTTGCAATACCTGCAAAAAAACTGATACAAATATAAACCAATACGCTCAATCAAGAAACGCATGCTCCGATCACCACAGCCATTTTGGAAGGAAATGCCCGCACCAAACCGCCAATACATTAAGTCACCGGTCGTAATCAACTTAATGCGTTCCGCTCAGAAAGTGAAAGTATATTTAACTGTACTGTCAAATTCAATAACGTCCCCAATTCGATTCAAACGAACGTTAAAGTATTGATTTGGGTTGGACCCTACACTTGTAAGCTTTGTAGACATAAACCTCTTCGTGTTTAGCCGGTGACTCTTTAACTTAACGACCGCTACTAGCCTTGTATCTATAGTGCCTCCATCAATAAGTCAACATGAAAGGCGTAAGGTACATAGTATTGGTTTTCACGAGGACCACGTTTCACTAACACTATAGTGCCATGCCACGAAAACGTGCAACAATGTTGCGTCTCTTCAAGAACAATACGCTACGGACTGTGATTTATTCAAAAATAAGTCGTATAATGAAAAATTGGGTTTGGTTCACCTAAAGAAACCACGTTTTTGCAAACAACGTCGAGCATCCGATGTAAACAACTGTACAGTAAAACATCATCTCGTACTACACAAGGTAGAAGATACGGGCGAAAATATAGATCGCTAAAATGTTATTGCAATACATTTGCTTAAGATTTCGAGCGTGTTGTACATAATCCTACCAATCAAGATCTACTGCTCAGATAGGTCTGTTGAGATGTTCGCCCTTCTTGATGATGAATCCAGGCCCACAATAATAAAAAAGAACATTCCGAGACGTCTTAATGTAAAATGCGTAAAATCAGAGTTCTTTGCCATGGATTGATAGTTCACTTCGTGTTGAGGACTCTTGAGTGCATAGATCTAAAGTTATCGGGCAAAAGTACAAGTAACAAAAAGTTTATGCTAAACAACGTGCGTACAATCAACAAGCTAGATTTGTCCTCGCAAATTTGAGCCATGCCCCAACTGGGAAAAAAATTTGCCCATGGAAGGGGCTTACCAATTGGTTCATACAGACACGTTGTGTCATGGATTATAATAGGCTTAAAAAACAGACACTTGGCAATGCCTATTAACTTCCGCGAACAAGCGTCATTGGTACTTACCTTTTTTTCTTCGGTAACCAATCCAAACAAACCTAATAAAATTAGAATAGTGTGGGACGCCGCTGAATATCAAGGCGTTTCCCTTAATCGGTGTCTCAGCGCATTGTTTAACTTAGAATCAGGCAGATGGATATCTGCGGTGATATTTCTGAAACATTGCATAGAGTTCGCATTCATCTAAGAATCAGCATGCTCGGAGATTCTTTTGGCGCAACTGCGATAGCAACCGACATCCGGATGTTCTACCCGTCATGAGCTTTGGCACCTGTTCCTCTCCGTCGGTTGCTCAATACGTGAAATATACAAACGCCCAAAAATTTTCCCAATACTTCCATAGGGCTGCAAAATACAGTATAGAATGGCTATAGTGGATAATTTAATGGACAATGTCAAAACTGCTGAAGAATCCCTTAAACTATCCAAGGAACTGGCTATCAAATTCACATGACGTAGTTAAAGCACTAGGAGGCTGGTCTAAAACAAAAGTTTTATAATGCTGGTAACACGATCGATTAGGCAGTTGAACTAGAAAAAGTATTCGGAATGTGGATGTGTGTACGTGTAATCTTAAGTTCACCACGGCCAGCTCAGAAATCTTGCACGCAGACAGAATGGCGACTAAATAGGGAACTGCTCAGGATATTAATGTCAATCTTTGAACCACTGGGCTTCCTATTGTTTTATACAATTCGACTCAGGATCTTGCTTCAAGGTATCTGGAGAAGCAGCACAGAATTGGACAACCCTATCCTAAATGAATTTGCAGATAATTGGAAACACCGGCTTGTTTTCTTCAAGACGTTCAAAACGCTCAGATTCCAAGATGCTACTGTATCAAGCTGATGCTTGATAGCTGTAACGTCGAACTTAACGTATTTGTTGATGCAAGCGAACCGCATCTGCAAGTATAGTATATCTAAAAGTTTTAAAATCAAATAGAAGCCATGCAGCCTTTCTATGTTCCAAAACAAAATGGTATAAACGAATCTATCTATTTAATTAGAAAAAAATTTTATTCACATCTTTCCACGTAAAATCACACCATGTGATAAGAGTGTGATTTCGTGTTTATCTTTACTAAATTGTGATCAAAGGTTTAACTACAACTCGTAAAGAATGCCTGCCCACAGTCAAAGGTTAAGCCAAAAATATGGGAAACAAGTGTTTTATACTTTTAATTCCCATCTTAATTAACCTAAAACTTAATTAGATTTAACTTCATCTACGTTCTAAAATGAAGTCGATTTATTTTTTCCTGGTACCTCATAAAGATAAATCTTAAAAACAATCTAATGAATATTCTATAAAACTGGCACTGTCATTCCTGTATGATATTTATACCACTCATTAGGGCTGTAAGCAGGAAATACAACATTTACTTAAAAATAAAATCTTCCCTTATGTTTGTCTTGTACAAAACCTTTGTTGAATTAGTTTTAAAATGTTGACGTGTAGTTGACAAGAAGAGCGGCTCTTTTAATGCAGAGTTTGCAAACATTACAAAGTGGGTTTTGACTTGACGTTTCAGTTCAGCTGCTACGCAGTATGAATTAATAGCGAATGCAGAGAAAGCATGAAAAGCAGACAGATAAACGGTAGCAGCCTTTTGGAATATTGTGCTTCAGATGTATGAGGATGATAGCATGGACAGACAAAGTTAATAAGAAATAGGTTATAGAAATAGGAGGGGAATAAAGATGTCTGTGGAAAAGAAAAATAAAAGAAATAGAAGGGCAGAATATATTCTAAGGCATTTTTAGGGAATAGTATGGGATATATTACAAACAAAGGAAAAAGGAGGTAGATGTAGACATAGATCAGATAGTGATAGATGCAAGCTGTGCAAATTTCAGGAAAATGTGTAGGTTAGTTCAGAATAGGAAACAATGAGTGTACGCGTCTAACCAGTTCCAGGACTGAAGACCTAATGATGGTTTTTCTTGGCTTTGCCACGCCTGTATGCAAGCAGCATTATATTTCTTGTTAGAACAACTTGTAGCAGAAACAGCAAACGAATGTACACACAAAAAATTGTTAAAAAATTTCAAGTCGAGAGATGAATTGTTATAACTCTCAACACATGTATATTAGATATGGCAAATTCCTTGCAATTCAAATACCTCAGGGTTGCTTCTATTGGGTGTACGATAAGAGACAACCTCATTTAAAACTCCAATAACTTCTGTGGTTTCTTGTAATAGTCAAATTACTCTAACGCCAATAGAACCCAAAGTCTATGCGCTTTATTTATTCTTTTCCATCTGAACATTGCGTCTACCTTTAGATGTGGAGACAGAGTTTCATTGACCTCCAGGTATGAGATGTAACAATTTAGTAGTCTTGGTACAACTTTGATGGAAAAGGGAAATGCACTGGTTCCCAAGTCAATTAAAAATTGTTATCGTAAATTGATAACCAGCTCAGTTAGAGACGTTTGTAACCTAAGACGTGTTTTAATGTCCCAGACTCCAGAAAACATGACAGCGGTCAACAAAATATTCACCAGAAGCCTAACAAAATCAATGTGCTTCGCCGTCAGAAGAAGTGACATAAATCATGCTATTCAACAATTCTGAAGAAGAGCTTTCTTGTAAACCCTAAAACCACAATATGTTCAGAACTAGCGCTTCTATGAGCTTTATTTATTTTTTCTTCCTTTTCTAAATGAAACATTCTTCCGCTTTTGAGTATTGAAAAACATCGCAAATGACCGCTAGGTATGAGATATTGTTACGCGTTAATAAGTACTTCACAAAAGATTTTAGTGAATAATTTATTGTAGGGGATTTTTTTGTACAATTAATTTAGATATTACACATAGTTGTGTAATAGAGTTTTAGAAATTAGCAGATTACACTTATTAATTATTATCAGTCAGTGTCACATGTGCTAGGTGTGTTAATATTGCTCCTCAAGTTATTGATTAACTAAATGGAACAACTGTAAAATAAATTGTGATTTTTGTTCTCAATATAAAACAACCACTCTTTTTTCCAGTGGTGCTATAGTGGCAGCGTCGCCGTGGATGAATGTAGTAAGCGTAAGACTACGGATCCCAAGATCCTGGGTTCGAATCCCGACACGGCCGACTGCTTGAAAAATGGCAGGTGAGCATTTTTCACAAAAATTACGCCCTCGTTCGGATGAGAGGTTAAATGGAGGTCCCGTGTGTGAGTGTTGTCATGCACGTTAAAGACCCCTACCTTGCCTGCAACGGCAAGGGTTCGGCAAAATTCTAAACTTCCAGGCAACAAAAAACTCGCCTCCTGGCCAATGTAATACCTTCGGGTGGAGCATTGGAAATGTAAATGGACGGTGCTATAGTGGTTGTTTTACGGATATCAATACTGCCTGTTTCACTAAAAATAAGTGAAAGATCTTCAATTAACAAGAACAATTAGTTAATTACAAATTTATCACCAGGGACATGATAAGATAATAGCACCTGGCTTGTCCGAGTGCAAAAAACTGTACAAAAGTTATCTATAAACAGCATAAATATTCATTAACCTGTATATCAGGGTGATAATTTTCATTTAATTAAGGTAACAACCTTCAAAGATGCACTGTCTGCAGTGTTCTTTTGAACTGCCAGAAATTGCACTTGCATTTGTGATAAATGCCAATGTAGTCTACGCCACGAATGTAGTTTATTATCATCAACTTAATGGAGAAGTGTATTACTGAAAACACGATCAATTATTTATGTTTGTAATAACTGCAAACCAGAACTAATTGGTACAGCAAACATTGAGTCTACAATAATACTATCATTACAAAAAATTATTAGCGAGGAAATTTCAGCACTAAAAAACTTGTTTCAAGAAGAATTAAGTAAGCTCAGTACAATTCTTAATAAATCATCTAATCAAGGCCTAAATATATCCCGTCACATATGCCACCAAGACTAAACCTGAATGTGCAATATTGATAAAACCTAAAACAACTACCCAATCTACTGTTACTACTAAACTAGACATCCTACATAACATCAATCCAGTCCAAAGTAAAATTGCCATAACAAAAACAACGACAGTTAATAATGGCAAATTAATTGTAGGTTGTTAAAACTCCGAAGACCTGAAAAAATTTATCGAATTAGCATCAGGAAAACGAAGTGAAAAATAAGAGGTCAAAAACCTCTCTTAGTTAAATCCTAAAATAAAAATTGTTGGTATATCTAAACGCTTTGGAAAGAAAATTCTTCTTAACTATAAGCAAAACCCCCATCTGTCCGAAATGTGCAGAACCACACACGGTCAATAGTTGCCAGTCAAAAGAGCAGAAAGGTATCCACTGCAGGAATCTCCAAGCAGCCCGTAAAAACATTACATTAGATACTCAACACGCCACCTGGGATCCAAATTGCAATGCATACAAGGAGTTACTTGTAAAACTAAAAAAAACATTTTTGATACAAATTTATCCATTGCGACGAAATACGTCTAATCGGTTCGAACAATTAAAATGAAGCGAATGCTAGGTTGCTGCGTAGGGTATTTAAAGGTAAATTAACCGTTCCATTTCACCGACAGGAATAGACTTGCAGTTGATTATGAGGCTGACCCTGTATGGGTAAAAATAGTTTACAACCTTTTATTTAAAATGTTTTTATAGACCGAGCTGGAATTATCCGAAATTTTCCATTGTCTACACTTCAAAAGCGATCGCGCTTGCAGCACGTCCTTAACATATCTATCAGGGCTACACATGATTATTTCTAAAGCAGTTAAATAATTCTGGTTATTTCCATTGCTGAATAAAAGATTACATACTCGAATATGGCTTTCCAGCAAGATTTTTGTTCGCTCTTCTTGTGTTAACTTTAATTTATCCTTAAAATTATAGTCGACTAAAAAGCACACTAATCCATTTTAAAATGGTTGAAATTTTCGACTTGCTATATGGTTTAGTTCACAAGTCAGCAATTCCCGCATGCGAAATAATCTCTGTAACTCGTGTTCACTCAAAGAGATAACACTAACGCTCTTTGTAAGTTGTAGTATAAACGCGTCCTTTCTTCTTCTTGAAACCCACTTCCGACCATAGCAGTCTTTGTACTCCATTTATTTGCTTCCAATCTCAAATCAAACTCGTTACCAAGTTGAAAATGCATATCGTCTATTTCTACATCCAAATCATTTAATCGCATTCGTTTAACATCTTGAGCAAATCGGTTCACTATAAGTTCTACTCCGAGATCGCAGAAGTTATTCCAATCTTCGACTCTCAATTTGATAGAATAACTGTTGCAGCTTCTATTGCAACACACAATTTGAAGTACTAGTCGTAAATCTCCATACAAGTCAAAACCAAATTCCACATTATGGTGATGAGCAAAAGCAGGCAATACGAATTCGCTTAAATTGTACGTAATTTTTTACACTAATCTGTTAACGTCTACTTGCGGCACTCTCACATCTCACGTAACATCGAAACCAGAGAATTCCATTATTTTAAAATCACGTCTGATCAGTTCGATAACTTTTTACAAACTTAAACTCTCTTAAACTAAAATTAAATAACGGTATTTAACGCATGCGTAGATTTTACAAAACTCTGCAAATCCTGACAGGAAAAAAGTTAATACGCCAAGGCTATTAGTCATACCCTTTTCGAATTACAATAATTAACCAGAGTATTGGAAAGTTTTAGAAAATTTTACTAGTTCTCTTACGTGAAAACATTTACCCCCAAGGTATAGCAATCTAATTACCTGGTTCAAGGTTTAAGTTGTTAGTAAAACGAATAGCCCTAAGATATGTATTATGAAAAGTAAATACGGGCTTCTCTCAAAATAAATGGACTCGTCCGCATATATATGAATCGGTACCCATACGTAATTGTTAGTTTTATTTCTGCTTTAGTAAAAGCAAGGCGAGTTTTAAACTTTACGCGTTTTATACAACTATGTAATACCGTTTTTGGGTTATAGAAAATGAAACCTATTAAAGTATTCAGCCGTGACGTATGTGGTGCTTGGTTTTCAACATGTTACGCCATTTGAAGCAATCTACCTCAGGTTTTAAACGTGCAGCTGTGATAAATTTTGAAAAGCCGGCCTCAAAACGTAGGTGTTTTGATGAGCACCAACAAGTTAAGTGTGAGGTGTGCGATGTTGTAACATCCAAAACTTCGTTTACCGCGCATCTGCGTAGTATTGCTCATAAAGATGCCGTTCTACCAACGGTGATGGGGTGGTGGATTCCATTCGTGCTGCGTTTAAATCCCTGATTGCTACCTACCTTGCAAGGCTTAATAGTGCCATCTACCTCAGGTTTTAAACGTGCAGCTGTGATAAATTTTGAAGAGCCGGCCTCGAAACGTAGGTGTGTTGATGAACACCAACAAGTTAAGTGTGAGTTGTGCGATGTTGTGACATTCAAAACTTCGCTTACCGCTCGTCTGCGTAGTATTGCTCATAAAGATGCCGTTCTACCAACGGTGATGGGGTGGTGGATTCCATTCGTGCTGCGTTTAAGTCCCGGATTGCCACCTACCGGGTGAAGAATGCTAATGCTCTTAGCAGTAGCAACGACTTTCTTCAAGACCAAAGGGAAAGGTTCGCTCGTTTGATTGGTGAAAAATTAAAAGAGCACAGAGCAATGAAAATTAATTTCGAGCTCTTTGGATCTTACACCAAGATGGACGTGGGTGAGGAGACTACTGATGTTAAATCTTTTAACACGAAAAATGTGATTGCAACATCCTTCAGCAGTCTTGAGGATGTGTACGAGAATCCATGCGAGGTGATGAGAGTAAAGGCAGATGAGTTCCAGACTTGCAAATCTAGATGGACACTGAAAAACTACTACATTTGGAGATTAATTTAAAGAAATATAAGCTTTTGCAGGGGTCTTTATACTTGGAACTTCCAAAATGGATCCAAGCCAAGCACGCTGTTATTAACATAAAAAGTAACGCCAATACATGCTTTGCATGGAATGTAGTGGCTGCATTGCATCCGACAGATCGACATCCTCAAAGAATGTCGAAGTATCCTCACTACAGCAGAGTACTTGACTTGACTGAAATCAATTTTCCTATGGAGTTCAAAAATATCCAAAGATTCGAGGAACAAAATGATAGCGTCAACGTGTTTGGTGTAGAGAGCAAATCAACTGTGGGACCTTTACATTTAACCCAGAAGAAAAAAGACACAACATGTAAACCTTTTATATATCGAAGACGGTGAAAAAGGCTACTTCTGTTTAATAAGTAATTTAGGTCGATTAGTTGGAAAACTACTATCTCAAGATAAGACGCATAAATGTTTGTGTGACGGATATCTGATTTATTTCCGTTCTGAGGAGGAAGAAGAAGAAGAAACCTTTAGGAGATGATAGAGTAAGGGATCACGATCACTTAACAGGATCGTTCAGATTTCCTCTGCATGCTCAATGCAACCTGATTTATAAAGTACCACAATTTATTCCAGTAGTGTTCCATAATCTTAGTGGGTATGACTCCCATTTTATTGTAAAGAAGTTGGGATGTTACAGAGAACGGGTTACAGTAATTCCTAACAATAAGGAACGATTCATATCTTTCATCAAAAATGTAAGATTATATGGAGAAGAACCAGAATGAGGTGATGGCGAACCAGATGCTGGAGAACCTGATAGTTCGACGGTTCAACTGAGGTTCATAGATTCTTTAAGATTTATGGCTGCATCGTTGCACAAATTAAGTCAGGATCTTGATCCATCTCAGTTTGTGGAAACACGAAAATGCTTTCCCGAGAGCAAACAATTTGAATTGGTAACACGGGAAGGTTTTTTTCCATACATATATTCCTGATTAAAGCGTATATCTCGGGTAACCAAAAAGTATTTAAACATCGAGTTAAAATTAAATAGACAAAAAATTTAAGGGTTCCTGGTTTTATAGGGGTGTAACTTTGTAAGGGATGGTCCGATTTGAAAAGTTTCGGCGGATTTAGATTGCCCGGGAGATTTTGTATCAGGTTAATATGGCATGTCGAAGAAAACTTATCTAGGTTAGATATGAATGCATGAGCAAAAACTTGGGGCATGGGGCTTTAACAGGGTGTAACTTCGCAAGGGGTATTCCGATTTTAGAAGTTCAAACAAATTTAGATTGCCCGGGAAATTCTGGATTAGGTGCATATGGCTATAGTCCAGTCAATTTATTATAATTCATTGCAAAAGATCCGGTATTTATTATTCTTGGATATGTTGTAAGGACAAGTACCACTAGTAAAAATCCAAGTTTGCAGAATCCGAGACCCTGTGGAAGCAGAGTTATAGCTAAAAAACATTTGAAATTTTTCCACTTTTTTCAGTTTTTTGTCTATATCTCCTTTTCTGTGCACCTGAGAGGAAAAATGATTATGACCAATTTTGTAGAAGAGAAAATTTACTAACATTTCATTTTTCATATCTATAGCTTTTTCTCTACGGGCTATAGTTTTCTAATTACAGAGCATCAAAAATACGATAATTTGGAAGAAATACAAGAAATACGTTTTACAATAAAAATTTATGCGTTTATTGGATATTCATAAATATATATTATTAACAAAACATAATAATCTTTAAACACAATACGCTTGAAAGTAAAAACAACATATAAAAGTACATTGAGTCGTATTATACGTGCGTTATTGGTTTCTGTAGAATAGAAGCTATGAAGTAATAATAAATAAAGCTTATTAACAAAACATAGTAATCTTTTTTGTATTTACAATTTAGGTTTTTCAAAGGTCCTGGCATTGAAAAATTCTGATCGTCACTCAAAAATTTAATAGGAGTGTGAAGGGGAATGGTGTCTGTGATGGTATCCACATCCTCATCTTCGCCACTGTCTTCCAAATCATCAGCACAAGCGTTCTGACATGATTGTCCTAGGCAGAAAGTACAAGGACTTGAGCAGTTTAGGCCCGATTTTTTACAACTACAAGGTTCTTGGCACCGTGTTTTGCAGCGACGTGATATCAGCAAGTATTTCAGCAAGTATTGAGGTGCAGGGTCTTTACTTGCATGAATTGGAGCTAGCCCTTGATCAGTGCGCATCCAACCCCAGTCTAAAGGGTTTATTTCAAAACCTAACCACTTTTTGTACTGTGTGGTATGAACGATAGGAGTGGAATCTGGCAGCGTCTTGTGTTGGGGGCAGTCGTGCAAGATTTATTTTGCTCGTCGCAGCACCTTTTCTAAATTGTTGATAACGGAGGTCATCCAAACTTTGTGTGTCCATATCACCTCCAAACAAACAGACGATATACTTCTCTCCTGCAATGGCAATGTCGTTAGGAGATGAGTTTTGTTTGGTAAATACTGAGGCTAATTCTTTAAGCTGACTATTATTCTGTAGAGTGGTACAGCCCTTTATTTTACCTTGACCAAAAATTGCTGATGTGGTGCTACATCCAGTAATAGCATGTAGGAAAAGAACAATCTCTGGTGGATTTTTTAGTAAACCATATTTAAAGGAGGAACTAGAGTATACAACACCAGCAAACTCACCTCTTCTACGCTTGTATAGATGCACGTTGTTCACACTTGTGGCCAAACCAGTGAGAAACACTAGTAGATCAATACCTTCCACAATGATGATGACTTGATTGTAGGCTGCGGCCTTAGAAATTGCCGTGTTAATAATGTCAACATCTGCTTCTTCCACTGCCTCCTTCACTTCAATGCTTTGCTGTTCAAATGCGTTATATAGCATTGCTATGAGACGTTGTTTGTTGCCCTCATTGGTGAGAAATTTCTCTTGTGGCACTGGGATGATTGTAGCGTTGTCTAATAAAATTATGTCTGCACAAAATTGTACAGTGAATCGACGCGTGCGTTCAGCACTCTTGGTATTTTTTTGGGCTGTATCCACTGGGTAACCGTCAAAAACAATGGACACATTATTACCAAAATGTTTCTGTACGTAATTGACAGACCTCGTTTTGATTGAACCGACCGAGTCGTTGCGACTACTTTGTGAAACAGATACCCTTCATCTACTACAGCAAATGTATTTGCGCCAAATGTCACATTGTTGGGTGCTGCATTAAACGCTGTGTACATCGAGGATTTCGTTCCCTTTAGCATGCCTTCATCCGTGAACAATGACAACGGAAAGGGTGCAAGTTCATATTTAAAGTATTCTTCTAACTGCTTATCAGACTGGCAGAAAAAAGGGCTGTTAGTAAAGTATCATAATCAGCAGGTGGTGATCTAATAAACGGGAGCAACACAATTTTTGAACGCGTACTATCAACATTATCAGTGACTTGCTCCATATAACCGTTCCAACCGGGTAAATTAGGGATATTAGGCCACTTCCCAAATAACCACATGAAGTCTGGCGCCAATGGCAATATATCTCTATAAAAGGCATAACACTCTGCAAGTCAGTAATTGAAATAGCTGACAAACCTGTCTGTGTGTAACACGTTTTATTGCAATGGCAGCGAAAGAATTTCCGCATCGGCAGAGACATACTCTTTCGGTCGTGGAATATTGCTGTCTTTTGAAAGTACAGTATGTGGAGTTACACACATTACGCCACTCATTTCATGGAATGTATTTAGGCCGTCATTCGTGTTAACATTTACATTTGCATTATCAAAAACAAACTGTAGAAATGCACCTTCCTCAATAATTGTGTCTGTCTCTGGCCGTAGTATAGCAGAGGCCTCAAGTTTTGCTGTTTTGTTGTAGCTTGAAGCAAATCTTAATGCTGAGCAAAGTTCGACGAGCAGTTTCGATCCAAATTTTCGATAGAGATAGGCGCTAACCCCAGTCAAGATCGAAGAAATGAAAGATCTTGGCCTAACAGCAGAAATTATACAATGTGCCAACGCTATACATTTATTTTTCCATGCAAGCACTGGACCCCGCTTGTGTTTTAAAATAACCGTCTCCACGAATATACATAGTGAATCTGGGATAACAAATTTGCGTCTCGCAAAAAGTCATCAGATGGCGGGTATTCAGAGTTGTTGTAAATTTCTGACCGGATATCTTCCAATATAATTTCAGCTGCCGCTTTAACGACTCTTAGTCGCTCTTCATAGGCATCATTCTTTTTATTTTCATACCATGAATCATTTAATATTTTATGTCCAACGTTTTTTAAACACACAACAGTTTTTCTTGCGGACACCTGTGCTATAACAATATCCTCACCATACTCTGCTTTTAGATGAGCTTTTACGGTCCTGTGATCATGAAGATATTCTCCTTCTACTACTCCCATTAATTCGTCAAGGTAAAACTTGCATTTTTCACTATTATTTGTAATATACAAGAATATGCTTTCCATGGCATGGTCAACATTTGTGGTTGGTCTATAGCCCCTTTTTCACTACTTTTTGTAGGTGTATGGTATAATTTTTGTTGGCAGCAGTGGTGATACCTTGTATCTGCCGCCACTAAATCGTTTACATTTTCAAATCGCTATATTATTCTCTGGGCCCATTCATCCCTCGTTGTTCAGCAGCTGCTAGTACACTTTTATGCATATCCAATTTCTCAACCGAATGAACAGGATTTCGTCGAGAAATTGAAAGTCTAGCCTGAAACTGGATGAAATCTTCACTTATTTCATATCCACACAAAAATCAAATATTTTTTAATGTTCCTGTCTCCCCACTTGACGATCTAAGGGATTGTTTTTGGAAATGTGGTCTACAATCACCGCCACGACGAATAGAAGCTGAAATCATCTTTTCCTCAGAGTATTTCTTTCGGCAATTGTCATGGACGTGTACCTGTTTCTTACCTTAAAAAAATAATCTCAGTAACTTATAGATCAGGCCTCGGGGGGTAACTTTTCTTTCAAGATCTTTAAATTTTATTTAATTGCTTATTCTCTAACACGCGACGTTTCGACAATTATACAATCAGTGGGGTTTGAAGATACATACCAGTTCTCCTGAAAACATGGCAAGGTTTAGCTTTATTAAAAACTTAAGCTATTAAAATTGTCATGCTATAATATTTATAATATATTATTATACTATAATATTTTTAATTATCAAGTTTTGACCGTTGGTGTCAAGTGGGAATTGTGCAGGCGAGAAGCGTGTGAGAGAATGAGGAAATAAATAAAAGTTAAAAATCTAGCCAAAGTGACTATTACTATTGCCCAAATATTATAATGGCGCCAGTGACTAACTATAATAACAACATAAACTTTATCATACATACCTTTTAGGAAAGAAACTTTGTCGTAAAGTTCACGTTTAGCACTCGCAGCATTCAACGTAGCTATACCCTTTTCTTTAATTACTATAACTTTACTGTTATCCAAAGTATTACGGCATATAAAATAATGGCCAGATTCTACAACAGACATTTTACTTAAAAAAAAAGGTAAACGCGTAAACTATCATTTGCTGAGAGCAGGTAGACGATAAGTGAGATGGTGTGTACGAGACTGCATTCCACGATGGTCTGAGAAGTGGCCATTGTAAGGGGGAACCCCCCCACTCTACAGAAACCAATAACGCACGTATAATACGACTCAATTTACTTTTATATGTTGTTTTTCCTTTCAAGCGTATTGTGTTTAAAGAATATTATGTTTTGTTAATAATATATATTTATGAATATCCAATAAACGCATAAATTTTTATTGTAAAACGTGTATTTCTTCCAAATTATCGTATTTTCGATGCTCTGTAATTAGAAAACTATAGCCCGCAGAGAAAAAGCTATATATATGAAATGTTAGTAAATTTTCTCCTCTACAAAATTGGTAATAATAATTTTTCCTCTCAGGTGCACAGGAAAGGAGATATAGACAACAAACTAAAAAAAGTGGAAAAATTTCAATGTTTTTAGCCATAACTCTGCTTCCGCAGGGTCTCGGATTCTGCAAACTTGGATTTGTACAAGTGGTACTTGTCCCTACAACATATCCAAGAATAATAAATAATGAATGTTTTGCATTAAAGCCCAATATTTTTGTATAAATTGACTGGACTACTAGTCGAAGAAAACTCTTACCTAGGTTAGATATGAATGCAAAAGGCAAAAAGTGGAACAAAATCCGCTTTCTGCATCTACTATTCACCAACGTTAGAGAGACATAGGACCAGCAGTTTCATCGATGTCACTGCAATCTCGCACGAAGATGTTGGAGATTGTTTGTAATTGGGAATTAAGATCGGACGGGTCACTCTCTTGGAGAACAAGCTAATAACATGGATTGGCGGTAGTCACATATAACACGCATAGCATCTTTTGTCACTGCAATGTTGTTTTATTATAAATAGCCAGTTTTGTCCTATCTAACGCATGTGTTAGAGGTATGGTATAGTATCAGTTAAGTAAGAGCTGTCATATTTGCAAAACACTTAAACGAAATTGGAACTTTGCTGAAGTAACAATAAAACGTGAAATGCTCTAACTCGCCTTTTTCAAAAAAAATGAGTGTACCTTTTGAAGAATTTTAAAAGACATCCGTTTTTGATGCCTTGAGACAGAATTTCATCTTTCCTAAACGTTGTGCTGGGCGTAGCAGCACAAGGACCTTTGCTTGAATTTTAAAAATGCATATGTGGGCTGCGAGTCTGTAATCTTAAGCAATTGACCTCATAATTTAACGACTCACTAGTATTTTATTTACATAAAAATTACTGCAATCTTGATTTACCGCCTACTTCCAAGTAGTGGATTCTGAAGGCCACTTACGCATGGAAAGTTTGTATATCATAAGTAACTAGACCTGTCATAATTATGATACGAAGACGAAAATAGATATTTATAGGGACATAACGTTTTTATTTAAAATTGTTCACCTTTCGGCACCTTCAATAACCTAAACTTACAACAAGTTGCGTACACTAATATTGAATTACTCAACATAATCAGTCGCTTCTGTTTGTTTATTACTACAAATGACAAGTTTTCTATTTACGTAAGGAATAGTTAAGCAAATATACATCTTACATACCATCGAATCGTTTCGCCCTCGTGTCTAGTATCGAGTACAGCCTTTGAATAGATTCTTTCGTAAATTTATCTAATTGTTGTTGACTATAAGTTGCTAAACGATGTTCCAACGCAGAACCACAGCACGATTGATTGCCGCAAATTTCACCTGTAACAAAATTGCATTAAAGTATACTAATAAAAAGAAATATCGGCATAAATATTTATTTTATTATAAACTTTGTTGAAAATATGTTTACTTGGATCAGAGAATGAACAACTATAGAAGAGAGTCAAAACCAAAGCTAAAAACAAATTGACGCTGTCTCTACTTATTTGTTATTAAGTACTTTATATTCGTTGATATTTTTGACTATGTTAAAAAGTATTTTCGGTGTTCCTCTAGGTATACTTCAGCCAGAGTATCCCTAGAAAGGCTAAACATATTTCGTCACACGCTAAAAGTTGATATGTATCATTTTGACGCGTATCAAATTCTTTTAGTGTTTAACCAGCGGCGTGCCGTCAATGGAAGCGACGGAAGCACCGCTTCTCTAGTTGGTATAGGTAGAAATATGAAATTTCGGGCATTAACAGTGTATTCAATATTCAATAGAATTCTCCTTGCTCCTGGCGTCTTTCAATATTCAGAACTAACTTCCTCAAGCCAAGCGCAAAACACTAACAACAGGAAATCGAAAGAGAAATTTCAAAATTCATGAATCATGACGCCTTCACAATCTGTATACGACCCTTCGTAGATTGTCGCCCGTCCTCGTCTGCCTGCACATAAATAAATGAACTTGCGGCATTTTCCAACGCGTCCAAAGTTCAAATGATCGCAGTTCCGGTTCATTGTAGACGTCATATACTCTTCACTATCGTGTATTGTCGAATGTCGATAATATTAGCAGAGCTGGAAGCGCTGTGTACTGGAGCTTCTTGCAATATCGTATACCTACTCGTACCCATACTGCGTTAAAAGTACATCAGTTGTTATGTGATGGTAAAGCATATACATATTTGGAATTTGCTTTATTTTAATAATAGCACGGTTTCATAACAA
The DNA here is from genome assembly GCA_036346225.1 of Platerodrilus igneus. Taxonomy (NCBI): domain Eukaryota; kingdom Metazoa; phylum Arthropoda; class Insecta; order Coleoptera; family Lycidae; genus Platerodrilus; species Platerodrilus igneus. Next base: position 1,782,643 of record JARFIW010001381.1, read on the forward strand.
AAAAAAATTAGTTAATCTTATGTGTAGTAATAATTATTTTTAAAATTACTGCACTTCATCTATATTTTAGATCATTTTTTGTTGGAATTACGAAATTACGAAATATTTGATAGTAACTCATAATTAGGTAGGGTTTGTATTTTTCTTAATCTTCTTTGGGTATTAAACCACTTATAGTTTTTAAAATTATCTTTATTAACGTTTCGATCCATAACCTAGGATCGTTTTCAAACGAAACGTTAATAAAGATAATTTTAAAAACTATAAGTGGTTTAATACCCAAAGAAGATTAAGAAGAATACTAAACAAACCACAACAAACATACAGGGAGTATTTGGGGTTTGTATTTGTTATCAGTGCCATTTAAGAATAACTTGTGTTACAATGGAGCAAACCAATAAACCTTCTTGTTCCTCAGTTTCAGGAAATAGACAATTAAAAGCAAACGAGAGTAATAATAGTGGTTGCGTGTGCGTGGTGTGTAAAATTTTAGAAAAACGATTTTCTCAGTAGTTTTCAAGAAAAATATAATTTCTTCAGGTAGACCTACCCCGCCTATCAATTTAGAAACTAAAGTTGAACACTCCGTTAAACAATTTATTAGACACTTTAAAATGGACTTTTATGATAAATATAAATGGTTAACGGGATGTGACACACTGGAAAAATTATTCTGTTGGCCTTGTTTGCTTTTTAATATTTTTGAAAACATCTCTTAAAGCTCAAATGGATTTTCGGACTTAAACAACTTCCATAAAAATGTTACAAGACACACTAATAGCAAAGGACATTTAATTTCGTTACTTAAAGAAAAGATATTTGGTAAGTCTCGTATTGAATATAGTTTGAACAATCAGTTAAAACTTAATCATAAGCAACATAATGATCTAATGAGTAAAAATAGGAACATCTTGAAGCAGTTAATTGACGTTACGTGTTTTCTTGGAAATCATGAACTAAGTTTTAGGGGTCACCAAGAAGATAAAGAATCCAATAATCGTGGACACTATATCGACTTAAAACCCCATTTAAGGGACTCAACTGTTTTTCGTGGTACATCTAACCGAATCCAAAATGATTAAATAAAATGCGTATCGGATATTGTACTGGATAGTATTAAACTAGAAGTAAAGGATGCATCCTTTGTATCAATTGTCTTAGACGAAAAACCGACATAACTAATTTTAGCCAGTTAGCTGTGGTAATACGTTACGTAAAATTGGGCGAAGATGTTTAAGAACGGTTTTTGAAATTTTTGGATATAACCGCCGACAAAACATCAGATGCCATGTTTATAAAAGTATGTGACATTATTGAAGAACTACAGTGTGGTACAAAACTTGTTGTTCAGAGTTACGACGGAGCTACTGTAATAGCAGGACACTTGGGCGGCCTTCAAGCAAAAGTAAGACAAAAGTTTCTCAACAACTCAGAAGCAGATTTCAGAACTTCAGTGAATTGAAATACGCCGAATTATGTAATTATAACAACTATAATAAAGCCTGTTTTCCTGAAGAAGTCTTTAATAGTTTAAAACTAATTATGCAAATTTTTTGACATTTTGGCATTAAATTCACAGCTAAGTGTTTTATACAACACTCCAGAAATCAATAATCAAAAAACACCGTTAAATATGCTACGTTTTCTTAAAGAAATTGATTTGGCAGAATCCTATAGTGAAGTCTTTAAATTGTGTCAACTTGTTTTAACAATTCCTGCAACAAGTGCTTCGGTTGAATGCAGTTTTTCTACATTAAAGCGCATTAAAACCTTTATCAGAAATTCAACTGGTGAAGAAAGATTATCCCATTTAGCTATGTTGTCTATAGAAAAAGAATGTATCAGTTACTTAATACAGAATCCAAGATTTTATAATGATGTAATAGACAGGATTGCACAGGTTAATAGAAGAATAGAATTGCATTATAAATAAAATATCGAATAAGAGCCAAAGAAAAAAGTGCGTCGTCAACACTGTATATATTGTTTAAGTGTGTGTATATTCGTGTTTTATTGTTTATAGTTTGTTACGTTTATTTTGAACATCCCGTACATTTTTTTCTGTTAATAAGAAATACGCGGTCTAATAATTTTCAACTCAAATCCCTTTGGCGTTAAAAACGAAAATTAATTCAGTAAATTAAAATAACCTTTTCACGTGTTAATTCATTTATCTATTTGTATAAATTCGATTCCTATTGTTACATCCTAGAGCTTAATTAATAATAAATACTCCTTCTAAGAATTCCTCAACGTAAAGTTTATGCTAAAATTAAACAGGCGATAACTGGTTCATGGTATCTGATAATTGATTCTTATGTGTTTTCCATTGAAAGCTTCGTCGAATTAAAGCCGCGTATTATCCCAATAAACCGTGTTTTTCCAGTTTTATTTCCTTAGCAACAATATTACTTTGAGCTCTGGTCATTAGTGAAACGAAATTAATATTCACTTGCTTTCCAATCTACACAACAAAAATACGTGTAGAATGGTTGGTTGTTTCCGTTTTTCTGTATGAAAAGTTTGCGCACGCCTTACAGCGTGGTGCGTATTTATGGGTTTTATAAAATTGTACTTTTAGACGACAATAAATTATTTTTATTTATTTATAATTATTTAATTACTATAGTTCCTTCCGGTGGCCCTTAAAGCCACAATGAATGGTCGCCCCTTGTGATGGGAGGACCACCCCAAGGCGGGATCACGCGCACCTCTGTTTCGCACCGTTTTTACAGACGGTAGGAGCCAACCCGACGGTGATGACTCGAGGGTGAGTGTTTATACACTAATTTTCTTATATGGGTACCCGGTAATTGTTGGAAACAACATATGTACACGGGTCTACGGATGCATCACCTTGTTGGTGGTAAAATCACTGGTTGTTTGTATGTGCGAGGATATTATAATGTTTACTGATTTCTTTATTAGGATAATTTTATGTATAGAATGCTGTACTTGCATGCTGATTTCGAGTTGTGGTTTTTAGTGGAGTAATTTTGTTCCTTTTTCTTGTTTGAAGATTAATATAGGGGGTGATCTAAAAACTGCAGCTCGCCATGTTAAAAATGATTCTTCTCTTTATTTCGTAAATATGTATATTCTGTACCTACGAATTGTTCATTTTTGGTACTAATGTGTTTTGTATATAATTTTGTTTTTTTAAATTAGAGGTTTTTAGTTTGTAAATATTTGATTGTGCGTGAGCGAGTATATCTTTATTTCAGGCCTCCCTTAATTTTTTTTGGTATAATACCCCGCCCACTCGCCGATTGAGCCCGGCCAATTCCTTCTTTTTCTTCCTAAGTTTTATTTTCCTTTTTTCCTTTTATTTTCCTGAACGCAGCAAGTTATTAATACTTAGTTTTTTTTAGTGCTTAGAGCATAAGTGAATTTAACTACATAAATTGTTTATATATTCGAATTGTGCAGAAACATCAGGTAGTTAAACTTTTTTATAAGTATTGTGTATTGTGCATCACAAATGACTGATGATATAAGTAATATTTCTACTAGCTGATAAGTAAATTGAAAAATACAGTCGCATTAATTTGAATTTTTATGTCCTTAGGTTTATTATTTTTTTTAACCAAAAATGTCTTTTTAATATTTCTAAAATAGGATTTAGTTTTGCTTCGAATAATAAATGGGTTTTAAAGAATTTTCTTTGTTAATGTGAGTGCAATTCTTAAAATTGGAAAAATAAAAAAGCAATGTGGTCTTCCTCACATTTTAACAGCGGGCTCTTAATGCAAAATTCGCAGAATAATTTATTGGTTATATTTTAGCATATTTTTTAAAAAGGTTGGTTCAATTCTAAATGGAAGTTTATTGGCATCAAGGGTTTTGAATAACTTTTTAGGTAATTTAAAAATTCAAAATAATACAAACATTAACAATACATAAATCAGCAAAACTAATTATTTCAAATCCAAAGAAATAAAGCAATATGCTGTAATACGCCCCCAAAACAACACGTACTTTCTAATATGTACCTTTTTTGCTTCTAAACACAAAGCTCATGCTTCTTACGTTACACATAGTCACACACACATCACACACGCACGCTTGTTACACGCGCACACGCACGCACACACACACACACACGCACTGAGTGTCTTTCAAAATGTAATTTACTTTTGTTAAAAAAGAGTAGTATTAAAAATGTAAGATTCAAAAGAGATAGAATTATATAGTATAAGTGACAACTTGAAGCGCTTCCTCACTAAAAAATCTCACGGCACGCCACTGTGTTTAACTTTTGTATTGATTCCGAGACGGGTGGTAGATTCTAGCACACACGATTGCAACACATACACAAGCAAAGAAATATTATTGGGTGCCACCAGAATATCGATCACCGAATGTGTAATGATGGAATAATGGCGTGGTGCCGGCATAACAATCACCGACGGTGTGGTGTTCGAGCCGGGATAACAATCACTAGATGCTTGGATAATAATCACAAGCGTGCTAGTAGGTTCTGTTCCTTGGATAAAGGACAAAGACTGAATTTCTGGTCGATCCGGAACTGTTTATATACGTTTCCCCCTTCTGATAACAGACTTGTTTATCGTGATCAGGACAGACTGAATTACGTTTGTCTGAGTTTTTATGTCAGGTAACATTTCCCCACTGAAGAAATTCACTTAGGTCAGGTTGAGAGCGAGTGCTGCTAGGTTATACGGAGCAGATCTCATGTCGACATGAATCTTCATTAGTCCGCCGTAGGAACGCTGAACTAGATAGGTATTTGGTCCTTTGACCAGGATGATCGGCCATGGTCCTGTCCGTTTAGTCTGGAGTTTAGGATTGTCTGCTTGGTTTCTGGCCCTCACTAAGTCGCCAACACGGAATTGAGGGATGTTGGAACTGTTTCCGTAGCTAGTTCGTGGTTTAGGATCGACCTCGGGTTTGTATCCCCAGGCTTTGGTCATTTGTAAGTTAGAATCGCTCTGCTAGGGGTGGTGCAAGTAGTTGCATTAGTCTGAACCTGTTGCGCTTTTTTTAAAAGGGCTTCGCTTTTTTATTGTATTATTTAAGTTCAAGGGATTTTTAAACCCCGCATGGGGATATTTTCCATTATTATTATGTTTAATATAAGCGTCACGTGTAAACCACACAAAGATTTGGTTCTTACGTAAGTCCGGACATTGAATTACAATTTTGTGGTGTGGGAAGCTGCAAATATTGTATTTTTCATTCTTAAAAATGCAGCTGTGTCTAAACAGTCTGAGAACATTGACAAATCTTGGAAGGGACGATAGCTCGTGCGCGTCGAGTGTTGAAATGTGTGGAACTTTATTACCAGCATTCCGTGAGTGCGTGTGTTACCTGGTGTAGACGAAGTGGTTCCTTTCCGTTGGTTACCTATCCCGTGCTAATATACAATACTAGCGCTTGGTCGATAAAAGGCAACCGATAACCAAACAACGAACTTCTGGACACGCCCCATGAGAGGAATGACGTACCGGGACTAGAATCTCCACGGGGTAAGTTTTATCATTATAATTTGAGAGGTTTTAACGCCCGGGAGAAATTTAATCCCGTATAAATTTAAATATGCATAAATATTATATTATATAAACCTTTAGCGTTACAAACCATCGCAATGGACCAGCTGTAATTCGAAGTGCCAGGTTCGAGTCCGCCGTCTTGGACCATTTCCTCGACCTCTGCAGCAATGATCTCCTTTATCCGAGGAGACGATCGGTTGGGCGGCGGTCGAGACGGCGTATGTGGTGTCGTCCTGCTGACGGACTCACTGTAAGCTGTGGTTGTCGAATCTACAGTCCTCCATTATGGGCGAGCTGTAGCTCAAAGTGCGAGGTTCGATTCTGCCGTCTTGGAGTACTTTTCCGACTTCTGTGGCGATTATCTACATTTTGTGAAGAGACAATTGATTTGACATTAGTCGAAACGGCAAATAGATGGTTGTCCTGATGAGTAGTCCAGTGTTGGCTTTGGTTGATGGGTCTGCGGTCTTCTCCACTATGGGCGAGCTGAGGCCCGAGGTGCAAGGTTTGATTACGTCACCTTGGGGCATTGTCTTGACCTCTGTGGTGATGACCTGATCCCTGAAAAGAACATCAATTGGGCCGCAGCCAGGGCGGCGTAGGTGATGTCGTCCTGATGGCGGGCTCAGTGTTGGCCGTGATTGTCGGCTTTGGAGATCCCCTGATGACTTTTGTGGATACGGTCACAAGGTCCTTGAGTGCAGGAACCAATTTGTGTGAGAACTGGTGTTCAACTTGGTTCAGTCGGACATCCGCCGTAGGTGCTGGTTGACGTAGCCGGCTCTAGTGTAGCGTACGGAGTTGGTCAGTTCAAAAGTGGAAAGAACCTCTACCGAAGTCCATGGGTGCCTTTTGGCAGCTCAGCCAAGACTGCCTAAGTGCGACACCTTCTATTAGACTAGGGACAACCAAGAAGGTTTCTCGATCTTGGAGGTGCCAAACGTTGAAGTCCATGTCGACTTCGTCTTCAGTGTTTATCCAACTTTTGTCAGCCATTGGAAAGAGAGTATCTTGTTGTCGAATTGTGACCCTAGTGGAAGTAATTTTTGTTTGAGTAGACAGTAGGAAGCTCCCGCGTTCAGCAGATCCTTAGATTCACCGTGGTGTGAGGTAAAGCTTAAATTTCCATAGGTTGTGTTTAGTTATGGTGTTACCAGTTTTCTACCAACCGGAATGGATTCTGGCGTGGTCTGGCCAGTTGCCTGTTTCCCTGGTTGCGAGCAGCGAGGCAACCGCAGTGAAAATATCTCTCAGAGAGTAGCACTATGATAGGCTATGGCTCGGAGTTTACCCTTTGGTGGCCTTGAAGTTATAGTTGTCTACTTAGCGCTCTCGCAAGACAAGAAAAAGGTAGAAGTCTTTGAAATGTGGTGTTGCAGACGTATGAAGAAGATATCATGAACAAAGTTAAAACAAATAGGTACTAAAATGGTAGGTGAGAAAGAAATATGTAGAAAACAGTAAAAAATAGGAGAGATAAGATGATAGGTCACATACTAAGACATGAGGGAATAGTGTGGAATATATTAGAAGCAGAGATAGGAAAAAAGAAAAGTAGAGGTAAACCTAGGTTAGACTATTGCACACAGATAGTGAAAGATGTAGGGTGTGAGAATTTCAGGAAAATGTGTAAGCTAGCTCAGAATAGAAATCGATGGAAGTACGCATCCAACCAGTCCCTAGATGGAAAAACTAATGACGAAAAAAATTAATGACATACATGATGATTATTATAACAACTACAGGTATTGGTCTTGCAGTATTCTCAACTAATGTTAATTGTACGAAAGCATTTACTGGAAAACTATTAATTCGGCAAATGTCTAAGTGTTGAGGGACCCTTGGCAGCTACAGGCTGCAACCCCCTTCACAAACCTTACATGTGATTTTCCAATGCTCCACTCGAAGGTACTACATTGGCCAGGAAGCAAGTTCTTTTTACCTGGAAAATTTTGAATTTTGTCGAACCCTCGCTGTTCCAAACAAGGTAGGGATCTTTAACGTGCGTGACAACACTCACACACGGGACCTCCATTTTACCTCTCATCCGAACGAGGGTGTACTTTTGTGAAAAATGCCGTCTAACATTTTTCAAGCGGACCGTGTCGGGATTCGAACCCGGGACCTTGGGCGTACCCCTTCACATACTTTACATGGTACAAAGGTACTACATTGGCCAGGAAGCAAATTTTTTTACCTGGAAAATTTGGAATTTTGCCGAACCCTTGCTGTACCAAGCAAGGTAGAGATGTTTAACGTGCATGACAACACTCACACACGGGACCTCCATTTTACCTCTCACCCGAACGAGAGTGTATTTTTGTGAAAAATGCTCGCCTAACATTTTTCAAGAGGACCGTAGTCACACACACACCACAACGCCACGGAGCCGCCTCCCCCATCACAACCGCTGAATATCAGGGAAATAGGGTATATAACTGTAAAACCGTAGAAGGTGACCGAACTGGATCTAACAAGAAAAAACAGCGGATATGTTCAGAGACAACAAACCTAGAGACAAGAAGAAAATTGTTCATAGCATATGTGTGGAGCACAGCGCAGTATGTCTATGAAATAGGGGCAGTAGGAAAAGCAGACACAAAGAGATAAAAGCTTTTTGGCTTCAGATGTATGAGGATGATAGCATGTACAGACAAGGTTAATAACAAATAAGTTATAGAAATAGTAGAGGAATAAAGATATCTGTGGAAAATTTTTGGCGAATAGTACGGGATATATTACAAGCAGAGATAGCCTACATTTATTAAAATACCAGAAAACACTGTAAATGCCAAAATCAAAATTAAACTCATCTGTCACACATTATTTACATTTTTCATACATGCCCTTTAAAATACTCACTTAACAGTACATTTCAAATTCGATATCAAATTTCATTACTGATAAATCTTTCCAATTAAATAAATAAAAAAAAGCAATAGGGCTTTACCACATTTCTTACTTTAATCAGGTTTAATACGAGCTCATAGTAACCTTAACCTCTCGTGCTATTTTTGCACATCAATAATCAAAAAGACCCTTTACCTTGTACATAAATTAGATATTACAAACGCCATAAGTCACTCCTTAACATAAATTCCCACATAAAATATAATAAACTCAATAACTGCACACGGGCCTGCCAGGACTGCAGCATTCAGAAACACTCCAATCTGGATTGTAATCACTTCAACTGCAAGGCTGCAACCATATCAACAAAGCATCCTCTCGTTCAGCAATTTGATAGAGCTCCCAAACTCCCAAACCTCTTCTACTAATACCATAAATTGTTGGTAATCAACCAAACCGACTGACATTTACTCCATTTCCAAGTACATACTTTGCACACTTATTGCAAATTAAAAGCAAACTGTTTGTACTTACATCAAATTAGACTTTTATGCAAAACGTAAAAGTATTCGAGTCGTCAGCTTGTCGAAACATAATGGGTGTAGACTAGTAGAAACTCAGCTAGCGACGTTCGCTTGTGGAAAACTCAGAAAGTAAGAGCTTCACGCTGTTTGAAAACTAAGCGCCTCCAACCTATGTTCGGTGGTTTATATTCTGTTTCTCACCCTCAAATGTGCCAAAATTCTTGAAAATTTCTACAATATAAACACACTTCACCACCATTCTTCAAAAACTTTCAACGGCCACTCGTTTCTACAAACATCTCCCGTTACTTACACAATAATTCTAGAAACTTTCATTTAACCGACACTCATTTCTTTGAAGATCACTTGAAGCCAACAAACACCCGCACGTTACTAAATGATTTCCTTGTATTTTGATACCCTACCTTAAAACAACCTTGTACGAACCCCAATCAACAAACATAATGGTTTTAAACTACGCCCCTTAATATACTACGTGTTATAACTATTTCACTTATACACATGCTATCAAATAACCCCTCTTTGTTTCCTTGTTGGCACGCTTCATTCGTAACGGTCAAGAGCTGACGAAACTCAACTAGAGACGTTTGCTTGTTGGAAACTCAGAGAGTAAGAGATTTGCGCTGTTTGAAGACTAAGCGCCTGCAACCCATGTTCGGCGATTTATATTCTGTTTCTCACCCCTCAAATCTGCTAAAATTCTTGAAAATTTCTACAATACAAACACACTTCACCACCATTCTTCGAATACTTTCAATCGCCACTCGTTTCCACAAATACCTCTCAAACTTACACAATAATTTCAGAAACTTTCATTTAATCGACACTCATTTTTTTGAAAATCACTTGAAGCCAACAAACACGCGCACGTTTCTAAATGATTTCCTTGTATTTTGATACCATACCTTAAAACAACCTTGTACGAACCCCAATCAACAAACACAATGGTTTTAAACTACGCCCCTCAATATACTGCGTGTTATATCTATCTCACTTATACACATGGTATCATATAACCCCTCTTTGTTTCCTTGTTGGCACGCTTCATTTGTAACGGTCAACAGCTGCCGTTAACCCACACCATTTAAGTTTTATGTCGTTTTAAGACGCTATCAATTTTTCTAATTGACAGCGGAGTCAACAACTACCTGGAATTTGTTGTTTGTGCACGTTTTACACGTAAAAATACGACGGTTACATCTGTTTATAGTTTAATGATACTAGGAAGCTTTTTTCAAAACATTTTTAAACGCTTTTAACAAATATAACGGTCACCTTGGCTTTTAGTTAACACTACCCGGAAAACAACAGTTTTAAATCTTAGAAAAGCTTTCAACACAACGAACTTTGCTGTAAATTAAACGGTTTTGAATCTTAGAAATGAAGCTAAAAGCTTTTCAGAAACTACACTTATTAAATCTTCTTTGGGGATTAAACCACTCATAGTTTTTAAAATTATCTTTATTAACGTTTCGATCCATGACCTAGGATCGTTTTCAAAATAATAATAAAAAAAAAACTTCAAGTTTGACATTTATGACATAAATTGAAGGTGACTTTGATTTATTGATGTTCGAAATATTTGGTTTGAGTACACTAAGCAAAAATTTTTTAAAATTTAACTGAATCTCGGTGAAATAAGACATAAAATTAGAAAACAATAGAAGGGAAACGAGCTACATACATGCTGTGTGAGAATTTCAGAGAACTATGTAAGCTAGCTCAGAATATAAATAAGTGCAGGTACGTGTCCAACCAGTTTTGAGATGAAGAACCAATGATGATGATGATGAAGCATATTAACAACCCCTGTAAAACAGCATTGGTATCTGACAAGTGTAAACCCGACATAGGGTCGCCTCAGATCCATATACAACCTTAATAGAACAACATTGGTATCTGACAAGTGTAAACCCGCCATAAGGTCGCCTCAGAACCATGTTAAAATCTACCAAAGAGGTAGCCTAAATCATAATGATTTTCCCCTTCAAGATAAATATAAAAAAACGACTACTTAAGCCTTTTAATAATACAATCGCACACTTCTTTAATAACCATCCTCTCAATTGTATAAATAGAAACATGTTAAAAAATGTTTTCCAATTCCCAAGTTATTGAATTTATATAAAATTCACCAATAAAAATTAATCAGCTGATTTCACGTTAAGCGTATTGGCTACCTAAAAAAAGTCGGTCCCAGGCCGTAACACAAATTGAAGGCAATCATTCATTTAAATTTTTAAAAATTTTTGCTTATTGTACTCAAACCAAATATTTCGAACATCAATAAATCAAAGTCACCTTCAATTTATGTCATAAATGTCAAATTTGAAGTTATTTTTTTTTTGTTTAATTATTATTTTGAAAACGATCCTAGGTCATGGATCGAAACGTTAATAAAGATAATTTTAAAAACTATGAGTGGTTTAATCCCCAAAGAAGATTTAGAAGAATACTAAGCAAACCACAACAAACATACAGGGAGTATACACTTATTAAATACGAGGGTTAAAATATGTTTATGATATGACCTTTTAAATGCTATCTTACACACAGATTGTTTTTAACATGACACATGCTATACTTCATAAGTATTTACATATGTAGGATACTAAAAATTAAATTGGAGCTTCTTGAAATTTTTCAGTAAAATTATTAATTTCTAAACCAAATTATTTTGAAAAGCGTTTCAAAATTGTTTGTTGTTCTTTCACATGATGAATCACGAAATAAATCACAACATGAATAAATAATGCCCTTTTAACCCCCAAATATCACAGTAATTTCTAAAATAAATTATAAAAAATTAGTCAAAGCACAGAGATTGAAAAAAAACACCGATTCTTGTGAAATATAGGCTTTTCGAGGTGTCTTATACGTTGCTGTGGAACACCGGTGGTTCCGGAACTGATATAATATACCTTACAATAGATTCGGATTTATATACCGCTGTATTAGATTTGATAATACACACGGCAGAGAAGCCAAGACGTGAACTAAATAAACTAGCTCCCATAAGAGATGTTTTGAAATATTTGTAGATACCTGCCAAAAAAAGTTTGTGACAAGTGCATATTTGACCATAGATGAACAAATGATTGTGTTTAGAAAACGACGCTCTTTCTGGCTATTTATGTCATTGAATCCGGTTAAGTATGGTATATAAAGCTTTTTGCATTAATAGATACAATATGATAACAATAAAGTCGAAATTTACCCTGGAACGCAACCTGATGGACCGTACAAATAAAGCAATTCTTTAGCCAATATTGTCAAAAACTTGTATAGGTGGTAGAAAAAACACAAAAATATAACAATGGACAGATGGTTTACAAGTATTCTACTAGCTATGGAACTGCTAGATAAAAAACAACTAACTGTGGTTAGTATAATAAGATCCAACAAAAAAAAGCTTGCTTCAGAGTTTGTAAATACGAGAAATCAACCAATAGAAACCAGTATGTTTGGGTATCAAAGAAACTGCACAGTTGTGTCGTATGTTCCAAAAAAGTATAAGAACTTGTTACTAATATCTACCATGCATCATGATGATGAAATAGATGCCACTACTAATAAGCAAGAAATAATAATTGAATACAATCGTTCCAAAATTGGTGTAGATATAGTCGACAAGATTGTACGTTATTTCATGTTTCCAAAAATAGTCGCCGATGACCAATGACTGTATTTTTCGACATCATGAATATCACTGTCATCAACGCTTTGAACTTATACGTCGCCAATATGAATTATGAAAATATTGTTGTTAGAAGTGATTTTTTAAAATAAAGAACAAACTGATTTTAGTAATCCTATAACTTGTCATTTATGTACACGAGCAAAACATTGAATGACTAGATATTTGTATGAAATCTAAAAAGGCAGTTTGTTTGCATGCTCCAAACTTATGTTCAACACTAATGTGTGTAAAGTTAGCACCTCATTTTTTAAAAATCATGATTTTGAAAGTTGTTCCAAATTGTTATAATCTTGTACTACATTGTTCCAATTCGACATTATTTTATTCCAAAAAATTCCTGGAAAATTTGGAAAAAACCCATTTTGTTACTGGCACCCCATTTATCGAAAATCGCGGTTTTGGCCATCGCTTAACATTGTTCTAGTTGTGCCAAACATTGTTCCAAAAGGACAATTCCGTATCTAAACGATTCTTCAAAAAAACGGCAAAAAACTTTTTTTGCTGGCACCCTATTTTTCAAAAATCGAAATTTTGGCCCTCGATTAAGATTGTTCTAATTGTTCCAAACATTGTTCTAAAAGGGCAATTCCGTATCTAAACGATTCTTCAAAAAAACAGAAAAACATTTTTAACAAACAAGACTGCCGGACTAAAAGTAAACATACCTTTCATTTCTTGCTCCAATGGATAACTTTTTGTTCTGAGCTGTTCTAGGCCTAGAAAACATAGTTCTGCAGTATGAATCTCCTATCACCATCGGTTCTCCAAAACATCGATGTTTTTACTATATCGACAAGAGCAAATATAGCCTTCCTCTTTTGTTCCAATGGTTAACTTTTTGTTCTGCGCTAATCTAGGCCTAGAAAACATAGTTTTACAGTATGAATCTCCTATCACCAGCGGTTCTCCCAAAAATCTAAATTTTTACTATATCTACAGGAGTAAACATAGCCTTCCTCTTTTGTTCCAATGGCTAACTTTTTATTCTGAGCTGTTCTAAGTTTATAAAACATAGTTCTGCATTATGAGTCTCCCATCGCCACCGGTTCTCCCAAAATCGATGTTTTTACTGTATGGACAAGAGTAAATATAGTTTTTCTCTTTTATTCCATATAACTAACTTTTTGTTCTGACCAAATTAGTAGTCATCGTTTTGTAATGACAAAAATAAGAAAGAAATTATGAATGGATGTGTTTGACAAGGATCTTATGTCATGGAACGATACGCGAAAAAACCTATATACCTATAAAATCTACGTGGCTTTTTCTTAACGAAAAGAATCTCTCATCAACCACAACGAGAACAAACATATAAGTTATATTTAGGAGTACATGTTTATAATAAAATATTAATAGCATTTAATAATAATAATAATAAAATAAGTCATATATTTGCCAAGATTTTGGTGTAATGTATTACAAAACAGTTTTTCTACTCCCATGTATAAAGTTCCACTTCACACATCAATATTTATACGTTCAGTACTATTTCACACACCGGTGCGTGAAATAGTACTATGTTTTTGAAACTTAGAACAGCTCAGAATAAAAAGTTAGCCATAGGAACAAAAGAGGAAGGTTATGTTTACTCTTGTGGATATAGTAAAAACATCGATTTTTGGGAGAACCGCTGGTGATAGGAGATTCATACTGCAGAACTATGTTTCTAAGCTTAGAACAGCTCATAACAAAAAGTTATCCATTGGAGCAAGAAATGAAAGGTATGTTTATTTTTGGCCCGGCAGTCTTGTTTGTCAAAAATGTTTTTTTCCGTTTTTTTGAAGAATCGTTTAGATACGGAATTGTCCTTTTGGAACAATGGAACAACTAGAACAATCTTAATCGACGGCCAAAATTTCGATTTTTGAAAAATGGGGTGCCAGCAAAAAAATGTTTTTTGCCGTTTTGTTAAAGAATCGTTTAAATACGGAATTGTCCTTTTGGAACAATGTTTCGAACAACTAGAACAATGTTAAGCGATGGCCAAAACCGCGATTTTTGATAAATGGGGTGCCAGTAACAAAATGGGTTTTTTCCAAATTTTCGAGGAATCTTTTGGTATAAAATAATGTCGAATTAGAACAATGCGGTACATTAGAACAATCTGGAACAAGTTTCAAAATCATGATTTTAAAAAAAAATGGGGTGCTTACTTCACACACATTCAACACCAGGCGTTTAGAAGGTCTCTGTTTAGCGTTTGTTACAGAATTCAAGTAGTATAACTATGGAGAAGCTGGGACAGCCCTTTTTAAAGGGTCATAAATATCTTGTAAAGGGTGTGTGTATTATGGAAAAGAGAAGTATGTATGTGTGAAGGTCACGTATGTGTAGGTGTGTGTGTGTGTTAGTATTAGTTAGGTTTGAGGATAACAATAGTATGTCTATGGAGAAGCTGGCCGGCCCTTTTTAAAAGGATCATAAATATCTTGTAAAGGGTGTGCGTATTATATAAAAGAGAGGTATGTATGTGCAGGTGTGTGCGTGTAGGGTGGTAGGGTATGTATGGTTTGTCGGTGAAGTTAATGTGGAAGTCGTGCCGCCCTCATGATAAAAGTGTGTGTGTAGATATCGATCGGTGGGGGGGGGGGTGCGGTGTTGTCGTTGTTTTATTTTCGAAAAGAAAGGTATGTATCGTTATGCGTATAGGTGTGTAGGGGGCGTGCGTGTTTTAGTCTAAGACGAAATATCGTAAGGAGCGCGCAAGTGGTGCGAACGTGTTTTGTTTTAAGAGCGTGTTTTCGGAGGGTGGTGGTGGTCGCGTTCGAGAATAAGTCTGGGTAAATAACCGCAAGGGTTTTTTTAATTACAGGTGTCGATAAGAAAAAAAATTGCGATGGCCCTTTTAAAAGGGCTGTCTCAGCTTCTCCATAGCTATACTACTGACGTAATCGTATTTTTGCTCAAGATGGTTCGATCGATGACGTGTGCGTGTATTATTTGCCCTCCGAGAGAGAAGATGATGAAAGTGCGCTATTTAATTCGTATACAAATACGGGGTCACGATTATCTCATCGGACACACGTGCAAGACGTTTCAAGTAATCTTTTAATAATTTGAAAATGTTACGCTCGATATGTCGTAGGCAATTATAATGAAGTATTTAAAATAACGCAGAGATTTCAGATCGTCGGGCAAGAGAAAAAAAACGGGGTCACGATTATCTCATCGGACACGTGCAAGACGTTTTAAGTAATCTTTTAATAATTTGAAAAATGTTACGCTCGATATGTCGTAGGCAATTATGATGAAGTATATGGAGAATGAGGCTGGGCGTTTGTATCGCGTGTTTTAATGAGAAAATATGAAGGTGTATATTGAATTGTTCGGTAATGTAATTGTTTCGGTATAAAATGGTTCGATGACGTGTGTGTATCGTTGCTGAAAATAAAAAAGTTCTTCCTTAATTTTGTGTGCATTATATGAACCCAAAGCATATACGATGACGAAATCGTATTTTTGCCGAGAAATAAAAAGTGGTCGTAAATTTTGTATAGTATACATTCATTGTATGAAGAGGAAGTTAAAATATAAATGATCGAGTATGTTTGTATAATTATTTTTTATTAGTCGGGGAATCGCTTTTGATTAAAACATTGTATGCATAAAAGATAGCTTCTTGGAACGCGTTAAGAAAATACTGTAGTTTATGATTACATCATTCGTGAGTAAGTTTTAATTTCAGTACACATCGTTTTGAATCATTAATTATATAGGAACCCATTATTTTTAACAAATATGGGTTTATAAATCCTAGAAATATAGACGATTGAAATTTTTTATATTCTTTTATCAATGCCGAGTCGGGGAAAATGTCTTGATTTCAATATCCGCATAATAAAACATGACGTTTTAATTTGAATGAGCGCTTTTTTTTGTCCAGACAAGGGCAATGCTATTTAATTCTAATGAATTGCTATCGTTAATGTCATAATCGTGTATGTGCTTGGGATCGCAAATTAGATGCGTAATAAATTGTACGTCATTCGGAGCGATATAAATAGAGGGTCCCTTGTAAGGCTTTTTTATCTTGTAAAATATAAGTTTGAGAGTCGTACAACGTGTTTGTCATCGTGCAGCTTGCATTAAAAAACAGGTAATAATTGTAAATATATTTTTTAACTTTATGTAATTATATTCGTAATTAGAAATAAAATATGGAGTTAATTAAAAAAATCAATTCAGTAAGCCGCATCGATAGGAAGAAGACCGTAAAAGTCAAAGATCTCGAGCTACAGCGCCCTTATCCGGTTTTAAGCATCAAATCTCTTCAGTCAAAAAAGAATTCTCGGCTCATTCTCGTCGAATTAGAAGAATGCGTTGTGTTCCTTCCGCACAGAATCGCGGACGTAATTAGCGACAAAGATATCGAAGAGCTGAATAAACAGGAATGCCTTTGTTTGCACTACCTAGGATCGTTCGAAGTTGGTTAGTATTTAATTTTTTAATTTTTTATTTAAAAAACTAATACGAAATTCGTTTATTTTAAAGGTAAACCTAATCCTGCTGCGAGCATTTCCTTCTGTTGCATGGGCGAAAAACAAAAGGATCCATCATCGGCCCTAACGGATCCTCCCAAGGAAAATCAAGAACGGCAAGAGCAAAAAAAGCCATCCGTATCGTCATCACACTAGAATACCTACCTATACATGGTAATTAATTTTATAATTTTAGTATTTTTACATCTTGATTTTTTAAAGTGATGAGTATTGAATATAGAATTAGATCAGCAACCCATTACAATCGTGATATGCTAATTGCGGATTATCCACATAATTTTATAGAATCGCATGCAAGGAATTGCCTGCTTATTTAAAAGACTTTAAATATCGGGACGGTTTTTGATTGGGTCTCGAGCCCTTTTTCTATTTTGCATGCAGTTTAATTTGTTCGACAATTTAACGTGCTTAGAAGATTCGTATTCTAACACAATAGCGTTTTGCTTCACCGACGTGTCTCGTATGAAAGAAAAGCTTTTAATTTATGTAATTACGACCGAATGGCATTTTATAATATTAGCGAAAGCATCTCGGCCGGTATTAGGTTATTTAGATTTGTAGATCAATCTGCCGTATCGCCATTAAAAACAGTGTTTAATTTTCAGTATAAATGTGAAAGTGACATTTTCTTTTATGCAACTCTAAGAACCGATTGCCTATACGTGGACTTAAAAATAGAGAATTCGTGTTTTCAACTCAATTTATTAATTCTTTGTTGATTTGTAGAAAACCCTCCGCATGCGCTTGCATGAAATCGGCGATTTATTTGTCTATAGTAAATGTGTTAGAACGACAGATGTATTTTCTATAAAATCATCTAAAAATTACAGATTCAGAAAAATACGCTATAGACTTATCCTTTTGTATAAGATTTTTAAACTCGTACAACTTGTTAGAATAAAACGGAAACTGCATGCCGAATTAGAAGCCATTTTATGGTCCTGCGATTTATCGCCCAAAGACGATACGCCAAACGTATTAGTAAAATTGCACGGCTCAAAATACAGAAAGTTGGCATTGAAATACGAAAAAAAAAAAATGTTAACTAACAGAAAAATCGAAGCGGACGCGGGCGTTTCGATGTGTTGTGATCAGATGCTACAGTTGTATTGAAAAGTGCACGCAATTTTAACGAAATGTCGTAAAACTAAAGTATTTCGCAATTGGGTTCGAATATTAAAATCACACATTCACAACATCGAATCGATTTTAAGAACGGTGAAACAAACTTCTTCTTCGCTCTCGGCTAGTTATCTGAATCTATTCGAAAATCTTCTATGCCATATGAAAAGATATAAAATGCTATTTAAAAATCTATTAAAAAAACTACTGCGGCAGAATGTTCCTAAACAATGGATGTATTCTCGGAGCACGCCTCAACATTCTGAATTGGTTTGGAAGCCAATCGTGTCTGCGTTTAAATCGAGAATTCAAACAGCTCAAATTATTAATGTTGCACATAAAGATCTTAATTTATTTATCGAAGATTGTAAAAAACTAATTTTATCCAAATTGTATACGATTTTTAAAAATCACTCGGTAAACCTTAAAATTAATGTCGTGTTAGCGTGCGATTTTTTCAAATTTTCCGTCGCGCGTAACGAAAATGAGTTTCAAACTAGGTATTTTTCGACGCCCAACTTTTTAATCTGTTTCGGCAATTTAGAGAAGTTTAACGAGTGGTTTGCGTGCAATATCGCAACACGCTTGTTGGATAAAATAGAGAACGACGCAATGCACGGGTCAGGATTCACGCTATCCGAAATATTATTTCTAAATGTTAATATTAATAAATGCTATGATATGTTTCACGCGAGTTGTTTCATGCCTCTTCCTATCGCAATTCAAAACAAAAGGCCTGTTTAAATATTAGAAACAATGATTTTCATGCTTTTATTGGAGCGTTTTAGCCGGAATAATTAAGCCTACAGCAGGTAAGCATGCTAATCGCACAACTTCGTATCCGCATTTTGCAAAAATTTTTAATATGAAAAATTTGGTCAGCCCCATGCCTATATCGGATATATCGAAATTCGAAAAGCAGAATGATATTTCTGTAAATGTTTTGCTCTTATTTTAAAACGCGCTCGATACATCGTAACACCGGTACAATTAACTAGCCAAAAACGAGATAAACACGTTAATCTGTTGATTGTTGAAGATGCGTATGTCGACGAGTCGTCAAAATTTAATTCTGACGACGGCGAAGACGACGACGACGACGGCGGCGACGAGGCCGATAAAGTTGGAAAAAGTTTGGAAGAATTAAAAAAAAATATTAAAGATTATAAACAGGGCGTTAGATATCATTATTGTCTTATAAAAAATTTAGCCTCACTTGTGAGAGGCCAATTAACTAAACATATGGGCCACTTTTACGTATGCGATAGATGTCTCTCCTATTTTTACGATCGCAAACGTCTCGATGCCCACGAGCAAGTATGCGAAAAACTTAACGAGTGTCGTGTTATTTTACCCTCCGAAAAAAACAAATATTTACAATTTAAAGATTTTAAGTATAAAATACCTGTGCCGATGGTGGTTTATTCCGACATAGAATGCCTTATTAAAAAAACCGATCGAGCTTCCGAATCAGAACGCACTTTCAAATACCAGGAACATATTCAGTTTTCAATAGGATATTATTTTTATTGTGGATATGACGAATCTCTTTCATATTACAGTTCATACACAGGCACAGACTGCATTTCTTGGTTTGTGCGACAATTAAAACATATTGCCATATGTTATGGGAGCGCATTTTTAAAAACGAGCCTGCTACGTCCTCTATAGATGCCTCGACGGCAAAAACGTGCTTTATTTGCGAAGTCGATTTCTTGCCGGACGACGCAAAGGTTATCGATCACGATCACATGAATGGTTCTGTAAGAGGTGTTGCGCATAGCAGCTGTAATTTAAATTTTAGGTTATTTCCAATTATTCCCGTAGTCTATCATAATTTGAGCAATTATGATGCTCATTTTATTATTAAAGAGCTTGCTAACGCTTTCGAAGGCTCCATGAATATAATACCCTTGAATAATGAAAATACATAACATTTTCTAAAAATACAACGACGCAAATGTGACGTTCAGATTCATAGATTCCTTTCGCTTTATGGCAATGTCATTGGAAAAATTAGCATGCGAGTTGTCTTTCGATGACTTTAAAGTTTTAAAAAAGGAATTTAGTTCACTAAACCCGGATCGCATTAAATTGCTAATGCGCAAGGGTATTTTCCTACGAGTATTTGGATGACATTTTGAAATTAAGCGAAGAAAATCTTCCTCCTATAGAATGTTTTTATAGCAATCTTAATGAATCACATATTGAAGAATCGGAATATATTCATGCGCAAACCGTATGGAGCACTTTTAAATGCAAAAATTTAGGCGACTACGCGGACCTATATTTAAAATGCGACATCCTTTTACTTTGCGATATATTCCAAGACTTTAGAAAAAATTGTCTTGAAACATACAAATTGGATCCCTTAAATTTTGTGACTTTGGCGAGCTACTCGTGGTCTAGCATGTTATTATATACTAAAATCAGGCTAGAACTAATTTGTGACGTCGACATGTTTTTAATGATCGAAAGAGGCATTCGGGGGGGCCTTACTCAAGTCGTAAAACGATATGTAGAATCCAATAATAAATATTATCCCCCAACGCATGATCCATCTAAGCCGAATAAATTTTTATTTTACGGAGATATTAATAATCTCTATGGTCATGCCGAATCTTGCTATTTGCCTTACGGGGATTTCAAATGGCTAACGCCTGAAGAAATATTAAAATTTAATGTTACAACGGTGAGCATTACGAGCGATAAAGGTTATATTATTGAATGCGACTTGGAATTTCCTACGGACATTCACGACGCTCAGAAAGAGTTGCCGATGTGCCCAGAACAGGGCACGCCTCCGGCTCGAAATTTTCAAAATTAATGTGCACCCTCACGAAAAAGTGCAACTACGTTGTGCATTACAGAAATCTCCAGGTTTATTTATCTGCGGGCGTAGTTATGACGCGCGTTCATAAGGTTTTAGAATTCGGTCAGTCTCCTTGGTTGAGACCGTTTGTCGAATTAAATACAAGAATGCGCACGGAGGCTAAAACGGAATTTGCACAAAATCTATATAAATTTGCAAACAATTCCATTTTGGTAAAACAATGGAGAATGTTAGGAAAAGACGCGTCATAAAATTAGTGACTCATTGGAGCGGTCGGTATGGCGCTCTATCTTTAATTTCCAAAACCAAATTTCCATTCGGCGACGATTTTTGACAAAAATCTGGTCGCGATCGAATTGAGCAAAACAGAGATAGAGTTCAACAAACCTATCTACATAGGTATGGCCATCTTAGAATTATCAAAAATTGAATTATATGATTTTCACTACAATTTCATGAAGGCAAAATTTGCAAATAATTGCGAATTATGCTACATAGACACCGACAGCCTTTTGTATAGTGTGACGTGCAATGATTTCTATGAAGAGTGTATAAAGACGAATCTAGAAAAATTTGATACGAGCGCTTATGATCCCGATAACATCTATAAAATTTCTTTAATTAATAAAAAAGTCATTGGTCTTATGAAAGACGAAACTAGAGGCCGTATTTTAACGCACTTTGTAGGCCTTCGATCGAAAATGTACTCTTTAAAAATAGAAGGCCGTGAGATAATAAAGAAGGCTAAGGGTGTTAAAAAGTACATTATCGATCGGCAAATCTGTTTCGATCACTATCTCGATACGTTACGAAATAAAGTAGTCATAGAACGAGACCAAAATAGCATACGATCATATTTGCATAAGGTATATTCCATACGTCAGACGAAAATTGCTTTAAGTTATCAAGATGATAAAAGATACATTTTGTCTAACGGAATAGATACTTTGCCTCATGGGCACTATCTAATAAAGGACCTTTGAATAAAACCATATTTTATTTTGTGAATTGCATGTTTATTATAAAAAATAATTAAAATCTTGTAACGATAAAGAAATTGCATTGTCTTTTGTATTTTTATATTATAAAACCGCATTGTATTTTTTTAATTTTTATATTATGTATAAAATTAATTTAAAATATATTTTAAGCGCCGTTGTAGAGGCTCTCTTTGTTATATTGTAATCAAGAAAAAAACAGCATTGTATTTTGTTATTTTTATATTTATTATAAAATTAATTAAAATGTTGTAACAAGGCAAGATAAAAACTGCATTGTATTTTTATTTTTTATATTATGTATAAAATAAACTAAAATAATACATTTTAAGTGCTGCTGCATGTCAAAGTATCGCAGTTGTAGCGTCTCTATCTTTCTTATTTTTACAAGATCAAAAAATGTATAATAAAAAATCAACAAAAAAAGAAACAAATTTTTATTTTTGAAACGTAACATATTTATATAATAAAAATATAAAAACAAATGTTTTATTTTTAAATGTAACAATCTATATAAGATCAGCTTTTGAATCCAGGAAGGCTCTTGGAAGCCCAACCATTTGACGAGAATTTTGGTTCCTTTTCGCCTTAGTATTTTCTCGATAAGGTAAATATTTGGAACTCTCGTTTTCTGCAGCTCAGCTTCATAAAACTGTCCCAATACTGGATCGCCATGCATGTCGACGAGTAAATAAGTAGTCGGATTTGCTCGAAACACTTTACATATTTTAAACGTTTCCTCGCTCCAGTTTGCATTGTAGCCCTTAGAAAAATACTTCTATATTTTGAAATGCGTACAAAGTCGTCCACGGCATAACGAGGTTTTCTAGTCGCCAGTTTTAATTTATCGTAAACTTTCAGACGCGTTTTCGCGGTCACATTTTGGGTTTTCTTTTAGTGGCCGAATGCACCGTATCGTTGTATTTCGATACAATCGAATCGATTATATCAATCCACTTCCATTTGCCTCTCAGACTAAAAGCTTTATACAGTTTGTTTTTATCGTTCTGATTGCACGTTCTACGATGGCGGCTTTGATTGAGCTATATTTGGAGTAATGATTAATATCGCCATATTCCTTCATCAGCCGTGCAAATTGGCCGTTATAAAATTCTGTACCATTATCTGTTTGCAGATTTTTCGGTAAAGGAGGCCGCGATCTTTTAATTTCATTTAAAATCTCGCGCATCGCAGCTGTGACTTCATGGCCATTCTTGGATTTAAGCGGTCTCGTCCATAAATATTTCGAATAGCAATCGATCACGAGTAGAATATACTTATGCCCTTTATTATATTTCGAATATGGAATAAATTCAGCAATATCGGCTTGGAATAAGTCGTGATAACATTTGATGATCGTTCTTCGACGTGGAAAATTTATTCTAACCCCTCTGTGCAGTTCATCCACTAGTATTTCCTTATCGTTATATTTCTTAGGCATTTTAAGGTTTGACACGAGTATGAGAGTTAGACGACGAGGCTTTATCTTGCTCCAATAACACGTGCAGGTGTCTTATAACGTCGGTATTAATTTTGTGAAATTGTAAATCGTCTCCAGCAGACGTCTTGACCCCGTCTAATTTCAAGTGGTTGAAAATCAGGAAGTTCGTGTTTAAAACAACTTCGTTCAACACTTGAACGACCGATTGCAATACATCTCGAATGATCACGTTATCGCGGTGAATGGCGACACCTTCGATAAGATTTTGTATTCTCGCGTTCACATAGAACTTAGAAACGGCATCGTGCTCATCTTCGGCCTCGCCTATGTTGACAATTCTCAAGCCTCGAGAGTCGAAGTTCTTGGCCTTACCGTCGTCGATCGTGGTTAGTTTCATAAAATTTTGAGCTTTTTCTGACAACGTCGAGTCCACGTATCTCTTGTTAACGGCATCGCCGAGCTCTGCGGGTCGTGCAAATTTACAATGGATCGCGACTTGGCGTCAAATTTAAGTTTCTTATTAGCATGCGTTTTTCCCGAAGATAAAGCGGTCAAACATATTTCCAATGCTTTGCCTATACGCAGATTGAGTTCTTCGCTCCAAAATTTTAAGTTTACGCCGTCGTTTGATTTTTTAGGATCGGCCAAATTCACTATTCTAAAATCCTTCAAGTTAACTATTTTCTCGTCCTCGTCCAATACCAAGGCGCTTCGTTTATTTACCACATCCGTTCCGGTCACGGGATTGCCTACGTTGCAAAGTTTTCTATTTTCTATGTTGAAATCGCCTTCCGGAGTTAGTTTAAAGCCTACACCAGGAGGCCCGCGCGCAGCGGTATTACCAAACCCTCCGCCTCCAGAGTCTCTGGCAACATACGCTCTTCCAAATTTATCGACGACCATTTTATTTCTGAAACTATTCTATAGGACGTGTATATTTTATTAGGCGATTAATTTCGCCTCCTTTAATTCGGATATAATAGAAAGAAATTCGTTTTGATTCTGAGAGCTATTGTTGCCCGCCGAACGTTCGGCCATCAACAAACGAAGCCGGCTCACCAGCTCGGCCGGCGAGTCCCAATGAACGTATTCTATCTCATGATTAGAATTATCGAATTTTTTGTATCGCCAAATTCTGCTTATATTACTCGATGGCTGTCTTTTTTTCGATAAATCATCCATACCGAGACCTTTCTTTTCTTCGTTATTTTGGATCGTAATTGCATGGGAATCGTAGGAGTCTCCGATGCTGTATTCATCTCTCTTGACGACAACGACGACGGTGACGGCGACGAAGCATGCTGCGGCGAGGGAGGAGGCGTAGATATTGTAGTCGCCACGGGCGACGGTGTTAAATTCGGAACGATATAATTTTTATATTTGGGCGTTTTAGGCAGATCCTTGCGAAACAGTTTATTATATGCATTGGTTTTCTTCAAAATATCGATGTAATTTTTACATCTAGCTCGGAAGGATTGCCAGCAGGCGTTTTCTTATTCGAAGGATTTTCTTATAAGTTAAAATCGAAGTAAGCCCTCCGTAATAGGATATTTTTATTTCTAATATTAATCGTAGATCCGTCGTCTGCAATAGCTAACTCTGAATTGCCCATAGACCATTTATTCGAAAGGTCGTCGTATTGAATGCCGATTCCGGTATCGTCTATATTGGGATCCTCGCTTTTGGACAGGATGTCGGCATACTTTTTAAGTAAGACATCTGAACCGTCGCCGACATTATCAGATTCGTGCTCCGCATTCTGACGTCGAATATAATTAGGATTTTTACTTGCAGAGAATTTTGATAGCGATTTTAACGGTTCTAGTAATTGAGCATGCTTCATTCCGTATTTTAATTGAGCTCGATTTTGATCTCGTTTAAAATCTAAAACTTTTTCTTATCGTTTTAGTGGCCTGCACTACGGCTCGATTTAAATTCGTAGAGTGACGTCGTCGTCGTCGTCGTCCTCGTCTCATCGCAGCCGCAGACATTGCGTTGATGAAAGTTCGCTCGAACGTCGTGATTTTAATACATATGTAATGATCGAATCCTTTACGGTAGCGGCCTTCGTTTATGGCTTTTTCTTTGTCTACCACTAAGAATCCGTATCCGGCTTTATTGCCATCGCCGTCTTTTTTTTCCCACGCTAGACGGCACATCTTTTTGAAATCTTCAAAGCTCATGTCGGTATTAATGTGCTCCGAATAGATATGTCTTAAGTTCATTTCGTCTTGCGAAAAACTATAATTAAATTTGTATTGTCGCGAATAAGATGCTTCGGTATTCTTGCATACGATTGGCTGAGGTAGAACGCGTCTATATTCTTATGACGGCTCATTGAAAAATATTGACGAATCGCGTTTTGCTCGTGACATTGAATGTCGTCGAAAATGAAAATCGAATTACTCTTAGCATCTTGCGGTGAAATTATTTCGGAATTTTCGCTAAATTCGTAATAGCCTAGTCCCTTGATCGGTCTCAAAACTCGACTCAAAAAATCGTATTTGGGCTGAAATAGCGACTTGGAATAAATGTAAACGTTTTCAAATTCCAATCCGTTGGGTGCCAGTAACAAACTCAAAATCAGGTTTGTTTTACCGCACGCAGAAGGTCCGCATACGATGCATCTTATGCTGGCCGGTAAGAGATCTCCGTGCTTTTTGCGCCTTCCAAAATAGGAATAAGGATCATCCTGTTCGACCGTTAGATCCATATTTGCAACCGGTAGAGATTGTTTCTGTTTAATAACCTTCATGTCTATTATTCGCTAATATGACGCGTAACGATTTCCGTAAACGGATCGTATTCGAATATAGAGTCGTGCAAAATTAAGCAGTATGCTTTAGTGGTTTGATCGAAAATGTTGCTGGATTCGATTTCGAGACGTATATCGACGGCCGAATTTTTAATAGATTCTTCTTGACGACTGCAATCGATCACGAACACGGGACAATTGCCAAATTGCTGATAGTCGTTCAAACAACACAGAGCGTAGCTCAAATTGCTCGCGCCTGCATAATAGTTTTCCGGAAATTTCGAATAGTGCATGAACGGGGCGAATAATCGTTATTGGCAAAGTCCGAATTCATATCTTGAAGTGGAAATTCTTGGGAATTAAGGTATAGTTTTAAATTTGTCAGATTGCAGTGATCGAACTGGGATGCCGATTGCTTCGCATTATCATACTTGCCATGCTGAAGAGTAAATAGAATCCATCGAGGTTTTTCTAATTCGTTCGAATTCTTAATACGCCAAACGTGAATTTTCGAAGACGGAAAGGACGGCAACTCGTGAAGCTCCCAGCGACGAAAGTAAACCACAATTCTGGGATTTTTATGCAAATGATGGAATAAATTTAATTTCGATTCATCGCTAAGCTTTAAATGCGGAACCTCCCACGATATTTTAGTAATTTTAAATCTTAGCTCGTTTTCGTCGCTCTTGTAACAATTGACGTCGCTCTTGGATCTAATTAAAACAAGCTCTTGCGGCATGTTTACGACGGCTCGTTTATAATCCTCGCAAAATCCAAAATATGCTTTAGAGGCACATTGCACGAGAAGCGTCCGTTCTTAAAAATGTCGGCGTTTGTATCTCCTCGAGGGTCCCAGGTGCTATTGCTCAAACCGTTGAATTTTTGTGATACGAAGCGAGACCCTTCATCGTGCACGTTATACCAGGCTGCTTACAAACGTCGACCACATGCGTGCTCCCATTTTGTACTGTATTTCATCGAACAAGAATAATATTGCGTTGTTCGTTATCGTATACGGTTTACCTTCGGTTTTCACCGAAAACGTTCCCTTAATATTAATGTAACTGTCGTAGGTTGCGGTTATAGCATCGGAATTTTGGATTTCTATAATCACTCTATCGCTGTGGTCTGTGTTTCGCGTGAAGGGTAAATACGAATAATAATCTTCTTTCGAAATTGTCTCTTCGTAGCGAGGCCTTTTGAATACGTCTAATTTGGCCACCTCGTCGAAACGTAATTTCTTCAAAGGAGAACTAATCACCGACGAGATGTGATCTGCGACCATTTTCGTGCTACTACCAAAATCACCACGTATTTTACCGCCACGTTTAGCCATTTCTAGTACTTTTTTTCTTTCTCGTATTCAAAAGCTTGTAGCCGAGCGCTTTTAAGAAACTTGCGTCTGCGCGACTAAGAGCGAGGTTCTTCTTCCTCTTCTTTTTAATATGATGTCGCTTTTTCATACCTCTTCCGCTTTTTATTTCGTTATGGCCTAACGATGATTTGCGTGCGA
The DNA here is from genome assembly GCA_036346225.1 of Platerodrilus igneus. Taxonomy (NCBI): domain Eukaryota; kingdom Metazoa; phylum Arthropoda; class Insecta; order Coleoptera; family Lycidae; genus Platerodrilus; species Platerodrilus igneus. The sequence continues at coordinate 1,810,412 of JARFIW010001381.1, forward strand.
CTGCAGATTTCGAGAACGTTTTTTGCGTTTTATATAGGTTTGTTTTTGAGGAAGAAGAAGAAGAAGACTTCGGCAGCAACGACGATAACAATGCCCAACGCGCGGATTTTTTCTTAGGTATATTGACGACTGCGGCTAACGTCCGTTGCTGCTGCTGCTGATGCTGACGCTCGTCATCGTAAACGACGCCCATTTTAACTTAATAATAATTTTATTATTCGCGTCTTAGCTCTAGGCGAACGCAAAGGTACGTATCCTTCGAAAAATTAACCGCTTCACCCGTATGATCCACCAGTCTCAACGTAATGTTATCGAATTCGTCCACGCACAGAGGGAAACGAATTATATTGCTGGGTTGTTGTTCTATGCTGTAGCCTGGGGGCACGGTTAGGCCAAATTCGTAAATGCTATGACAAAGTTGGTTATTGCGGTACGCTCCCGTCGTAATGTTAGTATCTACGAAAATATTAGATACCGAAATTATTTCCACATCGCGATCGGACGTATGCGAACGACCTTCCTCTAAAATTCGATCATAAAATCCCAGCATTCGACCGATGTTGCCGCGCTTCGTGAAGTCTACGGAGTATTTCGATTTTATTTCGCACTTTAGGGTATTATTATTAGCTCTTAAAGAAAACAAGCCGTCGACCAATCCGTCGTCGTCCAAAGTTACGGACGAATTAATTTCTTTGTGGGCTTTAGCCGACTCCAATATTTTTTCTCAGGAACGTGTTTAGCTCGTCTATTTCGTAGCATCCCTCGTCGATGGTGATTTCTTTATGTTTATCGTAATAGAACTTATTATTTCCCTCGTAAATATTTCGAACGGTGTTGCACGTGTAAAGACCCACCAAGCCGCAGGTGTACGTGCCGCCATCGTTCAGTCTCACAGGTGGGTATAGCGTACCGCTGCTGATGGTATTTCCATACCCGAATATCGTGAATGTCCTAGACATGACTGTAGCGCTCCGAGGGCATTATGGTTCTTTATGTAAAAATTTCAACACTAAATGACCACACACGATCGTGTTAAAGTCTTGCTCCCTTTCCACGTTATAATATATATCGCTACCGTGAAAATATCTTAAGACTTCCTCGGGAGGCCTCAGGTCTCCGAAACTATCGAAGTATATCACCGTATTGGCCCTTTTTTTATAACCGACCCAATGCGTGCCCGGACCGGATCCATCGTCTAAATTTATAATACCACTTTCGTTTCGCCACGGCGGTGCTAAGCTTCCGTCGCGTCTTTTTAGCGGCAACTCGTCTCGCATGTACACGCCTCTAAAATACGGAACACCTTTAGCATATTTGTGCAGATCGAGATCGGTCAATGCGCGCATGGGAGGTGTAAGGGTGGTGGTGGTGGTGGTGGCGAGCTTAGCATTCCTCGGCACCGTCGAAGTCATCCGTTTTTTGAATCCCCCGGATAAGGTTTCAAGTACAAGGCGCTACCTTTCTTGTGAGGCTTTAAATACAATCCGCTGCCGACTTTTTTCTCTTCCATGGCTCTGTTGTGATGCGCGTTCTTGTCGAAATACCTCTTTGCATTTTTGGCCGAATTGATGGCGTTTGCAACGCTCGACGCTCCGCCGGCCAGTGCTCCGAGCGCCGAAAGACCCGCAAATATCGGAATCAAGGGCAATAAGCCTCCTCGCTTGGGCACCGGTATTATGCGCGGTACTTTAATTTTCGAACGACCTCCCATCCTGTTGACTATAATTTTTGCGGCATTCATCGCGCTCGAAATGAGACGATTATGCGAAGCATCTCCGTGTCCTTTACTCTTGATGCTTTGTTTTCTGATTTCTTTAGATATTTTACTTATAAGACCGCCTCTGAAGGAGCATTTTCTGCCGACGTTGCCGTTATTGTCTTTGAATTTACCCGAGCATCGACGTACTCGACGTCGTCGTTTTTGTCGTCGTCGTCGTCCTCGCTGTCGACGATCCAGTTTCACGGCCATTTTCTTGTCTATTCCCATTCCTAGTTTGCGTTTCGCTTTCATTGCAGCCGTTACGCCCAACGCTGCGAGCTTCTCGGACCACTTAGAATCTTTGGCCTTGACTCGCCGCCAAGCCGCTTCTTGCAAGACCTTGTCGGCCTCGTGCCTGCGCTCCACGTCTTTGTGATGCGAATACGCGATGTCGTGCTGCTTGCACGCTTCGTCTAGAGGATTAATACCTTTGTCTCCGCGTTTTAAACGCTCTTGTAGCCTGGTTCCGGGACCGCAGAAGTTATGACCAGGAAGGTGCAGTTCGAAGGGCAATTTATTTAAGAGGTTGTTGAACAACCCTTCACCCCGTGTACCAACATTGACTAACATCTCTCCTGCAATAACGTAACAATTTAAATATATATATAAAAATAACTGCATACAGAATAAATTTTATTTACAAAAAGGATCATACACTATCTTTAAAATACAAAGGTTTCATTTCGACATTTAAATTCTTTTGATATAAACATAATACGTCATCGACAATTTTGTGAGGGAAATGGCGCGTGATTTCTAATAAGCCGAGTCTGTTGATGTCGTAAAGAACGTTTAGGGTACTTAGGGATGGATTTCCAAATACGTATTCGCTTATCATCTCGACTCGACATAAGATTTGATCCTGCACGTTCGAATAAAGTCCAGCATCCTCGAGGAGGGCCCGCCTTCACCTCCATCGTCGTCGCCGTCGCCGCTACTGCTCTTGCACCTGTTATACGCGTAAGCTCCGAACTCTTCGGGAAGGCAAGTGGCGACGCACTCTATATTTCTATCGTAGAACTCTTGAAAATCTTGTCCTTTCAATATTTCTAATTTGAGCATTATAAGAGGAGCTAGAGTAAACACTTTTGCAAATTCTTCGCGGAGAGAGAAATTCGCGCAACATTGTATCCGGATCCTGTTGTTGTTGTTGATTCTAATGCGGCGAGAGCCGCAGCAGTTTTTTGCACCTCGACTCTATGAATGGACTCGTATTCGTCTTTAAATTCCACTTCCAAGTATCCGTCGATCGTCTGATGCATTTCACGCCTCCAGTGCCATACGTCTGCGACTACGGAGGCGGCGGTAGCGCCTGCAGATGCAACCTTGGCAGTATCCGAGCGGTTGGAAAAAAATTTTCTAAATTTATGTTCGATATTGATAGACGACAAATCTTTCCACTCGTTTTCGTCCATTTGCAATTCGCCTTCTTTACAAAATCTGTTGGGGCATATAAGTCTGATAACAGGGCTAAAATCCATATTGCTCTTTCGTTTGGTTAAGCCCACTTCGATCGTATGACCGTGAGCGCACCATTGCGCATTCTCCTTGGAGGAATTCAATCGGTATTCGGTGCTACATATCAGGGGATCCATCGTCTGATCGTTATCGTAGACATGAATACTTGACAAAACTTGCGGCGATCCAGATACTGCACACGTAGATGATGATGATGATGATGACGAAATTACGTCATCATCATCGTTATTTAAAAATACTTGACTGTCGTCACCACTTGTATGATTATTTTCGTCTTGAATATACTTCACCATAATTGCTATTTAATTAAGTGCAAAATTTCACGCGCACATACACACCCTGAACGAAGATACCTCCCGGTTAGAACTGAAAATTATTTTGCATGCGTAGGTTTTCGTTCGAGCGCAAACGATGTTGCTCATGCGCGCATAGTTTATTTTATATTTGTAATAGATGTAGTATGCCCACGCTCCTATTAATTGCATAAGTACGATGTGTTCTAAATATGTCCATACACCATCTGAACTATCAAATTCTCGATCTTTTTTTCTCGCTCTCTCTTCTCTTTCGAAGGCGATTCGTTTATGATTCCATGGCATGACGTACCATTCGGTCTCCGTAAAACTGCTATTGTATTTAAATCTTATTTTAAACATCAGAAAAGGATCGATGCCAACTCCGTCTCCGACACAATCGCCCTCGCATCCATTGTTCAACCATTCGGCACCGTCGTCGTCGTCGTCGTCGTTGCCGTCCTCGCCGTCGCCGGATCCATCTACGTTTTCTATTTCTCGTCGTCGTTGAAGGCGTCCTCTTCCTCCTCTTAGATAACTTTTATAAATTAAAAGGTCTCTCGATACCGCGGACGACGACGACGACGACGTCTCTGATGATGATGGCGATAAGGGAACCTCTTCCGAATGGTTCTGTTGCTGCTGCTGCCATTGCTGTTGCAGCTGCATGGTAATTAATTCCATACGTTTCCAATCTTTAGAGCGAGAGCATCTTATTTGTTGTTGTTGTGACGACTCGGACTTCGACAATGCCAAAACGTCTTTATTTTCAACAACCTCGAAACATACGAATGCATTCGGAGGATCTACGGGAACCGGATTTCTTTGCCAGGAGGGCACGCTCGGTTTAAATATGTATAGGTAATTATTACATATTAAAGAGTAGGCGAGATATGCTGCGACGGCTGCGGGCGGTCCTTTAGGAGTCATTTCGAACAATGAGCATTTTAAATTGCATTCATAGGTTTTATTGCAGGGCTGCGATGTGTTGTTGTGCGCGCGTACATATGGGGTAGAACATGCGCATTCAGGACACGATTTTATTTGCAGAGGAGGTCCATCTATCTGATCTGCATGCAACGACGATTGTAAGCCATGCGCTAAACAATAGCGATGCGTCCATAATTGTTTTTGCAAATACTCCGGTAATTTATCGAAATTTCTGGCGACGTCTTTACTTGCATGCCTCTCGATATACTCGAGCGGTAATTTCGTAAGATCCTCGACCGTCAACATTCTTCTATATTACAAACGTATATGATTAAAAATAAACATATCATCTCGTAGACAATTTTCTTATCCCCTTCCTTAAGAATGCATACTATATGTTCCTGCATGATTTATATTGACGCCTAAATTTAATATTCTCGAAAGAGCTAACCCGCTCTGCTTTTCGGTATATTCGCCCAGTTTATTGTTCAATTCCTGAATGGCTTCGGGTTTAACTTGAGTTTGAAAGTCTTCAATTTTAAAATTTTATAATTTTAGTAGTAAAATGTCTGAGCGATGACGACGATGATGATGACGATGTATCCACGGCTTCTGAAGACGATGATGATGTTGATGCGTTGGGCTTTACGTATTCACCGTTAAACACGAAATTAATTTTAAGAGAGCCGAATTTTCTCAAACATTTTCTCAAACGTCGCTCTATTAGGGCGAATGCATCTTCTAAAAATTGCATGGGATCGATGTGATATAAATTGACCACAGCACTCGAACGTATCCTGCGGGCGAAAGCCGATTTCAAATCGACCCACACGATATTGTTCGACGTTCTACGTCTTTTGACATTCTTCTTTGATGTTAATCTATCAAAATTTTCAGCAGGATCGTCGACTTCGACGTCGTTCGCATAACCCTCGTCGTCGTCGTCCTTCGCACTAGTATTATCGCCGGATCCATTCTTTTACTAATACCTGCCCTCTGATCGCCCTATCACGCTTGCTTTTGCATTAGAAACAATCTGATTACATTTCAGATTTAGCAGCATCGATTCGTAGTGACGTTTTCGACCTACGTTGCAAGCACTTTTCAATTGTTTTAAAATTGCACGCGTTGAGGTAGGCGCGTCTGGAATTTTAATTCGTCCGAAGCTTGAGACATTTTTGCACTTTCGACACACGATGTTTACCGTTCGAATAATTACACAATAATAAATAGAAAAATATTTTGGATATTCTTTTACCAAGACGACGAAACTATTATTCGTAGTAGGGGAGAAATTTTTTCAAATACAAATGCAGCACGCAATTTTTCTTATTGACATCTGTAATAAAAACCCTTGCGGTTATTTTCCCCAGCCTTATTCTCCTTATACTTCATCATAATTGCCTACGACACATCGAGCGTAACATTTTCAAATTATTAAAAGATTACTTGAAACGTCTTGCACGTGTCCGATGAGATAATCGTGACCCCGTTTTTTTTTTGCCGACGATCTGAAATCTCTGCGTTATTTTAAATCATTACAAACTCGCATACAAAGAAGTCGCCGCCTCACACATACTTGACCTCTACATCGACCTCTCATAAATAAACGATTCTTATTACCCCGACACGTCCGGGCGGCGGGAAGTTGGTTAGTATTTAATTTTTTAATTTATTAGTTATTTTAAATTACTACAAACCCGTCATCGTCTCTATTATGCATTCGTTCATACAATGTATACGAATTAAATAGCGCACTTTCATCATCTTCTCTCTCGGAGGGCGGTTATTTACCCAGACTTATTCTCGAACGCGACCACCACCACCCCTCCGAAAACACGCTCTTAAAACAAAAACACGTTCGCACCACTTGCGCGCCCCTTACGATATTTCGTCTTAGACTAAAACACGCACGCCCCCCTACACACCTATACGCATAACGATACATACCTTTCTTTTCGAAAATAAAACAACGACAACACCGCACACACACACACACCTCCACCGATCGATATCTACACACACACTTTTATCATGAGGGCGGCACGACTTCCACATTAACTTCACCGACAAACCATACATACCCTACCACCCTACACGCACACACCTGCACATACATACCTCTCTTTTATATAATACGCACACCCTTTACAAGATATTTATGATCCTTTTAAAAAGGGCCGGCCAGCTTCTCCATAGCCATACTATTGTTATCCTCAAACCTAACTAATACTAACACACACACACACCTACACATACGTGACCTTCACACATACATACTTCTCTTTTCCATAATACACACACCCTTTACAAGATATTTATGACCCTTTAAAAAGGGCTGTCCCAGCTTCTCCATAGTTATACTACTAATTCACTTTCAAAACTAATAACGTTCTATTTGTATAATCTCATAAAATGCATCTTTCTCTCTAAATGTGTGTAGTAATATCTGTGTTTTGACTAATTTTTTATAATTTATTGTAGAAATTATAAGAGTTAATTTTCAAGTACTATTTAAGTTTGTTTACCATTTCACTATTATGTGCCAAATAATATTATATTCGTAAATTTCTATTAGTTATAGCTTAGCTTATAAGTTTTATAAAGATTTTACACAAATTTTAATACAGTTTGTCCTTTCTACCTTCAATAAAAATGTATTCCTTCGGATGCTACTTGTCCGTTTACGTTCAGATTTATAACGTGTCCAGTTGAGAGTTAAAGGAAGCACAAAGCATCTCCCGTAAATAAACGTCACTTTCTGATTTTTAAATATAGACCCCCTGAGGATATACGAAGTAGGTACTTATCAAAGTCGAAATGCTGTGTGCTGAAGTATATACTGAAACATTTCACCACACTGATTTATGACTTCTACCTGTTTACCGCTATTCCTATTTCTACCAGGAAGGTTAATAATTGGGTTGTCATAATGTTGAGTCCAATTCTGAAATTTCAGGCCATTCTAAGATAATAAAAATAAAGTATTATGGTAGTAATCCACCAGCCAATTCTACTGCACATTTTTATTTCAAATGATAATGGTCTGTAACAGCAAAAAATTGCAATAAAAGAACTACCACTGAAAGTAAACCCGCCTGTTCATAAACTTCAAACTTATAATTTACCCAAAATAAACTGCATTATCGTGAATTCTATCTCAAGCTTTTCATTTCAACTAACAAATCAACAGAAAAATTATATTCAAAACTAAATTAGGTGGTTACAATAACATCAGCATCTGCAATCACATGATTATTAATGATGTTAGTGTAAGGTAATCCGGGATTATTGTCCGTCATTCTTAATTTAGACAAGCTCTGGCCAGAATGAACAGGTTTGTTTAGTGGAGGACTGACTAGACGGCGCATACCTACCTGAGAGAGCTGCTTTACCTTTTACTATGATTCACTATCTATTGAAATTACATTCCATTCAAGATTTCTCGAAGAATGTGGACCTTCAGGTATTTAATGGTACACGTGCAAAATTTTTCAAATTCTTTTACAGATACTTTAAGTTGTTCAGGACATTTTATATTGTAGAAAGCTGTCTTAGAATTTAGTATAACAAGGTCAATTAGTTACATCCTCCGCTAATTCGTAGTAGCCATCGTTAAAATACTCGATACAGTCAGTATGTCCGTTGCATATAATGTGGCTCAAGATAAAAATCTTTCTAAATCTTGTTACGCTTTTGATGAGATACAAGTCTTGATAAGTTTACGCAGTTGTCCGTGCAAAATTGCTTGGTTTACTTCGTTACTTGACTGATACAGGGGTGCTTAGTTTTTGCAACTATGAAATACGAAATTAAATCAATAGTGGTTTTCTTTTTGTTCAGAACGTGTGAAACCTTCAGTAATCGTTCAATGACTGCAGACTATTTGGACAGTGTAAAATCCTAAAAGTACTGTCCATCGGTGGGTTGATTTTTTAAAGCTACGGGATCATTAGAAAGCGGATGCGTTCAGGGAACGTTCGAGAACCTCTATATAAAAAAAACGGTTGCTGACGTAGATAAACAAATGATGATCGACGAAATACTATTCGAGAGATTAGCGTTATTATAGAAATAAGTACAAGTTCGAAGAATCTAGAATTGAAAGGGACAAACCATTAAAGGGGCAATTGGTCCATTGACAGATACAAGGATGTATTGAAAGAACCTATATAAAATAAACAAAAGAGATGTTTGGATCATGATCTTGAAGGTTTTAGTACAATGTAGAAGCCATATAGTTCGATATATAAACTGTACGATCTGGTAGGAAGTTCAGTTTAGCTCCAAATAATAATTCACTAGTAATACGAAATTAATGGTCATTTCAGTTGCTAAAATAAACACATCATAATGTCTATATACATTACGGTATATGTCCATTGCACTTGTGTGAATAAATTAACAGTGCCCACTTAAGTTAATTTATTTATTTACTACGATATTATACAGGCCGAAGACTAAATGAATAAAAATATGTATGCCATAAACTATATTCAAAAATATAAGAATACAGAAGACCATGTTCGCGTACGACCTAAATATTAAATTCTGCAACGAAATAAGAGTACAGCTATAAATGTCTATTTTAATATGTGCCTGATTATAGGTACTGCACAGACGATAAAGCGGTGAGTATTTAAGCCTGTTAGTTCTATGAGTCGGGAGATAAAAAGTACGGGAACCTAGATGCGGCCACTGATGTACTAAATTGCAAGACCTCTTTTATAATGAGACATTTAATGCGGCCAATAAGCAAGTTGTGTAAACAAAGTCAGCAAAAGGTAACATCGACTTGTAATAAGCTTTTGATCACTATTTCTATAAGGAAGCCAATCGATGAATACACTCCTTCGAACTTAAAGTAAGGTACTCAGAAACATACGTTAAACCGCTTCTATGCAATGTATATGCACTTAATAAATGTGGTTCCCAAATTATAACTGCATATTCCAGAATAGATCTATCGTACGAGTTGTAAAGTAGCGTTAAAGTAGCAAAGTCACGAGAGCTGTTTATAACAAAGTCTTTACAACCATTTGAGTTCGACGAATGGCATTTTAGGGTCAAATAGCACCCCAAAATCTTGGATCAGAGATTGTCTAGAAAGCGTGTAACCTCTTATGGTGTCGTCATATCTAATTGCCAAATGAGCTAACGTAAAAGAAATAACAAAGCAATTATTTGCAGTTAACGTAAGTTTGTTATCGTGGCACCATAAAATAAGATTACTCAGATTTAGTTGTAACATTTGGCAGTCATCAACACTTGGTATTATGGCATATAGTTTAAAATCGTCAGCAGTGCTTGGATCCAGTCATTGATATACACATCAAATAAAAGAGGTCCAGGTGGGAATCTTGCTGCACTCCAGATGTAACACAAATCAGCTTGGACATAGTACCTCAAATGAGCACAAATTGTTATCGATTGGCACAATAAGATGCAAGTACAGTGCAAACCTTCCAAGAGAGGTCACGATTAGATAATATATTTGTCAGTAGATGATCTATTATATCAAACGCCTTTGTCGTATTTGTGTACAACACATCACACTGTACTTTGTCATCTAACGACTGGGCAATAAATGTATTTATGGGAAACCAGGTTAGCAGTTGTTGAGCGCCCACTAATAAATTCATGTTGATTCTCAGCTATTTCACTTAGGAGGCATTCATTGATTTTGTGGTAAATAATAGTTTCAGACTTTGCTGAAGTTGTTAATTATACTTAGGGCATATAATTACCGATTCTAGATTTATCTCTACATTTATAAACAAGGCATACTTTTGCATGTTTTTTTTAGGATAAACACCAATGTACAGACTTAAATAAATAATTTTAGTCAAGAGTTTGACAAAGAGAGTTCGCTGTGTTTTTTTACTGTTTTTCAATATTGCTTTCTTCCCCTACCGTTTATAAAGCCTTTTTGTTCTTGACTTTATCTGTCCATGATATCTTCATCACACGTCTGTAGCACCGCTTCTCCTGCTGCATTTTAATCTTTTGTCCCTGCATAATAATTCCAAATGTCTTCCTGCATTTGACAGTATCCATTGCTTCTTCGATGTACAAGTTAAAAATTAACGGGATAGAGTACATTCCTGTCTCGCGCCTTTCCTAATATCAACTTCCCTACGTTTCTGCTCTAATTCTATTACAGCTGTTTGCTCTTTGTATAAGCTATGCATTATCCGTCTATCCCTATAGCTCATTCCAATCCGTTTGAGTATTTCGAACATTTTTTTCCATTTTACATTTTCGAATGTTTTTTCCAGATCTACAAACCCTATACAGGTACAGCTTTGTGTAACGATGTTCAACTTTTTATATTCTAACAGTCGCCATATTGGATTTTTATATTTTTGAAACACTGACAAAAAGTTCTTTCCAAAAAGGTATAACATTGGCATATTGTTAGATGCTTTCAGGGTCGGAGTCATTATAAATATTTATGGTTCCGGGTGGGGACCGTGTCATCTTATAAAGTAAGGTCGACGTTTCGCCCACTTTTGTAAGGGCCTTCATCGGAGCAAGAAAAGAAAAGAAAATGAAAATAAATAATAAAAATAATAATAATAATAATAAAGATAAGAATGATAATATTAAGCAGACAAGTTAAAGTGTAAGAGTATGGAAAGTTACATTTGAACTAGCAGATCCACCAACCCATTGATACCAAAGTAACTGGTGAAAGTAGCTAAAGTTGTAATTTATATAGGGCAGACCTTGATGCATGGATGGTCATGAATAGAGAGGAGTATCGTAGCGGATCAGTGAACGTTACGGTTCTGCTTTTGTGAACATATGCTCATTTTCCAAATGAGGGAAAGTAGCAGCCATTGTTTAGATTGTTAGAATTTTTAGTGATTTCTACGGATTTTCTGATTTTTCTATTGTAGAAAAATGGAATTCTGGCAATTAGTTTCGTCTTGTCAAGGTTGATGGTATAGACGGTTTTATATTGGTGTTCGACTGGCATGTTCTTAAGTATCGCTTATGCTCGTTTAATCCAGTCTATACTGACCGTCCTGTTTTTCCTATGTATACTAAACCGCAGCTGCAAGGTATACTATATACGCCTTGGGTTTTAAGACAGTTTTCGGGATCTTTCGGGGTTGGTAATATTTGTGAAATTTTATTAGCGGGCTTATAGATTGTTTTGATGTTGTGTTTACGTAGAATTTTGCCAATTCGATCTGCTACTCTGTGTATATGTAGAAGGATTGCTAAAGATCGTGTGTCGGAATTACAGCGTGGTTTAAGGGTTCGTGTTGGATGCAGATGCCGGCTTATTACTCTGACGATATCTGAGTTGCGATAGCCGGTTTTTATAAGACTAGTTTTCAGATGGGTCGGTTCATTAGATAAATGTTCTGGTTGTGAAATCTTAATTGCACGGTGCACTGGAGAGTAGATTACCGATGACTTTTGAGACGGACGATGATGTGACCACGCATGTAGGTACGTCTGTGTGTGTGGGTTTTCGTTATATTGAATGACCTAGTCGAGGGTTGGGTTGACGCTCCACCAGAACGTCGAGGAATGGCAGAGTTCCGTTATTTTCAATTTTTATAGTGAGCTTAATATCTTTATGTTGATTGTTTATGTGATCTAGAAAATTATTGAGCGTTTGGTGTCCATGGGGCCAAATTACAAAAGTGTCATCTACATATCCCCTACTGTGACCAATATATTCATGGAGCGTTTGGTATCCACGGCTCTAGAATCCGCAGACCTTAAACCAAAAACTTGGCTCCGTTACGTAGATGACACTTTTGTAATCTGGCCCCATGGACACCAAATGCTCAATAATTTTCTAGATCACATAAACAATCAACATAAAGATATTAAGGTCACTATAGAAATTGAAAAGAACGGAACTCTGCCATTCCTTGACGTTCTAGTGAAGCGCCAACCTAACGGACGACTACGTCATTCCGTATATCGACTACCCACACACACACAGACATACCTACATGCGTGGTCACATCATCATCGGTCACAAAAATCATCGGTAATCTACTCTCTAGTCCACCGTGTAATTAAGATTTCACAACCAGAACATTTATCTAATGAACTAGTCCATCTGAAAACTAGTCTTATAAAAAACGGCTATCGCAACTCAGATATCGGCCGAGTAATAAGCCGACATCTGCATCCAACATAAATCCTTAAACCACGCTGTAATTCCGACACACGATCTTTAGCAATCCTTCCATATATACACAGAGTAGCAATTTTGTGTTTTTCGCCTATATCTGGTAACCTATGAAATATTTTTGAGATTTGAAAAACGATCTGAGACGACCTTATTATTGTGCAACTTTCGTCCCATTTAACCAAGATCGTATCTCGTACAGTTTCCAAAATCCCCATGTACTGCATCTTAAATTGTACACACTGTATACACGCCTTATCCTTTTTATATTGTCTTCTCTATTATCATCCATATAGCTTACAGTTGGAATACAGGTTCCGTTACTGCTTGTCCAGGGCTTTTAAAGTTTCTGCTTGTGTATTACTAATCTAACCATGAGCACTCTTTCGATCTTTTGAAGGTGGTTTTCTACACAGTTCCTATCTTTTTCTCATAACTATCCACACACCCGAATTTCCTTCCTCTGATCCGGTATGAATTACCCTAAAATCTCCGCTCTAAAAATCCACCGCCTCTGACCACCGAACTTCGCTGATCCCAACTACGTCTAATGCAAACCTATCCATTTCAATTTTCAAGTTTTTTAGCATACCCATTTGATTGATACTTCTGACATACCACGCTCCGACTGTCAGAATGTTCCCGAGTCATTTTTTATTATCTTTCCAATCACATCCTCCGAAGTAGTCCCCTCTTGGAGATCCAAATGGGGGACTATTTTAACTCCGGAATCTTTTACCCCAGAGGATGCCATCATGTTAATTACAATTTAAGTACGCTGTGTACTTGGGAGGTAATGTGGTGGTTTCCCGTTGCCTTCACATCGCAGTAGTGTGTTTAAGAATGTCATACTGGCCCCTATGGTTTTTGCCGAAAGTGCCGCTGCCCTCTTTTGGGAACCTGTCTGGTTCCTCACTAAAGACCCCTGTAATTTGGTTAAACCCGTAGTGAACCTGCATTTTCAGCTTTCCGGGCTGAGTATTTACTAATTACACTACCGGGACTGGTGATGAAATTGGAAAATTTTACAAATATAAATCATATGTCACCACACGTCAACTTAACTTTCAATTGCGTTTGGCATTTTTGTCAGTCATACCTGACAGTGTCAATATTTTGACTTGTCAGATATAGACAGGAAGCGACGTCCAAATTTATGGCTGTACGCCAACTACTTTAATATACATATTAGGTAATTAATTGCACAAAGCAAGTTGATACATTCTAACACATTATAGTTAATAAGATGAAATAATAACTTAGACTTTTATGCAAAGCCCAAATGATCATTTCAAATCGAACTAGTAATTGAAAGAAAGAAAATATAAGGCTCAATACAGCCTTAGCCTCATATACTATTCCCTCACTGCTTTCACTTCCTTACAAGGTAACACTAATATTATGACTCGTAGACGGCACCGATTCTTCAGTTTTCACGTATTTGAAAATCGCAGCTTCTCTCTTTCTTTTTCTTGTTCTTTGGCTACACTCTTCTTTTTATATTGAGCACCGGAGAGCTTACGCTTCATCATTTTCTATATGCTGGAATAGTTTGTTACCTCAGTGTTGTAGCGTCTGCGTAACTTCAATTTCACAAGATCTCCTTAATTTATTTAACGTAATTGATATTTACACTTAGAATTATATAATACTTAATTTCTACAATTTATATTAATCTACAAGTAATTTATATCGACTAATAAGTAACAACTATATTTATTTTGAATATTTATTTCTGATGTGCAAGCGACTTACTATCGAAACCGACTTCCCTTTCCATCACTAACGTGCGTCTTTATATAACTTACGGTAATTTGTAGAAAGATCTAGAGACTGGAAGTCGACCGACAACTAATAAGATACAGGCGGCTTCATCTGATAGCTGCGCCTATGTTAGTTGATAGCGGTTAAGATTTCTAGACTGCCGCGAATGAAAGAAAGCTGATATAATGTGCTAAAAGTACTAAACCGTGATCCAACGGCTACGTTACAGTACCTTATACCGTTTAAACAAGGAAGTTATAATCGCACTTTGCACAATCCACGTGCACAAGTTATTTGTTTCTTTTACTTTTGTTGTATTTGCAACAATGGAAACAGGACCACTTTAGCAGACATACTTTTATTAAAAACCACCTTTTCCGCCACTCCACTTACCAGACATTGCCGCCTTTCTGATGTGCCTCCTGTGTTCAGTGGAAGACAGTTACTACTATGGTCGCCCGGCCTTGTCCACGAATCGCAGCGGATGTGTAGCGACAGATCAAAATAAATTTATATACATATTCAATATTGATACTTTATTAGTACTCAAACACAACGGTTGGAAGCGAGAGGGAGGGCAATTAATTCAGAACAGTAGGTCCCAAATACTAAACGATTGAGAAAACCAACCACACGCCTAGTGACCATGCTGTTAATGAATTGCGAAGTTGGTCCTTGAACAGTTTAAAAACCCTAAGACGTGTTCTATTCCACGAAAAATATTCCTAATCCCAGAATTTATATCACAATCAAGGCTGATAAAAATAATTTATTGGATCGTTAATGTCTAATAAAAGACGAACGTTGTTAGCTCATAAAAAGTTTTATGTGGGCGCATTAATAGTATCTTACAAGTAATCGTCCAAATAAATTTATCTCCATACTGTAAATGTTATGTAAACAAATACTAGGAGCAATTGTTACTTGGGGGAGTTTCGGTAGTTATGATATAATCATAAAAATGCCCGATCTCCATATTAAGTACGTGGAGAATCACAAAAGAGATATGAATGCTCTAATCGTGACTCATCACAATTCAGAAAGGTCTAACAAATTAATTCAGGCATCTGTTTTCATGTACATCATGTTGTTCGGTCGTTCTATTACAGCAATAAAATGAGAAACAGATCCTAACCTTTTGTTGTTTGGATGCGTATTTATAGGTGCAGGATTTATATATCGGCTTTGGTGTAGGTGTGTAGACTGTTATCTATCTAGTTCGTATTGACTTTACACCGTTGTACGAAAATGTTTTAACTAGTCTGGTCTGGTGATATTGACGATGTCTGTCGGATATATCACTCAATGGTTGACGTTTATAAAAGCAAACACTGTTACTATTAAGGTGAATATCTCCCCGAGTCAGGAGGAAATACTGCTTGTTTTTGAAGAGTGTTTTTATCTTTCGTATAAATAACTTCACGCCTGCTTATATTTTTAGTTAATCTTTAGTTTTAACCTTTTAGTAAGTATACAAAGTGTATGAGTATAGATAATATGAATTTCTTTAAATTGATCAAATGCAACACTTTCATGATGGTCTTTTTTGGTGGTAAAAATAACTTAATTTCAAAAAACAACCGAGGCGTCAAAATTGTAGAAATTTACAAAGGGCGTTAGATATCTTTTCGGGGAATAATTTTTTTACAAAAGGTTTTCCATATTCGATTCAGGTATTAGCCGAAATGTTCATCGATTTTTTTTTTACTAAGCGATGATATACTGTCATTAATTACTATCCAATACGTACTTTTTGTATACCGGGTGTTCACGCTCGAAGTCGAACTGTAACATTATTTTGAAATGTAAACGTTTTAACAGATAATTAATTAATTAAATTTTATTAACTTGTATTACGTATAGGCAGAATTCCATGATAAATTACCGTTATATTTTAGTAAGCATCCCTTATAATAAAGACCTCAGGTTTAGAAATAGCTTTACCCTTAAATATTATAAATTCCAGCGGCTGTCATAATAATTGAAAGGTCCTATCTTGCAAACCCAATACAATACCCTTTTAAAACTTATGTCGGTTATAGAGTGACGAATCTGATAAATTTAAATAGAATATTACCTTTTAACGTAAACAAAGAAAAGCAATTTTCAGTTGAAAAACTTAATTCTCTTAATATTTCAGTGATTGACAAGGGTTTATAGAAAACGAAATATTACAAATAGACAAACTATTTTCCAATTTGATTTGTTCAAAGATTGCAAGTAATTTTAAGTAGTCTAGAGGCCACCATTGTATTAAAATCCATTTCGGCTCGGGTGGGTTACCCGGTGTATGTCAATGGCAGACAACTGTCGCCAATAGATATGGTCAACAATGTCAGTATTTAAAATTCCAAGAATGTACAACATAGTTATTCCATTAGAAAAGTAAGTGCTATCCGTAGCACTCATTTTGAAAGGGGCTGAATTTGGGTTTCTGAAATCTTGTTTTGGGAGGTTCTGTTAATAGTCATTGGATAACAGAAATATGACGTAAATAATGGTGAATGGTAGTATTAATATATAACTTAAGGCTTTAGTCAAAAGACAGAGATTCCAATGGGGTTTTCAATTTTAAAAACGTAGAAACAGATATGACATCGAACTTAGTATCACGTTAGTGGAAACGAGTAATTAACTCATTCAGTTAGCGAGGGTTTATGCCCGTGTGTTCCTCGGATTTATAAGTGATATTAAAGTATATAATCAAAAGCTTGTGTGCGTGTGGCGCACAAGTTAAGTTATCAACAAGATCCTGCCGGATACGTGTGCCATTGAATTATTTGAGTAGTTGCGAAGAACAAGAGCAACAAACGAAATTCTCTCCCCCAATTTAAGAGCTGTTCTGGGTTGGAAGGCAAGCCATCAAACAATTGACGATTTTAGTAAGTTTTTATAGTTAAGCTAGCATGACGAATTTTTAGTTAATTTATTTGTTAGGACGTTTTGGCCATAAACCGTAGGATCAATTTGGTGTAAAATTTATAAGATAAGTTTCCTTCTATATAAAGTATTTAGGAATTACTTATGTACATAAAATTATCAGAATTCCATATCAACCATTCAATCAAATTTCTAAATTAATATCAATGAATTTCCTAATGCAAGAGGTTCACGTTTATTACTCTGTTGATTAAATAGTTTTTGTCCGCCGTTGATTAAGTCAATAGTTTTTTATTTTTAATCATGAAAGTTGCATAAGTAGTCAAAAAGGTAAGAAATGATTAAAAGAAACAATTGTCCTCCTTGGGATGACAAGTCTCTCAAGGTTTTGCATGAACATTTGGACATTCTCGACTTGTCTGGAGCTCTTGGAAATTGTTTTTAAGCCACAATATTTATGAAAGGTAAGTGCCAAATTTTTCTGTTGTATATTATATATTAATTTAACCCTTTCTGCAAAATTTTAACCCTCTATACGATCCACGACCTTCCGCTAGCTAGTGCCAGTGACCCCCCCTTAATTTTTGTTTTACAGGTTCGCCCCCAATTTACAATTTTAATAAAAATAATATACTTAGTAGCTTTTCCGCCTATAACAGAACCTAGGCAATTTATAAATATATTCAATTTTAAGGTTTCTTGGCATTAGTTTTATAATAAAACTGTAAGCAAAGCTTTAAATGATTTTTATTAGAAATGTAGAAAAAACAGTTTAAGAAAAATAATCCCCCGTTTTGAGATAAACAATACCCTAGTCTATTGTAAAAACTATTTCTAACGTTTGCTCACTGCTTGTCAATAATTGCGCGCATTCATTAAATATTGCTTCTCTCAAAAAATGAATATTTGGGTGGCGTCTTCTGTAAATTTTGCTTTTAAGGTGTTCCTACAAAAAATCAGGAGATCTTGCTGGCGAATTTATAACACCACCACTACCAATCCAATGATTTGGAAAGGGATCATTTAAGAACTTTCTAACATCTATACCAAAGTGTGGGGGACAACCGTCTTGTTGAAACCAGATCTCCTGGATTTTCTGTTGCAACTTCCAACACAGGTTCTACCTTCGTTACTAAAAGATCTAAATACGATTCTTAATTTAAATTTCCAAGAAATTCAACCGGGCCGATAATATTACTATTAAAAGTCCCAGACCAAATATTAATTTTGTAAGGCTACTGCGTTCTGGTCGAAAAGTTCACATTAGGGTTTTTTTGTGCCCAATATTTTGTATTTTGAATATCGGGTTCATTATTTAGTGTAAAAATACACTTGTTGGTGAAGCATATCGGCGATAGAAAGCGAGGATCATCGCGTGCTCTTGCATTTCATAACAAAACACATTCATATCTTCTTCGTCTTCAGCAAAAATCTTTTGATGGCATTGCGACTTAAAAGGATGATACTCGTATTTATTGTTTTTTAATATCTTCCATACCCGTTATTAACTTAATCCAACTTTAATTGAAATCTGATTCAAACTGAATGATGAACCTTCCTTTACAACGCCAAAAAACACGCTTGTTTGTGCAATCACCTATTTGTCGTTGTGTTATGATCAGTACTTAAGAACATCATTCAATAAAAAGTGTAGCTACTCACCACCCCTACCTTCAGATTCTTCCAAAATATTTGCACAGCTTTCAAATCTTTGTACATATTTTTGAATACTACTTACGTATAAGCCTTGCATTATAAAGTTAACAGTCAACAAATCTCTAACTCTTCTCAAACTAACACCACTACAATAAGTTTTCGCCATAAAACTCTTTCTTTGTTGGTATAAGTATTCATTTTTCAGAAAAATTAACCTAAACACGCGCCTAAAAGTTGACTGCTTATTAACAAACGAACGAACAGCACAGCAATTTCCTAATCTAAGCCTAATTAAAACTCTACGGCAAATCAAAAATGCTCTCGAATATTAAAATCAAGGGTAATCGTATTGACAAACTTCCAAATTTTACATTAATTTTTAAAAATAGTAATTGTACTTTTAGTGTTGTCAGTGGTCTCACTTAAATCGTAATAATCTTCTCTTTCTATTTATACTATTATCTTTCCTGTACGATAAATTGGCGAGCAATAATCATCAAAAACGTCCGATTGCACGTTAAATTCCTATGTTTGACATTGAGAACGAACACCGGGTATATTTCGAATCGATTTAATCATAGAATAGTGGACATTCGTAAAATTTTCGACTGTCAATTTATTTCGATGCCTTTTGGCTATTTTTGTTATATATTCATATTTGTACTTTCATCTTTAGCGTTATAGAAGATATTAGTGAGTATAGGTGTGACAACTTGTTCCTGATCTTAAACATTCTGCACAGCCGTCGTACAACGAAACCCCCGCCCTACATGTGATTTTCCAATGCTCCACCTTAAGGTACAACATTGGCCAGGAAGCGAGTTCTTTTAGCTGAAAAATTTGGAATTTTGCCGAACCCTTGTTGTTCCAAGCAAGGTAGGCATCTTTAACGTACGTGACAACATTCATACACAGGACCTCCATTTTATCTCTCATCCGAACGAGGGCGTATTTTTGCGAAAAATGCTCGCCTAACATTTTTCAAGCAGACCGTGTCGGGATTCGAACCCGGGACCTTGGGCGTATTGTCACACGCATACCAAATACGCTACGGATCCTGTGCATTTACATATCCGATGCTCCACCCGAAGGTACTACATTGGGCAGGAGGCGAGTTTTTTGTTACCTGGAAATTTAGAATTTTGCCGAACCTTTGCGGTTCCAGGTAAAGTAGAGATCTTTAATGTTCGTGACAACACTCACACACGGGACGTCCATTTGACCTCTCATCCGAACGAGGGCGTAATTTTTGTGAAAAATGCTCACCTGCCATTTTTCAAGCAGTCCGCCGTGTCGGGATTCGAACCCAGGAACTTGGGATCCGTATTCTTACGCTTACTACATTGATCCAGGACGACACCGTACAACAGAGCCCGTGCATTTACATTTCCAATGCTCCACCCGAAGGTACAACATTGGCCAGGAGGCGAGTTTTTTGTTGCCAGGAAATTTACAATTTTGCCGAACCCTTGCCGTTTCAGGCAAGGTAGGGATCTTTAACGTGCGTGACAACACTCACATTTAACCTCTCATCGGAACGAGGGCGTAATTTTTGTGAAAAATGCTCACCTGCTACTTTTCAAGCAGTCGAACGTGTTGGGATTCGAACCCAGGATCTTAGTATCCGTAGTCTTATGTTTACTACATTGATCCACGGCGACGCCCCATACAACGGAGTTCTTACATGTGATTTTCCAATGCTCCACCCGAAGGTACTACATTGGCCAGGAAGCGGGTTTTTTGTAACCTGGAAAATTTGGAATTTTGCCGAACCCTTGCTGTTCAAAGCAAGGTAGGGATCTTTAACGTGCGTGGCAACACTCACACACGGGACCTCCATTTTACCTCTCATCCGAACGAGGGTGTATTTTTGTGAAAAATACTCGCCCAACATTTTTCAAGCGAACCGTGTCGGGATACGAACCTTATGAATTTCGACTGCTGGATGGCACGCAATAGAATATTAGCTCTAGAAGATGCTTCATTGTCTTCCCACTGTTGAATATCTTCAAATGCTGAAGATAGAGCCGCCATGGACTCGACGATAATCATGCCGTTCTACCCATCGAGGAGGACACATTTATGATAACCATATTTTCTTCGATTCAGGTACTCTGTCGACGACCTTTTCCTGCAAAACTGTCTGCCTTTTAGGAGTATTGGAAAATTTTCTGAATTGTGCCAAAACTATTTCTATAGCTGTAACCTCATAAGAGTTATATATGGCAAGATTTAAAGAATGCAAAATATAATGCACATAAATGGCTTTTGGGCATCCTTACGCAATTATGACCTCTGCATCATAGACTCCACTCCATCATACTCTTGGCCTCAAATTCTATACATCTAGACCGTATTCTTCTAACCCGTTCACGATAGTTTTAGCTATTTCGCCTGTCAAGCTCTCTACAGGTACGAACTGCAAAAAGTTCTATACAATATGATTACCAAGGTCGTAGTTTTCTACGTATTGGATGAGGAGTGTAAATTGCTCTACGGAAGAGACATCTCACTACCTTATTAACAATTTGTTCGCTTACAATTTGAGGCGTCGATAATTTAATTTTGGAGTTCCAACTACTGTACATAGCATTCTTTCCACATGATTAAAAATATTTCTTAAGGTTTTCGTGGCCACTAGAAATTTTTAATCTTAATAAGGCGCAAAAAGTATGTGGAAAAAATTGTTAATAACAAATTCCTTCATCAAAAAAATGTCAAATCAGATGTGTATTAAAACTGTTGCATTCAAGATAGATGATATTCAAAGGTAGTTGATATTCAAGGAATTAGTTACTTAAAATTGTCAAAAACTTTTTTTTAATTTACTATGCATTGTGATGATATTGCACAAAAAATGAGTGAAATCGTTAAAGAAAAGATTGATGCCGCCAGAAAGCAATTAATTCCGTTTAATGAATAACATCTTACGTGGACTGTCATGAAAAACATGTCTCGTGTATTTGGATGATGTGATCGTGATTGGGAAGACATTTGAGAAACATTTTACCAAAATAGAAGAGATGTTTCATAGATTGAGAGAAGTCAATCTGAAGTTGAGTCCGAAGAAATGCCACCTGCTCGGCGAAGAGGTAAAATACCTGGAGCATGTAGTGCCACGAATGGAGTTAGGCCAGACCTGGAAAAAGTTAGGGTAGTGCAATTGTGGTCGACGTTCAAAGACAAACACCAACTATGCAGTTTTCTTGGATTATGCACATATTAAGAAGTTTTATTTGTGGATTTGTAAATATTGCCAATCCCTTTATTAAATTCATAGAAGACGGGCGTGAATAGAACGAAGGTTGTCAAAATGCGTTCCAACATTTGGGATATGTACTAACGGCAGCACCAATTTTAACGTAGCCTAGGTCGGAAATTCATATTAGATGTAGACGTAAGTAATGTTGCTATTAAGTGTGTTATCCCAAATATAGGACGGACAAAAAAGTAATTGGTTATTTCAGCAAGGTGCTCTTGAAACCGGAAAAAACTACTGCGTTACGAAGAAAGTACGGTTGGCTGTAGTGAAATCGGTAGAACACTTTTATAAGTGACTATTGGTCGAAAGTTTCACCTGAGAACAGATCACGCAGCACAAAGTGGCTATTACAGTTCAAGAACCCGGAAGGACAGGTGGCGAGGTAGGTAGAAAAGCTACAGGAGTACGATTTCGATACTAAACATCGAACTGGTTCAAGTCACGTAATCCAGATGCGTTGTCGAGACGGCCTTGTTCTGAAAATTGTAGCCACTGTTCACAGCTGGAGACGAAATATCATCTTCTCTGTCGAACAACCGTGATTAGCGACGATTGGCAGTCACAGCAGCAGAGGGGCGAACAAGAGAATGACTCAGACCTAGGGCAGAATGTTAGCCCGATAAGTAGCACGCTGAAGTCGTACTGGACACAGTGGGATTCCTTGAAGTTAGAAGATGGAATCTTGGTGCCACCCCTGGAAAAGAAAGGAAAATCTGTGAGTACGTTTCAGGTAGTGGTCAGACCTAGGGCAGAATGTTAGCCCGATAAGTAGCACGCTGAAGTCGTACTGGACACAGTGGGATTCCTTGAAGTTAGAAGATGGCATCTTGGTGCCACCCCTGGAAAAGAAAGGTGAATCTGTGAGTACGTTTCAGGTAGTGGTTCCCAAGAGCCTGGCGCCCGAGGTTTTATGACATCTACATAGTGGGACGTCGGAAAAAAGATCCTATCCCCTTCTAAAATGAGTTTTCAAACAATTTTTAAATATGTAGCAGTTTGTAGTTGACCAATTCAGTTGTTACAGTTATATTAGACCCTGCATTCAATTAGAAATGACAAAGCTACAAAAGTGTTTCATCTAAACTATTGTACGTAGATACAAAAGATAATGAAGGCATAATGGATCACGGTTGTTAGTCAATAACCACTTGAGAAATTAGTTGTTCAATTAATTAAAGTTAGTTGATTTATTAATCGAATAACAGGGATTATTCGGTTAATCGATTGTTCTACTGGTTCGTTACGGACGGTTTGTCGAATAGTCAACTCGATTATTCTAATAACCGTGATTCTCGATTCATCCATTACTCGATTAGTCGAAGAAATTTAGTAGGAAACTTACTATGGAAGATTATTTCCATTGTTCATTTGCACTATTATATGACCAAGAGTTTCGCTTACCCATAATTAGATTATAATATTATAAACCCCAATTCCTTTTTATAATTATGCAAACATTGTGAAATGAATAACAGTAGCGCTTTTCTAAGAAGCACTGTGTCGTCATAAATAAGATTGTCTACAGAAGTAAGCCGTCAAGAACAAAGACGCAAGTGTGTTTGACTGTAAATTGAAATGCTTATTCACCGCACAAGTTGATAAACAAATTGTATTAGTAATTCAATTGCTGAAAAACCACAAGAAACCTATTAGTCATTCTAACATTCTTACATGTGATTTTCCAATGCTCCACCCGAAGGTACTACATTGGCCAGGAAGCGGGTTTCTTGTAACCTGGAAAATTTGGAATTTTGCCGAACCCTTGCTGTTCAAAGCAAGGTAGGGATCTTTAACGTGCGTGGCAACACTCACACACGGGACCTCCATTTTACCTCTCATCCGAACGAGGGTGTATTTTTGTGAAAAATACTCGCCTAACATTTTTCAAGCGAACCGTGTCGGGATATGAACCCTATGAATTCCGACTGCTGGATGGCACGCAATAGAATATTGGCTCTAGAAGATGCTTCATTGTGTTCCCACTGTTGAATATCTTCAAATGCTGAAGATAAAGCCGCCATGGACTCGACGATAATCATGCCGTTCTACCCATCGAGGAGGACACATTTATGATAACCATATTTTCTTCGATTCAGGTACTCTGTCGACGACCTTTTCCTGCAAAACTGTCTGCTTTTTAGGAGTATTGGAAAATTTTCTGAATTGTGCCAAAACTATTTCTATAGCTGTAACCTCATAAGAGTTTTATATGGCAAGATTTAAAGAATGCGAAATATAATGCACATAAATGGCTTTTGGGCATCCTTACGCAATTATAGACTACACTCCATCATACTCTTGGCCTCAAATTCTATACATCTAGACCGTATTCTTCTAACCCGTTCACGATAGTTTTAGCTATTTCGCCTGTCAAGCTCTCTGCAGGCACGAACTGCAAAAAGTTCTATACAATATGATTACCAAGGTCGTAGTTTTCTACGTATTGGATGAGGAGTGTAAATTGCTCTACGGTAGAGACATCTCATTACCTTATTAACAATTTGTTCGCTTACAATTTGAGGAAAGGCGTCGATAATTTAATTTTGGAGTTCCAACTAATGTACATAGCATTCTTTCCACATGATTAAAAATGTTTCTGAAGGTTTTCGTGGCCACTAGAAATTTTTAATCATAATAAGGCGCGAAAAGTATGTGGAAAAAATTGTTAATAACAAATTCCTTCATCAAAAAAATGTCAAATCAGATGTGTATTAAAACTGTTGCATTCAAGATAGATGATATCCAAAGGTAGTTGATATTCAAGGAATTAGTTACTTAAAATTGTCAAAAACTTTTTTTTTAATCTACTATGCATTGTGATGATATTGCACAAAAAATGAGTGAAATCGTTAAAGAAAAGATTGATGCCGGCAGAAAGCAATTAATTCCGTATTTTTGAGCGTTTAATGAATAACATCTTACGTGGACTGTCATGAAAAACATGTCTCGTGTATTTGGATGATGTGATCGTGATTGGGAAGACATTTGAGAAACATTTTACCAAAATGGAAGAGATGTTTCATAGATTGAGAGAAGTCAATCTGAAGTTGAGTCCGAAGAAATGCCACCTGCTCGGCGAAGAGGTAAAATACCTGGCGCATGTAGTGCCACGAATGGAGTTAGGCCAGACCTGGAAAAAGTTAGGGTAGTGCAATTGTGGTCGACGTTCAAAGACAAACACCAACTATGCAGTTTTCTTGGATTATGCACATATTAAGAAGTTTTATTTGTGGATTTGTAAATATTGCCAAGCCCTTTAATAAATTCATAGAAGACGGGCGTGAATAAAACGAAGGTTGTCAAAATGCGTTCCAACATTTGGGATATGTACTAACGGCAGCACCGATTTTAACGTAGCCTAGGTCGGAAATTCATATTAGATGTAGACGTAAGTAATGTTGCTATTAAGTGTGTTATCCCAAATATAGGACGGACAAAAAAGTAATTGGTTATTTCAGCAAGGAGCTCTCGAAACCGGAAAAAACTACTGCGTTACGAAGAAAGCACGGTTGGCTGTAGTGAAATCGGTAGAACACTTTCATAAGTATCTCTATTGGTCGAAAGTTTCACCTGAGAACAGATCACGCAGCACAAAGTGGCTACTACAGTTCAAGAATCCGGAAGGACAGGTGGCGAGATAGGTAGAAAAGCTACAGGAGTACGATTTTAATACTAAACATCGAACGGGTTCAAGTCGCGTAATCCAGATGCGTTGTCGAGACGGCCTTGTTCTGAAAATTGTAGCCACTCTTCACAGCTGGAGCCGAAATATCATCTTCTCTGCCGAACAACCGTGATTAGCGACGATTGGCAGTCACAGCAGCAGAGGGCAGAATGTTAGTCCGATAAGTAGCACGCTGAAGTCGTACTGGACACAGTGGGATTCCTTGAAGTTAGAAGATGGAATCTTGGTGCCACCCCTGGAAAAGGAAGGTGAATCTGTGAGTACGTTTCAGGTAGTGGTTTCCAAGAGCCTGGCGTCCGAGGTTTTATGACATCTACATAGTGGGACGTCGGAAAAAAGATCCTATCCCCTTCTAAAATGAGTTTGCAAACAATTTTTAAATATGTAGCAGTTTGTAGTTGACCAATTCAGTTGTTACATTTATAGTAGACCCTCCATTCAATTAGAAATGACAAAGCTACAAAAGTGTTTCATCTAAACTATTGTACGTAGATACAAAAGATAATGAAGACGTAATGGATCACGGTTGTTAGTCAATAACCACTTGAGAAATTAGTTGTTCAATTGATTAAAGTTAGTTGATTTATTAATCGAATAACAGGGATTATTCGGTTAATCGATTGTTCTACTGGTTCGTTACGGACGGTTTGTCGAATAGTCAACTCGATTATTCTAATAACCGTGATTCTCGATTCATCCATTACTCGATTAGTCGAAGAAATTTAGTAGGAAACTTACTATGGAAGATTATTTCCATTGTTCATTTGCACTATTATATGACCAAGAGTTTCGCTTACCCATAATTAGATTATAAACCCCAATTCCTTTTTATAATTATGCAAACATTGTGAAATGAATAACAGTAGCGCTTTTCTGAGAAGCACTGTGTCGTCATAAATAAGAAGTAAGCCGTCAAGAACAAAGACGCAAGTGTGTTTGACTGTAAATTGAAATGCTTATTCACCGCACAAGTTGATAAACAAATTGTATTAGTAATTCAATTGCTGAAAAACCACAAGAAACCTATTAGTCATTCTAACTAAAACTGCAAAAAGTTATACCGCTCTGCGGTTTTATTGAACTCCATGGGATTGTTTAACTGACTAGACAAAACGTAACGTTGTTATATTTATATACCATGACGAAGTATTCTTCAGAAGTGTTATCTAAATTTAAACACGATATTAAATGAAACATTTTAACTAAACAAAACAACCTTAACAGCCATATGTTTCATTTTCGAATTAATTTGATTTTATTGTGGGTTTTGAGTTTCTTCTTTTTAAAATTGTTTACTCGTTAATACTTCTGAGGGAAAAAATACATAATTACATCCAACCAATGTGTCTGAAGTTTTGTATTTTTGTGATGGTGCCACATTGTGCTCAGTTTGTGCCGTAAACCACAACTCTGAAACTCGATGCGTATTCGGGATAAATGCAATAAAGAATTTTTTTTTGTACCCGCACTTTTTGAATTCTCAGTTATATTTCATTGTGATCTATTGTACTGCCTTGTGCCTTAGTTCCGAGATCGGTAACTCTAATAACAATGAATAAATTCATCACAATCATCATCAGGTCTTCAGTTCTAGAACTGGTTGGACGCGTACCCTCATTTCCTAGTCTGAACCAACCTACACACTTCCCTGAAATGTGTACAGTCTGCGTCTATCACTATCTGTGTGCGAAAGTCTGATCTCGATCTACCTCTACCTCTCTTTTCCTATCACTGCTTGTAGTATTATCTCGTACTATTTCCCAGAAATGCCTTAGAACGTATCATGTCCTTCTATTTCTCCTATTTTTTCGTTTTCCACAGATATCTTTATTCCTCTACTATTTCTACAACCTATTTGTTATTAGTTTTGTCTGTCCATGCTACCATCCTCATACATCTGAAGCACAACATTTCAGTAGGCTTCTATCTCTTTCTGTCTGCTTTTCCTACTGCCCCTATTTCACAGATGTACTGTGCTGTGCTCCACACTATGCTTTGAACAGTTTTTTCTTGTATCTATGTTCGTTGTCTTTGAACATAGCCGCTGTTCTTTCTTGTAGTTGCTTTTACTTGTTAAATGTAGCACGACCTTGTGCTAATCTTTGTTTTATATCTTTTGTGCTTTTCTCATCTTGCGTTATTTGACTTCCTAGGTAGCAGAAATCCTTAACCTCTTGTAAGTTCTCGTTACCTATTTGTATTCTAGCTTTTGATTTATTTTCCCCTCTTTTACATACTAGAACTTTAGTTTTATTTTTGTTAATTTTCATACCATATCTCTCCGTTAGAACTATTTCCATTTCATTAAGAACAGCTTCTAACTCTTTTTTCGCCAGATGTTAATACCGCTATATCATCTGCAAATCTAAGCATATCAGTCTTTTGTCCCTGCATATTAATTCCAAATGTCCTCCTGCATTTGACAGTATTCATTGCCTCTTCTATGTACAAGTTAAAAATTGATGGGGATAAGGCACATCCCTGTCTCACTCCTTTCCTAATATTTACTTCTCTACTTTCTTGCTCTAATTCTATTACCGCTGCTTGCTCTTTGTATAAGCAATGCACTATCCGTCTATCCCTAAAACTCTTTCCAATCTTTTTGAGTATTTCGAACATTTTTTCCATTGTACATTGTCGAATGCTTTTTCGAGATCTACAAACCCTATATATACGCTTTCCCCCTTCTCTATTGTTTTCTCCATTATCACCCTCAGAGCTAAAATAGCCTCCCGTGTTCCCCTGTTTCGCCTAAACCCAAATTGGTCGTCTACTATTTCTTCCGCCCGTTTTTCCATTCGTCTCTGCACAATTCTAGTTAATATTTTTGACACGTGTGCTGTCAAACTTATTGTTCGAAAATTTTCACATCTATCCGCGCCTCTTTTTTTGGCATAGTTTCTATGATGTTACGTTTGAAATCTTTGGGTGTCTCGCCTGTCTCATAAATATAGCTTACAAGTCGGAAGAGACGTTCTGTTACTGCTTGTCCAGCGGCTTTTAGAGTTTCTGCTTGCACCTTATCTATGCCCGGCGCCTTATCATTTTTCAGACCATTTAATGCTAATTCAAACTCATCTCTAAGTATAGGATATCCTAAGTCATCATTTTTATTGTCTGATTCCTGTTCTAATGCTGTTAGTTTGTTACGTTCATTTTCGTAAATCATTAATTAGTTGTATACAATAATTTTTATCTTAAATTCCTTTGGCGTTCAACACAAAAATTAATTCCGTTAATTAAAAAATGACCCTTTCCTGTATTAAAATTTGTATGGTAATTAATAATAAATGTCCTATCTATGCCAGTTGATAAATCGTTGTGCTTCATTAGAAAAATAAATATCCTTTCTAAGAATTTCGTCCCGTGGAATTTACGCCTTAATTAGATAGGCGACTTTCCAAGTATTTTAATAATTAAATGCTGGTGTGTTTTCCCTTGTTAAAAAATTCGGGGAATTTATTTTAATAAAACTAGGGTTTTCCTGGTTTATTTCCTTACTTTGGTGCTTTAACAAATGTAACAATTCATTTTGCTGTTTGAATAGCCACAAGAAAACACGTTCTATTTGGCTTCGTTCGTTATTTTTATGTGAATTTCCGGCACGCATTATTTAGCGTGGTGAGTATATGGAGTTTATATATAACAATACTTTTTTGGCTGCAATAAATTAATTTATGGTTCGTAGTTATTCTAGCTTCCTGCGGGGGACACGTTAATCCCTTGAGCTTCTTCCGGGAATGCGAAGTCAAATGCGCTTTGCCTGGACGTAAGCTTTCCTGTCCGCTGACGCAGACCAGCGACTGGTTCCACCCCGATGCGAGTGACGCGAAGGTGAGTCTTTTTTTTGTTGTTTTCTTGGTATGCGCGAATCTGTCTTCGGAACCAGAACGCCTGGGGTTTTACTATTAAAATATGGCCTCTCTAAATTTAATTCCTTATGAAAATTATTAAACTATTTTGGCATTTACTGTTCTTTGGTTACTACCTTACTATCTGTTGTTACTAAATTTCTAAAAATATATTACATGTTTGTAAAGTTAGGTTAAGTGTATATTTACGACATTCTAGAGCTGTGGTTTTTAGGGTTGCGTTTGGTTCTTTCTTTTTTTCTTCTAGTTACCGTCAGGGGGAGTTGCCTAAAAACTACAGCTCGCCATTTTCAGGGGTAATTTTTTTAAATGTAATATGTAAATTGGGTACATTGACTTGTTTTGGGGTTGGGTTTTGGGAGTACTGTTTGTTTGTATATATATATTTTGTTTTTAATTATAAGTTCTTTCTTTTCCGTTGTATGTTTTGTTCTGAGTGAGTGTTTATATAAATTTTTTCTGTTTATTGCAGGTTTCCTTTTAATTTAGCTATAGGTATAAGACCCCGCCCACTCACCGATTGAGCCCGGTCATACTTCTTTCTCTTTCTTTTTCTTGGTTCTTTTTTTATGTTACGTCAATGTACGTAGCAAGTTCCTTTCCTGCATATAAATACACTATATATTCCTGCCACCTAGCTACTTTCTCTACATTTTCTATAATGACGTTTCCTCCCGCGTCCCTTATATTTTTGCTATATGGTTTTATATCTCTAAAATTCATTCTAATTAATTTGTATGCTTCGTCTGTCTTTCCTATTTTCATCTTAGTTTGTACCTCTTGCACTTTTCATCAATCCATTGTTCTTTGGCATTCCTGCATTTGCGAATAATCTCCCATTTTATGGCTTTGTATCTCTGTTTCCTGTTTCGTGTGATCTATTTTTGTATTTTCGTCTTTCTTCTATTAAATTCAGGATATCGTTTGTTATCCACGGTTTCTTTTTTTTGTGTATACCCCAGAGTATCTCTGGCCGCCATGTCTATTCTGGATTTAATGTTATTCCGTTCTGTTTCTACTTCCATAGTATCAGAAATTTTGTCGATATCTTTCAGCAATTCATTTGACTTTTTTCATATCTTTCGAGGATATCTTAATCTTTTAGGTTCTCAAAGTCAAAGTGCCTTTTTCCGTTCCTCTTTTTCAGATTTTTAAATTTAAGTGCGGCCTTCATAATTACAATGTTGTGGTAGCTTCTACAGTCTTTTACTTGATTTCTAAACCGTTGTCTAACAAAAATGTAATCTATTTGATATCTTCCAATATCTCCTAGCATCTTCCACGTGTATCGTCTTCTAGCATGATGTTGAAATAATGTATTTGTGATTGTTCAGTTGTTCTTGTCGCAAAATTCTACCAGCCTATTTCCTCTGTCATTTCTCGTGCCTAAACCAAATAAACCTACTATCGCTCCTGCCCTACCCCCATTTACCACTGCATTAAAATTCCCCGTAATTATTAAATTTTCATGTCCTTTTAGGTATCTTAGTATGTCTTCGATATCTTTGTAGATCGCCTCTACTTCCCCACTGTAGCTAGAGGTGGGTATGTGTACTTGTATTATTAGTGCATTTACAGGTTTAGATTCAAATCTAACCCTGAGTACTCTTTCGTTCTTTTGTAAGTAGTTTTCTACACGCCGTCCTATCTTGTTTAGCATAACTATCCCCACCCCCGAATTTCCTTCCTCTGATCCTGTATGAATTACCCTGAAGTCTTCACCCCAAAAATCCCCCGCCTCTGGCCAGCGGACTTCGCTGATTCCTACTATGTCTAGTGCTAACCTATCCATTTTGAGTTTCAGGTTATCTAGCGTACCTACTTGTTTCATACTTCTGACATTACACGCTCCGACTCGCAGAATGTTCACGGATCTTTTTTTATACTTTCGGATAACATCCCCCGAAGTAGTCCCCTCCCGGAGATTCGAATGGGGGACTATTTTACCTCCGGAATTTTTTACCCCATTATTAACAATTTCTGTACGTAGTGTACTTGGGAGGTAATGTGGTGGTTTCCAGTAGTGTGTCTTAGAATATCATACCGACCCCTATGGCCTCTGCCACTCTAAGTACCGAAAAAGCTGCTGCCCTCTTTAGGGGACCTGTCTTAGTCTGGTTCCTCACTAAAGACCCCACTAATTTGGTAAAACCTATAGTTCTGCTCTTTAGCTCATTGAAACGCGCAAGCCATTCTGCCTGTTTTAGTATTTTAGAACTTCGTCAAGGTGCAGGTCCGTTCAGAATGGTTGAAGAAATTAAATAAAAATAAAATTACACCAGTCCCGCACTTTTGACCACATAAATCCAACTGTTGTTGACTGATTGCTACTAATATGTACGACATTGTGCCGCTGAAAGAAACTCGATATTTGCTTGCATATAGTAGAAACAAAATATTGAAATTGAAAGATAAAATATCAAATAAGTTTTTCTGTAATATTTACAAAATTTCTGCGTGTTGTTGTGAGTTGTACTACTCGAAAACATAAAGAACGCGTGAAAATATTTTTCAAACTCCACATGTGTAGAAATATATTCTATTTTAAGAGGGGGGGAAAAAAATTTAACATTTTTAAATTTATGAAAATTGTGCTATATTGTGCTAACGATATGCAACATTTTTCCTAATGATAAAATGCCGTCAGACTGACAGATACCGCAGCACAGACAATGAAACGGAGCAAATTTTAGTTTAGGAATGAAAATCTTCAAACGCCTATGATTTCGGAACCGTGACAGATATTTCAATTCTGTGAGTTGTTCTGAGGTTTGATACCCCAATACAATATTGCGCACAAACATATTTTAAAGGCGAAAAATATGTACTTTATGTACCCATTATGTAAATTAAAATTTTTCTCTGCATTGTTTTTATATTGTTTTGTATTTGTTTAGTTAAATAAATTCTTGTAATTTGTGTTTTATTTATTTTAAAACTGTATAAGCAAAATACAATACGCAATAGCCTTTACTTAAAGCTAGACTTAAACCTAAATAACTAAGACGTAAATTCGCTAAATCAAACTAGATACAGGGCTAACTAAACTATATGGAAAAATCTAAGTTGAATCGCTTGTTATGTATATTAATAGATGCGGATCTATTTTTAATTTATTTGTTTTATATTTTCTATGTTTTACTAGGTCATCAAAGTCGAACCATTGGTGTTTTTGGTAAGAATAACCGTCGTAATGTCCGCTATGTTCTCCATATCTTGTTATTACCCCGGCTAGTCTGAAAGTATTTGTCGCAAGCTGGATATTTGGGGCAAACTCAACGAGAGTATGTAATTCCTGGTATTGTGTTACCATTACCATGTTACATTCTACAAAAATTTGTGCACCATAATGTCGACTTTTGTTCATTATTTTGTTGCAACAAATTGAAATGTTGTATGGAATAGCGTCTAAGATTAGCTTCAAAACCTTTTTGTTTATTGATGTCGACGTTAATCGGGATGATCACAGAATTTCGCTCAATTGTCATTGAACATGCGTTGCATTTTCTAATCGTGGTATAACTAGAATTACTATTGAAGATATATTGCACCATGTTCCCTATGCTTGAAAAACAATCTAAATATATATCACGGTTCCGAAATCATGGGCGTGTGAAAATTTTTATTTCAAAAATCAATTCGGTTTCATTACCTATGCTACGGTATCTGTTGGTCTGACGGCATTTTCTAATTAGGAAAAAATGCTGCATTTCGTTAGCACAATATTTCGCAGTTTTTAAAATTCAAAAAACGTTGAATTGTTTGTTAACTCCCACTTCCTCCGTTAAAGTATTTTCTCACCAATGTAATTTTTGATAAATATTTGCACGCAAAATTGTTGTTTTCGGCTAGTACAACTTCGCACTGAGAGAATTTAAAAATCTGTTACGGTTTCGAAATTATAGGCGTGTGAATATTTTCATTCCTAGAATTGGTTCCGTTTCATTATCTATGCTGCTGTATCGATTAGTCTGACGACATTTAGTCATTAGGAAAAAATATTGCATTTCGTTAGCACAGTATAGCACAATTTTCATAAATTCAAAAATGTTAAATTTTTTTTTACACCCACCTCTTAAAATAGAATATATTTCACCAGATGTGGAATTTGAAATATATTTTCACGCATTCTTTGTGTTTTCGAGTACCACAACTCAGCACAACACGCAGAAGTTTTGTAAATATATTATAGAAAAACTTGTTTGGTATTTTACTTTTCAATTTCAATATTTTGTTTCTACTACACGGAAGCAGATATCGAGTGACTTTCAGCGGCACAATGTAGCACAAATTAGTACTAATCATTCAACAACAGTTCAAAACTACACACTACATTTAATTTTTTCCAATGCTTCGCCTGAAGGTACTACATTAGCTAGGAAGCGAGTTTTTTACCTGGAAATTTTGAATTTTGTCAAACCTTTACTGTTCAAAGCAATGTAGGGATCTTTAACGTGTGTGACAAAACTCACACGCCACACATGGGACCTCCTTTTTACATCTCATCCGAACGAGGACGTATTTTTCTAAAAAATGCTCGTCTAACATTTTTCAAGCGGATCGTGTCGGGTATCGAACCTGGGACTTTGGCATAGCAGACACACGCATGCCAACTACGCCACGGAGCCGCCGAATTTTATTAACATTACATGTGATTTTTTCCAATGCTCCACCTCGAAGGTACTACATTGGCCAGAAAGCGAGTTTTTTTTACCTGGAAAATTTGGAATTTTGCCGAACCCTTGCTGTTCCAAGCAAGGTAGGGATCTTTAACGTGCGTGACAACACTCACACACGGGACCTCCATTTTACCTCTCATCCGAACGAGGGTGTATTTTTGTGAAAAATGCTCGCTTAACATTTTTCAAGCGGACCGTGTCGGGATTCGAACCCGGGACCTTGGGCGTAGTAGTCACACACATACCACTACGCCACGGAGCCGCCGAATTTTATTAACAGCAAGTTTGCATTAATTAAATTATATGTTATAAACACAATAATTTATTTTATAAGAAATGTTGATAAGTCTATTTCAATAATTTCGAGCAACATGAAAACAAAAATAAATTTTAATCTGTATAGATAGATGTACAAAATGGCTTGTAACTTCACATGCAGAGTAACACACATTTCATTTAATCTTGATTTTCAGGGCTAAGTTTAAACATTCTGCTACTTTTTAAGTCAGATGTATTGCAATTTTGCTATTATCTTGTTATTCTAATATGATGCTAATAAAGGTGAAAACTATTTGAAATTATAATCAATGTTAGTATTGAAATGCTTTATCAAATTTCCTTATTTGTCTGATAATTTTAAATATCACACATGCTGAGAAAATTTTCAATACAACAGGTAATTTACAAATTCCACGATTAAAAATCATATAAATAGGGGGAGAACGCCCAAAGGGGATTTTGTTCTGTGATGAACAAGTGAAAATAAACCTCAGGACGTCAGTTTGCATAAAAATAATTAAAATTAGTGAACCTGAAACGAGATTAGAAAGTCTTCAATGTTATTCACAATGCTGTTTAATTAAATATAAGTAAGTAAGAATTTACTTTAACTCATATTTATACAAATTCTATAGAGCTTCTGGTCAATACTATTTATTTTGATTTTATCTAAAATTTTACGTATTTAAATTCCACTATTTTGTTTCTACAAAAAATTTGGTTTTACGTTTAAGTTAGCGATACTTTAAAATTACTTTGGAGTTTTGGTTAGTACTATTTTAATACTACGTCTGGTAGGAAGCTTCATTTTGCTGAGCGAGGTATCAAGGACAACAGGTGATTACAACACCCACAACGAACATAGGTCAGAAATTTGCTAGATTTTATATTAAAAGAACATTCAAATTTTATTGTGAAACTCGTAAATTTATTAATAAATTTTGTATATAAATTATGTAAGATGAATAGAGTCAACTATTAACATTATTTAGGTGGAGAAACAATTCTTCGGCACTTCGACAAAAGTTTTCAAGCGAGACAAATTATAAGCAACAGCGTATTGAAAAGTACTTGTATCACTACAAATTTACAAAACATGATTATTAAACTGTGAAATAAAATACCTTATTTAACGAACATCACATTTCATTCTTTGTATATATTTGGCGCTCAATAAAATTTTGATTATTACGCATATAGCTTTTACTTAGAAATCGAACAACCTGAGGATTCTACAAATTTTGCAAAAGTTTTATTCAAATCTACCTGCAAAGAGCAAAAATAGGGAACTTAAACTGTAAATTTATTTTACATCTATTATTTGTTTCCCTTCGTTAGGGTGACATCGTTAATATTGCTGTGAGTCTGATATAGCGAACTGTATTTATGGGAATGCAATAAGAAATATGAAATTACCATATTACCTTCTTTTCCTTGCCTAGGTAGCTCAACAGAAATTACGCTGCGGAATGTACGAAAATTAAATGAAACACAGAAATCCCAAGATACATCTATGCATTCAAAAACATTTTTCTTTCATACAAAAGAATTTATAAAACAGTTTACAGCTTAAGTTCATACACAAAATTATTCCTAAACGTTACTTAAAAATTATCCTTACATAATCTTTGTTGACAGGTACAAAATTCCCTTTAATTTATGTGAATAATTTACCGATTCTTTATTACCACGCTTGTGAGTGTAATTGGTCAATGACGCTGCACATATCATTTATTAAAGGGCGAAATGCTTCAATCTCTGACCTCAAAATTTGCTGGTAATTATCCGCTTAATAAGAGATTTTTATAAGATTAAATATTTATTCTAATTTGAGTTACAAATATTTAAATATTCTTACCAGTTACAAACAAAAAGAATCTATATTTTATACTTGCGAAAACAGTGTTCATCAAAACCTGATTTCCATTATCATCAACGGTATTAAATACTTCCTGGTTCCATCCTAAATCTCCATTTGAAGTTAGAACATCAGTTTGTAAGGTGCATTTTTATTTTTAATCAATTAAACTCAGCGTATTCTCTTGCATCAAGATTATCTATGTCGAAGATTGTTCAATTCTCGTAGTATTTTACACAATAATTATGTTTTACATTTATGCAAAGTTCTACATAACTTATTGCATGTCATAAAATGAATTATAAATTGCTCTAACTTACACGTTCGAAGAATTAATCTTTACTTAAAGCTACATATTCGATGTCTTGAAATGAATGAATTGCAAATCTTAACTACTTCCGTGTATATACAAAAATTCTAACGTTATTTTTTTCCAATCCATTCTATTGTATTTTCGAAAATTAGTCATCCTGTATGGTGCAATATTTGCCAGGATATCGGTGTTTAATTATCTAATTAGTCTAAAGTTGTCGCTGCTCGCGACTGTCATGATTTATGTTTATCGTAAAGCGTCGTCTATCCTTTCCTAATGCACGAAGGCTATTAAACCGCTTCTTACCATATCTTTTATGGCCTTTTAATGGCCGCGCGTTCTTTGTATTTGGGCGCTTATCCGTTTACAAAAAGTAATTCGCTATTACTAGAATACTTACAAATTATTTACGACTTCATCGAATTTTCTCGAACTCTTAGTTTGTTTAGGCAAATAAATGTGGTATTTTCGTCTTGGATTAAATGATATAACATGGTCTAGAATTAACCCGAAATGGACTTCTTTGAAAGGAAGCTATTTTTCTTTATTATAAAGTTATAAAGTGGTATTTTTAACGAAAATTAATATTTTGAAGGGATATATGTACACACGGATTCTCAATTAATGAGAGTTTAGTTCTTACTAAGTATAGAATAATTATTTGCATAAGGTATCTCTCAAGAGTAATTATTTTAGGCAATGAAACTGAATGACTTTTGTATTTACCTTTTAAAATAAAAGCTAGTTTTAAGTATAAAATGATTGTTTACACAACGTATCTCTCAAGAGTAATTTTTATGCAAGGTAGAGAAATTAAATATTAGGAAATTTTATTCTTCCGTTTTCTTCCTTTTTGGATGGGTTTTTTTTTAGAGAATTTGGGTATTCAATGACCTCTCGTGAGCTTTTTATCACATCAATATCGCATCAATATTGATGTGATAACTAGGTCACATTTTATGAGAAAAAACCGATCCAAAGAAAAGAAAAGTGAAATTTTCCAATATATAATTTTTACTCTGTGTAATATTTTAAGTGTGTTCTCATGTAAAATAAAACGCTTTAAGTACATATAGCGTTGCCACATACAATTTAACAACGAAGTCCAACTTTAAAATCCGTGAAAATTGAAATCCGTATGTAAATAATTATTCTAGATAAGT
This sequence comes from Platerodrilus igneus, assembly GCA_036346225.1. NCBI lineage: Eukaryota > Metazoa > Arthropoda > Insecta > Coleoptera > Lycidae > Platerodrilus > Platerodrilus igneus. Next base: position 1,848,445 of record JARFIW010001381.1, read on the forward strand.
ACCTTTATAACAAGTTTTACTGAATTTATAAAGACCGTAAAACGAATCTAAAGTTCTATCTATTTTAAGAACACTAAATAACTTCGACGCCAAGCTATCTTCTTTAAGATATATCATTAGTAAACAAGTTCTAGACGGCGAAAATATCAAAATCTGTACTTTTCTAACATGAAAGTTCCATAATTCATACATCATTCCTTAAAATATCGTTTAATAAACGTTATTCACTGTTTGGAAAGATAAAAAGTTCCAGACTTTTTGAGAATCTATTCTATTTAAGTTAACAGCTAATTATTTTCTCTCAATTAATACACGTCGGTTCGCAAAAAGCAATAACACCAAAAGACTATAATACCAGATAAGTTAACGAGTTTTTATGGCTCTAATTTTATTCACTAATATACGATGCCAAAACTTTATTGTCGCTATAAATTTTAAAACTGGCAGCTCCTTAAAGAGATAAGAATGCAAAATTGTGAGTAGTTATTGCAGCATGGGGATGACTGTAAAAAATATAAGCATGTTGTAAATACAAAGTCATTAAAATACAAAGTAAAACATACTTTCCCGTGTATGTAAATAATCATTCCAATAGATAAATACAAAGCCAGTTAATTATTTTTCCGTGTATGAAACAAATCTTAATGCATGTACTTTTAAAGTACTAGATAGTTTCCGCTTGTGTAAATAAAAATCTACTTAATGAAAACGAGTTTTCTTTACTAGGAGATAAAATACAAAGTATGGCATTTACCAACAAAACCTTTGCTAATTATGTGATTGGATTTCCGTTTATTACATTAGTGGCAAGATCGTAAAACAAATATAAAACTTTAAACCTGGTGCAAATTAATCGTTATAGATACCGTAAAAAATTGAGTTTCAATCTATAAGATATAAATCCGTTCATTTTCATTTATTATAAAAATACTTCGGTGCATAAAATATTCGTTTTATTTACCTTAAAAACAAATCTTTTTTTGTTACAATTATTAAGATGCAAATCTTTTTGCATTTGTAAGTTATTGAAGCTTTATTTACTGAAATCTGTAACTTTATTAGTTTACTTATCAACCATAAAAAAAGCAAACGCGTACTTTAATAATTATCCGGTGAGTGTATATTTTCAAAAATAAATAAAGAGTTTTTCTCGAATTATCGTGATTAGTAAAAGAAAAAATACGTCATCTCTACTTGAAATGTTTTTGAAAAGTCATTAAATAAATGAATGCTCCGATTCTAAAAGCGCGTCCATTAAACATACAATAAAATCGATAGGAATTATTTGTATAGCTTTCCGGGTTACTATAAGATAGATGTGACGCGACGATCAAATCCGTTTGTTAGAAGAGAATAAACGGCACGCTTTACTATGAACATAAATCAAATTTGTCACGGTAGTTGGACACTAATTAGGCCATAAATCGTGCCATTTTTGTTAATACTACATCACCCAGATGAGTAATTCTTCCAATCAAATCTGTAATCATATGGAAAAAGTGACAGTTAAATTTTATATATAAGGAGGGAGTGAAGGATTCATTGATTAATTCACGATTCGTCACCAAGCAATATATAAAATTCATTTCAATTTACAAGATCGACATGTAACGTTGAGTAAAGATTTAATTGCAGCCAAATAACATGCAATTGCATGTTTCTAAGCTTTTTGATAAAATATCATTAGTGTTGTAAAATACAATTGAACATTCTTCGATACAAAAGCTACTTTAAAACTAATTAATTAAAAATAGAAAATGCACTTTGAAAATTAACATTCTAGATGAAGATTTAAAATAATATAAACAAACTGATAAACTGGGATTTAACGTCAATATAAAATGGGCTGGAAAGCATTTAATACCGTTAATTACTAGTTGGATAAGTGCTATTAGATTTTGCAAGTATAAATTTTAGATTTCTTTGTTTGTAACTGATAAAAATATTTTGTATATTAGTAAGCTAGAATCCAATATTTATTTTGTAAGCGGATAATTACCGGAAAATTTTAAGTCAGAGTTCGCAACATCTTGACCTTTAATAAATTATCCGTGACAGTTATTGGCCCATCATATTCATGAACATGGTAATAGAAGATAAGTGAATTATCCACATATTAATTAAGGAAAATTTGTACCTTCTATCAAAGATTAGATAAGGAATATTTTAATAATTAAGTAACTCGTAGGAATTATTGTATGTATGAACTGAAACTGAAAATTGTTTTCTAAACTGTTTTGTATGAAAGAAAAATGTTTTTGAATGTATAGATGTTTCTTGAGATTACTGTGTATTATTTCATTTTGTAACTTCCACAGTAAAAATTTCCGTTGCGCTAGCCAGGCAAAAGAAAGAAAAGGAAGGTAAGATAATAATTTCAAGTTTACAATTTGCTGTACCGTTGTCACAGAACCCTTTTAGAGGCGCTCCAAAGTTCAGTCGTGTCACAATACTCTTTAAGTGATGCCCAAGGTGGGGCTTTGTCACAGCAATATGTATTGGGTAATTGCACAAGGCAAGTTGATAAACCCTAAGGTATTAGTTAATAAGATTAAATAGTTACTTAGACTTTTATGCAAAGTCTAAATGATTATTTCAAATCGAGCTAATAATTGAAAGTCGGAAAATATAAGGTCCCAACAGGATTCCAACCTGTATCTTCAGCTTTCGCGATCGATGTATTTACTGATTACACTTCCGGAACTGGTGATGACAATTGGAAAATTTTACAAATCTGAATCCTGTATGTAAGCATACATCAAACTAACTTTCGATTACCTTTGGCATTTTTGTCAACCATATCTGACAGTGTCAAGTTTTTGACATGTCAGATATAACGTCGCTTCCTGACTATTTCTGGCATAAGTCAAAACTTGACACTATCAGATATAATTGATTAAAATGCCAAACGTAATTAAAAGCTGGATTGGTGTATGGCTACGTACAGGATTTAGGTTTGTAAAATTTACCAATTGTCATCACCAGTTTCGGTAGTGTAATTGATAAATACATCAGCCGCGAAAACTGAAGATACAGGTTCGAATCCTGTTGGGACGTTATATTTTCTATCTTTCAATTACTAGCTCGATTTGAAATGATCATTTGGGCTTTGCATAAAAGTCTATGTTATTATATTTCATCTTATTAACTATAATACGTTATAGTCGAAATCAGGAAAGAATGAATGCACGTCATAGGTTTCTGAATTAAAAAATGACATACTTTCAAATCTTATGCATTAAGTATATTCCGATAGATCCTTTAAAAGTATGTCGTTCTTTAATTCAGAAACCTGATTTCGACTATAGCATTTATCAACTTACCTTGTGTAATTAATTACCTACTATTTCTATATATTTAATACTTGGCTAATAGTCGTAATTTTAAGCGTCGCTTTCTGTATATAACAGACATAAGTCAAAAACTTGACACTCAGATATGATTAACAGAAGTACCAAACGTAATTGAAAGCTAGGTTGATGTATGGTTGTGTACATGATTTAGATTTGTCAATTTTCTAATTGTTGTCACCCGTCCGGATAGCGTAATTGGAAAACGCATGGGCCCGGAAAACCTAAGATACAGGTTCAAGTTCTGTCCGGGACTTTATATTTTTCATCTTTAAATTACTAGTTCCATTTGAAATGATCGTTTGGGCTTTGCATAAAAGTCTAAGTTTTATTTCATCTTATTATATATATATATATATATATATATATATATATTGCTATGATAATAGGGTTATTTAGGGGTATATAAGATCAGAGGGGAGGTACAGTTCATGTGAACATCATAAAAATAAAAAAAAACCAAACATTTAAATCATAAAAAGTACATAATTCCAATCACCTTGTACAAAATCAACAACCAGCCACAATTAATAAAAGAAAGGTCTTTCTGCATTAATCAAAATAAATAATTTTGGAAGTCATTTAATACATTTCTTAACATTTAAAACATTCTCAAGCGCCAAAGCAAATACAAATCACCTTGTATAAAATAAAAGAACGCTCATTCTGTAATAACTGAACCGCATGTAGTAAAAGAAATAATTCAATTCATTTTAGAAACATTTAAGGCATTCATAAACTCCAAATAAATACAAATTAGGCATATTTAAACGTGAAACAAATCTCTTTAAAACTGGATGCATTGCGTAAAGAATAGATGGCAATAAAATGCATAAAACAAACTTTAGAAAAACGAGCATATTTCATAACGCAACAAGATATAGATATTAGAGCAAAACGCGTACGTGACATTAGCAATGTAGAAATTGCCACATTTTTGTAAAGCCCGGCATGGGTAAACAAAATATGGAATCATAAGTTTTGGTAAATGTGCAGAATTAAATAGAAAATTTAATAAATTTATGTCTACGTGATGTTTCAAGCATAAATTACAACACTTGTTAGCAAATCCCAATACAAAATTATGTCTACGTGCAAAGTTAAATGCATAGAGTAAGCAATTTTGAATAAACCCAACAGGTTAAGAGATAGGAAGGAACGAACTTGTTCTATACAAGGAACATAAACTGCACGGATGTACCAGTCTAGACGAATTTATTACGTGAATCTGAAATTAAGTGAAGTCAAAAGTGACAAAATTAAATAACGTGAAGAATTCAAGAAAATATTAGTAGAAGTGCGTGAAGTACGTGTTAGTGAAAATCTGCCGTTAGTATTAAAAACGTAACTCTAAATTTAATTTATGTAAACATAATCTTTCACATTTATTATTTTAGGGCTCTAAGTAATCATCTAAGTAATGTTCTGCGAAAGGATCTAAGAAATTTTCTAAGTAATGTTCTACGAAAGGATCTAAGAAATTATCTAAGAAACTATTTGAGTAAGGATCTAAATTAATTATCTATGTGATGATCTAAGTAATGATGTTAAATTAAACAAGCAACTAAAGAATTCACTAAAAAACGACGCTAAGCTAAACTTCAGAGCATTGGACAAACTGGGAATTACTGGGTTAAAAGCCAAGCTAAAGGGTCAACGACGAAAACTAACAATCGATCTTGGTCACGAAGCTTCCGTATGAGTCAACAGAAAGATACAAGGTCAGAATTTAATTTTATAATTTATTGAATGTTGCATGTCTTATATTTTATAAGCGTAAAACTCACATGCAATATAGGTAATTTTTTGTGTAAAAGATCAACAAAAAACTTCAGTTGATACGTAAAAATTACGTTAAAAGGGGAATAGTTTTTTTGAACTTTCAACGAACTTTCAATATAAAACATAATTATTTTTGCTGGCTTTAATTGCTTAAAATTTGGTAGTAAACAAATCTAATAAGAATATTTATTTCCATTTGATTTAAAAGTTTTTGTATAGCTAATGATACTACAAAGACGTAAAGTTATAAGTTGTACACTTTCTTAGCCTATTATGCAAAATTTAGTGAATTTCGTTTGTCTTATTCACGTATATGAGGTGTTAGAGGGGAGTGGGTAAATATTCTGTTATCATATGGTCGTTCACTTTGTGCAGGGTATCTGAGCTAGTCGAGGCATAAATTTAATTGTGTGATTTTGAAATTAATTTAGATATTTTAGAGGCACAGAGAGGTGGCGGTAAGCAAAGCAGCTGAGCGTTTAAATATACCGGACGTACGGCGATATCGTAGCAATATATACAGGGTGCCCTATTTCTTACACGTTGTATGGGTAACTCTGTTATTTGTGATATTAGAGAAAAGGTCAAATGGGGAAACTAGTGCAGTTTTTAATGCTGAGTTCAGCCATGAAGAGATAATTAACATACAGGGTGTAGCAAAAGCGTTATACCAAAATAACGAAATTTTGATCTTTTTTGTTTTGCTTCGTGGTTCATTTATTGTGATAGATACAGTAAAACGTTGTAGATCTTTTTTACATTATTTTAAAAGGAGAATAAGATAAACTTATTTGTTTTTACATGGCTTTGGTCATGTTCGAGTAAATAAGTGAGGTTATGTTTTTTTAAATGGAAACTATAATTGGTGGTAGTTCTGATAGACAGACATTCTTTTTCTCTTTTCAGTGATGTACTACAGTGTACATGTTCAACATAAAAATTTTTGAAAAAATTTTGTTTTTATGAAATACAAAACTTTGTATTAAATAATAAAATACTTTTGCATGACGTAACAAAAATATCAAAAACAAATTATGTTAAAAATATTAAATATAATATCACTTCAAAGTGTGTTCAAAGTGCCCACCATTTTATTGAAGGCACAAGCTCACATAGTTTTTTAACATTACGAAGTGCTTTTTCTATTGTGCGTGCATCAATGCTTGCAATTGTTGTTTGGATTCTAGCTATTAAATCTTCAGGCGTTTGAGGAGTAGTAGAATACACTTTATTTTTTAAATCACTCCACAAATAAAAATCTAATGGCGTAAGTTGTGGTGAATGAGCAGACTAATCAATTTCCATTTTGTTACCAATCACGTGCTCAAAACAATCAGTTAAATATTGCTTTACTGATGTACCACTGTGTGCAGGGGCACCATCGTGTTGGAAATACTTTGGTCTGTAATGGATGTTAATAGGTAATTCATCCAAATATTCTTCCAGTTGGTGTTTTAAGAAATTTAAGTAATTTGCAGCGGTGAAATTATCGTTATAAAAAAAGTCCAATAATTTTTCCACAAAATATTCCACACCAACAATTAATACCAAATTGATGTTGATCTCTGGTTTCACGCACAAGTTTAGGATTTTCTTGAGAATAAAATACTTTGTTATACCGATTAAGTATTCCGTTATTTGTAAATTTAGTCTCGTGAGTAAACATAATGGTTCTCCAAAAATATGAATCCTCTTCACATACCAACGACAAAATGCTATCCGTCTTTGATTATCCACTGGATACAATGTATTCGAAATAGAATATTGATAGGGATGATATTTCCGACTTTTCAGAATACATCTCACAGTTTCCTTAGAAGTTGCACAGTGGTTTGCAATTTCGACAGTAGAAGATTCTGGTTTATAGTTAACAAACGCCAACACATTCGTTTCAACATTTTCGTAAGAATTTGGGTTTGGTAAATGCACCATATGCCTTAAGATTATTTTCAAGTTTGCTAAATATCCGACAGTGTTGTTGCTTACTTTCCATGTATCTTTCAAAGTACAAATCCGCTGCTGCACGTGTGTTACGATTCGAAGAATAGTAGCAAAAGAGCGTGTCATTATTTTCTTAATTTGTATAGGACATTCTATCTTTTAGAAGAAAATAATGTACGTATAAATACAAAATAACAGTACTATCTAATTTCTGTTATTTAAACAAGTGAAATCTATTGTTATGTGTCATATGGCTACTTGATTCTTAAAATCAGCTCAAATATTCACATATTATTTAATACAAAGTTTCGTATTTCATAAAAACAAATTTTTTTCAAAATTTTTTATGTTGAACATGTACACTGTAGTACATCACTGAAAAGAGAAAAAAAAATGCCTTTCTATCAGAGCTACCGCCAATGATGGTTTCCATTTAAAAAAACATAACGTCACTTATTTACTCGAACATGACCAAGGCCATGTAAAAACAAATAAGTTTATCTTATTTTCCTTTTAAAATAATGTAAAAAAGATATACAACGTTTTACTGTATCTATCACAATAAATGAGCCACGAAGCAAAACAAAAAAGATCAAAATTTCGTTATTTTGGTATAACGCTTTTGCTACACCCTGTATGTTAATTATCTCTTCATGGCTGAACTCGGCATTAAAAACTGCACTAGTTTTCCCATTTAACCTTTTCTCTAATGTCACAAATAACAGAGTTACCCATACAACGTGTAAGAAATAGGGCACCCTGCATATATAAACGAAATTGGTATATTAGACACAAAGAGTCAAAATACAAGCTTAGTATGTAATGTACCGTTGGTTTGCCAGGTTTCAATATAGGTATTACTAATTCAGCGTTCCATGGGAAAATATCGTAGTATTATCATATTGTTTGCAAAGAATACTGGACTATTGATTTTTTTTTAATATTTCAAAAATTATGTTTAGGATATCAATGCCATGTGCTTTGTTGTTTGAAATATATTTTATGTGCTTTATTTCAATCGGCTTTGTTATTATTTCTGGAGTTATTTTGATTTTTCTTTTTCTTGCATAAAATACTTTTGGACTCTCTGCTGGATTTCGTTTTGTTGCAATATATTGAATGGAACTTTATGAATCTTTTCAAGAGCACCTGCTATATCGACCTTTTTCCGTCGGTTGTTATATCACCTTTATTTGTTATTTAGGGAAATATTTCTTTAGATCTTTTAAGCGCGATCGTTATTTTTCACAAGAAGCTCTCTTGTGACTTCAGCATCTTAGTTTTTCCTCCCACTAGTGGTCTTTGAATTCTTTTATTGCAGCCTGTTATTGAGATCCACTAATTGCTGTTTTAGTGCAGGGTCTAGGATAGTCTGTCACCTTTTCCTCAATTTTAGAGTTTAATGGTTTGTAACATTTTATCGGATAACATCCTTGTCACACCAAAGAGGTGGCGTTTGTAACATTTATTATTCCAGATTTAATCGTATTAATTTTATAAGAGCACTTAATTGCTTTTCAAATTACAGTTTATCATACTTTAATATAAATACGCACACGGGATGTAGCTCGGAATGCAGCTTCAGTGCACCTGTTTCTGTTATTATTGCTCTGTTTATAGTTCTCACATGCGTATATCTGGAATAATAGAATTTTTGTCGGCTTTAACAAATTTCCTATCTTATTTGTCTACTTAATAAATAATCATATAACCGTGTAAAAAACAATTATTTGTTCGTGTAAATATTAAGGCTGATAACCTAGCGACAATTACGATGTCAGACAAGATACTGTATATTTATCTATGGTCTTCTGTATATTTTAATCTACATCACACGTGTTTGCGCTTCCACAAATGTTTACTCATCTTTCGACGTGATAAATGAGCTGGGCGAGATATTTTCCAATCCTATCTTAACCAATTGAATTAAAAAGGTTTTAAAAGAGGATAGCTAATTAGGTGGAGTTGAAACATTTTGCATTCTTTAAATATTTGGAGCCGCATTCTCTCCCACGATGAGCGGTCATGCACTTTTCATTCGACAGAGAGAAGGCCCACCAGACAAGGACATCCAGGTATAACGAAGAGGCGCAGATGAGGATTATGCCATGTAGCATAGTAACGGATTCTGAAACGTGCACCAGACAGAACGTACAAGTGCGAGTGAGAATACCTAAAAATATGCGATCTTTTTAAGGCACCGCTCTGCTGCTGTATATTTCAAGCAAAAGAAAGGCGTGGGTGGTTTCTGTTTTACTTTACCTGAATAAATAATTACAAATATAGGTATTGCGGTTAAACTATAAAGAGAAAAGGCTCCCAAAATTGGAAATCATTACAGAGACTAAACAGTAAGGTGATGCTCTATAACTAAATCATCTACAATGTTTCTTTTCGGAGATCCTACGCTGCTATTTTTTTAGCTGTGGGCAATCTAGACGTGTTTATAAACCCGTGAGAAATATTGGTTCGTACAAAATGCGAAATTAATTTAATTATATTTTAAGAATGTTGTAAATAATAATGTTCTTTAAACATAATGGAAAATTGCCTGAAGAAGTTATGGTTGACCAAAATTGTCGATTTTAATAACCTTTAATGCGCCATTTACTTCTTTATAATATTATAACCACTTAATAATACCACTGTTTTCTAGTAGTTGATCATTGACTCTAATAATGCTACTTCCAGCAGGTATAATAAAGGTGATCGTCTGTAAATCGAGCCAGAAATCTGATTTAACTACAAAATCGCCTTTATAAAATTTAAAATCTGTACATGATTATACTTTAAAGAATTATTTTAGCATTTTACAGCAAATGCAAAGTCAATTTCCATCCTTATTTCTTTCGCATCCCATCTCATCTACCTATAGTCTACCAGTGAAACTTCAATCTTTTCGTTAATCCGAAGCTATCGAGATGTAGATTGCTTTACCCTCTTTCTCTTCTATTCTATTTCTATTTCACATGTTTTGTTGTAAATGTGTGGTCCTTGCTATTTTTTGTTTAACCACTTCTGAACGATATTGATGCGCTTCATCCATCTTCGTTTTCTTACAAGCATTCACGATTCCTTAAATCGCTATGATTTTCTCTTGAACTCTACTACAGGTCGTATATTTTTTCTGTAACTCATCTTTTCCAGAAAATATTTCCATATGTCTATAACAGCAACGTAAAAAAAAGAAAAGGAAAGAAAGTTTAACATCATGAATGTTATTTTTAATCCAAGTATACGCCAGTTGGATACAGGTATTGCCTCAGACCCCAACCCAAAACAATCGTTTTTGTTCGAATTTTAGGCAGGGACGAAAAATCATTAAAGGATTGAAAAAAGAAAGAATTGCAAAACAGGAAAACGCTACGTTCCATTTCGTAGTTTGAATATTTTCTACATTTTACACTCCGTACTCTGTTTTGATAAAAATTTATTTTCACGTGGCTCAGTTATACGATCCACCTAGGACACGTTTCTATACAATATTTATTGTAGTTAAAATGACCTAGGTTAATTGTCATTAAATAAAGCCGATGTGTTATCTTTAAGTGTTAGAAAAATGCTCAAAGTTATTTTAATACTATAATGAGCTTTTCGAGAGTATTGTTAAGAAACAATTTTAAAATACGTTCGTTGAACTAGTTCACTGTATTTCGAGTGTTGGTTTGTGAGGGTTCTTTTGTGATAAATATTATAAACTCAACCGGACAGTTACAAAACTTTATGGTGAAAACTTGCTTTCTTTTTATATGAAAACTTCCGGGCAGTGTACACGAAATTATTTCAATAAAATCCAAAACAAAGTATTCTCGTGTAAAAATTAATATATTTAGAAATATAAAAAATTAGAGCAGAGCGCTTTCGGCGTTAGCCATCTTCAATGCCATGTCCAATTGTTTTAAAAACATATTCATTAAACTAATTCAATAAATTGAGTTCATAAATTACTCAATTAACATCATATATTAAAAGACTAGTTAAAAACTTTGATTGTTTCAATAATTATGGATTACATATTGTCCACGTCACTGATGATGTCGAAAGGGCTTCGACTTCATCAACGACGTGGATAATATGTAATCCATAATTATTGAAACAATCAAAGTTTTTAGCTAGTCTTTTAATATGTGATATTAGTTAAGTAATTTAAATGAACTCAATTTATTGAATTAGTTTAATGAAAATGTTCTTAAAACAATTGAACATGGCTCCGAAGATGGCTAACGCCGAAAGAGCTCTGTTGTAATTTTTTATATTTCTAAATATTATATTAATATTTACACGAGAATACTTTGTTTTTGGATTTTATTGTGATACTTTTTATGACTGGTAGGCATTTAAAGGGTAATGTGTCTCTAATAAAAATTTTAATGCTTTCCGCTTGGATTTTAACCCCCTTTCTTAAGTTCTTTGAACCAATGCTTTCTTGGCCTTAACACGGAAACTCACATTGTTGATACAACACATTTCGATTGGCTGCTTTTACACGCAGGTTAAATTATGATGAGATGAGTATATTGTAATTACCAAAAACCCTTAACAGCCTAAGTGAGGGAATATCATCATAGCCAACAGGTAGCGATTGCTTTACCCACTTACGATGTGGGTTTAGTTGTATTATATAAATACTAAGATTAGCAAACCATTGCTGCTTATTTCATGTTGTTATTATTAGAATAGGGATTTAGTGTAGGCTTTGTGTGATATTGTCTTTATATTGATGGATAACTGAATGAATTAGTTTCGAAATTGTATATAGACTTGATAAATATCCACCAGCTATGGTATTTGATTAGTTATTGGTGCCGGTTTGTTGACTGCACCAGCATTTTTTAAATATCTATTTTGTGTCCTAAGTTGAGTAGATTCTGTTGGGGCGAGCTAGTCATAGTCAATTTTGTACATAGGTAAGATTCTTGTCATACATACATTTATATTTTATATGTTTTTCTATTGATATATGTTACGGAGTATAAATATTGTTATTAACGTTTATTATTAGTTCCTCTATATTGTCTATTATGTATTCCCTGGCAAGGCAATGCTCTTCAATTTTCTCTACATGAGAACAAATATTTACTCACTCTTGTTGACCAAGAGTATCAAAATTATTTTCAGCCAACCTCCATACATCCTCCAATTTGAAAGTGGTTCATTATGTGCAGCAACATTGTTTTTTACTGTCGCCCATGGATTAAGTTTAGGATGATGTGGAAGTAATCGTATCACAGTATGACCAAGTTGGACAAACATTTTATCAACAACATATCGTTTGCATGTGGGTTTATGTTGGCTAATGTTTGCATATAGTTCGCTTTGGTATCTTTGGTATCTTTAATTCCAATAGCTAACACCTCAGGTCTTTCTTTCCAAGTCGATGTTGGATTTGGTTCCACAGTTGCGTTATGATTTGCTGCATTATCGATCACTAATATAGAATTTAGCTCAAGGTTTTGTAATAATTTATCATGTAACCATTCACAGAAATTTTTATTATTCATTTCATCGTGATAATCTCCAGTTTTAAGTCCTGATATAAAAATTAGCAACCCATTAGGAACAAAACCGTTTTTGCTGTCAGTATGTACAATAAATAACCGTTTTCCTTTAACTAACGGTGCCATTAAACATTGATTTGAATCATCATCCCACGCCTTTGATGCAGTATGCGAACTGTGCAAGTAAGCTTCATCACAATATACAATATTTCTTCCTTCTACTCAATATTAATGTACTTTTCGTAAATAATCGTCTCGTTTCGCTCGGATTTCTGACTTCACAATTAAAACTTACGATTGTCTTGGCCCTTCTTCCAACAAAACGCCATTTTATACACCAATCTTCTAAATGAATCTATTTTTCAACGGAAATTAATTCATTCCGATTTGACAGCCTCAACTATAGCTGGCATTGGGGGGTGTTTATGCTGGATGTTTCCAAATCGACAATTTCTTCTTCAAATTTCCTAATGTAGACTTTGTGCTGCTTTTCTTGATGGTTTTCTTTAGCGAAGTAAATTGTAACTTAGCGCAACTGGTTGCGTTTTGGCTTCCTTAATAATTTTCTTAACAGTCGTTAACCAACACCAGTTGCTTCCGACACAATTTTGCTCAATTTTTTCAGACAAATGACGTCTTGACCAACATTATTCTGCTTTTTCATATATTTGTAGAGATTATATATAATTTCGGGACCTTGTCTATGGACAATTTTTTTAGAATTGCTCAAAATTCACCTAAAACAAAACAATATGTTACGTTCCGTCCCTGTATCTAAATAATTTGGCTCATACTTAATTAAAAATTTCATATCCAGTACTGTTTCCTCGGTTACTTTGCATATTTATTAGCAAGTCTGACTTTCTTGCAATTTAAACGATTATTTGTCTAACATCCTGTAGAATTTTATTCAATATTCAGTAATAAATTTAAATATTTTAAATCTATTTTATTTTGAATACAGCCTTAAATCTGGTATTTATTTATCAAAGCATTTGTTTAGAAAATATTATAATACATTTAAAACGTGGTTTTCGATTGTTAAAATATTTGTTTTCGGAAATATTGCAATCTTTTAGCTACGTGTTTTGTGAAATGGGGTTTCTCATGTGTGATTAGCGAGTGCGATTTAATTCAAATTTGCCGGTTTCTTTATCTATATAGGAGTTGCTTTATAAATAACATACATTGCAATGGGTTTCCCGTATTCAGATGTTATTAGCTTTGAGTTATTTAATGCGGCAGATTGGATTATTCGTTGTAGAACTTTTATTTTAGATCAATCGAATGACTTGTAGCTGTTCAAAACAGAAGTAGTAGATTCTAGTCGCCAAGATGAACAAGTGAGCTCCTACAGCTAATGGGTTTATAACACGGGGTTCCGAAACTAGTTTGTAAAGTTGATTCTTTGGGATATGGAATTTTTCTAACAACTAAATTATCTACTGCAATTGGTGCTAATTTACTTGCAACTAATTCAACCCATCACTACGTAACATGTATAGAAATATATCCTAGGTCAGATAATAAATTTACTACTAGCTATTGGTCAAGGAAAGGAAGAGTCACTCTGTTTTTCTGAATTTGATTCACTTTATTTTTCTGGAAAAGAATTTGGTATGGTGTGCCATGTGATCCCGCAGATCACGACTATAACCAATTGTTGACCGCACGGAACGTCCGGCCAAGCTGTAAGAATTCTTTTTTGTTTTTCCGTCGCTTTTATGAGTTACATCGGGAGGAATTGGGTGTGGTTTTTATATTAAGTTTTTCCGGTTACTCATCACACAAATTGAGGTATCACTGTGTTGAAATTAAGCTTACTTCACTCAAACTGTCGGAATATGCTAATAAAGACAGCTTTGCTTGTTTGGGTATCAATTATAAAATATAATTTTCTAACCGTATAATATTTAGAGTATACTATGTTAAAGTGTGACGATTTTCTAATACTTTTTTTGAACTCCAAGGAAATGCGTTTCAACTCGTAGTGAGATTCTTTTTTTGCTTCTGTAATTTACCGTTACTATTTATTTTTTGTAACTATCAAAGCATTATTAGTGGACAATACGTAAGTACGTGATTCTTGGTTATTTTGTTTAATATCCAAGATTTAATACTGGATAACTACAGGACTGAAAATAGTCCATTGTACATATATTTGTTGAATTTGCTTTATATAAATACTAGGATTGAGGTAGAAAATTAGGTTAAGGTAATTAAAGAAGGGCATTCGTTATTTTTGGGAAGATTTTTGCACGATGTAAATCCTCCGAGATACGCTGAATAAATGTTGTGTTCTATGCGAGTTGGTTTGCCATTTTATAACATGTTGGTTTCTTAAGGATCTGTAAATAAATTTTCTCTCTAGGGGTTTCCATTTTTCCTTTCTGTGCGATCCATGCCACTCTTCGACGTTTTAGCTAGCACGGCATTACTACTTACGATTTCCCTTTGTTTGTTGCGGTACTCGGTGCGGGCTATTTTCCTTGCTTACTGTACTGCTTTGTTTCTTGTTCGCACGGATTACCGTAACAAATAAGTATTCCAAAATATGAAACTTAAAAAGACTTACCTACAGTTTCAAGGTAAATGACGAAGCGTAGTTTTGAAAAAGACGTTTATAATTATTATTAGCAAAGGAGCAGGATTCGCAAATGTCAAAATCAAAGTTAATAATTTGTAAGGAAGCACTGCACCTAAGCTACAACGATTATTTAAATTAATTATTTAGTCATATTTTTTCTTTATACTTAGCATTTGTGAAATAAAGAAGTTAGTTAAAGTTATAAAACGCCCATCAGTCTTTTTCAGTATGAAAAATTTAAAGAAAATGTTCATATGGTAACATCAATTTTTAAATTATACCGAATTAACGTGATCGCTTTTGTAGGCATTACTATAATTTCAAAATTATATTTCCAGTTTGGTTTTTAGTATTTTCAGTAATATTTGGGGTATATGCGCAGGTCGCTAAGATTTTTAAATGCCTATAAATATTTACGGTTCCTTACGGAAACAGTCGACTGAGAATTATAGCAGACACTCAATTGACTTCAAAAACTCATATTCATTCACATGCAAAATTCCGATGACGTGCTGATTGCGAGGGACCATCTCTTATAGTTAGAACGGTAGATTAAAAACAAATTATAGTAAATACCCATTCCGAATGGACCTGCACCTTGACGCAGTTCTAGATTACTAGAACAGGTAGAGTGGTTTCCGCGCTCCAGTGATCTAAAGAGCCAATCTACAGATTCAAATCAAATTAGTAGGATCTTTAATGACGAACCAGACTAAGACAGGTCCCCGAAAGAGGGCAGCGGCTCTTTCGGTACTTAGATTGGCAGAGACCATAGGAGTCGGTATCGTATTCTAAGACACACTACCGCGATGTGGAAGGTAACGCGAAACCACCACATTACCTCCCAAGTACAAAGCGTACTTATATTTAAAATGATGGCATCCTCTGCGGTCAAAGATTCCGAAGGTAAAATAATCCCCTACTCGGATCTGCGGAGGGGACTACTTCGGAGAATGTGATCAGAAAACTTAGAAAAAGAATAGGGACATTCTGCAAGTCGGAGCGTGGAATGTCAGAAGTATGAAACAAGTAGGTAAGCTAGAAAGCTTAAAAATTGAAATGGCTAGGTTAGCACTAGATATAGTAGGGATCAGCGAAGTGCGGTGGCCAGAGACGAACGATTTTTGGAGTGGAGATTTCAGGGTAATTCATACAGGATCAGAGGAAGGAAATTCTGGTGTGGGGATAGTTACGCGAAAAAAAGATAGGGCACTGTGTAGAAAACTACTTACAAAAGAACGATAGAGTACTCATGGTTAGATTAGAATCTAAACCGGTAAATACAGTAATAATACAGGTATACATGCCCATCTCCAGCTACAGTGAGGAAGATGTAGAAGCGATCTACAAAGATATCGAAGGCGTAAGAAGATACGTAAAAGGACATGAAAATTTAATAATTTCGGAGGATTTTAATGCAGTGGTAGGTGAGGGTAGAGAAGTAACGGTAGTGGGCTTTTTTGGTTTAGGCACGTGAAATTCATTGTTAAAATTTTGCGACACAAACAATTTCATCATCACAAACACATTATTTCAAAATCATGCTAAAAGATATCAAATAGATTACATTCTTGTTAGACAACGGTATAGGAATCAAGTAAACTACTGTAGGATCTACGCAGAAGAAGATATAGACACTGACCACAAAATCGTAGTTATAAAGACCGCTCTTAAATTTAAAAATTTGAGACAAAGGAATAAAAAAAGCCACGTTGACTTTGAGAAACTAAAAGATATAGATATCTACGAAAGATTTGAAAAAAAGTCGAATGAATGGCTAAAAGATATCGGGAAAATTTCTGATACTAAGGAAGTAGAAACAGAATGGAATAACATTAAATTCAGCTTAGACATGGAGACCAGAAATTTACTGGAGTATACACAAAAAGAAAATAGGAAACCCTGGAAAACAAAACACACTGACCATAACATCGTAATTATGAAGGCGGCTCTTAAATTTAAAAATTTGATAAAGAAACGGAAAAAGACACTTTGACTTTGAGAAACTAAAAGATAAAGGTATTCACGAACGATTTGGAAAAAATCAAATGAATTGCTAAAAGATATCAGGAAAATTTTTTATACTAGGAGGTAGAAACAGAAGAATAACATTAAATCCATCATAGGTATGGCGGCTAGAGATATTCTGAGATATACACAAAAAGAAAATAAGAAACCGAAGGATATACTAAATTTAATAGAAGAAAGACGAAAATACAAAAATAGATCAAACGAAACGGGAACACAGAGATACAAAACCATAAAATGGGAAATTATTCGCAAACGCAGGAAAGCTAAAGAACAATGGATTGATGAAAAGTGCAAAGAGGTACAAACTAGGATGGAATAGGAAAGACAGACGAAGCATACCAACTAATTAGAATGAATTTTAGGAATATAAAACCATATACCATAAGGTACGCGAAAGGAAACGTCATTATAGAAAATGTAGAGAAAGTGGTTAGATGGCAAGAATATATAGGGAATTTATATGCAGGAAAGGAACTAACAGGAATCAGACATTGAAAATGATGATTTGGGATATCCGATACTGCGAGATGAGTTTGAATTAACATTAAAGAGTCTGAAAAATGGTAAGGCGCCGTGTACAGGTAAGGTGCAAGCAGAAAGTCTAAAAGTCGCTGGACAAACAGTAACAGAACGAAATACACAAAGATTTCAAACGTAACATCATAGTAACTATACCAAAAAAGAAAGGCGCGGATAGATGTGAAAATTTTTGAACAATAACTTTAACAGCACATGTGTCAAAAATATTAACTAGAATTGTACAAAGACGAATGGAAAAACGAGCTGAAGAAATAACTAGGAGAAGATCAATCTGGATGTAGGTGAAATACGAGAACACAGGTGGCTATTTTAGCTCTGAGGGTGATAATGGAGAAAACAATAGAAAAGGGGGAAAGCGTGTATATAAGGTTTGTAGATCTGAAAAACGCATTCGACAATGTAAAAGAAAAAAAAATGTTCGAAATACTCAAAAAGATTGGAATGAGTTTTAGGGATAGACGGATAGTACGTAGATGGTACACAGAGCAAACAGCGGTAATAAAATTAGAACAGGAACGTACAGAAGTAAACATTAGGAAAGGGGTGAGACAGGGATGTGCCTTATCCCCATTCATTTTTAACTTGTACAGAGAAGAGTCATTAATTCTGTCAAATGCAGGAATACATTTGGAATTACTATGCAGAGATAAAAGATTGATATGCTTAGATTTGCAGATGATATAACGGTATTAGCATCTAGCAAAGAAGAGTTAGAAGCTGTTCTTAATGAAATGGAAACAGTTCTAACAGAAAAATACGGAATGAAAATTAACAAAAATAAAACTAAAGTACTAGTATGTAAAGTTCTAGTATGCAAAGTAGGGGAAAATAAACCAAAAACAAGAATACAAATAGCTAACGAGAACTTACAAGAGGTTAAAGATTTCTGCTACATAGGAACCCAAATAACGTAAGATGGGAAAAGCTCAAAAGATATCGAACAAAGATTAGCACAAGCTCGTGCTATATTTAACAAGAAAAAGCAAGTACTGTGTACAAAGACAACAAACATAGAAACAAGGAAAATATTGCTTAAAACATATGGTGGAGCACAGCACTGTATGGCAGTGAAGCCTGGACAGTAGGAGAAGCAGACAAGAAAAAATTTGAAATTTGGTGCTACAGACGCATGATGAACATATCATGGACAGACAAACTTAAGAACAAAAAGGTACTGGAAATGGTAGGGGAAGAAAGAAATATGTGGCAAACAGTAAAAAAAATAGGAGAGATAGGATGATAGGTCACATACTAAGACATGAAAGAATAGTGCGGAATATATTAGAAGTAGAAATAGGAAAAACGAGAAGTAGAGGTAGACCTAGGTTAGACTGTTGCACACAGATAGTGAAAGATGTAGGATGTGAGAATTTCAGGAAAATGTGTAGACTAGCTCAGAATAGAAATCAATAGAGGTGCGCATCCAACCAGTCCCAAGATGGAAAAACTAATGACAAAAAACAAAAACAAAATAATTGTACTTAAAAATGATGATTATTATAAACAACTACATGTATTGGACTTGCAATATTCTCAACTAATGTTAATTGTACGAAGTATTTACTGGAGAACTATTAATTCGCCAAATGTCTAAGTGTTGGGGAATCCTTGGCAGCCACAGGCTGCTTAACCCCCTTCGCATATCACTGAATCTCGGCGAAATAGGGCATATAATTAGAAAACAATAGAAGCCGAACCGAGCTGTATATAGGCTGTTGTGGGAATTTCAGTAAACTGTGTAGGCTAGCTCAGAACATAAATAAGTGAAGGTATGCGTCCAACTAGTTTCAAGACGGAAAATTTAATGACGAAAAAATAAGTGCCCTTAAATCTGATGATTATTATAAACAACTACAGGTGTGGGTTGTGAAATATTTTCAACTAATGTTGATTGTGCGAGATGATATATTGGAAAAACTATTAATTCGACAAGTGTTCAAGTGCTGGTGGATCTTGGCAACCGCTTACTCCCCTTCACAGACCACTGAGTATCGGGGAAATAAGGTATATAACTGTAAAACAATAGAAGGGGACCGAACTATATCTAACAAAAAAGAACAGAAGATATGCTCAAATACAACAAACATAGAGACTAGAAGAAAATTGTTCAAAGCATATGTGTGAAGCACAGCACAGTATGTCCATGAAATAGGGGCAGTAGAAAAAGCAGACAGAAAGAGGTAGAAGCCTTCTGGTATGTTGTGCTTCAATGTATGAGGATGATAGCATGGAGAGACAAAGTTAATAACAAAGAGGTTATAAAAATAGTAGGGGAATAAAGATATCTGTGAAAAACAAAAAAAAATAGGAGAAATAGAAGGGCAGAATACGTTCTAAGGCATTTTTGGGGAATAGTGCGGGATATATTACACGCAGAGATAAGAAAAAAGAAGTAGTGGTAGTCCTATATCAGGGTATTGCACACAGATAGTGAATGATGCAGACTGTGCAAATTTCAGATAAATGTGTAAGTTAGCACAGAATATGAAACAATGAGACACGTCTAACCAGTTCCAGGACTGAAGACCTGATGATGATGAGGGTATGTATATTTACAAAATAGTAGAAGGGGACCGAACTGTATTTAACAAGAAAGAGCAGTGGCTATGTTCGAAGACAACAAACGTAGAAACAAGGACAGAAGTGTTGGAAACATATGTGTGGAGCACAGCATTGTACGCCTATGAAATAGGGACAATAAAAGAAGCAGACAGAAAAGGAAGAAGGCTTTTGGAATGTTTCGCTTCAGATATATGATGATGATAGCATAGACAGATAAAGTTAATAACAAATAGGTTATAGAAATAGTAGGGGAATAAAGATATCTGTGAAAAAAATAGTTGACATAGAAGGAAAGGATATGTTCTTAGGCTTTTTTGGGGAGTAGTGCGGGCTATATTACAATCAGATGTAGGAAAAAAGAAAGGTAGACGTAGACATAAATCAGACTATTGCAGGCAGATAGTGAAAGATGCAAACTGGGAATTTCAAGAAAATGTGTAAATTAGCCCAGAATAGGAAACAATGTCGGTACGCGTCAACCAGTTCCAGGACTGAAGACTTAATAATGATGATGATAGTTGTTCACGCGCAGGGGGTCTTATAAACTTATACATCGACTTACCTCCGCGGTTTTTTGTTGTTCTAAGCTGCAGTTCCTATTCCTTCAACCAAGTGGACTGTATGCGAAATTGAGTCTGTGTTACGTTGCACTTGCACTGTGTTTTTTAGGGGTTTAACAAATAAAGTCTGCGGCACTTGACTAACTTACGGTACCGAACGAAAAACCGACGACTGTTATGCTTCGATATCCAAAAGAAAGTGTTTGTTCACTTCTCTGTCCAACTTATTCACACATGCACAAGGAATTTTTATGGCAGGATATAAGGGAACAAGGGATGACAGTTTTACAATTAGATTTATAACTACGAATTTAAAGTAACTTAAAATTAACCACGCAACGTGCGACAAAGAGACCGAACATCCCGCCCACCAAAATAAGTATGAACTAACTTATTTTATATTTAAAAATAATTAGAACTATTAACTAAGAAACCTAACCGACAAACTTATATAAGTGAATATATGTGTACATACCATTAAATATCAAGTAACTGGCAGTAAACATAGTTTCACTAGGGGGCGTTTAACTAACCCTTGGGATGTCTTGACTGTAGCTACCCGAACGATACCGTCTCTACCAGGGTGAACATCTACTACCCTTCCTAAACGCCACTGTAGAGGGGTTTTGTTTTCTTCCTTTAAGAGGACAAGCGAATCAATAGGTAGGGTAGCGGAATTCTTCAACCACTTACCTTTCTGCTGCAACGTGTGCAGGTATTCAGCACTCCATTTCTTCCAAAACCCTTGTTGCATTTGCTGCAACAATTGCCAGCGATTCAAACGAGAGGGGTTTATGGACAACAAATCTGGATCTGGTGACACCGAAACTGGTTCAACATTAAGAAAGTGACCCGGGGTCAAATACGAGAAATCATGCGGTTCGCAACTCAGTGCGCATAGTGGACGTGAGTTGAGAATCGCTTCGATTTGAATCAATACCGTCGAGAATTCTTCAAACGACAAAATTTGTTCACCGATAATTCTCTTTAAATGAGATTTTACCGGTTTAATCCCGGCCTCCCACAACCCACCAAAATGAGGAGCAGCAGGAGGATTAAACACAAATTCGATTCCCTCAACGCCTGCCGAATGGCGCATCGATCGAGAGATTTCACGAGAGGCCCCAACGAAATTAGTACCACTATCACAATGGATTTGAATACATTTGCCTCTTCGAGCAATAAATCGACGTAAAGCACCCAAGAAAGCGTCTGTTGACAAGTTAGACACTAGTTCCAAATGGATGGCTTTAGTGCTGAAACAAATAAATAAGCAAATGTGCGCTTTCAATGATTTTGCGCCACGACATCGATTCATCGTGACAGAGAAAGATCCACCAAAGTCGACTCCCGTATGTAAAAACGCCTTACCTGGAGTTAACCTAGAAGCTGGTAAATCCCCCATAGGGGGGCATAAAGCCACAGGGTTTACACGAAAACAACGAATGCAGGATTTCAGACATTGCCGAATAGCCCTCTTGGCGCACAAGATCCAATAATTTTGAGTTAGTAAAAATTGAGTTGTTCGATTTCCAGGATGTAAATGTCTTTCATGACAATCTAATATAATAAGTTCAGTCAATCGATGCGGCAGAGGAAGCAAAATTGGAAATTTTGCATCATGCGACAACTCTGAGTTACGTAGGCGACCGCCCACCCTCAACAAATCACGACTATCTAGAAACGGACTAAGGCTACGAAGTTGTTTACTAACAAGTTTTCCAGTTTTAATATTTGCAATGTCTTGAGCAAAAACATTTGTTTGAACTCTTTTAATCAATAAATGTATAGCCTCTTGCTGCTGAGCTAGAGACAAACCATTATTTAGAACGCAAATCTGCCGGACATTGAACATTACGAATGAAATGACGAATACATGTAATAATCCTACAAATTTTCTGCAGGTTTGAAAATTTATCCAACAACATATTTAAGAAATTGTCAGACATAACGACTGTTAACGACAGAGTACTATATTCGACGTCCATCTGAGATGATGAACCAACTCTGAAGCCAAAAGTCCACGTGAGGCACAATCCGCAGGGTTATCCTGGGACTTAACATGAAACCATGAAGATGGAGGAATACGTTCTTGAATATGCGAAATACGATTGCTAACGAATGTCTTCCACTTATGCGAGGAAGACCGAATCCAAGACAAAACAACAGTAGAATCTGACCACGCGAAAATATTACTAAATGATAAAATATCTGTATAAGTATTTTTGACGAAATCACACAATTCGAGACGGGGCAATGACACGCAAGTAGTAGGAGCAACCTTCGATTTTGCGCATACTAATGAAATAGTAATATTACCTTCTAGATCGAACGAACGGAAATAGATGACAGTTGCATACCCGGCTTCAGAAGCATCACAGAATCTATGCAACTCCACTCTTTTAAAATTATGACATACGATGCGACGCGAAATCTCAATGTTCGACACCGCTGGCAATTCACCCAAACAATGTTTCCATTTTTGTATGACTTCCAATGGAGGCTCTTGGTCCCACCCGAGACCTAAAAGCCAAAGATCTTGAACTAAACGTTTAGCGAACAGTACTACAGGTGCTATCAACCCGAGAGGATCAAAATTTTTGCGATAGCCGACAAAATATTACGCTTAGTGCAAGTGCGCTCTTCAACGTCTAAGTTGTATAAAAATGCATCTGTAAGAGCACGCCACGAAAGGCCCAAAATTTTTATTGAACCACTATCTTTATCTTGAAATGTAATTGCGTCCGCACTGGACAGGGACTCCCTCAAGTTGGACATCACTTCCGGGCAATTACTACTCCATTTTCTTAATTGAAAACCACCACTAGAGCAAATACTATTCAATTCACCAATTAATTGATTAGCAGCTTCAATCGAATTACATCCAGTGACTAAGTCATCAACATAGGTATCGCTCGCCAATACTAATGACGCGAAAGGAAAATTAATCGACTCTAACCTTGCCAATTCTTGAACAGTACGCAAGGCCAAAAAAGGCGACGACGAGACTCCATAAGTTACAGTATTTAATTTAAAGTCCATAATAGGATCTGACGGAGAAAATCTCCAGACGATACGTTGATAATCACGATGAGTATCTTTAACCAAAATCTGCCGATACATTTGTTTAATGTCAGCCGTAATTACGATAGGATGTACACGAAAATGCAATAACAAAACGGCAATGTCCTTTTGCAGAGCAGGGCCAATAGCCAAGCTATCATTTAACGACTTTCCAGATTGATCCTGACACGAAGCATCGAAAACCACACGCAATTTGGTGGTAGTGCTACCCGCTTATGTACAGCATGATGGGGAATGTAATACATTTTCTCATGACCCGACGAATTTTCAGGCGATTTCACTTCAACCATGTGACCGCTTGTCAAATAATCCTCCATAAATTTTTTATAATCTGAATACAATTCAGGATTTTTTAACAAACGACGTTCTAACGACAAAAATCTTTTAATACAAATTGATCTCATACCCACGAATGAGGGTTCCGAAATTTTAAAGGGCAAGGACACTACAAAACGACCGTCCTTGTTACGTCTATAATTTTCCACAAATTGATTTTCACACCTTTCTTCTTCAGGAGAAATGTGTTTTTGAAGGGAATATTTTCTAATTCCCAAAATCGACGAATGTCACTGTCTAAGGGCTCAACGAAAGCACACAACGACGTAATAGAACTATTCGGGGAAACGACCTTTCCCGTTAAAACCCAACCAAAGGTTGTTTTAATAGCAACTGGCTCGTTAGCGACACCCCAACGAGACTCGTTCAACAAAACCTGAGCAAAGATTTCCGCTCCGAGTAGCATGTCAATTTTACCAGGAACATTAAAATTAGGATCAGCTAAGGCCAAACCTCGAGTATGCGACCATTCCTTGACCCCTATCGACGACGAAGGTAATTGATTACAAATGTTAGGTAAAATATAACAATCAATTCCATATGCTAGAGACCGTGCTCCCGAGGGGCTGACTACACACGATAGTGCACCAGACACCAACGACGAATTCAAGCCAAGTCCTTGAACAGTGACATTGGCTCTCCGTTTCCTTAAACCTAATTTCTGACGGCACCTGTCAGTCATAAAACTTTCCATGGATCCGTTATCTAATATTACACGAACAGATTGCAATGTTCCTGTATAATCAAGCACCGACACCATTGCCGTAGCTAACAGAGTGGTTGTGTGTTCTAATGACGTCGAAATCAACGAACTAGTGACAGGTTGTTCATGCACAACCGACGACGACAGATTGTCTTCACTAGGTCTACTAGTAGAAGTAAGTCTAGGCGCCGCTCTCCGAGGAGACGCTGACCTTTGACGATGGGTTTGTCGGCGTGGCGACGCCGATTTTTCTTGTTTATCGAAGTGAAGCAACGAATTGTGCGACTGATGACATTTTCTACACGACCAATCTATCGTACAATTTTTCATCGAATGTGAAGTATTTAAGCATTTGATACAAAGATTTTTAAGCTTTACCACCTCAAATCTTTCTTGAGGGGTTTTATCGAGAAACTGCTTACATCTATAAATAGGATGCACAGCTTGACAGAAACTACAATTTTTAACATCATTGGTGGTACCAACTAAAGAAGTTTTAGCCGAAGTGCTAACAAACCTTCCTTTTTCTCTTACTTTAACGGAATCTCGAGATTTTAAGCATGTTCCTGAAGCAATGTCATTTATTTCCAACACTTTACATTGTTTTTCAATGTACGACCTTAAATCTTTGAACGAGGGAATTTCGTCATTATTTCCTAATTCGAAACGCTTTAAAATGTTTGTATCTAATTTTTTCGATAACAGATTAAACAACATGAAATCTAATAAATCTATTTCCATCTGCCTTAACGCGAATATATTTTCATCAAAACAACTAATTAATTGCCGGAGTTCCGCATGCGAGTCTGAGGAACTGACCTTAGGGCATTTTTCAAAAGCATTAAAATATGTTGAAAGTAATAACCTCTTGAACTGAAAACGATTAGTAATGATTTTATAGGCTTCCTCGTATGCATAATCATTTAATGGCAAGTGTTTTATCAAAGCACGCGACGACTCATCTAATGTATCAACGAGATGGCAAAATTTTTCAACGGGTGACAAACTGACATAATCATGAATCAACCGCTTATAAATTGCATTATAACTCACAAAATCTGAAATGCGTCCGGAGAAGCGTGGGACTGAAAGATGTTTCAAACTAAACCCACAATTTGGCGAAAAAGAATTATTCATATTTTCCACCTTTGGCTTATTTTCTATCCGATCTAATTCGCATTGTTCAGCGATAATACGAATATCTAATAGATAATCATCGATTTTCACCTTAAGAGCCGAAAATTCATCCAATTGTTCACATTCTTCATCAAAGAAAATATCCTTGCAAAAGGATTTGAAATGCGTTTCAATCTGTTCGACACCTTTAATCGACGCTCTAATTAAAGCAATCGATACGTTTTCCGGTTGGTTGATCTTACTGTATATATGATCCAACCTTGTAACTACAAATTTAGCTTCAAGAATAGCTTTATCAATTGATATAACCATATTTAATTAATGATTAATGAACGACAATAAAAATTAATATAAAAACAATGCGTAACTCGAATACGCTACAAATAATTAATCTACGAAATTAAATTATTAATAGAAAAATGCAACTAACTACAGTGCTCGCCCGACAAAGCTTTTAAGGTTTCAAATAAATTTCAACCCCTTTGTTAAACAAGTTGATGACCCGATGGTCCCTCGAACTTGACCACGAAAAATAAGGTAAAGATTTACAATGCAATAACCTTCATAAATTGTTTACCCAAAGACACCGACGATCGACCCTAATCTTTGCCACAAAGGATAAGGAATGTATTGTAAAATCAACCGTTATAACCAGATGTTTTTATCATTCAATTTGCGAACAAGATGTTCTTTTCTGTGTAACATGTTTAACCATAATAAAAACTACGACAATTTTATAAATTTAAGTATAAGGAGCTTAAAGGATAGGAACTAATTAATTAATTAATGATCCAGTGATGAAGGCCCAATTTGTTCACGCGCGGGGCGTCTTATAAACTTATATATCGACTTACCTCCGCGGTTTTTTGTTGTTCTAAGCTGCAGTTCCTATTCCTTCCACCAAGTGGACTGTATGCGAAATTGAGTCTGTGTTACGTTGCACTTGCACTGTGTTTTTTAAGGGTTTAACAAATAAAGTCTGCGGCACTTGACTAACTTACGGTACCGAACGAAAAACCGACGACTATTCTGCTTCGATATCCATAAGAAAGTGTTTGTTCACTACTCTGTCCAACTTATTCACACATGCACAAGGAATTTTTATGGCAGGATATAAGGGAACAAGGGATGACAGTTTTACAATTAGATTTACAACTACGAATTTGAAGTAACTTAAAATTAACCACGCAACGTGCGACAAAGAGACCGAACAATAGTAAACACAAAGAAATTGTAATTTTGTATTTCTAGATATGCATAATGTATCTGTATTTAACCAAAACAAAACAGATTTACTATTTCTACAAAAGGCCTCTGCAAATTTGGTTTAAACCGGAAAGCATAAGCCATCGAACGTGATCGGCCGACAGTCGATAAAGGGTGTTCTAGAGCGATGCTCTTGTAAGGCTACAACTCATTTGGTTTTGTTACTAACATGCCAAATTTGTAGAAAGACAAATACGGTTTCTTAGTCATTGACACGGAAGGTACCAAATAGTTTTTGGTTTTGATCACTTCATACATATTTAACAAGCGCGGGCATTACTAATTTCATGTAATATTCATTGTAACAAACTGCAAGAATTTCGCAGCACTATTTTACACTATGAAAAGGAAAAACATAAAACTTAGAAAGGTACTAATTAAAAAAGGAAATATTGTAAAGAATCAAATTGAGACTCTCAAAAGAAATAAAATTTGTTCAGGCCGAATCACTTCTACCGGTTACATCGAGAACTTGTAAGAGAAAGCGCGACGGAGATAAAAATTTATTAAACAACTGCGTAGTAGTGAAAAATTAAATTAAATTGCAACCAAGTAACGTTAATTATAATAAGCAAATTTTCCTAACATACTTAAACGTTCCAGTACAGTATGTTGAATTATCCCCCTCACTACTTGAGAAATATGCAACTTTTACGGCACGTGAAAAAGCATGGTTATCGTGAACCTTAATATTGGATTGTTTTTGAAAATGTAATCTAATAACCTAACCTTTACAAAATGGAAGTAGTACTCGCACTAATTTTTGATAATTTTTTGAATAGTAGCGGCGTAGAAGTAATTAATCGAGTGTTTTCAGAAAAAAGAAAGCAAATTACAGCTATTTGAAAATTGTAACAAAATCAAAGAACACCTATTATAGTGGATCATATGGAAATCGGAATAATGACTGGCTAGATAAATATCATGAAATATTATTTTATCGATTTTTTCATATAAAAAAGGAAACTTACTATGAACTATTTACTGTTTTAAAGAAATATGAAACACATCAGTTGTTGAAAAGAAAAGGTGCAAATGTTACCATTGCATATATAAAAGCTGTTCTAATATTTTTATGGTACTTGGCATATTTTAAAGTAACAGCAAGTGCTGCATTTCACATTGTAAGGGCTTGTTTATACTGTGCGACCGTGTCCGGATCCCTAATAATAAAATGAAAACGACGTATTTTTATGAAACCTCCAAAAACACGTCAATTTTAGTTTTTACTTGTGGTTTTATTGCTTATAGTTTTAGCTCTGTAGATTCATCCCCTAAGGTAGGGTGAAATCAACCTTTGAAAATTTAAATAGCAATAGGGATCAAGTGACATATCATTAAAAAGCCTATTTCGTCCTCTTTTCAAAAATGTCATACTTTTTAATTTTCGTTTACTACTTTCCGAAATATTGATTTTTCTAAGAATAAAGTTAACTAGTTTAAAAATCGACCTGGCGTTCCGTTTGCAATATTGCAATATTAAAACTAACCTTTTATTCAAAAAATATGTAGTTACCTATTGCATTCAACTGTTAAACTAGTTGTTTCAATAAACGACAAATCATTAACAAAACAATTAAAATTCGTAGAATTTGCATTAGTTCATTGTAGTTTGATGTTTTGAAATTATAGTTAATTTAACCGAAACTCAAAGGGTTGAAATTTTAATTTATCTTGGTTATAGTAATCTAACAATTATGTGTGCGCATTGTTCAATGCAAAATACTGAAATCGTCAGATAACGCGTGCAACGGTTGGAAAAATAGCCAAAAATTTTTTGGAAACTGGTAATGTAAAAGATACGCCTAAAACTGGTCGTCCAAAAGTCAATAATATTAAGTTAGAAGTTCTTTTGAAAGTAGAAGAAAAACCACATTTGTCGACACGATCACTTGTAAAAAACGAAGTTAGTCAGAGTTCAGTGCATAAGATTCTAAATAAGGAAAAGTTTCATCCCTACAAAATTCAAACACTTCAAGAACTGAACGAAGACGATTGTGATAGACGCGTGCAATTTTGTGAAGTGGTTATGCACATGCAAGCAAACAATTCGAATTTTTATCATCTCGTTGTATTGTCCGACGAAGCAACTTTCATTGTAAATAAACACGTGAATCGGCAAAATTGTCGTTGCTGGAGTCGAGAGAATCCTCACTGGATGCGAGAAATACACACTCGATACCCTCAAAAGGTAAATGTGTGGGTAGGAATAACAGGCTACAGGATATTAGGACCATACTTTTTCGATGGCACCCTCACTGGAGAAATATACCTCAATTTGCTTCAAAATGGTTTACTACCTGCTCTTGTTGCACTTGAACCTGATGAAGAGAATCCAGATCTCCTTAATAGAGTTTGGTTTCAACAAGATGGTGCACCACCTTATTTCGCGCGTCATGTTTGTAAATTTCTTGATGCTAACCTTCCAGGTAGATGGATTGGCAGGCGAAGGCTAATAGAATGGCTAGCTAGATCGCCAGATCTTACCCCCACTTGATTTTTTTCTGTGGGGTTATTTAAAATCTAAAATTTATATCAGGAAGCCGGAAAATCTTGACTATTTAAAACGGCGAATAACTCAAGAAATTTGTGTTATAGATGCAGACACAATAAACAATGTTCTCAAAGAATTTTTAAATAGAATTGCTTACTGTCAAGAAGCGAATGGGTGGCAATTTGAACAATTAATATAATTTTAGTTTAATTTTAATTTCTTGAGACGGATTTTGGTTGATGATTGATTAAATAATTTGTGATTGTACTTATTTATTGCATTAGTTAACTTAATTCTTGGAAAAATCAATTTCTGGAAACTAATCGACGAAGATTAAAATATAAGACATTTTTTAAAAGAGGACGAAATAGGCTTTCTAATGATATGTCACTTGACCCCTATTGTTATTTAAGATTTCAAGGGTTGATTTCACCCTACCTTAGGGGATGAATCTACAGAGCTTAAACTATAAGCAGTAAAACCGCAAGAAAATTGACGTGTTTTTAGAGTTTTCATAAAAATACGTCGTTTTCATTTTATTATTAGAAATCCGGACTTTACGGTCGCACTGTATATTGTTGTTGGACTTAAAAATATATTTTTAGCCAGGTACAGATGCTGAATTTACACACCCTTTGAATGGATTTGATAAATATCCTGGTAAGCAAATGCAAAAAATAATACTTTCTTTTATTGCTTTTATTGATAAAAGTTCTATAGGCGCCATAGATGACTGCCACATCGATTTGAAAGTACCTGCTGATAGTCACTAGGTAAATATCTTGGGCGCTATAAATAAACTTAGGAATTTGCACTGCAGACAAAATCTCCACATATGTGTTTATCGAATTCCCAGGAGCTGCACATGACTCTAGGGTATGATATTTAAACTTGTTTAATTAATGCATATTTTTTGTTATTTTAACAGGTGTTTAGCAATTCTAGATTTGTCAGAAACATCAATGGCACGAACCCACTTTTTACTTTAAAAGCTCAAATTATCGTCTAATCGATGACAACGTTTTTTCTATCCGAACATGGCTTATGACATCATACTGAAGAAATGCAAATTTGAATAGGGTGAAAAAACACCATAAATATTGTCTTAGTAATGCCAGAGTAGTGGTAAAAAACATACTTGGTCTTGGCAAAGGCTCGTGGAGGAGATCAATTTTTATCAATACTTATTCTATAAGTAGTCATTAAAATAACAACAGCAGCTTGTGTTCCACACAATTTCTGAGGGTTAGAGGGCCGAAGATATTTATATTTACCAAAGAAGAAATGTGGCATGCCCACAGGATAACAATCGTGAAATCAGACGTGAATATGAAAAACGAAACAACCTAGCAAGAAACTTGTTTATGAATAATTAACCAATAACAATGTACATATTGAAATGACAATAAACATTTTAGTAACTTACGAAATACACAGTTTTACTACAGAGTATAGAGTGTTTAATCAAATATACAAATTCCAGGATCAAATATAATGTACAATAATATAAAGGTTTAACGGTCAAAAAATTAAAACCCATTGATTCAGTTGTTTTTAGTATGGCTGGCAAAAATAGATAAATGAATAGTGTTAAAACACTGCTCATAGAGTTTAGACGTTTTATACCCTAAAATATTTTTATTACATAATTATCGCAATATGTTACAATATTTCACTAAATTCTTTTTGAATACTTTTAGCCTGAGCTGGAACTACGCTTCTTCTTCATATTAATTACATCCCTAAACAAAGTGATCATACTGTAGCGCAGATCGGTCTGCCTCTTACCAGCATAATTACATTAGAATGTAAGCTAGGTGTTTGTACACAAAAATGATTGATAGATCCCGGCGGCACCTCATCTTTCAGATGGTTTTGACCGACTAGTACGAGTTTTGCATTTAAGAGTTAGCTAGATTACAATAAGTGCATTCGAGATATTATTTGCATAACTGTTGGAACGTTTTAGAAGAGTTTAGAGGTTTTGAATATGTATATAAATTACCGCCGCGGATATTGAAGCTCAGTGCCGATTGAAGCTTTATTTACCATATGTTCTAGTTTCAAGTTTTGAAAGATAGGATATAAATTACACTTGATATAAATTATTATAGTAATAATATAAATTAATAATTAGTGATTGGATAGCTAATTGTAGTGCTTCGATGTTAAGTTAATTAAGAAGATAGTATTGTAGTTTAAGAAGCTAGTAATTGTTACTGTTAGTGATTAACTGAAAATAAAGTGTTGGGAAAGCTTTTAGTAAATTCGATTGTAACTCTAGGTTGTTGAAAAGGCTTGAATAATCAGTTTGAAAATACAGAACTGCTGTTATTGCAAATAGAGTTTTCATTACAATACGTTGTTTTCGCTCATTTTGGGTATATAACGCGGTTTGCAGATTACGATGCTGGTTTTCATAAGCTCTTCTGTCAAATTTATGCCGGCGTTTCATTTCTTCTAACACACGATCGATATTGCATCGAGGTCGCAAGGTCTTTTTAATATTTAAAAATCTATTTGTAACTGTATTCTTAGTTGATGTGGGTAGTTCAGAACCCATTAGAAGTTGTGTCATCTTATCTTGTCTCCTCTTCTTGTACGGGAGTGAATCTTCAACACTGTCTTCATTCCTTTTGGATAGCTTTGATTTTACTTCTTATAATCATACGATTACTTATGAAAGAAACTAAACGCGTTATGCGTAAGATGTTATTTGCATGTTAAAATGTATGTAATTCTTTTAAGGAAAACCAATTAATATTAATCAATAGTTTCGATTAGTAAGTGCAACCTTACTTTCTAACATCTCTTACCTCAAATTGAGTGTAATTCGTCGAAAAATTGAGGTTGGTGCTTCTTATCTACACCAGTAGTGTTCATATTGCACAAATGTCATATCCTGCCGATTCCATATCCTTAGCAATTTGATTCCACAACTGATGTTTAATAGTCTTCTTATCAAGCGGCCCCGTGGCTCAGTTGGTATGCATATGACTGAAAGTCCCGGGTTCGACTTCAGACACGGTTCGCTTAAAAAATGTTAGACGAACATTTTTTACAAAAATACACCTTCGGTTTGGATGAGAGGTAAAATGTAGGTTCCGCGCGTGTGTGTGTGTGTGCGCGCGGGTGCGTGCGTGAGTATGTGTGTGTGTTGCCACGCAGGTTGAATATCCCTACCTTGCTTGGAATAGCAAGAGTTCAGCAAAAGTCAAAAGTTTCCAGGTAAAAAAAACTCGCTTCCTGACCAATGTCTTCGGGTGGAACATTGGAAAACCAAATGTAGTCTTCTTATCATCAAATTTGTTAGATAAATCTCCTCTTAATGTTAAAACTATCACTATTGCTTCCCAATCATAAGGTGACGGTTTTTCTTTAGAAAACCATACTTTTTAATCCTCTGGTAAAAGATTCAGGATCATTTTCAAAATTAGTATTATTAAACTCAGCTGTCTCAATAATATCAAAACTTAATTGTAGATAACATTCAGCCTGATGTTGAGCTGCAATAATTTTTCGCATTGCTTTGTTAAAATTGACATGAAATACTTTCCGTTTAATAAAATGTTTGCAGTTTGCAAATCAACATTCAACTCATAGTCCTCGCCTTTCCAATTTACAGAAATTTCAACAATTTCACCGCTTTTCTCCGTAACCATTGCTGATAGTTTTAGTTTTCTAACCTTACTTATAGTACTTTGAGAGTCGGTATAGTCATGTGCTGGAGATACACAGGTATAACCTAGTACAGAACAGGATATGTTAGTTTATATGTTGTACAATTTCCCCCTCATAACTTTTATCTTCATAATGCATGTTTAACACACACATTATTAAACATGTTAGTTTAGGTTGCGAAAAATCGCTAATTGATGCATTGATTATTGCTTATCATATACCACACTTAGATGATGATGCTATTGAAGATATTGATGTTAATGCAGATCTTGATCAAAATCCACAAGTAGTGTAGGAATATATACGAAGTTTTGCTGATTCACCTGATAACAACAAATTATCTCAGTCAGCTATATCAGTGACATCGAGAACATATTTATAATAGGTTTAATGATGTAAGCATGAGTGTATATTATAAATACTGCGTTAAGCCCGCCTGACACCATCCTAAATTTAGAACTAAATTTGTGACACCTAATTTAGGATCGTGTCATACAGGTTTATGTCCTAAATTTATTACAAATACATTGTGTACAAGATTTGTTAGAACCTATTCTAAAACATTGCAAATTTGGTACAAAAAATGTGCAATAAAGATGCGAATTACAATAACATATAGTATAAACATAACACAGAAAACACACGGGTAGGCGTTTTGCGACACAACCTATAAAAAGTAAATTTGTAATTATAATATCCTATATCCTATTATTATTGGTCTGTAAATAATATTCACAAAATGTCTTGGTCCAAGGAGCAATGTGAAATTTTAATAGAAGAGTATCAAAAACGCTTATGTTTGTATGAGGTTAAATCACCCATGTACAAAAAAAGAAATATCAAACAATGTGCTTTTGAAGAGTTTTAAAACCAAATGCAACCACTGCCGATATTAAAGCAAAAATTAATGGCTTACGCACTAATTTTCTACAAGAGCATAGAAAATGGGTCTACAGCAAGCTTAGTGGAACGTCTGTGGAAAATGTAATGATATATAATAAAATTAAAGTTAATTTAGGTATATGTTGCTATAGGTATACAACCCAACAATATGGTATTTCAAAAAGTTACTGTGTATTCTAGACCATGTGTAAGCAAGACAATGTTTAAATGCCTTCAATAAGATAAGGATAATGTTTCCGTTGTTAGCAGTCCTGACCGCAACTCTCTAGAATTAGATGAATATACTTCCGAAGAGTACTTAACTTCGAGATGATACAATCTTAGAGCCAGTAATACACACTCCTACTCATTCAACATTTGACGATAATGCTCCAAAGCCAAGAAGGACTAAAAACATAAACACAAATGAAGATGAAATTTTAAGAGGTGCTACTACTGCATTGAGAGCAATCAGTAATAGTCTTGCAGTTAAACCAACAGTGCCAACCAAACAAAATGATAATGAAATTTTAATGAACTATTGTGCAAAAATTGAATAGCATTTCCGATGTGGGCGTTCGTTTAGATGTGGAGGAAGGCATAACTGTCTGATTGTTTGAAGGATTAGAAAATGTAGCAACTTATAATCATCTGGTATTATAACAATAATGAACATACTTTCTTTGTTATTGAAATATGTATTTTATACATAGGTGTTGTGTTGATAGAAACACTTTTGTGTATTGAATATTTAGTTTCCATATATTAAAATTGTTTATTGCGTTATCTTGCCATGGTACCTTTCCACTATCTGCATTAACAAAGAATTTAAATAAGTCACTAATACGCCTGGCTTGATAACAAGTTCTATTGCCAGATTGTTTTTCTATTTGTAGAAGTTGTTGTACATCATTATCTATTTCGGTGTATGCTTGGGCATTTTCAAGAAAATTATACAATAGCCAATAGCACACGTGGAGGTGATCAATTGTACTTTCTCAACACTAAGGGTGGCAGGTCTTCGGTGCAGGTTTTTGTCAGTATATACGAAAATTAAACCTGACTGATCAGATATGTTTAAATACGATTTTTAAGGGGTGGTTGTTAAATTATCCGACTTATTTTGATAAATTTTCTACACAATAAAATTTAATTATGGAATTATTTCTGAATGAAAATTAAGAGATTCAGATCTATAAGTGCTCCCTAATTATAAAAAAGAGATTTTTTGGATTCTATTTTAGTATGTGAGTGATTATTTGGAAGATATATATATATATATATATATATATATATATATATATATATAGATGTTATATTTAAAATATTGCTCATAAGACAAAACTGTTGTGGAAATTTTGG
Organism: Platerodrilus igneus; assembly: GCA_036346225.1. Taxonomy (NCBI): domain Eukaryota; kingdom Metazoa; phylum Arthropoda; class Insecta; order Coleoptera; family Lycidae; genus Platerodrilus; species Platerodrilus igneus. The sequence continues at coordinate 1,884,241 of JARFIW010001381.1, forward strand.
ACTCTGTTTTTAGTGTATAAGATTTGTGCTGAGAAGAAGTAGTTTTTCATAGATGTTATATTTAAGATATTGTTTATAAGAGAAAGCTGTTGTGGATGTAGTAATTAGCATTTGAAAAATTGTTTGTAAAAGAATATTTCGTATTATTATTATAAATCTGATGTATGATTCTAGTGATTTTATTTGAAAAGAGCTGGGCCAAAAATAATTAGGCTGTTTCAGGAAAATTGGAAACTTTCAGCAAAAATATCTTTTATTCGGGTCACTAAGAAGCACTTCAATCCACAGTATCTTTTATCGACGACCAACCTGGGGTACATTTAGAATCACATCGATATATATATATATATATATATAGATTTGCTGTGATTCTCGCGCTATTTTTGAATTGCCCTCGTTCAGTGCCAAGAATTGCTGTGATTCTCTTGTCCGTTGAATCTCTTCTGATAATCGCCTCTTGACTCTTTCTTTCCTCCTCGGCTGCTCACCTAGTTAAAACTTTCATCCTCATTCATAAAAACACATTCCTACCACAAACATCAACGTTAACTCTATTTACATTAATATTCACAATACATTAAAATTTCAAAATTAAATTTTAGCATAAATTTCAGCATCATAAAATTTCAAGTTCAAATTTGTCATCATTTTAATTTGCATCCAGAATTAGAGTCCTTGTAGGATGCATACTAATTAAGTAAACAATATTTGCAGACCTGAGTCTGAATAAAAGAGAGCATCTCCCACCCCTTTACGTTAATTTAACAGGTTAGTCTAATTGAGCTCAAAGACAGACCCAAATTTTCATCATAATCGAAAACATAAACTTGATAAATACTCCTTTCTACTTATACAAGAAAATTTTACCTTAAAATTCAAAATTTGTTGTTTATACAAATTTACTACTGTCCATCTTTATCAAACAAATTATCAAGATATTCAACACACACCAAAACATCTAAGATCGAACAACAATGCATAAGTTACCTGAAGATTAATGCACTCGTGGCTCCAATGTACATCGTCCTTGCTAATCCCACCATTCCAGCTGGGTTATGTTTACGTCCTCGGATTTCTGGCTGCCTTTAAAATTTTCTACACCACCATTCGTCTAAAAGGTTTCAAGGCTTCTCAGGAACTCATCTATGTATATCTAAATCTTGTTTTGTGGATCCAATCACGTTTACGAATAACACTTGATTACTAACACTCCCGAAAAATAGCAATGAAATTCATAATTCTTTCACGCTATACCAAAACTGCATACTTCTATTTATTTATTTATCGTTACTAATTTGGATAATTGGTACAGTAATACCCGCAAATATAACTAGACTTTATTACCTTTATCTATCTTCTCTAAGTGCACTAATGCATAATAACTTTTATCGTAGCACGTAAACACCATGTATTCTGCTTGAAGTATCGAATAAAATCAAAAATAAAAGAGAGCTAAACTCCTATCAGCACGGGTTTATATAATGGCTCGCTTGCAAGTCGAATTTGTCCCGCGACGGACGATTTTCAGAAATTCGCATTCTATTTTCCCTTCCGATGGCTCGGCACAATGATTCTACTGAAATTTGCACTCGTCCGAGTTGAAATCTAAGAAATTTCCACACGCCTCGCAACACGTCCGCGAACAACTAATTAATTTTATATAGAAATTGTTATGCTTCCACCTATCATGTTTGCATCTTATTTCAACCTTAATCGCCAATCTAGTCTGTTCGTTCTATCTACAACCTGTGCTCTTGTTTTACATATTTCCCCTCATTTAACTACCAATGCATTCCCTCTCGCTTGTCTTTATACCACAAACTTGCTTTCTTACTTGCACTCATATAGCTTGGAGCTTATCGACTATCATATACATCGTTATTTTTGCAGGTGTTCTTAGTTCTAATACGCTGAAGGCTTTTACGTGACTTCCCCACGTCTTTATAATTTCTCGATAGCTTTAGTACTTGGAAAGATTAAATTAAATACAGGTTGAACATTTTAACTCGGCTTCTTTTATAGAAAGCGTCCAGTGAATAATTTAAACCCCTTATTTTTAACAAAACGAATAAATTTTTATGCTCCATGGTTTCAATAATGCGTATTATCTAATGAAATTCTACCTTACTTCCTTCTACACGTTGATTATGATTATATACAAACCCTACATTCTAATTGAATGATTTAAATCTACGCAGTAGGCCTTTAATTAAGCGTACTATTTTCCACTGCTCTGATATACACGGTGTTTAACATTATCTAAACAATATCAATATAAACCCTATGTTTAGAAGTAAATGACGAATTTATCCAATATACCTTTAAATGAAGCGTATTATTACCCAAAGCGTCCTTATACACGGTCATTAAAATTATTTGATGTCGTTAATTAATTTTCTACCCTGGTCTAAATTATAGTAATATATATATATATATATATATATATATATATATATATATATATATGGTACGTTTCAAAATATTTCGTTCTAAAAACAAATTTCTGTCTAATTAAAAGATCGATCAAACCTTTGGCATCACAATAGAAAACTTTAATTTATTAAAAATAATTCAAACAATTAGTATGCTATACGAACTACGTTAAAATTAATATACTATGAGAGTCTATATGTGCGTATGCAAAATACATTTGGCAAAAATGGTGTCATTGTTTGAATTTTCGAATAATAATAATAGGTCAAATGTCTTCATTGTAATGTTACACAAAAGGATATCGCTTTAAAATTTAAATGATTTGCAAATTTGCATTAGAGTGTTTAAACGTTCATAAAAACGCTCTTAACAATGTGGTATTAATTTATACTAAAAGCTTTAAAATTGTTCCTCTTCTCCGTACTTTCCGAATATGTTATATTTTTTTCTGATTGTCTACATTTAAGATTTAATCTAAAATTAAAACAATCATCGATTGCTTTACAAATATTTCAATGACTTGCATGATAAATTATATTTCAAATTCCTCGTTGTATAACTATATAAATTAACTGTGTATATTACAATTTCGATAATATTATGGCAGATCGAAGCAATTGCACTACTTGAACTACTCATCTCCAGACAAAATTATGTCACCGTTAAGCTAGAAGCGCGTTAGCTTCTGTCGACCGAGATCCTCAGTAACATTAGGTGTAGTATTTTCTTAGAAGGTCTGCTAATGTTATAGTGGGTAATTTGTTATTTCCACCCTAGTTGGCATAGAATAGTTAATATTATTAAATTTTGTCTGGCAATATCATCTTCACTAAAATATCGGAGATTTAAAAAAGTTTCCGGTAGCTAGTTGTTTATATTCGTATGGGAAATGTTTTGTATAAATTAATACACTATGATTCCCTTATAATTCAATGGTTGTTTTACAAAGAGAAATGCTCCAGTATGATGAGGCAACCATAGCGAAACCGGTCATTTACTTTCCTCTTTGTAAAATAACCAACTATTTAATTTTCGTTCGCTATACTTGAACTATTCGTCTCCAGACAAAATTATATGTCACTCAAGATTTAGTAATTAGACTTTTAAAAAACAGGTTTGTTGGACCTACTCGTACAAACTAAAGCCGGCGACCACATTTGAATTCCTAAAAAATGTGTTTTGCTTCTGCAAATAATCTTGTTGTGAATATCCAGTTTTAGCATTACAGTTTGATTCTGTTTAAAAACTATAATTATGTTTAAAATGTATTAAGTCATACAGTAACAGGAATAAAATTAAATAAAAACCCTTAAGGGTTTTTATTTAATTTTATTTAAATCGTGCCACAGTGTTCCTATAGATTATTATTCAGTAACAGGAAGTTAGGGTTTAGCGCCAAAATAAAACAAGTTTTGGGCAGGATTTACGCTTTATACGTATTGCCCTTTATTAACCTCGCCAGTTTTATTTTAATAATTTAACATAGGGGATTTCCAATCCTACATTAAAATGTAGTTAGTATAAGTACGTTATGACGCACAAATATGCGGTTGTTGAATTTCCATGCACTACTAGGGGAATCACGTATAACTTATGATATGTATTTTACGGCATGGACGTTTTCACAGCTTGAAGGGGTTTATACAAGTTCGTGCGAACAGGCACCATGATCGTGGAAGCTTATCTTAGGCTTTTTTTACCGAACAGGCGTGGTGGTGACTAGTGCGTGAAATGAAGTAAAATTACATGTGAACTCTTTTACCGTTTCCTTCCATTATTAACTTACAGGTGTTCTTGTTTAAATGTTGTACGTATCAACAACAAACTTCACTGCGAATGTGCAGTAAATAGTTCAGTGAACCAAAAAGACGATTTTTACGTGGTGTATAAGGATCTAGTACTTTGGGCCTATTTTAAACTACATACATGATTAAAGGTACGCCGTTTCTTTGTGTTATTTATAATGAGTCAATGTATTATTGAAATACATAAATGCAATATTACGATCACTGTATCATCACGATTTAAACTAATGCACGTTTACATGTAACTGTCATTTAGCTATAATAAACGTAATTTACTACCTACAATTAATAACAACAATTATTCTAGACAGAAATTGAAAAGCTCCACTTAGGTTCGACTTGATATTTTTGATTGCCTCAAAGGATTTTTGGTCTTAAAAGTTCAGACAGCAGCAAAATTTAAGCTTGTTGCGAAAACAAAAATCACAGATTGCTTTACGCCATAGGAAGAATTTAGAAGAACAGGTTTTCTAGGCATAACGGTACTCCAATGTTAAAAATTCCTCTTTCTGTGATTTTTGAAAAATGATATGCATTTTGTTCAAAAATTTCTGGGAAAAGTTTTCCGATTGTTAGTTCAGATCTAAAAATTCCACAAGAAATAAAATCTCAAAAAAAAACTTTAAATGAAGTCCAAATGCGACTAGTTATTACAAAAAGAAAAGAAATTGAAAAAATCGTGGATAAATGAGTACGTATAAGTAGATCTTGGAGAAAATGGAATCAGGGTGGCGGCGACACCAGAACCATTAGCATCTACTACTTAAAACGTACGTCTACTAGTATTGGGGCGTATGTTCATAGTTGAACGAACACCAATACATGAATAATTAATTTTCAGTACACGTTATAAATTTATTTAAAAAAGACCGTACTCCTGATCCAACGAGGCACAATTAGCGCTAATCTAAAATTAAAGTCTCTACGTGTTTTTGCCTCTTTAAAGATATGTGAACTCCTAACGGCTTTCAAAGATCTTCCTTATTCCATTCGACGTAACCAAATATTTTCTCAATTCTACAATGGCAAAATGAATATGGTTTATTCTTCTTCGTTCAATTTTACAAGTAATATGACATGGGGCCGCTTCTTCAATATACTTAAATCAAATGGATCTCCTTCCAACTCGTCCTCTACTTTCCTTGCCATTCTTCTGCAAAAAAATGTGAGTTGAAGAACTGACGCATGCAACGTGAAACTCTTTGTTCAGTAATTTTCACATCTATTTACTTTAACACTTTTGGTCCAATCTGATAAGTTTTCTTCAGTTTCATACACTATAAAAATAAGTTTAACGAGTCTTCTTGTGCTATTACTTTTGAAAATATTAGTAATTCGGCATATGTTTTTTATCTACGTTTAAATCTTTTCCGCCAATTTCAACGTCTTTTTCTTCTAGTATGTGAACCTTCAAGTCAGTTGCTCTACATAACTCCTCAATATTTTCTGTCCACCTATCTACCTTCTCTTTAATGCTGTACAAAGGTTTTCATCTTTGCTTAATAGCATGTTTATTACCAAAGTATTTATTTACTTTCCGTTTTGCTTTGTTTACATTACCAACAATCGCGTCTTTCAAATTCCAAACACCCTTCACAAATTCATTCCTCATCTGGTATCCTGCATCTCCTATTTATTCTAGTTTGAAGTTGTTTCATTACACACCCACATTTTTTATATATCTCGCGGTTATCGATCAACTTTAATGTATCGTCTTTTATCTAATATATTGTAATGAAAACTATTTTGCACAAACAATGGTACTTTATTATAAACTTATTAAAAGCTTTTTCAACGACTTGTAGCGACAGTGAAATTTTAAAAGCACTCACAACAATTTCTTTCCAGCTAATCGCTAACGGTACAAATATTAACTTCTTAAAACTACGATGCTTCCTTATTAATTACTTACTTTTGAAGTACACTAATAATTTACATCGATCACTACAATAATTTATTTCATATTTATATTAACAGTATGTACTACTAATTTATATTACGACTTTATAGCTCGAATAAAAACGTAATATTGTAACAAAAGCTTTAAATTTGAGCTGAACTTCAAAACCCATTAACGGCAATTTATACCCTATCCAATTGCTCTACTTTATTGCGAAAATGTACCAGAAATTAAGTAAATAACATTCTGGAGGATTCCTATTGTAAGACTAACAGAGTCAATCAAGTCTATCTGAAGATTTGGTGCCGCAGAGTGGCTATCAATTATCCTTTGTGTACAAATGCCTCATTTACGTTCTAATGTATTATTCTGGTCAAAAGTAGACTAAACGGCGCTACAGTATTCTACCACCCGTTTCGCACTGGCACAGTTTATTTTTATTAATGTATAAATTTCTTATTTAAGAGTTATGCGCTCCTCTAGACTTTCGTATTTCGTTTGCTATTAAAATCATTTGCAGTACGGGTCTGGAAATGTTTCCCTGTTTCCTCTTTTTCAAGTTTCTATAAATTCCACTTATTTTTTGTCAAGCTTTTAAAACATAGTTAGAATTTCATCATAATTAACTAGCGATCACTATAATCTGCTCCTGGATGCGCTCTAGAGTACTATTTTATTTCTAAACTTCTGTCGCACGACAATGGTTTCTATCTCGTGGTTTCGTACAGCTATATTTGTTTTATTATGATTTATGAATGAGCATTTGCTACCAACTTATATTTGGCGCAGAATTCCATTGATCGTTTGCCTCTCCTAATCCACGTGCTTCTACATTTTACACCCCCTTTCCTTTACCAGCTTTAGTATTCCAATTTCCCATTATTAAAAAATTTTAATCTCGTTTAACGCTCTTCATCGATTTTTCTACTTCTTCATCATGATGGCTAGTTGTCGGAATGTAGCAGACTTATTGTAGTTCGAGTTGTTTTGAATTAATCCTAATTAAAATAATCCTATCGCTGTGTTGTTTATGAAAATCTACATGTTGTTTATCGAGCTACTCATTCTACTGTGTCCTTTATTTGATGCTGTACAAATAACCCTATAGTACCCTGACCAAAAATCGTTTAGTTCTCCCCATCGAACTTCATATATACCAACATTCCAATCTCCCATTATTCAAAAATATTAATCTCGTTTAACGCACTTCATCGATTTTTCTATTTCTTCATAAGTATATCCTACTTCTTCATCATGATGACCAGTTGTCGGAATGTAGCAGACTTATTGTAGTTGGAGTTGTTTTGAATTAATCCTAATTAAAATAATCCTATCGCTGTGTTGTTTATGGAAATCTATATGTTGCTTATCGAACTACTTATCCCACTGTGTTGTTTATTTGATGCTGACCAAAAATCGAACTTCACATATACCAACAATTTCTATCCCTTGAACAAAAGTCCCTTTCTTCTTTCCAACGAACCTCATTTGTACTCAAAGTATGTCAAACATACTCATTTTTTGTTTCAAATATTCTAATCTATCAATTTTATTCCACGTTCCGATCTGTAGTATTGCAGGTTTTATTCGCATTGCTTTTGATGACCTCCTTCATAGTGGTCTCCAGTCAAAGGTCCGATTGCGGGGGCGAGATTACCTTCGAAATATTTCACTAAAGAAAGCGTCATTGCGATTTGTAAAGTTGTATTTTCACAGGATATGCAGTGGTTACCAGTTTCGTTTTGCATCTTCATGTCGTTGATCAAACTAATAGTGCATCACCTTCAAGGATCATTTCTCTTCCCAAATCCTTTACTTATGCCCCAGCTTTCTTGATAAAAGGGGAATCTTTGATCAGGGACCCTTTCGACTGGCTAACTGGAAATTCATAATATTGGTCGACGGGGTTACTGTCTTTACGCTTTGATGTACCCTTAACCATTTCAAATCAAAACAAAACACTCAATATTTCCATGTACTTTGTGTTCACATTTTCCAGTTAATACATATTATCTTAAACTGTTTACAACTTGTTTGTTTCAGTGCTACTAACTTGAACTTTTGGCTGAAATTTGGGCGTAGCAGAAGAGTACACAGAGATTTGGATACTCTATTTCGATACTGCGCGGGAAGTTGACATCTATCAATAAAATCCTTTCTAGATGTTTGTTTATGTTGGAAATTTGAATTTTTGAGTGCAAAACATGAAATTCTGAGTGCAGCATAACGACTAAAGGGAATTTCGAGGAACCTTAATGTTTCAAATAGCTTGATGTTGAGCCTGAAGATGGACAAATGACCATCTTGGTTTCTCTTTATGTCCTTAATATAAGTATAATTTTAGGGTATTGTAACTAATTTCAGTTTACTGTTCTCTATTCGGTCTACTATAGCCTGTTTGTCCGCAAATACAGAGAAAATTTAATATACTGAGATACTGCTGATGATTGATAATTACTACAATGTTTACTAACACTAAATTCCCTCTTAACACGAGGGTTAACCAAGTTCAACTAAGTAATTTATCTAGACAAGCACATTGAACGTTTTATACAATAATTTATATCACAATACTTGCGAATTTATATTTGAACTGAAACTGAAACTTCTGCGGATTCTTGCAGTTTTAAATATTTCTAGCTATAATAGTTCTCAAATCTTCTTGGTTATTAAATTTTGTACTCTTTATATTGATTATTTAAATGCACCTTTATAGCTGTTAATCAATCCATTGTTGGTGAAATCGCTTTGTCTCTTTCGATTCTAGACTCTTCGTCCGGCACCTTTGTTACAGTACATTACGATATATTTTGTGTGCAATGAAATGCAATTAGCTTCAAAAATGTACGATCACAGGTTCATGCATCCCCCATAGTCGACTTTCATGGCTCTTTCAATAATAATTTTTGAAGGATGCAAATTATAAATAAACATGCAATACCTTTAAACGATAACCATTAATTATAAGCATAGAACCTAAAAACCACAAAGGCAAAACCGCATCTTTACATTTCAGAAACTTTGAAATTGTCTACAATATCACTACATGTCCGTTTAGGTATTTTTAATTTCCGTATGAATCAAACAACACTATTGTTATTAAATCGAAACCAATCATTAAATTCTCGAAGACTCCGCATAACAACTGTTATTATACCATGATTGCAGATTTTAATCATAAATAATTTTAATATTACTGAACCTTCCTACGTTTTCATTCAATAAAATAGAAAAAATTAAACTAAATTGTTTAGGGTGTGGCTAAAATGCCGCCACGCAACAATAATTTTTCATTCGTTCACGCTATATGATAAATCTGTTGCAATTAATAATAAAAAGATTTCAATAAATCCTCCTACAAGAATTTAAGACTGATAATTTTATGTTCCCAGTTTGGCAGCAATAAAAGCGACTTCAACCGTCTGGTTATTAAACTAAGTAGTTTCAAGCTACAATTCTCGTTTTTTACAGACATCCAACGTTAAATTAATGTAGATGTTTGGTTTCTTTAGTTGATTTTAGTACTGAAGGTTGGAATGCAGAATGCAAATATATAAACGTCCTCCTGACCTTTAAATGAAATCAAAAACGGGAAAACTCGCACATAATTTTCTTGTTTCTTTATATACAGTCCCACCTTAAAGTTGTGAGACCATCTCTACAACTTTTTAACTACTTCAAATTGTTAACAAAGATTTAGGTTTAAATGTTACAAATTTGCATCACATAGATCGCTGAAAGGTTGCTTATAGCGAGTGGCGCCATCATGTGGAAAAATTTTAAATTACACAATATATTGAGTGATTGATATCTTATTTTAGAGTCTCTTTAACCCAGATATCTAGTACGGTAATTAAAATTCTCTCAACTAGATTATAAATTTGATAATGGTAACGCCATCTATTATTTTCCTTTTCCAATAAGTATTGTAACGAAATCCCTATTTGCAAAACAACAGTTCTTCATTTTCAAACTAATTATACAAGCCTTTTCAACAACTTGTAGTTACAATGTAATCTGCTAAAAAGCTCTTCCAACAATTTATTTCCGAACTAACCGCTAACAGTACACGTATTGTTTTCTAATACTACGATATTATCTACTTAATTACTTAATATCAAAGCACTATAATTAGCTATCCAATCACTAATTATTAATTTATATAATCGCTACGGTAATTTATATCAACAGTAATTTATATCACAAACTAACAAAGCTTTAAATTAGAACTGTAATCAAAGGTTACATTAGAACACACATCAAAGCTTTCAATTAGAACGAACTTTCAATATTCACGACGGCTATATATATATATATATATATATATATATATATATATATATATTGCTGTGAAACCTCTTGAATTACCTGGTCTGTTGATTTTCTTCTGTTAATCGCCTCGGCTGCTCCTCTAGATAGCTTTCATCCTCATACATAAAAAAAACAAACACATTCCTACCACAAACATCAACGTCAACTCTATTTACATCAATATTCACAATACATTAAAATTTCAAAATTAATATGCAGCATAAATTTTAATATCGGAAACTTTCAAAATTAAATTTATTTTCATTTTAATGTGCATCCAGAATTAAAGTCCTTGTAGGATGCCTACTAATTACTATAACAATATATGCAGAGTACAAAGGAGCATCTACCACCCTTTACGTTAATTAACCAGGTTCGTCTAATTGAGCTCAAAGACATACCCATATTTTTATCATAATCCAGAACATCAATACTAAATACCCTTTCTACTTAAACAAGCAAATTTCACCTTAAAATTAAAATATTATTGTTAGTACAATTTCACTACTGTCCATTTTAAATAAATCAATTATAAAGTTATTCAACACACACCAACATCTCAAAGTTCAAACAAAATAGTATAATTTACCTGAAGGTTACTTGCACTCGTAGTTTCAATGTACATCGTCCCTTTTGTTAATCACACCATTCCAACTGGGTTATATTTACGGCTTCTGATTCTCAACGCTTTAAAAATTTTCTCCATCACCATTTATTTAAAGTTGTTTCAGGGCTTTTCCGGAACTCCTCTGTGTATATCTGACCCTTGTTTCGTGGATCCAGACACGTTTATGCACCATTTAAGTATTAATACCCCCGAAAAATAACAAAGAAATTCATACTTCTTTCACCAAGATACGCCAAAACTGCCTACTTGTGTGTATTTATTTGTCATAGTAAATTTTACCAATTGGTACAGTGATACTAAACTTTATTACCTTGTATCTTCTTTTCTAAGTGCACTAACGTACATTCATTGTAGCACGTAAAGAACAAGCTGTTTTAAATCATATAATATTCGAGCAAACTGTTTAAATTATTTAATATTAAAACCGGAAAACTAAAAAGCACTGTTTAACGCGTTCAATCAAGTCGAAGATCTAAGAGAGCTTGTTTATATTCACCTGCGTATATATAGCGGCTAGCCTGTCTGTCGGTCGAGTCCTCAAAACGGGCAATTCTAAAGAATTTCGCATGCTAGGTTCCCAGTCCGTAGCCTGTGAGTCGGTTTTTACGAATTTTGCACTCGTCCCAGTTAAATCTCAGAAATTCTCACACGGCACGCAAATATGTCCGAGAATAACTAATTAAATTTTATACAGAAATTGTTGTTTCTACCTCTCATATGTGCATCCTATTTTCAACCAATCGTGACCCTCGTGACGTTGCTCATATCACGCCTTTAATTATTAGTGTCTTTGTCTTACGCACATTATCTTTCCTTCTCTAACCTGTTCTTAGTGGTGCAAATTGATATTCCTTACTATCGATTATTTCAGTCCATGTGGACTATCTGGGTTAAATAACCCCGTATCGCGCCTTCCCGTGAATATTAAGCTCCGGTTTCTCCAAGATTCTTTGTAACCATTAATTATCTGCAAAATTTACGCAGAATGAGTTTTTTAAGCTACGCAGGTGTTCAAACATAATATTAATTCTCAGAGCTTTATTTTCTGGTATTATAATCCTGGATTTTCACAGACTTTTATGCTTATTATTAATAATGGTTTAATTAACTCCAATTAAAATTGACTTCTATCCTTTCATTTTTAGCGAATACAAATTAAATATTAATTATTATTTGTACACTTTGTTTAATACCGGTTACTTAAAATAGGGTTAATTAATATACATTTTGCACGTAATTTCCATTTTTTTCTTTCCTCGGAATAATTACATTACACGTAGAGCTTGTTAATACTGTTTCTTTTGATATAAAGCGTCTTGTACATGCTTTAAATCTCTTATTTTTACTGAAACGAATGAATTTTTATTCTCCACGGTGTTTTAATAAAGCGTATTATCTAATAAAATTCCTTATACACGGTGATTAAAATTATTTTATGTAACTCATTAATTTTCTACCCTGGTCTAAATATGAGTATATATATATATATATATATATATATATATATATAAATCGTTCGAGAACATAAGAAATTACGTAAATAACGTTCTCCAGATTTCTTAATGGACTCTAAGTAACTCAAACGCAAAACCCTTGTACCTGTCAATCGACTCCATTTCAAGATGTCACGCCACAGAGTGCCCACAGGTTATCTTTTGTGTACAGATGCTTCAAGTTCTAATGTAATAATTCTGGTCGGAGATAGACCAATCGGCGTTACAGTGTGTTCATTGGACTCCCATCGACATTTTCCAAAAAAGCTTGTTTAAAGCAGTACAATAAAATTGTTAAATTAGCTAAAATGGAACAGTGTGACATCCGATTTGTAGAGTAAGTATTTTTTACTACTGTTTATCAAATTCGTTCAAAACCCCTTGTTGTAGCATAACAAATGGTTGATATATCTTGAAATTCGTATTTTTCATTGAGGTCCTATATATAACTGTAATCAAAAGTTACATTAGAACACACATCAAAGCTTTCAATTAGAACGAACTTTCAATATTCACGACGGCTATATATATATATATATATATATATATATATATATATATATATATATATATATTGTGATATTATGTGATATATTTGAGATTGAACTTTGACGCACTGAAGTACCACTCAGGTATAGACTTCTATACCACATTATTCAGAATTGTGCCTACCATTGGTGGAATTACTTAGAAAGAATGAGAAATGGAGGTGGACGGAGCAGCGAGAGAATGCGTTTCAGGATTTAAAAAGGGTGTTTCACCAGGAATTATCGTTAAAATATCCAAATTTTGTAGATAGGTTTATTTTACGAACAGATGCATCCAATCGTGCGATGGGCGCGGAATTGGTCCAAATACAAAAGGGGTAGAAGTGCCAATATGCTTCATTTCCAGAGTACTGAAGGAATGTGAGACAAGGTATTCAACTGCCGAAAAGGAGATGTTAGCTATTGTGTATGCAGTAAAAAAATTAAGGTTTTATTTGTTAGGGAATCAGTTTCTGATAAAGTCAGATAATTCAGCGGTGATGTTTTTGAAAGAAAGATTTTTTAAATAGTCGTTTTTATAGGTGGGCGTTAGTCCTACAGGAGTATAATTTTGAGATACGACATAAACCTGGAAAGGAGAATGTAACGGCAGATTTCTTTAGTAGGAAGGATTATGCACAAGATATCGTGAAGACAGAGGGGGTTTTAATAGCATTACAAGTATTTGGAGATGAAGGTAGTTGGACGAACGAAAGATTTCGAGTTATGCAACAAGACGAAGAGATTAAACGAATTGTGAATCATCTACAGAAGGAAAATCTAGAAGAATATACGGGTTTTTGTTTAATTGACGAATTATTAGTTAAAAGAATATGGGATGAAGAGTTGCTGGTGCTAACTAAGGAGATGACAACCGAGATGGTGAGGGAAATTCATATCACGTATGGGCACATTAGCATAAGAAAAACTTTCTTAATATTTCGTGAGGCATTTAACGGTAAAAATGACATTTCAGTGATAAAATCATGCATAAATCGTTGTAAATTATGTTTAATAGGTCAAGAAAAGAACCGCGTACTACAGAATATTCCGTTGAATATAAAAGCAGAACAACCACTGGATATCGTGGCACTAGATTATTTGAGTAATCTTATACCAGGGCAAAATGGTTACAAGCATATTTTGGTGCTAGTAGATATATTTTCGAAGTACGTTAGGGTGTATCCGGCAAGAAAATGTAATTCTAACACCATATTAAACAGCAATCGAAGATATATTAGTCAGGTGGGGCAGATAAAGAAAATTTTAACGGACAATGCGACATATTGTAATAACCAAAGAATCAAAATCACATTAAGGGAACTTGGCATAAAAGTTGGATTTTGCAGTATTAGGCACCCACAAGCGAATCCTTGTGAACGATATATAAACGAGGTTATAAAATATTTGAGAATTTCGGTACAAGGGCAACACAACGGATGGGTGAAGTGGTTGCCACAAATAGAAAACTATTTGAATTATGTTCCTAGTTCAGTTACAGGGGTTTGTCCGGTTACATTGATGAAGGGAATCATACCAGCAAGGCCATGGAGGGATCAGGCGGAATTGGAGGACATCATCGAGTTGTTGGATCGTACGAGAAGACGTGCAGAGATCATGCAACGAAGGGAACTTGACAAACGTCATCGACGAATTAAGAAAAGGATAAATTTTGTACTGGGAGATTTAGTGTTAGTCAAACGGTTGAGAGTTTCTAATTGGGACAAGAATATTTGTGGTAAATTATCATTCCCATATGAGGGGCCATATAAAACAGGAAAAAATTTTGCACAGGGGAACACTTACGAGCTTGAAAATGAAAGGGGTGAATGCCGCGGACGATTTCATTTAGAACATTTGTATCCATTCACGCAATAAACACATACACACACAGAAAATACAACGAGGGGTTAGTAAATTGCAAGTATTAATCTTACGTACTAAATGTTTCTACACATAACTACAAAACTTAAAACTAGGGTTATCATTTATAAGATAAAATTGCATTAAACATTGGAATTAAAATCATGAGTTGAATACTTAAAAGTAGTAGTGATTTAATAAAATAAATATAAAAGTGTTACAGTCATTTGAGTTTAAAAGAATAAAGGTTTTATATTTATTTTATGAAATCCGGTGGGGCTATGTGATATTATGTGATATATATGAGATTGAACTTTGACGCACTGAAGTACCACTCAGATATAGACTTCTAGGTCGTAAAATGATTGATGAAGAAGATGGTGAGGGCAGTTACTTGTTAAAGATATTTAAAATGATAATTTAAGAGAAAAGGAAGTTTTAAGATTTCAACTTGGGTGATGGTGATTTCATAAAGTAATTTTGAAAAGTGTGCCAATGAAGTGAACTGCTGTTGCTTGTATATCATAAAATTGTATTAAAATATTTAAAAGGAAACTTCACTGCCATGTGAATATGTATGTATAGCTAAGATTTGAAGTCACTTACTACGTTTTCATTTGATTTGAGTTAGGTGTAAGATGTTAGACATTCACTTTCATTTGAATATGTACGTAAAGCCTAAAAAGTCAATTAGTATGTTTTTATTACATTTAAGTTAGTTATAAGATGTAGAAATTTTATTTACTCTTCAGTATATAGTTGTAAGTATATTATATCATTTGAATTTCACTTCTTGTAACGTTGTAGACATCCAACTCATCTAAAAAGAAATTATTTAACACTTGTTGTTAGGATTAAAATATCGACCAAAATTTATAAATTTTCGGCCAATGACATTTGTGTATTAGTTTACTCCAAATTAGAATTTGACAAGAGCAATAAATTCTATTAATAAAATTTTGGATCATAGAATGTTAGTTGGAAAAGAATTGTAAAAGAGTAGGCTGGTTTAATGTTTTAAGGGGCATCTCCATAGAGATAAGGGACAGTTGTAAAAAAAATTAAAAAGAGAGTTGTTTAAAAAATTAAAAAAAGGAGTTGTTGAATTAAAAAATTAAAAAAAAGACTGATTTGAAAAGGACTGAAAAAAAGAATTTTACAAACTATAGAACGAAAAATATAATCTTTTTTGTAACAGTTTACGAATTGTATACCTCTTATTATTGTAATCTCCAACATAAAATTCAACGTATGTAAAATGTATCTGTGATGTTCAAAGTATAAAAGAACCCTTGATATTAAAAAGTGATAAATGCAAGTGTCCTTGTCATTGTCTTATTATTGACGATTGGATTTCTGGGAGTGTTTTTGTGTAGACAGAGGAGTTCCGAAGTGGTGCTATCAGAACGCTGAGATTGCTGAACCTTTGGTGTCGAGCACGGTGTTGATTTCACGGAGCGAAGTTTCCTGATAAGACCAACGACGATAAGTATAAGTGTCTCTAAAGATTATTTGGCGTACCTTAAACCCTACAATAAAAGGCGTAAATTCAGTATTACAAAATTTTAAAACGTACTTATCCACAGGTATTAAGAACCCACATCTGGTTCGAATCGTCGCTGTAGGCAGTGGAGCTTCATTGTTCAGCAGCAAGACGTTTCGTTGGAAGTTCAGGTAGTATATTATTATCTGTGTCATATTTTGAACACTTAATCCATTACACTCGATTGAAATCTTAAATTATTAACTAATATAAACTGTTTACTGTGCGTATTTTTCAAGTAATTGTTTACACTGTCACATTTAGAAATTGCTTTAGTAGAATTAACTAGAGGTCATTTGACTGGCAGTGTCACATACATCTGTATATGGTTCAGAACTCATACTGTATGCAGATATAGATTATTCACAAAATTAACCTGAGATAAGAGTTTCATTGGTCAAGGCGCAGATTTAAAGACCCAATAGAGAAGTTAATAAATCAATTAAAGAAAAGAAATTATAGGGCAATTTGGTGCATTGCTAATTTGCTCATATATTATAATTGTCAAACTGAAGAGGGGGGGTTTTATATTAGAAGTAGCGTCCAACGTGATGCTCGATAGGTAGTGTCGCAAGCGTGGTGCTCTAGAGAGAGAGCTAGCTTATTTGCAGGTTTTGAACATTTGTATTTTGGTGGGGCAAGTAAGAGTTATTTTTGAAAAAGCAATATCATTAGAACATGTTCGACGAAGAAAGAGTCACCAGGTCAGGGAAGGTTTATGGTGTCGAGACTGTTGTGAGAGGGCAACCGGTGATGGAGACTGTAGCGGCAGGGGATGCAAGAGATGAAAGTAGAGAATATGTGGAGCCGGAGGTGGTTGTAATTCAGCCGGACGTAGAAAAACAGGTTGGAGGTGTCAGAGAGACAGCGAACGAGGGGGACATGCTAGGCATTATGCAGTTTTTAAGAGAATTTCGGAACTCACAGGAGGAGTTTAAAATTGAGCTGAAGAACGAGGCTAGAAATTCACAAGCGGAAGGTAGGAGAAATTTTGAGAAAATGGAGACAAAATTTGAAAATTCACAAGCGGAAGTTAGGAGAAATTTTGAGAAAATGGAGACAAGATTTTAGAAAATGGAAGAAAAAGTGAGAATTTACATGCGGAAGTGAGGGAAAGATTCGAAATGATGGAGATGAGATTTGGAGGGATAAATGCGTTGATACAGAGCAGTTTGGGTTTGCTTAGAGATCAGGTAAGAATGGAAGTAGAAGACAGGGTAAAGGTAGTCGAGGAAAATTTAGTAACAGGTTTGTCGGAGCTAAGGGGTGAGATAGTAGGAGTAGATCTGAGATAGACAGAAAATCTTCAAAATTCAAAAAGGGAAGTTATGGAAATTATTCAGAATGAAATTAAAGATACACGGGAATTAAATGACTCCATGCTTGGTATTAAATATTTTTAAATTTTGTTATGTATAATGTTAGAATAAACATTTTAGAATAGTATTACATTTTTCTTTATTTATAAAAGGGGTGGGCATGGGCAGTGCGCATGGGCAGGCGTGCGCACGTGCAGGGGTGCGCATGAGCAGGGGTGTGCACGCGCAGGGGTGCGCATGGGCAGGAGTGCGCGCAGGGGTGCGCATGGACAAGTGGTGCGCATGGGTTGGGATGTGTCTGGGCGTACACGAGGGAAGCGGATGTTAACAGTCGCCAAGCATCCAATTCTTTATTTGGATGGTATCGAGTACTTGCCTGCGTATGTATCCGGAGTAAAAAACACGATTTGTACACGCAGCTTATTAATAAAATTAGTTTATCGAGCGAAGATGACAAGCGTAACATCATCCTGGGAGCACATCAACATACACATGGTGGGCATAACGATATAAATCTAAGATAGTTGTATAGATTTTGTAAATCTATTGTATATATTAGTTTTAAGATTCCATAATTTTTAAGTTCTTCTCCCACCTTCCAAATCCTTCCGGCTTCTATCCTGGTTGACAGAGTATACGTGTTATCTCCACGTGGTATTTGCGGGACACGGCGGTTTTAGATTTCTAGGGAAACGGTTGGTCAAAGCATATGTCTTGGGTAGTGAAAAAAGGGTTTTAAGATGTAGTTAAATAAAGATAGGCAAAAATCAGTTATTTGGGTCCTTAAAAGGCATAACTTTGTATGGGGTGGTCCTATTTAAAATTTATTTACAGATTTGGGGTCTATAGAAAAATTTAATGTTAGTTGATACCTAGCAAAATATATTTATCTTAAAAGAGTGACTACCCCGCAAATAATAAACACAACATACCGCATGTTAACAAAAAATTTGTAGGGAAATTTAAAGACGAATTTAATGGGGGTCCAGCATTAGAATTTGTTGGTAGTAAGGCTAAGTCCTACTGTATTGTAGGCGAGAAAGATACGATTAAAAAGATTAAAGGGGTCTCACGAAGTGTAGTTAAGTAAAACCGAGGGTCTTACAACCTATAACGAGCATATACCTCCAAAAGTGGTGGGCATGCAACTACGCAGCAGTGCGTGGGAGAATAAGAATTCTCTCCAATAAGAAATTAAAGTTTCCATGTACGTAGCACCAGTCATTGGGAAATGGTAGAAATGTGGAACCTATAAAGACGATTATTAATTATGGTTTAGAAAAATAATATTTTTCGTAAATAAAATAGCTTAGACTGGTTAATGTATATGGTTACATATTCTCGTACACATCCACAAACATCTGCTTACGTCCGTATACGGACATGGCGATGCTGGTAGTTTTTGTTTAACAAATAGTAGGAGAGATACGTTAGGTGTTAGTGTGCGGAAGCCCATAGGATCGTTGGATTCAAAAAGAACGGTGCGGCGGGATGTATGGTGGCTCCCCGTTAGAATAATCGAAAGTCGTTAATCAATCGTATTAGATGTTTAAATAAGCGAAAGTGTAAAGGCCTACATAAACAAAATTTAATTATCTGACAAAAAGTGCGCGATGTGCTACACTTATAAAGAAAGTATGGAATGATGCTTTTTAGCGGCCCTAGCAGTAAAAAGAGCGACTGACTTTTTCAAGCAACTACAAGAATAGCAGTAGCGCAGAGGAGAGGTATGCATGTATTATACAGTGTACAGTTGCTACAAAATATGTTAGTTTACGGGTAGCTCGGATGTGTAATTGATCACGACTTAAAGATCCCTCGAAGGTTTAAAAATTCTGAGACCATTGTCGTTTGAAAAATGTTTGGAAATTATCAGAACGGGAGCGGGTGGAAGTATAATGGATGATTGACCGAGTTTTTTCTACCTTTTACGAGGGAATCGGGGGTTGACGGACATCAAGTATCTAATTCTCTATTTGGGCGATATCGAGTACTTACCGGTTCTTGAAATCATTACGTGCTACCGACTGCTATGTGGACGATTTGGTTCTAGGAAATGAGCAACCTACGAAAGTACGGAATACTTGATATTAATGCTAATTGGTTTAGTGACCGCGCTCGTGCACTCTTCGAGTGTCTTCGGGAAACCTTTGGTTTACAATCAATTTGTGTGCGTGTGCTATCACACTTTTGGATTTTTAATATGCACGCGATCCATATAACATCGAAGACGTTTCCGATGTTTCTACTAACGGCATTCGCACCATCGACGATGCGAACCAGGTGCATGCATTGGCGCTAAATGTATTGGACGAGCAGCAAGGATTATGACGTCATTTAGTCCCCCGCAGAATCCTCAACATCGTTCGGTCGTCTTCGGAAACCTTCGGTATGCATTCTATAAGGAACATAAATCAGGTATGCTAGAGTAAGCTTTTTAGTTATAAGTTAGTTCGATTACAAGTTTAACCAAAGTCTTATAGTGCAGATTTTGTTTTGTACTAAACGTTTTTAAATGCGAGCCCTGTCACGTCTACTTTACCAGAAGGGATGCTCTCAAACGGCACCAGAACAAATGTCGTGGCGTAACATCGTCCACGGTTAAGCTTATACATCCGTCGGCAGCAAAGTACTTAAACTGTGGGTCTTGCAGTATCGCTTTTACAAGAATAGCTTACAGCGACACAAGGAAAAACAGCACATTACTGTTTGAAAAAATGGTTTTAAATATTAAGCACTTATGGCTTATAAAGAACTCATTTCTAAAATCTTTGCGGTTTTAGATTTCTAGGGAAATGGTTGTTTAAAGCATATGTTATAGATGAGCAAAACAATTTAAAGAGGTTTGAGACTTTAAAGGAGTAACTTTGTAAGGGATGGTCCGATTTTAAATCTGTTTGCAGATTCAGATTCTACGTAAAATTTTAGACTAACAAGATGTGTCACATCGTTAAAAAATTTATATGGACGGTCATAAAATCGCTGCATGCATAAAATCATAAAATTGGGGTAGCTCCCTGGGGGGTGATGCAATCTAAGAAATTCATAGAGATTCAGGTAGCTGAGAAAATTCTAATATTAATTGATACCAAACAAGATAGGGTTATCTCGAAAGATGCATTGGTTAGACGAAAAAACTATTTGGTTCAGATGTGGGAGCAAAGAGCAAAATTTAGAGGTTTGAGAGCTTTAAAATGTAACTTTGCAGGGCGTGGTCCTATTTTAAATCATAACGTCTTCTAGTAATCCGGAAAATATGTACGAGGTCTTAAACGAAACCATGTAAACACCAACTTTATACCCAATTAATTAATAAAATCAGTTTGTCGGGCGAGGACAACAAAAAGTACATCATTCCTAATAGTACAGCAACTTAATTAAGGTAGGTCAGTAAGCAATATTAAATTGCTATTAATTGACTCGCATTTAGCGTACTTTCCTACTGTAATAACCGTATTTGTTTGGAGAAGATATACACTTTTAAAAAGAAATTATATACAGCTTTCACATGTAATTCGGGGCAATGATTACGCCAAAGTCGACCTTCCCATTTATATATTAAAAACACATTACATTGGAATGTTTTTACATTATTCTCATATTGTTAGATTAACAACAATATGTCTTATTGACCGAAAACACGTCTCCTCTTTTTTACATTAATTTCTTTTTGTTATAAGTCTTTTTTAAACAACACATTAATTTCTATTTTTTGTTACAGGTTACTTTAACCTGCTTGGATTTGGTTAAACGAAGAAGATAAATGTTATACTTTGTAAAAATTGTAATCAGTTTATTAAACTGTAAATCGGATAAAATAAATTATTAAATTTTTGCGTGCTTAATTTATTTATGTTAATACTGCTACAAGTTTGGTTAAAGGACTGTATATATTAAAAAGGATAGCTGATTAGAAATCGACATCGATAAAAAAATTTTAAAATTCGGGTAGCTCCCTAGGGAATGGAGCTATCTAAAAAATTCCCAGAAATTCGGATAGCTGAGAAAATTCTAATATTAATTGATACCAAACAAGATAGGTTTATCTCAAAAGAGGCATTGGTTAGACGAAGAAAACTATTTGTTAGTTTTGCTTATAAAGCAAAGAGCAAAATTTAGAGGTTTGAGAGCTTTAAAGGGGTATAACATTGCAGGGCGTGGTCCGATTTCAAATCTGTTTACAGATTCGAATTCTGCGTAAAAATTCTAAGCTAATTTAATGTATCGCATGACTAAAACAATGTTTAAGGACGGTTGGAAATCGCAACAGGTAAGAAATCTTAAAATTGGGGTAGCTCCCTTGGGGATGATGCAATCTGAAAAATTTCTAGAGATTCGGGTAGCTGAGAAAAATCTAATATTAATTGATACCAAACAAGATAGGTTTATCTCAAAAGATGCATTGGTTAGACGAAAAAAACTATTTAGTTCAGATGTGGGTGCAAAGAGCAACATTTAGAGATTTGAGAGCTTTAAAGGGGTATGACTTTGCAGGGCGTGGTCCGAAATCAAATCTGTTTGCAGATTCGGAAACTATTTGGTCCAGATGTGTGGGGAAATGAGGATGCTGGGGGAAATGAGGTCACAGAAAGCCTGTATTTACCCTACTTAAACCTACTACCGTTCCTTCCCTACCCTCACCTACTACTGAATTAAAATTCCCCGTAATTATTAAATGTTCATGGCCTTTTACGTATCTTAGTATGTCTTCGATATCTTTGTATATCACCTCTACCGCTTCCTCACTGCAGCTAGAGGTGGGTATGTATCCTTGTATTATTACTGTATTTACCGGTTTAGATTCTAATCTGACCATGAGTACTCTTTCGTTCTTTTCTAAGTAGTTTTCTACACGTTGTCCTATTTTTTTTGCATAACTATCCCCACGCCCGAATTTCCTTCCTCTGATCCTGAATGAATTACCCTAAAGTCTCCGCGCCAAAAATCCCCCGCCTCTGGCCAATGAACTCCGCTGATCCCTACTATGTCCATTTCAATTTTCAAGGTCTCAAGCTCACCTGCTTGCTTCATACTTCTAACATTCCACACTACGACTCGCAGAATGTTCACGACTGTTTTTTTATATTTTCTGATCACATCCCCCGAAGTTGTCCCCTCCCGGAAATCCGAATGGGGACTATTTTAACTCCAGAATTTTTTTACCCCAGATGATGCCTTCATCTTTAATAACAATTTAAGTACGCTGTGTACTTGAGAGGTAATGTGGCGGTTTCCCGTTGACTGCTTAGAATACCATACCGACCCTTGTGGTCTCTGCCACTCTAAGTACAAAAAAAGCTGCTGCCCTCCTTCGGGGACGTGTCTTAGTCTGGTTCTTCACTAAAGACCCTACTACTTTGGTTAGACCTGTAGTTTGGCTCTTTAGATCACTGGAACGCTCAAGCCATTCCACCGTTCTAGTATTCTAGAACTTCTATAAGTTTAGCAGATAAAAATTCAGTATGGCATAGATAAGTATACGAAGACACCGGAGACCGCTTGGTTGAAGTGGACAAAATACTTATACGCAGATCTTGTGTGGTGCAAAAAGCTGTACATTTCCAAAAGTTTAAAAATCTCTAACCTAAAAATCTGGTATTTTTATCTATCGTTTATTACCTTTTTGAAATTTAAAATGCATGTCTTTAATTAAATATAACATCTTTTAAAAAACATTGTTGTATTTTTAGGGTTGTCGGTTATAAATTACGCCAGATTACGCAATACTGAAATTTGAAACAGACAAAAGCAAAATAGAAACTAGATATTATATAAATCTTGATAGACTTAGAATATCTAGCTCCTATTTTGCGTTTGTCTGTTTCAAATTTCAGTATTGCGTAATCTGGCGTAATTTATAACCTCCAACTCTAGAAATACGATGTTTTTTTTTAAATGTGTTATATTTAATTAAAGCCATATATTTTAAATTTCAAAATACTATCACAATAATACACCGTAAAGTTCATACATTTGTAATTTTCAGTAACCGCAGCACTTTATAGTTTGAAGTTGGCGATATGCATTCTATCATCAAATTCCACTACATCCTACTGTAGGAAGAGACCCAGAAAAAGATTAAAAAAAGTAAAGGTCAGAAGAGGGATAAGGTACTTGTATAAATCATCCTCCGCAGCACACCACTTCAAACCGCCGGTTGAAAGTGTCTACTTCATTCCCCGAAAAACTATCTATTTTCACACTGCGGTTAAAAATCATTGGCTTACGACAGTCACGCGATCAACGCAAGTCTATCATAACATTCGCAATATGAAATCACTCAAAGTTCATATAGGCGTTTGAATTATGACAGAATTATTTATAAAAGTTATACCCTAAAAAGGGTTTGATACGCATCAGAATTATACGCAACAATCTACAACGGCATTATTAGTTGTGATAGTAAGCGTTCTATTTACTTTTTTTATTGGAATTATTACATGCTACCTTTTGTAGATAGTAGTATAGTTGCTCAACAAATCTCTCGTTTCGGGTGTGCCTTTCGAGCCACAAATTATTTTCTGAACTGAATTCCTTTGAATTTTATTGTGTATCAATTTTAAACGCAAAGCGCTCATTCCTCCCCACTATTAAGATCAGGATTTAATAATTCTCGTTGTTGACAGTCATCTTATCATCATGACTTGGTTTTGACATGTATACGTATTAATACCAGTTCAGACAATTCAAAGAAAGGTGGACATTTTACCTAGGACAAAATTTTTCAGAGACTGCAACTGGGAATTTAACTCGAAACTACAAGACTCGTGCGTAATAAAATATTTTCATACTACAAAATCTTGTTTAATAAAATTGAACAAACTGTCAGATTGTTAAGAGATGACTAAATGCCGCCACATAATAATTCTTTCTTCGTTCAAGCTGTATAATAAATCTGTCGCAATTATAATAAAAAGTTTATAGAAAATTGCTCACTTTTAAAGGACTGAAATTTGCATGTGATCGTTATATGATAAATCTACTAATTTATGAGTTGGAATTCTGGTTTTTGAGGTGCTAAGTCCAAATTAATTCAGAAATATAGCTTCGTTATAAAACTAAATTTGTTTTGCATTTTCTATAGATTTTTAACTATCCATGTGACCTTTAAATAAAATCAAAGATGTTTAGACACGTGTATTATTACTGTACATGTGCGAAAGGAAATACGACGTTTAGCTGTCAAGTCCAAATTTTTCATGCTCTTTTACTTTTACATATAGTAACAATAAAGTTAGAAATAATGTTCGTTGTATGTAAATGCCACAGTCTGCATCTGTAATAGTGCAGGTGCTAGATGACATGTGCAAAATCAGCTCACCTGCTAAACACTTCTGGCTTTCTACGGTAAAGAATTAAAAAATCACTTTAATTATATAAGAGACGCGATATTTAAGTATATAAGTTTTTTATTTATACCTGGAATGCTATAGTAGAAGCCACGAAAAACGTCGTCCCTTGTATTATGAATGAAGTTGGAAATATTTAAGTCAATCTAGCATGCAGTTCATTAAGTTGAAGACCAAATAAATATTCCGATTCGGTAGTTTTGTTAAGCTTCGCTCAGGTGCAAACGGTAACAAAGCAGGGTTACAAATAATATTTTATTTTCACACAGGTAGTTGTTTGAACCATTTTTAAATCGACGGTCTAATGTTTTATCTTCAGTTGTAGGTGGAACCATTTCAAGACTATAGCTTTGGCAATCAAGTTGAAACGAAAACTAAACTTTTGCTTTATTAACTTTTTAATAAAATGACATTTTATTAACGCTTTTGACCATTTCGAATGGACCTGCACCTTGCGTAAGTTCTAGATTACAAGAACAGGTGAAATAGCTTGTGCGTTCTAATCAGTTAAAGAGCCAAACTACAGATCCAACCAAAGTAGTAGGGTCGTTAGTGAGGAACCAGACTATGACAGGTCCCCGAAAGAGGGCAGCGGCTCTTTCGGTACTTAGACACACTACAGCGATGTGGAAGGCAACCGGAAACCACCACATTACCCCCCAAGTACAAAGCGTACTTAAATTGTAATAAACATGATGGCATTCTCTGGGGTAAAAGATTTCGGAGATAAAATAGTCCGTTCATTTACATTTCCAATGCTCCACCCGTAGGTACTACATTGGCCAGGAGGCGAGCTTTTTGTTGCCTGGAAATTTAGAATTTTGCCGAACCCTTGTCGTTCCAGGCAAGGTAGGGATCTTTAACGTGCGTGACAACACTCACACACGGGACCTCCATTTAACCTTTCATCCGAACGAGAGCGTAATTTTTGTGGAAAATGCTCACCTGCCATTTTTCAAGCAGTCGACCGTGTCGGGATTTGAACCCGGGACCTTGGGATCCGTAGTCTTACGCTTACTACATTGATCCACGGCGACGCTGATAAAATAGTCCCCCATTCGGATCTCCGAGAGGGGATTACTTCGGAGGATGCGATCCGAAAGTTCAGAATTAAGCGTCGGGAACATTTTGCGAGTCGGAGCGTGAAATATTAGAAGTACGAAGCAAGTAGGTAAGCTAGAGAACCTGAAGATTGAAATGAATAGGTTAGCACCAAACATAATAAGGATCAACATAGAAAATTACTTACAAAAGAACGAAAGCGTACTGATGGTTAGATTAGAATCTAAACCGGTGAACACGGTAATAATACAAGTATACATGCCCACCTCTAGCTACTGTGAGTAGAGGCGATCTACAAAGATATCGAAGACACACTAAGATACATAGAAGGATATGAAAATTTAATAATTACGGAAGATTTTAATGCAATGGTAGGTGAGGGTAGGGAAGGAGCGGTGGTAGGTTTATTTGGTTTAGGCACGAAAAACGATAGGGGAAATAGATTTGTAGAATTTTGCGACAAGAACAATTTAATTATCACAAACACATTATTTCAACATCATGCTAGAAGACAATATACATGGAAGATGCCAGGTGATATTGGAAGATATCAAATACATTACATTGTTGTTAGACAACGATTTAGGAATCAAGTAAAAGATTGTAGAAGCTATCCAGAATCAGATATAGACACTGACCACAACATCGTAATTATGAAGGCCGCACTTAAATTTAAAAATTTGAAAAAGGAAACGGAAAAAGGCACTTTGACTTCGAGAAACTAAAAGATAAAAATATTCAAGAAAAATTCGAAAAAAGTCAAATGAATTGCTGAAAGATATCAGGAAAATATCTTATACTAAGGAATAACATTGAATAACATGGAATAACATTAAATTCAGCTTAGACGTGGCCAGAGATAAACTGGGATATACACAAAAAGAAAAAAAAAACCATGGATAACAAACGATATCCTTAATTTAATAGAAGAAAGACGAAAATACAAAATAGACGAAACGGGAAACAAAGATACAAAGTCTTAAAATGGGAAATTATTCGCAAATGCAGGAAAGCTAAAGAACATTGGATTGATGAAAAGTGCAAAGAGGTACAAACTAAGATGAAAATAGGAAAGACAAATGAAGCATACAAACTAATTAGAATCAATTTTATAAATTTTATAAAACCGTATAGCAAAAATATAGAAGATGTGGGAAGAAATGTCATTATACAAAATGTAGAGAAAGTGGGTAGATGGCAAAAATATATAGGGAATTTATATGCAGAAGAAGAACTAGCAGCATTAGAACAGGCATCGGACATTGAAAATGATGGCTTGGGATATCCTATACTTAGAGATGAGTTTGAATTAGCATTAAAAGGTCTGAAAAATGGTAGAATGCCAGGTACAGATAAGCAGTAACAGAACATCTCTTCCAACTTGTAAGCTATATGTATGAGACAGACGAGATACCCAAAGATTTTGAACATAACATCATAGTATCTATACCAAAAAAGAAAGGCGCGGATAGGTGTGAAAATCATCGAACAATAAGCTTGACAGAACACGTGTCAAAAATATTAAGTAAAATTGTACAAAAACGAATGGAAAAACGAGCTGAAGAAATACTAGGAGAAAATCAATTTGGGTTTAGGCGAAACAGGGAAACACGGGAGGTTATTTTAGCACTAAGAGTGATAGAAAACAATAGAAAAAGGGGAAAGCTTGTATATAGGGTTTGTAGATCTGGAAAAAGCATTTTACAAGGTAAAGTTTAAAAAAATGTTCGAAATACTCAAAAAGATTGAAATGAGTTATAGGGACTGCATGTTATTGTTTATTAACCACTGCTTATGATGACAATGGCATCTTTTCAACCAAAGTTGAATATTAGGCTGAAGTTGTTTATTAGTTGGTTATCCACCCATGTAAGAAACATTTCACCGTTCATTCCGGCATGATAATCCTTCTTCTATGGTCTTGATTTAAACATTAATCCAACATTATTCACAAAACCTGCGTTAGAACCAGTACAATTACAAGGCGTTTGCTATCATAACCTCCTGCTTTACGAACACTTTTTATGTTATTATCTTGCCATGTGCACACTGGATTTCCTTTAGAAAATAGCCATATCGCATCTATATAGACAACATCTTGTTTAGCGTGCGAGTTTATGTTATCTTTCAAATTTTTCAGCATGTATTCAGCGATGGATCGTTTTTAGATTAAAACACGAAGGTTGTCCTCTTTCTTAAATTTAAATCCAATGTTATTGTGAGTGCGATTTAAGCTAGTATTGTTTTAAAAAATGGTTTCCATAAGTTCAGTAATTAAGGTCTTGATTGCGACATGTTCCTCTATAATAAAGAAACATTTATTTTTAAGTAATTGGAGAAACATTGTCACTTATTTTGGGCATACATATATAAAGTACTTCTGATCATCATTTTTACACATTCAGACAAGTCGTAAGCCTTTGCTTTTTTGCGAGGTTGTTTCCCTCCAGGACTACACAAAATTGAACTTGTATCACACTCACGGTAAACAAGCTAATCTTCAACGCACTTGCAGCTCGCTAAAATAATATGTATTTTATTAACAGTAAGAAAAATTCTTTTCATAATATTAATGCGGCTATCTGCTGTGCCGAAGTAATTACATTGGAACGCAGCGAGACGTTTGTACACAAAAGATGATTGATGGCTCCCCGTAGCATTATTCCATTCGGATGAATTTTGAATGACGGGTACAAAGTTTTTACATTTAAAAATCTCGAGAACGTCATTTACATATTTTGGGTTGTTGTAGATCAATCTAAAACAATTGGATATGGTATAAATTAGCATTATGGAGTTCAACAGGGAAGTTCGGATTAAAGCTTTGATTACGAGATGTTCTAGTGTAAAGCTTGATATAAATCACTGTCGATCTAGATGAGCTTAAGTTGATATAAAATGCTGTATTGATCATATAAATTCATATAAATTAGTAATTAGTGCTTCGTATATAAAGTAACTTTAGTGGTTTGCCATTAAATTAATTAAGAAGATAGAATCGTAGTTTAAGGACTAGTAGCGATTAGTTTTGAAAGTAAATTATTGTGAAAACGTTCAGAAATTTTATTTAACTACAAGTTGCTGAAAATGCTTGTATAATCAATGTTAAAAATAAAGAACTTTTGTTATTGCAAATAGAGATTTCGTTACAATATGCTATACCTAATGCACTTTGCACTTAAAGAAATTAAAGGTCCGGCATTATTTCGTTTGTGCTGCAGAAATTCCAACAAATTTACAACTAATTGTTGGGTTTGCAAACCTAATGTTTTCCTTTTGCCGACACAACACAACTCTATAAGTTCTAATAAGAACATATAAATAATATTCGTTAATTTCAATTAATTAACAACAAAAAATGCGTAAATATACAAGTGGACAAAGCAAGAAAGAAAGAAGCAAATCAGGCCATGTAAAACAAATTTAATTTGACAGAGTAAATTACCGTCCCAGTAAAATCATGCCCGTTATAACCTGTTAAATATTAAGTTCTAAAACATACGAACACGTACCTTCTCTGTTATTTTCTCATACGAACGTGTTCGCGTACGTCTTACTTAAAACATGCACAAATCGTACTGCTATCTTTGTCATATGCATTGGAAAATGTTTAAAGAACCTTAAAGGTATGCTGTGAATTTAGTCAGACAGCTATTACGTAGGTGTCTTCTTTCCTGGTTTGTACGAAATCAGTATTTACAATGACAACATGGTCACCAACTTCGTATGTATTGGAAAGCATATGTGGTTTATCGCAATACATTTTATTACCTAGGAAGAGTTAGAAACAGTTGTTAATGAAATGGAGATAGTACTAACAGTGAGATACGGTATAAAAACCAACAAAAACAAATCTAAAGTACTGGTAAGTAAAGGAGGGGAAAATGAGTCAAAAACAAGAATACAGATAGGAAAACAAAATTTACAAGAGATTTCTGCTACCTGGGCAGCCAAATAATGCAAGATGGGAAAAGTACAAAAGATATATACCAAACATTAGCACAAGGCCGTGCTGCATATAAAAAGAAAAAGCAACTACTGTGTTTGAAGACAACAAACATGGAACAAACAAAAGATTACTGAACGCATATGTGTGGAGTATAGCCCTGTAAGGCTGTGAAACGTGCAATGTAGGAGAAGCGGATAGAAAAAAGATTGAAGCCTTTGAAATGTGGTGCTACAGACGTATGATCAAAATATTATGGACATACAAAGTTGAGAACAAAGAGGTACTAAAACTGGTAAGAGAAGAAATATGTGGAAAACAGTAAAAAAATTGGAAATATAGGATGATAGGACACACCCTAAAGCATGAAGGAATAGTGCGGGATTTATTAGAAGCATGAAAAGCAAAAAGAGAGGTAAAGGTAGACCTAGATTAGACTATTGCACACAGATAGTGAAAGATGTAGGCTGTGAGAATTCCCAGAAAATGTATAGGTTAGCTCAGAATAGAAAACAATGGAGGTACGCGTCCAATCAGTTCCAGGATGGAAAACTTAATGATGAAAAAAGTAATTGTATTTAAACCTGATGATTATCATAAACAACTACAGGCGTTGGTTTTACAATATTATCAACAAATGTTGATTGTGCGAAATGAGCAACTGGAAAACTATTGATCTAACAAATATCTATGGTGGGGGATCTTGATTGCCGTCGGGTTACTTAACCCCCCCGTGCTTACCACTAAATATCGGTGAAATAGGGTATGTTTTTAAAAATCAATAGAAAAGGAAGAAGGGTTTGTCGATCTGGTAAAAGCTTTCAACAATATAAAAATGGGAAAGATGTTCAAAATACTCGAAAAAATTGGAATGAGTAATAGGAATAAACATATAGTACATAGCTTATACAAAAAGCAAACAGTGGAAATGAGATTAAAGCAGGAACGTAGAAAAGTAAATATTGAAAAGGGCGAGACAAGGATATGTCATATACCCGTTAATTTTTAACTCGTATATCGAAAAGGCGATGAATATTTTCCATATACAGGAAGACATTTGGAATTACTATGCACGAAGTTATGAATTTCTGCTACCTAGAAAACCAAATAACGCAAATGGGAAAAGTGCAAATAATATAAAAAAAGATTAGCACAAAGCCGTGCTGCGTTTAAGAAAAAGCAGCTGCCATTTTCGAAAACAACAAACATAGAAATATGGAAAAAAATTGTTGAGAGCATATGCGTGGAATACAGAACTGTACGGCTGTACGTGGACAGTAGGAGAAGAGAACAGGAAAAAGATTTAAGCCCCCGAAATGTAGAGCTACAGACGTGTGATGAAGATATGAACAGACAAAGTTAAGAACAAGGAGATTCTAGAAATAGTAGAGAGAGAACGAAATGTGTGGAAAACAGTAAAAAAAGTAGGAGAGATAGGATGATAGGACATGTTTTAAGGCATGAGGGAATAGCACGGGATATATTGGAAAGCAGAGAAAGGAAAAGAGAGAGAGAGGTACACCTAGATTAAACTATTGCATACAGATAGTGAAAGATGTAGGCGGTGGGAATTTCAGGGAAATAGTAGGTTACCTCAGAATAGGAAACAATGGAGCTACGCATCCAACCAGTTCCAGGACTGAAGATCTAATGCTGATGACATTTTATTATAGTCTTGAAGTTTTTAAATGTTATCGGTAGCTTTTTCTCTAATGAATGTTAAATTACAGTCTGGTACATCTTGATATTGTAAGAAAATACACAAATTATCTGCTACATGTCCCTTTTACTCAACGTCAAATAAGAGCATGCTTGGGCTTTCCCCTGCAGGTCTATTCAGTGTGTTATTAATAGAAAATTTATTTTTTCCATTGTATCATTCTATTTATTAACACCATCGGAAAGTTTTTAACATATAACATTTATAGTTTTATTGAAGACCTCTACCTATCCGTTTCCTCGTGGAGCTCTGCTGCAATTAAGGTATGAATAATACAAGACTATTCATAAAATCTTCGAACTCTTGAGAGGTTAAACAGCTACCACGATCTGAGATCTTATTTAGTGTTTACTTTAAAATCTAATATATATATATATATATATATATATATATATATATATATATATATATTTACGAGTTCGTTCAAATGGTCCATAATCATACATGAAGTATTTAAAATGGTAATTTCCCTTATAGAATTAGATAACCTTCGGGGTTTCCTGATGTAGACGAATAACTGATGCACTTCAAACAATTGGAAATATAATCTCTTATCTTATGCCTTAAATTAGGGAACCAATAAGTATGTAAAATCAGTTCACAAGTTTAATTTTTCCAACGTGCCCAAGCTCGCCATGATACATTCGGATAGCACTAGCTTCCATACTAGCTGGTATATAAAAAAATATATATTTATCATGTTATTTATAGACTAATTGTTACATGCTGAATTGATGTTACGTTACTCATTTATTTTAACTCTACAGGGGGCAGAGTAACGCAACAATAATTATAATAATTATAATAATTATAATTGCACCGACTAGCTTTCAGTGGTGTGGGGTGGGTTCCATTAAAGCAAATATAATACTCTTAGGAGTATACAAGTTGTGACACTTCTACTAAATACCTATACGCTTACCCTGAAAGGTCTTTAAATTCATTTGTCTATGTTAAACCTTTGAGCGCCAACCCACCTGAAACAAATAACACAAATAAAACCCACTCGAAAGATGGATGTTCCGAGTAAGCGTTTGGCGGTTCTCACTGCTGCTAGAAGTTGATGGAGCCTCGCTCACACCTGTATTGTAAAACATTATTTTAACAACGAATAACATCAAAGAAAAACACCATGATCTACCCATAATTGGCCATATACGTGTTCAGTAAAAACAAAGCTTGATATTAGCAATGATTCAACTTCGTAGAAATTTAACTAATTTGATTTCTACGAGCTACTTTGCTTCTACAACAGTGAACGCTTTAAATAAGCGTGTTTCAACTTTAGTAGTCCTTGCTTAATAATAAACTCCAAACGTTACCATTAATCACAACAGTTAAGTACAACAAAACAGCCTATGATGTTTATAAATTGGATAATAAAATTTGTTCAACTTACAGTTTTGGTTCCCTCAAAACTCTATCATGCAGTGCAAGAAACTGTTGCAAGTAAAAAATCCAACTTGTCGTTGAACAAAGCTTCCACGCCGACAACTTTCACGAAATCGGTATATTTGCATCCGTGTTTCTCCACGTCCGAAAAGCAGCTTTTTACTGACAACTCCGAGTATAAATACTGTCACATTACGTCATTGTCTGGTATCTAAAAATAATCTAATTTGATTTTGATCCCTCCTTTTACTAGCCGCGGGTTTTTGTAAACGTAATTTTCCCGGGGTTTCTTTGCATGCTGTTCTCACTATCACGGTTTGCGCGTCTAAACTGTTCTATTTTCGAGTCATTATCAATCTGTGTGTAAACCCTAATTCATTCCCACAATTTTACATTGTAATACCGATAACAAGTGTCATTCGTTTCGTTCTCAACATACTTTTATGGCTGTTTTTATGCATATTGTGGCTTTTGTAGTGTATCGTCCCATGGTTAATGTTCCTTGAACCCGTGTGAATTTGTAGAAATAACTTTATCATGAACGTTTATTTCGTGGTTTCTATCTGTAATTTTTTTAATTTAATACGAAGGAATATAAAGTACCGCTATTCATTAACATTTGTATTTAATGTACTGGTTACTTTCCTAATTTAATTCTTCATCCTAATTTAATATTATATTGAAATACCAGCGTTATTAAATGTAAACTACTAAAGCTTATAAATTTTTCAGGGTGTTTTTTAGATAGCAGCTCATCTAACTGACCAAATTTAATATTTTTTTTTGTTATATGCCATTTTCTTTAAGTAACGCGCTAGCTCATGGTAACAGAGTTGTAGAATGAGTAACAGAATAGTAACTATTTCGTTGTTTGGCGTATCAGTTGACGTTTTTGTGGCCGCCAGTTTGCTTAAATCCTTTGGAAGTATATAGACATAATTTGTGTAACATTAATATAATACATAGCATTAAAAAAATTTTAATTGTTTCAAGATATCGTGGCCGATTGCGTTTCGACATGGTTCTTCCCGCTGCTGAAAAACAGCGGCGTTCTAGAAAACGACGGAAAAAAGATCCTGTTAAAGAAATGGCTTCTAAAAGAAAAGATCTCGAGAGATATCATACAAAAAAGCGCTTAGTCAAAGATTTAACACCACGAGAACATCGTACATTAAAGAAGAAGTGGCGAATTGCAAACAGGAAACGGAGAGATCGTCAAAGAGCTCTCCGTGTCGTCATGAATACTCCAAACTCAACACCTGACATTGAAATGCCTAGTTCAACTTCTTCTATAGATGACAACTAAATTCGCAATGTTGCTGCAGTTTTGTCACTTGCGATCTGCCGTTTGTCAACGCCCCAGCTGTCTCCTAGCCGACAAACAAGTGCTAGTCCTATGTCACTGGCCACAAAACGCGACAGAAAGCAAGTAAAAAAAGATAGATCCAAGTTATACAGAGAAAATCTCAAATTAAGGGAATAATTAGGGCAAGCAAAAGAAAGTATGAAAGTACAAGAGGGGATACAATAGATCAAACAAAAAGAGTCTAAAAGAAATGACAATAGTACGAGATACAACAAGTATGTGGTCTTACGGAACGCTATAAAAGAGCGTTTTAAAAAAGTTACAAATCGAAAAGAGAAGATTGCTATTCAACAAATATTTGAAGAGGATTCCATAAAAGCTTTCAGGAAAAAAGTGCAGATTATTAAAGAATGTCTTAATATTGACCAAGGCTATATCAGAAAGCAACAAGTAAAGCTGAGAAAAACCAATTTACGTACCAAAATCATAGATTTTTTCGATCTTGACGATGTATCTAGAGCGACTGCCGGTAACAAAAAAACAAGAACTTTGCAGAAAGTAAAAATGCAGAAGCGCTATTTACTAGACAACATGCAGAATCTTTTCCGTTCATTTAAACGAAAATATCCCGGCCTGAAATGCTGTTACACCAGTTTTGCACGGTACAGACAATTCTACATAATACCTCCTACTGTTACTGCAAGAGAAACATGTTTATGTTGAATCCATACGAACATACAATACTTGGCATTTGCTT
This sequence comes from Platerodrilus igneus, assembly GCA_036346225.1. Classification (NCBI taxonomy): domain Eukaryota; kingdom Metazoa; phylum Arthropoda; class Insecta; order Coleoptera; family Lycidae; genus Platerodrilus; species Platerodrilus igneus. Next base: position 1,919,595 of record JARFIW010001381.1, read on the forward strand.
TATGTAAAAACAAGGTGATTACAACTTCTGATCTGAACAAGATTATTGTAGAACATGTTTGCGATCCAAATTTATTGGCCTTTTTTAAGAAGTCAGGAAAAACAGTCAAAGTTACAAAGAATATAAAAGAAGACGCAGAGAGTACAGTAAAGACTTTGATAAACAGGTTTGAAAAAACATTAAAAGAGTTTAAGAGACATGTTTACAATATAAAGACAGTACAGGAATTACAACTTACAAGGCATACATAGATGGATTATCAGAACAAGAAGTGGCATGTTGATTTTAGCGAGAATTATAATTGTAAGTATTCCCAAGAAATAGAATTTCATCATTTTGGCGGCTCCCGAAAGCAGGTATCTCTACACACTGGTGTGATGTATATTCGCAATGTAGAGAATCAAGTAGAAGTAACATCTTTCTGCTCTGTGTCGGGAAATAAATACTACACACAATCCCGCTGCAATCTGGGCTCACCTTCATCCTATTCTTTCTTCAGCTCAAGAAAATTCTCCTGAAGCAATAACATTACAAGTATTTTCAGATGGTCCCGCTACTCAGTATCGGCAAAAACAGAACTTTTACCTAATGTGCACGAAATTATTCTCAGAATATCACTTCGCAAAAATCACATGGAACTTTTTCGAAGCAGGACATGGCAAGGGCGCAGCAGACGGCGTTGGTGGTTTTTTAAAACGAGCTGCTGACAAACTGGTAGCACATGGAACAGATATTTTTGATACTTCAAATTTTTATCTTGCTCTGAAAGACGCTAGTAAAGTGAACTTATACCTTATTACTGATAAAGACATTGAACAAAATTCGAAAGAGAATTCAGAGAATATTGTTCCATTATGTGGAACTATGAAGGTACACCCGGTGTTCACTGAAGAGGTAGGCATTTTTAAGTATAGAGAGTTGAGTTGTTTTTGTCGCCGCAGATTTTGCACTTGCATGGATCCGAAAGACTACTGCCCATTAAAACCTACAACTGAACAACCAAAAAACATTGACAACGTTTCTAATTTTCTGGCAGATATAAGTAATAGGGTTCAACATAAATAATTATGTTTGTCAAGTCAATTGTTTCAAATTAATATCTCTATTGTTTGAGAATTTAAGTAGAATATAGAGCTTCCTAAAAATACAAAAACTAACAGTGTGATATAAACAAAGTTTAATAAAAAAATTATTATATGGAAGGTTGTGATTTTTGGTGTTAAGAGATAAATAGTTATTTATTATACAAGAGAAAATAGTACTAGATTTTAGCTCGAGGTGTATTTATCGCCTGACGTGAAGCAGAGGGAGACAAAACACCGAGAGTTAAAATCTTACATTTTTACCCGTGTATAATACACTATTTTTTCTGTGACAGACAAAACGATGATTTAATATTGAAAAAAATATTACAATATATTAAAGTCAAAAAATTAATCGATGTCAAATTTGAAGTTTCAAACAAGTAATCAAATATCTGTCGATTTAATTCTGCAAGTGGTTTCAAAAATTGCTTACTTAAGTTGTTTATATCGGTTGTTTTGATCGCGACGAAGTTATGATACGATGTTATGTTACACCCGAATGTTACAAGTGTGGACCCGGCTATAAATTAAATATCTTCGTGTTCTTACTTATTTGCACATACTCGGGAAAAAAGAACTCATTTTTCCCCGGGGTAAAAAGTAAATTCATAAAAAGTGACATTTTGTTACCTGTCAAGAAACATTAAATGTCAAATTTTTTTCCTGTCACAGGAAAAAAGACTATTATTAACAATGATGCCAAAATATTCCTGTATCATTTGTTTTGTTTTTAAATAAAAGATAAACACTTCTTGTAACAGAGTGGTAACTTATTTATACCCCAAGCCAGTAAACTCGGGAAAAAAACCTAAATCGCCAGCAAAAAATCGCGACTAACTACAATAAGTCAAAATTTAGGAGTTATTACAAACGTGAACACAGAAAAATACGCTTATCAAGTGTTTTTGTTTTACTTATTTTTAAATTTTGGTGAAGCAATTATCTGCAAGAAATTTTGAAATGACCCAAATTCTGTGCAGCAACTTGTTCAAAGCCATTTACCTAGAGTTCAAGTAACCACCCACAATATTTGGTACAATTCCACTTCTGAGAATTGATGAAATGTTTGGTCGCCTAAAACATTGTCAATAAACACTACTACTGCTTTTATTTTTTAGTTTTATTTATAGTTTCCACTAAAATATAAATTTTAAGTAACATAAACAAATAAACATGTCTCCATCATTTCTTCACATCCCATACATCCCACAAAATTTAAATTCAAAATTTTAATTGAAATTATTACACATGTTTATTACATGCTACCTACTACTGACCAAAAATAAGTTAACTGAACTGAACTATCGTTCTTACACTTAGTTTTACCCGTCTATTTTAGTTTGAGGATTAGATTGTATACTCAACGCACTAAGATAAGCTTTTTTTTTACTAAATAGTGATTTGAAAATTCTCAGGCATCAATAAGCTTTGTTCCTTACATTCAATCGTCAGTTAATACTTAATAAATTAATTTTTGTAAATTTTAGAAATATTGTAAGTATGTAAGAAAATTTGGCAGATGTTTGCAATCGCATTTTAATGTTTGGTTCAATGTGAGCATCTGCCGCTCTGCTACGTTAAATTTAACTTTCATACACGAATCTCTTAAGATTTAGGACGTGGTTTCAAAACAAACAAAAAATTAGCAAAATGCTCGAAATCCTCTATGTTTTTGTTGTTTATACAGCTACAGAAATTTTAAAAATAATTTTGTTTATATTTCGGAGAACGCAAATATCTTTAGGATACCGTGCAAACTTTGGTTTCTGAAGAATATATGTTCAAATGAGAGCTTTGATAAAAAATTCTCTTTGTACCATACCTACATATATCAAGATTAAAAGCTTTACATGGAGATGTGTAATTACACTTCAACAGTAGTCTTACTAACAATAGTGACTGTATGAGATGAACGTGGCTCCATATGATGAAATAAAATTTTAGTTTCATCATTTTTATATTCCATTCTTATATTTTATGTTGATTTGAACATAATTAGTAAATATTTCTATTCATGTTTCTCAGTTTTCATCCTTAAAATCAGTTTCTTATTTCTATCAACTGACTACGCATTCCATTTAAAACTAATGAAAAAGTTTTTTAGGTGCTAATGGTGTTCTGAATCACTCAAAATATTTTCAGGTTTTTACAGAGCCCTTCGCCCTCCCCAATAACTAAATATACAAATCACACAAATTAGAAATGTAACTATTTAAGTATTTAGCTTTTATGTCTAGGTAGTGGCTAAACTTCTGCAAACATCAGTATACGAAACATCATGCCTAAAACATAAACTAATGCGTCGTCAAATCATGTGGGACATTTATCGCAAAATTCTTAGCGAAATAAGGTACATCTATAGCTTCTTTAAGTCATTAACCATTGGATAACGTCTGCAACAAACTCTTAATGAAATTCTTAGTCCATACGCTGGGTACGGTCCGGTATTCTTTTAAGGTCGCCGCAATATCTCATCGTAAGATCATTTAGTAAAGTTTAAAAAAAAGAATTTCTTGGTTACCAGGCCCAAATCTGGTCAGTTTTTAACAGGTGTTACCATGTTCATTGTCACAAAATTGACCATGTATTGCTCAAGCTCAAGCTGGAGCAGTGCATATGAAATATATATTATCAAGAAAAATATATCTTTTATGTGATAAAAATATCTAATACCTAAAGCTGTACTTCTAACATTATAATTAACAAGGGGATCTTATGGTGTACTCAAGTGAACTTGAGGTTATGGTCTCCTTAAAATGATGGAATCTCAACTATCTTCCGACTAAGCTAGGGGTCTATGCCTCGAGTAAAGCTTATGTTTCCTGTTTTTGTATAAACATTTGTGTTGATATTTTTGTGTTTGAGTGTTTTGACTTATTGGGGGTGTATTTTTTTCCATAAAACTCGTTTAAGGGGTATATGTGCAGGACAATTAATTTTGATTATTAAAAAAGGGTTTATTGGATATATACATGTTTATTCTTGCTATAAATTGTTGTTGTAAGGAGTAAACGGGTCTTTAAATTTTGTTTTCAATAAAAGTTTAAAAGCATTACAGAAACTGGGTTATAATGAGCTCAAAATAGATCAGAATAAAGTCAAACTAGGGTTGCATGTAGGGCCCATCTACTCGTATTATATAAAATTTGTTGAAATATATTAAAACCAAGGACATTAAAGTATTTAATTATTGAGCTGGTAACAGTTTTAGCAAACTGTCTGTACCAAGGTGTAAATATTTATTAATAATGGAAACTGGTTAATATGTGTAAATAAAAAGGTTGTATGTTTGTTGCATTATTTGAGTGGTAATTTCATTTGACTGTGTGTGTGTGAGAAAGGTATGTACTTAAAATGGTAGGTATTCAAGAAGAATCCGATTGCTGAGCTAGCCAGGGTGAGCAGAGAAATAAAAAGGCGTTCTAAAAGAAGTGTAAGAAATTTTTTTAAATTTTTTAATTTTAATGCATTCAAAAACAATTTTCTTTCATACAAAAAACTCTCTTAAATTGTAAAACAGTTTACAGTTTAAGTTCATACATATAATTATTGCTAAACGTTACTTAAAAATAATCCTTACCTAATCTTTGTTAACAGGTACAAAATCCTCTTATGTGCATAATTTATCGATCCTGTATAACCACGTTTGTGAGTATAATTGGCCAATCATGCTCCCCAGATTATTTAGTAAAGTCAAAATACTTCAAACTGTGGCCTTAACATTTTTCTGGAAATTATCCACAAATGAATAGAGAACTTATTCTACCTTAAGTGCTAACATTAAATTATCCTTATAGGCTACAAAAGAAATTAACGAGTTATACTTGCTGGTATTATTGTTGAATAGCGCTAACCTAAAACTCATCTCCATCGTAATTAACGGCATTAAACATTCCTTAGTTCCATTCCACATCTCCAAAAATATCAGTTTGCAAAATGCATTTTATTTTTAATCAATTAACTTCACAGTAGCTCCTGTATCGAAGAAGGTTCCATTTTCTTAGTATTTTAAGTTCGAAGAATTAATTCTGTACTCAAAGCTACATAGTCGATCTCGTAAAATGAATCAATAAATTCTTTATTCAAAAATTACTTCTTAAATATCAAATACTAGATGCATGCCGAATAATAAATGTAACCTGTTCGACGTCTTGAAATGAATGACCCCCGAATCTCAATTACTTCCGTTTATATACAAAATAAAATCAATACGTCATATTGGAGAGTTTCCCCGATTTATTTGGAAGAATTAGTCACTCTAAGTGATGAAATATTTACTAGAATAGCGCGTTTTAACGATCTAATCTATCGCGGTTTGTTACGATTTATGATTCACCCGAAGCATCGTCTATCCTTTTTTAGTGCTAACTTACTCGCGCTCCTCTTTTATATTGTAATACAATTAAGCTTTCGCGTCTAACATTTGTGTGTTATTTTATGGCATTTTAATGACCGCGCGATTTTTGGTATCGGGGCGTTTACTCCTTTACGGGAAATAATTGACTTTTACAACATTTCTTAGTAACATGACGCATTCTTCATTAATAAGGAAGATTCTGGACGTTTTAACAAGAATGAATATTTTATTTCTGGTTTTAAAAAATCTACACACGAAAAATTAATTACACAATTAATTAAAGCTCGCAATTGCATTCTTATACTTTGTAAATGCAATAAGATTGAAATTATTCTTTGCGGTAAATGAAGTAAATATTTTATACACGGAAAATCATCTAGTACTTTTAATAAGGGCTTTGTTATACTTTGCAAATGCAACTGATTTTATGTTTTACTTTTTATAAATAAAGCAAATATTTTATTCACGAAAGGTATATTTTGTTTTAACGCACATGAAATGAATGGTTTTGTATTTATAGTTTAGAATGGAAACTCGTTTTCAGTAATCATTTATACACGGAAAAATTAATCACAATTCCTTTGCATTCTAATAAAGTACAAATTTCAATATTTCTCTTTACATACTGGATAAGTTTGTATCTACATCAACCATTCTTTTGATATATCTTCGTCACAATTGTAGTTCACTTTGCCTTCTCGCGCATTCATCAGTGCAAAAAATGCCACAATTGATCTCACCTATGGCATTGGTGGATTGTTGTCTTTAACACTCAAAGTGATTGTTAGCTTTAAACCAAATTCTACAGATTCTTGCATGATGGCAAGATGCTAGGTCAGGTCAAAACATTATTTGATCATGAGGATGTCGGGTATCAATAAATTGGAAAAACTTTTGTAATAATTTTTTCAGTATATATATCAGCGTTTACTGCTTTAGTTCTCATTCATCCCACATTTGTATTTAATATTGAATTTTAACCCACTACAATGATATAGTAAATCTTGTCAATCTCTTTCCCTTGGTTTTCTCCTTGTGTATAATGCTCCTGAGTCTTCATAGCAGCGATTTTTCTTTCCTTCTGCATATCCATACCGTTGACCAAATTAATGGCTCATCCGCCTTCGGAAACGATTTCCGTTTACTAGGGTAAAAGAGTGCCCAAATTCTTTATTCGCTCCAGTACTGGTGACCATGGAAGCTTGATAAAAGTAGGATCCTTAATCCGGAATCTCTACGGCAGGCTTACTGAAATGTTATAACATTGAACAATGAAGTCGCTAATTCGTACGCTAAACTTAATATTCTAATGTGCTTCCAATTCTTGCGAGTTCTCTAACAAATTTTCAGAAAACTTCGCTTCCAGTTTTTCCGCTCGTATTTTTCTTTATGAACTCCCCCTTCGGTTGATTATAATTCTCATTTAGTTTTGTTTGCTTTAGTTTCTCTGTGTTGCTAACCAAGCTTCAAAAAGAGAGAAACTATATTTATGGTTTGCTTTTGGCTACGCCTAACAGGCATACAAAATAAAATCGTTTAAATGTATTTTTAGACTAATATTGATTTCACATATAACACATCTTGACACCACTGTAACGAACTCCAACTTACTGCTCTTTATTCGGTCCAATAGAAATTCAATTATTCATAATTATTTACAGAGAATCCTTAATAAAATCAAATGCCGCTACAGAGATCACTAATAATAATTACTAACACTGTTCATTACAGTAATTTATTTCTTAACACGACTACACTTTTCATCAAGTTATATAAGATACTTTCAATTAATCATTTGTACCGCTCTATAAGGTTACTCATATGCATTCGCACAAACATACATGTGCACATCAAATACTTTCCATAATAATGATTGTTTCAGGTAAAATTGTTATACCGCAACCTCTAACAGGAACCATAAGGAGATCAGGATCTCAAGAATTAATAGCTATGTTAACTTTATTGCAATATGAGATGAATAAACGGAGAAACGTATATTGTCAATGTGCTGACAGAAGAAAAGTTAACACCAGCAAAATTAAATAGTATAAAGCTTTTTATTTTTAAGGTTAGAGATTAGAATTTTTGAGGGCATTTGGGCGCGTTTCAAGTGCAATAAAACTGCAAAAAAGAAAATTTACAAAAACATATCTGTTAGCTTTCTGCCAAGCATGAAATTGGCACCAATTAAACTATATTCCAAGAATTAAACCATAAATAGTAAAAATCCTTGTTCGTTTACGGTATTTACGTTGACCGGTTTTGAAGATAGTGTAACATATTTTTTGAGGTAATTTATAAATACACAGATTCGTTGGTTTATTACAGTCAGTATATCAATTATTTAATTCGGTAATTAATTTCTTTATATTAATTACTATTCAAGCGTTTACAGTATTAATCAATTAGGAGTCGAGTATTTTTATGAATAATAAATGCTCATGCTTTATCGTATGGTTGTTTGTACTTAGCTCAACATGACAAGCAAAGTAAGGTGGTTTCGTTTGTTCGTCAACTCGGAGAGCATTCGCTCTCGGTTCTTGAAACAGATTACCTGGGTTTTGTAAGAAGCCGATCCAGCAATATGAGCACGCCATTTGATTTTGTACCGTTGGATGAAAAGATTCCATATAAGGTTTGGTTTCTCTGTTAACGGTAATCAGGTAAAAGTATTTAATACGTCATTCTTGTTTGATATCAATTTCAGCGCTTTGAAGGATAGATTTAAGAAGATTACACAGCCACAAGGTTTGATCTTCGTAAATAAATATGGCGTCCTGCATTATCTCGTTACAGTTTATTAGTTTGTGGAAGGCGAATAATAAATTTAATTAAGAAGTTACCCTCAAAAATTATTCGATTTCTAGATAATTTGCAACTCCGGAAATTTCTGTAAGGAGTTTGGTTGTTTCATTTCAAAACATATGGCTGTCTCGTGTTGTCTTATGACCTTTCAACATTTGTTTAAGAATTCAACGTAAGTGATTAGCTTTACAGATGTTCTCCGGTGACCTGTTCGTTTTGAAGTTTGAAAGAAGTCAGTATCACATTTACACGGGAGTGTTAACCTAAAAAACATTTGTTTATATTATGATGCGATACTAATTTCCACTTAAAGTATAAATGTTTACGTTTCAAGTAATACTTATAACATAAAACTGGTTTGATTGCGCAGGTTAAGCGAATTATTATTAAAAAATTAATACTTCAAGCTTAAGTAAAGTGTTATGATTTAGTATAGCTTTTTGGGTCATATTTTAAGACATTGTTTAACTTTGAACTGACGTTTAACCGTCAGTTCTAGCAGTTGCAGCATTGTTTTGAGCCTGCATGTACAAATCTGTATAACAGAGGACGTTAGTAAATGTTGTAGTATAAAAATTAGTTTCCATAAGATAATTAGTTAAGGATGCACTCACTAAAATTGAACATTACTGCCGTTTTCTGAAAGCTTTTAGTTTTTTATGAATATTTGTTGTATATTTTGTAAATAAAATTATTAAACATAAAAAGAATACAGACTTATTAAACGAATAACTTAAAATAAATTTACTGTTTTATTTTGGGCAAACGCGTCCAAAAGTAGGTAAGCTTAATGCAATTCCTTGATCTATATTCCTAAATAGGTGAGGTATTAATGGCAACCTATTGGTAATCATTTTTACAGTGTTTTCTGTCAGGTTTGTTCAGTAATACTACTTGGTTTTTATATTAATAAGAGTTTAAAACAATCTATTTTATAGCCTTGTCTTACAGTAGTCCTCAAGTAGCATAAATAGTGTGGTTTGACAGCAGATGTATTTTTATTACAGGAAGAGATTTTGTACGTTGTATCTTTTGCAATAACAAGGTAGTAAGAGCACATCTCTAATACCATTTCTTTACTCTAACTATATTGTTTTATTACAGGTGCTACACTCTCTTTTTTGATAACTGTGTTAACAAGTGAATGCGATAGTTTTCTCCGAGGGTTTCCAAGCTCTCCCTTAGAGTACATCTGTGAAGTCCTATTTAGTGTTGCTCTAATTATAGTTTCCATAAAGTGTTGTTCCTACACTTAATTAAATATAGTGAATTTTGTGGGTGAAATTTTGAAATCACTTAATTGCCCACGGTTATTTACTATTCTTGAGTTAGTTTTGTAACCAAATGTAGATTGTTAATGAAATGTGACACTTTTAGCCCTGGAGGAAGCTCCAAATGAATATACTTGAAATTCCTTTTGCAAGTACTGTTCATTGTACTAAAACCTGATGATTATTATAAGCAACTACAGGTGTTGGTTTTGCAATATTTTCAAATAATGTTGATTGTGCGAGAAGATTTATTGGAAAACAGTTAATTCGGCAAATGGCTGTGTTCGGTCTCTTTGTCGCACGTTTTCGTGGTTAATTTTAAGTTATCGTAAATTCATAGTTGTAGATCAAATAGTAAAGCTGTCATCCTTGTCCCGTTATATCCTGTCATAAAACCTCCTTTGTGCATGTGGAAATTAAGTTGAAAAAGGGGTAGTGACAAAAACACTCTCTCATCGACATCGAAGCGAAACGGTTGTTCGTTTGGTAACGTGAGTTAGTCAATAGTGCCGCCGAATGTAAATTTATCGATAAACCCCTAAAAGACACAGTGACAGTGCAAAAGCAACACGTACTATAAATCGCGTACAGTCCACATAGTTGAAGAGTAGGGCTACACCTTAGAACAATAAAACAATGCGGAGGTAAGTCAATATACAAATTTATAAGACCCCTCCCCGCGCAATAAACACTAAGTGCTGATGATCTTAGTAGCTACAGGCTGCTTAACCCCATTCACATACCTCACATGTGATTTTCCAATGCTCCACCTGAAGGTACTACATTGGTCAGTAAGCGAGTTTTTTTCTTACCTGGAAAATTTGGGATTTTTCAGAACCCTTGCTGTTCCAAGCTAGGTAGGGATCTTTAACGTGCGTGACAACACTCACACACGGGACCTCCATTTTACCTCTCATCCGAATGATGGTGTATTTTTGTGAAAAATGCTCACCTAACATTTTTTAAGCGCAGCGTGTCGGGATTCAAACCCAGGACCTTGGGCGTAGTAGTCACACACATACCAACTACGCCACGGAGCCGCCTCCCCATTCACATACCACTGAATATCAGTGAAATAAGATATATATTTAGAAAACACTAGAAGAGGAACAGAACTGCATTTAGACTATAGGAATTTCAGGGATATGTATAGGTTAGCTCAGAATGGGAAACAATGGAAGTACGAGTCGAACCAGTTCCAGAACTGAAGACCTAATGATGATGATGATAAACGTGTTGTACGGAGTATAGCTTTGGAAGACCAATAACTACGTCGGGAAACTGCCTTACCTTTAACAACTTCTTTTATGAAAGAGATTTCGTAGTCAGTCACTCTCCCGCCCTAGGTGGGACTACAAAGAAATGTTTCTGAATTCTCGACGATAAACCAATCCGTCCACAGATTTGTCAACAAATAAAGACCCTATTACACGATGCCTAGAACCGCACACTAAACACGTTTTACATGTGTATAACGGTCTCTTAGAAACGTATTGTTCGACAGTTTTAACTGTTAATGTAGATGCAAGTCAAACCACGCCTCGCCACTAAAAACACGACCTAATATTTCAATACCGTTTTCATAAACAAGAGAACGAAACCAACGACAATACCGTAAATGTTTTCCATGATTTACTTTCTCCTTTCATGAACGACTACAATGCCGTAGGCGTGTAAATGTAATTTTTTAGTAGCCCTGAAAACAGTAGTCAGTGAAAGACCAATATGTCTCAATAATAAACGCACGTTCGTCCGTAGAAAACGATATAGTTGACAATAGAGGCGAATAGATACTGGAATAGCACTAGTGCACGAGAAAGACCTTTCAATTGTTACAAGCTGTTAATCTTGAGTACAGTGTTGCCAACAGACATGTTGGAGAAATAAAAGTTTACTTATGCGTAACTTCTATCTTCTTAATCTCGGAGTTACGCGAGTTACGTTTCGGGTTTTAGGAGCGGTCTTTTTAAAAACTTCTTACAAAACTTCGTATCAAAATTTATTTGGTTAAACAGAAATTAACATGGAATTTTGACAAACACTTTAAATTATTCTAAGTCGAAATATAATATTAATTGGAGGTTAATTATGGTGAGTAGCCTAAGCAAACGGCAATGTTAAAGCTGAAATACTGTAGACTGACTGACTGGCCGCCCGGGGTATTTATGTTGTCCCTGCCCCTCACATGTCTGTGGGAACTTGCAGAGCTCATATCTGCTTATTCCTTAATTCTATTCATTATACAATGTAACAATCTTACTTTCTAAGTAATCGCGGTTTCTCAACCGTCTGTGACCTGCCACCTGCAGTGTCACTATCGTCTGGAATACAATGTATTGCATCCGTTCTCACAACTGTTAATAACATTTATTTAATTATCCTTGAATTACATTGTTGCACTTGACTTAATAATTTCTTTAACAATCTCTAATAATTCCTAATAACTTCTATTTTGTTGTACATACATAAATTTGGGAATAAATAACTCGCTTCCTTTTGAAAACACCCGTTGAGAAACTGCAACCCTATCTCATTTAACTGATTTAAAACTTTTGAACCGATTGGAATAGTAGTAGCATACTAATGAGTAAAATAAAGCTCTACCACATTGAGAACTTGATCAAATCAAAGGATTATAGTTTTGAATGTGTTCTAGAAATATCTCAAGCATTTCCAACTGTTTTAAAGATCTCAAACCGCATCTTTGCACGTGCTTCGTAGATATTGCACCACCGTGGGTGCTGGTTTTATGCAGATGCCGTGGATTCAAATGTCAATGAAGAAACAAGTATAAGCAAACGCAATCAAACTGTAGTTGAAGGCATATTTCTTTTTGGTTTAAGTTAATTTCTAACAGATCCTATATTCATATAACAATTTTTTTGTTATCAACCAGTTGGTTAATTTGGAGAAATTTCCAAGCCTTCTGTTTTACTCCAGTTGCTTCAATCCACATACTGGGGATGTGGTTTTATAGTCACTCTTTACTCTCTCTTCAAAATGCACAAACAGCGAGTGTTTGTTACAAGTGTACAATTGACGCTAAAACCGAAAATTATCGAAACAAGATTCTTGATTTACACAAGCTGTTCTTGCAGTGTTCTACTTGGGTATAATTCACAGATGCTACATACAAACTCATACATCAAATACTTCTTAACCACAAGCTAAAATCGGTGGGATTTTAGTATAGATGTATTGATAAAAATGCACCCTACCGGTTAGTGAACGATTCGGAAAACCTTAGGGTGTCAAATTCAGCGCCTCCCTTTAAGGTTTAATAATGGTCGAGTGTTGCCCGCCGTCAGTTTTCGGTGCTTTACTCATAATTGATTCACATCAAATAAAGCACTTGGGCCCCATCAGTCATCACCCTATTCAACAAGAAATTTTTCAGATGAGTGCCTTCTGAACATCCGGAACTTCAACTGTTATAAGGATTAAAATAGAATAGAACTTCAACAATCGTTAAAAAAATAAAGGCGCCAAGGGTTTTCACGCATTAAAATGCAGTTTTAAGAATAGTAAGTTAATGTATTCTGAAAATGAATTGCGTGTTGGATTTCTGATGGCGTTTGTTAAATCTGATATAAGTGGAATACGTGCTGTTGCAAACTATAATCTAAATTTATGAAACACTGGCCAAATGCACCTAATGTATATACAAAATGCAAATACGAAAACCGTTTGATTATATTGGCTTCGAAAACGTTTAAATATCTTCCAAACGATCAGAAGAAATTTACAAACACGATCTTCTGGAAGATCTATTTTATTCAGATTTTTAAAATATGCTTTAGAAGTGCCGTCTATCTAAAAATCTATAGATGCCCAATCGGCATGCACTGACACAATTTTTACGTAGTAACTTCAATCTAACGTCTCTTAAAAAATTACGGACAGATTAAAAGCCAATCCGCTATGAATAAAATGTAACGATAAATAACACAAGCTAACAAACTTTGACTTGTTGAAAGTTGATTTCGATCTGACATCTGATTTCGTATGATTTTAATCTTGCTAAATTAAAATCCGAGTGTCATTTTGCCCATTGGTCTCGGTGGCGTAATTGGTCTCGGCAAGACTGCGACGCAGGGTCAAATCCTGTCCAAGACCTTATATTTTCATTCTTTCAATTACTAGCTCGATATGAAATGATCATTTGGGCTTTGCATAAAAGTCTAAGTTATTATTTCATCTTATTAATTATATATATATTCTTCTGCTGCCCCCACACTCTTTTTCTGTGTTGCGCGCCTTTTTTAATTAATTTTATGATTTTATATGATGTGCAAATACTTATTTCACTCCACGTATTTTAGCAACGTTTGGTTGGTTAATTAAATCAAAATTGTTTTTAATATGCCTCGACTATATGAACGCTTTCTTCTCAGGGTATTCACCTACTTACCGTGGGTTCAGTGGTAAGTAGATGTGCAATGCCCAATCAAACTGCACTATCTTTTGTTTTAGTACCTTTTTTAGAATTTACTTGTGTATAAGCCGAATTTTATGTGATCCACGTAGCCTTGTGCCAAATTAATTAATACCACAAAATACTGACTTTGACGTTATAATACACCGTACTCACCTGGATTATACGTCGTTACTGGCCTCTCTTAATGCTGGCTCAAAATCCTGTTCGCCGTATGCGCCTTCACAAGGTTTCACTATCACTTTGAACTGCCGTCTAGCCTACAGGTGTCTTTTCTTTAATTTTGTTGCGCCCAAATCTAAAAGAAATATAACCCGAATTTAGAATTTAGAATGCCCTTTTTATCTACTTCCCCTGCGCTAATTCTTCCGTAGTAATTTCTTCCTTGAATTGTACACTTCCACTTGCTGTTCTTACGCTGCTTTCTAATTCTGCTCCTCTCGTTCACTCGTTCCAAATCTATGCTCGTTCCTATTAACCACTCAATCCAAATCTATCCTCGTTCCTGTTTACCACTCAATGCCCCGCTACATATAAATCCATATCCAAATCAATCCTTATATTCTTCACTCTTATGTTTCTCACTCGATGCCTTCTATCTATATAATCTCGTTCTAATCCAATCTTATTATCCGCCGGTTCGCTGTCGCACTAATTCCAATATTTACTTTTATTCGTCGCCGCTATTAATTCTTTATACACTGATGCTTCTCTTTACTCCTTCTTTATAAATCAAACTCTTGCAATTCAAACACATTTATTTACTCTTCCAAAAATATTTATACAATTTAGCGCAGTTTCATAAAACACGTCTTTTCACAAAAATAATTCGAAATCAACTCCCCTTTGTTTACTATCCTAGGTGATAATTACAACATTTTCTGCCTACTCTATTACATATTATATAAAATAAAACCATCCAATAACATTTTATCACTGAGTTTGTGTCACAAATACCTTAAATCTTGGCTTTTACACTTTCCTATTTTATACATAATATTCTATCATTGGTCCTAAATGTTTCAAAACCCTTCAATCACATTTGACACTGCTATTACTTATAATTTTGAGATTACATGTTTGTCCAAAAGTTGATTCTAATAAAATAAAAGCCAAAATAATTCACATATGAACCTGGATCTGCGTGGCTAATAGTGGACAACCATAGACGCATCCGGTTTTCGGTTGGCAAATGTACGTTCAATGGCCTATTAAATTATAACTCAGTATAAAACCTTGAGCACTGTGTATTTTATCACGTCATCAAGTCATTATAATTTACATCTTGGCACTTACATTTCAACTAACATTTTAAATACTTTAACGTATGTAAAGTACGGCAAACATACATTTTAAAATTACGGGATCTGATATATGGATTATTTTATTTGGCATACAGTACCTTCTACACAAAACCACCCTTAGAACCCTTGTGGCTCCTAATGACATTACAATATATATATATATATATATATATATATATATATATATATATATATATATTAGATACGTCGCTACGCTTTTTTTGAAAAGCTTCAACGTTTATGGTATTAGTTAGGTTCAAAGAACTTTTAAGAAATTCCCAGTATTGTAATGTATTAGTGCAAGCGTATTTGAAAACCGCACTAAGATTTGGTTCTCACAAAAGTTCAGTCATTGACTTATCTTTGTGGTCTCAGAAAATACAAAGTTGCATTTCTTACGCCTTACACGCGGTTGTACCCACCAATATGCGTCAGAGAACTTGAACCTCTCCTGCTACATCAGAAGCAAGATACCGCAGGTAAGTGCTAGTTATAATATACAACACATTCGTCGCTCCAGGGAATTTGAGGTTGTATGTGGTAAATATTAACTTTCCCGAGCTTTAAATGCGGTGAATTTTAAATTATTTGAACGTCCAACTTAAAATTACATTTTCTTTTATTCACCTAAGCGAATTCATAGTCAAGTTAACCGAAGCATTCAGTTTTTTTGGACGTTATATTTTTAAAGTGTAAAACGCCACCAATACACAAGGGCCGGTTACAACCCAAACTGCATGCAAGCAAAAATAAATAGAAACCGGTTTCTACCCAAACAGCGAACACTTTCGTGGTACGGTAAAAAGTTAGTCGGTCGCAAAAAGTTGAGCTGTTTTGATTCCACAGAAGTCGTAAAACTAAAAATCTCGTTGACACACGTCCTATATATATTTGACTTTCGGTGTTAATATTAGAAAGTGAATTTTGTTACGCGCCTCCACAAATCATTTTAATATTTAATTAATTTTAGAGGATTTTGTATAATTAATTTAATTGATGTGTAATACAGAGTTAGGAAAATAGGCTTGTGGGATTTACCTTGGGGTTTCTTGGTAATAACTTTTATCGTGTGATTTTGTAGTTAATATAATTCACGCGGTTGTATAAGTGGCATGACGTTGTCCGACTAATGAAAGCGCGTAATGTGCAAGCGGTGGTGGGTTTTCAAGTTATTGAAAGCGCCGCCATGATGAATTTTCGACATGACCACCTATCTTGAACGACTTGTGCGGCAGTGCATTATAGAATGTAATAGAGTTATACCTGTTAATTTCCTTACGTATCACTCTGCCGTGTATTTTATCTGTATTTCTGTATAAGGTTTCACGAAGAAACGAAACCAGCAGACTCCACTACGGAAATTTGAGCTATAGCGGCAAACAGCACCTATGATGAACCTTATAAATATCGTATTTGATATACAGTCTGCTAATATGCATTACATTAGAAAGTATGCAGAGTTATTAATTAATTTACATTATTAATTTGAAACGTAGATTATATTATTCCATTTGTAAATTCTGTGTGATATTTCGCGCACTCTGTTCAGACAAACGATTAACTAATCTATATCCTATAAAGTGTAACATCCCGCTATCAAGTCGAGGATAAGAATCTTCGTAATAGTTAGGCTCGAGTTAGTCTATTTTCCACTGAATGTGTCTTTTTAAACTTTAACATAAGTTACGGACAAAGGTCCTCTAACAAGATAGAAAATTTGTTCGTTAATGCAATGCTTAAGAGGGAGTAGTACTACAAATTTTAAGAATAAAAATTAGCAAATCGAATGTCCTCGGTGTACAGCATAAACAGATAACGTAGAATATGTGAAAAGCTTAATTAGATGCATAAATTAGATTCATAACTTGTGTCAGAATCAAGAATATTTACAGAATAGCTTAGATATTCATCATCTTGTCCGACACAATAAAATTTAATATGAATTCGTAATACTACTACGGAGCAATGGTGCAATTGCACCGTCTAAATTAAAGTACCGTCTAAGTACTTTGCATTACACCAAAGAAGGAAAGTAACCAATCTGATTCAGATTGTGATATTTACATAATACGCAAAAGTATATATACGCGATGTAACAGTGCGTTCGGGGAAACAATATATTCGGAAGGACGCAGCACCTTAACACAAAGTGATTGACAGCTACAATGATGCGCTTAAAGAAAGTTTACAATGACGAACCTTCTAGAAGTAAATTTGAACAAATCGAAAGACCTCTGTATATTTAGAACGATCTAGAATAATTAAATTAAGTATATAAAGACACACATCGCGAGAGATTCATCAGTTGAATTCCAAGTTTTGATCTAAGTATAATATAAGTTGTGAAGTCGCGATTACGAAATAAATTAAATTAAGTGTTACAACAAATATATTTATGTCATATAAATTATTAGAGCTAGTGCTTGAAATAAATCAATAGTTAGTAACTAACAATAAATAAATTAATAGTTCTTCGAGTGTTAATTGAAAAGATGGTGTAAGGTCGTTTTTAAGGAAATTAGTACGGTAACATGGTTAGCGATTCGCTTGGAATAAATTGTTCAAATACATTAGAATTTCATTGTACCTACGAGTAAGCATGCTTGAAATCATTTAATAAAGAACTGTTGATAAAGGAAGTTTCGTTACGGTATTATCGCGCTCTCGAATGCCTAATGCTATAGTTCAATGTAGCGAGATTTGCGAATCATGTTGAGAAAATTTCAAACGATTTCTTAAAGCAATTAAAATATTGCTCCATCCTCGTTGTACATGATATCGTAAATTCGTATCTCGCACGCTGGTGCACAGCATCTTATGACACGTAGGAGCATAGCTAAGGATTGCTCATTATCAGTTTAGAGGCTTTTACTCATTTGAAGTGCGTTCATTCGAGTTTTTGAAGTTTATCAGTTACATGTGTACAAAGTGCATTATAAAAATATTTTTGTATTTGTAATTTGTGTCCTATGTTATTTATATACCTGTTGTTTTTAATCTTTAAACACAAAAATTCAAAACTATAGCCCTAATTATTATAAAAACCAACACTACTAAATGAACTTTTTATAAACTTCTCTTTGATATCAATAGCTCCCCTGAAGCTGAAGCTATGACGTCAATACATATGAAATACAATAAAAATCTTCTACTATGGAATTTTAGAACAGAATAGAAATATCCAAAAATGTAGTTAGAAATACATTCATTAAATATTAATTTTTCATAAGTTTTTAAAGCATTTCGATATATATAAACAAATAGGCAGAAGCACATTTCTTCGCGGGGATGTTGTGGAATAAAAACAAAGATTGCCAGATAGCAATAAAATCTGTTAGTCAAAGAGGTACTTCGAGCATTATTAAAGGATTAGAAGGGAACCGTGGATATAGTAGTGCTGTTTAGCACACCCAATTTTTTTATTTACTATATAAGCAATTGTCAAGTTTCAAAACAAGGTGGTTGTCGAGTAACAAAATTTATCGCGATTTATTATAACCAAGTGTAAATTTAACTTGACAAAATTCGTTTAACAACAGTCGAAACATTGTAACAATTTCAGTTGTTTTATCAGTATTGTAGTAAAGTTTTAAATTATAGATCGCTTCAACAAAACCATTACAAAGAAAAGTTTTAGCGCAGGACATTAGACAGTATAATAGATAAACTAAAACACTCCATAGGAGACTCCTGAGAATTTTTTAGAGATGTAAAGGTTAATTGTTGCCCCGTTCTTGGATCGCAAAATCTGGTGTGTTGTTACGGCCCCGGAGTGGGTGGAAAATCGCTGTTGTTGTTTATAAAGCCCCATACGTTGGGTGCCAAATATCTGTTGTATTTTTGTAGCCCATGATTTGGGTTGCAAAAATCTGCTATGATGTTATATAGCTCGCCTACTTTCTGTAATTCCTGAACAATCAAAAGAAGTAGCGCTCATCAACACAACAGTCGCAGAATTTCAAACCAAAATTCAAGAATTCACTTCCTAAACTAACTCAGTTTGTAAAACATTAAAAAGACTCTTCAGTTCTAATAGATTAATGTATTAAACTTTTACTAAGGTTTCTAAAGCACAATTATTCCTAAATAATATAATAAAATAAAGAAAAATGCAAATTTTTTACAGTTATCAATTTAAATGAAGAGATGAAGAGTCAAAGTTACAACTTACACCGAATTAATTATACGTTGCTCTTACAGAGTCTGCATATACTCATACAACCATTTTGACTGCTCCTTTAAAAAATTCCTTTTCTCCCCAATACGTGTAAATTGCCCTTTGTTAAACAAACAATAAAATCTCTACATGAAAATCGTAAGATACACTTACTACTTCTCGTAATGATACTCTTATAAAAATTAATAAATTTCAAAACACAATACAACGAAATTTCAGATTCTTGGAAATAATTTAAATATCTTCATAAATCCTGGTATATGAGTCACAAAGCTTAACTGCTACTCTAACCTATATTTTCAGGTGTATTGAAATAACCCGTGATTCGCCAGCCCCCCAATAATTTAAACTCCAAACAATACAAATATTAATACTCCATTAATAAGTCGCATCCTCATATAAATCAAATACAGAACTTGCTTTAAATAATTGTATAAGCTTAATAAGATTAGATTTGCAGTAGCACAAAACCGAGAAACTAAAAACAAGAAACGAAACGAAGCTCTAAAATAATCCCCCATTACTTAAACTAGTTAAAAATATATAGGTCTACTTGCAATTTTCCAAAACTGACAAAAATTAAATAATTGTAGACACTTTATAATAATTTTATATATTTTAAACTTTGACTAAGTTTTATTAATTACTGCACTTCTGTTAATAACGGAATTAGTCTGCAGAATATCAGAAATAACTATTTTTATTAAGATCACCTCTTAAACCCCATACTCAAACATCATACATCGTTCAGGAATTTTACTATTTGCCCAGAATATTTATTAAACCTGCTAAAAAACAGGTAGACCGCTACAATAGTAATAGTTTCTGATCACAACAAAGTGACTGCTTGGTTAAGGGCATCCAACCATGCAAGAATCGACTTTACTATCAATACGTAAAATCCCTCAATTCAAACTACTATATCTCACATAAACAACTTCGAAATCCAAATGTTTTCTCATAAATATAATATTTACTAAGATACTGTGACTTATGTAAATGTTAATTTTAATAAATGTAATATTGAACTCTTAAAATTACGTGCCAACATGCACGTAGCGATTTCGAACAATAATGAATTTCAGTAAAATTGACGATTCTTTTTTTAAGTTTCACTTGATACTAAACGAATAATAGCCATCCATTCTAATAAGATATAAAACGCAGATCTATATAACGAGTGTTTACACGAAAAGGAAATTCAAGCTTTATTATAAATTATTATAAATCAAAACTATGCCCAAATTTACCTATACTAATAAATAGAACCCAGTGTTGGTTTTTGGGATGCTTTCGTTCGAAAAAATTATATACTATATATCCATTTATTTATCACTACGTTTCGGGTATTTTTCTATCCTTAATCATGTGCTAAAAAGGAGTGAAAACAGCTATAACTTTACAATTATGTGTTATACGTACATTAATGTGGATTCTATATAAATTTAAAGATTATTAACTAATAACTAAAACTATTTAACAGCTTGTAACGTTGACATTGACATTAAATGTCAAATATTAAAAAAATTTTTACATGTGCATACTTTGAATAGGCTTGTTAGTCAAAAATTAAGATTTTTTTTTTCAGAATTATGTGAAACTGTACTGTAAAATTGTAAAATTTAATGTTGTTAGATGGTAAAAAAAATTAAAAGTGTAAAGTATATACGTATATATTTACATACATGCGAGAGCATGTTATCATTTTTTTTAATACATAGTACGTGTCAATAACAAATTACTACTATACATACGTATGTAAATATATACGTATATACTTTACACTTTTAATTTTTTTTACCATCTAACAACATTAAATTTTACCATTATTAACTTATGCACCCCAATTTATTGTCGTTTCATTTCAGACTTAGAATTACTTCTGATCAATTTCCCCATACTTAGAATTGGTTTATCATCATTTATTTTCTCATTTATTCTCTACGGACTCAGAAATCGTAGTCTGTTTTCCCCCAGACTTAGAAACCGTTTAATCGGCAATCGTAATTTTCATTTTAGCACTTTTACAATTTTTCACTTTGAATTATTATTATTACGTATCACTTTATTTCATAGTGGCGCACTTCGGCCTTTGTTGAGTTGTAAACTGACCTCGTTATCACTGTACCTGCTAATTTATTATTGAGTTCCTACTCCGTCAGTGGCTATGGTCTACAAACTCGTCGCTCATTTTTAACCAATCAAATAATTACATTTAAAGTAGTTTCTGATGTAATTTTCTATGCGTCCCAATAATTGTAAGCTGGTCGCAGCTGTCTTCGTTATCAACATGCGGTGTTTTGATAAATCTAATTGCTTTTCCATAAACAACTGATGCAATTCGACTTTTAATTTTCATATCTGCCTGTTGCTCACGCAATTTTTAATCTCCTTTCTTTATCAAAATTCTTAACTACTTGCACGCATTTACATTATGCTTCCTGAAGCTCTATTTCTATCTCCGTATTAACCTAATCCTTTGGAACTCTTTTGAATGCGTGTTTAATTACACTTTCTTATGTTTACATATAAATATGTGTGCTTCCACTGCAAAATATTATTATCTGCCTTACCTAAATTAACTAAAACTTTATCTACCAGGTATTAAATATTTACTATTTACCTAATGAATGTCTTCCTTGTTTCTACGCTAACTATGCGTCTTCCTATGTTTATTTGCGTCGCTTAAAACTACTTATACTTTATATACAGGGTGTTGACTGCTTACTATTTACAAACTATCTCCATTTCTCAATTCTTTACTAAATAAATGCAGTTTTCTGCTGCCTATGGTAATTTCTCATTTCTAAACGGCCTTTACTGTAAAGTACACCCTTAAACAACCCCTTATCACAGCAATATATATAAAGAAATAGAATAATTAAGAAATTATTAGAAAGTGTTAGTAATACGCTAAGTAAAGTGCAACATTGTAAAACAAGAACAATTTGTAAAGTTTATTAACGTTCATGAGAACGGATGCGCTACTTTGTATCGCAGACGATAGTGACACTGCAGATGTCAGGTCACAGGCGGTCACCGACGGTCAGGTACTTAGAAAGTAAGATCGCAACAATGTATTTATGAATAGAATTAAGAATAAGCAGACATGAGATCTGCAAGTTCCCACAGCCATTTGAGGGGGGGTAGGGATATTATAAAAAGCCCGAGAGCCCCAGTCGAAATCAGTTAGTCAAGTGAACAGCTTTTACATTGCAGTTGCTTATTACTCACAAAATAGTACAATTATTATTTAATTTTCGGACTTAGAATAATTTTAAATCAAGCTTTGTAAAATTTCATAATTAATGTCTGTTTAAAAAATAAATGTGTTAAGAAGTTTGAAAATGGTTTTTTAAATAGGCCGCTCCCAAGCCACGAACCTTAACTCGCGTACGGACAAAAGTAATTGAATGTTTCGAACGAATTAAAAACATTGAAAATTTAATTTACGGAATCATCTCGAATGAGAAAATGTATAAATTAAAATTACAAATTAGTGGTGGATGCCGCTAATAAAGCGCTTGGCTACCAACTCCAGCACGATCTTTCCCGCGCTCTTCTTCGACGACAGAGAAATAGACCATCACTGTAACAATATTTCTTGTTAAGTGCATTTTTCAGTTACTTCAACAACACACTGAAAATTAGTTACTGCAGTATCGTAACAAAATTTTAAGTGTTCAAACTACAAGACTTTAGACAATTGTTTCGTCGTTTGTTTCATCATCTACAGTAAAGTGATCTATTAATTTGCAAAATTTAATGATGCTACCCTCGTAAAGTCTACTTCTTTCATCTATTCTATTAATTAGAAGTAGGATTTTTTTAAATGTTGCTTAAACTTTTAAATATTGACAATAACCTACAAAAAAAGTAGAACAAAAGTTATGAAATCAGACTGAGCGGATTTCATGAATTAAATATTGATTTAAACCATCTGTCTTTGCCTTTTAATTTAAATTATTCCGTATATAATAAATTAAGTCAGGATTACCCCTAATTTCTAAACACATATAACATACGACTTGTATATGTAATATAACTAGTTTATAGACAGTGTTTATAAAACATTCAGCAGTTACAAACAATTCGAGTTACGAGCGCGAACGATGTTAAAGAACTCGACAGATAGATGAATAGGTGTATTTATAGATTTCGGAAGGAAACTAATTAGTTTTCACTTTTACACTATGATTAAGAGTTTATTTCAGATAATATCAGTCAATATACGTCAAAAAATGTCTAACCAAAAACCAATTTGAAAAAAGCACCCTGAATTAAGTGGCGCTTCGAGCGTAAAATTTGGCACTTCCTAAGATTTAATTTTAGTCGAACGTTGTTTGCCATCTGCTTTCTCTGCTTTTATACATAATTGACATATGTCAAATAAAGCACTGAGGTTCTCATTAGTCATCACCACGCTTTAGATAAGTAATCTTTTAAATGAACACCTCCACAATATCCGCTTTTTAACTATGATAAATATTACTCAAATGGTGTACAGGAACCAGTCGCATTGTAAAGCTGTAAAGAAAAGTAAGAAAAATATGACAAATCTATACTAAATTACATACATATTTTCATACTGTAAAGATATGTTAACTTTATTCTTGTGATATAGCTTTTTAATCGGAAACGGCGGAAGCATATGGGAGGACAATGCAAAAAAACAGCTTTAGCGTAATTTGTACTTAAAGCATAGTAAATGTTAGAATTGTATTGAATACATTTATTTTTTGATAGTGTCCCGAAGTTAGTCAGTATATGTCATTTTCTCTTTATCTGTAAAAAATCTAGATTTCAAAAACTTGTATCCTTGTGCTCTACAATAAAGAAAATATTAGATCAGGTATACAGGGAAGTACTGTGTTCAGGGCCTAAGTAGTGTAGCGTCGATCGGTTTTGCCTCTGACGAGAATAATTACATTGGAATGTAACCGAGGCGTTTGTACATAAATGATGATTGATAGGTCCCGGCGGCACCTTATCTTTCACATGGTTTTGATTGACAGGTACAAGAGTTTCACATTTAAGAGTTTTTTAGATTACAAAGGTACATTCGAGATGTTATTTGCATAATTGCTGGTACGTTTTAAAATAGTATAGAGGTTTTGATTATGTATATAATTTGCCGTCCTGGTCATTGGAGTTCAGTCCTGATTGAAACTTTAATTACAATATGTTCTAGTTTAAAGCTTTGAAAGATGTGATATAAATTACTGTTGATATAAATTATTGTAGTGATACTAATAATTAGTGCTTAGATAGTTAATTATAGTGCTTCGATATTAAGTTAATTAGGAAAATAGCATCGTAGCTTAAGAAGCTAGTAGTTGTACTGTTAGTGATTAGCTTAAAATAAGGCGCTGGGAGAACTTTTAGAAAATTTCATTGTAACTACGAGTTTTTGAAAAGCCTTGTATAATCAGTTTGAAAATGAAGAACTATTGCTATAGCAAATAAAGTTTTCGTTACATTAATATAAAGATCAAACCAAATAATTTTGAATTCTTTTTACACGTTTTGACAACCGCAACAGAACGGAAAGCACTGACAGACTGTTGATAACTGATTACTGATTTTGTGTCTGATCAAAGAAAAATTGAAAATTTGAACAGCCTTAAAAACAGTGTAGTGTAATACGTGCCTATCTACTAAAACTGTTATTAGTTCGAATAAAGCTTTAGCCCAGAATGTGGATTTAATAAACATTAGAGAATTGTGCAAGTTGGAAGATTGTTCAGCGTTAATAAATAAAGCCAATGAACAAATTACTGCAATTATAAGCGCGGACGAGAACTTGTTGAAAAACAAGTTCAACGAAGAAATGGAGTCTGTTGCGCATTTGACTTTACATTTTATTTTAAAATTTAAATTTAGAAGATTTTTAAAACTCAGCATGGGAAAGTTTTCCTTTCCCATCCTTAATTTAAGTTTTTACGTGTATAGTTCCTCAGATTGCATGACATTAACCTATGATTTATGATATTTAAACTGCATACGTTGCGTTTCCAGGCTAAAATAATATGGATACCGTTGCCAAGCTAGCCGTGGGAAGCGTAAAAAAAGGGTATGGTACTGTAGTTGATGAGTACAAAGCCTCTTTACTATCGGCGTTTGGTGAGATAAGACGTGTGAAATTCAAGCTCGGCGAAGTGATCCTTTTGATTCCTTGTTACCTCATCCCTCGACCTACAAACTCGGGTTTCGCTATCCCGTAGAAACTTCACTTCGTCGACGATAAATTTGGAAACCCCAGCGCATACCCCGACCTGAAGCGGCCTTGGCATGTTACAACAAACCAGTTAAGCTTTTCGCTTGTATTTCATTAACTTGTGAACTTCACTCGCAACGGTGAATCATGCAACCAAATTTATAGACGTAATACTTAACGTCCAGGGTCACGCATGAATTAATCGACGTGAGAAGTTGAACTTATACCGTAATTAGCGTGTTTATAACAAGTTTCAGTGCAAATATTTTGATCGCACTCCAACATCTTGCGCCAGTACGCACAGCTACAACCTCTACAATTGACTTCCAATGTTCCACCCGAAGGTACTACTTTGTCGGAAACGAGTTTTTTACTTGGAAATTTTCCCGCGAGCCCTAGCTATTCCAGGAAAGGCAGCAATGTTTAACGTGCTTTACAACAAACACACGCACACACACTACACACACACACGCACACACACACGCACACACACGGGACCTACATTTTACCTCTCATTCGAACGAGGACGTATTTTTGTGAAAAATGCTCGCCCAACATATTTCAAGCGGTACGTGTCGGGAATCAAAAGCGAGACAATGGGATCAGCAGTCATACGCGAACCTGTCTCACCCACGGATCCACCGCACAGCCACACGGCAAAATAGTTGCAGTAATGTAGAACGTAAATTCAAACTACCCCATTTGGAAATAAAGAAGTTTGATTTCGATGTCAAATCTGGTTAGGATATTAGGATCAATTTTTTAAAATAAGATCGTAAAATAATTCAGGAATTATCATTCGCTAATAGTCGGCGAAAAGTTAAGAATGGTCCGTCTATAAAGATACTTACCTTGTAATATGTTAGATGGCCACTACAAATTGTAACGAATTGAAAATGCCAGGTCACTTTTCTCATTTTAAAATATTTAATAAAACAATGTTTTTTAACATATGAAGTAAACTTGGACGTGCAAGAATAAAATCTGATTGAAATATGAAAAATTTAAATGGAGTTATGGAGTTAATGGAAACAAACGGAGAAATTGAAAATTGATTTTCCGATGCAGTTATTACGGTACAAAATGGAGATGAAGATTTAATCAACAAAGTATTTTAAATTCTGCCGAATTTCATGGTTCTAAGGCAAGTATATTTCTGCTTAAATCTTTTGAAGGATATTTACGTACTAGAATTAATTTAAGTAGGTTAAACTTGCATAAAATTTTGACGTATGATTTGTGGGTGGATAATTTTGATATTTTTTTTAGTCAAATTTCGAGGTAATTTGACCCTTGCAAAATGTTTTTGAGGTGCCTGATCAGTTCCATTCTTAGTAGTGATATAACAATGTTTTTTAGGCTTAAATTGTTGATAGAATTTATAAGTTTTTATGC
This sequence comes from Platerodrilus igneus, assembly GCA_036346225.1. Classification (NCBI taxonomy): domain Eukaryota; kingdom Metazoa; phylum Arthropoda; class Insecta; order Coleoptera; family Lycidae; genus Platerodrilus; species Platerodrilus igneus. Next base: position 1,946,641 of record JARFIW010001381.1, read on the forward strand.
CTGTGTGTAGTGTAAGTAGATTTCTTAGATAATGTGTGTTGAAGAAAGATGTTTGTGAATGTATGGAGTATTATAATTTGAAGGTTTGTGTATAATATTTTGTTATTAGAGTTAGCAAGATAGAGTATCATCAGGTAATAATTCACATCAGATCAGTTTTGTTTTCATAGCACTGTTATTGAAGCCCAGTATAATGACGCATTTTCTATAGCTACACAATTATGTTTTATCCGCGACGTTAATCACTGCATAACCCTGGGCGTAATTTATTACGCCCCAAATTGGTTGCAATTATTGCCGGGGCCAGGGCTTACCTGTATATTCGCTAAAGCCAAAGGCAAACTCCGCTCGGCTTCAGAGGGTGAGGGTCGTGTAGGATTAGTTTCTTCCATATTTACCCAAATTCTGGTGGTGAAGTACGTGAACCTACGTATACGGAGCACAAGATGGTAATTAGATAATTAAGTGAAATGGTACAAGGATATGAAAGGAACAATTTGCCCGGAATTAACGCGCAACTGCGTTAGATCTATTCGATAGCCGGTAATCAAGTCCCCTGCTTTAAAATGCCTCGTTACCACGAGCCTACTGACATCCCTTCCATACAACGCTTCTCATGGCTAACCGACTAACCACATCACATTCCTTTAATCTGGAAAATGCATGCTTAGCAGGAATACATGCAATAAATTAGGGGGTATTGTCCTCTAGTTCGTGGGGAAATTATAATAGTAAAACTTTACATGTAATAACTTACATAAATTTAAGATGGGAAAAAATCTTTACCTTGCCGGATTCGAAAGCCCCTAATTCTAATATTAAAATGAAACTATATGCGCCCAAAAGGCGCAACAATTGTGAAATAGACTCAACGTTTATTTCCTGTTTCTTATTAACACGCACTCGTTTTAAACCTGTATTCATATTGTATGTGCCTTAATTAACTTGGTGTTTGTTCTTGTTTGTGTTTACTAACACGCATTCATGTTAATTCTGTTCATACTGCATTTATCATAAACTAATTTAATGCGGTTGTTATATGTACGTTGTGCTCTTGTTACATATAGGCATAGACGACCGTTAGTTCTTGTTTGTGCTTATTAATATGCACTCGTATGAATCTTGTAGATATTCAACCGTACTTGTCATTAACTGATTTAATGCATTTGTTATATGAATATATGCTTGTGCATTGTAATATATAAACGTTTGTTCTTGTTTGTGGTCATTAACACGCATTCGTGTTAATCCTGTAAATAATCGCATTGTATTTTAGCATTAATTGGCTTAAAATACTTTCATATATAATAGACTAAATAGCTATATAGTATCTAACCATATGAGCTTGTTGCACAAATACACCAACAAGAGCAAGTATACAATTACTGTTCTAAGGGCAAAGCTTTAGCACAGGTATTTTAAGAGTCACATGTGCCTTTCTTACAGTTGCAACGCGAACAACGTTATCTTTGCCAGTATGCAGTTGAATGATTCTGCCCAATCTCCATTGAAGAGGCGGGGAATTGGATTCTTGAATCAACACTAAGGTATTAAGCTTTAGCGATTCCCCTGAAGCAAACCATTTAGATTTTTGCTGATGCGTATGAAGGTACTCTGATTGCTATCGCTTCCAGAAACTTTGCTGTAACCGCTGGACTAGTTATTCGGCCTCTTTGTTGCATGTTGTTGTGTTTAATTTAAAGTCGTAAATTTGTAGTTGTAAATCTAATAGTAAAACTGGCATCCCTTATTCCCTTATATCCTGCCGTAAAAGTTCCTTGTGCATGTGTAAATAAGTGGGACTAAGGGTAGCAGTGAACAAACACTCTCTTATGGATATCGAAGCAGAACAGTCGGTTTTTCGTTCGGTAACGTGAGTTAGTCATAGTGCCGCTGAATGTGAATTTATCGATAAACCCCTAAAAAATACAGTGCAAGTGCAAAGTAACACGGACTAAATCTCACATACAGTCCACTTAGTTGAAGGAATATGAACTGCAGCTTAGAACAACAAAAAACCGCGGAGGTAAGTCGATGTACAAAGTTATAAGACCCCCCGCGCTGAACACTAGTTGCCAACGATTTAAACGATTAATCGTTACCTCAGTAACGTCCTTATCTGGAATAACAGAAATAGGTTCGATGGTTAAAAAATGACTTGGGGTCAAACAAGATAAATCGTTAGGATCCGAATTAAACGGTCCTAATGGACGGGAGTTCAAACGTGCTTCAATATGCACTATAACAGTATTCAATTCTTCGTAAGTCAATTTTTACTCACCAACTACCCGAAATAGGTTTTGACAGATTTAATTCCCGCCTTCCATAGCCCACCGAAGTGCGGAGCAGAAGGAGGGTTGAACGACCACTCAATGTTTTCTGCGTGTGCAGATTGTTCTAACAGTTCGCGTATTTTGACTTCGGCACCTACAAAGTTGGTACCACAGTCGCTGTACATGTGGATACACCTTCCGCGTCTAGAAATGAATCGACGGAAAGCGGCTAAAAATGCTTCTGACGAAAAATCTGAAACTAATTCTAAATACACCGCCTTAGTGCTGAAACAAACAAAGAGACAAATATACGCCTTTAACGGTTTGGCTTCTCGAACCCGACCCATTGTTATGCAAAAAGAGCCCCCAAAATCTACGCCAGTATGACGAATTGCTTTTCCAGGAGTCTCTCGCGGAGTAGGTAAATCTCTCATAGAAGGCACAATAGAAGAATGATTAACCTTAAAACAAGGAATACATGCACGTAGACACTGTCTTATGGGTCTACTAGCAGACAAAATCCAAAAATGCTGTTGCAATAATGACTGGGTTGAACGATTACCGCAATGTAAATTTTTAATGTGGCAATCCTGTATAATAAGAGTTGTTAGACGATGGAGCCGAGGGAGAAGTAAAGGATATTTCGCATCACGTGAGATGTCTGAATGTTTTAACCGACCGCCCACCCTGAGGAGTCCCCGGCAATCTACGAATGGAGTAAGAGAACGGAGTTGTTTGCTAACTAAATGTCGCTTGTTCAATTTTAACAAAGCTTCCGCAAAATACAGTTTTGAACATGTTTAACTAATAATTCTAACGCTGATGTTCTTCCTCGAAGTGTAATCGCACCAGTTAATTTTCCATTACGTGATTTGAGGTTGAACACAAAACGGCGGCAGTGAACAATTATTTTCAAAATCTTTTGCAAATTGGAGAATGTATCTAACAAAGAAGTCAAAACGTGATCTGAGTGTTCGATGGCAACCAACACGACATTTGCTTCGGCAGAACTTTGTGACAATTCTGATGCTGAATTATCAAGAAATGGTTGTTTAGGCCATTCTTCCAAAGGTAATTTTAACCACACAGATAAGTTCAGTTGCAGAAAGGCCTCCAGAGGCACAATCGGCAGGGTTGTCTTGTGATTTGACATGATTCCAATTAGAAGGTGCAACTAGCGATTGAACTTGTGCAATTCTATTCGCAACAAAGGTTTTCCATTTATTAGATGGCGTTTTTAACCATGAAAGTGTTATTGTAGAATCCGACCAAGCAAAGATCCTGGTAAATTCTAACCTGAAATATGTTTTCTTCACATACTCTACGAGATGTGCGAGTAGAACTGCTGTGCACAACTCTAACCATGGCAACGAAACTTTGTTTATGGGCGCAACTTTACTTTTTGCACAAACAAAATACACGAAAATGTTATCATTTTTGTCAAAACAACGAAAATAAACAACAGATGCATAACCTGCTTCTGAGACATCGCAAAAGGCGTGTAACTCAATCCTCTTTAAGTCTTTACAAATCAACTGACGAGAAATTTTCAACTCTGATAAGAATGGAAGTTGCAACAAATACTCGTCCCATTGACGAATAAGTTTTTCGGGAGGCTGGACGTCCCAATTGATTCCCAAAATCCATAAACGCTGAACGAAATGAATAATAAAAAATGTAATAGGAGTTAAGAAACCTAGGAGTGCGAAAATTCTAGCTAATGTCGAGAGAACGTTCCTTTTTGTACAAGGATGCTCACTAATTTGTATATCGTATGAAAAAACATCTGAATCGGAACACCATTTGAGCCCTAATACCTTTACTAGCGGAATTTGTTCTTGACTAAACGTCAGCGGTGGTTGTTCGATTTGTGAATTGGGTATATTTAACAAGACAAGGGTGGAATTACTATTCCATTTTCTAAGTTCAAAACCACCAAGCTTACATAATTCAGTCAGTTGAGCTAGCAAGTTGGCTTCTTCAACAGTTTCACAACCACTGATGATTAAACAAGTGAAGCGTGGTGGTAACGAACCGCTTCCTATCTCGCTAATTCTTGGATTGTACGAAGAGCAAGAAAAGGAAAAGCTTTTATCCCATAAGTAACGGTATTCAATCGATAATCAACAAGAGGATCAGATGAATCAAATCTCCACAAAATACGTTGGAAATCTCGATGTTCTGGTATAATCTCGATTTGGCAATACATTTTTTAATCTCCGCAGTGAAAGCAATGTTGTGAATCCGAAACTGCAATAGAAGTTCAAAAATACCTTTTTGTAGTGATTTTCCCTGTAACAACGTGCCATTTAGTGAAATACCGTCTGAGGTTTTTGCACTTGCATCGAACACAACTCTTAATTTAGTTGTTGTGCTCTCTGGCTTTATTACCGCATGATGCGGAATGTAATAAACAGGACTACTATCCAACAAAATAAGAGGTACAGGACTCATGTGCCCTGTGTTTATGTAATCTTGCATGAAAAGATTGTACGACGCTCATAAATCCTAGTCATTCTGCAAAAGTCTTTCCAACCACAAAAAGCGATGTAAAGCGATTGCACGAGAATCAGTAAAAATTGGTTCTGGTCCTTTAAAAGGCAATGAAACCATAAGCCGACCTGCATCGTTTCTAGAATAAGTTTCAACAAACGTCTTTTCACACAATACGTTTTCTACATTTTTTTGTACGTAAGCAGGAACACTTTCCAGCTCCCAAGAACGAATTAGCGTTCCTTCTATTGGTTCCAAATAAGCACACAATGAAGTAGAAATAGTTTCTGAACAACCTACTTTTCCAGACACAATCCAACCAAATTTGTGCGGAAATGTCCGCTCCTAACAATAAATCAATTTTCGCAGGTTCAAAAAACTTTTGATCAGCTAATTGTAATCCATCGTTATGATCCCAATTGCGTTTCGATAAAGGTGTGGCCGGCAGTTGACCACATATTTCCTGTAAAACAAAAAATTCTAAATTGAAATTGGATTGAGTTTCAGCCTGATTACAAGAATGAATACGACACGGTAAGCTACCACTGATAGTAGACGCATTCAATCCCAAACCTTGTACTTTTGCTAAGCTTTTGTGCTTCTGCAAAAAAGCCTTAACGACACTTTTCTGTTATAGAATTTGATATACTCCCATTATCTAAGAGTGCCCTAACAGTTTGTAGTTTTCCAAAACCCATCGATAATCGCTACCTGAGCAGTAGCTAACAAAGTTTGTTGTTTCAGCACCTGAACGAGAAGAGAATGAACTAACTTCAGGTCTCTGCATCGAAAACGAAGAAGCTTCACTTGTTTCATTCCCTTTAACCATTTTTTTTTTGTATGATCCGCTGATGTAGTATTTGCATTCTCAAAATGCAACAATGTGTGGTGTGGTTTACGACATTTTTTACAAACAACCTTTGATTGGCAATTTTTGACACGATGCGAACTACACAAACAATTTAAACAGAGATTATTCTTTTTAAAGAAATCAAATCGTTCCTGACTGGATTTACCAAGGAACTTTTTGCAACCATACATCAAGTGCGAGTCATTACACACAATGAATAACGACATCGCAACCATAAACCACGTGTCTTTAACTCGAAACGTTTAACAATCGCTACTCCGACCGTATACCTGTTCCACAAGCTCACACAAAATGATATTCAGTACCATTACTATATATCTTAATTAAACTCCCGAATAGAACTTCGCACGCAATAAATAGTATTCAAAACGAAAATTTACTTAGATCGCAAAATAAATCAAACAAATTGTTCTAAGAACTTCTAAGCAAATGTCTACACAGTTTATAGCAATAATGAATTTATAGCACCCTCCTAATCAAAAAACAAAAGAAATCAAGGAATTGGGGCGTGAAATTCAATTTAACAAAAAGAATTCAATCCGGCTCGAAGGGCCAAAATGTTGGTTCAAAGGATGTATCATGCATTACTTAACATAAACACTTACTTTGAATTCCTCTAATGATGATGTGGACTGTAATTAGGTTAACTGTATAGCGAGCATAACGGCACTATTTTATTGTCAATGAGCACTCACGATACGAAACTCATTTGTCACTTCCGGTGGTTCAAACATAACAACACAACACCCTCGTCGGCTGCTGGTTTTAAGTTCTTTCATGATTTTTAAAGGGAGGGGTTAACAAGGATCAAGAAACGAGGAACAGGAGCCCGAACAATTACGTATATATTTAATTGTTAGTTAATAGTTCATAGTGTTGTAAATATTTTTCTTTTGTGCTTGCATGTATTAATTTAAGTGTGGCAGTAGTGTGTTTGCACTGATACTAATTGCCCCCTGGTATCATTGGGCATCGTTAAACGTACAATCAGCTAAGCAAGCAATACATTTTTGTGAGCTTTTCCAACAATAAACATACCATTTCTTCTTTGGAGAAATTCATTTTCATCAAAATTAGATAAAGAGAACAAACGGTAACAACAAAAAATGCCAAAAAGGGAGAATACAACAAACATACCGCCTTTGCTTATCAGAACATCTTATGTAACAAAAGGAAGTCGCTTTAACAACATAATTTGAAACCGGAAAAGAAAATTGAGATATTTACGCCATCTTAAGAAATTACAGCTTAACGCCAAGGCAGGATTAGCTTGTAATTTATAACTTCAATTATTATATTTCTAAGTAGGTAGCACGAATGTAATCTATTTTTATTGAGCGTCCTCAAAAAGAGGACGAAGACACTTAATACTCATTACATTTTAACACTAATCAGACTTTAATTGATAAATGAGTATTTGATACTTTAATGTGTCAACAAATTTACGCCTTGGCGGTGTTCTTTCATAACAGTTAAAATTGGTATTTTAAAAGCAGGGAGCACCTCCTTAAAGTGGATTTTGAAAGATTAATACTTGGTCTAACTGAATGATTTATTTCGTCTAAAAAGGTGAGCTGCTTATGGTTATTGTCCAAAATATAGGCGCCAAATCTTATAGGCGCCAATATACAAGCAAACATCCGGCATAAACTAAGTGGAACAATTTCAACTCCAACAAGTCCTTAAGGGTGCCATAAAATATTATTATAGCAAATTGCAAAGGTTTCTATTGCTGGTCGTATAACTCGAATCCTTCCGCCAAGTCCTCAATGGTGCTAATAAATCCAATTAGATAGAAATGTCTATTTGAGCTTTTAATGAAATGGAATCCTACAAAAAACAACAATTTTTTTTAAGCTAAAGTGATATCTGAAAAAGAACATTTTAAATCTACATTAAGGTTCGGTATATTAACAACTACGTATCTCTAACTATTCAAGTAGCAACATACAACAACTATTAAAAGATTGCTTCTCCTAATTTATATTCACGAAATAATGTAATTTTATATGGTTAAATCGCCCAAACAACCATTCACGTCATTAAATGACATCACCAAATGCTCTTTGATACCAACGTATAAAACACAAAAAACTAGTTGTATCAAGATGAAATATGTATATTCAAACTCAATAATTTTACGTGAAAATAAAGTACACACAATTGTACTGGTAGAAGGTAATTGATCGACCCAGGACACATTTGTACTTTGCTATCATCCCGGTTCTAGGGAAGTTTTCTGGTCGCGTTAAATTTGTTTGTAGGAATATACAACCAACCGCACTCCCAACTAACAGACCACTAAGCACTCAGCGTGCAAATAAATAGCATGCACGCTTAAAACACCCCTCAAACGAGGACTCGCCCGACACCCATAATAATAGACACCCATACATAATAGAACCGTCCGAACTTACAATACAAACAAACCCCGGATATAAAAGGAGCTCAATGCGCTAGAGCAAATCACTTCTTAATTTTTCTCTTTATAAGTAGCACCTCGTGCACAAAGGTTTTTTTGTCAGATTATCTTGTTGTGACCACCAAATCTAACGGGATAAAATAAAGGGAACTCATGACCACACTACGGGTGCAAGAGTCCCCCAAAACACACCTTGGATCCGCTCCACCTTCTACAGCACGTGACGCCAACTCGCACGCCAGAATTGGGGACATTCCGTCATCAGCTACCTCTAATTTCTACAACAAGGATATCGTCCGTATGCTGGCATCTCCGTTTACCAGGCGCAGGGTACCGAAGTATGAAAATCCTATCCCAGGCACCACCGCTAGGTGCCGTATTGCATTCAGCGTAACGATGAACATCATCCTATACAACACCATATTCAGGTATTCATCGTGAAGCCACAACATTCAATTCCTCAACACAGAAACTCGTTCTGTAACTTTACAAACTAAAATGCTTCCAATTATTAAAGATATTTGCAATAATTACGTACACAAAACCTTTGTAAATATTTTCTTTGCGCATCACGCCTTTAATGTATAATTAGTTCGTATTTTAAACTTGTAAATAAACGTTATCTCTGTTGCTACGAAGTATTAACAAAGTGACCCCAGACAAACCAGAACACCAAACGTGTTTGATTTAGAATTTCCTAGGAAGTCCACATCTTTTTGAATTTTTAATATTAGTCTAACCCCTGCCGAGTTACGCCCCTATTAAGAGATGAAATTGAAGATTTTTGCTCTTTGTTCATTATCACGGTATTCGATAATCTATCTTTGCACCTAGGGCATGTACTTAATCGAGAATTTTATACGAAATTGAAATCTTTTTAAATTTTTTAGATCGAAGTAACCCCTACTAAAGTTATAAGCCCTAATGTCCAAAATTACTTTACAACTAGATTACGGTTTATTTCTTAAGATCTAGCACATAAATTTCTAAACATTTAATATATGCATTTCATGCAAAACCTTCTAAAGAATTTAAATCTTTTACCATTAGTTAAATCATAACCACCCTTAGTGAGTTATAACCCCTAACGCTTAAAAATTACTTAATATTCAAATTGCATATAGGTAATAAAGAGACCTTACTATGTTTCCAGCTACCATGTTTCGGTTACTTTACAAGGTCAAATGTCTGAGCCTCTTCTTTGACTGTTATAAAGGGTATCTTATGGATTTTCATTTGAGCTAGGATATTCGCAATTTTGTTGTAATTAATATGCAACAACCAAATTATCTTTTATTTACAGAATAAAACAAAACATATATTTCTACACACAAAACTTACATTACTTTGTATTCACTAGTTGTTGTTCTTAACTTATCCAATTGAATACGTGTTTAATAATTTAAATCTTCTTCTTGCAGTGCATTTTCTAACCAATAATTAGAGACGTACAGTATATCCTGATTTTCAATGGCAAAATATAACGCATTTTGTTTCTGTACCCCACTTCTTTAATCCCAGCAACAGTAAGCCTATTCCGCAATCTAATTGTTCTTGCCTACGACACTTAGCAATGTTTATACATCCCTTTACTTCTACCCATAAAATTTCGTCGATTTGTTCTACCTCTTCTTGTGTAAAATGTTCATCTTCCATATTTTCCACATAATCAGTAAAATCTTAAGGCCTGTGTTTTCGAATACGAGTCACCATTTAAAACATTCCTTTGAAATGTTTATTATCATATTTCTATGTTGGTAAATCCCACCAAAAGAGTTAGGTTATTTCCTTTAAGAAATATAATTTTTAGATCACATGCATTCTTGATCTAGGGAAGGATTAGTTTTGTATCATATACGGTTCATACTCAAAGGTAGTCAAATTTATTATGGCGGTTGTAAAGTTATTCATGATATTATGGCTACTTTGTACTTTAAATTATTACAGTTTTATGATTCATCTGTTTGGATTAATAATGTATAACTCTGGCGTCTATGACCTCATCGTTTTGGCACGAAGAAGTTCACACGTTAAATCTATGCTGATTCAAAAAAATTAATAGTCCTTTCATCTAGGTCTAGTTGAAGGTTTGAAGTACGATAATATTAAATACGTTAGATAGACAAAACCGAATCAAGTAATTTCAATTTGCAGTCTTAATTCATTTATCCAAACTTTTAAGAAGATAACCTCGAATTTTTTTATAAAGAGAAAGCTTTTTCATTAAGCACTTTGTGATTACTACTCAACAACATAACATGTAGACTTGAATAGGCGCAGTTGACCTTGAAGAAGATATCGAACCGATTAATGCAGTTAGTCAATGAAGTTCGGATAATATCCTACCAGGTTGGTTACGTTTAATTTTAGGAGCAAATGGGTTTCCATAAATTGATAACTTCATGTTAGACAAAAACACGTTAATTAACAACTTCTAGTTTACTTTTCGAAGTCCCAGTAGAATCTGGTTAAAAACAAATTGAGTACAGGAGAGAAAAGCTTATAGTTGTTTTCGAGTTATTTACATTTAAAAATCACTTCAGGTAACTATAAATGAATGAAGATTTTTTCTATTTAACTGCATACATTTTTAAACGTATCCACAGTACGTAGTTTTCTATTAGTCTAAGTAATTTTTGATATATTTGATTTTTCTGTTTTGCATAATTGTGTAATAGTCCTATATTTGTTTTTCACAACTAATGTTCCGGCTTTGTTGTAATTAAATATATTGCATTTACCTATTGGTATAATCAATATTCAGGTAATTTAACATTTGATTTTAAAAATCTTTTTTTCTGCTAGTTGTTTTTAAATAGGTATATTTGTTCGGTTTCTTTGTCGCACGTTCGCGTGGTTAATTTTAAGTTATTTAAATTTGTAGTCGTAAATCTAATAGTAAAACTGTCATCCCTTGTTCCCTTATATCCTGCCATAAAAATTCCTTGTGCATGTGTGAATAAGGTGGACAGAGTAGTGAACAAACACTTTCTTATGGATATTGAAGCAGAACGGTTGTCGGTTTCTTCGTTCGGTACCCGTAAGTTAGTCAAGTGCCGCAGACTTTAGTTGTTAAACCCCCTAAAAAACACAGTGCAAGTGTAACGTAACATAGACTCAACTCGCATACAGTCCACTTGGTTGAAAGAATAGGAACTGCAGCTTAGAACAACAAAACACCGCGGAGGTAAGTCGATGTATAAATTTATAAGACCCCCCGCGCGTAAACAAATTTGGCCTTCATCACCGGATTATTAATTAAATAATTAGTTCCTATCCTTTAAGCTCCTTATACTTAAATTTATAAAATTGTCGTAGTTTTTATTATGGTTAAACGTGTTACACAGAAAAGAACATCTTGCTTACACATTTAATGCTAGTAACATTTGGTCATAACGGTAGATTTTACAATACATTCCTTATCCTTTGTGGCAAAGATTAGGGTCGTCGTCCGTATCTTTTTATGTAAACTATTTATGAGGGTTATTGTATCCTAAATCTTTACCTTATTTGTCACTTCAAGTTGGAGCAACCATTCGGGTTCATGCAACTTGTATAACAAAGGGGTTATTGGTATTTATTTGAAACCTTAAAAGCTTTGTCGGGCGAGCACTGTAATTAGTTGTATTTGTTCATTAATAATTTAATTTCGTAGATGAATTAGTAATTTAGCGTATTCGAGTCACGCATTGTTTTTACATTAATTTTTATTGTCGTTCATTAATCATTAATTAAATATGGTTATATCAATTGATAAAGCTATTCTTGAAGCTAAATTTGTAGTTAAAAGATTGGATCACATATACAGTAAGATCAACCAACCGGAAGACGTATCGATTGCTTTAATTAGAGCGTCGATTAAAAGTGTCGAACAGATTGAAACGCTTTTCAAATCCTTTTGCAAGGATATTTTCTTTGATGAAGAAAGTGAACAATTGGATGAATTTTCTGCTCTTAGGGTGAAAATCGATGATTACCTATTAGATATTCGTATTATCGCTGAACAATGCGAATTAGATCGGGTAGAAAATAAGCCAAAGGTGGAAAATATGAATAATTCTTTTTCGTCGAATTGTGGAGGAATTCGCTTGAAACATCTTTCAGTCCCACGATTCTCCGTACGAATTTCAGATTTTGAGAGTTACAATGCAATTTATAAGCGGTTGATTCATGATAATGTCAGTTTGTCACCCGTTGAAAAATTTTGCCATCTCGTTGATACATTAGATGAGTTGTCGCGTGGCTTAATAAAACACTTGCCATTAAATGATTATGCATACGAGGAAGCCTATAAAATCATTACTAATCGTTTTCAGTCCAAGAGGATATTACTTTCAACATATTTCAATGCTCTCGAAAAATGCCCTAAGGTCAGTTCCTCAGACTCGCATGCGGAACTCCGGCAATTAATTAGTTGTTTTGATGAAAATATATTCGCGTTAAGGCAGATGGAAATAGATTTATTAGATTTCATGTTGTTTAATCTGTTATCGAAAAAATTAGATACAAACATTTTAAAGCGTTTTGAATTAGGAAATAGTGACGAAATTCCTTCGTTTAAGGATTTGAGGTCGTACATTGAAAAACAATGTAAAGTGTTGGAAATAAATGACATTGCTTCAGGAACAAGCTTAAAATCTCGAGATTCCGTTAAAGAAAGAGAAAAGGGAAGGTTTGTTAGCACTTCGGCTAAAACTTCTTTAGTTGGTACCACCAATGATGTTAAAAATTGTAGTTTCTGTCAAGCTGTGCATCCTATTTATAGATGTAAGCAGTTTCTCGATAAAACCCCTCAAGAAAGATTTGAGGTGGTAAAGCTTAAAAATTTTTGTATCAAATGCTTAAATACTTCACATTCGATGAAAAATTGTAAGTTAGATTGGTCGTGTAGAACATGTCATCAGTCGTACAATCCGTTGCTTCACTTCGATAAACGAGAAAAATCGGTGTCGCCACGCCGACAAACCCATCGTCAAAGGTCAGCGTCTCCTTGGAGAGCGGCGCCTAGACTTACTTCTACTAGTAGACCTAGTGAAGACAATCTGTCGTCGTCGGTTGTGCATGAACAACCTGCCACTAGCTCGTTGATTTCGACATCATTAGAACACACAACCACGCTGTTAGCTACGGCAATAGGTGTCGGTGCTTGATTATACAGGAACATTGCAGTCTGTTCGTGTAATATTAGATAACGGATCCATGGAAAGTTTTATGACTGAAAGGTGCCGTCAGAAATTAGGTTTAAGAAAACGGAGAGCCAATGTCACTGTTCAAGGACTTGGTTTGAATTCGTCGTTGGTGTCTGGTGCACTATCGTGTGTAGTCAGCCCCTCGGGAGCACGGTCTCCAGCATATGGAATTGATTGTTATATTTTACCGAACATTTGTAATCAATTACCTTCGTCGTCGATAGGGGTCAAGGAATGGTCGCATACTCGAGGTTTGGCCTTAGCTGATCCTAATTTTAATGTTCCTGGTAAAATTGACATGCTACTCGGAGCGGAAATCTTTGCTCAGGTTTTGTTGAACGAGTCTCGTTGGGGTGTCGCTAACGAGCCAGTTGCTATTAAAACAACCTTTGGTTAGGTTTTAACGGGAGTTATAGTAACCCCCATCTAATATATATATAAAACTAATATTTGTATTAGGAAATATTAGGAAACTAAGAAATGCTAAAGACAAGTGCAACAATGTCGTTGCAACATATTATTACATATTATTATGATTATTTCAGTTCCCATGAGTGGAAACGCTACAAAGTAGCCCAAGGATAAGTGACACTGCAAAAGTCAGGTCACAGACGGTCGACGGATGTCACGTACCGTGATTACGCAGAATAAGCCTGCAACAATGTAATTTATGAATAGCTCTTAAGATAGCAACTAAGTATTGTAGAATGTAAGCAGACATTACGTCCGCAGGTTCCCACCAGAAATGTGAGGGGGAGAAAGTTATATAAAGACCAGGAGCTCCACTCCTAGGCAGTTCATCAGACGTTCAGCTTTAACCTTGCAGTTCACTGGTAACTCACTGTACAATTAATTAAAGTAATTCGACTTAGAATAAAATTAGTTAAAATTGTTATTGTTCAAATCCGTAAATCAAATAAATGTGTTAAGGACCAAAGAAGTCTTTTTAAAAAGGACCGCTCGAAGCCACGAACCTTAACTGGCGCAGTCGGTAGGATGTCAAAAGGGCACTAGCGAATCCAAATTCGAGGAACTGGTGGTCCACGAAACTTAACTGGCGCAGTCGTAACGGATGTCAAAAGGGCACTAGCGAATCCAACTTCGAGGAACTGGTGGTCCGGGAATTTCAATTCCGATTTTGGCAGAACAAAAACTGGAGAAGAAACACGCATCGTTCAGATCCAGCCGTTGAAGGAGAAACAAGCATAGTTCAAATTCAACAAAAGAAAAATTGGAGGCGATACAAGAATAGATCAAATCCAAGAAGCAAAAAGGAAAAAACAGAAACAAAGAAAACAAATCAATGAAAGCAACCAAGCAAATAGTGTAAGTTCATTTTCCTAAACCAATTAAAAAAAATTATTTTATTATTAACAAAGACAATTGATATTTGCTAGTTTATGATTTATAATTTATTTATGTATATGTTGACTATTGTTACAAATATTTTATGCCATTTTTTTTTGAAAATAATCGACTTAGCAATTGCTAGAGATTATCTTCAAGCATTTATTGAAATTTTATTATTATTATTTTACTTGTATATATGAAAAATTTATGAAAACTTGAGACAACAAAAAATTCTGAGACTAAGAACTGAGAAAAATTATTCTGAAACAAAAACTAGAGACAATTATTAAAAAAGTCGCAAAGCGCAAGAGACTAGAACACATTTTAATTTTTATAGAAACAAAATCAAACCTCTTAAGATTGCGGAATCAAATCTTAACTGGCGCGAAAAAATTTTTAAAAAACCTCTAACTCGACAACCTTAACTGATACAAAAATTTTTAGAATTATTGAATCAAAACTTAACTAACGCGAGAAATTTTTAGAATTTCTAATTTAACTGGCGCAACAAATTTTAGAATTTCTAATTCAATCTTAACTGACGCACAAATTAATTAAATACACCAAGAATAAAAACGCGAAAGCAAAACGAGCAATTAAAAAAATCAAAACCTTATAACACCACGATTCAAACTCAAATACCATCCATAAATAGAAAAATCGCATTCTATTAATTAAAACCCACATCTTAATACGAGAATTAACAAAGCGCGAATTCAAATTGAACGTAATATCTCATCATACTTCATAGAAACTAACCTTAAATAAACACGCAAAAAAAATCTAATAATAAATCACAGTACAAAAGATATTTAAATACATCGCGAAACCTTTCAGCATTTTAAGTTAAAAACAACATAAAATTACAATCGAAAACTTTCAACCTAAAACTACTCAGAACGAATAAATTATTACGGTACTAAAATTTAAATTACAACCTTATTCAAACGCGAAAACATTTCAGTAAATCTCACAAATTGTATTATAAAAAACACTGAGAGTAATAATTTACACACACGCAAAAATTAAATATAACTTATAATAGAGACGCAAATGCAACTAAGTGACTAAGCACATCCTGCAAACAGCAGATAACAACATTGTAAGCATTACAGACACCTTACAGTCGCATAAACCAACGAGAGAATTAATACGCATCTAAATAAAATCGACATAACGAAATCGACTTAATTAAAAAAGTAAAGAAGTTTTAAAAGACGCAAATAAAGCAAAACATTTACACCCGATAAATTACCACAAAAAAAAACCCAGCCCACTGAAACTTCAGAAATTAAAATTAAAAATCGGCAAATCAAAAGTAAACTCAACCAAACTAATACCAAGCGTAAAACTCATCAAATAACACCCAAAAACTACCAAATTTTTTCCAAAAAAAAAATAATAATTTTTTTTTTCACTTTTTAAAATTACCCAAATATTACCCCAACCAAGATGACTAATGAAATGAAGCTGTATCTCGAAATGATCCCCAGCTTCGATGGAAATAATACTTGCTTACTTAGTAATTATATTTCGGCAAGCGAAATATTCTTAAAGACCTTTTATAAGCCAGGCGATAATGACAGAAACACTCTTCTTATCCGCCTCATAACCAGTAAACTAACCGGAAGGGCACTAACGCTAATAGCCAGTCGCGAAGACGTAGATGAATGGGAGAGCTTTAAACGGATATTAATTTCATATTTCGGCGATCAACGTAACTTAAAATGTTTAATAAGGGACTTAACCGGACTGAGAATGGAACACAACCAGTCACCCTATCAATTTGGAATGAGATGCCAAGATGTAAGAAGTTTAATCTTGACAAAACTCAAAATCGAAGAGACCGACCCAAACGTAAGACTAATAAAAACTAAAATGTACGACGAGATGGCATTAGACACCTATCTAAATGCACTACCCGAGAGACTTTCAGACAAAATTAGATTTCAACATCCCCAAAACTTAGAACAAGCAATGAATATGATAATTGAAGAAGAAAATGTAATGTACTACAGAAACCGACTATATAACCCCAACGCGAATAAAAGCTATACGCCAATGAAAACTACACAACCCGCAAGACAAATAAATCCACAACCAAAATTTAATCAATTCAATGCACAAACAAACCAAACGCGAACAAATAATCCACATTTTAATAATTCAAACTTTAACAACCAATACAAACAATTCCCAAAACCAACATTTTACCCGAACTTTACAAAGCCCGCATATCAACCAACATTTAACTCGAACTTTTCAAGACCCGCATTTCAACCGCGATTTAACCAAAGTGTAAATCAACAAAGACCAGCATTTAACGCGAATCCTAACAGAAACTCACCGATGATAAACACTAATAATTCAAATAACTATTTCAAACCTACACCAATGGATACCTCATCTGGTAACACCAGACCTAACACAAAAATAACGCACATAAGACCAAACCCTAATCAAAAACGCACTTTCACTTCAGAAGAGCTATTTCATCAGGAAGTAGAAGAGTATGAAGACGAACAGAATAATAATCAACCGTGTACGAATAACGAACAAAATCAATCAAACCATTATGAACGCGAAGAACCACAAGAAAATTACGAGGAAGACGACGAAGAGAACACATGTTCAAATTTTCGCATAGACCATTTTATAAACGACCTAACGTAATAAATCTAAATAATATGAATCACCTTGTATTACCCTATATCGAAATACCCCACGCTGAATTTAAATTACTAATCGATACCGGATCTTCTAAAACATTAATAAGCCCGCGAACAGTAGAGAAACACTATCTAGACTATGTAGAGAGAGAACCCTTTAAAATTAAAACCGCCCATCAAACAACCATACACCAATTCGTAGCAAACATACCTTTACCAAAAACCTTTAACGTAAAGATGAAACATAAATTCTGCATATTTGAATTCAATGACAAATATGACGGACTATTAGGAATGAACCTTCTAAGAAAACTAGGAGCCAACATAGATATCAAAAACCGATTATTAAGAACCAAGTATGGACGAATCCCCATTAAATTTCAAAATACCCAAATAGACGAAAAATATAAATTAGAACCCCGAACGGAAAAAAAAATAAGAATCCCCGTAGATTCAAATAAAAACTTAGGAATAATAAACCACATAACTTTTCAACAAGGAGTAGAAACCCCAACCGCATTAGTGAAAATCAAAATAATTACGCCACAACAACCATAATAAACTCAAACGATTACCCCGTAGAAATATCTTTAACAAACCCGATAAACGTAGAAGAATTAAACTTTGACGAAATGGAAATAGATGAATCCCCAAACGAAAATTATAACCCCGTACAAAATGACGAAATGTTAAAACAAAATTTAAATAATATACGATTTAACCGCGACATAAATCACGAAGAACAAAAGCAATACAAAAATTATGTTATGAATACCGCGATATATTCCACTGCGAAGGAATACCCCTAACGTTTACAAATACAGTAAAACACAACATTGAGCTAACGGATAACAAACCCCTATTCACCAAAGCATACAGATTACCCCAGGCAAGTCAGGAAGAAGCTGACAGACAAGTAACCGATCTATTAGATCAGGATATTATACAACACTCCAATTCACCATGGAGCAGCCCCGTACTAATAGTACCAAAGAAACTAGACGCATCAGGAAAACGGAAATACCGAATGGTAATAGATTACCGCAAATTAAATGAGAAAACGGTAGACGATAAATACCCGTTACCGAATATCACAGAAATACTAGACAAATTAGGTAAATGCCAATATTTTTCGACGCTAGACTTAGCATCAGGATACCATCAAGTAGAAATGGAAGAAGGAGATACACAGAAAACAGCCTTTAGCACACCTAGAGGACACTACGAGTATAAACGGATGCCATTTGGACTGAAGAACGCACCCGCAACTTTTCAACGAGTAATGGATAACATACTACGAGGGATACACAACGAAAAATGCCTTGTGTACCTAGACGATATAATAGTGTATTCAACATCATTAGTGGAACACATAGAAAGATTAAGAGAAGTGTTCGAAAGATTAAGAACCGCAAAATTTAAAGTACAACTAGACAAAAGCGAATTTCTACAGAAAGAAGTAACCTTTTTAGGACACGTAATAACACCCCAAGGAGTGATGCCAAACCCCGATAAAACAAACGCTGTATTAAATTACCCTATACCCAAAACAAATAAAGAGATTAAAGGATTTTTAGGCCTTAGCGGATATTACCGAAAATTTATAAAAGGTTATGCTCAAATAACTAAACCCTTAACCAATTGTTTAAAGAAAGGAAACAAAATTGTACATACCCCAGAATTTATAAAAGCAGTAGATAAAATTAAAAGCATTCTAACAAATCACCCCGTATTAGAATACCCAGACTTTTCGAAACCATTCATTTTAACAACAGACGCATCAAATGTAGCCTTAGGCGCAGTATTAAGCCAAGGAACAGTAGGTAACGACAAACCAATCAGTTACGCATCAAGAACCCTCAACGAAACAGAGCAACGATACAGTACGATAGAGAAAGAATTGTTAGCCATAATTTGGGCAACAAAATATTTCAGACCGTACCCATACGGACGGAAATTCTATATATACCGATCATAGACCATTAGTTTGGCTATGCAAACTCAAAGAACCTAACTCGAAATTACAAAGATGGAGAATCAGACTAGAAGAATATGATTATGAGATCATATACAAAAAGGGAATTTATAACAATAATGCAGACGCCTTAAGTAGAATCCAACTTAACGCACTTGAGACAGAATCATTAGCAGAAAACGTAGACGAAACCGAAGTCAGAGAAGACCCAGAAGAAATGGAAACTATACATTCAACACAAAATGACGAACCGGAAACCGCAATAAAAATTTTAAACGAAGCTATTGACACGAAACCCAATCAATTCATAATCACAGAAGTTTTAAACAACCCCAACCCTGTTAAATACACGAAAGTGGACAATAAGAAAATTTACCAAATTCAAATAACTAAAGACGACAATGAATCACAGATAATTAAAATATTAAAGGAATACACCCCCGAGAAAAAACGATTTTACTTTTATTTTAACACGGAAAACTTATATAAACGATTTTCAGAAATATATGTAAAACTATTTAACAATTCTGGCCCCGAACTTATAAGATGCACAAGAAAATTAATAACATTAGACGACCCTGACGAAATAAATGACGTAATAAGAAACCAACACGAAGGTAAGACCAACCATCGAGGAATAAACGAGACCCTAAAACAAATTATGAGACGCTACTATTTCAACGACATGAAAGAACTAACGACCGACTTTATCAATCAATGCGAATTATGTGATAAAGCCAAATATGACAGAAAACCCCCAAAGATACCCTTAATGTTAACTAAAACACCAGACAAACCTTTCCAGAAATTACATGCAGATACTCTAGTAGTAGAAGCACAAAGTTACCTAACAATCGTGGACGCATTTACGAAAATAGGACAAGCAATACCAATCACTTCAAAAAATAGTATAGACGTAACCCAAGGATTTCTACACTATTTTACATTTTACGGAACACCCGAAACAATAACATTAGATAACGGAAGCGAATTCAAAAACGAAACAATTCAAAACACTTTAGAATTACACAAAATAAAAATACACTTTATAACGGAAAACCACCCTGAATCAAACGGACTAATTGAGAGACTACATTCAACCCTATTAGAACAGATCAGACTATTAAGAATAAATTATAAGAAGGAACACATAAGCAACTTAATGTCATACGCATTAATCGCGTATAATAACACGTTTCATTCAACTACAAATTTTACACCCTTAGAACTAACCTTAGGACATTCAGATTCACGCAACCCCTACGATATACATTATAACAAAGAAATCTACCAGCAATACGCTAAAGACCACAAGGAGAAACTAAAATAACCTATGACAAAGTAAAGGACAAATTAGATAATGATAAAGAGCGAATTACCGCGACCCGTAATAAAACTCAGACATAAACAAATTTTCCATAGGACAAACCGTATTCGAGAAAAATTACCAAAGTAAAAGACACAAAACGGCACCGAGAAATTTAGGACCCTTTAAAATCAAACGAATATCAGACAAAAACGTAGCCGCGATAGACGACGGCAAGATAACAAAATATGTTCACCTCAAAAATTTAAGACACCCTGTACCTTCAGATGGACAATCGTCACCCTTACCGTCAACCTCCACCCAGGTAGAACGGACACAGAAATTATAATTGAAGACATAAAGAACAACCCCGGTATACTACCAATTAAATTAGGCAGTATGCAAAACACCATAGATTATTGGACCTTTGCACAAATATTCGAATTAACCGAGCTAAAACGAGAATTTCAAATAATCAAAAATAATTATTTTCGACTAAAACAATCAATGAACACAACAAAATTCGGAAAAAAATACGCAATAGAAATGATGAACTACGACAGTATAACAGAAAGCATTTTGAAAAATATCGAAGACAAATTTAATCGACTAATACCTACAGAACAAATGACGAGAAGAAAACGAGGACTAATCAACGGATTAGGAAACGTAATTAAAGCAATTACCGGAAATTTAGATAACCAAGACGCAGAACGCTATGACAACGCGATACAACAATTGATAGAAAATCAAAACGACATTAAAACTATAATTAGTAATCAAATATCGTTAACACAATCAACGATCATCAAATTTAATGAAACCCTTAGAAAACTAGTTAGAAATCAAGATAGTATAGCCAATCGAATAGAAACCTTAGAAAATAACATGCGAACTACCATGTTAGGCATGCTAGATTTAATCAGATTCAATACGATATATAACCAGATAATATCAACCCTAACTTTAATTCAACAAATCCTAGCAACATTAGAAAACGCAGTAACTTTTGCAAAATTAAATACCTTACATTCAAGTATAATAGAACCAATAGATTTATTAACAGAATTATTGAGAATAAAATCTTTTATAACTAACAGTAAATTACCTTTCGAAGTATTAGAATCAAACATTTTAATATTTGAAAAAATAGCCATAGTCAAAGGCTATGTAAAGAACAACGATATAACATTTTTAATAGAAATACCAATAGTAGAGATTAACAGTTACAATTATTACCACTTATTTGCTTTTCCAATGAAAATGACTAGCACATACCAAGTTATTATTCCAAAAACCAAATTCCTATCCTTAAATGAACAAAGATATGGTTATACCAACGACAAATGTAATGAAGTCACACCCAATCAATACCTATGCCAATCATTAACAACAACAACAATTCAAGAAGACAGCCCTTGCGAAGTACAACTACTAAAATTTACCAACCACTATGAAAATTGTGAAGCCAAACCTGTATCAATCAACAACATGAAAATTCAAAAAGTAACGGAAAATAAATGGATAGCCATTTTTCCCACCGAAGTAATCGCAACAATGTATTGCAATCAAAATGAAAGTAATTTAGCATTAACCGGAAGTAAAGTAATCACCCTTAAGGAAAATTGTTATTTAAAATTAAAAAACGAAATAATTAGAGTTTACCAAGACCCAGTACAAAGCAAGAAATTAGCAAATCTACCCGATCTGTAAATCAAGATTACCCAAGAAGAAGATGAAGCAACCCTTCAAAAACCAATGCAATTAGAACACCTGGAATTAGACAACTTAAACCACGCCATGAAACTCATGGAAGAATACAAAGAAAAATTAAACGAGATCAAGACGCCCAAGGTGCACTATGATAACATTAGTGTATGGACAATTATATTGATTTTATTGACTATTTTATTGATCATTTATGTAACTTACAAAATATGTATTAGAATTAAGAATAATAAAGAAAACAGTTTTAGATTTAAGAAACCCAAACAAACAAATGTACCCCTAGAAAATATGAATTTTAAATGAGATTAAACGAAAATGATTTAATTAAAAATCAAGAAAAAGGTTAAAACCCTTAATTTTTAATGTACGTTGGGAGGAGTTATAGTAACCCCCATCTAATATATATATAAAACTAATATTTGTATTAGGAAATATTAGGAAACTAAGAAATGCTAAAGACAAGTGCAACAATGTCGTTGCAACATATTATTACATATTATTATGATTATTTCAGTTCCATGAGTGGAAACGCTACAAAGTAGCCAAGGATAAGTGACACTGCAAAAGTCAGGTCACAGACGGTCGACGGATGTCACGTACCGTGATTACGCAGAATAAGCCTGCAACAATGTAATTTATGAATAGCTCTTAAGATAGCAACTAAGTATTGTAGAATGTAAGCAGACATTACGTCCGCAGGTTCCCACCAGAAATGTGAGGGGGAGAAAGTTATATAAAGACCAGGAGCTCCACTCCTAGGCAGTTCATCAGACGTTCAGCTTTAACCTTGCAGTTCACTGGTAACTCACTGTACAATTAATTAAAGTAATTCGACTTAGAATAAAATTAGTTAAAATTGTTATTGTTCAAATCCGTAAATCAAATAAATGTGTTAAGGACCAAAGAAGTCTTTTTAAAAAGGACCGCTCGAAGCCACGAACCTTAACTCGGGAAAGGTCGTTTCCCCGAATAGTTCTATTACGTCGTTGTGTGCTTTCGTTGAACCCTTAGACAGTGATATTCGTCGATTTTGGGAATTAGAAAATATTCCCTTCAAAAACACATTTCTCCTGAAGAAGAAAGGTGTGAAAATCAATTTGTGGAAAGTTATAGACGTAACAAGGACGGTCGTTTTGTAGTGTCCTTGCCCTTTAAAATTTCGGAACCCTCATTCGTGGGTATGAGATCAATTTGTATTAAAAGATTTTTGTCGTTAGAACGTCGTTTGTTAAAAAATCCTGAATTGTATTCAGATTATAAAAAATTTATGGAGGATTATTTGACAAGCGGTTCAAGTGAAATCGCCTGAAAATTCGTCGGGTTATAAAAAAATGTATTACATTCCCCATCATGCTGAACATAAGCGGGATAGCACTACCACCAAATTGCGTGTGGTTTTCGATGCTTCGTGTCAGGATCAATCTGGAAAGTCGTTAAATGATAGCTTGGGTATTGGTCCTGCTTTGCAAAAGGACATTGCCGTTTTGTTATTGCACTTTCGTGTACATCCTATCGTAATTACAGCTGACATTAAACAAATGTATCGGCAGATTTTGGTTAAAGATACTCATCGTGATTATCAACGTATCGTCTGGAGATTTTCTCCGTCAGATCCTATTATGGACTTTAAATTAAATACTGTAACTTATGGAGTTTCGTCGTCGCCTTTTTTGGCCTTGCGTACTGTTCAAGAATTGGCAAGGTTAGAGTCGATTAATTTTCCTTTCGCGTCATCGGTATTGGCGAGCGATACCTATGTTGATGACTTAGTCACTGGATGTAATTCGATTGAAGCCGCTAATCAATTAATTGGTGAATTGAATAGTATTTGCTCTAGTGGTGGTTTTCAATTAAGAAAATGGAGTAGTAATTGCCCGGAAGTGATGTCCAACTTGAGGGAGTCCCTGTCTAGTTCGGACGCAATTACATTTCAGGATAAAGATAGTGGTTTAATAAAAATTTTGGGCCTTTCGTGGCGTGCTCTTACAGATGCATTTTTATACAACTTAGACGTTGAAGAGCGCACTTGCACTAAGCGTAAGATTTTGTCGGCTATCGCAAAAATTTTTGATCCTCTCGGGTTGATAGCACCTGTAGTACTGTTCGCTAAACGTTTAGTTCAAGATCTTTGGCTTTTAGGTCTCGGGTGAGACCAAGAGCCTCCATTGGAAGTCATACAAAAATGGAAACATTTTTTGGGTGAATTGCCAGCGGTTTCGAATATTGAGATTTCGCGTCACATCGTATGTCATAATTTTAAAAAGGTGGAGTTGCATGGATTCTGTGATGCTTCTGAAGCCGGGTATGCAGCTGTCATCTATTTTCGTTCGTTCGATCTAGAAGGTAATATTACCATTTCATTAGTATGCGCAAAATCAAAGGTTGCTCCTACTAATCGCGTTTCATTGCCCCGTCTCGAATTGTGTGCTGCCGTACTCTTGGCAGATTTAGTAGATTTCGTCAAAAATACTTATACAGATATTTTATCATTTAGTAATATTTTCGCGTGGTCAGATTCTACTGTTGTTTTGTCTTGGATTCGGTCTTCCTCGCATAAGTGGAAGACATTCGCATATTCAAGAACGTATTCCTCCATCTTCATGGTTTCATGTTAAGTCCCAGGATAACCCTGCGGATTGTGCCTCACGTGGACTTTTGGCTTCAGAGTTGGTTCATCATCCATTATGGTGGACAGGACCTTCCTGGTTAGTGCGTCGTAATGAAGAATGGCCAGTAACATCGCTGCCAAAACTTATCGACTCATCTCAGATGGACGTCGAATATCGTACTCTGTCGTTAACAGTCGTTATGTCTCACAATTTCTTAGATATGTTGTTGGATAAATTTTCAAACCTGCAGAAAATTTGTAGGATTATTACCTGTATTCGTCATTTCATTCGTAATGTTCAATGTCCAGATTTGCGTTCAAAATATTCTGATAGTTTGTCTCTAGCTCAACAGCAAGAGGCTATACATTTATTGACTAAAAGAGTTCAAACAAATGTTTTTGCTCAAGACATTGCAAATATTAAAACTGGAAAACTTGTTAGTAAACAACTTCGTAGCCTTAGTCCGTTTCTAGATAGTCGTTATTTGTTGAGGGTGGGCGGTCGCCTACGTAATTCTAACTTGTCGCATGATGCAAAATTTCCAATTTTGCTTCCTCGGTCGCATCGGTTGACTGAAATTATTATCTTAGATTGCCATGAAAGACATTTACATCCTGGTAGGGACGGTATCGTTCGGATACCTACCATCAAGACAGCCCAAGGGTTAGTCGTCCCCTGGTGAAACTATGTTTACTGCCAGTTACTTGATATTTAATGGTATGTACACATATATTCACTTATATAAGTTTGTCGGTTAGGTTTCTTAGTTAATAGTTCTAATTAGGTTTTAAATATAAAATAAGTTAGTTCATACTTATTTTGGTGGGCGGGATGTTCGGTTTCTTTGTCGCACGTTCGCGTGGTTAATTTTAAGTTATTTAAATTTGTAGTCGTAAATCTAATAGTAAAACTGTCATCCCTTGTTCCCTTATATCCTGCCATAAAAATTCCTTCTGCATCTGTGAATAAGTTGGACTAAGAGTAGTGAACAAACACTTTCTTATGGATATTGAAGCAGAACGGTTGTCGGTTTCTTCGTTCGGTACCCGTAAGTTAGTCAAGTGCCGCAGACTTTAGTTGTTAAACCCCCTAAAAAACACAGTGCAAGTGTAACGTAACATAGACTCAACTCGCATACAGTCCACTTGGTTGAAAGAATAGGAACTGCAGCTTAGAACAACAAAACACCGCGGAGGTAAGTCGATGTATAAATTTATAAGACCCCCCGCGCGTAAACAATATTAGTCTCTTTATTGTTAACATTTATAGATTTGTTTTAGCATTAATGTACTCTATTATTTCTCGAGCGAATTGTAGGCAAGAATCACTCCCTGATATCGGATTTGGGCATGCTCTTGTTATTTTTCTGGGGCTTTTCCCTAATAATCGCCGTATTACGAAATTAGGTGACGCCCAAGATACATCCCGATTAAAATATATTTCACATGACAGCATTCTGAGATACTCTTCAAACACATATACACCCGTCCCACTTCGTTAGTTGGCAACCATTCTTGTTAGTACAGTTGAGGTTTTTGATACTTTATTGAAACAGAATTCACTTTGCCGAGTTTCTCTGTGGATTACCGGTTAGATTTTTGCGACCAAAACTGTACGTACCACATGTTACAAAAGGCTCTTTCGTTGGCAAGCAAACCAAATTCATTCCATTAAGGATATTTTTAAGTTTACTTACTTTGTCGCAAGACACCTTTCAACTTGATTCGCATTCAATACGTACTTTAATAAAACCATTTTAATGTAAAGAATCAAATGAATGTAACAAGTTATTTAAAAAAAATTTTATAACAGTGTAACATTTTTCACTACACAATTTAAAACATTGTTTCAATGTAACAGGCAGTAGTTTTATCGACTGCTATTTTTTCTTAAAATCTTCAAATTTAAAACTCCCATTTTTTCATATTCAAACTATATTTACAAACAAGTACCCAGAGATAATGTGCCTCTTCTGTACCCCTTTTACATAAACGGTGGCATTTGCAAATCTTTTAAGATCAAGCTCAAATGTAGTGTATATAATCCCCAGAAAGAAAGAATGTCGCATTTTAGTTCCGTGTATGTAATTCTTGAAAAATTATTCTGTTGCCGAAATTCACTGCTTAAATTCGTATCGTTCCAAAATCGTGTGCTATAGTTTTCCCGTTTGCATATTACGAACGACAATTTCCTTGGCAAAAAAATTGCTTGACTTGTATTGGAAGCCTTGTTTGTCTAAAATATAAGCCGTACTTCCTATTCAAGCTGAACGATAAATAAGCAAACTTCCACTTACTACTAAAGCAAATCTGTTGTCGGGATCCAGTCTCAGCCAATAATGAGTCGAAGGTATCTACCGAACTTAAAAATTTTACTTCGAACAATGTCGGGGCTAACCTAACCGAGAGAGTAGTCGTTTGACGTAACTCAAAGATGTATCGTCTAACCTTTGACGGCACGCTCGTATGGCGTAAATGGTCCGTGGCGTAATTGGAACATAGAGTGAAAGGCCCATGGCGTAAATGGCCAATGACGAGAATGGTCCATGACATAAATACTCCATGGCGTGAATGACCCATGGAGTAAATACGCCAAAGGCATAAATGGTCCAGGGCATGTTCGGATTTTTAAAAATGGGGTTAGTTTTAGTAGCGGTGCAAGTTTAAGTCGTTAAAGTATTATACCCCGATTGATTTTATTGTTATATAATTCGAATTATTCTGTAATAAGAAGATTGTTATGCAGAAAATTAACGAACCCATAAAAACAATGCACCATTTTCGGGTGGAGGAAATAGATTGGGCAGCAGAAGTTGTTATTGTCGGATTTAGAGAAATTTATATCAAAACAAAGTCGGTTATATTTGAGGTCGAAAATCTGGACATACTGCACATATCCAATTACTGGCTAGATTAGGATGTATACGTCGAACTCGTAGATTTAATTTAAAAATAAGAATTAAATTGGTTAAGTTACAAAAGCCGGCAGTAGAAAAATTGAATGTGTTTGTGGAAACCAACATCACCACCGGGTCGTTTGGGTACAATTTACTGACTCACGACATATTCGAATTCGGCCTCTCTGTACCACCTGGGTATGATCTAGAGAAGGAACTTAATCTCGTTATATACTACCCGTTGGGTGTATGAGATATCAATAACATCACAAACAGAATAGTCTCTCATCTGAGGAAATTAGTAAATTTTTCACCGAAAACCTACATTTGCATTAGACTGGAAAATAAAAGCAGCTAAAAGGATGTCTATCGATTTTGTATATAAAACACGCTACAACGCTTCTAAACACTTAAAAGTTGCCACAACGGCAAAGCGAAATGTTGTCAAGAGACTTACAGCAGAGAAAGTCCGTTTCTTACAATCGGTAGGATTGAAAGTTATAAATAATGGTTGGCAGAAGTAAACGCAGCTTAGAACCTATATCGAAGATAATATCAAAATTGGTAGACTCAGATACGAGGATGTACCTAAATTGGATGTGTTCGGAAGTTACAAATTGGATGAAAACATAATAAAAAAGATTACTATACGTATCTACCATTTGCATTAAATGCAAAAGACAGCAATAGAAATTCAAAGCAGCGATAACGTTACATACCCCGATAAAAGTTTTATATTTATTAAGGGCGTCTATAAAGTAGCAGATCCAGCTAAAATGCACGAGTTCATTTAAAATGCACCCTAATTTCTGTTTCAAGAACTTCAATACAAGTTGTGAAATAATCAAATAATAAACTTCTATCAAAATCCTGGAATTACTCAAACCATTAAAAGACTTGTGTCCCTCGAAGAATCAAAAGCAAAATTAATCGCGCGTACAGAAATGCAAAGCCGTATTCCAAGGTGGTCGTTTTGGTTGTGCTATATCACTTAAAACCATTTTGACTTTTTCGAAGACTGCAAGATCCAAGTCGGATGTAAATTGTTACAAGTGGATCCAAAATTGTGCAATCTTTACCATACAACGCATCTCAAGGGAAGTTCTGCATATAACATTAAACGATTTTGTCTAGCATAATGGCAGCATTCAGAAAATGGGAACTGAGCGAATTAATATCCCTATCACAATCAAAGTCGCATGTGTGGAGAATCAAAGTATCAAACGAAACAGAAAAACCCCGATGTATATTACTAACGCTTCAAAATGGAAAATACCACCAAAAAGAAGAAAACGCAACAGTTTTACGAAGGCTAATATACGCAATGTCAAAGTGTTTTAAATTTTAGGTGTTCCTCGAGGATGATTAATTGTGGATTTTGAACAAACTGACTACTTGCCTGCGTACCTGTCGTACGCAACCTTCATGGAAAAGTACTACCCGGACAAGACTTCTAAAAAATGTTTAATGAACTACAAGTTTAAGGATTCGCTAGTATTGGTAATCAATCCACCAACGCAACAAGAGACGTGAGAATGGAATTGGCAGCCTTAAACTGCCAATGAAAGCCTATGCTCTGATTATACACGATTCGGTGTTTGAATACGATCCATTTACGGAAGTTGTTAATAGATTTCATCATCATTAGGTCTTTCGTCCTATAACTGGTTGGACGCGTAGCCTCCTTGTTTTCTATTCTTAACTAACCTTCACATTTCCCTGTAGTTTGCAAAGTCTGTATCTATCACTATCTGTATGCGAAAGTCTGATCTCGATCTACCTCTACCTTCTTTTCCAATCTCTGCTTGTAATATATCCCGTACTATTACCCAGAAATACCTTAGAACGTATCCTGTTCTTCTATTTCTCCTATTTTTTCGTTTTCTACAGATATTTTTATTCCTCTCCTATTTCTACAACCCATTTGTTATTAACTCTGTCTGCCCATGCTACCATCCTCATACATCTGAAGCACAACATTCCAGAAGGCTTCTATCTCTTTCTGTTTGCTTTTCCTACTGCCCCTATTTCATAGACGTACTTCTTTTATCTATGTTCGTTGTCTTTGAACATAGCCCTATTTCCCTGATATTCAATGGTATGTGAATGGGTCTCGACACGGTCCGCTTGAAAAATGTTAGGCGAGCTTTTTTCACAAAAATGCACCCTCGTTCGGATGAAAGGTAAAAATGAAGGTCCCGTGTGTAAATGTTGTCACGCACGTTAAAGATCCCTACCTTGCTTGGAACAGCAAGGGTTCGGCAAAATTCCAAATTTTCCAGGTAAAAAAAACTCGCTTCCTGGCCAATGTAGTACCTTCGGGTGGAGCATTGGAAAATCAATGTAAAGTATGTGAAGGGGGCGGCTTCGTGGCGTAGTTGGTATGTGTGTGATTACTACGCCCAAGGTCCAGGGTTCAAATCTCGGCACGGTCCGCTTGAAAAATGTTAGACGAGCATTTTTCACAAAAATACACCCTCGTTCGGATGAGAGGTAAAATGGAAGTCCCGTGTGTGAGTGTTGTCACGCACGTTAAAGATCCCTGCCTTGTTTGGAACAGCAAGTCAGTTCTTCGACAACGCTGGCTTCAAGGTGAACACGTTCGATGAATAATTGCGGTAAACTCCCGAGATGCTGTGACCAGTGATGAGATGTAGTTAGCATGAAAGTCACCTCAGCATGTGACCTAATTAGCAAAGCTGGCTTTGTTAAAGTTAAGCAGCACTACCCACCACCAAATGACAGATTGAAAACTAAAATTGGACAAAATCAGCCCTTGTACAGAACAACGTGCCATCTGCCTTTGATATTGTTTGGCTGTATGGGAAGAACACGCACTCACCATCGGTACCAGGATGGAATAGATTCCTGGAGCTGAGGTCACGTGGAGAGAAATATAAATGCTCCAAGATTGTCTGCCTCTGTTTCGTCAATGCATCTCTACAGTATATTCAAGCATCCTCACTACAATTGAAGAATGTAAGCAAATTAACCAAAACACATACGTTGTGACTTTTCGCCAGCCATTGTTTCGGAAGGCTCTTAATGTGATTGCCTCCTTCTAGAGTTGAGTAACCTCGTTGTGAGGTTCAGTTTTCCACCTTTTAAAGTCATTCATGCGAGTCATAGGGACGATTATGACTGAGAGTTGTTTGGAAGCACTGTTCTGCGAGATGATTGCAGCCAACAGTGTAGATATTATACTGTCTGGATATGCTACGCGCGCATAGCCTTGCTTACGCTGCTTTTGGTGCTCGGATAATTGAATTCGCGGAGTTGGAGGAAGAAGAGTTGATTCACTGGATTACGCAGAGTGTACACTTGTACTAGCAGGACATGGTCACCTTAAAAGACCAAATGAATTTTCAAGAATATGAAAAGTTCACCACTATGGGCTACTTCACTATTCGCAGAACTGATAAATTCTGGTCAGGCAATTGGCCAGAAATGACCATAGAACAGGCTCTCATGTGAGCCCATGAAGAGTTATGGCGGTCTGACTCGTGATCATGGTGTCAGTGATAGGTGCTATCTCAATGGATTGTGGGTAAGCTATGCCTCCAAAGTGTTAATGACCAGATGCTGTTCACTGGAGTACGCTTATAGACAATTGGTCAGTACGTAGATGAAATCTTCCTGTTTCGCCAGGGATAATCTTGACATCAAGAAACTTTGTAATAGGTTGGATGATATTCCACCACTCCTTGATACACAAGAGCCATTGACAATAAGTACAGGAAACGTTGCTCCTGAAGTTGTGAACACCACTTTGTGCGAAAACTTGGAATCACCTGTATTAAGACCTGTTTGGAAAAGGGAGATTTAGAAAATATTAAGTTGCAGCAGAAGGTTAAGGTGGTTACTCTAGCATCTGTTTCCTGTTCTCTTTAAATTAAAGACAAAAAGCTCACAATATATCCTCTGACTTTCTTTCAACGGATTTGCATCACCAAACAACCAGATGTTGACCTCAGGAACTTCTTCAAATACGAACTAGCACCTTCCCGATGTCTCTCTTTACAGAGGAAGGTATGTACAAGGGCAGACAGTCATCAATGTTGTATACAGCATTCTCTCCTATGCAAATGCAAATGCGAAGTTATTGATGGTGGGTACCTGCTGCATAAAGTTATTTGAAACAAATCAATTGAAACCACCATTGAATTAATGTGCCAGAATTACGTGAATTATGTTCAAAGACACTTTGGTAGCAATGTTATAGTGGTTTTTTGATGGGTTTCCTGTTGGCATAAATTACCAGAGCACTAACGCAGCAGAACGGTATCGACTGTCCTTCCTGCAATCATCTATAAAATTTAAGTTTTCAAAAACAACATCTGACGACTGAAATGGAAACCAAGGGAATTCAGGTGAAGCAGGCAACAAAAGATGCCAAAGTCATGACAGTGGAAACAGCTATATTAAAAGCTGACGACCTTAATAGTGCCACTAAAACAGGAGAAGACGTTGATTTTGCTGACAGCATTAGCTTCTACTAAGAACAACATTTATCTCCAGAAAAGTGAGAGAGGTAACACCCCTCAGTGTTTTGTATTCATTCCATTCAGCACTGAGCATATTATCTTCCTTCATGCAGTGAGGGGGTGTAAAATCACTTCAGCACCCTTCGGAATTAGCAAAAAGGTATTGCAGGTTTACAGGAAAAACCATTGGCTCTCAGAAATAGTTGAAGTTTTGAAAGATCCTGAGGCAACGCCACGCCAAATTCCTGAAGCAGGAGAGAAGTTTCTGGTGAACTTATACGATGGGACCATCGACGCGAATAATCTGGAGGGTCTGTGCTACCGAGCGTTTTCATTAACGTTGTGGTAAAACCGAAATTCAACTTGCGAGTTTGCATCCTACAGGAGATGCCACCAGGTATCACTCCTTCAGAACATACCTGCAAGTACAAACATGGCTGGGGAGGAAGAAAGCCAACAAAAGTTTCCATCTGATTGGGGCTGAAGCCTGACCAAACGAGGTGGGTATTATACTCGTTCATAGTACATGTCGTATTGTAAAAATTTCACCATACGCTGTTGTTTAACGATTGCTCTACCTTGTCATAATTCATCGTGCTACGCCAAAATAAACAT
This sequence comes from Platerodrilus igneus, assembly GCA_036346225.1. Taxonomy (NCBI): domain Eukaryota; kingdom Metazoa; phylum Arthropoda; class Insecta; order Coleoptera; family Lycidae; genus Platerodrilus; species Platerodrilus igneus. The sequence continues at coordinate 1,979,521 of JARFIW010001381.1, forward strand.
ATTTATTTAATTTGTTTCTCGGTGTAATCTCTATTATCATCTCCATGGACGTTGCTCCAGACCACCTTCTGCAAATGTAGTAAAAGATGTAGCATGAAAGCTTGCATCTGCAAAAATGGAGCACTACGATGCTCTGCCATCTGTAAGAATTACGTTGCTGTTGCATGCAAAAATTCACCAGACTTCAATGACGAAGAGACTGACGCTAAAAAGGAAGAATATGTCAAGCTTTTCGACGAAGTTATAACTTGGGAAAAGAAAAACGATGACGACAACAACGGCGGCATGCTATCAGCGCCGAAGAGCCTTTACGAACGTGCCCTCAATGTCTCACTGTGATTTCGGATTCGTGTGCTGAATTTTAGTGTTTAAACTAAAATAAAAATGGTGGGCTGTGATTTATCTTTTCAAATAGTCATTAATTACTCATTTTAATTGCTCTTAAAAAAGTTGCGTTAAAATTACTGCTAATCGTAATAAATTATTTCTTTTAGTTAATTTCATCTTCACAACATTGTTCGCTGTATATTGGCCTTAGTTTATGCCAGCATGTCGCTGTAAATTCTCAAAACGCAATTATTTATCGCCAATCAATGAAAACTATGCAGCACGCGATAGATCTTTGTTATTTTAATTACTTCCGCGTTTACGCAAACGGTTGCAAAAATTTATCGAACGACTATAACAAACATCCCTCAGTCATCATTTTAAAGCATGAAATATTGAAAATGATGAAATAGTAAACGTTATCTGAAAGGGCAAAGGGGTTCGTTTATGCGGATGGGGCTTGTTGTTTCTACGTTTCCACATAATTTACATAAAAACGTTGAAAAATGAAAGTTGTAAAGCAAAAACTTGCACTTTTCTGCTATTTTCGATATTTTGAGAAATTTTTACTTCTCTGGTTACCTACAAGCAATATACCAAAATATCATTAACTTCCGAATACATTCCAGGTACCCGCCTGACTGCTGGGCTATAAGCACATCATCATCATTAGGTTTTCAGTCCTGTAACGGGTTAGACGCGTACTCTCATTGTCTCATTTCCCTGAAATTTTTACAGTCTGCATCCTTCACTATCTGCGTGCATTAGTCTGATCTAGGCCTACATCTACCTCTTTTTTTCCTATCTTTGCTTGTTATATATCCCGCACTATTCCCCAAAAATGCTTTAGAATATATCCTGCTTTTGTATTTCTCCAATATTTTTTGTTTTCCACATATGCTTTCAGAAGGTTTCTATCTCTTTCTGTCTGCTTTACCTACTGTCCCTATTTCATAGACGTACCGTGCTGTGCTCCACACATATGCTTACAACAATTTTCTTCTTGTTTCTATGTTTGTTGTCTTCAAACATAACCTTTGCTCTTTCTTGTTAGATGCAGTTCGGTTCCCCTTCTATTGTTTTACAAATATATACCCTACTTCCCCGATATTCAGTGGTATGTGAAAAGGGTTAAGCAGCCAGCGGTTACTAAGATCCCCCAACACTTGAACATTTCCCGAATTAACAGTTTTCCAATATATCCTTTCGAACAAGGTTTATCGTCTTGAAACTGGTTGAACGCGTACCTCGAATTAGTTCTATTCTGTGCCGCAGTTCCTTGAAATTTCCACAGCGTAGATACAGCTCGTTTCCCATTATGTTGTTTTCTAATTATATGTCCTATTTTACCGAGATTCTGTATTATGTGAAGGGGGTTAAGCAGCCTGTGGCTGCCAAGATCCCCAAACACTTGCCGAATTAATAGTTTTCCAGTAAATGCTTTCGCACAATTAACATTAGTTGATAATATTGCAAAACCAATACCTGTAGTTCAGGTTCAGGTTTAAGTACAATTAAATTTTTTCGTCATTAGGTTTCCCTCTTGGAACTGGTTGGACGCGTACCTTCGTTGATTTCTATTCTGAGCTCGTCTACACATTCTCCTGAAATTCACACAACCTACATGTTTAACTATCTGTGTACAATAGTCCAAGCTGGGTCTGCCTCTACCTCTCTTTTTTCCTATCCCTGCTTCTAATATATTCAGCACTATTCCCTCATGCCTTAGTATCTATTAGTATCTATTAGTATCTATTAGTATCTATCTCTCCAATTTTTTAATGTTTTCCGCATGTTGCTTTCTTCACCTACCATTCTACCACTTCTTCGTTCTTAACTTTGTCTGTCCATGAAATCTTCATCATACGTCTGTAGCATCACATTTCAAAGGCTTCTATCTTTTTCCTGTCCGCTTCTCCTACTATCCAAGTTTCGTAGCCGTACAGAGCTGTGCTCCAAATATATGTTTTAGCAATATCTTCATTGATTCTATGTTTGTTGTCTTTGAATACAGTAGTTACTTTTTCTGGATAAATGCAGCACAACATTGTGCTAATCTTTGTTTTATATCTTATGCGCTCTTCCCATTTTGCGCTATTTGGCTTCCTAGGTAGCAGAAGCTATAAGGACACCTTAAGAAAATATTGGAATTATTTATCTTCGCTTCTATAGAACACGCTTGAAACTTGTTAAGCAGATTGGGTAGGTGCACTAAACAACACTTACTGTTTACACAAACTTGTTCGCTTCGGTTGGCAAATTTTTTCGAACTTAAGGACACCCTACTGAAGCTAAAAAGAAAAATTTTAATATTTGCTTAAGGTGTTCTTATGCAAGTTCGGAAAAAATTGTGAACAGGGGCTAACACGTTTCTATTAAAGAGATGTGTTGTTTTAGTGCACTTACCCACGCTGCCTAACGAGTTTCAAGAGCGCAGGTCTTATAGAAGCGAAAATAAACAATTTTAATGTTTTCCTAAGGTATCCTTATGCAAGTTCGAAAAATTTGCGAGCCGCGGCGAACACGTTTCTGTAAAAAGTATGTGTCGTTTTAGTACACCTACCCTAGCTGCCTAACAAGTCTCAAGAACGCAAATTTCATAAGGGTTACTGTTTGGTCTCTTTGTCGCACGTTTTCGTGTTTAAAAGTGGTTGTAAATTCGTAGTTGTAAATAAAATAGTAAAGCTGTCATCCCTTGTCCCGTTATATCTTGTCATAAACCTCCTTTGTGCCTGTGGAAATTAAGTTGGATTAAAGGGGTAGTGATCGACACTTGCTCATAGACATCCAAGAAAAACGGTTGTTGGTTCGGTAAAGTGAGTTAAGTCATTAGTGTCTCCGAATGTGATTTTATGGTTAAACCGTAAAAAACACAGTGATAGCGCGTACGTAACACGTCCAATAAATAGCCATACAGTCCATTTCGTTGAAGAGTAGAAACGGCACTTATAGAACAATAAAATACGGTTGAGGTAAGTCTTATATAAAATTATAAAACCCTTCGCACGTTAACAGTTACAAAGACACAAATTTATTATTTTTCTAAAGTGTTATGCAAGTTCGCAAAAGAATGCGAATCGGTGCAGTAAATTACTTCTCACATACCTGAAATCCTAATACTTTACAGAGACACTGCATTATTGTGTAGGTCTAGGTCTGAATTGGCATGCCATTAAAACAATTATTGCATTCCTACTATTCTTAGCAATTGCCCCCTTATACTAAATCCTAGTTAAATTTAATTGTTATTCAAAATTGGGATAGTTATTAAATTGTCATCGTTTTGTGAGTACTTTTTTTATAATGTTCCTAAAGGCAACTAAAAAAGTGTCTGCGAGTAGAAACATAAATTTTTATTGTGGAAGGATACGCAAATCATTACCATTTCAATTTAGTACTGCTTAAAAAATAGATATTAATATAGGAAAGTTAAAATTGTTTAATTTCCATCACACTTGGATTTGAAATAGGGTTAATATGGGAAACATATATAATAAGAATGCTTGTTCAGTTCCGTAGGTATTGTCTTGCAGTGATCGGAATTAGTAGCCGTATCCATATTTAACAGCCGGTAAAAATCGGCTACCAGCTTGACCGACGTAAGTTTTAATACGGTGAGAATTGTTTTCAGCGTGCCTCTTTGATCTAATAACGATTATCTATTATTTATTTATTTGCCTTAAGTATTTCTGGCAGGTTTTCAGATATCCATAATTTTTTACAATATTTTAACAATAACTGGGCCCTAATGTATTCAGGTACCCTTTAAAAAACTTAATAGTATAAAACATGTTGCTACTTTTGAATTTCTATAGCACTGGACGTGAAAGTGATGAATAGGGCGCCAGATCCTCGACTAACTTTTGTCAGAGAAGTTTTTACAGCTACCCAATTATGTCGTTACAAATTGTAAACTTCGCACTAAACCTAGGACATACTAGATTGATTTGACTTTTACGGTTCATATTAACTAACGCTTTCATTCTTGTATAAATTTTTAATCGTTGGGGGCAAGCTATTCGATTTCAATAATTTTTGATTTCGTTCTTATAAGCTTGATTATCATGCGTATAAACTACTTAATATCTATAATGTATAATCTGTGAACAAACAAGTAGGTAACAAGTAGTAGGCTAAAGGTAGCAAATAGTAGAAAATCGAGCGTTATCTCAAACTTAATCAGTTATCTAAAAACTTCCCACGTCGCCGTCGATTGAACAGTGTATGGGTAATATATATTCTACATAACTAATATTGACATTTTTATCATGTATGCGGATAAGCAAACCTCTTCAATAATTCAAACAACCTTACTTCCTGAACTTTTAAATTTTCAACATGGTAAAAATTATGTTACGTTTGTTTCAGAAACAAAATACTATCGCTTACCATTCGTTGGACGTCCAGGTATGTCCGTAACTGTAAATCCTTTTGCAAGAACGTGTTGTTTAGCAATTTCGCATGATTGGGGATTCGCACCCACACTGTCAGCATGTTTCAAAATAAATATACACAATAGAATAAATACACCCTGTTGTGTCCGTCTCACTAGATTAAAGCACTCGGTCCCTTCACTCACAGCCATTATAATTATTAATTAAATGACTATATATCTACATTTAAGTAATAATTTTTATCCGTGATTTTATTATAAATAAAATTAATGGAAAACACAAGCATATAACACGTTCGCTAGACACTTTCCGTGTTCGACACGTACCTGAAGTTACGAGTACGGCATTAGCTGCCGTTCTGTTCTATTCTGTTGCGGTTTTTAAAGTGTAAGTTCCCCTATTGATGAACACGGCGCGTGCGCCTTTCTATACCATTGTCGTCAAGACTTACCCTGTTTCTATAAATTTTGATTTATTTTCCTTATCCAGGGTTTATTTAAATGTTGCATGTTTCTACTAAAACTAATGGATATCACTTTGTATCGCATAATCAGTAAATTTTTAGTAAACACCATGATGAATTATGTTCATTTTGCATTTGCATAATTTATTTTGAGGCGGTCTTTAAACCTATATAACTAAAAATAACCTTCACACAACTTCATCTCGTTTCCATAACTAATTTAACCAAGTTTTTCGTTATTTATTTAAAATGTGGTTATATTTATCACTTGATGACAACGTTAAGTGGTTCGGATTGGAAGTTGTAGCAAAATTCCAAACACTAATGGACGAATTTTAAATTCTCATTTGCTTAAAATGTCTTTAAAGTCTGTTAGGGTGATTTTACACTCTTCCGTAATGTGTGTATAGTTAGGGTGTATATTTACGAGATCGTATATGAAAAGATAAAAATAAATTCCATGGACAGCGGCGTAACTGTGGGAGGGCGGGGGTTGGTTGCCCCCCGGCATCCTATATAATTTAAAAAATGTTTCTATTAGGCGAACGTTTTTAATTGTGAATTCTTATTAAATATAAAAATTAAGAAGGCATTCACAATTTTTCTGGCCTTTCCCTCTCCCATATATTTTCCAAAAAGAGCAATAAAAAAGGAATAGTTCATTGTACAATTTATTTCCTATAGATACGCACCGTTTCCTCGAAACTACTTTTCTGTAGTTCAGTTTACTACATTTGTTGTGCGGCATTCACAGGGCGTCCTTTTCGCAGGTTTTTGTGTTGCCAGTTGCTACGTCCTGGACGTAACCGGAAGAAAAGTAAACATCAGGCTAACTACCAACCGCGGAGAGTTTGGGGATTCGCCTACATACACAACAGAAACAAAAGAAACACATCGCCCACGACTATCTATTAACAGAAAATAAATTAAAATTTTTGATTCACAGGTACAAAGAAAAGTATTAAATTTAAGTTATATTTTACAGAAGAATCCACGAAGTGCGCATTCCGTATTTACACACAATAAAATTAATCAGTAGGAAATAAAAGCAGTGAGAGCTTTTGTCAAGTGGTTTTAAAATTTCACCTAATACTTTTTTAAAATAAACTAGTCCGTAAAGCAAATAAACATGTGCGTTTTTTTGACAAGCATGTTTGGAAATAGTACATCACACCTGTAGAGCGATAATATCGAATCGCAGCAACCAACAATAGTTCTACAATGTGACGTTTCTTGTCACGTAACTACACCAAACGTCGATACGGAATATGCCAATGACGCACACAAAAGAAAACAAGTTAAATGCCTGTAGGTGTTCTGATACTTAGCTTGCAAGCCGTCGCGGGTGAGTCAGCATAGAAACGCCATGGTCGTCAGGGTTTATTTACCCTGCCATCGTAATTATAGCAGCAATCCAAAGACAACAGGCAGCTGGTCCACGGACAAAAGTAGTTTCTCTACAAACAAAAGCAGTTGTTCTACATAAAGAAAGAATCCATTTGGCCTACAGCTAAAAAGAGAATCTGATTAAAATGGGTACGCGCGAGGAAACTCACAGAATACACGCAAGACAGGGCGGTCGTAAGGTATACCTAGATAGCGGGTACCTAAAAACAGGATATAACTATTTACTTGTAGCATAAACTTGTCGTTTCGAAAGAAATGAGTTCTAAATGAAAATTTGTAGAAAGCGTATTTATTATTGTAAACAGGATGTTATTGAAGAACTTAGGAGATTACGTGATACCTAACACAAGGCATAGACTATTTAATGTATAGAGTAAATTTTTGTTTTAAAAGCAAAAAGGGGTTTGAGTTGAGGAGTTTATTCGGGAGCGTGTTTATTATTAATTATATTGAAGGATTTAACAGATTTATGGTAAAACGGGCTTATGAGGTAACAAGTAAACTATATAGGGGGTTGTTGAAGAATTTAAGGATTGGAACGGAGTTTATTTGAACGAGTAATAAATAAACAAGGAAGAAAAATAGGGTAATTAATTTATGCGGAAATAAACCTAACACAGTATTGGTACGCAAAGACAATTCAGTGTTGATCGGAAAAAGGAGGGGGGCGAGTGTCAACGGCGGTGGTCGAAGAAAAATTTGTAGTTAGTAAGAATAAGGATGTTACCAGCAGATCTTGTTAGAGTCATGTATAACTTCGCTAGATTTTGAATACTTTTAAAATTCGAAGTAATAAAGTAAAACAATTTACAGTTTTTTCTTTTAGTAACAAGACGAATCCACCACACATTTCACTGCATTAAACTCTCTGGTATAAACAAGATAATTTTCTCGTTTTATTGTGAAAACTAATTTTATCCCAGGTCCCAGGTGTAATCCCATAATTTTTAATTTGAACTTCTAGATACCAATAAAAATGTATAGTATACACGTATGAGATTTGTTTTTATTAGATGATTGAATATTTATGTGATTATATGCCTAAAAGAATATAAATTAATAATATACTATTATATATGAGTGCATACAATACATTAAATATTTAGTTTCATACTTGTTGCTATTTCTATTCAGGGTTCTATAGTCTTTCCAATTTCTAAACCGACTTTCGTCACAACGACGTCACATCTACACCAACAACAAATGATGTTTTTGTCTTATTCTAACGCGAGAAAAACTATTCCTCTTAGTTTGGTAAATTTGGAACGTTACCGCTTTCATGTAGGACTTTTGTTGACATTTAATTATTACTTTACTATAATGTTAGATTTTTGTTGATGTCTTTGTTTTTTGTCATTATCCTCTTGCATACCTTTTTGTGCCGCAAGATAGGTTTTGGGCTTACAGAAGCTTCTTTTAAAAACACCCCTATCAAGTGTATTTTATTTATACAGTAATTACAATAATGATTTGACAACTTGGACGTTATGTTCATTAACGTTTTAATTAACAAATATTCAAAATTACTAATTTCTAATGAGTAACTGAAAAACCAACAATGTTAAAGTTATGAAGTTCGAGACTGACTGGCCATCATGGGCTCCTTGCTATCCCTGCCTTCACATCTTCTGGTGGAAATGCAGATCTCATGTCTGCTATTTCTTGATACATTACAATGTATTACTTCTTAGTAATCATAATTCTAACAATTGTTTTCTTATAATCTATTGTGACCTGCACCCGCAGTGTCATGTTACGCCTGGAATACAAAGTAGTTGTTTCTTTTTTCACGTCTGATTATAAACTTTCATTAACCTTTTATAATGTGTCCTTCAATTATACAATGTAACATTCTATTTCTAAAGATTTAATAGCTGCATTTGAATATACATATATATTAATTTGGGGGATATGTAACTCCTTCCGGCTTAGATAAAATTTAAGGGTTGTACTTAATTTTTAAAACTCATTGCAGCTAAGGGTTCATTTATGATTTCTTTGTTTACCTTCGTTTCTTTCTTTTTATATCTAAAATATATTTTATACAATAAATATACAGTTAATAAAATTATTATAATGATTAATAAAATTGTATAAATACTGATATTGTCGTAATGTAATTTTGACACTTTTAACCCACTTAAATGTTCTTTGTAATTGTTCATTAATTTTACGGTGTGGTTGAGATCGTCTAGGTCTAGATGTTCTAGTTGCATCGGTTTCTTGATGATTTCGTTGTCTTCGGTTTGAGGAATCTTGAACTGTAGTTCGGGTAGATTTGCAAATTTCTTCGTCACTGTTGGGTTGTGATATACTCGAATAATTTCATTTTTTAATTTTAAATAAAAATCTTCTTTTATGGCGATCACTTTGCTTCCAATTAGGGCTAAATTGTTTTTGTCTTGGTTGCACTTGGCGGTTGCTATTACTTCTTGAGGAGCAATTACTTTTTGAGCAATCCATTTGTTGTCCGTAACGTTTTAAATTTTCGTATCCGTAATTTGTACTGGTTTTGGTTCACAATTCTCATAATGATTAGAAAATTTTAATAATTGTACTTCACAAGGGCTATCCGTTTGAATAGCTGTTGTCGTTATTAATTGACATAAATATTGGCTGGGTGCCAGTTCTTTGCATTTTCATTGGTGAATCCATACCTAAGTTCATTTAGGGAAAGGAACTTGGTTTTGGCTATAATAACTTGGTATTGGCTAGTAACTTTTATGGGGAAAGCAAACAAATGATAATAATTGTAATTGTTAATTTCTACAATAGAGATTTCTATTAAAAACGTAATTTTATGCTCTTTTACATAACCTTTAACTATGGCTATTTTTTCAAATATGAGTATGTTACTTTCAAAATTGTTATACTGTCTTGGTTCTTTACTAAGTTTATTAGTGTATCGTTAAATTTTATTATGGTCGATTGAGTAAAAGATATTTGGTTTTTAACAATAGTTTTTATGTCATTCTGGTTGTCAATTAATTGTTGTATTGCGTTGTCGTCCGTTCTACCTGGGTAAAGGTTGACGGCAAGAGTGATGGCTGTCCATCTGAAATTATAGAGTGTGTTAAATTCTTTAAATGTATGTATTTTATGGTTTTTTCGTTGTCGACTACGGTTACATTTCTGTCCGAGATATTTTTGATTTTAAACGGACCTAAATTTCGGGGGGCCGTTTTGTGTCTCTTGCTTTTAAAATTCCTTTCATACACGGTTTGTCTTACTGAAAATCTATTTATATTGGCGTTCTCATTGCGGGTTTTTGTGATACGTTCTTTATGGTTATCAAATTTATTTTTGACAGATTTATAAGTAATTTTAATTTTTCTTGTGGTCTTTGGCGTACTGTTGATATACTTCTTTATTATAGTGTATATCGTAGGGGTTGCGGGAATCTGAGTGTCCTAATGTCTGTTCGAGGAATGTAAAGTTAGTTGAAAATGAATTGTGTTGTTGTAAGCAATTAGGGCGTATGACATTAAATTAGTGATATGCTCTTTCTTATAGGTTAATCTTAACAGTCTAATTTGTTCTAATAGTGTCAAATGTAATCTTTCGATTAATCCATTTGATTCCGGGTGATTTTCTGTTATAAAATAAATATCTATTTTATGGAGTTCTAGGGTATTTTGTATGGTTTCGTTCTTAAATTCGCTTCCATTATTTAAAGTTATTGATTTGTCTCTACTACAAAATGTAAAGTATTGTAGAAATCCTTGGGTTACATCAATACTATTTTTTGAAGTGATGGGTATCGCTTGGCCTACTTTGGTGAATGCGGCTACGATTGATAAAAAGTTTTGAGCTTCTACTTCCAAAGTGTGTGCATGTAATTTTTGAAAGGGTTTGTCGGGTGTTTTAGTTAACATTAAGGGTATTTTTGGTGGTGATCTGTCGTATTTTGCTTTGTCACATAATTCACATTGATTAATAAAATCCGTGGTTAATTTCTTCATGTCTTTAAAATAGTATCACCTTATGAGTTGTTTCAAAGTTTCATTTATTGCACGATGGTTTGTTTACCTTCGTGTTGGTTTCGAATTACATCGTTTATTTCGTCTGGGTCATCTAAAGTTATTAATTTTCTTGTGCATCTGATAATCTCGGGTCTTTTTGTACAAATGTTTTGTGGTGAAATAAAAGTAAAAACGTTTTTTCTCTGGGGTGTACTCATTTAGAATTTTAATTATTTGTTCCTCGTTATCATCTTTCGTTATTTGGATTTGATATATTATCCGATTGTCTGTTTTTTTATATTTTACAGGGTTGGGGTTGGTTAAAATTTTGGCAACTATAAATTGGTTTGGTTTTGTATCTATTGCTTCGTTTAGGATTTTAATTGCAGTTTTTGGGTCTTTATTTTATGTTGAATGGATGGTGTCTATTTCTTCTGGATCTTCTTGCAACTCTGTTTCGTCAACGTTACCTACAACTGTGTAACAGTTTGTTTTCCCTCTTCTAAAATAACGCATAAAAATTATGTGTTGTGTTGGAAAAATTTTAAATTTACTTTTATAATTCAATATGAATCGTACATCTACAACTAATACAAAATTAAAAGAAGGTATCATAATTTCGAAACATCCCAATTATTGTCCTTCTTTATTCTAATTATCTAGTAAATAAAGTGCATAGTTATATATGTTCCAGTTTGTATTTTAAAACCATGCTAAAACTCGAACAAGCCTTCAGAATTTTCATAAAGTATCTTCAAGGTAATATCAAATAGCGTGATTTTGTGCACCTGGTTCTTGAAGTCGTTGTTGTTGTCAAGTCGAACCAGTCGGCCCTTTATCATTCTAACGTCAACATAGGAAAATTGATATCAAAGAGTGACTTGCGTGTTGCAGTCTATTCTCAAGAAACAACACTAAAGAACCGAAGCAATAATGGTTGTACGAAACCGTTAATTTACTGCTTATAAGATATATACGTTTACTTCTTTTACGTCTATTAGTTTTGTTAATTATACTTTTATGAGGTAATCGTTTGAGTTCAAAATTATCATAGTGGCGCAATTGTCTTTTACTTGTACTAAAGGGGTGGGTGTTTCTACTCCTTGTTGAAATGACATGTGATTTATAATTCTATGTCGTTTTGGAATTTAATTGGAATCTGTCCGTGTTTCGTTTTAATAGTCGGTTTTTTATATCAATATTTGCTCCTAATTTTCTTAAAAGATCCATGCCTATTAATCCGTCGTATTTGTCGTTAAATTTGAAGATGCAATATTTGTTTCATTTTTACATTAAAACCTTTTGGTAAAGGTATAGTTGCAAAAAATTGATAAAATGTCGTTTTGTGTGCTGTTTTGATTTTAGAAGGTTCTCTTTCTACAAAATCTACACAATGTTTCTGTACGGTTTTAGGGCTAATTAAAGTTTTTGAAGATCCTGTATCGATTAATAATTTGATTTCTGCATGAGGTATTTCTATGTAGGGAAAGGTTTGTTGATTAATGTTATTTAAATTTATTGTGTTTGGTCGTATTTGAATCTGTCCAACTAAAAATTTCAGCACGCATTTTCTTTGTCGTCCTCTTCGTAGTTTTCATAAGGGTTGTTACGTTCATAGTTTTCCGAATGATTTGTTTCATCGTCTCTACTTGGATTCGCATAAATAATTATCTGTATCTTGATTGTTAAAATCTTCTACTTCTTGGTGGAATAGTTCCTCGGAAGTGAAGTTTCGTTTTTGGTTATAGTCTGGTCTGATTTGCGATATTTTTGTGTTTTGCCTGGTGTTACCAGATGAAGTGTTCATAGGGGTTGGTTTAAAATAGTTATTGGGGTTATTGTTGTTACTCGTCATCGATATTTCTGTTCGGATTTGCGCCAAAAGGTTGCCATGTTCCATTCGCGATCTGATTGAATTTTGGTGTAAATGTGGGTTTTGTTAAAGTTGAATTAAATGTTGATCTTGGAAATTGTCGAGGTTGATTGTTGAAGTTTGCGTTATTAGAGTTAGTATTGTTAATTCGTGGGTGATTCATTGATGCGTTAAATGGTGTAAATTTCGGTTGTGTTGGTATTTGTTTCGCGGCTTGTATAGTTTTCATCGGTGAGTAATTTTTATTTGCGCTAGGATTATAGATTCTGTTTCTGTAGTACATTACGTTTTCTTCCTCTACAATCATGTTGATCGCTTCTTCTAAATTTTGGGGATGTTGAAATCTTATTTTGTCCGATAATCGGTCAGGTAACGCGTTGATATAAGTGCCCAATGCCATTTCGTCGTACAATGTATGTTTTGGTCGGTTTCCTCGAGTTTTAGTTTGGTTAATATTAAACTCCGTACGTCCTGACATCTCATACCGAATTAATATGCTGATTGGTTGCTTTCCATTCGTAAATGTATTAAGTCTCTAATAAGACATTTGATATTTTTTTGATCGCCGAAATATGCTATTAATATCCGTTTGTATTCGTCCTATTCTGAGAAGTCATCGCGACTTGCAATAAGAGTTAAAGCTCTACCTGTCAACTTGCTTAAAATCAAGCGTAAAAGCCAGACATTGCGTTCAACGTTACCTTGTTTGTAAAATGACTTTAAAAATGTTTCGCAAGCAGTAATAAAAATACCTAATAATGGTTAGTTACCCTCGTACAATGGAATGTTTTCAGGTATTCATTTCTATAAATTATTTATTTTCAGTTACTTCAGTCAAGTTTGTACTAAAGTTATTTAAAGAATCACTTATCGTTACGTATATTATATATAATTATAATAACCTTGGTTATAATTACATCGGTTTCAAATTTCTGCTAAATAATAGTTTCATTAAATTGTTGCAATAATAAAGTACATAAAATGTGTTTAATTATAAACCTTTATAATATCATCAAATTTCAGATTTTCTGAATAAATTCTTACAGCAATAATTGACGTAATAAAATGGTACAAATAACTGTGTTATAATTATACAATAAAACTCAGCTTTTTGCTGAGTAAATTCTTTTGATAATAATAAATTGTGATAACAAAATTATACATATAAAATGCGTATATAAAATTCTCTTGTTTCTTACTAGCTAATATCAGTATGCAATTAAAAATGGTTAGGAAAATGAACTTGTGGTACTAACAATAATTTGATTACCAGTTCCATTTGTCTTCCTTCTTTTATTAGACTCGGTCGATTTTGTACTTTGTCTAATTGGTTGGTTTTTTTGTTCCAGTTAAAGAATTAAAATTCACCACCACCAGTTCCTCGATTTTTATTCGCTATTGCCCTTCTTGGAATCCTACAATGGACTGCGCCAGGTTTTAGGCCTTTAGGGCTTCTTTTAGAAAGTGTTTATTTCCAGAAAACACTCGTATCAAGTGTATTTTATTTAAACAGTAATTACAATATTAATTTGACAACTTGGACGTTATGTTCATTAATGTTTTAATTAACAAATATTCAAAATTACTAATTACTAATGAGTAGCTGAACAACCAACTGGCCATCATGGGCTCCTTCACATCCTCTGGTGGGAAATGCAGAACTCATGTCTGCTAGTTTTTGATACATTACAATGTATTACTTCTTAGTAATCTTAATTCTAACAATTGCATTCTTATAATCTATTGTGACCTGCACCCGCAGTGTCATGTTACATCTGGAATACAAAGTAGTTGCTTTCTTTCTCACGTCTGATTATAAACTATTATTAACCTTTATAATGTGTTCTTCAGTTATACAATGTAACATTCTATTTTTTAAGATTTAATAGTTGCATTTGAATATACATATATATTAATTTGGAGGATATGTACTCGCATTTTGTGTTATTCTTGCTATTTTAAAATTGTTCTTTTAGGAACAGACTAACATTATTTTTGTTTAGGGCGAATAAATCATGTTCGGTTACGTTTAGGAAGCAGAGGGAAGCTACTTGTAGCTAATTTGATAGCGTTTTTTAAACGAGAAAGAGATAACGGCGGCTCATTTATTTCTTTAACGGCAGTTCGTGAGGTAATTTAATTATGTACTTCATATGTAGTTCATTGATTCTATTTTAGCGTGTAACAGCTGCTTTAAACATTAATCTGTCCACGATAACCACTGTGTCACAGACAGTTAAAACCAACAAACTTTTCACTTCCAAGAAACAGGAAAGCTTGTACCCTCTTTTTTGCACCAATTTGAAAAGTGTAAAAAGTACAGTTAATGGAAAAAGTTTAGCAAGACTTACATTTTATAACATAAATGTAAAAGGTAATTCTGAATTTTAGGTACATAGTGTTGCATGTAGGCAATGCAGATGGTTATATTGATGATAGTAAATTAGTTTTTTCTTCATCGACAAAAACATAAAGAATATAGTAACGAGATGAACGAGGATAATTTTTTACATTGGTTTGAAAATCAACTACTGAAGAATTTAGAAGCACCATTTGTAATTGTCTTGGATAATGCTTCGTATCACAGTACTACAAATACCAAACACTTTGTGGAAAAAAGTGAAGTAGCAGAATGGTTAAGAAAGAATTACCTATGTGTCTAGAGCAGGGCACACCTCCTGGCACGAACATTCCAAAATTAATGTGCACTCTCACAAAAAAGTGCAACTACGTTGTGCATTATAGAAATATTCAAGTTTATTTATCTCCAGGCGTAGTTATGGCTCACGTTCACAAAATTTTAGAGTTCGGTCAGTCTCCTTGGTTGAGACCATTTGTCGAATTAAATACAAGAATGCGCACGAAAGCTAAAACAGATTTTGCTACAAATCTTTATAAATTTGCAAACGATTCAATTTTTGGTAAAACAATGGAAAATGTTAGGAAAGACGCATCATAAAACTAATAATTCATTGGGGTGGTCGTTATGGAGCTCTATCTCTAATTTCAAAACCAAATTTCCATTCGGTCACAATATTTGATAAAAATTTGGCGGTGATTGAAGTATTTAAAACAGTGGCAGAGTTTAATAAGACTATCTACATAGGCATGGTAATTTTGGAATAATCAAAAATTGAATTATATAATTTCCATTATAAGTTCATGAAAGACAAATTTGCAAATAATTGCGAATTATGCTACATAGACACCGACAGTGTTTTGTGTAGTATGACGTGCAATGATTTCTATGAAGATTGTATGAAGACCAATCTAGAAAAATTTGATACTAGTGTTTATGATCTCGATAACATCTATAAAATTCTTTAATTAATAAAAAAAGTCATTGGTCCGACGATATACACAACTACAGGTCGTATTTTAACGCACTCTGTAGGCCTTCGATCGAAAATGTACTCTTTAAAAATAGAAAGCTGTGAGGTAATAAAGAAGGCAAATACCATTAAAAAGTACATTTCGATAAGCAAATCGGGTTTGATTACTACCTCGATACATTACGAAATAAAGTAGTTATGGAGCGAGGTCAAAATAGCATCCGCTCATATTTGTATAAGGTATATTCTATACGACAAACAAAAATTGCTTTAAGTTAGCAGGATGGTAAAAGATACGTTTTATCTAACGGTATCGATACTTTACTCCATGGTCATTACCTAATAAAAGCATTTGAATCTAACCTGTAACTCAACTATTGTTTTGTATAATAAAAAAAAGAAAAGACGTTTATTGTATTTTTTATTTTTATATTGATTATAAAAAATTAATTAAAATACTGTAATAAAGAAATTACATTGTATTTTTTATTTTTATATTATGTATAACAATTAATTAAAAATACATTTAATTATTGCATTACCAATATGTTAGTTGGTCGATGAAGCACTTTCTTATTTGCAATTTCGCACATACATGTAACTATGTATATAAAAAATATCAAAAACAACTCTTTTATTATAAATATAACATATTTATTATATAAGATCAGCTTTTTGAATCCAGGAAAACTCTTGAAAGCCCAACCATTTAACGAAAATTTTAGATTCTTTTCACCTTAGTATTTTCTCAATAAGTAAATATTTGGAACGCTGGTTCTCTACAATTCAGCTTCTTAAAACCTTCCCAATATTGGATCGCTATGTATGTCGTCGAGGAGCAAATAAGTAGTAGGATTTGCTCGAAACACTTTGTATATTTTAAACGTTTCTTCGCTCCAGGTTGCATTGTGCCACTTAGAAAAAATACTTATATATTTTGATATGCGCACAAAGTCGCCCACAGCGTAACGAGGTTTTCCAGTTGCCAGTCTTAATTTGTTGTTTACTTTTAGAAGCGTTTTCAAAGTTACATTTCTGAGCATCCTTTTAGTAGTGGAATGGACCGTATCGTTGTATTTTGATATAATTGAATCAATTATGTTAATCCATTTTTATTTGCCTCTCAGGCTAAAAGCTTTATACAATTTGTTTTTTATTGTTCTGATGGTACGTTCTATGATAGCGGCCTTGATCGTACAGTATGTACAGAATGATTAATATCGCCATACTCCTTTATCAGTTGTGTAAATTGGATGTCATAAAATTCTGTACCATTATCGGTTTGCAAGTTTTTTGGTAAAAGCGATTGCAAGCTTTCAATTTCATCTAAAATCTCGCGCATAGCAAATGTGACTTCATAGCCATTCTTGGATTTAAGCGACCTAGTCTATAAATATTTCGAATAACAATCGATAACGAGTAAAATATACGTATGATCTTTACTATATTTCGAATATGGAATCAATTGAGCAATATCGGCTTGGAATAAGTCGTGATAGGACTTGATAATCGTTCTTCGACGTGGAAATTTGTTTCTAACTCCTCTGTGCAATTCATCTACTAGTATTTCCTTATCATTATTTATCTTAACCATGTTTGGCATGAGGATGAGGATGAGAGTTAGACGATGAAGCTTTATCTTGCTCCAATAGCACGTGCGGGTGTCTGACAGCGTCGGAATTAATTTTGTGAAATTGTAAGTCGTCTCCAGCAGACGTGTTGAGCCCGCCTAATTTCAAGTGATTGAAAATCAGAAGGTTCGTGTTTAAAATAACTTCGTCCAATACTTGAATGACCGATTGCAATACATCTCGAATGATTACGTTGTTACGGTGAACGGCAGCACCTTCGATAAGATTTTGTACTTTCGCATCCACATAGAACTTAGAAACGGTATAGTGCTTATTTTTAACTTTACCTATGTTGACAATTCTTAAACCTCGAAAATCGAAGTGCTTGGATTTGCCGTCGTCGACCATGAAGAGTTTAATAAAATTTTGAGCTTTTCGGCTAACCTTGCGTCCACGTATCTTTTGTTAATGGCATCTCCGAGCTCCGCGGGATAGTGCAAATTTACAATATTTCGCGACTTGGCGTCAAATTTAAGTTTCTTAGCATGTTTTTCTGAAGATATGCATGTCAAACATATTTCCAATGCTTTGCCTATACGCAGATTAAGTTCTTCGGTGCAAAATTTTAAGATTACACTGTCGTTTGATTTTTTCGGATCGGCCAAATTCGCTATTCTAAAATCTTTCAAGTTAACTATTTTCTCGTCCTTATCTAATACCAAGGCGCTTCGTTTATTTACCGCATCCGTTCCGGCCACGGAATTACCTACGTTGCAAAGTTTTTTATTTTCTATGTTGAAATTGTCTTCGGGATTTAGTTTAAAGTCTACACCTGGAAAACCGTGCGCAGCGGTATTATCAAAACTGCCACCTCCAGAGTCTCTAGTAACAAAGAGCGGTTTGAAATAAAATGAAAATGTTTTCAAATTCCAGTCTCTCGAGTACCAGTAACAAGTTCAAAATCAAGTTTTTTTACCGCACGCAGCGCACGCAGAAGGTCCGCACACGATGCCTCTTATGCTGACCGGTAGAAGTTCTCCGTGCTTTTTGCGCGTCCGAAAATAAGAATAACAAGCATCTGTTGGACTGTTAAATCCATATTTGTAATCAGCAGATATTATTTGTTTAATAACCTTCATGTTCCTAAAAATGTCGGCGTTTGTATCCTTTTCCAGGTACTAGTACTCAAACCATTGTATTTTTTGTGATACGAAAGAAACGAGACCCTTTATCGTGCACGTTATACCAGGATGCTTACAAACATCGACCACATGCGCGATCCCATTTTGTACTGTATTTCATCGAACAAAAATAATATTGCGCTGTTCGTTGTCGCACGAGGTTTACATTCGGTTTTCACCGAAAACGTGCCGTTAATATTAACATAACTGTCGTAGGTTGCCATTATAGCGTCGGAATTTTGAATTTTTATAATCACCCTATCACTGTGGTCTGCGTTTCGCGTGAAGGGTAAATATGAATAATAATCTTCCTTCGAAATTGTTTTTTCGTATCGAGCTCGTTTAAATATGTCTAATTTGGCAACCTCGTGTTTCTTCAAAGAAGAACTAATCATTGACGAGATATGATCTGCGACCATTTTCGTATTGCTAAAATCTCCACGTATTTTACCACCGCGTTTAGCCATTTCTAGAACTTTTTTCTAAGATTCAAAAGCTGGTAGCCAAGCGCTTTTAAAAAGTTTGCATCCGTACGACTAAGAACGGGTTTCTTCTTTTTAATATTATTCTTTAAAGTGTCATGACACTGATGCGTCCGCTGCTGTTGCTTTTTCAATCCTTTTCCGCTTTTTATTTCGATAGGAGCTAACAATGATTTGCAAACGACTGCTAGTTTCGAAGATATTTTTAGTATTGTATATAGGTTTGTTCTCGACGACTTCGGCGACGATAATAATACCCAACGGGTGGATTTTTTCTTGGGTCTTTTGACGGCTACGGAGAGCATTGTACATGCGTGGTGTCGATGCTGACGCTCGTTCTCGTAAACTATATCCATTTTTTTTGACTTAATTGTTTTATTATTCGCATCTTAGCTCTAGACGAAAGCAAAGCTATGTGTCTTTCGAAAAATTAACCGGTTCTCCCGTATGATTCACCAGTCTCAACGTAATGTTATCGAATTCATCCACGCACAGAGGAAAACGAATTATATTGCTGGGCTGTTGTTCTATGCTGTAGACTGAAGGCACGGTTATACCTAATTCATAAATACTATGACAAAGTTGGTTATTGCGGTGTCACATCCGTCGTAATGTTAGTATCTACGAAATTATTTCCATGTTGCGATTGGACGTATACGGAAGGCCAATCTCTAAGATTCGATTGAAAATCCCAGCATTCGACCAATGTTGACGGTCTTCGTAAAGTCCACGTAGTACTTTGATTTTATTTCGCACTTAAGACTATTATTATTAGCTCTTAAAGAAAACAAGTAGTCAACCAATCCGTCATTCAAAATCATGGCCGAATTAATTTCTTTGTTGGTTTTCTCCGATTTCAATATCTTTTTCTCAGGTACGTGTTTAGCTCGTCTATTTCGTAGCAGCCCTCATCAATGGTAATTTCTTTGTCTTTATCGTAATAGAAATTACTATTTTCCTTGTAAATATTTCTGGCGGCATTGCACGTGTAAAGGTCCACTAAGCCGTCGTTCACCGACGGGTATAACGCGTACCGCTGCTGATGGTATTTTCGTACCCAATGATTGTGAGTGCCCTAGACATGATTGTCGTGCTTCGAAGGTATTATGGTGCTCTTGTGTAAAAAATTTAACACTAAATCACCGCACACGATCGTGTTAAAGTCTAGAACCTTTGAGCAAACACCAGACTATGAATCATCTAGTTAATTTTAGGGTATTTATAAGATCGGTGATGAGTGTACATCAGTTAATCTTTATCCAAATGTCGTATATAAATCACATCGTGTATTTTTTGAAGGTTCTATAGTAAATATAAATTTGCGTGATTTAAACGTGCAAATTGTACCGCCAGCTTGTACAAAATAGACAAAAGGGTAATAAATAAATTATAGTAGTGTTAGTGTTGTTAAAAAGACTTATGGTTAAGAATTTAGTTTAAGAAGATATTAGTGCTTGTCAATAGCATTAGTGTGATTGTGCTTCATTGTTAATTGGACTGAAAACATTTATAAATAAGGCATATTTTTGTAATGTAACCTACCTGCGGAAACTGCTACAAATCTGAACTCTAACCTACCTGCGGACGAACGAACGCCCTCTCTTGACAATACCTGGACTGTGATCGAGTGGTCTAGTGGCTGTGGCTAGTGACACCTATGTTGTGTGACCGAAGCTTAAACCAAATATACACACTGAGATGGCGTTAAGGCGGGAAGGTTTGAAATAAAACTACAATAGTTAACGACCGTACGTTAATTATTATATGATAACCTCAACATTAGGTTACCATCAATTATCTATGAATTACAAGAGCAAACAGTGCCGGACTCCCTGGGTTAACGCTGAGGAAAGAGTATCGGCAGATAAAACCTCAACAATCCTGCGCTTCTAACTGCATAAATACACCTCTCCAAAGAAGAAGTTTCGAACGAGAACCACAAAGCTCGACATTTTGTTTAACACCCTTTACATAAAAATAAATTAGTACCCCTAACATCAAGACAAACCAACATACAGCTAGCTGGAACTCCCCTATAAATATCCCGGACACAACAGAGATACCCGAAATTGTGAGGATATCAGAAACTAGGCGGCTCCGTGGCGTAGTGGTATGTGTGTGATTACTACGCCCAAGGTCCCGAGTTCGAATCCCGACACGGTCCGCTTGAAAAATGTTAGGCGAGCATTTTCACAAAATACACCTTCGTTCGGATGAGAGGTAAATGGAGGTCCCGTGTGTGAGTGTTGTCACGCACGTTAAAGATCCCTACCTTGCTTGGAACAGCAAGGGTTCGGCAAAATTCCAAATTTTCCAAGTAAAACAAAAAACTCGCTTCCTGGCCAATGTAGTACCTTCGGGTGAAGCATTGGAAAATCATATGTGAGGATATCAGAAACTATTGAAACACCAAGATCTATGGTAACCAGATTCCCTTACAATGAAATAACCGAGAGTCAGTATGATACCTACTATACATTTCACTAGTGGTAATAGGTTAAGTATTGGAATAAATGAGCAAACTGCAAAAGACTAGAATACCTGATCTTAATCGTGCTGCGGTAGAAAAAGCGAAGAAGAGCTCGGACGAGTTAATCCAATCAATGTGACTAAAGGTTTTCACAAAAATCGTCTACAAATTCTAATGCTACAGGTCATTACCAATAAAAAAAAATGCATAAGAAATCTTGTAACTAAATCAGAAACTTCTACAGAAACGATAAAACTAAATGCCATTCCATCAATCAACCTTTCAAAAGTATTCGAAACACCAGTAACCTTCAGATGACCAGTATCAGTCCCATACATAAACCTGTGAATACGATCAACGTGTATAGCAGATGCAACCCGATTTGCTCAGAATGAAACGAAAATAACGGAACATAAATATTCTGCAGGGTAATTGCAAATATAAACTGCCCAATCAACATGACTTATATCTGTTGACATCTGCAATGAAAATAATGTCATACTATTAGGCCTTAAAATAATATTTGAGATTACTTGTATTGTAATTGACCTTCCGCTGTCCTGAAGTATAATCACACAAGGTAGACGTTAGTGTAAGGATTCTCAGTTATGCAGCGCGATTCCGAAAATAAATGCCAAAATTTTCAAATAACTGTCAGCACCGTTCAACTGTATACATCCAATCTATAACCCAAAAGAACTAGTCAAACTAACCTTTTACAGCAAGAAAAGAATGATAAAATTTCAGCAATTCGTTATAAATTTGAAATTCCAACCAGCATTAAAATTTGATGCAAGAACTTTCCTGCCTCATGGCGCCCCTTAAATGTAGCCACTGGTAGCATTGGTATATGATATGTATCAGATAACCTCTCGAAATCTCATTCATTGATACAAGTAGCATCCGAACTAGAAACGACCAATGTCAGAAATTCAATAGACCTGCACGTTATAATAAAGTGTGATAATAAACAAAAAGCAGTCTCAAGACGAGTGGTTGCCAGTTAAATTGTCGAAAACAGTGATTTGTGGTATCGTCAGTGATATTAATAGTTTGTGAACTGAGGTAACAAAAGTTGAACCGTTACAAAAATTTAAGGGTCCTCTGGGCAACTACCAATGGTACCCAACCCCTGTCCTATACTCTAACCTAGTTGCGCGATCAAATGGACATCCACACCATAAACATTGATACATTCCAAGTAGATAAGTGGGGTATACTGTATAATTTCTAACGAAAAACAACTCGATAGAGTGCTGCTTATCTTGCCATCGAAAGTAAAGAAGAAAATCACTCTAAAAATAATAAAAGTTGAATCGGAAAACCTCCTGCATGTCAAACCATCAGAAACTAACGAAATTATGACCTTTTTTTTAAAGATTTCTGATTTATCTTACATGCCAAACTCTACTGCTTTATAAAAATGATTAACAAACATAACCAGATTATGTTGATCGCCACGAAAAATGGTTTCTCTAAAGTAAGCATTGATCGACAAGGTTGGCTCAGAGATAAAAAATTTGGAGTATTATTATTATTAAGCACAGAATTTGAGGGTTCTGCTATATAATACGACAAAGCTTACATTACCAGACCCTGACTATTGGACAATAATCAACTTCCTTGCAGGAAATGTGGTGTCCCCTTAGAACTTCCTAATATGGTTTCCAGTAAAACCTAATTAACCTTGTGCTGTTGTTGCGTGAATTTTTTCATGCCCAGATTTTGTTGTACTAAAGACTGTTTGTGTTGGAGTAACTCGGAACCAGAGTAGATGGGAGAACTTACAGCAATACTAAACAGCAGTAACATGTTCTAACAATAATATAAATACAATAATATAAAAAAAATAAAACAAAGAGAAGTTCAAACCCTCCACAACGCCATCAACAGTGTATCCTGGACATGCAGCACCAAACTCTGTAATGCAACCTACCTGCGGAAACTGCTACAAATCTATACTCTAACCTACCTGCGGACGAACGAACGCCCTCTCTTGACAATACCTGGACTATGATCTTGTCGTCTAGTGGCTGTGGCTAGTGACACCTACGTTGAGTGACCAAAGCTTAACCCAAATATACACACTGAGATGGCGTTAAGGCGGGAAGGTTTGAAATAAAACTACAATAGTTAACGAAAAGGAAGAACACCGAGAAGATAAGGACCTTGACTACTAATGTTCCACTCCGCACGGCCATAAAATGTTAGTAAATTCAACAAAGGTTCAAACATACACGTTTATCGTACATAGCATTAACAGTTTCCAGCTCGTTGGCAATATGGATCACAATGGATAACCTACATTCTATGGTTGCATAAACATTACTACAAATACATTGGCAAAACAAATGTTTATAAACAAACATAAAGTTAAACATGAACATATGCTATGATTCTACCAAACAAAGGGTACAAATTGAATCGACCATCTCCTATATAGTCATAATGTAAACGCGTTAATACGGGGTGTATAGCAGAGGTTCGCTATAATCACGTCATAACAAGAATAATAAATCTCAATATTAGTTACCGATAGCATTTTAGGTTATAATACGTCAGACCCTTCAAACTAACTTATGGTTAGGTTTTAAAACGAGACATGTATTATGCACAGCTAAAACTGAAATTAACATTTACATAATTATAACAAATCATTAAAACATTGAAAACAAATTATAAAATATGCATGTAACAAACACATACCAAAATTCTACAGAAACAATACACGCCCAGATTCAGGCGCTAAATCTTTATATAAATGCATGTTAACAAAATATATTCAATCTAGTAAGCAAAAGTTAAGAATTATTCATTATAATTGCATCAGGCTGAAACGTGCTTTTAGCAATTAAACACATTGCAGTATTAAATTTACAAACAAAAAATATACATAACAACTTTGTGGTTAATTCAATTACTATCTTAAAATACAAACAAATAACATTAAATAATTAATCAAGGTTCAATGTGATCAGATAACTTCAGAATAGCATATAATTAAAAACATGCCTTGAATAAAACCGCCAGTGAAGCTTTTTCGACCTTCCATTTTAAGATCTGAAGCTAGTCTAAAGACCCAGGTCAAGACTTGTAAAAACGATATCAATCGCCCCTACAACCGGTAAATTCTGACGTCACGGAGTGCGTTCGGAAACTTTATCGTGCTGTTCAAAAATACTCTCGAATATCGAAATAAACACTAAAATATTTGCAATAATTATCAACCAATAAGAATTGACTAAAAGAAATAGTTCGAATCACTACATACTATTAATTAAACTTGTGAATAGTAAATAATAAAGACTTGTTATTACTTGTTCTAAATTGGTTAACGCGCTAACAGTAGTTCGCTACAATATCTTAAGACTTCCTCTGTAGATCTCAGGTTTTCGAAACTATCGAAATATATCACCACATTGAACCTTTTTTTATAACCGACCCAATGCGTGCCCGAACCCAATCCATTGTCTACATTTATAATGCACCTTTCGTTTCGCCACGGTGATGCTAAGCTTCCGTCGCATGTTTTTAGCGGTAGTTTGTCTCACATGTACACGCCTCTAAAATACGGAACACCTTTAGCATATTTGCGTAGATCAAGATCAGTCAATGTACGCATGGGCAATGTAGGGGTGGTGAACCTAGCAGCATCGCTCATCGTCGTAGTCATCAGTTGTTTGACGCCCCGGAAAAGGTTTCAAGTATATGGTGCTACCTTTCCTGTACGGCTCTAAATACAATCCGTAGCCGACTCTTTTCTCTTCCATGGCTGTTGTGACACGCGTTCTCCCCGAAATACCTCTTTGCATCTTGAGCCGAATTGATGACGTTCGCAACTCTAGACACTCCACCGGGCTGTGCTCCGAGGGCCGAAAGACCTGCAAATATCGGAATCGAGAGCAGTAAAACGCCTAGCTTGGGTACCGGTATTACGCGCGGCACTTTAATTTTCAAACAACCGCCCATCTTGTCGACTATAATTTTTGCTGCATTCATCGCGTTTGAAACGAGATGATGATGCAAAGCTCTCCCGTGTCATTTATTCTTGTCGTTTATTCTGATTTCTTTAGATATTTTACTTATTTAATGATTATCGACGGCTCTTCTAAATTTATTAAGAGTTGATTTTCAAACCATTGTAAGAAATTCACTTGATTCATTTCACCGTGATACTCAACATCTTTTGATTTTGACGCAAACACCAATTCTGCAATAAGAATAAATACATTCTCACAATCAGGACACATAATAACATATCACGTTCCACCAACCTTCAGGTGTTTACACTTTGCTTGTTGTCATCTTACCATAATCGGCCAATAGTTCCATCCTTAAAAATCCATGTTTTATCAAGAAAAACAAACAAAGCACCTTCATGTTTCAAGCGCGTATTCTTATTTAAAAAATCTTTACGTTTCAAGGCAATATGAGGTAACTCCGTTAATCCACGTCGGGGGTCATCCTTACAGTATTTAAAGCCGATGTCATTCAAAACTATCGACAAAGTTGTCTTACCACCATTAAAAACGTCGCGTTCTTTAAGTGCTTCTTGCAAAGATCGTAATGTAATATGTTGTTCTACAATATATTTAAGAACACTAAATAGGTCATTGGCATGAAAGCATAGAAAATTGACATTTAAAGCAAACAGTGCCGTACTCAGCCTGGACGATTGGGGAAAGAGCACGGAAGATAAAACCCCAAACTGCCATCACACTTCCAACGGCATTTGGCACATCTCGACGAAGACGGGTAACGTACAAGTACCCAGATCACCAACACTGAAATTGTCGGGATGTCAACTGTTACCCAGACATACCACACATGACAACTGAAGAAACGTTAGCGTAAACCAGCTAGTCTTTTCTGGTAGATACTGAGGTCGGCTAGGTCAATACTACCCAGCTAAAGTTGAAGAGGGGGGACATCAGGAAGATGACCTGCACCTTGACTACCAATGTTGCTCCCCGCACGGACATAAAATATTAGTAATATTCAACAAGGCTCGAACACTTGCGCCCACATACATACATTAACAGCTTCCAGCCCGTGTTACAAAATATTTCACAAAGACTAGCCAACTTCCCATTATTTGCAAAAGAGTACACTGCAAGTACATTGACAAGACGACATGAATCGCTGAAATGAACTTATGGTATTATTGCGCATAGTTAAAAGGCGCTTATTATTTAATAGACTATCTCCAACATAGTCATAAATGCAAACGCGAAAGGCACGAGGATGGTCAATCATATCAGAGGTTCAATTTATTTACATCACAACAATTATCGCAAACGTTAAATACTAGTTAATTATATAGGAACATCGGCTAGATAATAGGATAAACAAAACAACAAACATATAATTACGTTTAAACCAAGATATGAGCAATCCAGTTGTAAATGTGATTAATATGCTTAAATAGAACAATTACATATGATAAAAATGTCAAATGAAACATAAATATATTAAACATTATACAACATGTAGGCAGGAAATGTATATCAAAATTTTATAGCACAAGTACAAGCCCAGATTCAGACATTAAATCTTTATATAAATGCATGTTAATTAAATATATTAACTTTAGTAAGCAAATAGTAAAAATTATTCATAATGGTTGCATCGTTTAAAACGTACTTTTAAAAATTAAACACATCGTGGCATTACAAACTACAAACAAAAAATATACACAATTTGTGGTTAATTCAATAAAACCCTAAACAAATACAACACAATATAATACTGTTCGTATTCAAACTTGCCTAATAATTTGATTCAATATAAATAAGGGATGATGTTGATGCTTTTCATAAATAGCAGCTCGTAAAATCACAGTAAGGGTACATTTACTATTGATTATGTAACAGGTGCAATGCAATTAGAGATACAACTCGGTATTAAATACAAAATCAACATTATTTCAAATAAATAAATATTAGTTTTACTCTGATTTAGATACTAAATAAACAATTTAAATAAATATTAGTTTTCGGTTGTTAAACCAAACAACCCACCTTTATACATAAAAACGTTCAAATAAATTTCCATATTAAACATCACAAGTAAAACAACCGGCAAGGCAGCATTGTATACATTAATCTCAAAAAGCAACAGGTAATCATAAAAATATTTCCTTCAATGGTTAAATAACTAATGGTTTTACAATAAGCACCAACAACACATGCAAAACAACGCTCCAATTACAAGATGTGATCAGATTACCCCTACATTATAAACTTAAAAACATTACCTTTAATAAAAAACCGCCAACTGAAATGTTTTAACCGTCCATCTTAAAAGTCCAAAAACAAAGTCGTTTTAACCTTGTCGACTCGATCGATCGCCCCCACACATGCGCCTCATAATGTAAAAATCTGACATAACGGAATGCGTTCAGAAACCTGCAAGCTGTTACTGAGCTATTCTACCAAACACCTTCAAATATCAAAATATACACTATAATATTTTCAATAATTATCAACCAATGAGAAATCGACTTAGAAACACTACAGATCACTTCAGTAGTTCTAAAAAAACTGTTTTTATACGAATTTACAATAATATTCAGAAAATTATAGAGGCAAATGACAATTCAAGGCAACAGCAAGATAGCTGACAGTTGACACTAACATGAAAATAGGTTCAGATATTTTGTCAAATTATGGGTTAACTTTAGACCGAACAAAATAGGCTTGACAACAGTGCAATGTAATACCAATCGTAAAAACCAGAATACTCTAAAATGTAATGTCAACTTACTGTATCTTTTCATACAAATTAGCATTTAAAATTTGGCTGCCTGAATTACTATTTTTGATGTCATAGCCTTGATTCGACGGATGGAGTATAGCAAATACAATTTATATAAAATCTAATGTTTTCCATGGTTTTTCCAATTACAAATTTATTGCATTTAAAGGAACCACTACAAGTTTTACCATTTCTATCTTATAAACAAACATTATTCAAATGAAGAAATTTGTATTTGAGGTTAAAATTTTCAAAATAGTTGAACTGACAATCACGATGCGTATGTATTAAAAACATTTTTGAGTCATTTAGGTTCTCATCTGTAATCTAGCTTTGTAGAAAGTGACAGGTAGCGATACCGTTCGACAATATTCTATGACTACATTCCGTTTTTAACTAACAGTTCCGGCAGTACTGAACATCGTACCGAATTTAATTTACAGTGAACTGAACTGTTGAAAAATTTAACCTATGACAATATGAAAACGTTATTGATTATTACTGGATTTACTTACTGCAAATAGATACTGTAGTGTAGCGGGCTACCACTAACGCGTTTCACTAATTTAAAACAAGTAGTAATAAAAGTCTTTAATACTCACTATTCATAAGTCCAATTAACAGTATATGCCTTATTTATAAATGTTTTCAGTCCAATTAACAATAACGCACTATCACACTAATGCTATTTACAAGCACTAATATCTTCTTAAACTAGTTTCTTAACTATAAGTCTTCTTAGCAACACTAAACACTACTATAATTAATTGATTACACTTTTGTCTATTTATGTATTCTACAAGCTGCATGTACATTAGACACGTTCACATACTATAACATTTATGTTTACTCTTGGACTTTCAAAAGCTTAACTATTTAACTTTACACGATATAATTTATATTCGACATTCTGATACAGACTAACCCTTACATTTATCACCGATCTTATATATATATATATATATATATATATATATATATATAATATAAAATTTTTAAGGTGTTAGAATCTTCTTTGGGAATATGTTCGTCCATTAATTAATAAAACGCTCATTTATAAATTTGTCGACGTTTCGGTAAATTTATTTCCTTAGTCATGACCTATAAGTGATAGGCTGTAATACAAATGTACAAAATAGATGTTACTTACAATCTATGTGAGCTCTGAGTAATTCGAAAATCATCAATAGAATAAAAGCAGTTACTTTTAAAACATGAAACAAATTTTAAAAATAACAGTCATAAAAATAAAATTAGTTTAAAACTTAGAAACTATAACATATAAGAACGGTCACTAATTCAAACAAGATTCTCACAATATAGTGTTGTTGGTTTGCCTGTTAATACTGATTAGTTATCGCAATTGAGAATTGATATTTTATATGAATTACATTTTAACGATATACATGGTGAGTTGAATTATGACTTTGCTGTCTTTATGCGCCTACTTAATTTATATAGTAATGAATAAACTGTATTTAAATTATCAATATCGGATTTGAAATTTATTGCAGAATTGTTGTTTTAATATGAAAAGATTCCAAAATAATCGTTTTTGTAATTGTTTTCTATTTCTAAAATTTGTATATCGTCAAAATCAGCGTTATGTGTTTCTTTATTTAGATGAATTGCAAGAGCACAAGATTTTTATTTATTTTATTATCGCTTTTATGCTGGCTTATACGATTGCGTAACCATTGTTTAGTTTCCCCGATATAGCATTGATTGCATTCACAAGTAATTTTATACACTACATTACTTAATAATTTTTGTTTGTAGGATCTTTTAGTGGAGTGAAGAGGTTTCTTAGGGTTCTGTTATAATTTACCGCAATCTTCATATCCGGTGTATTCAATAGTTTTATTAAGCTCGGAGTTAAGTTTCTTATATAGGGAGGCTTTTATGCAAGGTTGTGGTAGCTCTCTTATCAATTTTACTTCCGGGAGCGGTATTAAATATTATTTTTGTAGTAGGGTTCTAGGATAACCGTTATTTATTAATGTGTTTTTAAGTTTGTTAGATTTTGTTTAAGAAATTGTGGGTGACATATTTTAATAATTCTATTTTTAGAGTTAGAACGGTGTTAAGTTTATGTTTAATTGTGTGGTCCGAGTAAAATTAACATACCTTCCGGAGTCAGTGGGTTTTTATATATATCTAGCATTAGTTGGTTATTATTGTCTCTTGTTATTTTTATATCAAGAAAAGGAATACTATTGTTTTTCAACTTCGATTGTGAATTTTAGATTAGGATTAAAATTATTGAATGCGTTTAACGTTTCCGTTACAGAGTTACTTGGTATCGAGCAAAGAATGTCATCCACGAATTTAAGTATGAAGGGCATCTGAAATGAAAGTGACGGAAGGGTTGTTTCTATTAAGTGATCGAGTATAATCTGGGCGATAATCGGTGATAAAGGTGAACCCATTGGAGTTCCAGATGTTTGTAAGTAAAATTGATTTTGAAACGAGAAATAGGTGTTATTGAAAATTAAATTTATTGTAGCGATGAACAGTTGACAAGAAAAATTGCAGTGAGGTTGAATTTCGTCCCACTTTTCTTCTAATAGTTTTATAACTAGTGGTAATGGGATGTTTGTGAATAGTGATTCGGCATCCAGCGAGACCAAGATAAAATCTTTAGGTAATTGAAATTCTTGAGCTTCTCCACCACATTAAAAGTGTCTTTAATACTGTAACTTTCGCTTAACGGGAATGCTTTTGCTAATATTTCGGTCATGTATTTAGCAATATTATAGGTGGGTGTATTGACAGATGGTATAATCGGCCTTAACGAGAGAACTTGCTTGTGGATTTTGGGTAATCCATAATATTTTCCCGGAACCGAATTGTTTTTTGAAAGTTGTTTTCTTATATTTTCAGATATTATCTGTTTTGTATACAATGCTTTTAAATGATCATTTACTCTTTTTTGTATTGTAAACGTGGGGTCCTGTTTTAACTTTTTATATATACTAATGTCATCTAGTATTTCTAAAGATTTTGTTTCGTAATCTAGTTTGTTTAGTACCACCGTTACCTCGCCTTTGTCTGCTTTTATAATTGTTAAATCGGGATGATTCTTTAAGTATTTTTTCGTCAAGATGTACGTTTTCTCCACATTTGTTTTTCTGTTGTTGCGGGGATTTAATAGAAAATTTGTAATTTTGTTAGTTGCTTGTGCTCTAATTACTGGCCGTTGTGCTTCTGTGTGAGATTCTAAAACAAATTCCAAGTTTGCTAATAATTCACCAATGTTAACCTGTGATGCTCGAGTGGGTAAGTTAAATTTTGGTCCTAATGAAAGTATATGTTGTACATTTTCAGGAATTTGAGTAGATGTTAAATTAACTACCCATTTTTTGTTGTTATTCGTAATCAACGCTTCGTTATACTGTTGTTTTTTCTTTAAAAGCTCAAATTTATTTACATTTGCTTTCTTTATTTGTTTGAACCTTTTTTGGTAAAAAATATTCTGCCGATATCTGAAATCCTTGTAAAGTTCCATTGGTAGTATTTCTCGTAGTGAAGCTTTAATATTTTCATTTCGCTCCTACATAAGCTGAGTTTTTATGTGTTATCTGTATCTCAAAATCCAGTATTTTCTTTTCGGTGCGATTATTAAATGATTGTATCTTATTGTTGATCTTCCAGGTCTTGTTTTCAAGCAGATTTAATATATTGCAGGTGTTTTGGCTTATGTGATTTGGCACAATTTGTTTCGCTCTGCAGCGTAGTAAGAACAATTTACGATTTTCCAAATTTACTAGTTTTCTAGATAATGTAGCCCATTGTTTCATTTCGTTTTTTGTATTACAACCATAATTACATTTGATAAAGTCGTAAAATCCCATGATGATATTGTAGTATAGCAGCTGTGTTATCGGACGTTTTTACTAATAATAATATAAAATTTTTAAGGTGTTAGAATCTTCTTTGGGAATATGTTCGTCCATTAATTAATAAAACGCTCATTTATAAATTTGTCGACGTTTCGGTAAATTTATTTCCTTAGTCATGACCTATAAGTGATAGGCTGTAATACAAATGTACAAAATAGATGTTACTTACAATCTATGTGAGCTCTGAGTAATTCGAAAAATCATCAATAGAATAAAAGCAGTTACTTTTAAAACATGAAACAAATTTTAAAAAATAACAGTCATAAAAATAAAATTAGTTTAAAACTTAGAAACTATAACATATAAGAACGGTCACTAATTCAAACAAGATTCTCACAATATAGTGTTATTAGATTATCGCCCAGATTATACTCGATCACTTAATAGAAACAACCCTTCCGTCACTTTCATTTCAGATGCCCTTCATACTTAAATTCGTGGATGACATTCTTTGCTCGATACCAAGTAACTCTGTAACGGAAACGTTAAACGCATTCAATAATTTTAATCCTAATCTAAAATTCACAATCGAAGTTGAAAAAAACAATAGTATTCCTTTTCTTGATATAAAAATAACAAGAGACAATAATAACCAACTAATGCTAGATATATATAAAAAACCCACTGACTCCGGAAGGTATGTTAATTTTTACTCGGACCACACAATTAAACATAAACTTAACACCGTTCTAACTCTAAAAAATAGAATTATTAAAATATGTCACCCACAATTTCTTAAACAAAATCTAACAAACTTAAAAAACACATTAATAAATAACGGTTATCCTAGAACCCTACTACAAAAAATAATATTTAATACCGCTCCCGGAAGTAAAATTGATAAGAGAGCTACCACAACCTTGCATAAAAGCCTCCCTATATAAGAAACTTAACTCCGAGCTTAATAAAACTATTGAATACACCGGATATGAAGATTGCGGTAAATTATAACAGAACCCTAAGAAACCTCTTCACTCCACTAAAAGATCCTACAAACAAAAATTATTAAGTAATGTAGTGTATAAAATTACTTGTGAATGCAATCAATGCTATATCGGGGAAACTAAACAATGGTTACGCAATCGTATAAGCCAGCATAAAAGCGATAATAAAATAAATAAAAATCTTGTGCTCTTGCAATTCATCTAAATAAAGAAACACATAACGCTGATTTTGACGATATACAAATTTTAGAAATAGAAAACAATTACAAAAACGATTATTTTTGGAATCTTTTCATATTAAAAACAACAATTCTGCAATAAATTTCAAATCCGATATTGATAATTTAAATACAGTTTATTCATTACTATATAAATTAAGTAGGCGCATAAAGACAGCAAAGTCATAATTCAACACTCACCATGTATATCGTTAAAATGTAATTCATATAAAATATCAATTCTCAATTGCGATAACTAATCAGTATTAACAGGCAAACCAACAACACTATATTGTGAGAATCTTGTTTGAATTAGTGACCGTTCTTATATGTTATAGTTTCTAAGTTTTAAACTAATTTTATTTTTATGACTGTTATTTTTAAAATTTGTTTCATGTTTTAAAAGTAACTGCTTTTATTCTATTGATGATTTTTCGAATTACTCAGAGCTCACATAGATTGTAAGTAACATCTATTTTGTACATTTGTATTACAGCCTATCACTTATAGGTCATGACTAAGGAAATAAATTTACCGAAACGTCGACAAATTTATAAATGAGCGTTTTATTAATTAATGGACGAACATATTCCCAAAGAAGATTCTAACACCTTAAAATTTTATATTATTATTAGTAAAACGTCCGATAACACAGCTGCTATACTACAATATCATCATGGGATTTTACGACTTTATCAAATGTAATTATGGTTGTAATACAAAAAACGAAATGAAACAATGGGCTACATTATCTAGAAAACTAGTAAATTTGGAAAATCGTAAATTGTTCTTACTACGCTGCAGAGCGAAACAAATTGTGCCAAATCACATAAGCCAAAACACCTGCAATATATTAAATCTGCTTGAAAACAAGACCTGGAAGATCAACAATAAGATACAATCATTTAATAATCGCACCGAAAAGAAAATACTGGATTTTGAGATACAGATAACACATAAAAACTCAGCTTATGTAGGAGCGAAATGAAAATATTAAAGCTTCACTACGAGAAATACTACCAATGGAACTTTACAAGGATTTCAGATATCGGCAGAATATTTTTACCAAAAAGGTTCAAACAAATAAAGAAAGCAAATGTAAATAAATTTGAGCTTTTAAAGAAAAAACAACAGTATAACGAAGCGTTGATTACGAATAACAACAAAAAATGGGTAGTTAATTTAACATCTACTCAAATTCCTGAAAATGTACAACATATACTTTCATTAGGACCAAAATTTAACTTACCCACTCGAGCATCACAGGTTAACATTGGTGAATTATTAGCAAACTTGGAATTTGTTTTAGAATCTCACACAGAAGCACAACGGCCAGTAATTAGAGCACAAGCAACTAACAAAATTACAAATTTTCTATTAAATCCCCGCAACAACAGAAAAACAAATGTGGAGAAAACGTACATCTTGACGAAAAAATACTTAAAGAATCATCCCGATTTAACAATTATAAAAGCAGACAAAGGCGAGGTAACGGTGGTACTAAACAAACTAGATTACGAAACAAAATCTTTAGAAATACTAGATGACATTAGTATATATAAAAAGTTAAAACAGGACCCCACGTTTACAATACAAAAAAGAGTAAATGATCATTTAAAAGCATTGTATACAAAACAGATAATATCTGAAAATATAAGAAAACAACTTTCAAAAAACAATTCGGTTCCGGGAAAATATTATGGATTACCCAAAATCCACAAGCAAGTTCTCTCGTTAAGGCCGATTATATCATCTGTCAATACACCCACCTATAATATTGCTAAATACATGACCGAAATATTAACAAAAGCATTCCCGTTAAGCGAAAGTTACAGTATTAAAGACACTTTTAATGTGGTGGAGAAGCTCAAAGAATTTCAATTACCTAAAGATTTTATCTTGGTCTCGCTGGATGCCGAATCACTATTCACAAACATCCCATTACCACTAGTTATAAAACTATTAGAAGAAAAGTGGGACGAAATTCAACCTCACTGCAATTTTTCTTGTCAACTGTTCATCGCTACAATAAATTTAATTTTCAATAACACCTATTTCTCGTTTCAAAATCAATTTTACTTACAAACATCTGGAACTCCAATGGGTTCACCTTTATCACCGATTATCGCCCAGATTATACTCGATCACTTAATAGAAACAACCCTTCCGTCACTTTCATTTCAGATGCCCTTCATACTTAAATTCGTGGATGACATTCTTTGCTCGATACCAAGTAACTCTGTAACGGAAACGTTAAACGCATTCAATAATTTTAATCCTAATCTAAAATTCACAATCGAAGTTGAAAAAACAATAGTATTCCTTTTCTTGATATAAAAATAACAAGAGACAATAATAACCAACTAATGCTAGATATATATAAAAAACCCACTGACTCCGGAAGGTATGTTAATTTTACTCGGACCACACAATTAAACATAAACTTAACACCGTTCTAACTCTAAAAATAGAATTATTAAAATATGTCACCCACAATTTCTTAAACAAAATCTAACAAACTTAAAAAACACATTAATAAATAACGGTTATCCTAGAACCCTACTACAAAAAATAATATTTAATACCGCTCCCGGAAGTAAAATTGATAAGAGAGCTACCACAACCTTGAATAAAAGCCTCCCTATATAAGAAACTTAACTCCGAGCTTAATAAAACTATTGAATACACCGGATATGAAGATTGCGGTAAATTATAACAGAACCCTAAGAAACCTCTTCACTCCACTAAAAGATCCTACAAACAAAAATTATTAAGTAATGTAGTGTATAAAATTACTTGTGAATGCAATCAATGCTATATCGGGAAACTAAACAATGGTTACGCAATCGTATAAGCCAGCATAAAAGCGATAATAAAATAAATAAAAATCTTGTGCTCTTGCAATTCATCTAAATAAAGAAACACATAACGCTGATTTTGACGATATACAAATTTTAGAAATAGAAAACAATTACAAAAACGATTATTTTTGGAATCTTTTCATATTAAAACAACAATTCTGCAATAAATTTCAAATCCGATATTGATAATTTAAATACAGTTTATTCATTACTATATAAATTAAGTAGGCGCATAAAGACAGCAAAGTCATAATTCACACTCACCATGTATATCGTTAAAATGTAATTCATATAAAATATCAATTCTCAATTGCGATAACTAATCAGTATTAACAGGCAAACCAACAACACTATATTGTGAGAATCTTGTTTGAATTAGTGACCGTTCTTATATGTTATAGTTTCTAAGTTTTAAACTAATTTTATTTTCATGACTGTTATTTTTTAAAATTTGTTTCATGTTTTAAAAGTAACTGCTTTTATTCTATTGATGATTTTTCGAATTACTCAGAGCTCACATAGATTGTAAGTAACATCTATTTTGTACATTTGTATTACAGCCTATCACTTATAGGTCATGACTAAGGAAATAAATTTACCGAAACGTCGACAAATTTATAAATGAGCGTTTTATTAATTAATGGACGAACATATTCCCAAAGAAGATTCTAACACCTTAAAAATTTTATATTATTATTAGTAAAAACGTCCGATAACACAGCTGCTATATATATATATATAGTGAATATAGTGAATATATAGTGAATAAGATGAAATAATAACTTAGACTTTTATGCAAAGCCCAAATGATCATTTCAAATCGAGCTAGTAATTGAAAGATGGAAAATATAAGGTCTTGGACAGGACTTAAACCTGAATCCTGGTTTTGCCGGAACCATGCGTTTACCAATTACGCCACCGAGACCGATGACACAATTGGGAAATTTACAAATTTAAATCGTGTGCTCAACTATACATAAACCTAACTTTCAATTACGTTTGGCATTTTTGTCAATCATATCTGACATTGTCAAGTTTTTGACTTATGTCAGTTATAGACAGGAAGATACGCTCGAAATTACGGCTATAAGTCAAATATTAAATATATAAATATTTTAGATAGTTAATTACCCAAGATTAGTTGATAAATACTATAGTATTACAGTGAATAAGATGAAATAATAACTTAGACTTTTATGCAAAGCCCAAATGATTATTTCAAATCGAGCTAGTAATTGAAAGATGGAAAATATAAGGTCTTGGACAGGACTTGAACCTGTATCCTGGTTTTGCCGGAACCATGCGTTTACCAATTACGCCACCGAGACCGATGACACAATTGGGAAATTTACAAACACGGCATTGGCAAAGTAAAACAAAGAGTTCGTTCTTTGTACCACTTAAAATTGAAGAATCACACCCAAATGTTGAAAGATCTATTCGTGCTTTGTTCTTTGTAATCTTGCCAGTACAGACGACTATCAGCACCTTGAGCCTCCACTTCCAAATGAAGAATGGCAACAACCTGACACATTAGCAGTTGCATTTCCACCTGAAGAAGATGATGAACTTTTAAGAAGAGACTTTAATGAAAACAGCTTTGGGTTAAGGGATGAAATTTGTCGGCAGTTAAGTCAAAGGATGAATATTTAAATATGAACTAGCTAATTAAGTAGTACAATGATGAATATGTAATTAATAAACTATGAGAAATAATCCTTTAATTTATATTAGTAATAATAAATTCCACCCTATAAAACATTTTAAAAATGGCTTTCTTTAGAACATGTTCCGAATGCTTTTTTCTTTAAATCAATAAATTTTATTAGTAATTCGTTTTTCTGTTCCTTCAAGTCGTTTGACCTAGTACGTTGCTCAATCAGTTGTTGTAACATGAGATAGTCGACTTCATTTGCATTTGCACGATATTGAGTATTTGTGCCATCTTTCCATCCTTGGCACGTATATTTTGTGTAGAAGCTTCAGATGACTCTGAGTAATTTTGTATATTTATTTCCTTTGACGAGTTTGAACAGGAAGAACTAGATCGACATTCGCTACTAAAACATAACATTTAACTTTGTTATAGCAGGCTTGATGAATACTTATGTGTTGCAGCTTTCACATGTTCATGTAATGTGCTATTATTAATAATATTTACTCTTTCTTGTAGTCCCACATTGCTGTCAATGGTTGCTACAGGAAAAATTTTTGCTTGTTTTCCAAAAATAGACATTAATTCCCTATAAAATAGAACTAAATAATATAATTTCTGTTGCCTCATCAACCTACGTTTCAAAAGGAATGTTTCGGCGCCCTTCCAGTTTTTTATTGTTTGCCATTGCATCTTTATACCGCCATTCTAGTGTCTTCCACTTATTACACACCTGTAATGGTGTGAATACATAATGCATTTCGGTTAACTTTAGTGAAATATAGATCCACATTTTTGATTTTGTGTTGAGTTTTGCAGAACGTCCTACTAGAGGTTTGTATTTTTTATAAAAAGAAATAAGTTGTAAAATTTCCGCATCGCTCCACTTTGTTTCATGTGCCTTCTATAACGGACTCATTAATTTATAGGCTTATAATAAAGTTCTTAAAATAATACTCTCACTTCCGAGAGATCTTCCTCATCACTATTACGAGACATATCACGTGCTTCCTAGATATAAATATACTACGCTTTAACAATACATTACAATTGTATAAATACTTACTCTTTGGTCTAAAAAATCAATTTCATCATTAATACGTGATTGAAACATTAACTGTAATTCTTTACCATCTGCCAGACACACGTTTAAATGATGTGCAGACGTGATATAACACATTTCTATAGGAATTAATATATCTTCCCCTTGGTCTAAATAAGTATGTAATACAGATAAGGACAAGCCAAAAACAAATTTAACTGTACTTACTGCGTCATTTACCACTTGGTTGGTTATTAACAGTTTTTAAGTAGGCCTCCTACATGTTTACCTATAACCAATATCAAATCCTTATAGGTTAGGTATTACAAAAACTAAACAGCATGATCAACAATAACCTTTGTTTGGAATTATTTACGGCATGCCATTATTTACTGAATCCCGCACTTTCGTTATTCTGCACTACATCAAGTACACCTCATCTAAAGGAGGTGTAGTTTGTGTAGTTCTGTTGCAGCTCCACTAGACGAAAAAAACACAATTGGTGTTACAAACCAAGCCGAAACGAACGGTAATTTGCTACACTTATAGCCCCAGCGTAGAAAGTGTAGACAAAAAGAACGCACCTAATATTAACTGCGTGGTTTAATTCCCAAAGTAAAGAAAGATGAACTTACAACCAGTCACAACAAACACCCAGGGAGTGTTAACTAGATACATTACCTTGTAATTCTTGAACATGACTTCCACTTTTCTGTGGAGCGCCCATAATTTCTTCTATTACAATATTATGCATATTATCTAAAATAAAAAGATTCACATAAATGATATACAATTAAAAATATTACCCTCTTGCATTTCAACAATTCTTGCAGTAATATGGGGATCATTCCCGATCTTTTGTACTGCCGTACCAACACCTATAAAAGCAATATCTGCACTTAGAAAATTCTATTACTCAACGTTCAGAACATTACCAAGTAGTCCTTCAATGTAGCTTCCATTTATATGCGAGTCATCTATAACTTCTTTAATAGTATGCGCGCATCATCTGAAATGATTATATTTAACGTAAATAATTAAATAATTATGTTAAAACTATTACCCTGTGGTATTTCAATAGATCTTCCACCCATTTGTTGATTTTCTACAATACAATGGGCATCATCTACAAAACGAGCATATACTTCAGCAAATATTATCATTATTTTAAAAGTTACAATACAGGTGTAACTTTGGTACAGCAACTTCTTACAACTCCTTCTGGTTCCAGGAAGTTTGTATTCATTAGTAAATGTCTATCACACACATAATTGGAATTATACACCTTGTCCGGGGTTAAATTGAATAATTTCGAGTTATTTACATTTGTAACCCACTTGTTATAAATGTGGGGATGTCTTGTACTTGTTTTATAGTTACAATTTAAAAAACACGTTTTCACATGGGACATTGTTGCATAACTTATAGTTAACAGACAAATAATAAACTACTTTGCCAGTGAAACGCAAACAAGAAATCGAATTCTAAAACAAATGCAAATTGCAAAACTCTAACGGTAAGGTCAGACGACGCTACTTTTACAGCGCAGTTTTAATGCTGCAGCAGCAAAAGTTTCGTTTTGTGTTCACACAAACTGCAAAAATTGTGTGCAGCATGACGCTTTTTATACTGCAGCTACCTTGAAAAACTGCAAATCCGATAAAAGGTTGCAATCTTCAGACAGGACATGCTTGTCCAAGTAGCTGCTACATGCATACGTGCAGTATTTTGAAAGACTTCGTAGTTTAGCCTCGATTTTGTTTAACAAATTGTTTAGGGTAAAATATGAATGCAAATGATGAAACAATGGCAACAGTTTGTTTATTGGCTGTTCTCTGAAAACGGAGAAGACGTCGTAAACGAGTCATCACAAATAAAAAGATTTGGGTAAAAGAATGGATTAGAAAAAGGGAAAGCTTTGGAATTATGAACAATTTGCTTAGAGAATTATGCCAAGCAGATGAAGTATTTTACAAAAACTTTTAGCGAATGGCACCGACAAATTTCGAGTATTTATTAGAAAAAGTAACACTTATGATAAAAAAACAAGACACAATAATGAGAAAAGCAATAACTGCTGCTGAAAGATTAGCTATCACTTTACGTTATTTGGTTACAGGTAATTAGAATTTTCTTATACATACTCTTTGATCCATCTAAAAGGAGGATATGGTATAATAATACTCAATTTGTTTATAATTTTTAGGCGACAGCTATAAATCGCTAATGTATTTATTCCGTGCGCCAGCCAACACAATTTCCTTAATTATCCCAGAGGTCTGTCAGGCAGTTTATGTTATACTGAAAGACGAACACTTGAAGGTAAAACCAAACTTGAATAGTTTTTTAATAAAGAATTCATGAAAAAAAAACGTTTATTCGAAATTAAAATAAAATTATCAAACTAATGGAGTATTTAAAAAGTTTAAAAAAAAATAGAAAAATATATAAAATCTAGAAAAGACAAGAAAATGAAGTCCAAAATGATGGTAAAATAAAATTATCCTGTATACACATTTTTCGGTGTTTCTGGTGGTGAGCTTTGCAAATATATGTAGAATAGACGTGTATTATCTTTCAAAAATAGTCGATTCGTTTCTGAGCTATCTGATGTGTTTTGTGCCACTGAAGTAACAGGTGAAGTATACTGCGATTGAGATTCAAAGGTAGATTGTCGTGCTGCATATTCACAACTCACTTCCAGAATGCTTTTTGGATGTAATTTTTTAGTTTTAGTCGCAAATCTGGAACAGTTTTAAGTGAACAAAGTTTACTTGCCACATACTCTCCAAATATAGAATGTTCATATTTGGGATTCGCTTGTGACAGAACAGATCTATGCTGCTTGGATTTGTGCTCTTTTGTATTTTTATTGGCGTAGGTCCTATATCAGAATTCAATGTTAATGGCGATTGTTCAGCAGGTGACGGATAATGTGTTAATTGGTAAGGCAATTCAACTGACAGATGATCATCACTTAGGTTTTGTAGATATCCAGTTTCTTGTAATTTGTCCGTTTCATTATTGTCAATTATCCCCGCCTAAAATAAGCTCTTATATAATAACAACTAGAACTCATCATCTTCATCATCATTAAGTCTTCAGTCCTAGAACTGGTTGGACCCGTACCCTCATTGTTACCTAGTCTGAACCAACCCACACATTTCCCTGAAATGTGCACAGTCTGCATCTATCAATAAATGTGTGCAAAAATCTGATCTAGGTCTACCTCTACCTATCTTTTCCTATCTCTGCTTGTAATATATCCCGTACTATTCCCCAGAAATGCCTTAGAATGTATCCTGTAATTCTATTTCTCCTATTTTTTTGTTTTCCACAGATATCTTTATTCTTCTACTATTTCTACAACCAATTTGTTATTAACTTTGTCTGTCCATGCTACCATTCTCATACATCTGAAGCACAACATTCCAGAAGGCTTCCATCTCTTTCTGTCTGCTTTTCCTACTACCCCTATTTCATAGATGAACTGTGCTGTGCTCCACACTATGCTTTGGACAGTTTTCTTCTTGTATCTATGTTCGTTGTCTTTGAACATAGCTGCTGTTCTTTCTTGTTTGATGCAGTTCGGTCACCTTCTATTGTTTTACAGTTATATACCCTACTTCCCCGATATTCAGTGGTATGTGAAATGTGAAGGGGGGTAAACAGCCTTTGGCTGCCAAGTTCCCCCAGCACTTGAACCTTTGTCGAATTAATAGTTTTTCCAATTTATCTTTCCGCACAATCAACATTGGTTGAAAATATTTCACAACCAACACCTGTAGTTGTTTATAATAATTTAAGATCACTTATATTTTCATCATTGGGTTTTACGTCTTGTAACTGGTTGGACTTGTACCTCAGCTTATTTATGTTCTGAGCTAGCCTACAAAATTCCCTGCAATTCTGCCAACAGCCTATATACATTACATGTGATTTTTCAATGCTCCACCCGAAGGTACTACATTGGCCAGGAAGCGAGTTTTTTTTACCTGGAAAATTTGTAATTTTGCCGAATCCTTGCTGTTCCAAGCAAGGTAGGGATCTTTAACGTGCGTGACAAACTCACACACGGGACCTCCATTTTACCTCTCATTCGAACGAGGGTGTATATCTGTGAAAAATGCTCGCCTAACATTTTTCAAGCGGACCGTGTCCGGATTCGAACCCGGGATCTTGGGCGAGTCTATATACAACTCGATTCATTTCTGTTGTTTTCTAATTATATGCCCTATTTCACCGCGATTCAATGGTATGTGAAGGGGGTTAAGCAGCCTGGGGCTGCCAAGGATCCCCCAACACTTAGACATTTGTCGTATTAATAGTTTTCTAGTAAATCCTTTCGCACAATTAACATTAGTTGAGAGTATTGCAAAACCAATATCTGTAGATGTTTATAATAATCATAATGTTTAAATACAGTAATTATTATTGTCATTAGTTTCTCCATCTTGCGATTGGCTGGAAGCGTACCTCCATTGATTTATATTCTGAGTTAGCCTACACATTTCCCTGAAATTCTTACAGCCTACATCTTTCACTATCTGTGTCTAGTCTAATCTAGGTCTACCTCTACTTCTCTTTTTTCCTAACTCTGCTTCTAAGATACTCCGCACTATTCCCTATCTCTCCTATTTTTTACTGTTTTTCACATATTTCTTTCTTCCCTACCATTTCTAGTACCTCTTTGTTCTTAACTTTGTCTGTCCACGATATTTTCATCATATGTCTGTAGCACCACATTTCAAAGGCTTCTACCTTTTTCTTGTCTGCTTCTCCTACTGTTCAGGCTTCACATCCATACAGTGCTATGCTCCACGCATATGTTTTAAGCAATCTTTTCCTTGTTTCTATGTTTGTGGTCTTTGAACACAGTAGTTGCTTTTTCTTGTTAAATGTAGCACGGCCTTGTGCTAATCTTCGTTTTATATCTTTTGTGCTTTTCCCATCTTACGCTATTTGACTTCTTATGTGGCAGAAATCCTTAACCTCTGGTAAGTTCTCGTTACCTATTTGTATTCTTGTTTTTGATTTATTTTCCTCTCTTTTGCATACTAGAACTTTAGTTTTATTTTTGTTAATTTTCATACCATATCTCTCCGTTAGAACTGTTTCCATTTCATTAAGAGCAGCTTCTAACTCTTCTTTACTAG
This sequence comes from Platerodrilus igneus, assembly GCA_036346225.1. Classification (NCBI taxonomy): domain Eukaryota; kingdom Metazoa; phylum Arthropoda; class Insecta; order Coleoptera; family Lycidae; genus Platerodrilus; species Platerodrilus igneus. The sequence goes on from JARFIW010001381.1 coordinate 2,023,516, forward strand.
ATGCTAATACCTCTATATCATCTGCAAATCTAAGCATATCAATCTTTTGTCCCTACATATTAATTCTAAATGTCTTCCTGCATTTTACAGTATTCATTGCTTCTTCTATGTACAAGTTAAAAAATAATGGGGATAAGGCTTTTTGAGTATTTCAAACATTTTTTTCCATTTTACATTATCGAATACTTTTTTCAGATCTACAAACTTTATATATACGCTTTCCCCTTTCTCTATTGTTTTCTCCATTATCAGCCTCAGAACTAAAATAGCCTCCCGTGTTCCCCTGGTACGCCTAAACCCAAATTGATCTCCTAGTATTTCTTCCGCCCGTTTTTCCATTCGTCTTTGTACAATTCTAGTTAATATTTTTGAAACGTGTGCTGTCAAACTTATTGTTCGAAAATTTTGACATCTATCCGTGTCTCTTTTTTTTGTTGGTATAGTTACTATGATGTTACGTTTGAAATCTTTGGGTATTTCGCCTGTCTCATACATATAGCTTGCAAAAGTCGGACAAGACGTTCTGTTATTGCTTGTACAGCGGCTTTTAGAGTTTCTGCTTGCACCTTACCTGTACCCGGCGCCTTACCATTTTTCAGGCTCTTTAATGTTAATTCAAACTCATCTCTAAGTATAGGATATCCCAAGTCATCATTTTCAATGTCTGATTCCTGTTCTAATGCTGTTAGTTCCTCTCCTGAATATAAATTCCCTATATATTCCTGCCATCTAGCTACTTTCTCAAGATTTTCTATAATGATGTTTCCTCCCGCGTCCCTTATATTTTTGCTATATGGTTTTACATCCCTAAAATTCATTCTAATTAATTTATATGCTTCGTCGTCTTTCCTATTTCCATCTTAGTTTGTACTTCTTTGCACTTTTCATCAATCCATTGTTCTTTGGCTTTCCTGCATTTGCGAATAATTTCCCATTTTAGGGCTTTGTATCTCTGTTTCCTGTTTCATCTGATCTATTTTTGTATTTTCGTCGTTCTTCTATTAAATTCAGAATATCTTTTGTTATCCATGGTTTCTTGTTTTCTTTTTGTGTATGTCTCAGAATATCTCTGGCCGCCATGTCTAAGCTGGATTTAATGTTATTCCATTCTGTTTCTACTTCCTTCGTATCAGAAATTTTCCCGATATTATTAGCAATTCATTTGCCTTTTTTTATATCTATCGTGGATATTTTTATCTTTTAGCTTCTCAAAGTCAAAGTGCCTTTTTCTGTTCCTCTTTTTCAGATTTTTAATTTTAAGTGCGGCCTTCATAATTATGATGTTGTGGTCAGTGTCTATATCTGCTTCCGGGTAGCTTCTACAGTCTTTTAGTTGATTTAAAACCGTTGTCTAACAATAATGTAATCTATTTGATATCTTCCTATATCTCCTGGCATCTTTCACGTGTATCGTCTTCTAACATGATGTTGAAATAATGTATTTGTGATGGTTAAGTTGTTCTTGTCGCAAAATTCTACCAGTCTATTTTCCCTGTCATTTCTCATGCCTAAACCAAATAGATCTACTATCGCTCCTTCACTACCCTCACCTACCACTGCATTAATATCCCCCGTAATTATTAAATTTTCATGTCCTTTTACGTATCTTAGTATGTCTTCGATATCTTTGTAGATCTTTGTAGGTGGGCATGTATACTTGCATTATTACTGTATTTACTGGTTTAGATTCAGATCTAACCATGAGTACTCTTTCGTTCTTTGGTAAGTAGTTTTCTACACGTCGTCCTATCTTTTTTCGCATAACTATCCCCACACCCGAATTTCCTTCCTCTTATCCTGTTTGAATTACCCTGAAGTCTCCACTCCAAAAATCCCCCGCCTTTGGACAGCGGACTTTGCTGATTCCTACTATGTCTAGTGCTAACCTATTCATTTCGAGTTTCATGTTCTCTAGCTTACCTACTTGTTTTATACTTCTAACATTCCACGCTCTTGACTCGCAGAATGTTCACGGATTTTTCTCTATACTTTCGGATCACATCCCTCGAAGTAGTCCCCTCCCGGAGATTCGAATGGGAGACTATTTTACCTTCGAAATTTTTTACGCCAGAGGATGCCAACATCATTAATAACAATTTGAGTACGCTGTGTACTTGGGAGATAATGTGGTGGTTTCCCGTTGCCTTCCACATCGCAGAATGTCATACCGACTCCTGTGGTCTCTGCCACTCTAAGTACGGAAAAAGCTGCTGCCCTTTTTCGGGGACCTGTCTTAGTCTGGTTCCTCACTAAAGACCCCACTAATTTAGTTAAACCTATAGTTCGGCTCTTTAGGTCATTGAAACGCACAAGCAATTCTACCTGTTCTAGTATTTTAGAACGTCGTCGAGGTGCAGGTTCGTTCAGAATGAAACTAGAACTAATTATATTGTAATATTTACAAATATTTCATACTGCTTGGTATTTACAGATACCAAATACAGAAGGCGAATGGACTGATTTAGCAAATAACTTTTTTGAAAAATGGAACTTCCAAACTGTATCGGAGCTATTGACAGAAAACATGTACTTATAAAAGGACCAGCAAATAGTGGAGGTACACATTTCAATTACAAGCATAACAGTATTATTCTTGTGGGATTGGCAGACGCTAAATACAGATTTATGTACGTAAATGTTGGCGCTCCAGGTTGGGAATCAGATGGTGGTGTTTATTTAAATAGTGCTCTAGCAAATGCACTTGAAGACAATTCACTAAACATTCCAAGTGCAAAGCCGCCGCCGAAAAGAAAATCACCAGTGCCATACGTTGTCGTTGCTGATGATGCATTAGCATTAAAACCATATATGATTAAGCCGTTTGCGTTTAAAGGTTAAGGTGTTCCAGAGGGGATTTACAATTATCGTTTATCTCGTGCAAGAAGAATAATCGAAAATGTATTTTGAATTTTATCAGCACGCTTTCGTGTCTTAAGAAAAACCATAGAACTATCTGAAGAAAAAGTAAAAAAAATTGTTTGTGTTGTTTGTACATTACACAATTTTTTAATTAACTCAAACTCATTCAGCGTTAGTATATACGCCGAGAGGTACATTTGATATGGAAAAGGAAGATGGATCTATCACAGCTGGCAGTTTGCGAAATGAGTGTGCGGGATTGGAGTCCTTAAAACCTTAAAAGCCGTTTCAAAAATGCAAGTTTTTCAGCAAAAAAAAGTTAGAAAAGAAATGTAAAGAATATTTTTGTCATAAAGGTAAAGTTTCGTGGCAGTTAAATTGTATATGATGTTAATATTAACTAATAAAATACATTTACAGTACATCTACCATTGAATCAACTGTTTGGCTCTTTCCGGTGTGCTGAAACATAAACTGCAACTTTTCAAAATACTCCCACTTCGTTTTATATGTTTCAACTGATCCGCTTCTCGATTTAATACCTTTCATTTTTGTTTTTTCTTTGCTGTATTGAGATTGAAGTGTGTGCAACTTTTTTTTTACCTCTTCATATGCCATGCCAACAACATAGCTGCAATCTTCGTAAGAGCTGCACACGCCTTTTATTTTGATTGTGGTACTCCGGGCCTTCTACTTTCCATTGGCATTCATTATCTCCACGTGCTGTAGAAGCTTTATTATTTGTTTACTTGACCAATTATTAGTTCTTGATGTCATCTGTAATTATATATTTCATATAATTTGTTAATGGAACAAATAAACATACTGGAGCATCCACAAAAATTTTAACAATCACACAACGGAAACATCAAAATTCCTCTTCAGGGTGACACCGCTCACTGTCGAACATAAGGATTTAACATGGGAAATCAGTTATTCTGTTATTCCTGCTCCCCAAATTGAAATATTTTAAAACTAAGGGTACCACTGGATAGGACAATTTATTTTACATTATTAAACACGAAACAACTGGCAAATTTGTTCACTTTCAATAAATAAATCCGTTAAAAAGCATGACCAATTTTAAGAATTTATATTGTAAAGAATGTCTCAATTTTAAGATTGCCGCCTATTAGTGTGAGTGACTGTCGCGCAGGTTCATTAGTCAAATTGGTTTTAAAATATTTCAATTTGGGGAGCAGGAATCACAAAATAGCCAATTTCCCATGTTAAATCCCTATGTTTAACGGTGAGCCGTATCACCCTGCCTATTAATCTGTTTGGTGAATACGTACTCTAAACGAACCCTTGTTAGAATATTTGTTGGAACTAAACGTATTTCTAGAGAAAGCAGCATAAACTGCAGACGCAACCGCTGCAAAAGTTTCAACTAAATTAATATTTTTTGCAGCACCTGCAAGTTAAAAATTCCATTTACGGGTGGCTACTTTCCAGGTTGCGCGAGTTACGTTTTGGGCCTTGGGAGCGGCCTTTTTACAAACTTCGTAACAAATTTATTTGGTTAAACGGAGGTTAACATGAAATTTTGACAATCTTGAATTAATTTAAACTAAGTCGAAAATAATTAATAATTGAACTAATGTGAGTGAGTAGTCTTAAGCAAACTGCAATGCTAAAGCTGAAATACTTATGATTGACTGACTGCTCTGATCTGGGCTCCCGGGCTATTTATGTTGTCCCTGCCCCTCACAATTCTGTGTGAACTTGCAGAGCTCATGTCTGCTTATTCTTAACTCTATTCATTATACAATGTAACAATCTTACTTTCTAAGTAATCGAGGTTTTTTAACCGTCTGTGACTTGCCACCTACAGTGTCACTATCGTCTTGGATACAATGTATTGCATCCGTTCTCATGAACTGTGTTCTAGTTTGAACTAGTATTTCATTGTTGCACTTGACTTAATAATTTTTTAGCAATTTCTAATAATTCCTAATTATTTCTATTTCGTTATATATACATAAATTGGGAGATACATAACTGGCGCAGTATAGAAATACTGCAGCCAGCCGTGCTTGCAACTAAAGTAGCTTTGTCAGACCGTACCTTAAACACGTCCAAGCCAAAACAAACAAACGAAATTGCAGACAATATTAGAAGAATTGTGTTAGCAGTGCCATCCAGCGAGTAAATACTACCTGTATGTTTGTTGTGGTTTGTTTAGCATTTTTCTTAATCTTCATTGGGAATTAAACCACTCATAGTTTTTAAAATCATATTTATATACGTTTCGATCCATTACCTACGATCGTTGTTAAAATAATAAAAACTTCAAGCTTGACATTTATGACATAAATTGAAGATGACTTTGATTTAGTGATGTTCGAAATATGTGGCTTGAGTGTATTAGGTGAAAATTTTAAAGTTTAAAAGAACGATTGCCTTCAATTTGTGTTGCGGCTTGGGACCGGTTCTTTTAGGTAGCCAATACGCTTAACGTGAAATCAGCTGTTTATTTTTTATTGGTAATTTCAAATAATTCAATAATTTCAGGATTGGAAACATTTTTTAACATGTTTCTACTTATAACCATCCTCTCAACCGTATAAATAGAAACATGTTAAAAAATGTTTCCAATCCTGATAATCTGGATAATCTGTGGTTGTAGTAGATAATAGACGTTCCGAAATTACACCATCTAAACATCATAAGGCGATTTTTCGCGACACAAACTAACATACTTAATTATGTGTGTATGTGTTAAACTTGCGTTTTGGCGATAAAATTTACTGGAGGGGAAATTGTACAGCACCATTCTATCAGACAAACGAACATACCCTGATCTGTACCAGGTTATGCTTGTGTATGTTAAACACTTGACTTTTTACTGGGTAATTATTCAAAGCGAGGTCAGGAAACTACAATACGTTTTCGTGGTGCCGCACAAGTAAATATTTGTTAAATAGTGGGGGCATATTTCAACATACCATACTCGAACAATTCAAGTACGTCGCGAAAAATCGCCTATATTCAGTAACTGATAAATACGGAACTATACTTTTCAGTACAATCAGTGCAGTAGAGAACAGTACCCGTCAACTGAAAACGGAACATAGCCTTTATCGTAGCGCTTTTGTTCGCTGAACGCGCCTGTTAAAACTTACATAATGTATTGGAAAGGAAGGGGGTAATGTGAACGAGCGTCTCGCGGCAGTAATGACATAGCTGCAATGATAGGTTAGCTTACTGTTAGAAATAGATATTATTATTAAAAAACACAAACCAACTTAACACGCATATCAGAACAGTTGTTCTTAAACTATTGCGAACTGTTCTGATATGCGTGTTAAGTGATTTGTGTTGTGTGTTTTTTAATAATAATATCTATTTCTAACAGTAACCTAAACTGCCATTGCAGTCATGTCATTACTGCCGCGAGATGGTCGTGTAATGTTATGACAAAAGATTTTGTTCTACAATGAGAGACGCGTCAATTACGAATGTAAGCAAGAATCGAGGACAAATAACATAACCTAAACATTAAAATTGAAACGTATATTTACTGTTTTTAAACGTTTGTAAAAATATAGTGTCATTAAGAATGTCCAAACCTTACTTATATTAATTGTGAAATTATAATGGGCAACGAGAGGAAAAGAAGATCGCGTAGCAGAGATAGACTAGATAGGGACAATCGAGACAAGCGAATCAGGCGTTCCAGATCGCGCAGTAAAGATCGAGTTTATAAAAGGTATCGGTCAAGATCTCGAGAACGTGATGCTAAATACGACAGTCGTCACGAAAGAGATAAGCGCGAAAGAGATGATAAAGATAAAAGAGCTAAAGACGCGAAAAGGAAATCACCATCTTCCGAAGTGGAAGAGGTTAAGCCCGAAATCAAGCCTGAAGTTAAACCAGAAACTCAAGTTAAAAAAGAACCTTTATCCTTAGAAGAACTTTTAGCTAAAAAGAAAGCAGAAGAAGTGGCTAAAAGTAAGGTAATGACCAAGTGATGTTTTATTACGATCTTAACAATTTATTTGTAGCCACTGTTTTTAACAAAACAGCAAAGAGCTGAAGAAGCGTTAAAGCGTCGACAAGAAGAAGTAGAAAAATTAAAGAAACAACAGGATGCTGAACGAAAAATAATCCTAGAAATAAAAAGCACAAGACAAGAAACTGACAATGTGAGAGATGATTATGAGTCTCGTAGAGGAAGAGATAGGAACATTCTTAAAGAGGAAGATAAGCAGAAAGAGAAAGATAGGGAAAGAGAAACAGATGCAATTAAGGAACGGTATTTGGGTCTTGTTAAAAAAAAGCGCCGTGTTAGAAGGTTAAATGATAGAAAGTTCGTTTTTGATTGGGATGCTGGAGAAGATACTCTACTGATTACAATTCCTTATATAAGGAAAGGCATCAGGTAGGCTCCTTATTTCATTATTGTATTTCAAGATATTTAAATATGTTCGCGGCATTTCTGAACTTACATTAAACTAGATGAAATGAGTGTATAAATAATATCCTATACAGAACAAAAAACTTAATTATTAAGACATAAATTGATCATGAACGTATAATAGTTTTGTTTGGAGATCACTAAAATGACTAATTGTTTGATTGGTAAAGTGTTTACAAGTTGATGGTAAGCAATTTTTATATTATATTTGGTTGCAACAGTAATTGTTTTATTGCATATTGCTACTTTTAGCTAGTCTTGAGTTGCCCAAACATTTTGACATTTTTTTATTTTGAATAAGTTGCCAAATGTTTATTGAGTTACAGGTTTAGTTCATGTACAGTTTTGAACTGCAGACATCGAGGTCTGAAGTTAAAGGTTTTATATCCATGCAGACTAAAGGTATCTGCAGTTTTTGGACTGTGAGATCTTACCTGAATATTCGAACTGTTGTGCAGTACACACAATTTAGTTAATTAAAACGAAGAGGATGTCGGTTTAAAATTGATAGTTTCCGACCTGCAGGTGATCAAAGATTTTACCATACACTTGGGTATTTAAATGGCAGTGTCTCTTTATAACACAAAGCAGCTGAGATTTTATTTTTTTATTAATATAAATAATTTACCTGCTATGTTGCGTTATGCTATAAAAAAAAATCGGCAGCAATTTTGATAATCCTTTTATTGCAAGCACCAGTAATAAAAGCAAAAAAGCATTTTTGGTTTAATGACTAGTTATGCGAACGTGATCTATTGTCCCGTATGATGTTAGTACGAAAATTATCTAAGAATGAATGACACGTTTCAATAAGCTGAATTTGGTCAAACCTTATATATCAAAGAAAAATAACCTTTTGATAAAATCCATTATTACTTAAGGGTGGTTGGTTGTAGCACTGAGATATTTAGCCACTGGATGAAGCACGGATGATCAAAAATTATCTGCAATGATTTCACCTCAAGTCTTGCGAAAATAATACCAGATACATGCAAACACATTTTTAAAACATTAAAAAACAAGTAGTTAGACGTAAGTACAAAATAAATGCATAAATTATTCAAAGGTTTATTAAAATTAATTAAAGTACACAAAGACAAACAGGTTTAGCATTGTTGAAAAGTAACCATCATCAATAGGTCTTCAGTCCTGGAACTGGTTAGACACATACTTTCATTGTTTCATATTTTGAGCTAACCTACACATTTTCTTGAATTTCCCATAGCCTACAGCTTTCACTATGTGCATGCAATAGTCTGATATAGGTCTACCTCTACCTCTATTTTTCCTAGCTCTGCCTGTAGTATATCCCGCACTATTCCCCAAATGCCTTAGAACGTGTCCTGTCCTATTTCTCCTATTTTTTTGTTTTCCACAGTTTTCATCTTTCATTCACTACTATTTTTCTAAAAACCTCTTTGTTGTTAACTTTGTCTGTCCATGCTATCATGATAATACATCTGAAGCACCACATTCCAAAAGACTTGTTTGCTTCTCCTACTGTCCCCACTTCATAGCCATACAGGGCTGTGCTACACACATATGCTTTAAACAATTTTTTCCTTGTCTTTGTGTTTGTTGTCTTCGAACATAGCAGCTACTCTTTCTTGTTAGGTACAGCTCCGTTGCCTTTCTATTCTTCTCTAAATATATGTCCTATTTCTCCGATATTCAGTGGTATGTGAATGGGGTTAAGCAACCTGTGACTACCAAGATCCCCCAACAATTAGACATTTGCCGAATTAATAGTTTTCCAATAAATCCTTTCGCACAACCAACATTAGTTGAGAATTTTGCAAAACTAACAACTAATTGTTTATAATATCATCAGGTTTAAGTACAATTTTTTGTTCATTAGGATTTTCCACTTAGAACAGGTTGGATGCGTATCTCCATTGATTTCTATTCTGAGGAAACCTATACATTTCTTTGAAATTCCCACAGCCTAGATACAGTTCAGCTGCCCTTCTATATTGTTTTCTAAATATTAACTCTATTTCACTGATATTCAGTGGTATGTGAAAGAGATTAAGCAACCCCTGGCTACCAAGATCCTCCAACACTTCGACATTTGCCGAATTAATAGTTTTCCAATAAATCCTTTCCCATAATCAACATTAATTGAGAATATTGCAAAATCAACACCTGTAGTTGCTTATAATATCAGGTTTAAATGCAATTCTTTTTTCGTCATTAGGTTTCCATCTTGAAATGGTTGGATGCATACCTCCATTGATTTCTATTCTGAACTAACCTATACATTTCTCTGAAATTCTCACAGCCTAGATACAGTTCAGCTGCCCTTCTATATTGTTTTCTAAATATATACTCTATTTCACTGATATTCAGTGGTATGTGAAGGAGATTAAGCAACCCCTGGCTACCAAGATCCTCCAACACTTCGACATTTGCAGAATCAATAGTTTTCCAATAAATCCTTTCCCATAATCAACATTAATTGAGAATATTGCAAAATCAACACCTGTAGTTGCTTATAATATCAGGTTTAAATGCAATTCTTTTTTCGTCATTAGGTTTCTATCTTGAAATGGTTGGATGCATACCTCCATTGATTTCTATTCTGAACTAACCTATACATTTCTCTGAAATTCTCACAGCCTAGATACAGTTCAGCTGCCCTTCTATATTGTTTTCTAAATATATACTCTATTTCACTGATATTCAGTGGTATGTGAAGGAGATTAAGCAACCCGTGGCTACCAAGATTCCCCAACACTTTGACATTTGCCGAATTAATAGTTTTCCAATAAATCCTTTCCCATGGTCAACATTAGTTGAGAATATTGCAAAATCAACACCTGTAGTTGTTTATAATATCAGGTTTAAATGCAATTATTTTTTCGTCATTAGGTTTCCATCTTGAAACTGGTTGGATGCATTCCTCCATTGATTTATAATCTGAACTAACCTATATATTTCCCTGAAATTCAAATAGCCTACATCTTTGACTATCTGTGTGCAATAGTCTAACCTAGGTCTACCTCGAACACTCTTTTTCCTATCTCTGCTTCTAATATATTCCGCATTAATTCTCTCACATCTTAGTATGTGATCTATCGTCCTATCTCTCATATGTTTTACTGTTTTCTACACGTTTCTTTCTTCTCTTACCATTTCTAGAACCTCTTTGTTCTTAACTTTGTTTATCATACGTCTGTAGCATCACATTTCCTATCTGCTTCTCCTACTGTCCAAGTTTCGCAGCCGTACAGTGCTATGCTCCAGACATATGCTTTTAGCAATCGTTTTCTTGTTTTTATGTTTGTTGTCTTTGAACATAGTAGTTGCTTTTTCTTGTTAAATGCAGCATGGCCTTGTGCTAATCTTTATTTTATATATTTTGCACTTTTCCCATCTTACGTTATTTGTTGTTTTAGGCAACATAAATCCTTAACCTTTTGTAAGTTTTTGTTTCCTATTTGTGTTCTAGTTTTTGATTTGTTTCCCCTGCTTTACATACTAGTACTTCAGTTTTATCTTTGTTAATTTTCATACCCTATTTCTCTGTTAGAACTGTTTCCATTTCATTAAGAGCAGCTTCTAACTCTTAATTGTTAGATGCTAATACCGCTATATCAATTGCAAATGTAAGAATATCAATCTTTTGTCCCTGCATAAAGTTCCAAATGTCTTCCTGCATTTGACAGTATTCATTGCCTTTTTGATGTACAAGTTGAAAATTAACGGGTATAGGACACATCCTTGTCTCGCCCCTTTCCTAATATTTACTTCTCTACGTTTCTGCTCTAATTCTATTACTCCTGTTTGCTGTATAAGCTATGTAGTATCTGTCTATTCGTAAAACTCATTCCAGTCTTTTTGAATATTTCCAACATTTTACATTGTCTGATGCTTTTTCCAGATCTGCTGTTAAACTTATTGTTCGAAAATGTTCACATCTATGTGCACCTCTCTTTTTTGGTGTACTGACTATGATGTTATATTTGAAATCTGTGGGTACTTCGCCTGCCTCATACATGTAGCTTACAAGTTGGAAGAGACGTTCTGTTACTGCTTGTTCAGCGCCTTTTAGAGTTTCTGTGTGCATCTTATCTATACCCGGAGCTTACCATTTTTCAAATCTTTTAATGCTAATTCAAACTCATCCCTAAGTATAGGATATCTCGTCATCCTTTTCAATGTCTGATTCATGCTCTGGTGCTGTTAGTTCCTGTCCTGCATATAAATTTCCTATATATTCTTGCCATCCATCCACTTTCTCTACATTGTCTATAATGACATCTCCTTCCGCACCCCTTATATTTTTGCTATACGGTTTTGTATTCTTTGTCTGTTTTCGTATTTCCATCTTAGTTTGCACTTTTCATCAATCCATTGTTCTTTAGCTTTCCTGCATTTACGAACAATATCCCATTTTATGGCTTTGTATTTCTGTTTCCCTTGCTTCATTTGTTCTGTTTTAGTATTTTCGTCTTTCTTCTATTAAATTCAGGATATCTTTTATTATTCATGTTTTCTTTTTTTTTGTGTATACCCGAGAATATCTTGGGCCGCTATGTCTAAGCTGGATTTAATGTTATTCCATTCTGTTTCTACTTTCTTAGTATTCAAAATTTTTCCAATGTCTTTCAGCAATTCATTTGACTTTTTTTTCAAATCCTTTGTGGATATATTGTACCTTTTAGTTTCTCAAAGTCAAAGTGCCATTTTCTGCTACTTTTTTGTGGTCAGTGTCTATATCTGTTTCTGGGTAGCTTCTACAGTCATTTACTTGATTCCTAAACCGTTGTCTAACAAAAATGTAATCTATTTGATATCTTCCTATATCTCCTGGCATCTTCCACGTGTAGAATTTTCTAGCAAGATGTTGAAATATTGTGTTTGCGATGGTTAAATTGTTTTTGTTGTAAAATTCTACTAGTCTATTTCCCCTGTCGTTTCTCGTGCATTAACCAAATAAACCTACTACCTCTCCTTCCCTACTCTTACCTAGGTATTAAAATCTCTCATAATTATTAAATTTTCATCTTCTTTTACGCATCTTAATATGTCTTTGATATCTCTGTAGATCGCTTCTACCTCTCCCTCGCTGTAGCTAGTGGTGGGCATGTATACTTGTACTATTACTGTATTTACCGGTTTTAGATTCTAATCTAATCATGAGTACCCTTTTGTTCTTTTGTGAGTAGTTTTCTACACAGTCCTATGCTTTATCACATACCTATCCCCACACTCGAATTTTCCTCCTCCGATCCTGTATTATCCTAATGTCTTCGCTCCAAAAATCCCACGCATCTGACCACCGAACTTTGCTAATCCCTACTATGTCTAATGCTAAGCTATCTATTTCAATTTTCAAGTTTTCTAGCCTACTTGCTTCATACTTGTGACATTCTATGCTTGGACTCGCAAAATGTTTCTGGCTCTTCTTTTAAACTTTCTGATCATATCCTCCGAAGTAGTTCCCTCCCAGAAATTCAAATGGGGGCCTATTTTTACTTCGTAGTCTTTCACCCCAGAGAATGCCATCATCTTAAAATAACAATTTAAGTTCGTATAAGTTCTGTTGAATGCACAAGGGACCAGCTTTTCGTGGTTATAGAATCACCTGTGCCCCAATTGTGGAGTCAATAAAGTATGCCAAAAACTAATTAACAAGAATACTGCCACCGCTTAAGGCAAGGACAGTGGTGACGCGTGGCTGAAGACAAGGTCTGCAAAACATGGCCGAGTGCCGTGGGTTGCCTGATCACCAGACTATACAGCAACTAGCAGGAAAAAGTAGATAGAATAGGAAAAGGTATTAAAAGAAAGGTTGGAATCAGTTTGGAGCATAAGATAATAAATAAAGTGGATAGAAAAGCGCTAGTCAACCCACCAAAATGGTGTCAGTAACTCGGAGTTGGGGATCACCTCTTTTATGTGGCAGGCAGTAGTCTTTGGGCTTCAGACAGTCCAAAATAAGGTGGAAAAGGAGACATTGGAATGTAAAAAGTTACGTTTTCGGACAAGCTTCCTATAGAAGAGAGAAAGAAAAATGTCTCCAAATAAAAGGAACAGGAAGTCTGAATGATTCCCTGCCTATCAAAAGAAACAAAGCAAAACCACAATCTATTATTCTCATAAGTAGACATACTCAATCTATAGATATCAAACATCGATAAGAGAAGATACATACCCGAAATTCACATCACCATAATCACAAGAGGTGTATGAAAAAGCGACAGCCTCTCACCTATACGTTGTTACGTTCCCCCATATTCATTTTCAATATGATTAGTTTTATTTACTGTAAATACGAGATGCGCAATTCGTATCTAAATTCCTGAATTGTCCATAAAATATAATTGTTTGCTTTGAAATAATAATGCTTAATTTGTTGCGTTAGTGTGTGTGTACCGAATCCTTTATTTATTTTTTATTTGTTAATAGATAATCGTGGGCAATGGCTTTAATTTTTTTGTGCTTTATTTCTTTGTTTTTTTTTGGTATTTAGGTGAATCCCCCCTCTCTCCACGTTTAATAGCTAGCCTGGTATCTACTTTTATTCTGGCTACATCTAGATACGTAGCAACGTTAGACAAAAGAAGAAAAGAATGCAAATGATATTTCCAGGTTACAAATAAAGGATAGGGAGGAATAGGATAATGAGTGAAAACTCCAAAATGATAACTCGAGAAATAGAAATTTCTTGTCTTTGCAACTGTGAATATTGACTTTTTTCAACATAGTCACCATTGTCGACCATATGTTTATGCTATTTGAAAAAGGCATCAACTCAACATCAGCTCTGATAAGTCCTAAAGACTTAGTGCGCTATTCATGCCAAAAGATATATCAATCATAAAAGAGGGGTAGGTGTAGGGAAAATAGTAACTGAGAATATACGAAAGAAAATATTAATGATAGGTACTTTGAACATCTAAGAAGCTAAAAAATAAAAAAAGTATTAAAGGCATATTGTACAAATGAGAAATCAGTCATAAGAATGAAAACAATTTAAAAACAAATTATTAAAAGAATAAAAAATTTAATAAACACATATATTTAAAAACATAGATAAAAGTATAAAAAATTGGTATCTTCAGGAACCTTCTAAGAGGTTATCATCATATGTACTAAACAGATCCCTGATTGTTACGATTAACCGCTTTTTATCATACACGTATAAAGTGACGTCAGAGCGTTCCTAAAGGTTCACATTTCGAACCATTGCTATTTTTAATTTTCATCAGTGACATAATCAATGTTTCAGTAAATTTCTATTTTATGCAGATGATTTGAAATTGTTTAGGAGTTTTCGAAATGTACTTGATTGTTCTAAACTACAAGCTGACTTACTGCATTTATAAATTGCAAGCAAAACCGTCTCAATTTAAATATTAAAAAATGCTTTGTCATTAGCTTTGCCCGTATTCAGAATGTTATTAGGTTCAACTATCAACTTGTTACGTTCATTTTTGGCAATAATTGGTTATTTTATTTACATAAATCCCTTTCTAGTATTAAATTCTCCAACAATACCCGATATGTTGTTCCTGTTCAGATAGGTTTGTTTTACCATAATTTTCAACTTGGATCCCTTGTTAACTTATTATCCGTTCTTATAAATTTCATGTCTATTGTTAAATCCTTTCGCATAATTAATAATAAATATTCTTTCTAAGAATTTCTCAACGTAAATCTAGTTGTTTTGAAACGACAAGTTTATGCTACAATTAATTAGTCAAGATCCTGTTTAGGTATCCGGAGCACATTATACCTTCTGATAACGTATAATTGCGTTTTAGAGAGTTTCCATCTAAAGATTTGTCGAAATAATATATCCTACAATTCTCCGGTAAAACCGTGTTTTCCAGTTTCGATCGCGTTTCGATAGCGCGGATGTTTGCTTTTCGAGTTCATGTCATTTTGAACTCTTTTTAAACTTTGATTCTGCAGCTTCTGCGTTGATGCACTTGTAAAAACTACTCGTTTCTCCTCTATCAAATGTGTATAATTGCTTTCAGCTGGAGACTAAATTGCTTGTTGCGTAGCCCGATTATTCCTTGATGTAGATCAACTCTTCTTGCATGTAGACCGTCGTTGCAATTACGGTAGTAGCATGGTTGTTGCTGACTACCACGACGATGCTGTGTTAATTAGCCTCCGAGGGCTGACAAGATAAGTATCCCGACACATGTATGTGACTTTTTTACTTTTCTAACATACCCAGGAATAAATCCAATTAGATATGCTAATGTTTGTTCTGGTAAAATCCTTACTAGAAAAGTTTCGAACTTTAATGCTTTTGCTTTTTGTACTTAACCCATCTGCTTATACGAAAATATCAGCAGTATTCTTTTTTTTTACTGATTAGAGTTATAACAAATGCTTCGTTTGGTAAAATCCTTACTAGAAAGGTTTCTAAATTTATTTTTTTTTTTAATTAACCCATCTGCTTATACGAAAGTATCAGCGTTATTCTTTTTGGTACTGATTAGATTTATTGCATGTTAGCTACGAATTGCGTACCATTCGTGGAACAATTAGTGAATTTGTCCATAGAGTAAAATTGTTTTATTAAATAGTAACCTTAGTTAATTTTGTTTTGCTGTTTCGATAGAAATTTCTATATTTGTGTTTTTTTTATTGTATATAGAAAATCGTTGGCGATGTATTGTTTTTGTGTTGTTAGGAACCCCTCCCCTCTCCACATTGGTAGTTAGCCTGGTATACTTACGTTTTCTTCCGGCTACGTCATGGTACGTAGCGAACTCTCAGTCAGTTTCTTAAATAGAGTTGAAAAAATTAGGAATTTTGGAATCACCTTCGATAACAAACTGCAATTTCGAACTCATATCGATACAACAGCTATTAAATGCTATTAACTATTAGGTTTTGTTATTCGCACCACAAAAAATTTTACAAATATCAAAACTTACCTAACTCTCTGGTTTTCGTTGATACATAGCAGGCTGAGTTACGGTTCCATTATAAGGAACCCAATATATAATGTATATGTTAATAGATTGCAGAAAATTCAAAATTAATTCTTGTCAATTTTAATAAAGAGAACCCAAGTAAACAATGATATACATAATTTTACATATGCTCAACAATTATTCTACATACAGTCGTTGTTCTCAACCAAAATTTTATCTAACATTAGCTTTTTATACAAAATATTAAACAATGTGATTCACCCGATTTATTAGCTTTAATCAACTTCAATGTACCCTCATTAGTCTTACGGACTCGGGTTCCTTTTATGCAGTTAACATATAGAACTAATTATGTATTAAATTCACCACTATTCAAAATAATTACATTATATAACCGTTATTGTTTGGCAATTGACTATGCTACAGTAAATTTAGTAACATTTAAGAGGCTAGTAAAAACCAAACTTAAGCATGGTCTTTCTTAATAATGTATTTAAGGCTTTTGTTCTACTTAGGACTCTTAACTAGATTCCTCCTGTTTTAGGCCCTTATACCCTAAACAAATTAATTAATTATTGTGGAGGATCATTATCAGTAAAAGGTTTTAGGTCTTTTATATGCCACTTCCCTAGTGGTTTACCATCGAGATATTCTAATTCATAGATAAGTAGATTGGTAACCAATCTTATTTTACATAAAATAATTTTAAAAGTTTAAATTTAATTTACACAAAAAATCTATAAAAAACCAATTTATGAGGTTTTATTTGCAAGCCGGCAAAGAAAAGTTTTCAAAAAATAAGACTAAGAGGTAAACGAAATTTTGGTTTGGCAAAGACAAATTAGTCCAAGTCATTTATATAAAAAATGCTAAAATAAATATGATGGGGTTTCAAAATAGATCACTCTACACAGAACCAATTACGAAAATAAACAATTTATAAGTTACATACAAAGTACGAGATCTAAAAGTGTTATTGGGTATAAAATTATAAAGTTTTTGCTTCAAATAGATGTAAATTCCGTTAAATATTTACAAAAATCACAATTTTAATTCCTTAACTTTATTAAAACTTAAACACTAATTATTACCTCAAAAAAAGTGTCCAAATGCGAAAAATCTTTGCAATATATTCCAGGGTATTGAAGCTTATGGAAGTATTACAGCAAAAATGGTGTTAATTACATACAAAATTGAAAGATGTTTTCTCGTCCGGTATTATAATCGATATTTTTGGTCAGGTAGTAATTTTTTTGCTATCCAACAAAACGAGTATTATTCTACCATGTTTGCAAAAACACTTGTAAATTTTAACAGACTCAAAAGATATGTTACCCACAATTCATTTTATTGTTATTACAATGAAAAAAAGTTAACCTTACATATTATTATTATCCAGCCACTATTACATCATTGAAAATGCCCCATGAGTACAAGCGCCAATTGCTTTATGTTAAATACTCCTTAACCTCTACATAATAAAGTTTATGATTCTCCAATGACGGACTCGAGTTTTCAAGGGGTCGTGGTCCGGGTTTTCAGCAGATTTTCATCACAAGGATCTTCTAAGTGTAGTAGTGCTCAAAAAAAATAAGGTAAAGAGAGGTGGAGACGGTAATTATGTTACTACATCGAAAAACACTCCCTAAACACCATTCTGACCAAAACACAACCTCCCTAAAGCGTAGTCTGTCATTCTCGGCAGAAATAGTTTGAAGCACCATAAAATTCCACATCATTTTCTCAAGTGCGATAAAAATATCCGAGACAGCATCCTCACAGATTTATGCCTATTTAACATGTTATTTTTACAATGTAATTACTTATACGAGATATCAGGGAGTAAGAAACAGGACTCGAAGGGGGACGCTTAAATACTTATGGCTTAGGACAGTGCAGAAACGGACGTGACATGCTACCGAAGTTTGACAGGAGACGGGTTGAACAGCCTATGTTATATCTTGACAAGTTGGACTAAATTATACAAGGAGAGACGGAAAGGGTACTATTACAAATAATAGGAGCGACTTTAAAAGGACATGCCGAAAAATAGCACAACATTGTTAGGAAGACATATAACACGTACGACCAATTTTGAACACTTTACAAAGACCAGTATTGGGGCAATGCTATGGAATCGAGAGAGGAGTACGCGATAGATCATTATAACCAGGCATAGCATCTTACTCCAAATATTAGGGATGAAGAAATTATACAATTTTTATCTATACAATGGAAGCTGAAATAGCTAGGACGGTAGCCGTTCAAAACGTTATGACTTTAAGGGAATTTCTAGAAATATTACGGAATTATGACCTGATAAAAGAATTTGAATTAGACAAGAGGGGCACATAGGAACAAGGAATAGGTTTGAAAACAAAAGACAGGATAAAAATACGGTTGTAGGCACCACACGTATCAAAACAGTGGACCCAGGCATCAGTATCAAGGGGACCAGTACCAGAACCAGAACTGGACTAGAAACACCCAGGGAATAGGGAACAAAATCATCGTAAAAATGAATTTCAGCAGGATCACATGAATTTTGGCAGTAGACATGTAGAGACAGAACAAAATAGTTATAACAGGGAGCGAGATGCAATTCCGAGAGAAAATCGGCATGTAGGACTGAGACACATGATGACGACAGGCACAAATAGGGAATCTGAGAATAGTATTGAATTTGCAGAGGTACATGAGGAGCCCTTTGGGTTAAAAAACTCCAATTTTGTAAAAAAGTTTGTTAATTTAGAATTAGATTTAGAATTAGTCAATTTGGGTACCACCAGTAGTTATAGTTTATTGTATTCATTGTTAGAAGAAACGGATGAGAGAAAACGGAGCTTACCGTTTGTAAATTTGAATTTTAATGAATGTCGATATGTTGCATTGTTTGATGGTGGGTCCAAGCTGCCATTGGTGAAAAGTGATATTGTAATTCATTACATTTGATTTTCCAATGCTCCACCCGAAGGTACTACATTGGCCAGGAAGCGAGTTTTTTTTACCTGGAAAATTTGGAATTTTGCCGAACCCTTGCTGTTCCAAGCAAGGTAGGGATCTTTAACGTGCATGACAACACTCACACACGGGACCTCCATTTTACCTCTCATCCGAACGAGGGTGTATTTTTGTGAAAAATGCTCGCCTAACATTTTTCAAGCGGACCGTGTCGGGATTCGAACCCCGGACCTTGGGCGTAGTAGGATATTGTAATTCAACATGCTAAATTATTAAAGGGGAAAATTTGTAAGATACGGATAAGTTTATGGTCAGCTATGAAGAAAAAGATATCGGTTATTGATGAGATGATTTTTGTACTGATTTCAATAGATGGGTTAAAACTAGGAGACACGAAGTTTTTAGTAGCAAAAGCGCTATTGTTAGATTTTATAATCGGAATAGATGCAATAGAGAAGTTTGAAATGAAACTTGATGGCAAGGATAAGAGCATACAGATTTTAAATATTAAAAAGAAATGAATAGTACCAGGTTCTAGTTCAAGTGAGGGATTAGATGGTGTTATAAATGATTATGGGACACGAATGGATAATAGGGACAGTATAGATTTACAAATGGTTAATGGATTTAGACAGGAATATAATAGGGATGAGATTAAAGGTAACATAGGTTTAGGGATGGATTTTAATAAGGACCCAAAGGATATTAGGAGTGAGATTAAGAATAGTACGAATTTGGGAATAGTTAAAATATGTAGACAAAGAGATATGGATACTGAGAAGTTAAAAAGCAGTAGTTTGATAGGTCAAGGTGTGATTATGTTAGGTAATTTGTTTGTGAAGGTTTTTAATGAGGCGCAGATAGGGATAAACGATGAAAGTATAAAAGGTAGATTATATGAGATAATAAATAAACATGTGAAATTATTTAATGGGAAACCAAGGGTTGTTAGAAACTATGCACACAAGATGGAAATAACTGATGAAAATGGTTTTTACACGAAGGTGTATCCAATTCCCTACAGTACGAGGGATAAAGTAAGGACAAAAATTAAATATATGTTAGAAAATGGAATAATAGGATCGGCGAAGACCGCTTTTATAAATCCGCTAGTTGTTGTACCCAAACCTAGTAATAAGTTCGATATAACAATTTGTTTAGATGCTAGAAAGTTAAACATGAAAACAAGAGCCACAATCGATGGACAATTTGTTATATAAAATTAGGGGGAAAAGGGTTTTAGTAAGCTAGATTTAAAAAATTCATTATATTTAATTCTGTTAGATGAAAATAGTAGGAAGTATACTGGTTTTAGTACCGAAGGAGAAATTTTTCAATATACGGTAGTTCCGTTTGGTCTTGCTTCAAGTTCAGCGGCATTGGTCAGGGATATGCAAAAATTATTAAACGAGTTTGAGGTATTTTGTACACACTACGTGGATGATATCCTAATTTTTTCAAGAAATAACGAAGACGAAGACGAGGGAGTCTTCAGTTAAACATAGAGAAGTGTGAATTATTTAAAAGTAGTCAGTTATTTGGGATTTGTAATTTGTGCTGAAGGTGTTAGTATCTGCGATAAAAGGTAGAAGAACTTAAAAATTTAGAACAACTAACGAATTTAAAGGGATTGTGAGGTTTTTTGGGAGTTCTGAACTATTATAAACGATTTATACCACATTATTCTGAGTTGTGTGTACCGTTGGTGGAATTACTTAGAAAGAACGTAAAATTGAGATGAACAGAGCAGCGAGAGAAGGCTTGTCAAGATTTAAAGAAAGTGTTTTACCACGAATTGTTGTTGAAGTATCCAAATTTTGTAGACAGTTTTATTTTAAGAACAGATGTGTCGAATGCAACAATACGTGCGGAATTAGTTCAGGTGCAGGAAGGTATAGAGGTGCATATATGTTTCATTTCCAGGGTATTGAAAAGATATGAGACGAAATACTCCACTGCAGAAAAATAAGATGTTAGCTATTGTGTATGCCGTTAAGAATTTAAGGTTTTATTTGTTGGGAAATCAATTCATGATAGAATCAGATACCTCCGCTGCGACGTTTTTGAAGAAAACAGAATTTTTAAACAATCGTTTGTATAGGTGGGCTTTGGTTTTACAGGAATATGATTTTGAAGTCAGACATAGGGCAGGAAAGGAAAAAGTTACTGCAGATTTTTTCAGTAGGAAGGATGTAGGATTTGGAGCAGGTAAATATGATGGAATTTTAGTTGCATTACAACGTTTTAAAGAGGATGGAAGGTGGTCAAATGAAAGATTCACGAGAATGCATGGAGAAGAGGAAATCAGTGCCATTAGAGAAAAATTGATTAGGGAAAATTTAGAAGAATATAAGGATTACAATTTGGTAGAAGAATATCTGATAAAAAGAATCGGGGACGAAGAGGTTTTGGTTCTTACTAGAGATTTGGCAACAGAATTAATTAGTGAGATCCACTTGACGTATGGGCATATTGGAATCAGAAGGGTTTCCATGATTTTCAGAGAAGCATTTTTTGCTCGAAGTGATATTTCTATTGTGAAGGAAGTTGTTAACAGATGTAAATTATATTTGATGGGGAAGGAGAAAAATATCGTTCTACAAAACTTACCATTAAATATAACTGCAGATGAATCATTAGATCTGGTAGCCATTGACTATCTATTTAATTTGATACCAGGACAGTACGGTTATAGACAAATTTTAGTCATGGTTTACGTTTTTTCTAAATTTAGAAAGTTATATCCTATGAGGAGATGTAATACGGTTCAGGCACTAAAGGGGATAAAGAAATTTATTGAACAGATACGTCTGATGAAAAGGATACTTGTAATTAAAATATTTACCTACCGCGTGAGGGTATCCAATTAACAATAAATAATAAATGGCAGGACCTCTAGCACTATCATACCCTCACGTTTCGGGACATTGCCTCGCAAGCTGCCGCAGTCGGTGAGAGGAGGGGTTCATTAAACAAACACACTAAGACGAAATTCCGATTGTTTTATTAAATGGGCTACTAACTAAAACTTCACCTAATTACATATGCATACAAAAATATACAGTATTTAACATTATTTACAATAGGGCGCCACCATGGGAATTAAACGGCCCATGGACCAATCGCAGTAATAGCTCTCGTCGCACTTTGTTCGCGGGCGATGAACCAAGATTGCAGGACAGAAAATAAATCACTTCACAGGGGCTAATCTTTTAAAGTCTCCGGCTAGCACAAACACCTTAACTAAACAAAACTAAAATCCTTATTTTATGAATATAAATAACAGTTCTGGGTGAAACCACCCCCAATACAATAATTAATTAATTCTACCGTAGTCTACTTAACTTGCATATGGCGACGTCCCTCCTTTAACCACATCAACACCAGAAAAAATACGACCTTCTCAAGGGTCAAATAGTACAGTAACGTGACTCCTGATCTGAGCTTTGCATACTCAGGTAATCTCGTGGCTTAGTGATTAACAACCTCTGACACCGTCGAAACACAATATAATAGGAGACCCTTCTAAAGTGATGCGGTCTCTAAAACAATAATCTAACGGATCAATTTACTTGAATTGAGCTTTAACCCGGAATTGTATTTTATGGAAGTCGACAAGTACTGTATTTAAACAAATAACTGACTTATGCTGCATTACCCAGCATTGAGTTCATGGTAATACCACATATACTAATTACTTACTCAGAGAAATAACTAACTTAGAACATAACGGCACGCACTTGAATTCAGAGAAATAAAACACTTCACTCAATCGTGCAAATAACCGCCAGCTTTAAACTCTAACGCGTCTGGAAATAAACAACCCCCATTCCACCCGGCTGGCATCCTTATATACATTTAAGTTAATTGAAAAATAACCCCTTGCCTAGCTCTCATACTCGACTTAGGATACGCCGGTCATAAATCTTTAAGATTAATTAAACTGCCAACTGCACTAAGATAGCCACACAAGTAGATCTCGGGACTAATTTTTAGTTGAGTACTCCGCTAATTGAAAAATTCCTTCCGACCACCCAGACATAAATAGGGTCCTAGAACATGATTGATATCTAATCATAGATAGCAACTAATCTGACATGTTTAGTGCCTTTCAAGTAAAGTGCCTTTAGAAAAATTAATTAACTCTTGGATTATATCTTCCTGGAACTTTGCTAGGACGCTACTTGGGTAATCTTGCAGCCGTTTACAATTGCAGACATACTTATGCTACAAGATCTTCATTCTAATAATTAGGATGCTAAAATTATACTAGAAAATAACTGTTTTTAGAAATAATAGAACTATTAGAGCGTCATAAAACAGTATGTTACATACTAGCAGATAATGTTACTTATTTTCACTACCAAAGAGTTTTAGATGTTTGCGTAGGGAAAGTATTCGCGTTACATATTGTAGCATACGACATCCACAAGGAAACCCTTGTAAACGATTTGTAAAACACGTTTTAAAATGTTTACGTTTGGTTTTAAAGGAACATACAGGATGGTTCTGTTATGGGGGGAGTACGGTCAGACTAATAAAAGGCACAATAACAGCGAAAGCATGAAGAAGGTAGCCGGATGTCGAGGACGTAACTGAGTTATTGCAGAAAGCGGAACGACAAACTGATAAGTTGCAAAAACGTTTGATTGAGAAACGTAGAAAAAAAATTAGGAAAAGAGTTAGTTTTTCAGTAGGTGAATTAGTAATTGTAAAAAGGTTGCGAACATCTTACCAAGTTCTGTTATGGGGGGAATACGGTCACACTAATAAAAGGCATAATAACAGCGAGACCATGAAGAAGGTAGCAGGATGTCGAGGACGTAACTGAGTTATTGCAGAAAGCGGAATGACAAACTGATAAGTTGCAAAAACGTTTGATTGAGAAACGTAGAAAAAAATTAGGAAAAGAGTTAGTTTTTCAGTAGGTGAATTAGTAATTGTAAAAAGGTTGCGAACAGCTGGTTGGGATTCGGGATCAAATTAGAGAGATTTTTGCCCAGGGTAACACATAGAAATTAGAGAATGAAAGAGAACAGTGCAGGGGTAAATTTCATTTAGAAAATTTATACCCGTATGTCATGCAGGTGACGTTTGATTCAAAAAAAGGATTCTTTTTGTTATTAAAAATATAATATTGAAGGGTTAGATAAAAGCAGAATTACAAAGAGGGTTACTTATCCTTGTTTACAATTTTGGTTTTTAGGGGTTGATTTAAAAAGTTTAAAAATTAATATTGTGATTTTCAATAAAATAAAAATTACCTCGAGTTGAAACATTTACTCATGCAGGTCATGGGAATTTTTATTATTAAAAATCAGGTGGGGCTTTATATAATGTATTTGACAGCCAGAACACTCATCATACACACAAGGAACACTAATTACATGGAATACTCATTTTACTAGTATAAACGATACTACACAAGAACATCGACATGATTCAAAAAACAATCTTATGGAAACCTAGTAAATATAAAGAATGAATTTAACTTTTTTTTTGGTAGATGCTTCTATTTATTTTTACCTAATTTGTAAAAAAAATTAAGACTAAAGCATTTATTTAAATGAATATTTTAACAATTGTATAGAAAAGTCCATGTATAATTGGATTGTTTTTGACAGCTGAAATTAATTATTAATATTATTTATAAATGTCAAGTATGGTACAATACTATCTACTGTGGTTTAAGGTAAGCAAAATGATTGTATTTTAATTTTATTAAGTGGTATGTGAAAATTTGAAGAAAGAAATAGTGGTGGGCTGATATTAGTTTTGGTGAGTAACTAAGGTGATAATTAAGGTTGTTGATTTTGATTTCTAAAATAAAGCTGTTATGTTTTCTGTTGCTTGAATTTATTTTTATTTAAAAAGGAGTTAAAGGTGTAAACTTCAACATAAAATAATCAATCGGTGATTATGTTAAGAACGTATAACGTATTGTATGAGAATTAAAGGGTTTGGCACCTGTTCGTCGAATAAGATTGTTGGTTGAAGTTATATTGGTGATTGGAAGCTATCCAATATGGAAAAGTTCACAACAAAAGCAGCAGGATTCCACTGGCAACAAAATTTAACTTCATTTTGAAAAATCATCACGAGCGATTTGTATCTAGGTAGAACCGTAGCCGCAGTACTAAAGGAGCATTCAACACAAGCATTGCTGGTATCATTTTAAATCATTAACAAGATCTTGAAGTTTTGTATTTCATACCTAAAACAGAAAGGTGGATTGTTGTTTTCAATCGGAGAACTGCACATTGAGAAAGAAGAAGCATCGAATAAAGATTTGAAGGGATTAGTTTCGTTGTAGCCGACACAGCTAAGGTTTCTGTACATTGATTTTGAAGAGCCAATTCTAACATACAGTTTACCTCACGTACACACATTATGCAAATAGGTAGGTTAAGAAGTACGTGTGGTAAAGTATAAAACTGTAATTTGCTGTTATCTAATCAGTGTTTTGCCGGTGTCTCTAAGAGAGGGCACACCTAAATTGATTTATTTACATCCAAGTCTAAGTTGAACCCCGGTTAGATCTGAATGAAAATTTTTTCAAAATTTAATATTTGACCTGAGAGAGAGTTTTGTGTTTTTATTAAATCTTGATTTTCAGTAAATACTCAAAATTAACATCGAATGTTTATCATACAAGCTTTTGTAAACCTTCTTGGCGTCATGATAGTAATGCCTCCTGTGTAAGATTTTTGAAAGGAGTGTTACGCCAAAGTAGTGACTGTCAGTAAAATTACTTATGAATGAGCAAACTCAGACGCTCATCTGAGCAAAAGGATATCTTGTAGCAAAGTAACTATGTTATTTTCCTACAAAGCACGTTTTATGTGCCTGATAATGCTCATTATTAGTACTTTTAATAATCTAGTGAGTAATTAACAATAGTAGATTTTTTCAAGTGAAAACTAATAAACAAAAATTGTTATACTGTCATTGGACAATAAAATAGCATGAACAGAGCAGAAATTGAAACTATCAACATTGTAACAATGATCTACATCAAAGAAGTTGTGTAATAAAAGCACCAGTTACCTTTGTCATTGACCATTACAATAACTTGAACAATTTTCCAACAATTGACATCCGTATATTGACTAAAAATTTTATTGGTTTATCATTAAGACAATTACTACCTTCATTACATATAAAGTACATTATATAAAAATCTATAATCATACAAAAAATGAAAATTTATAAATAAAAATGATATTTTGCATCGTATTGAATAAGGCTATAGTTCTGAATCCGACTTAGTAATAATATAGAGGAATGAATGCTAATGATACCTTATTGTTTTATGGCCTTTTTATTTTAATTTTTAGTTCTAGATTAGAATTCTAAAACTTACATTGAATGCATTAATATATAATTTTTTTGTAGGTGCAATTTTTTGGACGTGGTAATTTAGCAGGCATTGATATAAAAGCACAGAAGCGAGATCAAAGTAAATTTTATGGTGAACTATTGGAAAAGCGGCGGACTGATGCTGAGAAGGTTCAAGAAAAAATGCGCCTTAAGAAGGTTCGACGAAAGGAAGAAAAACAATTATGGGATGATCGGCATTGGTCGGATAAAGAAGTGCCAGAAATGACAGAGAGAGATTGGCGTATATTTCGTGAAGATTATAACATCACGATCAAAGGCGGTAAAATTCCAGAACCAATTCGCAGTTGGGCTGAGTCTGGTATTCAAAAGGAGTTACTTGAAATTATTGATAAAGTGGGATACAAAGAGCCTACGCCAATTCAAAGACAGGCAATTCCTATTGGTATGCAAAATCGTGACATTATTGGTGTTGCCGAAACTGGATCAGGAAAAACATTGGCATTTTTGTTTCCATTGTTGTCTTGGATTCAGTCTCTACCAAAAATAGAGCGAACTGAAGATGCCGATCAAGGTCCATATGCAATTATTTTGGCCCCTACTCGTGAATTAGCCCAACAAATTGAAGAGGAAACGCAAAAATTTGGACAACCTTTGGGAATACGTACTGTAGTTGTTGTAGGTGGCTTAAGTCGTGAAGAGCAAGGTTTTAGATTACGCATGGGTTGTGAAATTGTAATTGCAACACCTGGTCGTCTGATTGATGTGTTAGAAAATCGATATTTAGTTTTAAATCAATGTACGTATATTGTACTTGATGAAGCTGATCGAATGATTGATTTGGGTTTCGAGCCTGATGTGCAACGAATTTTGGAGTACATGCCTGTTACAAATCTGAAACCTGATTCTGAAGAAGCAGAAGATTCTAAGGTTAGTATATTGCTAGTGTTTAAACAATATTTATTATAAACACCTTGTAACGCATTTAGCGAATTGCGCATAGTAATAAACAGCAATAACCAAATCTATGAACAGCGTGTTATGTGCTACATTAACATTTACCTCGATTTCAGGTTTTGTTAGAGAATTTTGTTTCGTATAAATCAGTAATTTTTATTTGGAAAGAAATTTGTCTAAAAATAAGAATCATCCTTTGTATTCATATCTGCTTCTCTTTCTGTAGTTGGACACCGAAGATAAACTATGCAATTGTTGATATTAAATTCCACTTAAACTTTTAATAGCTTAAGGAACCTAAATTTGAAGCAGAATGTCAAAACTGGCTTTAATTCTATCCCACAACTACTTAAGAGAATGGAGGCAATATTGATTTTATACGAAGTTAAGTAGCGTTAAAGATTAGAATTTAAACTATATAATAGTGTTGGATTTTACATATAGTATGCTCATGTTTTAAGAGTATTGAGAGACTTTGAGGATTTACCACGACTTAAAATGTGCAATTACCCTGTATTAGCAGTGTTGTTAATTTCAACAGATGGCAAGAAAGTGGACTTAATCATGGAAGATTGAATAACATCGTCGCCTTGAAGCTTATTTGAATAATTTTTGATGTAGCACATTTACTATAAATTTATCACTAAAAATAGTTATTGGTTATTACATCGAAATATACTGTCTACCAAAATGCACAACTTTTTTTTAAAGGAATACACATACAGATTAATGGAAATAGCTTTGTGATCAAGCACTTCATCTCCCTGTGAGCAGTTTGAATTCAAACAGGGCTTCCAGTTCACAAGGGAAAAAAATAAGCTTGTTATGTAGGCTTAATCATTGAGCTCAAACGTTATCTAGCTATTGCTATTGTATTTATAACTGATGGTGGTTGTTGTGTTTCTCTTTGTTAAATTCCTAATTATTTGATTAACATGTTGGACAAATTGTAACAAATTGGTATTATGTTGTGGATGTTCAGTTCACAATTTCTGTGTTTTGTGGGGTCACCTTTTGTTTCGTTAATGCAATATAAAAATGACCTTTAATTTATGCATGAGAATAGAGCTTTTATGTGAACAAATTTTATTAACGCTAGAAATGCAAATGTCCTTCAGCGTTAGAAAATTTATAGTGCGGCTTTGAATGAATGTAATGTTTGTACATAAAAAATTTAATTTGCGCATTGGATTAATTTTGAACTTTTTGCTCATTTCTGCGAACAAACGCGACAAAAAGAAGCCTACGCTAAAATGGATTAGCACAGGGAGTAGGTACTCACAAATACGGTGTAACCTGGGATCTGCAAGTAGAAGTTTCGTTGGATCGAAGTCTGCATACGGTGCTAGATGTGGCAGGTCATCAATGCAGGAATATAGTGTATTGTGCAGGTTCCTTTATTGGCAATATGAGGCGTAGAAAGGCGTGATGATGGCGAATTCTTCATAGTAACTGTTGGAACTGGTGTGGGGTGTGGTATTTACATGTCCAGGCCACTGTGTCCTCTTCAGTAATGGTGGGCGGCAAAGACGAGGGCGTCACGAACGCTTCGGACATCCCTTCTCGGTGGGCCATGTTTGGCTTGGGTTCAGCGGTAGATGCTGATACAAAAATGGTTCTGCGAAGTAACTTCCTTTAGTGGAAGTCCAGGCTCTGGTAGTAGGATTTGGAGCACCTTGCTGGCAGGGCGTGGAGTACCCATGTTAGTGCATAAAGCGCAACTGTCTGGTTTAACCTCCAGGCTTTCGTGCACCGTGATAAAAGGTTAAACTCAGAAAATCAGAAGTTATTGGTTGCTCCTGGCTATTGTATGTCATCATATACCCAGAAACAAATGAAAGTATTTATCTTAAGATTTTAATGCTCGCCTCCTTGATCATAATAAATAATGTTTGTATTCTAATAATCGGAGATTATGGGTCAGTCTATTTAATTTTAAGATGTGTTGATAGACAAGTCTATTATTAAGGGGCGTTTATGTCTGCGTTTCTATGATGCTTACGAAGTTTGTTTAGGTGCAACTTGGGTTGCATACCTACATACCCTTTTTAGCGACTGCATTAGTCACTTGATAATGAATAATTTTGCCTGGCATGGGTAAAGTAATTCTTTTTGCAAAATAACCAACAATTTATATTGATTTTCATTTTCTATGCTCGAATTATTTTCCCCATGCCAGGCAAAATTATTCATTATCAAGTAGTTAGAAACGTATTAGTTTCAGTAGGCCAACATCCTCAATTAGCATTGGGTGTAGTACCTCCTTAGAAGGGCCGCCAATGTTAAGTAAGAATTCGGCCATTTGTTTATTTATTTTGCATTAGTCACGATAGAAAGGGATGTATCGCTTTGGAAAGTGTACTCTTCTACCATTTTTTCTTGTCGACGAAGGAGTACTACTTGATTGTTTGTGATTCGGGTTGTCTGTTTCAGACGGTTCGTTTTCCATATATGCTGGTTTTACTTTGTCGATTGAAACAATGATTTTCTTGTCTTGTTTTTTGATGATGACTGTTTTATCGTCCATGCGAATAACTTTGCATGGTCCCTCATAAGTTCATTGTAAGGCACTTTTGTTTCCTCTGCAGTGTAGAAAAATGTAGCTTGATTGTTTCAAGTCTTTAAATATAAAAGATTGCCTGCGGTGATGGTTTGTACCCTGGGACTGGTTGTAGTCGTTGGAAGTGGTAACGCAGTTACAAGTGCTTCAGGATGTAGTTGTTCTTTCGCAGAAAATTGCTCTAAGTGTGGTATTTGAATCAGTTTGAAGGGTACACTGGTTTTGTTGTCCTCTCTGAAATTTTTTAATTCTTTGTCAGTTTGTTGTGAATTGGATAGCTATTTGTAGTCGATGCTATCAACTCTTGACGGTGCATCTGCGACGATGTTTTCTTTCCCCAATGTATGTTCAATATTTCGACGCTGGAAAGACAAATCCACTGAAGCGACTTTTTAACAGTTTTGTTACAGGACGGTTAATAAGGTTCTTTTCTTAAAAAAAAAATTCTAACATTTTATTGCGCTGATTATTTTCGATAAAGGTTTGAATACTGTTAATAGAACTGTATTACGCTTCAGTCATACGAATACGGTAAATCCATCTAATAGGGTTGTGAAGATAGATGACGCTTAATTTAAATAAACAGTCCTTTGCAATGCGGGAAAGTAAATTAAACGGATACGTATTTCAAAAATGTGATTGCATAAGTAATTGAAGCAACAGATAATATTTCTTTTGAGAGGAGTAAAATACATTAATGCAAATCAACTTTAATTACATCATTGGAAGATGGTATAATGAAAGTATAATCACAAAAATGGAAATAGTAAATCTAAACGGCTTGTTCAGAAACACGCTAACCAAAATTTTAAAGTACTGTAATCGTTCTTATAATACATTGTAGATATAATTGAAGTGTCGTAAAATATAACTTAAGCACCAAAATATATCATTTTAATTGTAAAACAAAACAGTTTGTCACCATTTTGTTGTATTTAGGCGAGGTAAAACAACTTATTCATTGTTGTTCAGCCACGAGCAAACTTGAAGAATACCTTAAGCATTCACAAACTTGGTGTGCAAATACTTTAAGAGACACTTTCTTCGCAAAACGAAGAATAAGTGTTGCTTAGACTAAGACCCCTTAAAAATTATAGTAAATAATCGGACCACTTAAGCGCCATAAAGTCTCAAATAATCGAACTAGGCCGAGTCCATTCTATAGCAAAAAAATTGAACCGATGTGTATAAATAACTCATTTTACGTGTATATGTCGCTTAAGTTAATTTGCTTTTCTACCGTTTGTAACCTGCCTTTTCATGTTTCTTAAATGTGTAACGTGTCTTACCTCTATCATGTTCACCTATTCAATCTTTCTTAATAGATATTTACTTTGTTACTTAAATCTTCTGGGAGACCTTATCATCAGGGCTAAAACCGTGGGTTCTTTGTTTTATCTCTGCGATAGTATACACATGGAAATAATTTATCCAACAAAAACTTTACTGATTTAGTTTGAAATAAGACAAAACAACATGTGATATAAATACGTATAATAATTGTAATTGAACTAACAAGATAATCAAGCTACAAAATTATTTTAGTAAAACTAATAAAAATTTAATCTTTAAACAATTTTAATTCTTTTGGAACTTTAACAAAACTGTAAATTTTACTTCAGTAAATTTTCTTTCTTTTCTTTTTAAGTATTACAGTGTAGCAAAAGGCTAACAAAATAAACCGTCGTGATATGAGCTCATGTCCCGGAGGTTTTTACAAGATAAAATTTAGAACGTATTAATTCAAACATAATTAAAGCATTGCATCTTCACAGTACGATTAGTATATAAACATTTGCGAAACAAACAATTATTATAAGTTTTTTTTGAAAATGTAAAATGGATATATACATAAATACCTGAATAAAGTGTTTTCAACGTCTTTGACCTCAACACGCTTCAGGGCAAAACGCGATCAATGGAAATAACAACATATGGTGTGACCTCATGGCGAACACTCGAACACCTGATTCTCTAACCCAAAGTATCTTAATCCAAAAAAAGCAAGCTTTCCAGGAATCAATCCAAGATATAGAAACAGTGTAAATTAGTTCAATATCTCTGCTGATAATTTCTAATTTATTCGTTTTATAATACTCGAACAAGTATTCAAATTCACTTAAATGACAATCTAACCAACACCATATTGAAGTGAACAACACGTTTTTAAATATTAAATTAATTTTGATACAACAGATAATCTTATTTAAAAATCATTGTATAATAAATAAAATCAGCTTACCCCTAGCCGGCGATTTAATTTATTTTCCAGAAGAAACGCTTCTAACAAGCAAACTAACGTTTGGAAAATAACACGCTGCTTCGTGTCCATCTTCCACCAAAGGTTGAATAAGATAGCCCGATCTTATCAAGTGCGCAGAATACTAAAATATGCCTTTTGATCCCTACCTAACAGAATTTCGACTCATAAAACAAAAGAACTTGCTTTTCCGTTTAACGTATAATCTAAATGGAGGTAAATAAAGTTGCCTAACGTCCAGATTCGTAGCAGTTAAATCGAACTGTTACACTACCCCCTTCCCACATGAGAAACTCTCATACAATTAAGTTAGGATGACAAACTAGAAATATATGTACTTCCCTGTGAACATGGGGTCCCACCAGGCTAATGCAAAAGCAAGGTGCAAACCCACACTAAAAAAAAAGACATTTCTTCCTAGTAGCCTACCTACTAAATCAAAGCTAGATCGGTAGCTAATAACGCTAGTTATCTGGTTTGAGATCCTTCACGTGCCAGACACCAATGTCCTTTCCTTTTTCGTCTCTTAGTCGATATGTAACGGTTCCAGTTTTCTCAATGATTTTGCAGCGAACATATTTAGGTGCTAATTTTTGGGATACAGCTCGAAGCTTTGGATTGCACCATGTTTTTCTTCCAAACATAGTCTCCTTTATTATACTCCACTTCCGACGCCGTAAATCATAAGTTTTCTTATTATGCGTTCATAAGCCCGATGAAGTCTTACTACCACATCATTATAAAGCTCTGAAAGCTCATTGAGATCTTTTAGCAGTTGCTCTCTTGAATGAACCGTAAGATCTTGATCAGTAAACTCAGATAGTTTACCATAATAATCTCCTGAAATAGGTATTGAACGACCAAAATTCAAAAAGGCTGCAGTGTAACCAGTAACTTCACTAACTGCGTTTCTCATAGCATGTGCAACTTTATGCAGTTCTTCGTCCCAAAGCCTGTGATTATCTTTCACATATGATCTTAACGCCGTGATGATAACTCTGTTAACTCTTTCCGTAGGGTTAACCTGAGGATGATAGTTTGCATTATACCAAACCTTCTGAACTTGGTATTCCTTTATCAATTTCTTGAATGCCTTACTTACAAATTGAGATCCATTATCCGTCGTTATAATTTGCGGTACTCCATATATAAGAAATACTTGATTTTCGATAAAATTATTTATCGAGGTAGCTGTCGCTTTTTCATAGGGTGAATCAGTACATACTTGGTGAACCAGTCAGAAACCACTAAAATAGATGTGTTACCTTTTTCGATCTGGGGTAAAGGCCCCATAATATCAATAGATATCATTTGAAAAGGATGTTCCACTTCTCTTCCTTCCCCATTAACCCATTTTTCGACTGTAAAGTACTTTTTGAAGCAAGACAGATTTGAGATTTTCTGACATACCGAGCAATATCTAATTTCATCTTTGGCCAATAATAGCTTTCGGACCTTGTTCCATGTTTTAAATGTACCAAGATGAGCGGATGTAGGAGCATCATGATTTTGTTTAATGACATCTTCTCTGTAATATTTTGGAAGTACTTGTTTCCACTCTATCAAATTAGAAACAATGTTGTGTTTGTTGGGAACATATTTGTAAAGTACATTCTTCTCTATTTTCCATGAAGGGTAGTTTGAAGGATTTTTCTGAATTCGTTGCATCATCTTATTATACCATGGATCACACTGGTCTTGGTGTATAGAAATCTGATTTATTATTATTGGTGCTCTTGATAGTGCATCGGGAACCACATTAAATTTTCCCTTCCGATGAAGAACTTCATAAGAAAACTGGGATAGTCGTAAACTTCATTTCTGTAATCTTCCGGATGGGCTTTTTAATTTGTCCAACCATATTAAAGAGTAATGATCAGTAATGATTTTAAACTTTGTTCCCTCTATGTAAGGACGATATTTTTCTACTCCAAACATTACTGCTAGCAATTCTTTCTCGGTGGCACTGTAAGCTCTCTTGCTTAGTCAGTGACCTGCTCCCATATGCTATTACTTTTTCGTTCTCGCCCTCACCTTGCAATAAGATTGCTCCAAGACCAACTTCTGACGCATCTGTTTGTATAATAAAACTCTGTGAGAAGTCTGGACTAGTTAAAATCGGCGAGGTAATTAACAACGCTTTCAATTTTTGGAAGGCTTTTTCTGCTTCTTGGTTCCAGCTAATGTGTTGCTTTTTAGAGCGAGCTTTAATAAGCAATAAAATTGGATCAGCTATGGTTGAAAAATTGGAAATAAATCTCCTGTACCAGCCTGCCATTCCTAGAAATCTTTTTATTGATTTGACAGTTGTTGGAGTTGAAAACTTGCTATAGCCTGGACTTTTCCGGATCAGTTCAAGTCCTTCTCTATCAATTACATAGCCAAGATATTTCAGCGATGGTCTACAGAACTCACACTTTTCAAAGTTAATTATTAAATTAGCTTCTTTTAGCGCTAGATAAACATCATTTAGTGTATTCATATGACTTTCAAAGGTGGCAGATGCTATAATTACATCGTCCAAATATACAAACACATTATCAAAACGTGGTCCTAAGATATTGTCCATTAATCGTTGTAGTGTTTGGGGACTATTACAAAGTCCAAAAGGTAATACAGTAAATTCGAAAAGTCCTCTCCTAGGTACTGTAAAGGCAGTTTTTTCACAAGACTCCGGTGTTAATTCTATTTGCCAGAAAGCTTTTTTCAAATCTATTGATGTTAGAAATTTAGTATCTCTAAATTTATCAAGTATATCATTAACGTACGGTAAGCCGTATGCATCTTTTTTTGTCACAGCGTTAAGTTTTCTTCCGTCGAAGCATAACCGTATGTCTCCATTCTTTTTCTTGACCATTACGATTGGCGAATTCCATGGCGATTGCGAAGGTCTTATCACCCCTAATTTTAACATTTCATCGATTTCTTTATTTAGTGTTTCTAACATATTTGGTGATAACGGATGGTATCGTTGTTTTATGGGTTCAGCATCCCCTGTATCTATTCGATGTACTGCTTTCTTTGCTCTACCTAATTCTTGGCCACTAATTGATTTAAAATTTTCCATTATATTCTGTAGTTGATACATTTGATCACTACTGAGATCATCTGTGGTGTTTATAATTTTCTGCTCTAGTGCTGATACTATTTGTTTCTCGTTTATCATACAAAAAGTGTTATTGTCAAAATTTGCATGTAATTTAAACATACGACAGACATCCGATCCTAATATTAAAGCATCATTAATAGAATTTGCTATTGTAGCTGTAATATTATGAGTAGTTCCATTAATTTCTGTAGGCAAAATTACTTGACCTAGCGAACACTGTTTGGTACCATCAGCTGTTTCTAGATAAGTAGGAGCAACAGGTCGTTCTATTTTTAATCCTAAATTCTTAATTATAGGTAATCCCGTACGTCCTACTACCGTATTAGTTGCACCAGTATCCAATAACGCTAGGATAGGTTGTGTTTTTATACGAACATAAATAAATAGTCTTGGGTCTTGCTTCTTTGTATATAGAATTGTGTTAATTTTTTTGGATGTAGTTGAAGTAAAATCTCTAATTCGCTGTAACCAATTTTTCCATTCTGTACTGTTAGCCGAAATGCCATAGCTATGGTTTCGTTGGCTAATACTGAAACCGGCTCTTATACGTTTTTTGAACTTTTTGAACATTTGGGACAACTACTGTATGTAACTTCTTTTGTTCCGCAAATGTAACAAAAAAGTGTACGATCCTTTGTACAACGGTGATAGGTATGGCCTTTCTCATTGCAATTGTAGCATGCCAAATCAGCTAATTTCGATATCCGAGTTGATCTATTATTAAATCTTTTATTGGAGAACATTAAACTTCTTTTTGATGACTGAGGTTGTTGCTCGTTCTTTATTATGGCGTTTATTTGTTTTTGTGTTGTAACAGGTTGGTATGCTAAATCTGGCTCTAATGGTGCATTTATAGGCGAATCTCTGTTTCTAAATTTAAAATTTTGTAACTTTGTATTTTCCAGTTGAAGGCAGAGTTCAATTAATTGATCAATGCTGTCTATTCTTTCTAAACTTAAGTGGCTTGCATAGAAGGGTTGAAGATTTTTACGAATATATCTAAGTTGGTCTATTTCAGGCGGTATTTTGATTAATCTATTAAACAAGTTCACCATTGCTGCAATAAAGATTACAGGTTTTTCATCTTGTCCTTGTTTCCTAGATCGTATTTCATCTAACAATACTTCATCATAATCCGCTGGCAGAAAATGTTGCTTTAATTTTTGCTCTAACTCTAGCCATGAGTGAATTTTTCCTTTAAATGACCTATACCAAATGAGCGCTTGTCCTCCAAGAATATCTATAGCACTATTAAATACTTGCTGGTGCGTAAATCCTCTAGC
This sequence comes from Platerodrilus igneus, assembly GCA_036346225.1. Taxonomy (NCBI): domain Eukaryota; kingdom Metazoa; phylum Arthropoda; class Insecta; order Coleoptera; family Lycidae; genus Platerodrilus; species Platerodrilus igneus. The sequence continues at coordinate 2,060,169 of JARFIW010001381.1, forward strand.
AATTCTCAATTCTTCTACTCGTTCTAGAAATGCATTGACTCCTAATTGCTGTGTATCGCCAGTAAAACAAACATTCCATTTTGCAATTGGTGTAACAAAGTTTGATTTAATGATTTGATGTGTTACAGGTTCATTCTGCATTGGTGATTCTAGATTAGCTAATCTTGCTTCTAAATTTCGAATAGACTCTTTGTTAACAGTTAGAATTATTGAAATTTGTGTATTAACTAAACTTGTAGTTTTATTTATTGGGCTTGATTGCTGTGGATTTTCTTCTGTAGCAACTACAGGGTTAATGTCCGTACTTTCTTGTATTTGAGATTCCATCCGAGAATTCACAAATGTTTCTAAATCATTTTGAAACATTATTTCGAATCAACCTCACCTAACATATCCAAAAATTCCAGACATTTACTGTTTAAAATATCAACTTTTGTTGTAACTCATCTGTTACTTCTATATATTCCAAGACCAATATGCAGAAGTTTAGCTTTAAGGCGTTTATTAGTAAATTTGGATGGTTTGTCCAAAACTCAAGCAAGGGTTGGCGTAAAGTTTCCAAGGCTTCCTCACAGAAATGTAGCTGTTCGTAGGGATCAAATTTACATTCTGGATACTTATAAACTAATTTTGGGTCTATTTTTCTTTTGAACTAAAAGTTCTCAAAGTTTCCTTTTATTTTCTAATAGCATACTATCACAAGCTTTACCTCTAATTGCTAATTCCCAAGACAATTCTTGTGTGGAAAGACAATTAATCCAAGCCATGCTAAATAAATTGCAAAAATATTTAAATAACAAAGGACGCAATTAAGCGACAGAAATTTTCGATAAATCCAAAAGCTTCGCTTAAAAATTAAAAATATTTACGCAATAAGCTGAATCCTAAGTTAAATTAATACAGATTAACTCCACTTTCCGTTATTATATTTCGTATAAGTAATTGATAGTATTTATACTATAAAATAACAAATCCAATCAAGGTTTGGTTGAAGATCAATGGGGTCTACCCTTGTAAATCAAATTAAATGATCCCTAGTAATCACGAGGACAATTTTCAGTATCCTTTAGTTTATCATAGCGCTCCCCAAATCTTTTTTTAGAAGGATTTGTGGTGCTAGTATAAAACGCTAAAGGTAACTACGCCACCTACGCGACCTTTATACGTAGTAAAAAATAATAATATTCATCAAACAATTCATTAAATAGCAAATCAAAATCACTGGTACATGTATATGCATCTGTATAATTCACTTGTACTTATTAAAAACCAATCAGTTACTTCGTAATTTATTTCTGTAAAATTAAATTAAATATTTAAATCCATGTGACAACCACCGCAAAAATAAGTAGCAAAATTATTATTGGGCGCCATGTGTAACCTGCCTTTTCATGTTTCTTAAATGTGTAACGTGTCTTACCTCTATCATGTTCACCTATTCAATCTTTCTTAATAGATATTTACTTTGTTACTTAAATCTTCTGGGAGACCTTATCATCAGGGCTAAAACCGTGGGTTCTTTGTTTTATCTCTGCGATAGTATACACATGGAAATAATTTATCCAACAAAAACTTTACTGATTTAGTTTGAAATAAGACAAAACAACATGTGATATAAATACGTATAATAATTGTAATTGAACTAACAAGATAATCAAGCTACAAAATTATTTTAGTAAAACTAATAAAAATTTAATCTTTAAACAATTTTAATTCTTTTGGAACTTTAACAAAACTGTAAATTTTACTTCAGTAAATTTTCTTTCTTTTCTTTTAAGTATTACAGTGTAGCAAAGGCTAACAAAATAAACCGTCGTGATATGAGCTCATGTCCCGGAGGTTTTACAAGATAAAATTTAGAACGTATTAACTTCAAACATAATTAAAGCATTGCATCTTCACAGTACGATTAGTATATAAACATTTGCGAAACAAACAATTATTATAATTTTTTTTTGAAAATGTAAAATGGATATATACATAAATACCTGAATAAAGTGTTTTCAACGTCTTTGACCTCAACACGCTTCAGGGCAAAACGCGATCAATGGAAATAACAACATATGGTGTGACCTCATGGCGAACACTCGAACACCTGATTCTCTAACCCAAAGTATCTTAATCCAAAAAAAGCAAGCTTTCAGGAATCAATCCAAGATATAGAAACAGTGTAAATTAGTTCAATATCTCTGCTGATAATTTCTAATTTATTCGTTTTATAATACTCGAACAAGTATTCAAATTCACTTAAATGGCAATCTAACCAAAACCATATTGAAGTGAACAACACGTTTTTAAATATTAAATTAATTTTGCTACAACAGATAATCTTATTTAAAAATCATTGTATAATAAATAAAATCAGCTTACCCCTAGCCGGCGATTTAATTTATTTTCCAGAAGAAACGCTTCTAACAAGCAAACTAACGTTTGGAAAATAACACGCTGCTTCGTGTCCATCTTCCACCAAAGGTTGAATAAGATAGCCCGATCTTATCAAGTGCGCAGAATACTAAAATATGCCTTTTGATCCCTACCTAACAGAATTTCGACTCATAAAACAAAAGAACTCGCTTTTCTGTTTAACGTATAATCTAAATGGAGGTAAATAAAGTTGCCTAACGTCCAGATTCGTAGCAGTTAAATCGAACTGTTACACGTTGATTTGTTGAATATTGTCTTATGTAATCCAAATATCTAAATTGTCTGGGAGTACATTTTTGTAGCTTTTGTTGGAAAGCGAATGTTAAAGGTTTGTGGTCTGTGTAGATCATGAAGAATCTTCCCTCTAACATGTGTTTGAACAGTTTGATAGTTAGATAGATTGCGAGTTTTCGGTCGTGAGCCGAATATTTTGTTTGGGCAGTTGTTAGTTTTTTGAAGAAAAAAGCTAATGGTTGCCATTGTTTATTGATCCATTGTTGGATCACTCCACCCACAGCAAATTCTGAAGCATCTGTGGATATAGATAGTTTTGTGTCAGGGAGTGGATGCGTAAGCAGCACGCCTTGTGCTAGCTGTGTTTTGCACTTCTCGAAAGCTATGTTTGCTTTGCTTGTTCAAGTTATTGACACAGTTCTATTACATGAAAACATTATCCTTTTGTATCTTCTGAATGAATGCATTCAGCCACATGCAGCGCTGTAGCCTTCTAAATAGAATTGTCTTAAATGGTCATTTTAAATTTAATAAAGCATACCGCGTATTTTTATATGTTAGACTATTATAAGATTAAGGCTAGAGTACTGAATGCATGTTGTTTTCTAAACAATATGATATTTAAAAATGGTAGAAATAGTAACAATTTAATTGGAATTTGGAATACAAACATTTATAGTTAATCCCACTACAGGTGTGTTTCATTTGTTACCAGCTCATGCAAAAGTGATAGGTTCAACAGGTAGAAATCAATGCAAGCTTCACAAAATGGCACCTAAATGTGAATTTTTAATTAGAGTGAATGCACTCTATTTCAAAGAAGTTGTAATTACGGTGCCATACCAAATAACTACAAATTTTACTTATAATTTCTAAGAGATTCTTATTTTTGTACCGTTAAAATTATCGTATATTTTCAAATGTGCTAAACCAATTGTCCTGTGAATTTTTTTTTATAATTTAAAAATCATAAAATGTAGCTGAATAAGTGCAGCTGGAATGAAGGAAGCGATTTGTTAGTTTTAATAACATTATCCTTTGCATTTCAGGTTCTTTTGGCAAACTACAATTCAAAAAAGAAATACAGACAAACTGTGATGTTTACGGCAACTATGCCTCCAGCTGTTGAAAGATTAGCACGGACATATCTACGTCGTCCAGCAGTTGTATATATTGGAAGCATTGGTAAACCTGTAGATCGTGTAGAACAAATAGTTCATCTTATGACTGAGGCTGACAAACGTCGTAAACTAATGGAATACCTATCAAAGGGTATTGATCCTCCTATCATTATATTCGTGAATCAGAAGAAAGGTGCTGATGTACTTGCTAAAGGTCTAGACAAATTAGGTTATAATGCATGTACATTACATGGTGGAAAAGGTCAGGAACAGCGAGAATATGCCTTAGCTAGCCTTAAATCTGGTGTTAAGGATATTTTGGTAGCAACTGACGTTGCTGGTAGAGGTATCGATATCAAGGATGTATCAGTGGTTATAAACTATGATATGGCTAAAACAATAGAAGGTTCGTTTGTGATTATTTGTATTTCAATTTTTTCATTATCTTAATGATTAATATTAAACAAATCTTATTTTAGATTATACGCATCGTATTGGCCGTACGGGACGTGCTGGTAAAACTGGTATTGCCGTCAGTTTTTGTACTAATGAAGATTCGGCTCTCTTCTATGATTTAAAACAAATGTTGGTAGCATCACCAGTGTCCACATGCCCACCTGAACTTATGAATCATCCAGAATGCCAAGTGAGATCTAACCAACCAAAACGAAGACGAGATGAAATGATTTTTGCTTAAATATTTACCCAAAATTTTAAATTGAAATTAGAATAAGTATTAGTAAATAAAATAAATTAATGTTGTGTTCATTTATAATTCTTTTTGTTATCGTGTACCTTGTTCAACTTTTGCATATATTTTTAATTGCGACACTAGGAAGTATGTATTTAACATGATTTTTGCTCAGGTTAAGTAAAATATCGAACATGGTTTTTGTTTCTTAGTGTTAGATTGTCATGCAAATTGTTCAGTGAAATGTTATTCTATGAAAGTTGCTACTGAATTTCTTTAAAAAAGACGCCGAAAATAAACATTTACATAACATAATAATGCTAGGTTTGTGTAAACGACAACTTTGTGACAGGAAGAGCTGAAACAGGTTGTAAACAGTTTTAGGCTATAAATATTTTTTTCTCGGATCTGGTATTTTTAAAAGTATCATTAGGAATCTCCGAATCCGTTTAGGTATCCAAATATCGCTTAATACCGAAAATTCTCTAATTATAGCTCTATTCACTGCTGGTAGTTCAACCCACATTTATTTGTGTAATGTTATGTAATATTGCTGAGTTGGTGCTTGGTAAACAAAGTAGTTTTTACTGCGTAATAAAAACATCAATTAAAATGTCTGAGAATTTAAAGTATTGTAGAAGGTGTAAACATCCATCGGGATGTATGCATGTTGCAAAGTTTATATCTGTAACTATTGTGCTTCAGGTGTAACTTTCCTTCAAATGCATGTAATTTACAAAGCTAAAAGTTTATGTCCAAAAGGAATCTTGGATTGGAATCTATGGAATAGAAAACGATAATTTTGCTTTGAAGAGAACAATTTGTTACTTGTAAGACGAGCGAGTCGGTAGGAAAATAATGCAGTAGTAGATTGCTCTTCTCCGAATTGCATGTAACATGGGAAGAGAAAGAAAGACAACAAATGCCATGCTAACAGTAAAGATTGGGGGGTATAAAGACCAAAACAATAGGACACACAACCCAATTTGCACTTCTTAGAACATCAGTACCTGAAATGATAATTAAACACAAAATATCTCTAATAAGTAACTTCTATGAATTTAAATAACAAACAATATTAAATTGCTGGTTTATGGTGAACATCTGAATTCTTTACTCCTCACGTTTATATCTAAGTAAAAATCAAAGTGGAGGATGTTTTGTAAATAAAACTACTTTATTGTACTCCTTAAATATTGCTGCATACTTTAGACTAACAACACTAAATAGCGTTTAACAATTGTAATTTATAACATTCTGCATTGGCATAGCAAACAACTAATTAATTGTAATTACACAACGGAAATACAATAAAATGACTAATTCAAATTGCATCTGTGGAACTTGATAATACATGGAAACCAAAAAGAGAAGCGCAATGCAATTTCAAATAAATCTTACCTAATTGTTAAATTTACATCAACAATAACAAGGACGAGCTCGTGCAACTAGATGCTACTAAAACAAAATACATCACTAAAATGGGGATTTCTTCTCGTTCATTGTTAAATAAATAAACTAGCACCAATATTTAAACAAAGCTTACGGCATTAAATACTCAATAGTAGTTTATGCATCGAACTTAACATTACTAGCATGCAAACAATCTACGTACTGTACAGGAGTGAAGTAAGTATCAGGTGTTGGCCACAATGATAATGATAATCCTTCACGTGCGTTAGTAACCTTTCAATAGGTAAGGTCCAGTTACACGCAAAGGAAAAACGAAGTATTAATATTAAAATCATGTGTATACTTAAATGGTATTGTAACACAACTTGTGTATCCACTTGATAACAGCATAAAACCATTTTTTCCAGCTGCCTGGTTGGGTTTATAGCTAATAAAAACCAACAGCCACAATTTATGACAAATTATGTATTTTATGTACGATGAACGCGAAATATATTTTATCAAGAAAACTTTTAAGAACTTATTTGTAGAAAGCTTCATTACAAAAGTTGGTTGCCTACTTGAACTTATTACAAACTTGAAATAATGAAAGTGTAGTGTGAACCTGTATATTTAAATAAATTGAAATGGTTTTTAAATCAAGGAGGCAGGAAAATATTTAAAGTACGAAATGGAACGTAACAAATTCGTAAGATAGTTTTACAGAACTGAACTTCATTAATAGTTGCAAATCTACCATGAGGGGTCACTTAAATATTTTACATTAAATTTTGTGGATGTGGTAACAATTGAAGACAATACTACTAATAACTACGTAGACAGCCTAAAGTTTCAAAAATGTAAACAACAAATGGTCTTACCAGGACGAAATCAGCAAAGATTGAAGCTACAGAGCAAACAAATATAGACAATCTTGGCATTTGCCATACATTTGATTTTATCCCAATGCTTCACCCGAAGGTATTACATTGGCATTTGCCATACAACAAAATAAAGTAATCTATTAGAAAAAATATTCGATAAGAGTATGTTTGATTCAAGTGAACTCATTATTTCGAGTGGGTTACTAACAGATTAAAGTTTTAATGAAAAGAATGACATTGGACCAAGATATTTTGAAAATTGCGGTATCCAGAATAATTGAGTTAATCGACTATAACCAATATTATAAAAAAACGTGGTTTGAGTTGGGATGTTGGAGGCAAAGCAAATTAGTACTGAGAAAAGGCACACTTCGGTGGAGTTTGCAAAACCGTGAATACACAAACCAACTAAGAATTATAACTGTCAAGTTCAGCAAGTCGCTGACGGCAAGGTACAGATGCTTTGTATTTTCAAAAAACAATGGCAAAGCAGCTACAAATAATTAAATCTATACCTTCTGTTGAAATCAGGCCGAAATTAAAGTGTATGTACGAGCCCTAATAACTATATATTGGGACAAAATACAAATATATCAGGAGGTAGCTAGCAATTTATTTGTCTTTGTAATAGTTTTTTAAATTTAAAACTAAGTAACTAGTTAATTAACAACAATTTGGGCTGATCAGCAAAACAGAAGCAAAATACTTATTCTACCATCTCTAATTAACCAAGGAAAGTTATAATTGTGTGAGAACTAAATATTGGAGCAGTATAAAGCACAGAACATTATATAGCTGCTCTGTGGTATAAAGTAACTGTTTCGAATGAAACCAGATAACATTAGACCTCGAAAGCAATGGATAATGAAACATCAAATTAATCGGCGATAGTTTTCGTATGGTATTGATCGCTGCATTAATTGAACAAAATGGTGCATGGTATTCCCACAAGTTCAAAAATTTGTGAGTTAGCCTTTTATCCCTAAAAAGTATTGCCACAATAAAACAATACGTAAATTGGCAGATGAACTTAATATTCCTGAAATTACAATGTGCATTATAATTAAGCATAATGGGGAACTGTAAATATCTTAGATAAAAAACGTAAAAGTCTGAGCCGTTCAAAAATAGTTTGGAATTGAAATAAAAGATTATTAGTAAACTGTGCAAAAAAGGCCAAAGAAGGCAAATACAGCTGAACGGAATTACAAAACTGGTTCAAATCTGTCGAAGGAATGCTGTCGTTAAAGGGTTCATAAAAGTGGATTTGAGTTTTATAATGTTCAATTACAAATAACAATTTAAAGTGTAATTTTAAGCAAAATTGTTTTCTCGCAGGCAAAGAAAAGCCACTGTTGAGAAAACGAAATCTAGGCTTGTGTGGGCAAAATATAAACTATTTTGGTTAGTAGAAGATTGGTCCAGAGTAATTTTTAACGACCAATCAAAATTCAACGTATGTGTTGGTAATCATCACAAATGCATGATTCATACTAAACATGAAGCTTTCTACAAGGATTGTTAAAAACGTACGTTAAAATTTCCTACAGGTGTTTTGATTGGGGTATGGATGACAACTACAGGATTAGGATGTTTTGAATTTATTGATGGTACCATGAATGCTGCAAAATAACAACAAAATTGCAAAACAGTCGACTACTAAGTATTGTGTAGTAAAGGTTGACAAAAATTACATTTTTCGGCACGATGGGGTGCTCTATTACACGGTCAAAACCACAGAAAATGTGGTTTGGTGGTCACAACGTCAATTTTTTTTCATGGTTTTCCAACAATCCTGATCTCAATGTCATTGAAACACCGTAGCTTAAAATGAAACAAACATTGAAGAACAACCCACAACGGACATTAGCAGAACTTGGAGTCAAAATAGAGCAAATTTGGAATGTATTTTCTCCTTAAAAGTGCAAACCCTTAGTTGAGTCAATGCCCAATAGAATTCAAGCAGTCATTAAACCTATGGACGATGTTACTCCATATTAGACCTAAAAATTCATGCTATGTCCCAATATTTAATTGCCACACAATTTGAACATTTTTCTTTTTTGGTTTTGTGTTGCTGATTTCCCCAATTGTTATCGATTAACTAATTACTTAGTATTAAATTCAAAAATTATTATAAAAACAAAAAAACTGTCAAATACTTGACATATATGTATTCTATTTTATCCCAACATATAGTTGTTAGGGCTCATATATGATAGTGTGCAGATTTCCTTGATTGGAAAGTCGGCATTTTATGCATAGGACAAGATACATGATGCAAATTATAATCCCAGAAGCTGATATGAATGGACATTATTTATTGCATCACAAGCAATCTAAAAATAGTATTATCACAACGTTAAATGTGATATTCGATGATTTCTGTTAAAGTACAAACAATGTATCCTTAACCGATATACAATATGTGGGTCCTATAATTCAGGACGATCTGCTAGTAATTCTTTTGCGATTTATGGAATATCTGGATATGATATCAGCAGATATGGAGAAAATGTGTAGGTAGGCGTTAGTCGAGGCAGAGCAAGAAAATTTAAAAAATTGTGCAGTGTGCCAATAATATGAAGTACTTAAAATATTGCAATTTCAACACTGTTGCATTTACTCCATCTTACAGGATATTATTACATGGACCTGAATTACATTGTGGCCTGGGTGATCTTGCATAATTTTTACACTGACGACCCATTAACTTAGCCAGATTATAAATACATGGTAACAGAGTTATGTTGATATATAAGGAATATTTGACAGGCGTGTGGTTTCCTGATTTGAAAATAGGTTTCAAACGATACAAAAATATTATAATACCATGCCTACATTGTTACGTTCAATTCTACCCTTATGAATATGTTCATTTAATTTAGGATACTTTTTAAATATTCCCACGCTTCCGTTCCGATATTTTGTGTAATTACCTGTTATGGGAGACACCTCTGATTACGCTTTATAATTAAATAAATCAATTGGTTCCTGTAAAGTACATCCTGCTGCAATTGAAGCGATACTTTTCCAACACTGTGTGGAACGTTATTAGTGCATTTAGTTTAAGTTAAAAGTACCTCAATTTATCCTTATTGTTTGAAGTAACACAGCAAATATACTCGGTTTTCTGAAAAGAATATATTTACTTTATTTATAAGTAATAATGCAAGTTTGAATAGTGTAAGTTTTCTACAATTGTATTCCTATTTGCCGGTTTTCATTTTCTATTCATCCATAATGACATTGGAAGTGTTTTTTTGACATGTGTTACTCAAATATTTGATTCGCTTATCATCTCATTTCCTAATTTCACTTTCACTTTGCTCCTGTCTTTCGCCGTTATAACATAAGAGAATAATCCGAGAAGCCATTGAAACAGAGAAACGCCCTCATAGTCTCAACACAAGAGATGATTCCCAAAGACTACCACGGGAATGGAAATTTAGCAATTACTAGTCTACGCATCGTTAAACAATCAGAAAAAAACATTTTGTTAAATCAGTCATGCGGAACAACTAAACAACATGCAGCAGGACCAATAACACGGAACAGCACCAGAAATCAAGCAAGGGCAGCAGGGCATGTATTCTAACTAGTATATTATATAGCAGGACAAACGAACACTTTTTCTTTATTAAAAGAGATATTACACCTAAACTAATGATCATATAATTAGCTGGAACTTGAAAATCATTGATAAAAGAAACAAAATGAAAAGAGTCATAAACATAATAGGGATTGTTTGTATCATATAATTTGGTGAGTATATTTATGATTAGTTCTGAAATTTTGCAGTTTGGTGCACATATAGCAGAAACTATGGGATGGGGAGAAAGTTGGTTTATGACTTTTTGGAAGTTTGTAGAATTTAGGAACGGTAACATTACGAAATCTTTAGTCGTTTTGCTTTCTCCAGGTTAATGTTATGTTTCTTCTATTCTGATATTAATTTATTGGATTTTTGCTATATGGTACTCGGATCTCTATTAATAGGAGTGTAATATTTTTCATCATAAGTGATATCAGAGGCTACTTTGTTGTAATGCTTTTCTAATATTACTTATGTTGTTTTTGTCAGAGTTAGTTAAAATCAAATTAAAGATTTGATGAGTAGTTTCTTCCATTCGTTAATGGTTTTAAAAGGTGTGTGGACGAAATTAGGTATTGCATTAGTAGTTTGGGTTAATAGGATATTTCTGTATTCTTCAGTAGTGTTAGAGATTATGGATTCAACATCGGCTAATAATTTTGGCAAATTAATGTGCTTAGGTGTAGGGCCCACATTAAACTTAGACAGAAACTAGCAAAATCGTAATTGCCGAAAATCGTTTTGTGAATCTTTCCACAGTCAGTATCTCATTAGATATAAAGAATTTTACGTTGCTAAACCCTAAGTTTAGTGTCTGATACCTAAGCACACTAATTTACCAAAATTATTAACCAATGTTGAATCCAGCCTCTAATGCTAATATTGAACACACGAATATTCTATTGGCCCAAACTACTAATGCAATAACCAATTTTGTCCACGCACCTTTTAAAACCATTAACAACAGGAAGAAACTACTCGTCAAGTCTTCTATATTTATGAAATGTCATGCTAATTTGATTTTAACTAAATCTGACAACCGCAACATATCAGTAATATTAGAAAAATGCAATACAACATACTAGTCACCGATATCCTATATGATAAAAGATACTAGCTCCTCCTAATAGAGACCTACGAGTACCATACAGCAAAAATTCAATAAACTAATATCAGATTTGAAGAAAAATAACATTAACCTGAAGGAAACCAAACGACTAATGATTTATAATGCTATCGTTCCTAAATTCTACAAACTTCCAAAAATTCATAAACCGACTCTCTCTCCATCCCATAATTTCTTCTATATGTGTACCAAACTGCAAAATTTCAGAACTTATCACAAATATACTCACCAAACCATATGATACAAACAATCGCTATTATGTCCTTGACTCTTTTCATTTTGTTTCTTTTATTAATCATTTACAAGTGCCAGCTAACCATGTGATCATTAATTTAGATGTCATATCTCTTTTTAGGAATATACCTGCTGAATTGGTTAAAATCAGTTATAGCAACCAGATGACATAACATACAACCAACTTGCAGTATAACCAAAACAAATTTATTAAATTTAATGACTTTCTTTTTGATACCACGTATTTCTCTTTTGACAACGACAACTGATTTTATAAGCAAATGCTCGATACTATGGGAGCCAGTGTGTCACCTAGATCAACACAATAAGTTATGGATGACCTGCTCGAAAACTGCATCTTTCACCTTAATTTTAACCTTTTCTTCATTAAAAAATATGTTGATGATTTAATCTGTTGTACTCCTTCCGGTAGTGAAGATCATGTACTTTAAATCTTCAACAGTTACCATCCTACCCTTCAGTTTACAATAGAAAAGGAATTGAATGGTACTATCCCATTTTTAAACACTTATCATCCATAAAGACATATCCGGATTACTGATTGGTATAGAAAGTCTAGCTCTTCTGGACGATACCTCAACTCCATTAATCCAACCAGTATGAAAATTAATCTTGTCTTAGGCTTAAAGAGAAGGATAGAACTCTCACATCGCACCCTAAAGAACAAAAACCTATGCGTTAAGAAGCCTTCTTCACCAGAATTCTTACCCCAGCTCGATGGTTATTCAAGATGGCTACCACACTAGTTGTATCAGAAAATGTTAGCCAAATCATGTTTGTATTGCATGAAAAATTTACTAAATAAATATGTTTAAGTGTGAAGAAAAGTTTCACCTTTCCTGTAGTGAAAGAAGAGGTGTTTTAAAAGTACACCAGGATGGTTCTAAACTTTATACTTGTGATTATCACTTTGTTTTCGACCTGACTTAAGGTTGGTTTGATGCAGCTCTAGCTTTTTTTCTATTCTGGGCTAATATAGAAAGTTCTACATATCCTTCACAACCTAAATTTCTAATAATTTGACTAATTCAGCTTGGTCTAGGTGTTCCTATACTCTTCTATCTTTTTCTTATCTACCTGATGGTTTTTAAAGAACTCCAACATGTTCACATGATTACCATTTATAAGGAAATGAAATATTTCATGGTTGTCCCCTCCGAAAAAGGAAAAGTGTTAAATTATATGTTATGGTAAGGCTTAAGCGACGAATTGCTGTCAACATGCCTGACCGCTAACCAATTGTGAGTTATTTCACAAAATCAGTATTATCTAAGTCTCACCACGGCAACCTAGAACAAGAGACTTCTACATTGAATTCCACTGTGAATGATGCTTGCTCTACTGGCTTGGGCAAGAAGAAAAAGAAAGGGACAAGATTTTAGTTGATTCAGCCATTCCAAATCCCGTCTACTGAACTATAACTGGACCGAATTGCTTACAAACAAAATGGCAAATTTCGTTCTGCCCAAGATGTCAGTAACTACCTCAAAATGGATTCTGTAGATGCACCATGCTATCGTATAAGCACTACTAAGTGCTCTTTTAAATTAGGGATTCCTCTTAATCAATTGCGTATCTTTATGAACCCCAGTTATTGGCCATGTGATGTCCAAGTTCGTGAGTTCATGTTTAAACCCCGTAATAAAAAATTCATCGTGGTATCAAACTTACTGATGACCATTTTTTAAGGAGAATTTAGAATACACCACATGGAGAATAGTAAACCACAGTTCACAGGTTGGTAGTTGAGGTGTACAGTGCAACCATGACATGCTAGTTCCTCCAGATATCGGCTGTTTACGCAACAGTTCTGTAAATTTTAACTGTTTAAATGCTAACATATATTACCAGAATGTGCGTGGCTTACGCACTGACTGCTGAAATTTATCGGGCTGCTTCTTGCTCAAATCACGAGGTGATAATCTTAACTAAGATCTGGGTTAATGACTATTCAGACTATGAACTCTTTTGACATGATCGTAAGTATGGCATTCTTGTTTGTGATCGCGGAGGTGGCACACTGGTTGCTATTTTCTCCATATGGCACACTGGTTGCTATTTCCTCCATATTGAGACTAGTGAGATTAAGGGCTGTAACTGCTTTTTGTGTGAGGATGTGTGGGTTAAATTAAAACTCAACTTCTCGTCCATAGTTATGTGGGATAATACTTTTCTCCAAATTTTAACTACGACCATTATGAAAGTTTTTGCTGAAAGGGTACTAGCTGAAAACAGCGATTCCCAATTTCTAATTATTGAGGATTTCAATCTACCTAAGGTTCAACGGTCATTAGATAATGATGGGATGTTTACCAACCCTGCGGGTTCCATCCCTGCTGATGCTGAATCTTTCATTCAAGATATATTCCCTTAATCTACAACAGGTTAACTGTGCAACTTCTATGGAAGAACACGATCTTGTTTTCGTTGATGAATTTGACAACATAAGGGTTACTGAATCTGACCAGTCTCTATGCAAAATTGATGCTTACCACCCCCAATTATCAATTATTATTTATAAAGCATTTACTCCATTCATCAAGAACGAAATTCCATCTTATTTCTATAAGTTCTGTAAGGCTGACTATGTTAATGTAAATACTTTTTACAGTTCAATCGACTGTTCAGTCCTTGGTGGTGTCGATGAGATCGTGGAGTATTTATACAACGTTGTTTTAAAGAGCATTGACAAACATATGCCTAAGCAGGATTGACTCTAGCAAATATCCTTGCTAGTATACGAGGACCTTGATTAACCTCATAAAGTTGAAAAATAAATTGTACAGAAGGATCAGCTATCAGGTTCAGTAGCGGATTATGAAAACTACTCTAAGATTCGTAAAGATGCCAAAGGTTCAGTTGATCTTTGCTATTTGAATTCTCTCAGTAATACTGAACTTCTGATGCCCTATAACATAAGACACTTTTTTCTACCAAAAGGAGCAATGGGATTCCTAACTCAATAACATATCGTGATACAACTTTGACGGATACCCAGAGTATAGTTGGATTTGCAACATACTTTGAATCATGTTACACAATTCATCCGTATATAAGCTTAATTAATAACACCGTACGTGATAGTATGATCAACCTCTGTTGTCATGAATTTACTAAGGAAGAAGTATTGGATAAACTAATTTCTCTTGATACATCAAAGAAAGCTGGACCAGATGATATTGCCGCTCTATTTCTGCAACAATGCATGTTTTCACTATGCGGCCCTTTAACTGCCATCTTTCAAACGAGTTTAGATTCGAGAGTCTTTCTGTTAATCTGGAAGAAGGCAACTATTTAAATCCGCACTCAGTTATAGAAAACTACCGAGATATGTCCATATTATCAACTATACCTAAACTCCTGAAGTCAATTATTTGTAACCAAATTTGCAGCACTTTTAAAAATGTCATAGCAGATAAGCAACGCGGATTTATAAAGGAATACTCGACTACAATAAATCTTGGTCTATATCTTAATTTTTTTACTAAGACGTTAGAAAATGGCTTACAAGTAGATGTGATTTTCACTGACATATTCAAAGCCTTTGATAGTGTTTGTCACGTCCTTCTATTAAATAAACTAGAAACACGGGATCTCGGATTCGTATCTGGAGTGGTTACACTCTATGATGAAAATTGCACACAAACAATAAAAATTGCTGACACAACTTCCAGAACAATTCAAGTTATTTCAGCCGCTCCACAGGGTTCTCACCTTGGGCCGATCCTGTTCATACTCTTCATCAATGATGTGTACATTTTTGTCAAATGTAAATGTCTGCTTTATGCTGATGTATGAAGTTCTTCAGCTCAATCCATATTACTTATGATTGTGTGGAGGTTCAAGTACATGGATACCAACCCACTCAAGTTAAATATTAGGAAATGCATAGTGTTGAAAAGTTGTATGCAGTCAAAGCTAAACTAAGATAATAACACATATTTAGTTGCTATTAAGTTATACAATTATAGTTTTTGATTATAAAGTACTAAAACGTTTATAAAACCAGAACTGTCAAACTTGACAAAAGCCAACTAAAGTAATTTATATTAACAAGCAACAGACAAAGTATGCTGAATTGGATATATTAACACCCACTTGCAATTTTGCAATACTTATAAACAAATTTAAAAATTTAACAAATTTAAACTTTCTAAATATTTAAAACTTGTTATAAGATCTGACGCTTACAATTTCTTTTTCTGTATTATTAGGATGTTTGTTTTCACATTCATGATCTTTTCTTTCATCTTTTAATTGTTCTAGTTCTTCTTCATCATTTTTTGCCATTTTCGACATCAACAAAAATGTCTCTTTCAACATTTGCGTTTTCATATATGATATTCCTGCCATGCACAATTTTTTGTTCATGAGGATTCCACAATCGGTAACTGTTTTCAACATAGCCTATCATGATTAATTTTTCACTTCTTGGATCTAATTTTGAGCGTCTATCTTCTTTTGGGATATGGTTATAAGCAAGGGAGCCAAACATTTTAATCTTTGACAGATCAGGTTGTCTACCGTTTCATAACTCTACGGGTGTTTTTCCTTTTGGTAAAACACTGCTTTCAATTCTATTAAGCAAAAATGCTGCAACCCTGACTGCTTCTCCCCAAAAATTTTTGGTTAAGTTGGAATCGAATATCAAACACCTGGCCATTTCCATTAAAGTTCTATTAAACCTCTCTGAAACTCCATTTTGTTCAGGGGTTCACCAAATTTTATACTGAATATTAATGCCGTTACTTCTACAAATGTTTTTAAAATCACACCAAATTCTTTCAATCTTGCAATTAAATTTTGCATTAACCGTCATTAAATAATCTTTGAATTTTGTGATTACCTCGCTTTTTCGCTTTTATTAAAAAGACCACATAAAAATGTGAAAAATGATCTACAAAACTGACATAGTAATTATTACCATCATGTGTCAAAGGACTGATTGGACCACATCTGTAGAATCAACTTCCAAAACTATTTTTGACTTTTTACTTTCCGGTATTGTTATACATATATGATAATCTTGTTTGATTTACCTTGATACATACCTCACAAATTCTATTGACGGGGTACCTTTTTCGTTGAAGTAAATTTAAGTTTTCTTTTGCAACACAAACTGATTCGCTTATTGAAATTTTTAAGGCAACTGTATACAGATTTCCAGTTAATTTTCCTTTTAATACTATAACGTTTCCTCTGTTAATAGTTGCCTCTTTATTTTTAAAATTCACTTCATATCCTGCTTGTTCCAATTTTCTTACTGACAGCAAGTTGCAAAATAATCCTCTAATTTTAACAGTTTTAGAATTTTCAGTGAATAACTTCATACTTCCTTGTTTAGTTGCCCTTATTGTTTTGAACCCGATTTGGCTAGATTAATGTTATGGCTTATATTCTTTTGATCAAAGACATACTTTATAAAATCTTGTTTTATTAAATGGTTGGTTGCACAACTATCTATTACAAATTCAATTTCAGTACATACCTGCCATACCTGCTTGATTTTCCGTTGTTAAAAACGATATTGCATTGTCACTTTCAGTTTCACTTTCCTGTTCCGCTACATTAGCTTGTCTTCCTTTTGCATACTGCCTTCCTTTCTGTAGACATTTGTAATTAGAACGTTTGTGCCCAAATTTTCTATAGTTATGACATTTGAATGGAAATTTAATATCTTCAGTGTTAGAACTTTCACTACTTGTACCTACAGTACTACTACTCCTATTTGCATAATTTCTGTACATGCTTTTGTTGTATCTTCCTCTTCCTCTATTGTTATAACCACTAAATGCTACATCACTGTTTCTTTCACTATCCTGTTTATTTTTATTTTGACGCGCCTCTTCCAGTAGCAATTTATTTTTGACAAAATCCAGACTTACTTTTGATTCGTCTTGAGTAAAAATGAAATCAATTGCTGTTGTTATACTTTGGTATGATTCAGGGATAGATGATAAAAGTTGTGACACAATTTCATTATTTTCCAACTTACTGCCTACAGCCTTTAATTCATTTACCGTTTGTTCAAACTCAGTGATAAAAGAACTAAGCAATGTATCTTCTCTAAATTTTAAAGTTCTAAGTTTCCTTCCAATTGTACTGTGTCGACTGGTGGATCATTATTTAATACCTCATCTACATCTGCTTGTTCCAATAATAATTTCATGCGAAAATCCCAATTTGAATAGCCATTTCCACCAAATGGTTTTACGCTGTATAGCTGATTTCCACCAACACTAGCAGACATCGTGATTTCTTTCAGTTAAATTAAATAACTAGGTATTCATTTCCAATTCTTATCACAGTTTCCATAATAGCAAGTTCAGTGTACAATCTGACTTTCTAAATACACGATTTTAAACTTTCCATGTAATTATGTCATTGAACATCACCTGGGCCCATAACCTGTTGAAAAGTTGTACGCAGTCAAAGCTCAGCTAACATAATAACACGTATATTTAGTTGCTATTAGTTATACAATTACAGTTTGTTATACTATTGCGCGGCAATTGTTATAATCCCGCATAACTACCCGTCATTGTCATAATTTAACGCATAATTACGCAGCAAATTTACCCGCCATATTGTAACTTATACCGGCCACGCTTTAAGGGTGATGTAAACACTTTTTAAGTCAATTTGCATGCACAATTTAAATCAAAACAAATTACTCACATGGTGGGTATTTCGTAGCTTACCCAGGGTCCAGCGATAATTTGCAGGTTGGGTTCATTTACGCCATGTTGAATCAAATTACCATCCGTCCTTCCTTTTACTGCACTCGTAGGGGGTCGGAAGGATTAGATAACAGGTACACAAAGGTAAAAGGTAGAAGGAACCTAGATACCTAAAAGAAAAATAAACACAACACCAAGATAGTTGTTGCTTCTTCGAGGGCGCGTGGCTTGGTCCCCTTTTTGACACTCGCGCATTCCTGCATTCCTCTGCGCAGGCACGACTGCCCGCAACAACGGAAGTTGGCGTTTTAAATTTAAAAAATACGCGGAAATTACCTTATAAATTATAACTAAATCTAAAAATGTGCATTGCCAATTTTGGCATGTAACAATCTCAACCAAGCCATAAAAGAAAAAAATTTAAAAAAAGAAAAAACTTTTAGCACGGTAGAAACTTAAAGTCTAAAACCTTACTTACATATGAACTAACTTACATTCTACTAAATGTTTATTTTAGGTGCCACCTGGTTTTTTCAACCAATAACGCGTCTTGCGAGTAACCAGGAAACGGAATGTGTAGCCCCAAGATTATCGAACTACATCTATGAATGCACACAGAGTCTTAGATGTGGCGCAGTTATAATCAACAGCACAAATTTGTCGGAGAGCACAAAACACTACTACAACTAAAAACAAATGTGACGTCACTAATATTTCTACAATAATCTAAAGCTAACTTCACAGATTTTTTGGTACACACGCACATAAGCATTGCATTTTAACTGTTTGTGATTTGCCAAAAATATGCCCAACTTTCAAAATGCCCGAGAGAGCAAGTTACTATATATTTTACAAATTTTTATGTATTGGTACTCTGGCTTAATAAACAGTACACATCAAAACTTTTGAATGACATGGTTGTGAATTAACAAATTTACCAACAGTACCATATATTTACTTAAATTAAGAAAGCATGTACTTTTTATTTTCTATTCTACTGTATTGTAATATTAGGATTACCTACTTTAAATAAATAAATATATTATTAATTTCTTACATTACCAACCTAACAAATTACATTGCTACCATCAGGTTAGCTTCTTCACTCAATACTCAAAATTTTCCTACGTCTGATCATAAATACCAAACGTTAGGACAACAAAAGAAAGTAAGACAAAGTCTCAAGTTATTACCAAAGATAATAGGTAAAATAGAGATATATCCAAAACGTCGCAGTACGCCAAGGCTTTAAAGATATAGCATAGAATTCCCTAGCTTACCAAGCCATCTTGTCCTCCATCGTAAAGATACAGTAGAGGGTGGCTCTTTGAAGCCGTTACGCAGGAAAGTACTCGTACCCCTAAAAGAGGGTTGAAGCAGACCTGTTAGATAAACGGTACGAGGGACCGAAAAAGGCATTAGTCGAGCTCGGTAAGACATACTCATATTTTCACTTACACTCGCACATTCACACACTCATACATACTTTCACTGTCAGCGGCCACGTGCGGCTGACAGCAGCACCGCATGACCTCACGAAAGATTCCCAGAGACGTGGTCCAGGTGTCCATGAAAACCCCCCATGTGACCACACGGTGACTAACGGAAATGAAAAGGCAATAGAGATATAGGAAAGGTAAAAAGAGGGAGGTAGACATTTTTGGAATGTGCTAGTGACTTCCAGGTAGAAGAGAATAGAAGAAAGGCTCGCATTGAGCAAAAGCGATAGAAAAAGGTGGATAGAAAAGCACTACTCAATCGGCTAATGTGGTCAGTAGTCCGGAGTGAGGGAAAAATCACTCTTACGTTGTAGACGGGTGTTCCGAGACAAGAACAGGTCTACCAAAGGAAGAATAAGGCGGAAACACAGACAGCAGGGTAAGAAAAAAGTAAAGTTTTGGATAAGCATCTGAGAGAAGGTAGAGAGTTGTACCTGTTAAACGCAGATCGGTCTGAAGGATCACCTACTGTGTTAATCAAACAAATAAAGGCATATAATAAATTAAAAAATTACTAGACTCCCGATGAGAACTAGTACGATCATCTTCCTAATTAGCGCATCCACTGTGATAAGAAGATCAGGCAAAAAGTTGAAACAACCAACTGTTCCAAGGTAATTTTCAGAAACGGTAACGCCATATACACACAGGAATACCTAACTAAAAGCAGTTAAATGAAGATACAAACATACTGTCCCAATATGCTAAAAACAACCAAGAATTCAATAAGATACCAATAAAAAGCGATAGCACCTCAACACGAAGTTAAATAAAAACAAAAAAAAAATGTTTAAATGTTCTGATGGCTTAAAAGAAAAAACAAGTAATGATAGAGAATAAAGTGAGCGAGTGTAATAACTCAGAAGAACGCATGGAATAGGAACTCCTAGTTTTACAACTGCGAATATGGACTATTTCTTACAAAGGTATAGGCCGCGACTCCTATGTGAGTCCAAAGAGAAAAGCATCCACTCAACATCAGCTAAAACCAATCATAACAATTCAATGAGTTACTCTAACCAAAGTTACAAAAATCACCACGAAATTAAACAACGTACGATAAATGCTAAAAGACAAAATAATATGATGCAGAAAAGGTGTCAGGATTGATTAGATGAAGCAAAAGAGTGACATTAGAGAACCTAGATAATAAACCGATATATGGCTGACAATAAATTCAAGGAAGAATTAATAGTCAGCAAAAAGATAAATAAAATGAGGTAAATAAGGCAAAAGTGTGGAAGGTAAATACTGTATGAGAAAAGAAATGAATATAGGTAACAAATTCAGGACGGGAACAAAAAAACATTTGGTAGTCCATTAAAGAAATGAAACGTGAAAAAAAATTAATTAGCATTTGGGTCAGCAGAGAATGGTTTGTCTTTGATATGCCAATTTGTTTGACGTTTTCCTTCGGTGTCTTGAAGTTCATAGATAAGTGGACCAATGACGCGAGTAACCTTTTATAAAATGAATTTTGGAGCTAATTTCGAAGAGAATTTTTTTGTAGCATCAGATAAGACATAATTTCTTTTCCAAACCTGTTCACCTAAAGCGAAAGAAATATCTCGTTTTCACAGATTATAATGATCTTTATTCTTTTCGTAGGCTTTTAACAAATTTTTTCTAACATCGTTGAAAATAGAAGGTAATGATTGTTGGTCTTCGTCCCAGCGTACTGTTTCGTCAAATTCAATTACGTTAGTATCATCCGGAACTAAACCGTAATAACTACCATCAAGTGGTGTGTATCTACCAAAAACAAGGAATGAGGAAGTGAATTGGGTTGCTTCGTGTTTAGATGTACGCAAAGCTTGAGCGATATTAAAGATATTTTCATCCCACTTAGTGTGGTCTGAATCGATATATGAAGAGATAGCAGTGATTAAGACTCGATGTACTCTTTCGATAGAGTTTACCTGTTGATGGTATTTGGCGTTTTTAATTTAAAAAATACGCGGGAATTACCTTATAAATTATAACTAAATCTAAAAATGTACATTGCCAATTTTGGCATGTAACACGTTTTTGATTATAATATAAGTACTAAAACATTTATAAAACCAGAACTGTCAAACTTGACAAAATCCAACTAGAGTAATTTATATTAACAAGCAACAAACAAAGTATGCTGAATTGGATATATTAACACATAGTTATGAGATTTTCAATATGTATGGAATTAATTTCTGTCAACTACAATATAAATATGATGGAATGTGACGTTGTCAGCTGCATATCCGACCTGGGAGTGTTCTTTAATGCTCGTCTCCCGTTTGCTGAGCACACATCACCCACAGTTGCTAAAACTTTTTAAATGTTGGGTTTTGTTAGAAGAAACTCAACCCACATTAAGGGCATAAGAGCTCTCAAATCTTTGTGTAGTTCATTAGTGCACAGTATATTAGAATATAACAGCGGAATATGGAGTCCTATTTATACAGTTCATACACAGAAAATTGAACAAGTAAAACAAATTTGTTAAATTTATCTTATGGAAATTTACCATTTCGAATGGACCTGCACCTTGCCGAAGTTCTAGATTACTAGAACAGGTGAAATGGCTTGCGTGTTCTAATGAGCTAAAGAGCCAAACTACAGGTCCAACCAAAGTAGTAGGGCCGTTAGTGAGGAACCAGACTAAGACAGGTCCCCGAAAGAGGGCAGCGGCTCTTTCGGTACTTAGATTGGCAGAGACCATAGGGGTCGGTATGGCAGTCTAAGACACACTACCGCGATGTGGAAGGCAACGGGAAACCACCACATTACCTCCCAAGTACACAGCGTACCTAAATTATAATAAAATGATGGCATTCTCTGGGGTAAAAGATTCCGGAGTTAAAATAGTCCCCATTCGGATCTCCGGGAGGGACTACTTGGAGGATGCGATCGGAAAGTTAAGAATAAGAGTCGGGAACATTTTGCGAGTCGGAGCGTGGAATGTTAGAACTATGAAGCAAGTGGGTAAGCTAGAGAACCTAAAAATCGAAATGAATAGGTTATCATTAGACATAGTAGGGATCAGCGAAGTTCGGTGGCCAGAGGCGGGGATTTTTGGAGTGGAGACTTTAGGGTAATTCATACAGGAGCCGAGGAAGGAAATTTGGGTGTGGGGAGAGTTATGCGGAAAAGATAGGATACTGTGTAGAAAATTACTTACAAAAGAATGAAAGAGTACTCATGGTTAGATTAGAATCTAAACCGGTAAACACAGTAATAATACAAGTATACATGCCCACCTCTAGCTACAGTGACGAAGAGGTAGAAGCGACCTACAAAGATATCGAAGACATATTAAGACACGTAAAGGACATGAAAATTTAATAATTACGGGGATTTTAATGCTGTGGTAGGTGAGGGTAGGAAGGAGCGATAGTAGGTTTATTTGGTTTAGGCACTAGAAACGACAGAGGAAATAGGCTGGTAGAATTTTGCGACAAGAACAATTTAATCATTACAAACACATTATTTCAACATCATGCTAGAAGACGATATACGTGGAAGATGCCAGGAGATATAGGAAGATATCAAATAGATTACATTCTTGTTAGACAACGGTTTAGGAATCAAGTAAAAGACTGTAGAAGCTACCCAGAAGCAGATATAGACACTGACCACAACATCATAATTATGAAGGCCGCACTTAAATTAAAAAATTTGAAAAAAAGAAACGGAAAAATGCACTTGGACCTACAGAAACTAAAAGAGAAAGATATTCAGGAAAGATTCGAAAAAAGGTCAAATGAATTGCTCAAAGATATCGGGAAAATATCTGATACTAAGGAAGTAGAAACAGAATGGAATAACATTAAATTCAGCCTCGACATGGCGGCCAGAGATATTCTGGGGTATACACAAAAGTAAATAAGAAACCATGGATAACAAAGGATATCCTGAATTTAATAGAAGAAAGACGAAAATACAAAAATAAATCAGACGAAACAGGAAAACAGAGATACAAAGCCATAAAATGGGAAATTATTCGAAAATGCAGGAAAGCTAAAGAAAAATGGATTGATGAAAAGTGCAAAGAGGTACAAACTAAGATGGAAGTAGGAAAGACAGATGAAGCATACAAACTAATTAGAAGCAATTTTAGGGATATAGAACCGTATAGCAAAAATATAAGGGACGCGGAGGAAATGTCATTATAGAAAATGTAGAGAAAGTGGGTAGATGGCAAGAATATATAGGAATTTATATGCAGGAGAAGAACTAACTGCATTAGAAAAGGAATCAGACATTGAAAATGATGATTTGGGATATCCTATACTTAGAGATGAATTTGAAATGGCATTAAAGGGTCTGAAAAATGGTAAGGCGCCGGGTACAGATAAGGTGCAAGCGGAGTTCTAAAGCAGCTGGTAACATGATAGTAACTATACCAAAAAGAAAGGCGCAGATAGATGTGAAAATTTTCGAACAATAAGCTTGACAGCACACGTATCAAAAATATTAACTAGAATTGTACAAAGACGAATGGAAAAACGGGCTGAAGAAATACTAGAAGACCAATTTGGGTTTAGGCGAAACAGGGGAACACGGGAAGCTATCTTAGCTCTGAGGGTGATAATGGAGAAAACAATAGAAAAGGGAAAGCGTGTATATAGGGTTTGTAGATCTGGAAAAGCATTTGACAATGTAAAATGGAAAAAATGTTCGAAATACTCAAAAAGATTGGAATGAGTTATAAGGATAGACGGATAGTACATAACTTATACAAAGAACAAACAGGAGTAATAGAAATAGAGCAGGAACGTAGAGAAGTAAACATCAGGAAAGGGGTGAGACAGGGATGTTCCCTATCCCCACTAATTTTTAACTTGTACATTGAAGAGGCAATGAATACTGTCAAATGCAGGAAGACATTTGGAATTAATATGCAGGGACAAAAAATTGATATGCTTAGATTTGCAGATGATATAGCGGTATTAGCATCTAGCAGGGAAGAGTTAGAAGCTGCTCTCAATGAAATGGAAACGGTTCTAACAGAGAGGTACGGTATGAAAATTAATAAAACTAAAACTAAAGTTCTAGTTTGCAAAGGTGGGGAAAATAAATCAAAAACAAGAATACAAATAGGTAACAAGAACTTACAAGAGGTTAAGGATTTCTGCTACCTAGGAAGCCAAATAACGCAAGATGGGAAAGCACAAAAGATATAAAACAAAGATTAGCACAAGGTCGTGCTACATTTAACAAGAAAAAGCAACTACTGTGCTCAAAGACCACAAACATAGAAACAAGGAAAAGATTGCTTAAAACATATGTGTGGAGCACAGCACTGTATGGCTGTGAAGCCTGGACAGTGGGAGAAGCGGACAAGAAAAAGGTAGAAGCCTTTGAAATGTGGTGCTACAGACGTATGATGAAGATACCATGGACAGACAAAGTTAAGAACGAAGAGGTACTAAAAATGGTAGGGGAAGAAATAAATATGTGGAAAAAAATAAAAAATAGGAGAGATAGGATGATAGGCCACATACTACGGCACGAGGGACTAGTGCGGAATATACTAGAAGCAGAGATAGGAAAAAAGAGAAGAAGAGGTAGACCTAGGTTAGACTACTGCACACAGATAGTGAAAGATGTAGGCTGTATGAGTTTCAGGGAAATGTGTAGTCTAGCTCAGAAGAGAAATCAATGGAGGTACGCATCCAACCAGTCCCGAGATAGATAAATTAATGACGAAGAAAGTAACTGCACTTAAACATGATATTTATTATAAGCAACTACAAGCATTGGAGGGCAATATTCTGAATAATGGTAATTGCATAAAAGCATTTACTGGAAAACTATTATTTCGGCAAATGTCTAAGTGTTGGGGATCTTGGCAGCCACAGGTTGCTTAACCCCTTCAATAAATCTCAGTGAAAAGGGCATAATATTAGAAAACAATAGAAGAAACATAATATTTATTATAAGCAACTACAAGCATTGGATGGGCAATATTCTCGCAGTATGGTAATTGCGTGAAAGCATTTACTGGAAACCTATTATTTCGGCAAATGTCTAAGTGTTGGGGGATCTTGGCAGCCACAGGTTGCTTAACCCCTTCAATAAATCTCAGTGAAATAGGGCATAATATTAGAAAACAATATAAGGGGAACCGAGCTGTATTGCTGTGTGAGAATTTCAGGAACTATGTAGGTTAGGTTTAGAAAAGAAATAAGTGCAGGTACATGTCCAACCAGTTTTAAGACGGAAACCCAATGACGAAAAATAAGCGCAGATAAATCTGATGATTATTATAAACAACTAGTTGTTTGTTGTAAAATATCTGCAACTAATGTTGACTGTGCGAAAAGATGGAACTTGGCAGCCACAGGCTGCTTACCCCCCTTCGCAACCACTGAATGTCGAAAAAATAGGGTATATAATTGTAAAACAATAGAAGGTGACCGAACTGCATCTAACAAGAAAGAACGGCGCCTATGATGAAAGACAACAAACATAGAACAAAAAGTTGTTGAAAGCGTATGTGTGGAGCACAGCACAGACAGTATGCCTACGAAATACGAGCAGTCTGAAAAGCAGACAGAAGAACAGTAACGGCCTTTGAAATGCCGTGCTTCAGATGTTTGAGGATGGACAGACAAAGGTAATAACAAATAGGTTATAGAAACAGTAAGGGAACAAGGATATCTTTGGGAAAAAAATATGAGAAATAGAACGGCAGAATACGTTCTAAGACATTTTTGGGGAATAGCATAGGATATATGACAAGTGTTACTGAAACTGTTAAGCTCCCATAGTAGCTTGCTTGTAAATTAATTATTTTATAATTTATACGCTTGGCCCTGAAAAGAGATTGAGAGTGACAAGTTTTAATTACAGCTGTCAAAGAACTTGTTGTATATAAACTCCATAAAATAGGTATAAAGGGCACAAGTGTAAGCTAATGTTGTTGTTTAATGCAAAAGATTTTTATTGTTAATTTTAGGAAAATTTTGAACACCACCATCTCTTTTATTCAACGTACCCTTATAATTCTGCTTTGTAATATAAATAAACAGAACAATGAGCCAGTACAACGTCTTTTAAGAGAAGTTCCAAAATTTGAAGCCCCTTATTTCTAAACCCAAACCGCAACAAATTCAAAATTTTCACTTTTCATTGAACTGGAAAGTAGGTTGAAGGGCAGCCCCAATACTAACTCGAAAAGGTATTGGATAACAGTGTAACAACCGCTTAAAACAGTACAATGACGAATAATTGCGCGATGTGTAAAAATCCTGACACAAAGTTTATGGTCGCCAGACATATGTGACAAATGGTTCCATTTCAACTGTGTAGGGGTAGATGAAGCGGTAGAAGATCGAGACTGAGTTGTACAGTATGTACAAGTAAACTTGCACATGACAAACAGGCCGAAGTCGATCAATCACGCGACAGCAACCCGCAATTAGTAGCTGAAGTGAAACGACAACAAGAGGAGGTGATGGAGTTGAGGGCTCTGGTGGCACAACTTCAAGCTAGTCTCAAACAGCAAGCTGTGTCAAGCACAGACCCGACGGGCAATTACCGTATAGCGGAGTATTCGAGGGTTAAGCAATCCTAGTAACCCCATCGAAAATAGTAAGCCTAGTAATGTGGTGTCCGAAGAAATAACTACTAAAGCAGTTTCTAAACTATGTGCACCCTACCCACGGTTGCTTCCGGTCGGGCACAGGTTAGTGGTAACAAATCGTCAGTGATGAACAAATCTAATAAATCGATTTCAAAACGAAAACTGACCCAACAGCAGTTAAATGCCGAACTGGGTCTACGTTTAGAATTCTTAAAAAAGGGCTTTGAAGTTGATCAGCAATTTGGTGATGAGGAAACTGACATATCTGACGAAGGTGATTTATTGGCTGCTACTGAGCAGAAAGTTTCGTCCTGGGTAGACGAACAACCATTCGAGAAATCGCAAATAAATGAAGAACATCAACAAAGGGTTCTCGCTAAACACCAAATAAGTGACTCTAACGCTAATTTAAAACCAGCGGTGTTACGGAGAACCTCCTCACATCATAACTTGCATGTGACGTGCGATCGACACGCCTTCTGCTTTGAAAGCGTTTACGCCATGGCTTTCCAGTAGAGAAAACGAGTATTTTCTTTCCATCGGCGGCAAACCGAGTCAGAATGAGACAGGCGAGAACGAATAACAATGCAACAAATTGCTATGAGACAAATTCTGCGAAACACTGCATGAAATTCGGCGGTGAACCGGATAAATGGCCGATGTTCATCTCCTGGTTCAAGCGTACGACGTTAGAGTGTCATCTCCTAGATGATGACAATTTAAGCCGCTTGCAAACCTGTCTGGAAGGTCGAGCACAACGTCTTGTACAAAGCTTCTATAACTTCCTGAACGCTGCCGCAAGTAATGAGAGCTTTAGAAATTCAATTTGGAAGACCAGAGCTTATTTTGGATGCTGTGGTCAATCAAATTGAATCGTGTGCAACGTTTCACAAGAGCACCTTCAATCGGTGCAAGAATTCGCCGTGACTGTCCAACATGTTGTAATAACAATGCGGCAGCGGACTACACGATATGCTCACAAACTTTGCACTAATGCGGACGATTGTTAGTAAACTGTCTGGAACCTTACAACTGGAATGGGCAAAATATAAAGCTGCGCAAGCGAATCCTGACTTAATTATGTTCACTACATGGATCTCAGAGTTATCAGAAAGTGTTGGAAGTATCGCTGTTGTAAAGCAACCTAACGAAGTGTATAAAAATAGACGTCCCGAGATTCGTAAGCAATCGATTCACAATGCACATTCCTTAAGTTCGGAAAACCGGATGTTATCGAGAGATAAAGACAGGCACCCACACGCTAATAAATGTTCACTCTGTAACGACGGCATTCATAGTGTAAACGAGTGCCGATTATTTTTAGAATCTTCTAAAACTAAGCGGTGGGAACTACTAAGACAACATAAACTGTGCCGGAAATGTTTAGGGTCTCACTATGCGGGTAGATGTAAAGTGCATAAAGAATGTGGTGTCGATGGATGTATCTTTAAACATAATCCACTGTTGCATGATACAAAGCTGCATGCGATCAAAAATTCAACCGTTAATGGAGCACCAAAACAAGAAGTTATCAATCTCCATCAAACGACGACGGCTCAGATACTGATGCGAATCGTTCCAGTAATACTATACGGACCGAAGCATACCTCAGAACCTATGCGTTCCTTGACGAAGGTTCGACTTTAACTCTAGTCGACGACGAGATTGTTCAAATTTTAGATGTCACCGGACCACTCGAGCCACTTCATCTAAAGTGGACCGGTGATACGACGCGCCTAGAGGAGAATAGTAGACGAGTATCCTTCGATATTTCTGGAGATATGCCTAAAAGCAAAAGATATGAACTGTCAGACGTTAGAACCGTTAAATCGTTAGATCTTCCAACACAAACACTTAATTATGAATCATTTCCTGGAACGTCGGCACACTTACGAAACATTCCTATCGCTGAATACAAGAATGCTAAACCACGCCTGCTCATTGAATTAAACATTTAGAGCTGAGCCTCCCAAGAAAGATCAAGGAAGGTAGACCTGGTGAGCCAACTGCGACTAAAACGAAGTTGGGGTGGATTATCTGTGGTTCAATCGGTGACGTCACATTGAATGCTGCAAATGCACAGCCTCATTTTTATGCCTGCAGTTGCTCATCGGACGACGACATACATATGAAAATCCAAGAATACTTTTCTATTGACAATTTCGTGTTAAAAGACCGGACGTTCCTCTAATAACATCGGAAGATAAACGCGCCATCGCCATCCTTAAGAGTGAAACAAAACAGGTTGGGCAACGCTACGTTTCGGGTTTATTATGGCGATACGACAAAATTCAGCTTCCGGATAGTTATGAAATGGCATATAAACGCCTGCTGTGCCTTGAGCAAAAATGAATAAAGATCCAGCGCTTTATGCTAATCTTCAACTACAATTAATAGAATATGTCGACAAAGGATATGCACGTAAGCTGAACAAAGAAGAAGTTGCGCAGCGTACACCAAAACTTGGTACCTACCTGTATTCCCGTAATAAATCCGAATAAACCGGGAAAGTGCGCTTGGTGTGGGATGCAGCAGCAACTGTAGGATGTATTTCGCTAAATTCATGTTTGCTAAAAGGTCCCGATCTACTTTGTTCACTTCCTGCTGTTTTGTTTCGATTCCGTGAAAGAAAATTCGCAATATCAGGGATATACGTGAAATGTTCCATCAAGTGTTGATCCGAGAAGAAGACCAACAGGCCCAGCGATTCCTATGGCGTAATAGTAAACAAAAATCAGAGATTGAGGTTTATGTGATGCAGGTGATGACGTTTGGTGCCTCCTGCTCACCTAGTACTGCACATTACGTCAAGAACATGCATGCCGCAAAATTCGAGTCGTCTCATCCCCGCTGTGACTGCCATCCGAGATAATCATTATGTCGATGATTGGTTAGACAGTTTTGCCACCGAAGGAGGCAATATCGGTTGCGAAGGGACGTGGTACGAATACACGCTGAAGCAGGGTTTGAGTTACGCAAGTTTGTGTCGAACTCCTCACAAGTGCTGCATGCCATAGGCGCAGAGGACTCTGATTCTAATAACAAGAATTTGAACCTGGCAAATAATTCGTTGGGAGTTAAAATACTTGGAATGTGGTGGTCGATCGAAACTGACATGCTCTATTATGAAATTAATCTCGGTAGGATACCACCAGAAATCCTAAATGGTCAACGTCCCCAACGAAACTCGTGCTAAAAACGTTGATGTCCGTGTTTGATCCCCTTGGACTAATTTCATGTTTTATGGTATACCTAAAAATCTTATTACAAGAAATTTGGCGTTCGCGATTGGGTGGAATCAAGTTATCACAGACCGTCAGCACGCCGAAGGGATAGCTTGGACAAAAACATTGCCGAAAATTCGGGAAATAAGAATACCCGATGTTACTTTTCCGAACCGATCGATAATCTTCAAATGCATACTTTCGTGGACGCTTTGAACCCGAATCATTTACTCATGGGCTCGCCACGAGGTTCAAAGCCGCTCATCGATCCAACTGAAAGTGACGTATGTCTTCACCCCAGTATCACTTATCACAGCAAATGGCCAACATGTTCTGGCGCCGTTGGATTAGAGAATACCTGCCGACGATCACGCGTTCGACGAAATGGTTTCAATCTGTCCAGCCCATAGCGATTGGAAACGTCGTAGTGATAATGGATGACACGCATCGAGATTCTTGGAAGAAGGAAAGATTATTGATGTGGTAAAAGCAAGAAAGACGATCAAGTACGACAGGTAGTGGTGCAGTGCGGTAATAAGTTCTACCGCCGGCAGCGAAAGTGGCAGTACTGGACGGAAGGTAACTGAACACAGGGCGCCGGTAAAGGGAGAATGTTACTGAAACTGTTAAGCTCCCAAGATGGGAAAGCACAAAAGATATAAAACAAAGATTAGCACAAGGTCGTGCTACATTTAACAAGAAAAGCAACTACTGTGCTCAAAGACCACAAACATAGAAACAAGGAAAAGATTGCTTAAAACATATGTGGAGCACAGCACTGTATGGCTGTGAAGCCTGGACAGTGGGAGAAGCGGACAAGAAAAAGGTAGAAGCCTTTGAAATGTGGTGCTACAGACGTATGATGAAGATACCATGGACAGACAAAGTTAAGAACGAAGAGGTACTAAAATGGTAGGGGAAGAAAAAAATATGTGGAAAAAATAAAAATAGGAGAGATAGGATGATAGGCCACATACTACGGCACGAGGGACTAGTGCGGAATATACTAGAAGCAGTGATAGGAAAAAGAGAAGAAGAGGTAGACCTAGGTTAGACTACTGCACACAGATAGTGAAAGATGTAGGCTGTATGAGTTTCAGGGAAATGTGTAGTCTAGCTCAGAAGAGAAATCAATGGAGGTACGCATCCAACCAGTCCCGAGATAGATAAATTAATGACGAAGAAAGTAACTGCACTTAAACATGATATTTATTATAAGCAACTACAAGCATTGAGGGCAATATTCAAATAATGGTAATTGCATAAAAGCATTTACTGGAAAACTATTATTTCGGCAAATGTCTAAGTGTTGGGGATCTTGGCAGCCACAGGTTGCTTAACCCCTTCAATAAATCTCAGTGAAAAGGGCATAATATTAGAAAACAATAGAAGAAACATAATATTTATTATAAGCAACTACAAGCATTGGATGGGCAATATTCTCGAGTATGGTAATTGCGTGAAAGCATTTACTGAAACCTATTATTTCGGCAAATGTCTAAGTGTTGGGGATCTTGGCAGCCACAGGTTGCTTAACCCCTTCAATAAATCTCAGTGAAATAGGGCATAATATTAGAAAACAATATAAGGGGAACCGAGCTGTATTGCTGTGTGAGAATTTCAGGAACTATGTAGGTTAGGTTTAGAAAAGAAATAAGTGCAGGTACATGTCCAACCAGTTTTAAGACGGAAACCCAATGACAAAAATAAGCGCAGATAAATCTGATGATTATTATAAACAACTAGTTGTTTGTTGTAAAATATCTGCAACTAATGTTGACTGTGCGAAAAGATATATTGGAAAAATATTAAATCAGTAAATGTTCAAGTGTTGGGGAACTTGGCAGCCACAGGCTGCTTACCCCTTCGCAACCACTGAATGTCGAAAAAATAGGGTATATAATTGTAAAACAATAGAAGGTGACCGAACTGCATCTAACAAGAAAGAACGGCGCCTATGATGAAAGACAACAAACATAGAACAAAAAGTTGTTGAAAGCGTATGTGTGGAGCACAGCACAGACAGTATGCCTACGAAATACGAGCAGTCTGAAAAGCAGACAGAAGAACAGTAACGGCCTTTGAAATGCCGTGCTTCAGATGTTTGAGGATGGACAGACAAAGGTAATAACAAATAGGTTATAGAAACAGTAAGGGAACAAGGATATCTTTGGGAAAAAAATATGAGAAATAGAACGGCAGAATACGTTCTAAGACATTTTTGGGGAATAGCATAGGATATATGACAAGCATAGATAGGAATAAGAGGTGGATGTAGACCTAGATCAGATAGCGATAGATGCAGACTGTGCAAATTTTGGGGAAATCTGTAGGTTAGTTCAGAATAGGAAACAATGATGGTACGCGTCTAACCAGTTTCAGGACTGAAGACCCAATGATGATGATGGAAATTTAATTTTTCCTACATCGATGTTCCCCATGATGTAAGACATTTAGTTGGATATCAGCCTTTACAAGTCAGACGTACTCTTTTATTGTTCTTACACAAAGTTTTCCATCAGGTTATAAACTGCAAAGAATTACTTAGCAAAATTAATTTCCGAGTACAGGCACGTGTTACTCGCAATTGTGAATTATTTAGAGTGAACAGTCACTGTACCAATTATGGCACGAAAGCTTTTGTGGACAAGTATAACAATTTCTTTTTAGCGGAGATTGGCATTTTTATTGTCAATTTCTGTACTCTTAAAAATAACTTATCTTTGTTACTTTTGTAATATTGTTAGGTTTTTTTTTTATTTGATACTATTTTTTCCTGTGAAGTTCGAATTAAATAAATAAAGAAATTACTCTTCAATACCCTGTCTCCTTATCTACAAATCATAGCTTACCTACAACGGTATCTGTCAACCCCACAATTTTAATTCCTCTTCCTTATATAGATTGGCTAAAAAATTCAAACGTATTTTCAAAGACATCAAGGGGGTACAACTCATAAGTAAACCCATTTTAACTTTAGAGAAAGTGCTTTTTAGTAAATTACAAATCGTACTCCTAAAGTTGAAGAATTTGAAGTCGTATTCAAATGCCATGTCAGAACTATCATGGCAAATATGTAGGTCACACATGGCTCTGCCAGGATAACTTCTCAAAAAAGTGACTGCAACCTGAAAATCATGACCTGTACATTGGTGTCACCCACTATAGAAACTGGTCATGCTTTCAATTATAACAATACCAAATTTATTTCTATGGAAGATAAGCTAGTTCAGAATATAAATAAGTGCAAGTACGTGTCCAACCAGTTTTGAGACGGAAAACGTAATGACGAAAAAATAAGCGCAGATAAATCTGATGATTATTATAAACAACTACAGGTGTTGATTGAGAAATACCTGCAACTAATGTTGAGTGTGCGAAATGACATAACCACTGAATTTCGGAGAAATAGGATATATAATTGTAAAACAATAGAAGGGGACCGAACTGCATCTAACAAGAAAGAACGGCGCCTATGATGAAAGGCAACAAACATAGAAACAAGAAGAAAATTGTTGAAAGCATAGGTGTGGAGCACAGCACAGTATGCCTATGAAATACAAGTCGTAGGAAAAGCAAACAGAAAACGGTAGCAACCTTTTGGAGTACTGTGCTTCAGATGTATGAGGATGACAGCATGGACAGACAAAGTTAATAACAAATAGGTGATCAAAATAGTAGGGGAATAAAGATATCTGTGGAAACAAAAATAGGAGAAATAGAAGGGCGGAATACGTTCTAAAGCATTTTTGGGGAATAGTATGGGGTGTATTACAAGCAGAGATAGCAAAAAGGAGGTAGATGTAGATCTTCCGCTGAACTAAAGGACATATACACAAAATTTAAATAACATTTATTCATATTTATTATCAATAATAAAGAGCACCAATGCCCTTACAATTGATTAATTTATTAAACAGATCTCCTTGCAGTTATTATACTTGTCAAACCCATTTCTATGGTCGTGATTTAATTCCATGTAACTTATTTTATCTTGGTAACAACACACCATGTATCCATCAGTATATTTTTAGATGTAATGTTATCTCCCCTCATTGTAATTCAGCAATTGTCCCATTTTAACTATTTATCAAATTATGTCATTAGTTTTAAATGTCAACACTAAACTCATCAATATCCTAAACCAGTTTTCGAGCTTCGTATATTTAAGAAAAGACTCTAGATCATAAGTAAACAGTTTAATTACATTTTGTAATTACACATAATAGTAATTTCCTGAAGAAAATAAAATTTTCTAAAATTCGAATAAATCAATCGGAGTTCTTGACTTGCCCAAATTGACTACAACCCCAATAATTAATTCATAATATTAAAATTAAAGATATATATGTATGTATGTATGTATATACAAAAGCACATTCTTAATATTTGCTGTTTAGTCTTAGGTTCACATACGAAAAATACCATATGCCATAATATAAGCTGTATAAAAGCTAAAATTTTTAACATATATACAGTAATTATTTATAACTCTTAGACTTAGATAACTGATTATACAGTAACCAGTTGTCCAGAACAACACGAACACGGATGGAAATTTCCTACATTATCACAAGGTTGAACAAGGTTGCTTGATTTTATTTCAGATAAAAGTTGAATGATTTGACCCGCAGTTTCATTACTTACATTATTATTTTCACCCTCGCCCATTTTTGAACCTACTTTGTGTAAATGACTACCATGCTCTGAACTTGAATCATGTGAGTGGTTGCATAGTTCGTCATGTTTTTCTAAAATTTCTGGTGTTAAAACACCTTTTTCCTGCACCAATTTATTGACTAGATCATTAATCATTTCAAGTTTGTTCCTAACATTATATCGATCATTTGTTAGTCTTTTTAACTGTTCTTCTTTTTCTTGCGTACGCTGTTGTAAAATACCACGCTGATGTTGATACAAAGCAATGTATTCACCAATTGTATCAGTTTCACCTTGTAATTGTGTCACGATATGCTCCAATCTATGTTTTTCCTCAGTTAAATTAGCAATGTCTACCATTATACGAGTAAATTTATCTTCTAAGTGCTTCATCGCTAGTTCTTTGTCAAAATTATTATCAAGTTTTGAATAATCTAATTCATCATTGTGCGTTTGTGTTTCCTTGATTTCAACAGTTACTTCACTCTCTGGCAATGTAAAATCTCTCACGGCCACTTCATCGCTTACAACCAAATTTGCAGTAAGGTTTGTCGGAGTAATTTCATTTTTCAATTTTAAATTCTCTGCCATCAACTCATTGATTTGAACTAGAGCCCTTCGAAGGTCTTCTTGTAGTGCAATATTGCTACTATCTTGAGCCTCATAATGTCGCAAACGATCTGTTAATTGATTGTTTTGAATTAACTGCTTATTCTGAAGAGCCAAGGTTTCTCTGACATGGGTCAACTCATTATCTTTAATTTCAATAGCATCTGATAGTGTGTGCAACTTTGATTCAAGTTGAGTCAAACGCTCTTGTAGTTCGTTGGCTTTATATTGTTCACTGGACAACCGCTCAGTGAGTTCCATTTTATTATTACTCTGAAAGTAAAAATGTAACATTAATTATATGCTAAAGTAAACTGGGACAATTTATTAGATATACACAGTGTCCACAAACTTATCCTTAACATGGAGGATCTCTCTTATTATGAGAAATACAGATTTGGGTAAATGAAACGAAATGTTTCTTAGGTACAGTTGTATTAACACATTGCTAAAGGAAAAGATATACTGTACAGTGCTGCTGAGGTGTTTGGCTTAATTGAGAAGGAAAGCTTCTAACGTTCACGCAATAATTATGCATACATGGGTATATATCCACTCAAAACATTCCTTCTCAAACAGCAATTAAAAAATCGAGATTTCACAATAAACATTAAATTCTACAAACAACAACAAAATTTTCAATACGCATCAGCCTACAAGTGTAGAACTAAAAATATTCTCATTCATTGCAATGTTACTAAAAAAACATTGTAAAGTATTTAAATAGAAAGAAGTCTTAAAATTTAAATGCGTAGGAACAAAACACCGATCCAGATGTCAATATTAAATAGTGACCATGCGAATATTCCAGTACATATTTTTCTCATGCACCAAGACAACGCTTGACCTTAACAACACAGTTAGTGCAAGTTTGAATGAACTCACGTGAATTAGTACAATCCAAAACCCTTGGGAACATTTTAACTTATGTATACCATTGAATAATAAAACTAGAGAGTATTTTTTGAACACAATTGATCAGTTGTGCATTTCTAACAGTTACAAATCGACCATCCACCAACTTGAGCAATGAAAAGTATTAAGTAATCGAAAGTGCAGTATCTTTCTTTAATTCGAGTTCGCTGATAAAAGTGTAACATTTAAAAATTCTTGCAATATTATTTGTCGAGATTATCGCTATAAATTCACTATTTTAGTATTTACTCAACAACGTTTTATTCTGTTATTGATTCTAGTATCCTTGTAGATTTAATAACTCAATAAATTTACAAGGTACACTACAATTCCACCCGGAATTGCAATCTGCAATGTATTATGTGGTTCCAGCTGATAACATAATTGCAAACCATTTCTATGTGCTCGTAGTCCCTTAATTATAGTATCGAAGATATTACAGTTCGATTGTCCAATCGTGACAGATAGTCACTTTTCGTTTTCTTGTTGAAAGTGAAAGGTCGTTGCTGTGATTACACAGTCAAGATGACGCCAGAAATTAGGTTTTCTTGGCGAAGACGTAGAAAAAGAAAAGTCAACTCATAAATAGTTGTCTGATGTGACTCGCGTGTTAGTTATAACTTCATCTTCGCAATATGCAACTTAGTTTTACTTTCATGGAACCCAATTATAATATAAATTTTTATGCTGTTACGTTGAACAAAAATGAATTTCCCGTCTGCATCCAGGCATGCAGTAAATTGTTGGTTGACCGATATGTGGTTTAAAGGTTAATAGGTCTTTTGCAATCACTTGGTAAGACCGTTTAATTTTTTATGATTATGCTGAGTTTTACGATAACTCAATAATTTATCAATGTAGTGATGTAAAGTAACTGTGGAGATGTTATAAACTACCTCATACTGCAGAATGAAATCACATATTTGTTACATAAATAATTTTGTGATGTACGTTGTTAAAAAGGGTTATCCTCTTTCTAAATTTGTAATCTTTATAATTTATAGAACAATTTTATATAACTGATGATGTCCTCAGGTTCATAAATTATTCTTAAACTTTACTGGCTTTACACAAAAAAAAGGTATTTTGTCCAGATATGTGATTGTCACTTGCTAATTATAAAATCAAGTTCAATATTCAATTTTAATGATACTGTTTATCTTGTTTACCTTAAATTACATGTCAAGATGTTCACTTAGTAAAGCCTAAAACTAGAAAAGTGAAGGTTAAATTGAAATAAGATATCTAATAATTTTGTTCAATGTTGAGTAATTAAAAAAAATCTAAAGACTTTTGTAGCGCTACCCCAGACTATTAATTATTAAAAATATATATATATATATATATATATATATATATATATATATATATACATAAAATCAGAAATTATATTAAGATTTAGTAGTACTTAAGCCTTGAACTTAATGGTTTACGCCTTCTATGTAAAACATAGAAAATGCACTAATGAGAATTTTGTTTGTATTAAATTACATTAATGATGTGACTTGTAATCTGTTTAGAGGAATATAGAATTATTTTTGACTTTAGTGTATTGTTGAAGAATTATTAAATTTCTCAAAAGTGCTAAGACAGTTGAAAGATTCCACTCGCTATGAATTCATATAATGATACAATGAGAATTAATTGAAACTGAAAATAAGGAACATAAGAACAGAAGTAAGTAACATATTTGTGGTAATCAAACTTTGTATTTAACGAGGCTGGTGATAATTTAGGCTTCCAAATTTTCCTTTTTGCGAATTGATTCAGTCGGTTGCATTATAAAAAAATGTAGGTGGCATCCATTATTTTATTTTCCAAGTTTAATAAACCCACTGACCCAACCTCATGCGACCGCGGGTCAAAACCCAGTTAAAAGTCTTTCAAGAGTTTCTTTTTCTAAAAGCAGTTTTCCATCCTAACTTTACCCTGGGCTTGTTATTATGATGTAAGAAATCTCGAACGGTTAAATAAAACGACACGACATGACAAAAACTTCCCAAATACGTTTGACAATGCAGAAATAAATAATTTGCCGTAACTAAATGAAATTGACCCAAGTTAAAGGAATCAGTATTCCATTGAATTAAGGGATTACTGCTTTACACCAGATGTTGGCTGCTTCAAAGAAGGGTGGTCGAACCCTGCTTGTTAACTAGAACGCTGTAAGTGATAAAAGCTTTAACTTCTTGTCTGCTTATATTTTATCGATATATATTGTATTATCCCTACTTAATCCATTAATTTTCAGTCCTTTACATGGTACACGCTGAATACAGAGCGAAATGTATTAGAACTAAGCACCCCAAAATTGTGTTCAGAGAAATTTATACAGACAGTCATATATGTTGGATAATTAAATAAACTTGTTCTTTTTTTGGATATACACAATTTGGCTAAAATTAGGGTTAGATTCTAGTTAATCTGTGTTGGTAATGATTGTTAAAACTCATGATTTTCATGTGTATGTATATAAATTAAGCGAAATCTTGCTGTTTTCTTTCTTTATTTATGTTTAGGTACGAGTAGCAAAAGAAGTCTATGTGAACAGGTTCAACCAGCCTGTCGAATCAGAAATAATAATTCTTTAATCGTCTTATAGATTAATCACAATCTATTTAAGGCCCAGAGACGAAGGTGCTAGGTGGGTTATTGAGCAATATTTTACGATTTGACTGACGGTTCAAAGACCTTTTCCACGTAGACTGCACATGTTAAAGTTATACGCCCCTGAAAGAATTCCTTTTGTTTTCATAAAAGCCATCTCCTCACCCGTGTAGGTGGTTGGCATAATCTTTTCTGTTACGTTTCAGGATAATTGCAAATATTTAATGTTTTTGGGATTATTATCGTGTCTTGTAAAATTTGGAAATGTGATTTTGCTAAAAAAACGTAAAATTTCGAACAAAGTAAATTCACAAATTAGCACATAACAATCTTTATAAACGAATATTGAATTTATTGATGAAAGCAGTAAAGTGGATTTTCCCAAAATTTTGCCTATGACGGTAATGATCATTGCCATATTTTTAATTATTTTACATTCTGTCCATAATATACCCTTATGCATCATCTCAGTTACCATTTAGATATAGAAAGCAAACTAACTAATAGAACCACTAATTGTATTTACTTATATATGCACCAAACAATAAACACATAAAAAAACTATTTAGAAACAAAACCATTATAACTTATCCAAAGATAAAAATCAATGAAAAAGTACAAGGAAAAATAACCACCAAATCTTTTTTAATTAATTTTTGTGTCATAACTGGTAAAACATTGCTTTAAGCACATATCGGATTTATCGGGACATTCCACACAGTTTTAATGTGGCACATATGGCATCTTTTTAGAAGTATTTTTCTTTCACTGCCCGGTTTATCTATTTTTATTGGCATAGGTTCAAATACTTTTGGTATAGACTTGGTATCTTCTCCTGGTAAAAGCTTTGAAAGCACTGATAACATATATTCCTACAGCGTCATCTTTTTACCGGAAAACTTGTTATATGCTATAAAGGAGTTATGTAGGATCATTTATAACACATGTACACCAAGGTTTTTATACCATCTCAATGTTTTACCTGTAGACGTATAATATGCCATAAGTTGGTCTTGCTAATCTACACCTCTCATAAATCGATTATACTCCAAGACTGGTAACAGTTTCTTCCTTTCACCGCCTCTTCTATTGTGTTATCATTTTGTTTTTGAATTCATGGAAATACAGGTCACATTCCTTTTGTCTTTCCACTTGCCAATCATAACACCCTGTATGTTTGTTGTGGTTTGTTTAGTATTCTTCTTAATCTTCTTTGGGGATTAAACCACTCATAGTTTTTAAAATTATCTTTATTAACGTTTCAATCCATGACCTAGGATCGTTTTCAAAATAATAAAAACTTCAAGTTTGACATTTATGACATAAATTGAAGGTGACTTTGATTTATTGATGTTTGAAATATCTGGTTTGAGTACACTAAGCAAAAATTTTTTAAAGTTTAAATGAATGATTGCCTTCAATTTGTGTTACGGCCTGGGACCGACTTTTTTAGGTAGCCAATACGCTTAACGTGAAATCAGCTGATTAATTTTTATTGTAAAAATTCATTAATTTGGGAATTGGAAAACATTTTTTAACATGTTTCTATTTATACAATTTAGAGGATGGTTATTAAAGAAGTGTGCAATTGCATTATTAAAAGGCTTAAGTAGTTGTTTTTTTATATTTATTTTGAAGGGGAAATCATTATGATTTAGGCTACCTCTTTGGTAGATTTTAACATTGTTCTGAGGTAACCTTATGGTGGGTTTACACTTGTCAGATACCAATGTTGTTCTATGAAGGTTGTATATGGATCTGAGGCGACCCTATGGCGGGTTTACACTTGTCAGATGCCAATACTGTTTAACGGAGATTGTATATGGTTGTGAGGTAACCTTATTGCAGGTTTACATTTGTCAGATACCAATGCTGTTTTACAGGGGTTGTTAATATGCTTCATCATCATCATCATTGGATCTTCATCTCAAAACTGGTTGGACCTGCACTTATTTATATTCTGAGCTAGCTTCCATTGTTTTCTAATTTTATGTCGGTGAAATAAGACATATATCGTATTGACGGTTGCTGACAGCAATAATAGAATTTTTATAAGGGAAAATTTTATATAACAACTAAGCACGACAGTTAAAAGTTACGTTCAGAAAGTCCAAATGTAAAAATGTAGTAATACGAGCACGTAGTAAGGGGGATAGAAGTAGAAAGTTAAACAAAACCAGCTTCACGATGTAACATGGACCTTTCCAAAGAGAAAAATTTAAATGGTGCACGAGCTTTGATATAGCTATATTAGCTGCAGATTTGTCAAAGAATGGTTATTCATGTGTGGGATTATAAAAACTCATGTATGTGCCATGATAAAGAGATACCTGCGGGCACAGCTCAAATAAGTGGAGTGTGTTGAGTTAAGAGAGATATGTTAGCTGGAAAGAAAAAAATTAAACTGCTGGAGATCTCTGGCACCATGAAATTTTTAAAGAATTAGAATTTAAACAAGGAGTACATATAAGCTTTTATGTGTATATTTTATACTTATGTATATGCGAGTTTTAAATGTTAGTTATATTGATGAAATTTAGTATTAATTAAAACATGGAACTTCAGTATTTAGAATGAAATAAGAAAAAGTTGGTATTTAACTGTTTACTACGTTTTATGTTAAAGGCATTTCGAGAAAAGCATCTAAAATATCATGTAATTTAATATGGAAAATGAGAAAAATTTAAGTGAACATATTGTTAATGAATTTGATGTAATATTTTTCTTTAGATTTTCTTTTAAGCCACACTTGGCCAGATTAATGCTAAAAAGTTCAGTTTTTTAGGCAAGTATATTTGTATTCACATTGCAATTATTCAATGTCAATGCAAAATGGTCCATAGAATGTTCTATATAAACTATCTGAAAAATAATTTCCTGTAAATATATATATTTGTTTGAATTTGAACATCTTCATGTTGGAAATCATTATTTAGTTATAAATTAATTTAACTTACAATATGAACAAACGCCTGTTGCATTTCTTCCAGTTCTTGTTTGAGCATTGAATTTTGTGCAACAGCTCTTGAAGCAGCAACTTTATCACTTTCTATGTCGGCTAATAGTTTAGCACTATTCGGTTGATCAATTTTTAGTCGTTCCACCTCATTTTCTAGCTGCTCTATAATATCTTTTTTAGTAGCAAGTTCAGTAAGTAAATCATCTTGATCACCACAAATATGTTGATACTTTTCCTGTAATTCATCTTTTGCTTTTTGTAATGTTTCTGAAAGCTCCAAAGCTGTATCTAGTTCTTTCTTTACATCTGCAAACCCACTTTTATTATTACCATTATTTACCTGTTCGTCTTGCAAACTCTGTAGATGTTTTTCTAAATCACCAATGTGTTTCACCAAACCTTGTTCACGTTTTGATAAATTATCATTTTCAATTGACATTGTTTCTAAGTTAGTAGCTAATTGAGCAATCTGTGTATTTAGCTGTTGCACATAATTTTGGTACTGCATATTTAATTGAACTTTTTCTTCACCAACTACTTTAAGAGTTTGTGATAGATCTCGTACTTGATTTTCAAGTTGTGATTTTTGTTGGCCTAACACTTCAATATG
This sequence comes from Platerodrilus igneus, assembly GCA_036346225.1. Classification (NCBI taxonomy): domain Eukaryota; kingdom Metazoa; phylum Arthropoda; class Insecta; order Coleoptera; family Lycidae; genus Platerodrilus; species Platerodrilus igneus. The sequence goes on from JARFIW010001381.1 coordinate 2,103,223, forward strand.
TGATTGAATTTCTGAATTTTCACCTACTGATATTTGCTCTATTTTGATTTTTGCTAAAGAAAATTGATGTGTAATATCTTGAAGTTCTCGTTGAAGTCCAATATTTTCATTTGCTTTAATATTAAGTTTTTCACGCAACTCCAATATATCTTGAGCTGATTCCTCTTTTAGATGTTTAAGTTCCTAAAAAAATACATGAGTTATTATAGCTGTAGAATTAAAATGGTTTTTATTATACAGAATTATACAAATCAAAAATTCGAAATTATCTCAAAAACAAAAGCGCTTATTTCACATGTTGCACATATTAACCAACATTAAAATTTTGAAGAAATATCATTTTTTAATGCTTCTAAATTTTTGAAAACTAAAAATCATTTTATTTCTGATCTTAATTTGTACACCGCCGGCCATTTTTGTACTCAACAAAGTGATGATAAAAAATTTTAGCACAATATTTTGTTTGGAATAGGTAATCATAAATTTAGGATTCTTCGAAAATCTGTTTCTACCTACCATCTTCTATACCAACTATGTATGTAACACCTAAGATTTCGTAACAGCAACAATCAATACATGGGTTCTCTATCACACGGTTTATATCTATAAGCTGAAGTTTTGAGAACCAGGTGATACAACCCATCATTTATAATTGGTGTACCAATAAATAAATTTTTCAAGCAAATTCTTAAAGCTGACGAGTTGTATACAAATAACATTCATACATTTATTTTTTCTACAATCATTAATTACAACGGATGACCAAAAATGATTATCAACACTTTGTTTGACTATTTACTTCAAAATGCAGCAAGAGCAACAGTCACGGTGGACGTCAAATTAGAAAGCAGCAGAATAAATTTTGTAATGGAGCCGTTTACAGAACAGTAGTGCACTTTTTGTGTACCAGCATTTTACGAGAACAATAATTCTATCATGACAGCGCACTATCAGTATTGTGCATATGACCAGTTGCAAGACATTAGCTTATCAGGTAGCCCTGATGTTATTAGAAAATGGATCAGTATGTTTGAAGCTGCTGGTTCTACAGTGAAAATACACAAAATGGGCTGCCCACGACCTGTAAGAAATACTGCAAACATGAAAGAGAGAATTTGATATTATCTCTACGAAAACGAAGCCAGACGACTAATGTTAAAAGATCATCTTTAAATGATATTATAACCAAAGACACATCTCCGTGCCTTTATTATAGCATTTTTACACAAATTTATATATCCTGTAACACATAGAAAAAAAAATATCACATCTAAATATAAATAGGAATATGATATCCCATATGACTGTAAATATAAATAGGATCAGAATCTTACCTAATTAATTACTATGTTGGCAATGATAAGCTCGTCGCAAATAGAATCTACTAAAACATAAGACACGAAAAACATTTACAACAGTACATTTAGACACAATCAACAAACCAGCATCAATAACTAATCAAATATCACAGTTGATGGATAATTATCAAGTCTATATATACTTTCGAAACCAATTAACTCAGTTATCCATCAATATAAAAACAATATCACACAAAACCTATACTAATATCCTTATTCTAATTGATAACAGTATTAAATAAGCAAAATAATTTATCCATCTTAAAATTTATAGAATGCGAGCAAAAATTCATATACCATGATGATGAAATGTGTTGTAACGACAAAGTGAGGATTCTGTGTTAAAGCCGAGTTATTGGTTCAAAGAACCTACGAATATGAATTAAAATCTGGAAAATATGAGTTATAGTCCGGGCAGTCACATAAAATGTATGAAGAGTTAATTCTTGACTGTGTACACGAACTTTTCAATAAAATCCAAAAAAGAGTATTCTCGTGTAAAATAAAATGTAAGCAAATTTTCACCATTGGGATTTTGCAAATACCTGATTGGATTTATAATATTTATCACAAGAGAAACCCCGTAAACCAGCACTCAAAATATAGTGAACCCGTTCAACGAACATATAAAATCGTTTATATAAATGCCGGAGCACAGAACAGAAAGAAAGTGACAAAAATTCAAAGAACGTGGTTAATTTATTTAGCTAGCAACAACTTTAGAGCATATTTCTAGCATTCAAGAGAAAAAAATTTATTCAGTTCAAAGTCTCAAAGTACCGGACAAACCCAAGAATGTAGAAAACTATAGGAAAAAAAGGCGGATATGGAACGTCATCAACACTGCAAAAGTTGTCGAGGACGAACGTATCTTAGAAAGAAATATTACAGTCTCCAACCTCAAGAAACGAATTGGTTTCTTGCAACAAAAAAAACCAGAAAGGAAAAGAATCGAGAAAGAAAACCAACACTAACATCCAAAGGGGAGACTGTCAATTTTCAAAGTATGCTAGGAAACAACAAGAGAGCTGAAGAAAATAATTTTATGTCAAACTGTGGTAACAAGGAATCGCTTCAAACAGACAATCGAAGAAAAGAATAGCTAAATAGATCACAAAGTCGACAAAGTCATAGCTTCAAAAGAAAGATCTAAAAAGCACATACTACAGGAAGATGATCGAAAATTATCCCAAGTCGGCATGAAGACAGAGTAAGCAAACCCATCCAAAGGAAAGGGTATGAGGAGTGAAATGAGAAAGAAAAACAAAAACAGAAAAAATTATGTAGAAACGAGCAAAAAATCCGAGAAGAAAATATTAAAGACGAGTTATCGTATGAATTTGAGATACAAGGACTAAGAACGGGATTTACAACATTAGCGTCGCCAGAAAGTAAACGAAACAAGATCAGGGATATCAAGATTGTTAGGATGGGCGGGTTTACATCTAAACTCCATGCAACCATTGTAAATAACAAAACAACAGGATTCACTCGAAAATAAAACACCAAAAACCAAAATCAAATTAAGTAACCCACAGAGATCAACAAAATAAACTGCAGTATATGTAAAGTACATCAAAATAAGACAATTGCAACAAAGTAACCAAGAAGTAAGAATAGAAATAGAATTAGAAATAGGGCATCAGTGTTTTCAACGTTCCCTAAAATTATCAGCAAAAACACAAGTCTTATAGCTTAGGGTGAAATAAACTTGGGAAATTTTTAAACACTACATTTGATTTTTCAATACTCCACCCAAAGGTGCTGCATTGACCAAGAAGCGGGGTTTTTTGAAAATTTTGAATTTTGCCGAACCCTTGCTCTTCCAAACAAGGTAGGTATCTTTAACGTGCATGACTACACTCACACATAGGACCTACATTTTACTTCTCATCCAACCGAATAGGTATTTTTGCGAAAAATGCTTGCCTAACATTTTTCAAGTGGACTGTGTGGGGATTCGGACCTGGGGCATACCAAATACACCACCGAGCCATCCAAATTTTTAAACAGATACGAGAGAGATGCGCAAAATTAAAAAATAGCAGAGGAAGACAAATATATTGGGAAAAATCAGGAGTATAATGCAAGGGAGTCGAGTTTTATTGAAAAAATAGGCTCCCATGTTGAGTATGTCAGAATTGTTACCCATAATACAACACTCAATTAATAACAGAAAAATAAACAGAATAATTATGAGGCTTATTACAGCATTTCTATCCCACAATACATACTGATAAAAAATATCACACATAAATATAGATAGAAATATCACATATGAATATAAATATGACTAGAATCTTACCTACTTATTTTCTACTTCATGATGACGTGCTCGTTCTAAATAGAAACTACTAAAATCTAGGAACCAAAGTGAGTGTTTACAATAGTGCAGTCAACAATCCAGCACCAATAACTAATCAAATATCGCAGTTGGTGGATAATTATCAAATCTGTATATACTTTCGAAACCAATTAACTCAGTTATCCATCTATATAAAACAATATCACACAAAACCTACACTAATATCCTTATTCTAATAGATAACAGTATTAAATAAGCAAATTTAATTACGCATCTTAATATTTATACAATGCAAGCAAAAAATCCAAATACCATAAATGAGTAAGCTATCGTTATCTGAAGCAATGAAGACGAAATATGCTGTTGTAACAGCAAAGTGAAGCTTGTGTGTTAAAGCCAAATAAACATTGATTCAATGAACTAAAAATGTGAGTTAAAATCTGAAGAATATGGGTTACAATCCGAGCAGTCATATAAAAAGGAAGTAAATTTTCACAAAGAACCCATGCCAGTCAATATAGTGAACTCGTTCAATGAACATATTGATAAAATTGTTTATACAAATGCTGGAGCACAGAACAGAAAGAACGTGACACAAAATCCAAAGAGCACTGCTAATTTATTTAAATGACATCAACTTTTCAGCATAACATTCCATGATAGCATAGCCATTTTATCTAATTACAATTAAACTATTTCATGTTACTACAATAACATGCTAACGTATAATTGAGCAATTTTCCACATGGGAAAGCAACAAACATTTATTAAAATAGGGTACCTAGAGTGTACAATGGCAGAAAAAATCAAACTACGAAATGAAACATAAGGTGCACCCTCGACTCTTGCTTATCTATCCTTTATTTAAATCTTTGCATGTTAACTATTATAATGGTTTTTTTCAGAAAGGATGCAATCAATTTTTTGATTACGTGAATGTATTACAAAATATTACTGTTAATAAAATATTTACACAAAAATATTCAAATTAATGCAAATAACTGTACAGTAGATGTTTATACTGATATCCTGTGATACACATGCAGGTTCATGCATGTTTCATTATACTTGCAGCTGGTTGAAATCTCACGTTCAATGATAGTCTTCGATTTGTGAAGTGTATGGGGAAATTTCAAAAATTACACTTTTTAAATAGATCCCCAAAGAAAAAATATGCTTGTGTAAGGTCTGAGGATTTTGGAAGAAACAACCCTTTCAATGTCAAACAATGACTAAAAAATTCCCACAGCATACTTAGAATTTTGCTTGTAGTATGTTTCGTATTATCAGAAGTGACAAGATAATACACAACAGCAACCCAGGTAATTAGTGACATCGTAAATTGATTAGAACATTTCCACCACAATTGTAGTAAACATTTCTCATGAACTATTTTCAGTTCATGAACCACGATGCGGTACGCATCATGTAATTTTTTTACCAGTTCTAAAGGTAGTAAATGGTGAAAAACCAGCCTGTGAAGGTAACTTTCAAATTGATTTTCTGGTTGAGCGAGCCAAACTTCGTTCACATCTTACAGAACTCTGTTTTACAACATTTATTAATCAAATGTGGTATTGTGTACTAATTAGAAAATTTTAGCCGAAACTCGTCTTTTGATCGTTTGCAAGATTTATATATGCAGTCTCAATAATAAATATGCGATTTTATGTGGAAAACAACATAGTTGACACAACAAAAACAAATATGTACTGCAACAACATTAGCCCATTAGAACATTTCAATTGTCACATGTTATTAATATTGAGTATAGTGTTGCCAAAAGGCATGGAAAAATAAAAAATTACCTAAGCATAACTTTTATCTTCTTAATCTTAGGGTTGAGTTCTTTTTGAAACACCTGTTATAAATTGCACACTTTTTTATTTCATAGCTACAATATATAAGCAAAGACTGTAAGCGATGATTTAACTAGAATTTTGCTAGGAAAGTTTAAAAAGTGCAAATTTTTGGATGCACATTTATTTGCAGATGTTACGAACTACAGAACAAAATCTAGCTTGCTATGTTTCTTTGTTAGCTCATTTATTACTTCCTTTATGCTCACTTCCAACTCCATGTGTTATGGATAACATTGCCAATTCATTTAGCCAAATTTTGAGATGTAGAAGTTCTAAGATAGTTTTTAATTTTCTTTAATGTAGAGAATGACCTTTTATGCGTTGCTGTGGGAAAAGGTATTGTTGCCATGATTTTCAGCATAATAAATATGTTAGAAAATATTCTAATTGAACAGAGCCAAAGCATCCATCGCAGATTTGTAAGGAAGATATTTATCATCTTGGCATCTTCTGTAAAGTTTGAAGTTGTTTGCTGAATTCACTAACTTAAGATTCCAGAAAAGTAATGAATCCTTGTCGTTACTGTACAGAACTTCTTCACTTGTTGCGGAAAACCGCCGTTTTTAGGGGAATTTGTATTCCAGATTGTAAATAAACACTTCCACGAAGAGAATATAAATCGTTAAACGATAAATGTCTTCAGATTTCTTGAGGTTAGGGTTTGCATGATGCTTCTGCCAACCAGAAGCTCTCGGAATATTCATTGCAACTCCAAGCTTTATCTTTGCTTCCTAAAATATTATATTAAACTTCTTGTCGGCATCCTTTCTTAGATTCTGAAGTTCACGCTGTAGTATTTGACAGCTTTTAGATCGATATTTACTTTCTGCAAGTGCTTACTATGCGGAAGTCTGATAGCAAATGTATGACGTACTGCAAGCAATTGCAGCAGAAACTGCACTTTTTACCACTGCAGTAGCTCTGGATGTGTCAATATGTCTCTCTAAGTTTCTATGACTTCTAGTGACTCAACAACAGGTGACACTAACTCGAAGAAATCATTTGCTGAATGATCTTTCAATTCACTATGTAGAACAGTTTCTGTTTAAAGTTTTAATATGAAGTGTAACCTCAAGTTTCTCAATTTCACATAAGACATATTTACATTTTGGTGTATTAAAAAGATCGCGAACTCTGCCAATAACAACAATATTGTTTCTGATTTCAGACACTTCACAGGATTTGAACACGACAAGTATATAGGGAAAGAGGATCATCCTGAGAAGCATGTGATTGTGCTTTATTGAATACGCCAAACATTGCTGCATCTCCTTCATGACCTTGCTCTCAGAAATATTTCATGTCAATGTCGAATGATTTGAGACTACTTAAGATTAAATTAGCTAACCCTGCACCAATAAGATCAGGGTAAAATTTAGAAAATCCTCTGTAAGTACATTGTTTTTTCATTAACGTATTTGACACATGGAAACTTGCTCAATGCCACAAATAAGTGCAAAACATTTGGCTTTGTTAATATTGCCAACTACTTTTTTCGTCGAAATGTCATTACAAGTTCTATAATTTCATTTTGGGTTTTTGAACTAAGATACTGGTGGCATGGTCATTCCAATGTATCCCTTAGATCAGTGTCTCCTTTTGGTCTACAGTGAATGGCTGTAGGAGTTAATTTACCAAAGTACCAAAGACCATATCGACTGCAGACCAAAACTGCATCAATTATAGGAACAATTCATCTTCTACTATCTATGCCTTTTTCTTTAGTCTGAATTTTAATTGTTTATTGCGAGTTGTTTGTTCCCAGGTTTGGTTAAAACACGCCATCAGTAACACATTATGCATGATATTTCAAAGAAGCATAATGAGTAATGTTTCTGTCGCTTTCTCCGAGTACTACGACCATTTTTTACCAACAAACCAAGTTCTTGTGAGTTGACATCAGACCCATCAATAGCAAATGGTAGATGGTACTTGCAGTAGGCACCATTTTCTGTTAACAAATATATCAACCAATGAAATCATTTCAGCCAATTATGTTGAAAAGGAAGTTTGAATGATTTTTCTTCTCACTATCTTGTACATTTTGCACCCAGTCACTACTGGAAAAGCTATAATCTTCAAATGGTATCCATATATTATTGTCTAAAACTTGCCTTATTTCAGCAGTGTTTAGAGAATGTTTAGTGAAAAACCAATATCATTGAGTTTAATGGACATGGTTCCTATTTATAGATTTAGTATATGCCACTAGTACATAGTCATCATTATTTTTCAATTTCACTTTGGCAACTCTATTCGTAAACACTAACCATTTGATCTTCGTCTTCCCTACTTATCTTCTGCTTCTTTATATAAAAAAAAAATCGATATTGAAATTTCTCTTCTTTTCATCAGTCAGCATAGACATATCCAAATATACTGAAAAGATGAACGATAATGCCACCACGTCAATGGGAATGTGATATCCTTGTGTAAAAAAGAGAATAGGATTTTTATAGTCGACGAATTTGTTGCCTTAAATTACAAATTATGGGATTACACCTGGGAAAATACTATTATACATTAATTTTTACAGTATAGTCTCAAAACAGAATCGCAGGTAACGATAAGCATTAAAAGTATGTGTAATCGTATGTTTAATTTACACCCACTTTTAACACAAGCCAGTGTAATACTGATGTAAAAATGTAACAGTAGTGCGTTATTTAAGCAAACATTAGTTAACAGAAAAGAATTTATTAAGTTAGTTAAATGAGCTCGTGAAAGTACCCTAAAAAATTTATAGAAGCTTTAGCAGTTTACTTTAACAACGTGGTTATTTCATTATAATATTAAAGTAAGACACTGAAATAAACATGTAAATGTCTAATGTATATTAAATACAACCAGCAATAAAGATCAACATTTTACACTATTTGCATTAATTTAGAATAAATACCGACATATTTCAGTAAATAACCAGCCACACGAGTTTAAAGCAACCAAAATAATAGTAAATTACACCAATAGAAATAAACTCATAAATTTCTTCTTAAAATTTTTTTGCGTACATAAAAACACAACTTTCAAAAGTATGGGACCAGATCATTGTGGACCTAAAAAGAATGACATTAAACTCAAAAATAGAGACACTTTAGACACACTGTCCGTGCAAACGAGGAAAAAATCGGGTAACCCCCTGAAACATCGTCACTTATAAATGCAGACGAATCATAATAGAGGAAGATTCAAGCTTCTTATCTTCAGTTATTTGTTTGACTTGCAACCATCCTCGGGAAGGTTAAAGGTTGAATAATTTAAGTGATGGTAGTGAAAACTTGGAAATGTTAGAGAAACAAGTGTCCAAATTTAAATATAACTGTTACATGTGAAAGTTGTTCCTGTGGTGGATGCTTTCCTTCAATACAAATCGGATTAGTGGATTACTTACAACCTCATTTTCCCTGCACAATAAGGTCGTTTAAGCCTTGTACAAGATCAACAATCTGTAAGTCATTGAATTTTTGTTTTCTACCTGCTACAAATGTTCAAAATACTCAAAAAGATTGGAATAAGTTATAGGGATAGACGAATAGTACATAGCTTATACAAAGAGCAAACAACAGTAATAGAATTAGAGCAGGAACGTAGAGAAGTAAACATTAAAAAAGGGGTGAAACAGGGATGTGCCCTATCCCTATTGATTTTTAACTTGTACATAGAAGAGGCAATGAATACCGTCAAATGCACGAAGACATTTGGAATTACTATGAGGGACAAAAAATTGGTACGCTTAGATTTGCAGATGATAAAGCGGTACTAGCATCTAGCAAGCAAGCGTTAGAAGTTGCTCTTAATGAAATGGAAACGATTCTAACAGAGAGATACAATATGAAAATTAACAAAACTAAAACTAAAGTACTAGTATCAAAGGAGGAGTAAATAAATTGAAAACAAGATTACAAATAGAGGTTTAGGATTTCTGCTACCTAGGAAGCCAAATAACACAATATGGGAAAAGAACAAAAGATATAAAACAAAGATTAGCACAAGGTCGTGCTACATTTAACAAGAAAAAGCAACTACTGTGTTCGAAGACAACAAACATAAGAAACAAGGAAAAGGTTGCTTAAAACATATGTGTGGAGCACAGTACTGTACGGCTGTGAAACCTGGACAGCAGGAGAAGCCTTTGAAATGTGGCGCTACAGACGTATGATGAAGATATAATGGACAGACAAAGTTAAGAACGAAAAGGTACTAAAAATGGTAGGGGAAAAAAGAAATACATGGAAAACGGTAAAAAATAGGAGAGATAGGATGATAGGCCACATACTAAGACATGAGGGATAATGCGGAATATATTAGAAGCAGAGAAAGCTTAGACTACTGCACACAGATAGTGAAAGATGTAGGCTGTATGAGTTTCAGGGAAATAAGTAGGCTAGCTCAGAATAGAAATCAAAGGAGGTACGCATCCAACCAGTCCCAAGACGGATAAATTAATGACGAAGAAAGTAACTGCACTTAAACACGGTGATTATTATAAGCAACTACAAGTATTGGTTGGGCAATAGTCTCGAATAATGTTAATTGTGTGAAAAGATTTACTGGAAAACTTGGTAGCCACAGGCTGCTTAACCCCCTCACTGAATCTCTGTGAAATAGGGCATAAAATTAGAAAACAATAGAGGGGCAACCGAGCTGTATACATGCTGTGTGAAAATTTCAGGGAACTGTGTAGTCTAGCTCAGAATATAAATAAGTGCAGGTACGTGTCCAACCAGTTTTGAGATGAAAAACCTAATGACGAAAAAATAAGCGCAGATAAATCTGATGATTATTATAAACAACTACAGATGTTGACTGTGCGAAAAAATATATTGGAAAAAATATTAAATCGGTAAATGTTTAAGTGCTGGGGGAACTTGGCAGCCACAGGCTGCTTACCCCCCTTCACAACCGTACATTTACATTTCCAATGCTACACCAGAAGGTACTACATTGGCCAGAAAGCGAGTTTTTTTGTTGCCTGGAAATTTAGAAGTTTACCGAACCCTTGCAAGCAAGGTAGGGCTCTTTAACGTGCATGACAACACTCACACACGGGACCTCCATTTAACCTCTCATCCGAACAAGGGCGTAATTTTTGTGAAAAATGTTCACCTGCTATTTTTCAAGCAGTCGGCCGTGTCACAATTCGAACCCAGGACCTTGGGATCCGTAGTCTTACGCTTACTACATCGATCCACGGCGACGCCCCCCCTCCCCCTTAACAACCTTACATGTGATTTTTTCCAATGCTCCACCCGAAGGTATTACATTGGCCAGAAAGCGAGTATTTTTTACCTGAAAAATTTGGAATTTTGCCGAACCCTTGCTGTTCCAAGCAAGGTAGGGATCTTTAACGTGCGTGACAATACTCACATACGGGACCTCCATGTTACATCTCATCCGAACGAGGGTGTATTTTTGTGAAAAATGCTTGCCTAACATTTTTCAAGCAGACTGTGTTGAGCGTGTTGGGCGTAGTAGTCACACACATACCACTATGCCACGGAGCCCCCTTCACAACCACTTAATGTCGGAGAAATATGGTATATAATTGTAAAACAATAGAAGGAGATCGAACTGCATCTAACAAGAAAGAACAGCGCCTATGATGAAAGACAACAAACATAAAACAAGAAGAAAATTGTCGGAGGCTTTCACAGCCGGAGTCATTATAAATATTTATGGTTCCGAGTTGGGACCGTGCCATTTTATAATTTAAAGTCGACGTTTCGCCCACTTTTGTAAGGGGCTTCATCAGGACAAGAAAATAAATAAATGACACCTTTTGGCTGCTTTGAATGGGCTAGTGAGTCTGCTAGTTCAGGAGTAACTCTTCTCTTTACACTTTAACTTGTCTACTTAATATTATCTTTTTATTAGTTTTTATTTTATTACTTATTTATTTTCTTGTCCTGATGAAGCCCCTTACAAAAGTGGGCGAAACGTCGACTTTAATTTATAAAATGACACGGTCCCAACCCGAAACCATAAATATTTATAGAAGAAAATTGTTGAAAGCATATGTGTGGAGCACAGCGCAGTATGCCTAAGAAATACGGGTAGTCTGAAAAGCAGACAGAAAAACGGTAGCAGCCTTTTGAAATGCTGTGCTTCGGATGTATGAGGATAGACAGACAAAGTTAATAACAAATAGGTTATAGAAATAGTAGGGGAACAAGGATATCTGTGGGGAAAAAAATAGGAGATATAGAAGCGCAGAATACGTTCTAAGGCATTTTTGGGGAATAGTATGGGATATATTACAAGCAGAAATAGGAAAAAAGAGGTAGATGTAGACCTAGATCAGATAGTGATAGATGCAGACTGTGCAAATTTCAGGGAAATCAGTAAGTTAGTTCAGAATAGGAAACAATGATGGTATGCGCCTAACCAGTTCCCGGACTGAAGACCTAATAATGATGACCTGCTACATATTTCATGCTTTCGTTATGCTGTACCAATTGAAATAATTTTGCATATGTCTGCAAGGGCCTTTTGTTAAGATTTCATACAGATATTTTAAGTTAAAATGGAGATATTAACGTTGAATTTTTATATCGATGAACTAGTTCAATCATATATAGAAAATCCTATCGGGTCTTCTGATAAGCTTCATAAATAGCAATAAGTATTAAACAAACTCTGTGTTCAAAATAGATGGTATTATAATCTAATTTAATTTTTTTTTTAGGTTTATAATCCGGTAACTAATCAATCATTCAATAAAAACAAATCTCATACATGTATACTAAATTTTTTACTGGTATCTAGAAATTTAAATTAAAAATTATAGGATTACACCTGGGGCCTGGGATATAAATTAACTCTCGCAATAAAACTAGAACATTATATGGTTTCTACTGGAGGTGTCAATACAGTGAAATATACTAAAACGAACTATAGAAAAGTAGTTTCTTAGGAGACTGTGCCATTCCATATGAAATAAATTGTTCCTTATTGTCCTTATTAGTCGAAATCTTGAAGAGCACGAGGACAAGAATATTAAGAATTCCTTCATAACTTTTATATATAATAAGAATGCACAATTAAAAACATTTTCCTAATACGAACATTTTTTGCAAATGATATGGACGACTTTTGAGGGGGAATCCCCCCATGCGCACACAGTTACTCCACTGACTGTAAGTTTCAAGTTATAGAACTAACATACAACTTAAATATGGAATTGTTATAAGATTATTATTATATTAAATAATTTTAATACAAACCTCATATCGCTGCTTAAGTTGAATCATCTCAGCTTCAAAAATATGTGCTTGATCTAATTTAGTCTTTTCTGTTTTAACGACTTGTAGTTCTTTTTCTAAATCAACAACACGTAAGCGTGAAGCTTTCAAACGGCCTTGTAGATCTTCACATCCGGCCTCTTTCTGCTTTACTATAGTTTGACTTTGTAATAATGAATCCGATAGTTTGTTATTTTCAGCAATATACATTTCAATAGTTTTAACATGAGCTTGTAGCCTTTCTTGTAAAGAACCTAATTCAGTATTTAGTTTATGTTCATAGTCGGTTCTACATAGTTCTAGTCTTTCTTCCAAATATTTAACTTTTGAACGATATTCTTTTATCAGTTCCTCTACATCATGTTGATTTAATGGTTTACCTTTGCTATCTAAATTATTAAAATTTGTTGGTGAAATTTCACATTCCGATTTGGTATTTGATTCAGAAACATCCTTACTAATTTCAGAAACATTCTCTTCAGCAACTTTTGCGAATTCTAATGCCTCTTGTTTTAAATTCGGTTCTTTATCCACCGATTGATTTAAATAAAAAGTGTCCTGATTTATTAAAGGTTCCGTATGGAACTGATGACTATGATCATTCAAATTAATTACGGCACTATTACCTTTCAAAAATTCAGATAACCTTTTAGCATCTTCAGAAGACACAGTAGGGTGTTCTTCTTTAGGATAAAATCCATAAACATTTCTTGATTCGACTTCAGGATAATCTACAGATTTAACATCATCATTTACATTTGGTTCAAATTGATTTTCTGCAGTGGTTTTAAAAAAATTCATGTTTGACTCCGATATACTTGTGTTTTGTATAGGTAAATTATCAAAAAAATTTATTGTATTTTCAGGTCTCTGATTCTCTCTGTCGACGTTATTCTTTTGATTGCCATTGAAATAGTTATGAAATGGTGAAGACTGTTGTTGCTCAGTTTCAATTTCAAATGAGGCAATTTCAGGAGTATGATCTATGCTATTACCATTACTGATAGAACTGTGTCTGGAACTATTACTAGTGGTGACACTAGAAACTGCATTTTCTTCATTCTTAATAGATTTTATACTTTTCTGTTGATATTCTTTCAACTAAAAAATACATATTGAGATGATGTGGCTTACTTGCAAAATGACATATTATGCTTAAGAAATTTCCACTTTATACAAATTAATAAACTTCATAAATACTTATCAAATAAAATCAGTTGCTCACTTTTATATACCTACTTTTCTACGGGCGGCAGATAGTTTCTGTGCCTTTTGTGTAGCATCTGCCATGTTTACATATTTCATGTATTTTAGAAAGCTGTCATTCGATTTTACTTTGACGCTGTTTAGAATTCCGTAAACCGTGAGGATTAAATAGATATAACACTGTCATCATTAATGTAATGAAACACCTACCCATTGTTCTAATAATTTTCATAAATTTAATTCAGTGGAAAAAAGTATTAAATAATTCTGCCAGTCATATTTGTCTGATCGTAGCACTAATTGAGATGCTTAGAAAACAACCAAAGAAATAACGTGTGTTATTTTATTATTAATATCAAAAAGAAAGAATATCTGAGTAGTCAACTGAAATTAAAACCTGAACCTTAGCTTAATTTTTGCGCACTGAGTATAAATAACAGTTTGAGTAATACCGGAAACAACCGGCGACTAATATTTCTTAAAGAGATGAGGGAACGAATCTAAGTAATACCCGCTAAATTGAGTAACTTTGAAACAAAGCACATAAAATTGTATTCCATCTATTCGTTTAATGATAATATTAATAATAATAATAATAATAATAATAATAATAATAATAATAATAATAATAATAATAATAATAATAATAATAATAAACCTAAATAATGCCAAGGTGAATAACAATCAACTAAATTTAATTCTACAACAGTAATTAATATCACCGTGGGCCAAAGCAAATACTTACTTGGATGGAAGTTCCACCACTGAAAAACTTAAGTCCTAATTTTATTCAAACTATGTCAACATTATATATTAAATGATGAATTGTTTACCGTAAACATTGTGTAGGCTAGCTCAAAACAGAAATCAATGGAGTTACACGTCCAACCAGCTCAAAGACGGAAAACCTCATCGTCATCATTAAGTATTCTGTTCTGGAACTGGTTAGACGCGTACCTCCATTTTGTCATATTCTGAGTAAAACTACACATTTTCCCATAATTCACACAGTCTGCATCTTTCACTATCAGCGTGCAGTATTCTGATCTAGGTTTACATTTACTTCTCTATTCCTATATCTGCTTGTAATATAGCCCGCACTATTCCCCAAAAATGCCTTAAAACATATCCTGCCCTTCTATTTCTCCTATTTTTGTTTGTTTCAGACAAATATCTTTATTCCCCTACTATTTCTATAACTTCTTTGTTACTAACTTTATCTGTACATGTTAAAGCATAACATTTCAAAAGGTTTCTTCCGTTTCCTATCTGCTTCCCCTACTGTCCCTATTTCACAGCTGTACAGTGCTGTGTTCCACACATATGCTTCCAACACTTTTGTCCTTGTTTCTATGTTTGTTGTCTTCGAACATAGCCGCTGCTCTTTCTTGTTAGATACAGTTCGGTTTCCCTTCTATTATTTTGTAAATAGATACCCTATTTTCCCGATATTCAGTGGATGTGAAGGGGGTTAAGCAGCCTGTGGTTACCAAGATTCCCAACACTTGAGCATTTGTCGAATTTAAATCCCTCTGCACAATCAAGATTAGTTGAAAATATTGCAAAACCAACAACTATAGCTGTTTATAATAGAAATCAGGTTTAAGTGCAATTATTTTTTGTCATTAGGTTTCCGTCTTCGAACTGGTTGGACGTGTACCTCCACTTATTTGTATTCTGAGCTAGTCAACGCAGTTCCCCGAAATTCTCACTGTTTGAATACAGCTCGGTTTCTCTTTCATTGTTTTGTAAATATATACCCTATTTCACCAATATTCAGTGGTATGTGAAGGTGGTAAAGCAACCTGGGGCTACCAAGATCTCCCAACACTTAGACATTTGCCGTATTAGTAGTTTTCCAATAAATCCTTTGGCACAGATCAGCATTAGTTGAGAATATTGCAAAACCAACACATGTATTTGTTTATAGTACTCATTAGACTTAAATGCAATTATTATTTTGTCATTAGGTTTTTCGTCTTTGAACTTGTTGGAGCGTGCCTTCACTGATTCCAATTCTGAGCTAGCCTTTACAATTCCCTGACATATTCCTACAGCCTAAATATACATGCCCTATTTTACCTATATTCATTGCAATGTAAAGGGGGATTAAGCAGCATACACCTGCCAAGATCCCCCAACACAGACATTTGCCAAATTAATAGTTTTTGAGTAATTTTTTTTATTCAATTAACATTAGTAGAAAATATTGTGAAACCAACACCTGTAGTTGGTTATAATAATCATCAAGTTAAAGTACAATTATTTTTTGTCATCATAAGGTTTTCTGTCTTGGAATTGGTTGGGCACGTACCTCCATTGATTTCTATTCTGAGCTAGCCTACACATTTCCATCAAATTCCCACAGCCTACATCTTTGACTATCTGTGTGCAGTAGTCTAACTTAGGTCTACCTGTACCTCTCTTTTTCCTATCTCTGCGACCAATATATTCCGCACTATTCCTTCATGCCCTAGTATGTGGCCTATCATCCTATCTCTCCTACTTTTTACTGTTTTCCATATATTTCTTTCTTCCCCTACCATTTCTAGAACCTCTTTGTTCTTAACTTTGTCTGTCCATGATATCTTTATCATACGTCTGTACAACCACATTTCGAAGGCTTCTACCTTTTTCCTGTCCGCTTCTCCGACTGTCCAAGTTTTACAGCCTTACAGTGCTGTGTTCCACAAATATGCTTTCGGCAATCTTTTCCTTGTTTCTATGTTTATTGTCTTTGAACACAGGAATTGCTTTCTCTTGTTAAATGCGGCGCCACCTGTGCTAATCTTTGTTTTATATCTTTAGCGGTTTTCCCATCTTGCGTTATTTGGCTTCCTAGGTAGCAGAAATCCTGTTAGAACTGTTTCCATTTCATCAAGGGCTGCTTCTAACTCTTCCTTGCTAGGTGCTAATACCGCCGTATCGTCTACAAATCTAAGCATATCAATCTTTTGTCCCTACATAATAATTTCAAATATCTACTTGCATTTGACAGTTTTCATTGCCTCTTCGAGGTACAAGTTAAAAATTAACGGGGATAGGGCACACCCCTGTATTACCCCTTTTCTAATATTTACTTCTCTACGTTCCTGCTCTAATTCTATTACAGCTGTTTGCTCTTTGTATAAGCTATGTACTATCCGTCTATCCCTAAAACTCATTCTATTCTTTTTCATATTTTGAACATTTTTTTCCATTGTACATTATCGAATGCTTTTTCCAGATCTACAAACCCTATATACACGCTTTCTCCTTTTTCTATTGTCTTTTCCATTATTACCTTCAGAGCTAAAATAGCCCGCCGTGTTCCCCTGTTTCGCCTAAACCCAAATAAATCTTCTCCTAGTACTTACTTCTTCAGCCCGTTTTTCCATCCATCTTTGTACGATTCTAGTTAATATTTTTGACACGTGTGCTGTCAAGCTTATTGTTCGAAAACCTAATAACGATAAAAATAATTGCACTTAAACCTGATAATTATTATACACAATATTCTCAACTAATGTTGATTGTGCGAAAACATTTTTTTTTAAAACTATTAATTCGCAAATGTCTGTGTTGGGGATTTTCGTAGCCGTAGCCCTTCATATACCACTGAATATGAGTAAAATAGCGTATATATTTAGAAAACAATTGAAGAGAGGCTGATCTGTATCTAACAAGAAAGATCCTCTGCTATGTTCGAAGACAACAAACACAGAAATAAAAAAAGTTTTTGAAAGCATATGTGTGGAGCACAGCACTATATGGCTATGAAATGGGGACAGTAGGAGAAGTAAACAGAAAAAGTAGTAAGGAAAAAAGTATATAGTAGAAATAGAAGGATAGGACACGTTCTAAGGTATTTGGAGAATAGTGCGGGATATATTACAAGCAAAGATAGGAAAAAGAGAGGTAAAGGTAGATCTAGATCAGCCTATTGCACTCAGATAGTGAAAGATGTAGGCTGTGGGAATTTCAGGGAAATGTGTAGGTTAGCTCAGAATAGGAAACAATGGAGCTATGCTTCTAACAAATTCCAGACTGAAGATCTAATGATGATGATAATGCGAATAACAAAATAAACAAGGTCTCGAATATATAAATTAACCTAATCTTGTACCTAACAAAACATACAAATTAAGATATCAAATATTTTAAACTCACACGAATAATATTATCTTATTTATCTAGAAATGTTCGGTTTATTGTGAGCTTAATAATAAGTAATTAAGGTATTTAACCATAAAGGTTAGATGCATTAAAAATGTGTTACATTCCAAATTTGGCTATGTACATTCCTTTAATTTGTTAATAAATTCACGCGAACATTTTTAAATGAACTTGTCAATTTCCGTCATTCCGAACAGTTGCGTTTGCGCAAAAGAATGCGCAGATGCGGGTAGTGTCGGAAGCGGGCATTAAGCGACGAGACTTGAAGCCAAGAACATCTAGCTGTGTGGTGTGCCTTTTCTTTTCAGGTGGTAGGTTCCTTTCTACCTTGCCTTATCGTTCCTCATACATAGTTGTTCCTTATCGTTTTCCTACGAGAGCCTAGAGTTTAAGATGGACGGATTGGAAATTTGGAGTCAACATGGCGTGATGTGACCCACAAACGGATGGACCCTGGGATGTGGCTGCAAGGTGCGATTTAAGTGAGTAAATTGTTTTTATTTGCATTGTGCATGAAAATTTGACCATTGCGTCACCTTTAAACGTGTTCGGTATTTGATACAAGATGGCGCGTAATTTGCCTCGTAATTATACGTTATATTAAACAATTGCGCAATAGTATAGCAACGCGGGAAAGCACAACAAATAAACTGATATTGCACTTTACCAATTTTTATTTAATGTATATATTTTGTTATAGGAATATTTGTAGGTACTAACTCGACTATTAATGTAAGTATGTTTTAAAATTTTCTTTTATTCTATTTGTTCAC
This sequence comes from Platerodrilus igneus, assembly GCA_036346225.1. Classification (NCBI taxonomy): domain Eukaryota; kingdom Metazoa; phylum Arthropoda; class Insecta; order Coleoptera; family Lycidae; genus Platerodrilus; species Platerodrilus igneus. The sequence goes on from JARFIW010001381.1 coordinate 2,122,123, forward strand.
AGAAATGTTTTAAAAGATATCATTGTAGAATAGATTTAAGCCAGGTGATTGGAGGGTAGTTTTATTTGTTCAGTTAAGTGACTTTTTGTGAGGAATTCCATTTCACCCAGGGGATACCTCAAAATTGCGAATCCCCTGGTTTACACGTCGTTAGCGCCCTATAAACTTAACGGATTGATAACCTAATAGGATAGGCGCTAGTAATAACGTAGCTTGAAATCGCACCTAAGTAAAATTTTGATCACTATGCAAATTTATTTATTTTCGGTCATTTATTGCTATAGGAATCTACTCTTACATCACTGTATTTGACCGGTGCATCCTAATTTTGTTACATAATTTCAAACCCTTTTGGGCAATTCCAAATTTAAGAACTTACCTCTTTAAACAACCGTAATATTCTATTAAAAGCACAACAAACTTAGTTTTAATACTTTCAGCAAATTATCTTTCATCATACAGAAGTTAAATTCTACGTTATTTGCACTTATATAATGTTGATGCCAGTTTTACGATTAGTAACAATCGGTGCGTTGTTTAATTTTTCGCTATGGGCGTTTGCTATTACAAAGTCTTTCCAATAGAGTGTTTAAAGTAATATATTTTCCTAATATTGAAAATATTAAAAAACGACAGTTTTAAAACGTTTCCTTTTCTTGAGCATGTAAGTTCTGTACCACTGTTAATTTTTGCTCCTATATGTTCAACAGTGCGCACACTAATATTGAGACCTGATGCTACTCGCTAGAACAAAAAGTTTTCATTTTTAATGACGAAGAAATGATTTTTTTAGATAAGAATAACGATATTTACTATGTTCTGTGCATACGAAGACTTTTTTTTTAGAAGACCTTCATTCGAAGAGTACTAAATTGGGTGTCGATTATGCTTAAATGCGTACTTATTATATAAGATTTTCATGTTTGCAATTAATAAAAGGGATAGTGTTCAAATACTCTAAGAAGAATTGACACAAGACACCTTTTGGCTTAAATGAGCTGGCGAGCCTGCTAGTTCAGAAGTAACTTTTCATACTGTTTACACTTATCTAATTAATATTTTATCATTCTTATTTTTATTATTATTTTATATTTATATTTCATTTTCTCTTTTGTCCTGATGAAGTGGGCGAAACGTCGACCTTAGTTTATAAAATGACACGGTCCCAAGCCGGAACTCCGGTCGTGAAAGCCTCCGACAATATTGATATTATAGTTGAAAATGGCTTTGAATTACATTTTGTCGGAAGTCGCATGTATCATATTTTAATTTTCATATTTTTATTTGATAACAAAGTTCGACAAAAGCGTATTCCACTAGGTTTTAAAGTTTCAGTCACAGATTTTAGGAAAATAAGTACGATTGTATTTCCATTGAAAATTAACTTGAAAACGCGTTCATTTACTTTTCTATAATTATCGGATACTTAAATGGAATGGAATGTGAGTGATAAAATACCATAGATTTGTGGACGCTATCAAAGCAGGGATGTAAGCATACATCCAATTAAAGCGAGAAAGTCGTAAAAATTAGGTTAATTGAATCTTTAAACCTTGAATGTTAATAAAAAACGCATAGGTAAATGGTACTAATTAATGATAGCCTGGGGCTATTAAAACAATGGATTTCTGAAGGTTGCATCATTAGTGAAGATTCTTGATATTTACGTAAAAACAACCCTTTTCTACAGCCAATTCAAACATAGAAATCACAACCGGATCTTGCTAGAAAGTTCGAGATGTTAACATCATACAGAGGCTTGACTAAAATACCAATTGAAAGGAGATTTAAGAGAGCAAGTGATGAATAGCTATTAATCGTCACGATGCCATCGAATCAGTAATAATGTATCACGTAGTAAAATATTATGGCTTCAATTAACTAACGTTGAATGTCAGCTTTACGATTAGTAACAATCGGTGCTTTGTTTAATTGTTCGCTATGGGAATTGACATTATCCATAACAATTGCGGAAAATTTTTCAAAGTTCGTCAAGAACTGAAATCACCTTAAAAAATTCTCTTGATTATTTCACCATGATAGTTACCGTCCTAGGTTTCTGATGCAATAGTGGGTAATTCCATCAAGCCTTTGCGAAGATCGTTTTTCTTGTATTTAGAACTAAGTTGGTTTAAAACTTTCGACAAGGAAGTTCTGCATACTTTAAATGCTTCTCTATTACAAAGTCTTTTAATAAAGCGTTTAAAGTAATATGTTTTCTCAATATTAAAAAACAAATGACAAATCTCAAATGACGAATGCAGGTGACCAAGCAAAAAGCTTAGTAAAAATTAATACATACGCGGTTCACCGCATGAAACTACCAACTTTATGCTATTTATATTTAATAAAATTATACAGAAATCAAGTGATATTTCTTTACCTTAATTTGCCCACCTTATGTTATTAAACGTGATGTAGACGGAATTCGCTTGCACAGAGTATACTATTTTTTTGTCACATTAAAAGATATTTTGAGATTGACGTGAATTCTATTTTAATAATAACACGGACTAAGTAAACGCATGGAGATAGTATCATAAGAACACGCTATCACAATGCTTTTCTTAATGAGAAAGGGATATCAAATAATGTGACTAAGTCGGTACACAATAACGATTTGTCAGGATCGTATTCGATTAATTTTATCGGTGAATCCAATTCCAGTTGTTATGTATCAGCTGATTTTAGCTAGCTGTGGCGATAATGATGATGGCACAAGTTGCGTCGCTGCGGATCCTTCGGAAATTAAAAAAATATAAATAATAAATACACTATTATATTTTCAAGCAACTGGAATTTTTGTTCTAACAATTGCGCAAGATCCGTCCTTGACCATTGTTTACTTACTTATGAAAAGTTATTTCAATTGTTTTCTTCTTATCAACTTATCTCTACTGTTACAAGTGTGAGCGACACACGACACCATACTTATTTTACAATTAGCAACTTTAAGTATAATCTACAAACAACATACATACACACACACACAAACAAACACGCGCACACACACACACACACACTGGCTTGCGTGTACGCACACATTGTTGAAATGTATTTATCAACCAAACTTACGAAGTAAGTTAGGTTAATAGGATCGCTACGTCGCCGTCGTCGCCGCCGTCGTCCGTTGCACGTTTTTTTCGTTTTACAAACATTTGATATATGGATCTTGTTCAGTTTTTTACACTGATTAAGAATATACTATCCATTTTTCGATATCTCATTTAGTTTTCGAGTTATTAGACTTTAAAATCGAAATTTTGACTATGATAAACTTCACTCCAGCAAAAAATAAATAAAGTTTTAGGTTAATATCGACCTCTTGAGCATATTTTCTCATAGCTCCATACCTCCTGAACATATTTTCTCAAAGCACCAATGCTCTAAGTCGAAAGGTTTTCGAGTTATTCGACATCTTGTTTTTAATGTATATGTAATATTTATATATTTTTGATAACAACATATCTGTAAGTTTGGTTAGAAGTTCTGCACATGAGAACTTAGATTTTTTTAAAATTTAAATGTGTATATATGACGAGCGTCTCGTGGCAGTAATGCCGTGGCTACAATGACAGGTTAGGTTCCTGTTAGAAATAGATATTAGGCGATTTTTCGCGACATACTTGAATTGTTCGAGTATATGTTGAAGTATCCCTTCCACTATTTAAAAAATACTTACTTGTGCGTCACCGCGAAAACGTATTGTAGTTTCCTAACCTCGCTTTGAATAATTACCCGGTAAAAGTCAAGTGTTTAACATACACAAGCATAACCTGGTACAGATCAGGGTATGTTCGTTTATCTGATACAATGGTGCCGTACAATTTCCCCTCCAGTAAATTTTGTCGCCAAAACGCAAGTTTAATACATACACACATAATTAAGTATGTTAATTTATGTCGCGAAAAATCGCATATTATTATTAAAAAACACAAATATCTATTTCTAAAAGTATCCTACCCTATCATTACAGCCACGGCATTACTGTCGCGAGACGCTCGTGTGTATATATGTGACAGAAGCCGCGGTATAACGACATGATACCGTTGATTGAGGTATTCAACGATAATACCCTTTTAATATGTAACAGCGTCACCCTACGATACTACCTCCAATTGTAAACCTAACTTCATAGTTATTACAAGTTTTGTGTGGTTGGTTCTGCTTTATAAATTCAAAACCATTCAAAACATGGAAGTAAACATGAACAAGTGTTAATACGCTGCTAATTTAACTAAAAATGGAACTTATATTCGATCACTTTTAAGAACTTATTTATTATTAAAGCAATTGATAAGTGTAATACAGGTATACAAGGCTAAAGGAGTACGTCAAACATATCGTGTTTAATAAATGTAGTGATATAATGTAGAAAAGAAAAATATGAATTTTACTTCCAACTTACCTTTAATTTATATTTGTACATTTAATCTGCACATAAGCAAAGGTTCCAGTCGTTATTAACTGACCTTTTATAATAGCTTTATTTTTACAACATTGAAAATGTACAGTAATATTGCAAAATTTGGTCCAGCTTTAGCATAAAGAAATTTCTATATTTATTCTACCACATAGATAAAATTATTTATGACAAGGTACAGTGTTTTATCTAATACACTTCTATATTTACATTTATGTAGAAATTTACACGTATTAAAACGTTTTATTTATTATATCTGTATAAGTTTTTGGAGTCAAATTGATATTAAAACTGTTCGGTTAATCGGTTTTAATAGCAACTTCACTAAGAATCCAGAATTTTATATAGATATAATAAATAATTTTTAATTTGTTGTTAATGGGTATAGAAATGAGAACAATCAAAGTTGTCACAAATTCAATAATTTTGTCAAATTTGAAACTTAAATATTTTCTGTCTTGACACTGGAGATTTGCTAATTGAACGTGAGTATGGACTTGATCCAGCTAGTAGGACAAAGTATTTCAATGTTCAAACCCTTAGTTCCATTTGGGAAAAAAAGGAATGTCAATTTTGGTAAACATTTTTTGAAATGCAGTCTTTGACTTCAATTCATGCTCCTGTAATATTATTGTAGCACGGCTGTATTGAATTATTGGGCGCCTTAATATTATTTTTATTTATTTAAACTCAATTAAGTGTTGTGGGGTACGGACTTGTATCAATTAAAACAGAATGTAAAGCCATACTGAACGTTTAATAGTGTTCGTGTGGTTTTGTTTACAAGTTTAGTATAACGAAATAGCAGACATTGTTTACAATCACCGAAAGCAATAACGTTAGTTATTGAAATTATTAAATACGTACAAAGGGTTAACATAACATAATGCGAACTGTAATAATAATTACAAGATTGAATAATACATTAATTTAAATAGGAACGCGAGAGTCGTTGCACGTCTATTTATAACCGCAATTGAAACAGATTGTTGGTATCCTTATTTTGTGTTTATTCGTACTACAGATGTGGCGTCAAAAGTTTGCTACACTATAGGCGTATTTACAAGGTGAATAAATAATATTTTTTGTTACACTCCTCAATTGTAGGACAACTTATAGACATCTTCTTTATGCGTTAAGCGACAATGCACAAGAGAAAAATCCCCGGCTTTTCTTTGTTAAATTTAATTTTTCTGATTAGGTTTTTTTTATTTAAAAGATACAAGCTGTAAAAACAAGTTATATTTTCCAAGTCAGTGCATTTTTAGTGTTTTCTTTGAAGTATTTACTTGTTTTTGTATGCCCTCCAGGATTTTTGTGCATTATGTACATGTAAAAATGCTCAACAAAATTGAAATGCATAATCGATTTTTACTAATACGATTAGAAATGTTAGCGATAATAGGTTAGAGCTATAAATTATTTTCACAATGAAATTCACAGACTTTTTTTAAAAATTTGAAATTCCCAGTTGCTCGTTATCAACCATGAGGCTACTTAATTCACATGGCAATTTTGGTCAAACAGAAAACCATAAGACATCTAAACTCCAATCGTTTGGTGTGCAAGAGTCTTACATTTTGTCAAACCTAAGAGCAAAAGATAGTTGCTCGTTATCAACCATGAGGCTGCTTAGTTCATAAAGCAATTTTGGTCAAACAGAAAACCATAACGCATCCAAAATCCAATCGTTTGGCGTGCAAAAATCTTGCATTTTGTGCTTAAGGGCAAGAAAATAAGTACCCTTTATTTTTGCCTAGCTTCAACGTGTACTGTTAATTAATAGACGTTTGACGAAAGCAAAAGTTTTTACAATTATTATACATGCAATAAAAATAAAAATTTTTAAAACATTTCATATATTTTAGCAATAGTTGCCTTAAATTTCTTAAGATAAACAGTAATGGAAGCTATAGAGACAAAAGAACTTATTTTAAATACTCTGTGCTACTACTAACTACAAAATTGAACTTTCTTTTATCACATTTATGAATATAGTGCAGAAAAATTTCCGTCATTAATGGAAGATTGTCTGTTTTAATCTTTAATAACCATTTTTAACATTTATAACATTAATATAATTTAAGGTTAATCTAATAGTTACCACAGACAAAATATTAGTACAATAAATAATTCTGATACATGTAAATCACCACATGTGTAAGATCACGAGCGATATAATAAATATTTAAAGTGTATAATTCGAAATCTCTCAATCATATTGTTGTGCTTTCAGTACTATTAAAAATAGTTAATATATAATCTGTTAAAAAAATAAAATTAAAATATGACTCAAAATATACACATATCAACATAATATCACTATTTATCAGGAACAATAAATTCAAGTAGAATTAAAACTTATTTAATATTTGATAAAACTAACATTCATTTATTACCTAATATACTTTAAAATACTGGAGATAAATTGAGAGATAAACTTTGTAGCGTTTTATTTCTTATAGCCGTTCTATTAGTACGAGCAGCCTGAATTATTTGGTGCAGCATCAATTTACAATCATTACAGACAACCAACTGTGGATTTTTGAACTTCTCCACAACACTACTCTTAAGCTTAGAAGGCTGATCTAAGCTGCTGAGACTGATTTTATCAGGTTCAGGAGTCGCTCTGCTGCTACTGCTTTGATAATCATCATCTGGTGTAGCTAAAATACTAGGGCTCAATAAAGCCACCGGAACACCAGTAAAATGTTCCATTGGTATATTCATTTTTGAATAACATTTTGAACAAACTGTTCTTTTACAAATAATACAACGTTGTCCCCATGGTCCGAATATCCCAAAACGAGTTTTAAGACACAAAAAACAAACTTTTCGACTTTCAACATCACCACGGACACGACCTTCTACAGGCAATGCTTCTAATTCTGCTTTAGTCAAAACAGATCTGATATGTACTATTTCTTCGAGTGTAAGCGACAGACGATCCTCTAATGACATGTTGTCGGGCCATGTTTGACCATTGTTTGTGCCAAGTAATTGATCTTGTAACGATTGTGACATTTCAGGTGCAATAGAATCAGTGTCCGAACTATTGCAAGACTGACGTGAACATGGCCTTGATTGTGGAACAGATTGAGAACCCCAAGGATGTTCTATAACACCCAATGTATGACGACGATTATTGCATGAAAGATCAAAACCATGTGTAGCCAAATCATACGCTTCTAATGCAACTCCATATTCTTCTAAGCAGCCATCATCTTCATCTTCGTCATCATCATCTTCATGAAAATCGTGTAATTGTGAAAAATCTACTTTAATTAGTTTTCGAATCGATTGTTGATGTGAAGAATCAAATGTTAGCCTGGGAATATTCTTGTTTGTTGGTCGTAATTGATAACCTTTTCTGATCGAATTCATTAACTGTTCTCTGGGGGTTAACGTTTTTACTTTTGGTAATAACTTACGATCAGATACTTTTTTTAAAGGTGGTCGTGACCGAATGAACTCAAGTATAAGAGCATGAGCATCCTTCGTTACTCTATGAGGAATGTTGCCATTGATCATAATCTTTCTTAAATTATGTCTGCATGCACGAATATCTTTCATAAGAATTTCATATGGAGTTAATTCATATTCAATAGGCGCTCTACTATAGTTAGGCTTACGTAGCTTGACACCAAGTCGCAATTCTGCAACTACTTGAACCCATAATCTAGCCCAATCTGCAAACTGTAACTGATCTAAATGTGGTGATGTAGAAGTTGAACTTAAAGTTTTAGTTCCCTGAGCTACCTTTTCCAAAAACGTAGATAATTCTATAGCTTCAGTTATAAAAGCACGAACCACAGCTTTATAATGAGATTCAACTTTGGCCTTTGTCAGATCTCTAAGATGCTTTTCACATCTACCTATAACCTCTTCTATAGTGACTTCTAATTTTTCAATTTGAGATGTATCAGTTTCGATAGTTTTGTCTTCGGGCAACAAATCACAAACGAGCTGTTCCAATTCTTTGTCAATAACACGTTCTTCCTTACAAGCATGTTCTAGCGCTTGATAAACAATTATTCCCAAATTTCTAAGGAAATCCCGTTCGCTTGTTACTTTCTTACAAGAGACACTATCTAAACAGAAAAAAGTTTTTCTGCTAAACGTACCATCTTCTTGTAAATAGACAGAACTAAGATTTGGTGCCGACGCAATATAATTTTTTTCATTGGTCCCAAGGTAAAACTTACAGCCTTGATAACATAGAGCCCAAGCATGTTCTTCCAAAATAGGAGAATTAAACGATTCTAGAATATCTTGAAGGCAAATATTTCCATCTGCATCTAATTTACAGGAAATTCTTTTTGACATATTTTCTTACAAATCGATTCCGAGACCTAATTAATTTCTGCATTACATTCACATCTTGCTACTCTTAGCCTGCAAAAGCGCATAAACAGTATTGATAACCTATAAATCAATAAATATGTCAAACGATTGTCAAATTTGAAAAAAGTCAGAGAAGGTATATACAATATTAAAATTGATCTATATTTAACCATCTGTCTCCGTCGTGTCAATTATTGATCATATGAAAACTTTACAGCGAAATTTCTAATTATCGCAAGGGAGAACTACAGTTTCAGAAGACACACTAGATATATCAGAAAATTCAGTAATCTTTATAAATTTACTAGCAGTAGGTATGTCAGTAGAAAGCACAAATAACTGTACACTTTAAACTTACGATTTGTTTATTATATGTGGATAACTTCTGCTACTATGGAGCTCGTGCTCACTTTTTTAAATGCACCACACTCCTCCGGTAGATCCTATACTTTATACTTAATTGACGTTCCCAGATATCATGCACAGACAAGGTTTTAGAAATAGTAGGGAAATAAAGATATTAGTGAAATACATAAAAAATAAGAGAGCAAGAAATTTAAAAAAAGGCTCGAATTTATACTTGCGCTTTGCATCGTCAAATTCTTGTCGATATTCATATCTTTATGCCCACCTGTCTTTTATTATAATCGATATCTAAAGATCGTTTCCATTAGAATTAAACTGATCGAAAAATTCATGTTTCCATTTTTGATTATTCGTCATGCTTCGAAAGTACTTTTATTTTTAATAGATTACAATAGCCGGTGACCATGCACCAAGATAACTTATTTATATTGGAGCAATAAATTTAACGTCGTTGCACTCTATAAAAAACTATTCAATAACTATCTATCTTTGATCGAATGTCGAAAGACATGTTCAAATCTTGAATGTTAAATGCCGAATGAATCGCTCTCGTTAACTTCCGTTTTTATACAATAAAATTTTCAGTACATCATATTTTCTCGAATTCCCATCACATTCTAGACGTTGTTAACAATCAACCGCAATTTCGGGTGTTTTTTTCTCTAACGAACCCTCCTTTTACATTTATTGTAATCATAAAATTTTCTCGTCCTTTATTAATGAATGAAACTAACTGTATTATCTCGATCCTTTGCAAACTTCTGTAATATATAATCATTAAAACTTGTATCTTATCTGGCTTATAGTCATTCACACAAGATAACTTGTTTGGTAACGTAAATAAAATGGATTCTAAAACCATCACGAAAATGGCTTCTTTGAAAACATTACTCGCCATGGTGCTATAACGTTTTGAATTAAATAACGTTTATTGGCTGATATTTCTAAAAAGGATGAATGCATTACTGAATTTACATTTTAGAAAAGTACGAATTTTTATATTTTCACCGGCTAGACTTTGTTTTAAATAATATATTTTAAAGAAGATAGCTTGACATTAAAGTATCCTTAAGTTGACGAATCTTTACACCTTATACTCGTTTCATGGTCTTTTCGGTCTGCATAAATGCAATAGAACTTGATTTTAAGATATTTTCAGAGAGTAAATATTTACGCAAGGGTTTTCAATTAAATGAATGTTTTTCATGGATTAGACTTGTTTTAAGAATGGGCTTCTTTTTAAATGGAGCGTCTAGACACGATATGTACTTAGAGCGTGTTATTTTACATAGGATTTCCTTTTATATGCTAAAGGAATACCTTTATTTTACTAACAGATTATAAAGTAAAAATTAAACATTGGAAAATTTTACTTTTGAGTATTTTCTAACAGAATGTGGTGCTCAGTGACCTTTTTATCACTATATATACAAGTTAATAAAATGAAATAATAACGTAAACTTTTATGCAAAGCCTAAGTGATCATTTCAAATAGAGATAGTAATTGAAAGATTGAACATGTGACGTCCCAGATTTGAACATCTATCATCGGCTATCGCGGGCGATGCGTTTTCCAATAACACCAATTGCTTTGCATAAAAGTCTAAGTTATTATTTCATATTATTATCTGTAATACGTTAGTATTTATCAACTTACCTTGTGCAATTATCCAATAATCAAATAATTCGTACCGGAGCTGTTTCTCGCAAATGGTTCGCGTGTATGCGCCAATGTTTCATGTTAACTCGATAGAAGAATATGGGGGCCAACAAAACCAGTTAAAATAAACCCGAATAAAAATTGAAATCCACGGGAACAACAAAATTGTTACGAATGACAAAATAGGATCTAAGAACACTAATAGAATTGGACACCAGTGTTTTCAAAAACTTGAATTGCCAGCGAAAATACAATTCTAGTAACTCGTCATAAATAAAATCTACAGAAACGCACCAAGAATCGAACAAAAAGCAATAAAATAAACGCAATAAAAAAATGTATCAGAACAAAACGGCGTATATAGAAAAATTCGGGACCAAACATTGAGTAAGAATAGAGATTTCCAAAAATCAGGGACAAGCTCTTAAATAAAAAGAACGGTTTCAGAAATTGACTGAATTTTAAATACAACATAAAGGTTTCGAAAATCGTAGTCTCACGTTGAGTATGTCAAATTTATGTTACGATATTCCGTGCAGACAAGGAAGTAGTAAAGTAAGTAAATAAAATCGCCCACACCAAAAACCGCAACAAAATAGAAGGGTAGAATAGGAATCCAAAAGAATTGGATTCCGTACTAGCTCGAAAAGTCGTAGAGTGGGCTTGTACACACGGAAAGAAATATTGGAAACCTCAACAAGTAGATTTATTTACAAATCGTTAGTTAAACATGGTATAAGAAGGAATATCTACAGTGACTAAGTCAAACGTTTACGTAAATGTACTGTCAAATCGCATATAACACAACCTAGACATATACATAGATGAAAAATCAAAATCTAAATCACAAATACATAAATACTTACCTAATGTTTCCAACCCTAAATATATATAAGAAGAAAATTAGACATAATATGTACAGTATATTTACCTGTCTTATGAAGTGCACTTCCTAAAAGAAATAACGTAATCCTAACTGAAATGAACCAAGTATTAACGTATCTTAGCACTAATTTAAAAACAGTAACAAAATTGCTCTGACGCGAGCTTCGGCTTATACTAATAGCGCCTTAAAACCAATCACGTAATCAGTGTGAAAGTAATGTTTTATCACGCAGTCTGTAATTTGGTGTAACCACGAGTAAGAATAGCTAAAGCACTTACGTGGTTAGCAACCAACAAAAGAAGGGTCTATTTTTCACAGAAGCATCAAGAAAAAGAAAACAGAATAAATATACCTTAATATGAGTAGTTGTCTACCTCTGGTACCATCATTGTGGATTTGAAAGTACGTGCTGCACTTGCCGACAGACTGGACACTCTGGGAAACTAACTTCGACTACAACACTAAGTGAAACAATGCATTTTAGTTTGCATTGCAATGTTACAGGGTTCCTTTACAGTAAAAGGCCACTGTCTAGAATAGGATCGCTTTCGCAGCTCAGTCTGTTTTTATAGGGATAGAAAACAACGTGTTTCAAAACAATTCCTAAGGATAGAACGTTAAATATTCTACCTGCTAGATGTTTTTCAGACAGCAGCTGCAAAACATTCCTACAATACGGCTTGCAAGCGAAAGACAATTAAAGAAAGCAAAAGACATCAATATACTATAATGATTTCCGTGAATTTGTCCGCATGTGAAAACGGCGTCTGTTTCAACGGTCAAGTAAGTTTACAACCCTCCTCACAGCATTATGGAGTGCAATGTATAACAGGTTGCCTAACCGTTAGGAAACGATAGCAATTTAATATTCTAAACGACAATACCGAGAATGAAAATAATGAGAGGATGGTTTTATGGCTCATAAACTTGAACACATGCATGACAACGACATACCTTACATGTGATTTTTCAATGCTTTACCCGAAGGTACTACATACCGTGTTGATAGAATTTCTCAGTACCATTAGAAGCTTTTATTTTTAAGATGCTGATGGTTGGAACGTATTACAAAGAATTTATAGTGTGACGTCTCTAGTCTTCTACAGAACCCATAACAAGGAATGCGATTTGTGGACATTACTCATATATAAAATTTTTGAATACGTTCGAATTCGATTATTTTTAATGAAGTCGATAATAATACTCCTGTATCTTGGATTCTCACGGTTGATGAGTTTTCCATAGACCACATAAGTTATAAATGAGAATCTGCCATACACACACACATATATATATATATATATATATATATATATATATATATATATATATAATACACGAACAAAACATTGTTTCTAGCGCCATTAAGGGGCTGGTATCGTAACATTAGCTCGAACCTTAATAACATCTACGTTAAAAACTTTACTGAGCAACTGAATTAAGCCAATGTGCAACACATGCCCTTTAATTTATCTACTTTCATTTATAGAGTCAATATTTATAAATGTTTCAACTTTTGAGATGGCACGCGTCATTCTCAATAAATTATTAGATGCATTATCCACTGCTACAAAATAAATATGACATGCAAGACGAGCATTACAGACATACATCGGATCCGGTTTTTTCCGTGAGTCATTTCTAACAAAGCCATCCAATGCTTGTAGACATAGAAAAATATTTTTGGTTTGGAAACCTACGTCTAATAGAAACCTGTACCTGACAGTTTAAAGCTGCACATCTTCTATACGCTGGCATGATTTAATCATAGATATTCTATCGATTTAATATAGCGACTAAAATTTAAAGAAAAAATGCTAATAAAGTTGTTAATCATGATAAAATCTAACCTGTTGTTCCTGGAACAGTTACTTAAACTAGCACTTGCTAATGTTGTAGATTATTCACGTGAACTAGCTTGTTAACAATATAAAACGGGCACAGACAACGCTGAGTATAATCCGTAAATAATATTCGCAAAACGAACGTAATAAACGCAAATTTGAATACCGACGCCACAAACTATATCAAGTGAGCATTTTAGCCCCACTACTAAACTCCCTCAGCGCCACCTAACGAGCAGTGATTCAACTACAGCAATAATAAAAATAGATACTTATCAACAATTTTAAACTAATTCTGTTGTTACGTTAAATTTTCAAAATCGATTGATTTCTGCGTGCTGTATATAAATTTTAATTTCCAATTATTTCGTTTACTTTTTATTAAGAAGCGCCTCCTACAGATATCTAACTTAAACGACTTTACGCCGTTTATGTTATTTCAAGTCATACGAACTGTAATTTAAGAAGTTTGACTACCATTCAATTGAATTGAGTATTTATTTAAAACGTCCTACAAAATTTCCTTAAGTTTTCACTACCACGATAAATACGTGGAATCTATTATATAATATTTTGCTTCGTTATCCAAATTATAGATTCCCTGAAATAAGCAAGCAGCTGCTTATCGTTAAATCACTTTAAATAGGTTCCACAAACCACATAAGTTTGTGGCAATACCATAATTTGGTATTCTTCACACTCTTCGTAAACCTTACCATTCGAACGAACTATACACGCTTGGCAACATGGCGTTGTAATTGTTGGCACTATGATAACATATAATGCCATTTTATTCTGTTAGCTATACTATAATATAACCTCTTATATTCGATCGTTATTTGCCTTCGATTATTAATTATTGACTTGTGGTCTTGTTTCTACTTTTCTAGTTGATATTAAATCTATTACTAAAGTAAGTTAATAAGATGAGTAAACCGAGTGGTAAAAAAAGGCAGCAAACTCTCAAAACAACAAAAAAGGCAGTGATAAAACTTCTAAAGAAACATCCAAATGTAACAAATGATAAATTTCAAATGATTTTACATTTAAAGTCTGTGTGGCTTCATAAACGGTTTTAATGTTGTCACTAAAAACCGATATAATTCCTTGGATGTACGAAAAAGCTTAATAAAATTTATATAAGATAACTTCCTAAATGGATCTCCAGTAACCTTACCTATTGGTTTACCATTATCATCACCACCTCCTTCTTTCGCATTCTCTAATTCATTTACAAATTGCAGGTATATTAATTCCTCCATTTCCAAATAAATAGTTTATGTATAGAATAAAGGTTAATAGTCACCGTTCGAACAAGAAATAAGTCAACAAAAATCCGACCGAATGTAATCGTGTAAGAATTTTCGGATGTGCACAATATTCGAAGAGTCGAGAATAACGATTTCAATATTTTCCTTCGAATGACGTCATTGTACGAATAGACGCATGTATTCGAATTGTCGAGAATAGCTCCCCAGAGGTTTCAGCGGTATGCTGCATAATGTTCTCTATGGTATGCTGCCACCCTTTTTAACAGTACCCTGAAAATATTTAATTCTATGTTTTAACATGTTACACTTTTTTTTATTATAATTAGTTGGTTTTACTCTTAGCTTCTGTCTTAGTTGTACGTCATTTTTGTAACAATATTAGCCCAAATGTTTATACAATTATAGAAAGTTAACTATTGAAATTTTCGTTGAAAACGGAAACATTTGCGATGTGAACTCGCAAATATGGGAAAAGATTTACAAAGAACAGATTACCCACAAATAGAATTAACTAAAAGTTAAAAAATAGTGAACGATGTTTATGTGTATCAATTGAAAGAGAACTAAAAACTATCAAATATGGGTACAGGTTGGATTTAGCGCCAGCAGAAATTTTATGAATATAGGGTATCAATCGACGCAGAATGACAAGCTGAGTCGAATGGTACCGGTCCCTATGTGCGGAAACTTCCGGTTAAAAAGTTATGATTTTTTAAATATTATAATGTTTTACCATAGAAATCAACACTAAACAACACTCTCCTAGCCTCCCAGGACATAACCTATCCTTAAGTAACTTATCCTTAGGTAACCTATCCTTAACTAACCTAAGCTAAAATTATAAATTAAAATTATAATGAATTTATCAAAAAGAAAATGATTATCGACCATCGATAATCGAAAAGAATGTCAATATGTGTTAATACGCATGTGCAGGTAAGAAGGTACCACCCCTTTTCTAAATAGACTTTACCTCTCTTCCGATTGGCTGCTCCTCATCACGTGATAATAAGATATAACTCCAGCAACTACTGAAATTACGCTTCAGTTGTCAGTTAGCTTTCAGACGCTACAGGTCAGCAATTTTTCATTTTCAGTTTTTCTTGCCTTTTCTTGCTTTAGTCTTCATTTGTGCTTCAGCTTTCAACCACATCAGTCGCATTTTGTTAAGGTAAGTGAATTCTTGTTTATTTTAATTCTTTATTTCTTTTTTATTTAAAATGAGTGGCTATCAGCGTATTTGGAATACGCGGAGGCTTCCTATGGAAGCAGATGGTCGGCGATGGGCCGTTGACCAGGGCCTCATTCCTAGAGTGACTCCTGATTGCAGGAGTCACCGGACAGCGATGAGGCTGTACACCGAGGGCCAACATGGTATTGGCCGCTTTAAATGCCCCAAACGAGCGTGCAACAGCTCTAAGTCCGTGGCGGATGGCACCTGGCTTGCCCATGCCCATCTCAAGCCGTATCAGGTCGCTTGGCTCATGTACGGCTTTGCCCATGATTGGCCAGTAGAGTTGGTGTGCGATGAATGCGTTGATCTCGATCAAGAAGACCGGACGCTCTTGGGACAAGACACCATTGTTGCTTGGTAAGTAATTTATTATTTTTTTGTCTAAATTTTATTTTTAGGAACCGATATTGCCGAGAAATGATTGTCGATGACTTTAGTTTTCGGCAATCAGACGTTATGGACCTGGACATATAGTCCAAATCGACAAGGCGAAGTTCGGGCGCCGCAAATACGAGAGGGGCCGAATTATTGAGGGCCATTGGGTCCTCGGTATGATCGAAGATGGTCGGGAAGATATTGTAATGCAAGTGGTTGATTACCGTGATTCTGCCACTTTGATCCCGGCCATCAAGGAGAAAGTTCTTCCCGGAACCGAGATTCACACGGACTCGTGGGCGGCCTACAACCAGCTGAGTGAACATGGGTTCATTCATAAGACGGTCAACCACAGCGACCTTGAGAATCGGTTTGTTGGTAAGTAATTTATTTTTATTTTCTAATTATTTTTTTTCTTAGCTCCAGATGGTACTCATACACAACGGATTGATGCATATTGGCGCCCAGCCAAGGACTGGTTCCGTCAACGGAACTCGGTGCCTCATGAAGAGTTTGCCTTCTTCTTGTGTGAGTACCTTTGGCGTCGAGACGTTCGTAAACGTAAACTCGACTCAATGGAGGCTCTTTTGGATGCAGTTCGCCGAGAGTATGGCGACTTCCGCGCCTAGGCCTTAAGGCTAGTCCCAATGATGGTTTACTGAGGGACAGGAGAGTGAAGCTGACCGCCTCCACGCGGTGCTCTCTGGAAACGCTGTATGCGGCTAAACGGCCAGCAAATATTATTAATTAATTTAGTTATGTTAGGTTAGGTTAGGTCAGGTCAGGTCAGGTCAGGTTAGGTTAGGTTAGATTAGGTTACTATTGATTTCTATGTAAAAACATTATAATATTTAAAAAATCATAACTTTTTAACCGGAAGTTTCCGCACATAGGGACCGGTACCATTCGACTCAGCTTGTCATTTTACGTCGATTGATACCCTATATTCATAAAATTTCTGCTGGCGCTAAACCCAATCTCTACCCAAATATGATCCTTCTAAAATAATAAAGGAATTCTTACTTCACGTTTAGTGGTTGAGTTATCATAAACTTTTTTGTCATGCACAACGTTAACTGAGAATTCTTGCTTTTAGCGTTGATTGAAGTCTTCAATCAACGCTTTTACAATGAATGGTAATAAATATTAATGTTGCCGGTTATTGTTGAAACTTAAAAATACATAAAACACCGTAGTCTCCTAAAAACAATTTTGTTAGTTATCTAAAAAATATAAGAAGATATTAAAATTGATGGAATCGTTATGCCAGGGCTAATTTCGATATATTCATCGTTACCGGTAACGAACTACTAGTCACTGCGATAGCCCTATATGTTTTTGAAATGAGGTTATGCGTGTTCTGTGTTTTTGTGTTTTCTTTCATTAATTTAAAAAATGTATGCACTTAATGTGCACTGTTCTAGGGGTGTTTGAACCGGTTATTGTATACTTAGAAAAACTTTGCCGAAAATGAATGATATAGACAAATTCTATTCGGATGCTGCAAAATATTGGTCTAGCATACCACCTACAATCGAAGGAATGCTTGGGGGTTTTGGACATGTATCTCAAATAGACATTCGAGGTTCCAAATTACTTTTGCATCAACTATTTAAATGTAAAACACCTCCTGGACGACAATATGCCTTGGACTGTGGTGCTGGAATTGGTCGTATCACAAAACAGCTACTCTTAAACAATTTTGAAACCGTAGATTTAATTGAACAAAATTCTGAATTTTTGGAAAAAGCTAAAGAGTACATAGGACCAAATTTATTAACCAAAGTTGGTAATTTATATGCTGTAGGATTGCAAGATTTTGTCCCCGAATATAATAAATACGATGTGATTTGGGTGCAATGGGTTTTAGGACATTTAACCGATATACATTTACTCCAGTTTTTAGAAAATTGTAAAAAAGGTTTAAAACCACGTGGAATGATAGTCATTAAAGAAAATATTACAAGTTCAGGAGAAGTTGAAATAGACCAACGAGATTCATCTGTAACACGTCCTTTATATCTGTTAAAGAAACTTTTTCTACAAGCAAATTTAGAATGCTATCGACAATTAAAACAAACAAATTTTCCTAAAGAATTATACGCTGTATATATGTTCGCACTAAAATGTGAAGACGTGATGCCTGATTTTGATTTGGTCAATGAAATATTAATCACAAGCGACAGCTGTGAAAATATTGAAGATGGTATTGTAACTGTGATGCCTGATTCTGAAATGGCCAGTGATATAGTAATCCAAAACGATAACTGTGAAACTATCGAAAGAACAAATATGAAAGATGATCATGTATCTATTATTTCAAATTATATAGAATAATCTATCGGTAAAGATTAATTATTTAACACTTTTTTAAAAATGACTTTCAGTGTTACTTTTTGCATATCAAGAATTGTTTGATCTTTGTGATATTTGTTAAAGAATAATCGAAAAATTTTTGTTAAATATTTTGCATTGTTTTAGATATGTAATATTGGTGATAAATTCTGAAGAGTAATACGTGTTGAGGACAAGCGGAAAATTAATGTTTATTTAATTAGAACCTGAAGGGTATAGCTTGATTACAAAGTGCATTAGAGTTTTAACGACTATAAATGTTCTCGTTTCAAACTGTTTGGAACGATTATTTTTTGAGTCAAATACAATAAGTTGCTATTCATTGTGGTTTATATTGTTTCCAACAGAAACAAACTTATGGGTGAATATTCTATAGTGCAACAGCTTGTTTTATGCCATGCAAGCACACTGATTTTGCTATATGAGTAAGACTTTTATTTCTAAAATATGTTGAAATGCATGCTTTATGATTTAAAAGTCTAAAATATTAGAACATTTGTTATATCTTATGAGTTACACACGTGCTGATATTTCTCACCATCCCTGTTTCTGATAATCATTTTGTAATTTCTGAATAATGAAGTACATAATTGCAATAAGCAAAAGAATTGCTCTAATATACATTAGGTAGTTTTTTACATAAGTTGATAAATAATAACGTATTACAGTTAGTAAGATGAAATAATAACTTAGACTTTTATGCAAAGCCCAAATGATCATTTCAAATCGAGCTAGTAATTGAAAGAAGGAAAATATAAGGTCCTGGACAGGACTTGAACCTGTTTCTTAGACTTTCCAGGACCATGCGTTTGCCAATTACGACACCGAGGCCGATGACGCCAATTGGGAAATTTATAAATTAAAATGTTGTACACAACTATACATAAATCTAACTTTCAATTATGTTTAGCATTTTTGTCAATCATATCTGACATTGTCAGTTTTTTTATTTACGTCAGTTATAGACAGGAAACAAGGCTCAAAATTACGGCAATAAGCCAAGTATATAATATATAAATTTTTTAGGTAGTTAGTTACACAAGGCAAGTTGATAAATACTATCGTATTACCGTGAATAAGATGAAACAATAACTTAAACTTTTATGCAAAGCCCAAATGAAATTTAAATTGTGTACACAACTATACATAAACCTAACTTTCAATTACGTTTGGCATTTTTGTCAATCATATTGGTAAATACTAAGATACAGGTTCAAGTCCTGTCCAAGACCTTATATTTGCCATCTTTCAATTACTAGCTCGATTTGAAATGATCATTTGGGCTGTGCATAAAAGACTAAGTTTTTGTTTCGTCTTATTCACTGTAATACGATAGTATTTATCAACTTACCTTGTGTAACTAACTAGCTAATATATTGTTATATATACTGTGATCCTACCTTATTAGTGATAGGCGTAATATATCTATCTGTCACTCCTTGTCTTATTTTAGAGCCTTGTTGAGTTATGCCACACAATTTATCTTTAAATATTTTACACGGCTGCTGCACTTAAATATTTTACAGGGCCGTCAAACACGTGGCGGAATCTACCTAGGGTGGGTCCGTCCTAAGCAAACACCTCTCAACTAGACACCCAAACAAATATTCAAGGATTTTTCAAATAATTTTAAAAGCCAAAAGTATTCCCAAACACTAGTTCCACTTTTATAAATTTGATTAAAGCACTGCGTAGATATTAAATACTAATACCTGGAATCCAGATACAAGCGCCGCCTTCCAGCCGTCCTGAAGCCAAGTGACCAACTGCAGGCACCTCCTGTAAATAATAAGTAACTCGAGCAACTGGTAATCTCCAGACTATAAAACTACTAATATTTCTACAAATTTTATGTTATACAAATACTCAGATAACTCCAATTCCACTATGCTTTCGTCTTCAAACAATAACGGTACAGACCAGCACTCCCTCTTTTAATTAACTTTTATTCGCCGTAAAACTGCTACTATTTGCTATCTCCAGGTACAACTTGACTTTCAAAACTTTCTCGTAACTTTTTAAATGTAATAAAACTCATAACAGTACAAAAACACGTCTATTTTTCAGTAATATAAATTTGAAGTCCCTTATAAATAAAATCCGTCTTCTTTTGTTTCCGTTGCCATGACAACTATCTCTACGCACACTATGTAATTTATAATTATTAATAATTGATTAATAATACAGTTGTTTTCTCTAGATACATTCATTTTCTAGATGGTTTGTAATCCAGTGATTTATGTATATTGAACTTTTTACAATATTGAAAATAGCTAACAAACTTTGATGGTTCAGCTTTTAAATTGTACGCAACAGACATTTATGTCTTATTCGGTAAACGTCCTGTCATTACATAACCAATCTTTAATTGTTAAAACATATTCAAACTGAAATTGATTTACCAATTTTACGGGAGTATCACTTAACTCCTTAAAATTTTAAAAGCGTGCAGTATACCAAGCAATTTTGATATTTGTTTTACATTCAAATGGTTCTGAAAACGCTAACTCCAAATTAAATTTCATATACGTGCAACCATAACAATTAAAATACGTATACAATGCAAACTTATAACTAGCTTAGCCTGGTCTATGGCGGTATATGTTGTTGAATGCAATGCAGTTTCAAAAGCTTTATAAATTTATAAACGTGGAATAGTTGTTGTTAATTTATAAACCAAAAATACCTGAAAGAAATACTCAAACAAAACCAAATATACCCCCATTCTAGCAAAGTCGTTTCGAAGCCCTATTTAAACATTTTATAAGCCCACCCCCTTCTTGACAGTATAATATATATATATATATATATATATATATATATATATATATATTGCTGGTTACCCCTTTTTAACTCCCTTATGCCCCATGATTGGGCGTTATTAATATTGCTGTGAACCCCTTTTTAAGCCCCACGTTGGTGGTTTATTTTCATTGCTGTGATACACCCCTTTAATGATGGGTGTATCTATTTTTATTGGTGTATCTATCAACCCCTTTTAAAATCCTATAATTTCTTGAATTTGTTTTTTCACAACTAGCTCAATCTATCAAACACTGAATGCCCTACTTCACGACAATAAAGATTGTTTAACCTCCTTTTCTTTCTACCACCTAACTGTTAGAATAATTTAAATGAAGCAATCCAAAATTACACAGTGTAATGATTAATAATATGTACAAGTTTATGTCAATTCAAAAATTAGCCCCTGCATAAATTATTCACATTCACCAAATTTAATTTTCCTGAAAGCCAGCAAAAATATCTCTATAATTACTCTTAGTACCTTTCGAACGTTCAAAGATGATTTCTTTGTTTTCAGATTCTCAATTGACCTTTTTGTTGACCCTTACAGATATATAATATACAGCAAATATTAAAATTGAAACAGTCTTTAACAAATGAAAAATTTAAGATCTCACCTACGTTTTCCTTGCTTGTCACTGGAATTACCTCGGGGTATCAGTGGTCAGCACCCCTTGATTGTTACAGTTCGACTTGCTTCCCTTGTTGGCCAGAATGATGGATTAATGATTGCTTGTATTTTTCCCCTTAATATATCTGGAGTAACTTTTAGTACCTTTACGTTTATTTTCTTGTAAGCATTTTCGAAGTATCTTTGAATTTTAATTTATAGGTATATCTAGAGATACATTTAGAGCTTTAGACATACTTTTTGATCTAAATTTAGATCTTTATTCGGAGCTTCATTGGGAGCCGTTTACGTGTAGAACAGCTATTCTTCGTTGCACATATTGGCACTTTATTTCTCACTTTTAATAAATTATTGACTTTTCACTAATTGTTACTGGTACGTAATTTTCCACTTTAAATCGACGTGGTTCGTGCCTTGTTGAAGATATACTGTTTATTTTCGAGTTTCCTATCGTATTTATAAACTCCACCCATCAACGTTTTAATTGGCGTGTTCGTTGATCAAGGCTTGTACTTTGCGCCTATCTCTGTAGAACCCCGTATTTTTCAAAATTCCTTGGCTTTAATTCTCGATGAAATGCTCTGCCGATCACGTAAGCGTTCTGTATATCACAGTATATTCTTAGAATTTCCAAATATCCATTGCAATTTTGTCACGTATTTTATATTTGTGTCGTTTATAGTCCAAACTTTTATCATATCGCGGACCGCCTGTTATTTATTGTTTGTTATTTCAAATATGTTGAATTTTTATGTAAATATGATATTCCAGTCACGTACTCATCTTTCTAATAATGATGTATTTGAATGCGTTTTCTTATTTATGCGTTGACATTTTTAATGAAATTCTTAAATAGTTAGAATGCCAGGTTGTTTATCTTTACCAATTACGTGTTTATTTTGATGAAACTTGATGTATTTAAAACATTATCTTTGTTCGTTTCTTCAACTTAAAGCGTATTGTAAGACGTACGCATTATGACTTTAGCTAAATATTATCTAATTATTGCAAAATGAGCTTCTTATGCATTAAATTAAATACAATTTATATACAGTGTGTTCGCTATTGATCTTTTGTAAAATATTCGATTTACTGCTATTTAATGATGGAATTATTTGGTTTTCTTAACGATAATTATTTATACATTTATCTTACGACCCCTATGACTTAATCTATCCTCTTATCATAGCAATATATATATATATATATATATAAAGACAAGTTATTTGCAGTCCGCAATAGGAAATAGTATATAAAGTAAGATGTATCTGTATCCCCTATGAAGTAATAAAGCTAATGTTTTGTTAATGGCTATATAACTACCAGCCCGATTTGTATTTGTCAATAGCTCTTATTATTTTCATAAGAGTTTGTTTACAGATACATCTTACTTTATATATATATATATATATATATATATATATATATATATATCTGTATGTCGGAAGCATAGTGTCCTAAGTCCACTTTAGCCCAAAATACGTTTATTACATTATTGAAATCAGTATCTCAAGATCTTCTTAGTGGCATATAACACTAAGTCAAAAAAATTATATTAAGCTAAATGGTGATGAACAATATCATAGTAAGTCCATATTTATCGAGAAGCATATAGTCCTATTTACACTTACAGCGTTTTCGTTCTCAATAATACGAAAATTAACTATAAAGTGTACGTCGTAAGTCCACTCTAAACAATATGCTCCGAATGACATATTAGGATTTGTTGTCGCTTGTTGTTTGTGATGAAATAGGTAGTGGTCATATTATTTGTCTGCAGCAGCTGTTCTGATGGAATTCTAAATAATACTGTTTAAAAATGTCGTTTCGTTCACGGAAATTAGTAGATTTAGCTTTGCAAAGTGTAAAGGATGTAAAAGAATGTAAGTATGTGTTATTATTACTATGTAATTTACTATTAAGTTATGTTATAAAGCATACTGTCCTATACAACAACAAATCCTAAGTGCTTAATCCTCATACGGAGGAGTTTTGATAGGATCTAATGGATTTATTTGAAAGCCCAATTTACACACTGTAAGGGTTGGGGCTGTATTAGATTCATCTGCAACTCGTATTTCTTGAATGCTTACTAGCAGTTCCGCTAATTAGTGCTTCATGTAACAACTTATTTATATTAACTGGTATTTAGTGATTTTATTTGCCAGTATTCATTATAACTTTAAGTCAAGTAGTGCTGCGTGTACGATTAATATACACCTATTTCCTACCAATCCAATAATAACCTTCCTAACCCATGCCTAAGGCTTCATCACTCAATCGGAGGATATGGAAGGATTAATGGATAAAGCCAAACACACGAAAGGGTTGGGGCTGTTTATTATATGCCTCGCTTGAAGATACTACGGCATTTCCTAATTATAGCTTCCATGTAAATTCAACTATGAGCAACACAACTGCGTATTGTGCAACATGCCAGTTACTTCAGTGATTCAAATCTTTGATTATGGTCATTGTAACTCATTGCTTTCTGTATATTTTATTCATACATATAAAATCTAACAATGAGTTATTATTTTCATTAAGTCTTTCATTTCACCTGAACACAGGGTGGTGCCTTCTGTTATACAAATTATCACATTTCCTTTATAGCTTGCCATTGAATCAAGATAACAATCTCTCAGGCCCTGTTACATGGTCCTTCGAGCTGGATGTCTAGACCGCCCTCTGGATTTACAGTTTCTAATTTTATTTTCATATCTGCACTTAGCACCACAATAACATCATCCTTTGCTACTTTAGTAAACAACGACCATAGTTCTGACGTTCTAAGCCTGATTCCGTTAACACTAAAATTACTCTCTATTGTGTTGAAAATTAGTTTTCAACCTGTCATTCGCTTTTCAATACGAAAGGGGACACAATTTGTTTGGTAAAAGCTATTTACTTTAAGATAGATGCACCTGCCACTTTAGTGCGTTAAAAATAATCCTTCCATTGTGTTTTTTGACAAGACATTTTGTAATGAAGAAATCTTTAATTTATGGTCTTGCACAACTTGCCAAGCACCCGGTTATGTAAGTTTAATAAATTAGGTTTGCACAAAATTCTTAATATACTAATTCACTACTTTAAATAAATACATTAAATCAGAGCTTTGCTCATGTTATATGTATTTACTTACTACTTACTAACTAATGGATTTCGCAGTCTTGTCAACGATTTAATAAGTTCAAACTGTTCGAAATTCCAATCTAATTACAAGTTCGTATTTCCTAAAGGAGCATTGTTTTATTAATACAAGTAACATTAAGCTATCCTTTTTAAAATTTATATTACACAATGGGAGCAAAATGCGCAGACATTGCAAATTTAAACCTATTAAAGGCTCGTCTAAAAGAAACATTTGAACTGTTACAAGCCTTAGAAAACGATGAATCTCTTATTCCTATGTTCAAAGTAAAATGTATATCTGTTGAAGATTTGTATGCACAATTTACAAACGCGTATCTTTCAGTAACTACAGCAATTTCAGAATCGGAAATTGATGTATATGAAGAAATTCGAAAAACGGTGGACTTCCAATACTATTCAATTTTAACAAAATATGAAACTTTAGTGATTCCTACCAAGACTACGATTCTTTCGGATTCAATAACTCAACAATTTAATCCAAATAATCGTTTACTGTCATTGTTCCTAATAACATTTAATGGTCAATATAAACTTTGGCAAAGCTATATTGACTTACACAATAATCCATCCTTATCTGATATAGAACGCTATAATTATTTGGTCACATCTTTGACTAGAGACGCATTGAACTTAATCAAATCTATTCCATTGACTGCAAATGCGTATCCCATCGCTTACAAGCGTTAGTAGAACGGTATTCTAATGTGCGCCGCCAAGCTACAGCCCATTGGCATGCTATAAAAAATTATCCTGCTATTCGCACGGAAAATTCGAAAGAACTACGGAAATTGCCCAACAATTTTTTCGAAAATCTAGCTATTTTAGAAACACTACAATTTAATGTTGTGTCTTGGGATTTCATCGTGGTTGATCTATTATTAGACAAACTGATGCATCTTCCAGAAAACGTTTTGATTAGAAATTAATGGTAACAAAATACCTAAGTTAGTTACTCTAAAACTATTCTTGTCCAGACAATGCTCGGCGTTAGAAACAATTGCAAGTACTTCGCCAGTTGCTTATCCTATTGTATCACAATGGCAATCTAAAACTACGGTGACATAACAACGCCCTCAAGTAACACAAAATACGTGTTCTCAACTAACTTCTCACGTAGCCTCTGTAAGCAAATCAAGTACATCTACAGTAGAGTCAACTAACGAGAATTGCATTGTGTCAACAAAATCATCGCCTTTTTCGGTGTAAACATATTCGTCCATGGCTCCTATTGACCGCTATAAAACTGCAAAAACAGCTAATTTATGTATAAACTGTCTACGGAGTAATCACAAAATTTTATATTGTAAAGCAAAATCTTCTTGCAAAAGTTACAATCAACGCCATCACACGTTGTTGCACTTTTCAAAAAACACAAGTTCTGCAAGCTAAGGTAGTTTAGTTATAGCTGCTGATAATGAACCGCCTCCGGTTTTGCCTGCTACAGTTCTTTCATCAGTATCTGACTCTACTAATTCTGTTACTGTTTTATTATCCACAGCAAAAATCGAAATAAAGGATGCGTTCGGCAATTTCTATCCGATACGTGCGCTACTTGATCCTGGAAGTCAAGCTAGCTTTCTGCGTGATAGTTGCGTACGTAAACTTTTGTTAGCTCGCCGCTATTCACAAACGCCAATTTTAGGCATTGGTCAAACAGAATCACCTTCAATTCGCGGGGCCGCTTTCTGTACAATTTGTTCCAAATATGACCCAGATATTCAATTTGATGTGGACACATTCATATTGCCAAATATATGTTCTAGCCTGCCTACTACCAAGTTGTGTACTTCGTGGAAACATTTGTCTGGATTACAGCTAGCTGATCCTGACTGGCATACTCCGGCTTCAATAGATATGCTTCTTGGGGCAGACATATATCCTTCGATAATAAATACCGGTTTAATACAAGGCGGACCCCAGCAACCCTCAGCAATTAATACCGTCTTTGGTTGGGCACTAATTGGTCCTGCTACAAGAACTTAATCGCCCCTTGTGGTGCAATCCTTTTTTATTTCTGCTGAGCAATCTATTAATACAACCTTAAAGCGATTTTGGGAAGTCGAAGAGCCTCCTTCTAAAGTGATCATATCCAAGGACGAGGAAATGGCTGATAATATATTTAAAACTACACATACTCGTAGTCCTAGTGGTCGCTTTTGTGTAAACTTACCCTTCAAGATAGAGTGTCCCTCATTCGAAAACTCACGGTCCGTAGCAGCTAAACGATTATTCTCACTCAAAAACAAACTAACTAAACAGCCAGAATTGCGTAAAATGTATTGTGAATTTATGCAACATTACCTACAAGCGGGTCATATGACGTTGTTGACAACATCGCCCGTTTCTAATGAACATTATTTTATTCCACACCATCCAGTATTTAAAAACGAAAATGGAAATCAAAAACTTCGTGTTGTGGTTGACGCTTCGGCCAAGGCGTTAAACGATCTGTCTTTAAACGATATCCAGTTAGTGGGCCCAAAATTACAGAATGAAATTACTTCTGTTTTAATGCGTTTTCGAATACATCCATATGTATTTACTTGCGATGTAAAACAAATGTTCCGTCAAATATCTGTTTCAGAAACTCATAAAAATATCAACTAAGTTTGTGGAGATTTTCTCCGAATGAGCCACTGCAAACTTATCAGCTCAATACAGTTACATACGGAGTTAGTTCATCGTCTTATTTGGCGATTCCTTCACTTCAAGAGTTGTCCCGGGAAGGTGCGCCTGAATTTCCTCTCGCTTCAAATGCTATTAAAACAAATTTATACGTTGATGATTTTGCATGCTACCCTCGATTTGAGAAATCAGCTTGTTCGTCTTTTACATTCTGGAAATTTTCAACTTCGAAAATGGAGTGCAAATCATCCTTCAATACTGCAAGATATTCCAGAAGATCACCTATTATCTCAAAATCAGAATTTTGGCGAAGATGAAACACTTAAAGTATTAGGGCTACAATGGCAAAGTTCAGCGAACGTTTTCTCTTTCAATGTTGTGGCATCAAATACCTCATCCACCAAACGCGCTATATTATCCGAAGCAGCGAAAATATATGACCCACTAGGATTTTTAGGTCCTGTGACCCTTTTTGCTAAAAGACTTATTCAGCATTTATGGTTATTAGGATTAGGTTGGGATGAAACTCCTCCAAACGAAATCTGTATACAATGGCAACAGTTCCAACAAGAACTTCCATTGTTATCTTCGCTAAAAATACAACGATCGTTAACTAACAGCGTTTCAACTTCTTGTTAGCTACACGCGTTTTGCGATGCTAGTGAGGTGGGTTATGCATGCGTTGTTTATCTAAGATCTGTCATCCTTAGCGGTGAAATATCTTGCCAGTTGGTGGTATCCAAAACTAAGGTTGCACCTACAAAACGCCTTTCGATACCAAGACTCGAATTGTGCACTGCCGTATTACTATCAAACTTGGTATAATTTGTTTCTGAAACCTACAATAACTGATATTTTTGCCTGGAGCGACTCGATGGTTATTATTTCATGGGTCCATTCACATCCGTATAATTGGAAATCCTTTATAGCCAATCGAGTGAGTCAAATCCAAGAAACTATTTCTCCTAGTGCTTGGCGCCATGTCAGGTCCAAAGACAACCCAGCGGCTCTAGGATCTCGTGGTTTATTGCCTGGCGAGTTATTGTCATGCACGCTTTGGTGGGCGGGGCCTCCTTGGCTTAGTTTACCACATGAACGCTGGCCGACAGAGCCCGTTAAAGAATCAATTGTCAATTCAGAAAAAAGAAAACTCGTTTTAGTAATTCAAATTGATGAAAACACTATTGATAGCCTTTTAATACGGTTATCCTCTTTACGGAAGATTGAATGCATCATTGCGTACTGTTTTCGTTTAGGTACAATTTCCAAAGATCGCATCAAAGGTCCGATTACAGAAGAAGAAATGCATAATGCTCTTAAAGTTATAGTCAAACACGTCCGAGCGCATTCTAAGGGTAGGCGGAAGGTTAGGTCACTCCACACTCCCATATTCCGAAAAACACTCAGCTTTATTACCTAAACGACACCGTATTACGCAATTATTAATTATGCAAATTCATCAAAGGTTTTTCCATCCGGGTATTAACACTACACAATACCTTTTGCAGCAGCAGTTTTGGATAATTTCTTCAAAAAATGCAATCCGCCATTATTTAGCATCGTGTTATCAATGCTTTCGTGCCCGTCCTAAAACGGTAATTCCACCTATGGGCGATTTACCAAAATATAGAATCAATCGATTGAAACCGTTTAGTTGTATTGGCACCGACTATGCGGGTCCACTTACCATTAAATCCAGTCGTTTACGAAATGCGAAAACTTTAAAGGCCTACATATGCTACATATGCTTGTTCGTTGCTACTAAAGCGGTACATATCGAACTTGTATCAGACTTAACTACAGATGCCTTTTTGGCAGCCTTGCGCCGATTTATCGGTCGCCGCGGTAGATGCAATCTTATTTTTAACGATTGCGGAACAAATTTTGTAGGGGCTCATCATGTCTTAATAAAACTTACTAAAAATGCTGCTGACCACCAAAATATAAAATGGTCATTTAATCCACCCTCTGTGCCTCATTTTGGGGGGTTGTGGGAAAGTGGCGTTAAATCTGTGAAAACGCACCTTGCTCACGTTGTTGGAAACCAAGTCCTCACTTACAAGGAATTAAATACAACCCTAATTTAAATAGAGTCATTACTTAACTCTAGACCTCTTTGTAACTTAAGTAATGACCCTAATGACTTGCAGCCACTCACACCCACGCATTTTTTAACTATGGAACCATTAACAGCGCCTTCAGATGATGATTTACAACATTTAAAACTTTCCCGTTTATCTCGCTGGCAACTTGTGCATAAAGGTGGCATAAAGAATACTTACACAATCTCTGTCAGAGAACTAAGTGGAACAATTTTAATAAACTAACAAAAGATTTAAACGGCACATTCGTGCTTGTTAAAGATGATCTTCCCCGCTTCAATGGCGTTCAGGAAGAATTATTAAAACATTTCCTGGGTCAGATGGCATTGTGCGTGTTGCGGACGTAAAAACTGTACAAGGCATGATTAGACGTCCAATTGCAAAATTGTATCCTCTCCCAAACCAATAAGTGATAAGTTATATCTTTATTGTAGTTTATATTTTGTTTATTATTAACTCATTTTTATTTAAGCACATCATTTATTTAACATTTTTTCCATTACATAAAAAAAAACCTAATTCCATGGTATTTTGGTGGGCGGTATGTTTAGTGCACATTTCACTTATTTATATTAATCGTTTTTAGTAATTTTATTTGCCTATTATTATTTACTTTAATTAAAGCTGGTTGCCATTAAACATGCCATTTTCCTACCATCCAATAATAACCTTTCTAACCCATCCTAAGGCTTAATCCTCAACAGAGGAGATGGAAGGATTAAGGGATAAAAGCCCAAACACACGAAAGGGTTGGGGCTGTTTATTATATGCTTCGCTTGAAGATACTACGTTCCACTAATTAAGCTTTATGTAACAACTATCAAAAAAACCGGTATAGTGATAGTGCCAGCATTCATGAACAAACTTTAAATCATGCTGTGGGTACGAGTAATATAATGTCCCCAATGAAGATAATCAACATGCCAATTTCATCACCAATCAGCATACAAGGTTAGTAAGCCTCTCTGTTTATTACCCTCAAAATTACCGGCATTTCCTTTATAGTTTCCATTAAATTCAAATGAGCAACACAATCTATTGGTACCATACAGCTACTTCAGTAATTCAAATCTTTAATTATGGTCATTGTAACTCATTGTTTTCTGTATGTTTTATTCATACATTAAAATCTAACAATATTATTTTTTCATTAAGTCTTTCATTTCCCTGAATTTTTTTTACAGTTGATGCAGATATGGATAACGCTACTATTACAGTGTTGCAAAACGTTTACGAGGATGGAGAAGATTCGAAGTCAATGGGTAATAATGATATGGTTGCATCCACTAACTCTGACTCTCAAAATGTATGTACTCTTGATAATACCGATGGTAGTTTAGCATATATTACACTGCCTTGCCAAAGTTTAAGTGCACCAGACAATAC
This sequence comes from Platerodrilus igneus, assembly GCA_036346225.1. Taxonomy (NCBI): domain Eukaryota; kingdom Metazoa; phylum Arthropoda; class Insecta; order Coleoptera; family Lycidae; genus Platerodrilus; species Platerodrilus igneus. The sequence continues at coordinate 2,153,586 of JARFIW010001381.1, forward strand.
TAATAACTCCTCGGCTATTCCGTCTTCCCTCTAAAATATAACTGAAATGCATAATATTATTACTAATTTACCTACGATTTCCTTCGGCAGAGATTTAATTACATCAGACAATACCGATTTTAATATGCCTCGTAATTTCTCTCATTAAAATTTACAAACATGCTTATTAGAAAATGATGATTTTAGCGACTTTGATTCAGAGAAAGACGAAAATTATGAACCAAGTAGTTCGGACACAAATAGAAGCGACAATTCTAACAACGATACACATTTTTCATTACATACAGCAACAGCAGGAAGCACTGGCGTTGTAGCTCCACTTTCAAGTCACAATGACGCTACTGAAAATATAAATAAAAGTATTTTATTAAGAAAAAGAAAAGTTTCTAATAAAGCAACTATAAAACAGAAAGGAAGAAAGCGCGTTCAAAACTTGTCTGAGTGGGTTATAAACAAAAGAAAACTGAATTACCCTGGTGGGAACACATACGTTAGCAAGAAAGGTAAAATAGTACCTGGAAGAACACTAAAAGCATCATGTACTTGTTGTTTGAAGTGCGATTCCAAAATTTCAGATACGAAACTGAAGGAAATCTTTCATCTATATTGGGATGAAAACAAAGATTATAATGTTAAACGTCAATGTATCTCATCCTGTATTGAAACAAAACCCCCAGCAAGACAAAGATCAAGATCAGGTGACGAATTCAAATTGAGAACACATACCTTAAAATATTTGTTTATTGTAGATGGTAAAAAAATAGTAATTTGCAAAACCATGTTCTTGAATACTTTATGTATCTCTCAATCCGTTGTTAAAGCAGCTTTGGCTAAAAGACAAGCCGGGGGATAGTTGAAGCAGATAAACGTGGAAAGCATATACCCGGAAACTAAGCAAGAGATTATTGATTCTATTATATCACATACAGGGTGAGTTTTTAGCGTGGCAACGGTCGATAACTCCGTTATTATAAAAGCTACGTAAACCAAATTTGGAGGCATACTAGGCATGCCTGAAGTGCACATTTTAAAAATATTTGGAAGTATACAGGGTGTTTTATGATTCCGGGGCATATTAAACATTTTTTTAAATAGAACGCTCTATATATTATTACATTTTTAAAAACCCATAAAAAGAGCTTTAATTTGATACCAAATTTTATCTGTTTATTCCTTTTAGTTTTTGAGATATTCAACTGTTTTTAGAAAAACTGACCCCGATTAGATACATTGCCACTGTACTAATTACACAACATATGTTAATTTTCAAGATGTAGAAAATTTTACTATATACCATAGTATATTTGTAAATATCACTCTTTTGAAATTTCTGCACAGTATATGGTGTCAAGTTTTGCAAAATGTAATTTTTAAAACTTTTTTTAAGTGGTACCCTACCAATTTTATTGCTACAATGGATGCTTCATTAGTGTTGTTTCATTTTTGTTAAGCATTCCCTATACCTAAATCCATTACTTTCTGAGATATTTTTGATTTTCTTCAAATTTTAAGAATGTTTTTAATTTACATAACTAAAAATAACTTACTATTGGAGAATATTATAAAACAATTAATACATTTTGATTAACAATTAACTACAACTACAATAATATATTGTAATTTTAAAACAACCATTCAAAATGTCCACCTAGAACGTCTATGTATGCTTCTAATCGGTTTTCAAGTGACTGGGCTACATTTCTTAACATTTCTGTGTTAATACTGTTGAAAGCTTCTCTAATTCATATCATCTGGTGTTGGAGTTACCTGGTACACATGGTTTTTTATATAACCCCACATAAAAAAAAACAATTTTAGATAATTCAGGTGATGGAGGTGGCCATGCAAATGGCCCCCTCTACTATCCACCTTGCAGGAAAGTGATTATTAAGGTGGTTGTGAATTCGTGCAGTGTGATGTACAGGAGCACCATAGTGTAAAAACCACATTCTTTGCCAGATATTAAGTAGAACCTCTTCAAGTAATAATGGCAAATGATTCTCAAGAAAATTCATATATACCGCACCATTCACACGACCGTCAAAAAAATGTGGACCAATTACATGCTCCCCCACAATACCACCCCAAACGTTTATTGACCATCTGATTTGACTGTGCGTTTTTATAAAAAAAAAAGGATTACTTGTTGAATAGTAATGGAAATTATGCCTATTTACTATTCCATTTTTGTGGAAAGTAGCTTCATCTCCAACAAGTACATAATCGAAAAATAATCTGTCATCACGGATTTGTTGCTGAGCTCAATCACAAAAAGCCAATCTGAAAAGATAATCATTGTCATTCAATTGTTGAAGCATCTGAATATGGTAAGGATGCATTTTATGTTGTGAAGGATTGTTACGGCAGATGTTTGACTAATGTCGTGTTGACCTGAGAGTTCACGTATGCTGATGTGAGGATTTTCAGTAACTGCTAGAAGTTCATCAAATTTGTTTTCGTCGGTTGTAGTAGTTTTGGCCCCTTCGTGCTTTTCATATACGACTGACCTAGTACGAATAAAACGATTCATTAATCTAGCAAACGTTTTGGAATTTGGATGTCTTCGTTCAGAATATCTCTATTGGTATATTCTTAATGCAAGTAGGCAATTTCTTAAACTTTCTCCCAATACCCAAATCATATCTGTTTGTTCTTCCATGGAAAAATTCATTTTGAAAACTCCTTCAAAGATTACATTTAAAACAGTACTGATAATGTGTTAAATGACAACACACTACAATTAATAAACCTAAATGACAATTAAATTGTAATTATTTTTTCAAAGCCTGCCTGATTTCCTGTTTGAACATTTTCTATAAAATGCATATTGTTGATCTGGCAGAATTCTGTTGATAGCATATTATTGTAGGTTGTTATATCTTTAAGGTACCTTAAAGGTACTTTAGTGCTATGGAGATTTGGCGATTTGGAGAATGATCCTATTGGTTAAAGTGACACCGCCAAGAAACGTCAAAAACGCCGAATCTCCAATCTCCCAAAAGTTGGTTCAAGTTCAACTTTTCTGGCTATTTTGAGATCGGAGCATGCGCGTTTGTTCAGAAAAGCACGTGATATGTTTGTTTTGTTACAACCTTAACCTTACCTTTTCGTTCGACATTATATAGTTTGCGTTTTGCCTATTTTACATATTGGAAATGAATAGGAATTCTGTTATTTCTTTAGATACTCGTAGCTTAGTAACAAACATTGAAAACTTAACATCCAGTAACTCAAAACAATAACAAATATCATCTGTCAAACTTCTCCAAATACCCGAAGCAGAAAATACCCTAGATGATTAAAAGTGAAAATATCTAATTCCCCAAATATCCAAATCGCCAAATCTCCATAGCACTAAAGGTACCCTAAAGGTTAAAGCGATCACGTGACACCACCGAGAAACGTCAGAAACACCGAATCTCCAATCTTCCAAAAGTTGGTTCAAGTTCAACTTTTCTGGCTATTTTGAGATCGGAGCATGCGCGTTTGCTCAGAAAAGCACGTGATTTGTTTGTTTTGTTATAACCTTAACCTAACCTTTTCGTGTAGTTCGCCGTTATATATTTTTCGTTTTGCCTATTGAACATTTTGGAAATGAATAGTAAATCCGTTGTTTTTTTAGATACTCATAGCTTAGTAACAAACATTGAAAACTTAACATCCGGCAACCCAAAACAATAACAAATTTCATATGTCAAACTTCTCCAAATACCCGAAGCAGAAAATACCCTAGATGATTAAAAGTTAAAATATCTAATTCCCCAAATATCCAAATCGCTAAATCTCCATAGCACTAAAGGTACCTTTAGTGCTATGGAGATTTGGCAATTTGGATATTTGGAGAATGATTCTATTGGTTAAAGCGATCACGTGACACCGCCGAGAAACGTCAGAAACACCAAATCTCCAATCTCCCAAAAGTTGGTTCAAGTTCAACTTTTCTGGCTATTTGGAGATCGAAGCATGCGCGTTTGCTCAGAAAAGCACGTGATTTGTTTGTTTTGTTATAACCTTAACCTAACTTTTCGTGTAGTTCGCCGTTATATATTTTGCGTTTTGCCTATTAAACATTTTGGAAAAGAATAGTAAATCCGTTGTTTTTTTAGATACTCATAGCTTAGTAACAAACATTGAAAACTTAACATCCGGCAACCCAAAACAATAACAAATTTCATATGTCAAACTTCTCCAAATACCCGAAGCAGAAAATACCCCAGATGATTAAAAGTGAAAATATCTAATTCCCCAAATATCCAAATCGTTAAATCTCCATAGCACTAAAGGTACCTTTAGTGGAAATTGTTATTGGATAAGTGTAGGTAATTGTTAATCAAAATGTATTAATTGTTTTATAATATACTCCAATAGTAAGATATTTTTAGTTATGTAAATTAATAAAAACATTCTTAAAATTTGAAGAAAATCAAAAATATCTCAGAAAGTAATGGATTTAGGTATAGGGAATGCTTAACAAAAATGAAAGTACACTTAATGAGCCATCCATTGTAGCAATAAAATTGGTAGGGTACCACTTAAAAAAGTTTTAAAAATTACATTTTACGAAACCTGACACCCTGTATACATCAGAGTCAAAACTTTCTGACGACAACTGCGCCTTTCTTTTTGCCTATTTCAATTTCCGCTTCAGATCTTTCCTTCTTCCAGTTTTTCTTTCTCTTCTTTTTTTTTCATTTTTTCTCTGTAGCTGTTTTTATCTTAAGCTGTTCTTGTTCTTCTTTCTCTTTCATTTTTTTTATAAAATATTCTTAACATACTTTACCAAACACAATGGTAGACATTCTTTCTTTATAGAGTCTTTGGTTTTATTATTCCGAGTTGCTGATGCCGGGAAATAAAAGTGTCTCTTAAAAGGGGGCGGTATCCTATGAGAAGGTTCAGCTCCCAGGTACACCACCTGACATTTCCTCTTCATTTCTGACAGTCTAAATTGGAATTTCGCTGGGTGGTATAACAGAGACAACTGCTGTTTGAGGCAATGATTCTTCTATGGATGGATCTAGCAGTGTTGGTGGTGTTGGCTGTTGTGACTGCCTTGGTTCAGCTTGAATCTTTGGTGGAGAAATGTTGAGATTGGAAAAGTCTTGAAAATCTCCTAGGTCAGTTGGAGGAAAATCGGCATCCTCTAGAGTCAATTCATGCAAAGTGCGTGCTACCCCACAAGGCTCAGAACTAGAAGCGAGTTGATCAAGCTTTGTTTTCGTGCTCTTTCACAATGCAAAAAGGGAAGTGTCATGTTGATCTCCTAACCATGTATCCAATTCTAATGCTGCACGAAAAGCTTGCAACTTTTCTTCGGCAATATTTTCGTTAAGAAAACAAAGGCCGAAGCTTAAATCTATCATCTGCTTCTCTGGATGGCCCTCGATCTGTTCTTCTAATTGCTGCCCAGGTACCTTAACTGCCTGTGGATCCCACGGATAAAGGCCACATTTACGAAATCCATTTGTTAAAATCGATTCCGTGACATTTTCCTGGATAACTTCTCGCAGCATCTTTGCGAATTCCCTTTTCTTTAAGAGAGGAGACTCTTCTTTCATAATATTTTCAATTCTCGACTGGTGAACTTTTTTTCTCCATCCCTCTTTTAGGGTTCTAACCACAGAAACATCCATCGGCTGTAGGATGTGGATGTAGTTTGTATACAACGCCACTAAAATAATTCCTTTACTGTCGTAAAAATTGGCTGGTTTATAATCTCAGATCTGAAACATGACCGTCAACGAAGAGAATCACAGGTAGACTTACTTCCATTTCCATTAGCCGTGGATAAAATATATCGCAATATGAATATGAATTCGTAAAAAGCCTCACACGTCATTCATCCAGAGTCGGTTTTCCCTAGCCACCATTCTGGAGGGAAATTGTCAGCTATTTCCTGCGGTACACGTTTGTATTTAAACACAACGGTGGTTGGAGCTAATACACCACTAGCATTTCTGCCCCTTCGGGCTTAAGAAAAATGTCGTCTCGTTGCAGTTAAATATGCGAGAAGGGTCATCTAATATGTGCTCGTAACTGTTTTCTGTCAAGTATGCATTGACCTCTGTAAACCACTGCAGTATATCCGCACCTGTGACTGCTGATCTAGACACAGTCAAGTTTTAGATATACTACTGTTTCTTTTTAGAAATGCCTTTAACCAAGTTTTACCGGGTCTCCCGTCTTTATCCTCATCACCCTTTGCACACTGATGGTAAGCTCATCCACTGTTACCGGGAAACCAGCTTTTGCCACCTTTTCGACCCACTTGCATATTTCCGTCTCCTCTTCTTTGCTGAGAATAGAAGCAGGTCCCATCTTCCTTTGAGCTGGACTCTTCCCTTCGATTTTATATTTTAAAATTGCCCTTGGAACTACGAAATTTTTCGTTGCTGTCCTTATCGGTGTTTGGTGAAGCCAAACGTCTTCCATCGTAGCATTCATGGCTTCTTCTGAATAGCTCAGGAATGAGCCCTTGGTTCCAGGCATCTTCTTTACTGTTTTACTATTGCACAGCAGACCTGAAAAAATAAGTAACTTAAACATTGCATTTTATTTAACCTTTAACATGTTTCGTAATAAATTGAACTATGCTAAGTAACTTATACAAAACAAAAAATTTCCAGGCCAAAATCTTATAAAATTAAAATTATTTTTATTTTCAACTTTAGAAACTGACTGATTTACCTTAGCTTTGTTAGGTAAAATGGCAAAATCATTAGCACTTTAAGGACAAATTAAAAATGTCTAGCACCCACAGTGTTTAATTAACCTAAGCCACCTAATAATTACTTAAATGTAAAAAAATTATGTGTCAAAAGTTGACCATAGCTTGTACCTGTAATTAACCATGCGGTCAACTACTGAAACGAGACATTCTAAGAACAAAATAATCAGAGACAAGCTCTTCCCTACACCTAGAAACAAAAAAAACATGTATAAATAAGTAAATTATGAAAGCGTCCATTTATTTAGTAATTGACCACCATGGTCAAACTCTAGAGCAATCGTGAATTGTGGATTTAGTACTTGACCACATCCACAATAAGGCCAGAGCAAGGTTATGACATCAGAATCCCATGATTTATTGCAGATAAGACATAAGAATAAATCAAATTAACTACTTACCCAATATTCTTCGTTTAAGGCGTTTCCCTTTAATAACAACACACAGCTGTTCTTAGGTTAAAAGCTAACAAATTCACGTAATACCATCAAACTACTAACACTTCTGTAAACAAACGGTAGCCATTTTTACCCACAAAGCACAGCATATTTAGTTCTTCCAACCATAACCAATAGAGACCAGCATCAATCAAAATATATTTTTTTGTAGAAGCTATTGCAAGTTAGGATCTTTTTAAAGCTGTAAAGTGTCAAAATGGTAAACTACTAGTGCAGAATCAACTACTGGTGCCTTTACCTTACATTATTTCTTTGATTCCTTTCCAGAGCTTTAAATATAGTATACAACTACATTGTCATTATCTTTTGAAAATTACAATACTTTTAGAAGTAGTTTTCATTTTACAGTTATGAACAGTTCACAGCATTGTTAACTGCTTCGCCAGAAAACACTTATTGTTAGAAAACCTGCATTCCTAGAAGTGTGATATTTTTGTAATGACCTGAGTACCTGCTACTTAATACCTTTAACATCCCTTTCAATAGGTGTATTTTGAAAGATTTCTAAGGTAAATTTCATTTGTAGTTCTTCACTTGAAGTGACAGGTTTAAGTGCTTGAAGATGTCTTTATATTGGATTTAAAGTATTTAAGATTAACCCTTGTAACAAAAATATTCGTAGTTTTGCTTTTTCTACACCTTGAATTTTTGATCTTTCATAATTACTATAAATCAATGAAAAATCGCACTGATACAGTTTTGGCAGTGTATTTTAACAGCAGTGCTCTTCTATTTATTAGTCTCACATTAGATTATACTGGATGAAATTTGAAAACACCATGTCAACTTGAACATTATTCTTCATAATACTTAGTGCTACGCTAATTCAGATCGTATTGTATAACATAAAAACAATTAGTAATTAGTATTATTTACTATTGTATACTATTGGCGTGCTCAATGTAAAGAGATGGATAGCGCATAATTCATACATAACGCTTAAGACGCAGTTATTGCAAGGTTCGTGTTTCAATACAGTGCACGCGTAGAGACCACAAGATGCCAAAAAAATCTAGCGTGTCCCGTACTGGTATTATAAATGTCTTTTTACTATATAAAGAACAATTATTGCAGAATCCATATTGTGTACTTAAACCAAGTGATGTTATATATCAACAGGTATCAAAAAATTTAAATTCATTAATATCTCCAAAAGCTTTGTATACTTCATTATTAAGAAACAATAAAGAATTATTTATTTTATTGGGTGGTAATTTAAATCAATTAGTAATAATATTGACAATGCCACGCAAAACCTAAATAAAGATGATGAAAATTCTAAAAGTAGCTGTAACTACAATAGTAGTGAAGATGCAGAAAATGAAATAAAGTTTAAAATACATTTAGCTACTGATGTATGGGACACAATTAAGCCGCAGTACGTTTATGGTAGTCGAAATGAAAAACAAAGACCCAATTTAATATGTAAAAGAATGAACACCCTGCCAAAAGGAATGTGGACAGATGTCATTAATGATGCTGTGTACGAAAAGATAAAAAGTCCATGCACATGGATTTTTAAAATAGGTAATATAAAAACAATTTATTGTATAGGAAAATGTAAACAACGTGAAGCGATACTTCAGTGATATGAATGAAAAGCCAGTTCACAAAAACGTTGAACTAGTACGTACTATAAAAAACTTCGTTAAGAACTTTATCCATAATCAAAAAATTAAAAGTCCATTAGAAGGTATCAAGCGTGTTAAAATTGCTCAAGAACTAAAATATAAATCAGTTTCTTTGTTAAGAAAGGAATTGGCAGATAAGCTCATGAAGTATGGAGAACATGAACCTCCCAATATAACATTGAATATTGTTCTGAGAAAAGTGAAAGAAGAAAATAGGAATGAGGAACGCTTGCATTCTGATCCACTGCTAGGGATTTGGCTGTCCAAGTACACCAAGCCATATACTGGTACAATTCGTCATATTGGTTTGGATCTGTTCTTTGTGCATTAGTGGACTAACTTCCAAATTGCATTTTACAAAGATTATATTAAAAAAAATAAAATTTATTCCATCGCAATTGATGCTACGGGCAGTGTAGCTAAAATTATTAAACTAATTCCAAAACCTAATGGATTATTCAAACAAAAACCTACCTTTCTATATTCCGCAGTAATAATTACTGACAAAAAAAGCAGTTCCAATATTTCATATGCTCTCTCAAGAACATACTGCAATTGCATACTGGTTAAAAAATTGGTTGAAAAGCATTGAAATCGGACCACCGCAAGAGGTAAGAACTGACGCATCAGCTGCACTAATTAATGCTGCGATTGAAGTTTTTACTACGTGTAAGAAACTGGATGGCTATATTAACTTCAGCCTCAGATGTTTGGAACAGGCGAATGAATAAACGATTGCTTTATAAGATTAGACAGAAATCATTTTAGATCAAGTGCATGACAATAAAATTTTTTTAACCTTTTATCATCCTTAAAGCACTTCCACGCTGAAATCATTTTACTAAAATTTTTATTGTCATGCACTTGATGTATTGGTTGATGAAACGTCATTTGATATAGTAAAGTTGGTCATAAAAGATATTTTGATTGTAGCATTATCAAAATATGAAACCAATATCTCTAAGATTTCGAAAAATAACATTATCGAATTCGTTTCGAAAGGAAGTTTAATTATTCAAGGCTTTAATGATGATACTAATTCAGATAATGAAGACACCGTAGAAGAAGAAATCGAAACAGAAGTAGAGTTAAATTGCCACTGACTTGAAACAGTTTATAACTCCGCACAGGATAAGGCACAGTCATCTATAGATATCAAGAGCAATTTTGAAATTGGCTTAGACAACATGTACAGCCTTCCAGAAATTATTCCAGTTTTCAAAACATATGTTGGAAAATGCCATTATGGAGTGCTATTATAACGGTTCATTATGAATATGTAAATACGAAATGCACAACTGCTTCAATTGAAAGTTATTTTAAGGATATTAAGCATTTAATGTTTAATGACATGTTGCCTCTTCGACCAGAAATCTTTTTAATAAAACACCATGATGCTCTTAATGGCCAGTTAAAAATTGCACATAGCAATACAATTCACCAATTCGGAGGTAAAAGAAAATAATTCCCATAACACTGCTTCAGTAAGGAATCGGTATTTCAAACTATACCATGCAAGGAGGAAAACTGAAAAGGGTTAAATACTAAAAAGGGTAATCATAAATCTTATTTAAAAATCCAACCTGATTGGAGTAATGTATGTAAACCAATTACTAATAATAATTGTCGTATTTTGCAAAACGGTTATTTAAGACCACCAGTTGTTTTAAAAAAAAACGTGAATATTTGTTGAAAACACGTGTGCATTTGATGGAATAGCACATGTAGTTCAAGTTCTTTACCTAGATCATACTGAAGGCGTTAATTGATGAAAAGAAAGTTGATTTTGACTTTTGTAAACTTCTTTTTTCTCTGTCTTGATAAAAATTTGAAGCACGTCTATAAATTTCGTGTCAAAATTTTGGATAAAATATTTTCAAGTTATGAGCAGAAAAGCAACTATAAAAAAATTAAATGTGATTGTAATATTTCCGATATTGTAAACAAAGTGATTTGCAACTTTTCTCCTAGTTTCACAAAATCAAAAAGATGTGAATCAACGACGTGCTATAATTCTACATCTTCAAGATCGGGAATGCACCATTTATTCCGCTAGGCTACAACATACTATCACCGTTTGGTTTACAGTCATTGCAAGAAGCAATTATTAATTTTCGAATCACTGAAGCATGCCCCAATATTGATCATAAAACATCAGTAAATATGAATATTCAGTATAACATTCAGAATATAATCAACCAAACTTACGAAGTAAGTTAGGTTAATAGAATCGCTACGCCGCCGTCGCCGCCGTCGTCCGTTGCACGTTTTTTTCGTTTTACAAACATTTGATATATGGATCTTGTTCAGTTTTTTACGCTGATTAAGAATATGCTATCCATTTTTCGATATCTCATTTAGTTTTCGAGTTATTCAACTTTAAAGTCGAAATTTTGACTATGATAAACTTCACTCCAGCAAAAAATAAATAAAGTTTTAGGTTAATATCGACCTCTTGAGCATATTTTCTCATAGCTCTCATAGCTCCATACCTCCTGAACATATTTTCTCAAAGCACCAATGCTCTAAGTCGAAAGGTTTTCGAGTTATTCGACATCTTGTTTTTAATGTATATGTAATATTTATATTTTTGATAACAACATATCTGTAAGTTTGGTTAGAAGTTCTGCACATGAGAACTTAGATTTTTTTTTTGAAATCTTCAAGCTTGATATGGAACAAATGCTGGTGAAACTTTTAAAGTCAAATTATGCGAAATTCCACGTACTGTTCAATTATTAGACAAAAATTATCGCTTAGTTTCGATTATTGATTTCATATCACTTGTTAATGCTAATTATTGTGGGCATTATCTGTGTCATATTTAACGATCATCTAATGAGTGGGAGATTTTTGATGATTTACCATCCAAGATAAAACCACAGGCTGATTTTGTGCAACCCCATCTATTGATTTATGTATCTTATCAAATTATATTTGTTTTCAATTTGTATTACCTTATATGAATTAGAGTTTTTTAAAATTGTGAATTATTGACACCCCACGGCACAAACGAAAGCACAAATAAATGAACTAAAAAAAGTAAAACAATTTTCAGTTTTTCATGGTGGTCATTCCTGCTTCACATGAAGCTGCATTGGCCACTTTAAATCGCGAATAACTTGCGCAAAGTTTGACCACAAACGCTGAATTTTTAGTACTACACAACACAAATGGAGTACCAACAAACACAATCAAAAAAGTTAGTTTTTCTCGTGGCCATTCCAACTTCCTGCAAAGTTGGATTGACCACTTTAAATCACGAATAATTTGCACAGTTTTGGAGCACAAACGCTGAATTTTTGGCACTGCACGGCACAAACGAACGCAATAAAGAAAGTTGAAAAAATATCAATATTTCATGGTGGCCATTCCAACTTCCTGCGAAGTTGGATTGACCATTTTAAATCACGAATAACTTGCAGTTTTTGAGCACAAACGCCGAATTTTTGGCATTGCACGGCACAAACCAACAGAATAAAGAAGCTTGAAAAATATCAATATTTCATGGTGGCCATTCCAACTTCCTGTGAAGTTGGATTAACTACTTTAAATCACGAATAACTTGCAGTTTTTGAGCACAAATGCAGAATTTTTAGCACTGTGTGGCACAAACGAACGCAATAAAAAAAGTTGAAAAAACATCAATATTTCACGATGGCCATTCTAACTTCCTGGGAAGTTGGATTGGCCACTTTAAATCACGAATAACTTGTGCAAGTTTTGAGCACGAACACTGAATTTTTGGCACTGCGCAGCACAAGCGAACTGTATATACTTGTTTTAAAAATTGTATAGTGTTCATTCCAACTTCACACACGTTGAGCTGCATTACTTATATCACCCAAAATAATAGACAGACAACAATAAATCGAATCGTAACATTAGGACACTGAGCGAACTACAAGAATATCGCATAACACTATAACTGAAAGCAAATCTATTTTCGTTTACACACACACTGATTAATAATTTATATAAAGTAAGGTGAAGAGATAAGCGAAGCAGACATTTAAGATTTGTGATTGAAAACAACCTTGATTGAAACACGTACATATGCTCAATGTAAATATATAAGAAAGTGAACGCTGTTTGATAACCGAAACCTCACATTCTTAATGCCATTGAAAAAATGGAAGAATGAAGTGTTTTAAATTATAATTTGAAGTAGTTAAATACCAACCGTTTAAATGGAAAAAGCAGCCGAAATCGTGTAACATTATTTTGTAATGTTAACTAATAAACAGATCAATTAATTAATTAAAATTCAATAACTTGCATAACTTATAGAAAAAATTCCACAATAAATTACTTTCATATTTAAGTTAGCATTCCTCATAAAAGACCAGATTTACAAATAGCTTAAGGCTAAACTATTAGAAATTCCAGCGGCAGGTCATCATAATTTAAAGCTCTACCCTTGTAAATCAAATACAATAAACCTCTTAAAGCTTAGGTCGGTTACAGATTGACGAATCTGATAAAATTAAAATGGAATAGTACCTTTTAACGTAAATAAAGAAAAGCAATTTTCTGTTGAAAAGCTTAATTTTCTTGATAATTTCTTTGATTGACAAGCGTTATAGAAAACAAAACATTGTAAATAGCGAAAACTATTTCCAATTTGATTTCTTCAAAGATTACAAGTAATTTTAAGTAGTCTGGAGACATCCATTTTGGCTCAAGTGGGTTAACCGGTCTTTTGTTAATGGCAGATCACTGTCGCCAATGGGTATGGTCCACATTTCAGTAATTAAGAAATTCTTGGAAGATACAATATATTTAAACCCTTAGAAAAATAACTGCTTCCGTGACCCTCATCTCAAAAGGGGTTGGATTTGGTTTCTAAAATCTTGGTTTTGGGGAGGTTCTGTTCAGTCATTGGATAACAGAAATATGACGTAAAGAATGGTTAGGGTAGGAATTAATCTATATAACTTAAGGCTTTGGCCAAAAGACGGAGTTTTTCCAATGGGGCTGTCCGTGGTCAAGAAGTAGAAAGAAACGTAGTTCGCGGGTAGCATCCTCCGGCATCACAGATATGGAATTGCACTTAGTATCACAATAGGGAATTGGAAAGGAGTGATAACTCTTCCAGTTCGCGAGGGTTACTCCCGTATGTTCGCGGATTTATAGTGATACAAAGTAAATAATAAAAAGCTTGTAGGCGTGTGATGCACAAGTTAAGTGATATTGTCAATAAGATCCTGCCGGGTTCGTGTGCCACTCAATTATTTAAAAATTACAAACAAGAGCAACAAGCGAGATTCTATCACCTAATTTAAGAGCTGTTCTACGTTGGAAGGCAAGCAATCAAACAATGGACAATTTTTAGTAAGTTTTTTTATAGTTAAGTATAATGACCAATTTTTAGTTAATTTATTTGTTAGGATGTTTTGGCCATAAACCATAGGATTAATTTCGTGTAAAATTTATAGTATAAGTTTTCTTTCATATACAAGTGTTTGGGAATTACTTATGTACGCAAAATTTTCACAATTCCATATTCACCTATTCAATTAAAATTCTAAATTAAAATCAATGAATGTAAGAGGTTCACGTATATTGCTCTGTTAATTAAATAGTTTTGTTTGCCGTTGATTAAGTCAATAGTTTTTTTTATTATTTTTTTTCATGGAAGTTGCATAAGTAGTAAAAAAGTTAGGAATTGATTAAAAAGAACAATTGTCCTCCTTGGGATGACAAGTCTCTCAAGGTTATGCACGAACATTTGGACATTCTCGACTTATCTGGTGCCCTTGGTAATTGTCATTAAGCCACAGTATTTATGAAAGGTAAGTGTCAAATTTTTTTGTAGTATATTATAAATTAATTTAACCCTTTCTGCAAAATTTTAACCCTCTATATGATCCACGACCTTCCGCTAGCTAGTCCCGGCGACCTTCCTTTAATTTTTGTCTTACAGGCAGCCCCCATTTTATAATTTTACCGGAAGATACATACTTAGTAGCTTTTCCGCCTGTAACAATCGTCAATAAAAATTCAAATGTAGGAACTGCATGTAACAAAGCATCGTTTCCGCCAAGTGTTATTCAACCAACTACACAAGTTACCGTTTACAACAAACAAGCTTTACAATCAGGTAAAGTGTAGTTTATCATTAAAATGGTATAAGTTAGAATGATACTGAAAAATTGGATGGGTAAATAAATATAATAAACTTAACATACGTTTTTGTAGTTCAATCATCATAGCAGGTAAAATATTTAACATGAATATTGAATCACTTTATGTCTCAAAGGCATATGGCAGCATGAAGAAGAATTACTCTGCAATATTAGCAGTATGTAATTGAATACCATCAATACAATAAAATAACATGATCTTGAACAATGCAATTTTTGTTATTTATAATTTGAATTCCTGGGTACTTAGTTGTAAGTACTAGTTTAATATTATAGTTGTATGTTTATTTAAACTACTCCTGTTGTAACCGGTATCGAATTGCCTGAATGTATTTTTGTTTTAGGTTTTTTTATGAGTTGTTAGTTTTAGTATTGTTTTGAATAAAATGTCACCAGAGTTTTTTAGTTTAGATACTTTTTCTCGTAATAATAACCCAGCCCAAATACATACCCACCGAATCAGGAATTTCACTTAGACGGGTAGTCTAGAGAAAGTGATATACCACAACTCCGCAAATAGAATTTCCAACTAAATCTAAATTTGGAACAACTATTACTAAGCTTATACTGACCATATTGAATTTATTTATAATCAATCATGTATGAAAAACATAGGTCAACTTGGGTGCTCTATCAAATGAAATTGTAACTCAAAATCCTTTGGTTTGCATGGAACAATAAATTTCAGAACAACCGAACGATAATATGTAACACACTATGCGCCAACATCTATAATCATAAAACATATTATTAAAAAATTACCAAGCCGCTTACACTATGTTTATTGAATGTTTACAAAACAATTGTATACACTTTATGCCTTTAAAGCAAACTTTCTAGATGGAAATGCAGATTTCTTGCGTATTTCTTTTGGCGTCTTAATTGTCAATTCATGTTTTGTAAGTGCCCTTCGCATAGCACGAGTCTTCTTCGGTCTCAAATCTAAAGGCTTGTACTTTTTATTTTTATACAACTTTCGTAAGTTCTCCTTCTGCTTTTGATGTAAAACAATGTAAACGCGTGCAATTGCTTTCCTGACAACACGGCTGTAAACAAAATCATAAGAACATTAATGTACAGTGAAAGCATAACTTACATTTTGGAAAGCTTTGAAGGTGCACCGCCAGTCACTTTGGCAACTCTAAGGCTAGTAAGTTCAGTTTTAAGCTCATCTAGCTGTTTTGTAAGATCCTTTTTGTCTTTTGTACGTAATTCCGAACATTTTACCTTACCCTGAAAAAGAAATACATAACCTCAAATTAATATTACAAAGGCGTTAAATATATAAATAGTCTTAAAAATTAAAAAGCTCTAATCATAATAGAAACATCGTATTTAAGTGATGAACGATTTTAATGCAGAAAAATTTGGATTCGATACATACCATTTTCAACAAATTTGATTTGATGTGCAGGCAAAAAGAAATAGGAATTGAAAGGAACTGAAAGAGATGAATGTGTATACGTTACCCGCTTACGGTATTACAAACTGAATATCAGCAAACTAATCTTTGAATACGAACAAACAACTTTATCATAATAAAAATTTTTAATCTTAATGAAAACTAAGTGTAGCAAGACCTTCGAATAAAATATTTTTTGAAACCGTAAACAGCTCAGTTTCTAATTTCTTGATGGAATTATTGTAGCTAGACAAATCAAATGTAAAGTTACCACACGCATTAGAGGAATACACAAATAAAGCAATGGCAAACAACAAAGAAAAAACATATACTTCAATTGATCGCCTTTCTCTTACTTAAAAAAAAAAAAACAGCCAGAACTAGTATTTGTTAGAATCCATAGAGTTTATTTCTGCATCATAAAGCAAAGAACACAAAATTTTCTGTTTTTTAAAGTAACGATACCGACGGTTATTTTGAGATACATTATTGTATTTTTTTAAAACTGAAAATGTATATAAATTATATATATATATATATATATATATATATGTGAGGGTTTTTATTAATTAGGGACGCGGTAGATTATTTATTCAGCTAGCTTTATAATAATCCCAGGGGTAGGCTTCGGTCATCTTTAAAATAAAGCACACACGTAGTAACTATTTTTAATTAATGAAACTCAACCGATAAACATATGAAACTTAAGTGAGTGTTTACACATTTTAACAAACTATACACTTTATACAAAAGCAATGAACAATAATAATTTGTATGGTATCTTAATATACAAAAGAAGCCGACTCATACCGGAAACGCGCGAGTACGCAAGAGTCGCTTTATTACGCCACAACGGCTTAAACGATACTCTCAATACAACTGATAGCACACGGCACAGCACTGCGCGGCGTATATTCACAACAGGTGGGGGTCGCGTGTTCTATCATAAAAAGATATGTTACAATATATATATATATATATATATATATATATATATATATGTATATATTGCGTGTGATATTCTAATCTTACGTTCGGGACGTCAAATTACTTTTTAGTATAATATTCTAGTTTAGCCCCACGTTGGTGGCGTCAAATAAACAGTTTAACGTTTGTGACGAACCAACCTACTTATATGTAAATAAATATTTGATAAATATTCTAATTACTGATATGCATATGTATACGTGTGTATAATTAAATTAATTGTGTTTTTGAATGTTTCGTTTTAAGTAACCATTGATATAGACCTGTGTAAGAGGTTGAAACGTCTGAGAAAGATAACAAATAAATTATATATTTGACAAGTATGAAATAGTTTATTGATTGTAGCGTGTATTGAAAGACCTAAAATTCCCAAGAACAATTGAAAATATTTTATATATAAATATAGAGTGCCACCAAGCAAACATATGAGCCGGAAAATATGTGAACCAATTTCCAACAACAACATATGGTATCAATCGGCATTTGTTTCAAAGTACACTGCCGGAACAAAAAGCATTTTTAAGCAAATTTAAAATTTCATGATGAGTGTTATATCATATCATTGTTAATTAAATCTTTTAAAATTATTAAAGATTAAAAAATACAATAATGCCATTAATGTTGAATATTAATAACCTAACCTTAGAAATATTTCAATTTGACAAATAAAAGCTTTCTACTTTGAGTGTATTTCTTAGCAGACAGTGACCCCAAGGACACACATCTCAAGTCTTATGGTATTAAAAATTGCGTTGTGTAGTGTATCAAAGACAGATAGCGACAGCGTAAGTGTGAAGACGTCAATCCTTGCTTAACATCAGCCGAGTCCTGAGGCAAGATGAATAATTATACATCTTGGTTCTGAGGTACGGAAGTTAGGTTAAGTGTCCGGTGTCTATCATGTGAAGCGCTGGTGCATGTGATATAACTGTGTTATATATACATATATATATATATATATATTGCTATAATCATAGGGTTAATTTAGGGGTAGGTTAAGTCATAGAGGTCGTAGAACAAACAAAAGAAACTTCCAAATAACAAAAGCGCATAATTACGGATATTATAAAAGTAAATAGATCACTATACATATTGTTAGTTGAGTGCACACTGTATACAACAGTACAAGAGATTAAACGCATATCAAAGAGTAGCTACGAGCAAAGATAAGATTTAAAAATGTAAGGAAATGCATCGAAATTAAATCAATGGAAAACCTATATGAATTGGCTAGATAAATATTCAACAAGTGCGTTAATATATCATCATATACGCAGGCAGAAATTATGCAATATGTGAATAAATCGTACGCGATATAAAGTATTACATTTGTTCAAAAATCCAAGTTAACTAGGAAATAAACAAACACCAAATTTATTTCTGTTTAGAATAAGCAAATAACAATAATACGTGATTTAATGAATGAAGATTCCTGGAATTTCTAAATTAAATGTAATGTTATGTAAATGAATACGAAACAACTTGAGCGTTCTTTGAAGTATTTGAACTAGACAACTGGTAAAATTTCCGGAGTATACAATGATATAAGACAGATGGGGTCGCCCAACACATGAAAACAACAAATAGCAAACAAAAAGGCAAAACCTATAAATACCATAACAATTGAGCAACGGGTGAGTATACATTTTAAACTGGGCTGTCACGATACTCAAAAGCGCTAAATTATTCACGTAACCAGTAAAACGAATGTAAAGTGGAAAGTATTTTATAAAAGTGTAAAAATTGTGCCGATCTATTATAGACGGCGCTGGAGACTGTTCTGGAAACGACTCTGGAGATTACATCCTGTTAAATTAATTTGGTAATCACTGACACGGTAAATGTTCTATTACTGTTTTTGTTAAATACGGAGATGGAAAACCTTTTATTGGATTAACTTATGGGATTTTGAATAACGATTGGGATAGTATTTTGGTTTTGATGTCGACTTCCAAATTCGACTCTAAACATTCAGACTGGACACGAAAACTCTTGGGGATGCAGGGAAACTACTGAACCACTTAAGGTTAGATATTTTGATATAATTTATTTCTGTAAACTGTTTAATTCGACAAAAACCGGGGTTTCTTTGATAAATTTATGAAAGGCAATAGGCATCTTGAAACGTTGCCTCTAAATATAACAAAAGGCTCGTTTTGCTGGCTTTAATTTCTTAAATCTGGCATATGTAAATATTCTGAAGAGGGAAAAATTTTAGAAGGTTGTGAATATTTAATCATTATATTGTGTATTGTAGAAGTGCTTTATTTAATTGAATCAGCTAGCTGAGGCATAGAGAATCTATAACTTAACATTCTACAGGTGCTTGATTAATAAAAAAGGGGATAACACAGCATTTTATGGTATGCCCATCGTAGGGGCTGGTAAAGTATCACAGCATTTTATGATAGACCCAATCGTGGGGCGGAAAGGAACACAGCAATATATATATATATATATATATATATATATATATATATATATATATATATATAAGAATAAGTAAATTTAATGAGTCTTAAAATAATATCAAAGAATGAAATTTAATGGCAAGTGACTAATATTGCTAATATTGAGTCACTTGCCATTAAATTTCAATCTTTGATGTATATATATATGTATATATATATATATATATATATATATATATATGTATATATATGTATATATATGTATATATATAATTGTGGTCTAGGTGATGCTGTACTTCCCATAATGTGTTTGTGTTAAACATTACATCTTTGCTACTCCTGTCCTGATGAGCCCCAATTAGGGCGAAACGCGTCGACGGGATGCCCTTGTGGCTAATATTGAGTCACTTGTCAATAAATTTCATTTTTTGATATTATTTTAAGGCTCATTAAATTTACTTATTCTTTATAATTATAATCTTTGGCTATGGAAAAAGGCAGTTGAACCGGATCTCCTCCGTGCCGACTGTTGATAAAACCTGCAAAGTCAGGTGAAGCAACACGAAGGCACAAATTGTGGGCTAGGCGATGCTGTACTTCCCATAATGTGTTCGTGTTAAACATTACATCTTTGCTACTCCTGTCCTGATGAGCCCCAATTAGGGCGAAACGCGTCGACAGGATGCCCTTGTGGCTAATATTGAGTCACTTGCCAATAAATTTCATTTTTTGATATTATTTTAAGACTCATTAAATTTATATATATATATATATATATATATATATATATATTATAGTGGTTTTAAAAAATCAAAAATAAATATAAAAGAAACAATTTCAAAACACCCTGTATAAAGGAACAACCAGAAATTACGTGCGAAATTTATATTAGTTAATTCATTTTGAAGTATCGGGTATTAACAAAATTTTATAAATAATTAATGAAATTTAAGTGGGTTTGCAAAGAAATTAAATGGTAGAAGCCAATGCCATTAATTTATTAATTAATTTGAATTTAATTGAACGATTATTGATGTATAATTTGCATAAAAGCGTGTAAAAACCCAATGATACCAAGATGAAACGCGTTGCTATCTTACAAATATATCAGTGGGGTAGAAATACGCCGAACTCTAAATCGTGGAAATGTATTTAAAACGTTCGTGTAAAATTAAACACCTGCGTATTTTTTAAATGTCAAGTTCTGTTTAATTTGTAGATAGCGAACAAATTATTCTACGGATTGTTCAAACGGTCGGATGTTTTAGCATGAAATACTAATGAGAAAGTCCACGTGTAGTAGACAGCGCACAAACAAGGATATTGATTTTCTACCACTCAAAGCAAGGTTAGAAGGAGACGTAGAAAACGTATAAGCATAAGACCACAATAGTATAGGAGGGATTTGAGAAACGTCATTCGGTCTACGATTGGTCGATATGTTCAGTTTGACTTGATATAGACACGAGGATAGTGTAGCATAATTTTCTTAAAATATTATAACGAGGTACGGAAATTCGCTGATTTGAAAATGGGGTTGAGTGCAAAATTGTGAGAATGTGTTGTTGTAAGCAGGGGATTTTGGATAAATGTGGCCAGGAGAGGTTACGTTAAAAAGATATAAATAGTTTAGGAAAATATTATTAAAGCTTTTATTATTTCGATCATCCCAAAAGCACATATGAAAGTTAACACGAGTTTTAAGTATTATAAAATTATTTAAATTGTATTGCATAGTGGTAGCCTCTTAAATTAAGAACGCGGTTAGTGTGCGGAGAGTAAAAATTTTTATTGAGGTATGACCTATAATTTTTTATCAACTCGTGTCGGGACATTAAGTAACGTAGATTACTGTGAAAGAAATGTATTTGAAATGAAATTTAGAATTTGGTTACACCGAGAAGGCGGCCTTGGCGGATCAACTTGGATGGAGTTCGTCTAATAATAGCGAGAAACGACCTGCAGACCAGATAGAATAATACATGGCATCATCTACAAGAGCGGAGATCTTCCAAAATTTCCAGGTAACGATTTAAATTTGTGATCCCTATAAATTGTAAATATTGGGGTGGCGTATGAGAGTGTTATTCAAGGTAGTGTGAATTATTTGCGTATTGAACAGAATATGTGTAAATAACTTTATTACGGTATTCGACTAGAAATTTGAAGGTGTCTAGAAAGCTTTTAAACGTTCCGTCAGAACGGGAAAATTTCTGTGAAGAGTACATGGCTTTGTTTTTTTAATTATTTTAAGAGTATGCAAAGTAGAAGGGCATACATTATGCAGAATTAGTTGGGTTATTATGAGCTCACCATACCCCACAGTTTACTTAGTTTATTAAAATAAATAAATAAATTATAATGAAGGAGTTTTAGAGAAGGTATTATTCAAGGTCCATTTACTCCGAGTACAGTTTATGTGTTTGATTATTTAAAAAGGTAAATACAGGACATTACAAAATAAGAGTTACTGAAGTGTAACGTAGACAATAAACTATGGACAGTGTTGAATTGCATTTGTAAATAGGAATAAATAAAAGATTGTATGTTGGTTGTATTTTGTGATTTTATTGGGAGTGCGCGTGAATGATAGAATATGAGTGAATATAGATATCTAAAAGGAGGTCCAAATGAGCTAGCCGGAAGCAGTTGAAGAAGGCCGTTCAACCGAGGAAGACAGGATAACGGGAAAGGATATTTTTTTGGTATTATTTACATCCTTTGAATTTTCGAGTTTTGAAAATATATAAAATTTATCGAATATATTTTTGTTGAGTGAAGGTCCATTTACTCCGAGTTCAGTTTATGATTTTGACTTTACCAAAGCGTAAATACAGGAGGCTATTACAAAATAAGAGTTACTGAAGTGTAACGTAGACAATATATACTATGGACAGTGTTGAATTGCATTTGTAAATAGGAATAAATAAAAGATTGTATGTTGGTATGTATTTTGTGATATTTACCTTCGAGTGTACGTGAATGATTAGAATCATGAGTGAATATAGATATTTAAAGGAGGTCCAAATGAGCTAGCCGGATAGCAGTTGAAGAAGGCCGTTCAACCGAGGAAGACAGGATAACGAAAGGATATCTTGATTTGTATTATTATAATTTTTGAATTTATCGAGTTTTGAAGAATTATATAAAATTTTCGAATATATTTTTGTTGGTGAGTGATCTTACAACGAGATTACCAATCGGCGATGGGATTTTAATATTTACGTATAATACTGGAAATATACTAATATATTTACATCAATTTTACATTTTATATTATATTATACTATTTCAACCATTCCTTCACTTTACTTTGGGCTTTACCTTCGGTTTATTTATTATACCTTTAAACTTTAAACTTAAAATTGGTATACACGACCTTACATGGTCGGTTGTCCCTAATTTACTGTTCAAGTGTATGACTTCAAATCGAGGTGCTTATAGCAAACGTAATTGAGTGGTTCTTATATTTACTAATTGACTAATATATTTATGCCTCGACTATTTGACAACTTTATATCTCTAGGGTTTTCACCCCTTCCTTCACTTACGTTTGGGCTTTACCTTCTTTAGTAGATTATACTTTAAACTCAACCAAAACTTGGTACCGACTCGTTTGTCGTTGTACCACTTTTTAATTTACTGAATTTACTATGTATGACTTCAAATCGAGGTGCTTTACAGATCAAACGTTGCCTGGTTGCCAAATTAATTTATTTAACTAATTACTATGATTTTAATTTCTCGACTATTCTGAAACTTTAATTCAGGGTACTTACCAGAAATACTACACGCGCTGAAGGCCTTCTTAATCGTGAGTAGATGTCTACCAAGTTCGAAACTGCACCCGTACGCACTTTCACAAGATTCTACCAACTTTTTAATGTACTGAATTTACGTACTGCCTGCCAGGTATTCTTAACAGATCAAAGTTCGCCTGATGCCAAACCTGAATTTATGTAACTATTTATGACTTTAATTTTGACGTTCTAATATATTCACGGTACTTACCAGAAATATACCGTTGTCTGAAGGCCTTCTGCGTTAACTGCTGGCTCAAGTTCGAAATCACCGTACGCACTTTCACAAGATTCTCCAATGTTCCTCCTGCTTGCGTACTGCCTCCAGGTATTCTTAATACAATTTCGTTCGACCCAAATCCTGAAATAAATTTACCCGCAATGTCCTAGAATTTATAAAAACGTTGTCTAGTTCCTGCGTTAATTCCAATTACTCGCCGTATATTGATGTCCTGTTCCTCTGCCGTCCAATTAATCTCTCTTCGCACAATCAATTCAAACCCGCTGTCCTATTATAAATCACTCCTAGTCGATGCTATTCCAATTATCCACTACGATGTCCTTACTGCCGTTTAATCTTCTCAAATCTATTCCAAAATTATTTATGTCGTCGATGCCTTCTTTATCCAACTCTATCTCCGTACTGCCGTTATACCAAATCTATTGCAAAACCATACACCAATCTTCTCACCAAAATCTTCTTTAACTACTCGTTGCCTTTCCCGTTGCACTATTAACCACTTTTAAAAACTCCTTTTATATACTCGTCGCCTTTTTACTCGATGTTTCTTATTTCTTTCACACTTTGACTAAATAATACTCGATGATACACATATAAACTTTTATTTCAAAATATTTTACAACTTAACGCAGGTTTCATAAAATAGGTCTTTATCTGAACAATTTCGAAAAGTAAGTCCCTTATTTATTTTGCTTAGTTATTAAATCAACAAACTTAGCTTACTAGAATAACATTTTTAAACATATAACATCCAATAACACATCATCTTTCTTTCCGTGTCCAACATACCTTCGCTACAGTCTTTATAATAATTTTAAATCTCTACTATTGGTCCAAAACACTTCACCAAACTCCAATAACCTTTTACATTTTGATTCACTTTAAATTTTGATTTACAATTCGACCAAAAGTTTGATTCTATTAAAAGGAAAAGCCAAATAATTTACACACGACCTGGACGCTTTGTTATATTGCAGATATCCATAAATGCGTTCGGATTTCCGACGGCAAATGTACTCTCAACTGGCTCATAAAATATCAACTCAGTATAAAACCTCAAGTACCATTATATCAACGTCATAAAGTCATGTTATCTACCTTTTGGCATATATGTTTCAAACTGAAATGGTACATACTTTAACGTATGTAAAGTATAGCAAAATTATAGTTTTTAAATTATTAGATCTGAAATATTGATCCTATCGTTTGGCATACACCCCTATTAATACAAATATACCTTTAGAAGCCTTATACCCCCTCCCCCTTACATAATATTGGCCCCACTGGTTTTTAATGAAATTGGAAATTCCGTATGTTTTTCTCTTCCCCTGGTGTGCAAAAGTTTCTGATTTTCATTCAAAACCACCCTTTCGTTGTTTCATTTTAATTTGGCAACCCGCATTCGCCTTTCTCTTACATCTTTCACACTACGCTATATTCTAACCTATACTATACTACTATAACAAAACGAAACAAAAACTAAACTTTCCGTTGCATGAACCACATTATAACCTATCCTATTAAACCCTCTTCCTGTACTACTCTATTTAAATCTAATTTACTGAAAACTTTCATTTCATATACTTTATACAATAAATTATCCAACCCTTGTGGTTGCTCCTACTGCGGTTTCGTAATCGCATTCAATTTCCTCGCATCTAAACAAATCCTTATATCCCTTTTATTGGGTTTTGGTACTATAACTACTGGGTTCACATATGGAGTTCTCGCTGGTTCTATAATACCCTCTTTTAACATTCTGTCTATCTCTATTTTAACCCTATTTCTTATGGCAAACGGAATTGGATACACCCTTGTATTAAATCCGCTGTCTTCCGTGACTTCCAACTTATGTGTGTACCGCCTCGCAAATCTTGGCTCTTCATTAAATAACCCTACATATTTATTAAATAATTCTCCTAGCTTCATCTTAATTTCAATACTCACTTTCCTATCTGTTCATCATTAATTAATCTTGCAAACATATTACATAATCGTACTTTAACCTGTCCATCATTATACTCTTTAATCATTCCTAATCCTGTACTATCTATATCATTTCCATTCCTATATTCCTCACTAACCGTAGGTACCACCCATGACCTATCTTTATCAAATATCCTAATTGACCTATCCTTTCCATCTATATTCAATCCAAAATCCTCTATAAAGTCCATACCCAATATGAAGTCTAACTGTAACCCTTTCGTAATTAAAAACTCTGCATTCCCTGCTTCTTTATTTCCTATATATATCGGTACACGGATAACATTATAAATCGTCGTTAGCTTTTTGTTCATCGCTGACCATAAATTAACCCCCTCAATTGTTCCTATTCTTCCCTTTAAAAATTCTCCATGTTCGACTACTACCCTCTCATTTACCAGCGACAACTGTGACCCACTATCCACTAAAGCAACATAAACACAGTCCCTTAAACTAATATTTATAAATAACAAATTCTTTTTATTAAAAATGTAACTGTTTAACAACAAATCCCTTATACTATAGCAAACATCAATCTTAACTCCTAAGCAGTCGGTCGTCCAAAAATTCGCGTTTTTTTTTCTTCTTGAGGCGTTTCGTGAATCTCCACCACCTCAATCCTATCCGGGTCCGTTGTAATTGCTCTCGTCGTCATATGCTGGACGTTTACGTCCCTGTCCGTCCGGCTATTTCCATTTTGTATTCCTCCCCCAGTCGTCCGGCCGTCATCCTCGTCGTTGTCTTGCCGGTATCTGTTTTGTCCATTGTAGGCGTTATCCCGGTGATCCCTATTGTAATACGGTCGTCTATGTACCTCGTGTCCCCAATGATTCCTATGTCCGTAGTTAAAATTTTCCTGTCTATAATTTGGTCTGTTTTCGTGGTACGGTTGTCGTCGACTGTCTTCCCTGTAACCCCTGTTTTGTTCCCAATGGTGTGTCCTCGTTTTCGCTTCCAGTACTGTCGCTAGATCAAAATTTCTCATTACTCCTAAGAATTCCCTCAACGTCTTGACATTTTGTACCACCTACCACTTTGGTAACCTCCGGTTCCATATGACCTGCCAGTAGAAGTACGATGTCGTCCTCGCTCAATTTCGGTGTTAAGTGTTGCGCCTGATTAAACTTATCAATCGCGTATTCTTCGCGCGTGCCGTGAGTCCTGCTATAATGTCCTGTAATTAGGTTCGTCCTTATGTCGGTCTGATGTGTAGTGTTCCAAAACTGCTCTATAAAAAGTCGTCTGAAGTCAGCGTACGTGTCATACTGTTTTCGAATAATGTTATGCCATTTTTCGGCATTTCCTGTCAAACTCGCCCCCACAATCTGTAGTTTTGTTCGTTCGTTTTCTGTCCCTACGATCTCGTCTAGTCGGTCCAGGAATCCCATGGGCTGTTCTGTCTTACGTCCCTCAAACTTCGGTAAAGCGTCCCGGTTTAATCGAAAGTGCGGTCCGTAGTCTAGTCCAATTCGCCTCCTTTCTAGGTCGTCCAGTTTCTCGTGAATTTGTCTAACGTCATGTCCTACCCTGGTTTCTAATCCCGTGACTTTGTCGTCAAGTTTTGTCCTACCGTGTACGTTTTCGTTTTGTATGGTCTCTAATGTTTGTCCTAAATTTTTGTAGTTGGTCCCATGTTGTTTGTCGCATGTTTGTATTTCGGTACTTAAATTTGAAAACCCGCTAATCATCGTTTCTTCCACTGTGTCTACCCGTGTCTTAATTTCCGTTCTAAGGTCAGTCCGTGTCGCGTTCAAATCTCCCTGCAAATGTACTCGTGTGTGTTCCAACTTGTCGTCAACCCTGTCTACTTGTTGTTGGGCCTCTGTCCGCACGTCGTCTTTTGCAATCTGTATTTGAGTTAGTAAGTATTCCTGCGTGTGGTTCATTTTCGCCGTCAGGTCCGCGTGCGCTGTCCTAAACTCGTCCCTTAGCTCGTTATTTGCTTCCATAATTTTTATAGTTAACGCAGCATTCGCCTCTTTTTGTTCCGTGCGTGATTCATTAATTTTGTTTGTCAAATTCGTTTGTAGTTCCGTGTGAGAAGTTTCCATTTTGTCCGTTAGCTCTGTCTTTAATTCTGTCTGTGATGTCTTAAAGTCGTCTTTTAAACTCATATTTGACTGTTCAATTTTGTTCGTTAAATTTGTCTGCAAACTCATCAGAAATCTCATAAGGTCCTGGTTTCCGTCGGCTTCTGCTGCTCTCACCTCCGGTACCGTCGCCTGGTCCATGTCCGTGTCTGTCACCTCCAACTCTGTCTGCCTCGTGTCCGTCTCCTGTAGGTCGCCCCCTGCGTCCAGCTCTATGTCTTGTCTCCTTACATCCATTTCAACCCCGTATATTAGTCCCGATCTTGTGATTCTTTTTGTGTCCTCGTCCGTCATCTCTGTTTCCTTGTTTTGAACTCGTTTCCTGTAAAAAATAAAAAAACTTGCGGGCCCCACCTAACTCGGGCTCCCGGATTCTACTCTCTTTCACTCTAACACCTTTTTAACCTTTTTCTCGAGCCTCACGTTGGGTTTGCCACCTTCTAGTTTCACCCCCTTCCTTCACTTTACTTTGGGCTTTACCTTCTTTATTTATTATACTTTAAACTTTAAACAAAATTGGTTACACGACTTTTGTCGTTGTCCCTAATTTACTTTTAAAGACAGCGTACCCTGGTGGACCCGGGAACTAACCACCAAGCGGGCAGAAACGCGTAACCTAAGGCGCCGCTATCAACGCGCCTCGGGAGATATAAGAGAACAACGGAGAATAGAATATAATCAAAGTTACCGCGAATATAAAATATTAATAGAAGAAACGCGAACGAATAAATTTAAAGAATTCTGCACGCAAAGCTCAGAGAAAGAACCCTGGGGAACCGCATACCGCGTAATTAGAGGAAAACAACAAAAAATCGCGCTCAGTAATATAAAGAAAACAAATGGCGAATACACGGAAGGTTTTAAAACCACAGCGGAATATTTACTAGAGAAATTTTTCCCATCAGATAGTCCCGAGGGGGATGAAGGGTCGCACGATTTAATACGTCGGGAAGCTGCAAAGGCGCAAGGAACAGGTGCCGATAAGGCAATCCTAGTTCACGAGGTCGTCAGGGCTCTTAGGAGGATGAACCCTAAGAAGGCACCGGGGCATGATGGAATCACTTCAGACGCAGCTCTGCAGGCGTGCCTGTTAGCCCGTGTGTCTTTGTTGGGTTGTTTAATCTTTGTTTAGAAAGGGCGTTTTCCGCGTTGCTGGAAAATCCAGAATGTGAAATTTATACCCAAACCTAAAAAGGCGGATGCGTCAGATCCGGGCAGCTATCGTCCAATTAGCTTGCTACCGGTGCTGGGGAAAGTTTTAGATCGCGTTATGACTACGCGTGTTGAACACCTAGTGCGAAACAGCGGCGGTTTTAATAACCGACAGTTTGGTTTCGTGGAGGGCAAGTCGACTATCGACGCGTTAGAGTTCGTTGTCGGGGAAATTAAGCAGGCAAGAGATGCCAAAGAGTACTGTGTCGTTGTTGCTTTGGACATTTCAGGAGCATTTGATGCTGCCTGGTGGCCATTAATCGTTTGCGAGTTAGATCGTAGGGTTGTCCGCGAAACTTGATGTCTTTGGTCAAGAGCTATTTCTCGGGGCGATTAGCACAGGTTGAAATTCCGGGTGAAGTTCTGTCGCGTGAGGTGGAAAGGGATGCCCGCAAGGGTCATGTTCTGGTCCCACATTTTGGAAGTTGTTGTATGAGAGCATCTTTAGGGTCAAGTTGCCCGCAGGATGCTCAATCGTCGGGTTTGCAGATGACACACTTTTAATTGTAAGATCGAGATTGTTAATGGATATGCGCACAAAACCGAACGAGGCGCTTAATAAATTACACGAATGGTCGCAGGCGGTAAAATTAAAATTTAACACGGCGAAGTCAGAGGCGCTTTATTTCGGCACGAAACCAGGACAGAGACCTCCTAGGTTAGAGCTAGGAGGGGAGAAAATCCCGTTTAAAGATTGTATTACCTACCTCGGCGTCAAGATCGACAATAAATTAAATTGGAAAGCGCACGTACAATACGTAAAAAGTAAGGGCGGCGAAATATCAAATAAAATGATGGCGGCGGCTAAAATAAAGTGGGGTTTCAGGGGCGAATCGCTGAGGACGGTTTATGCCGGAGCAATTGAGCCGGCAATACTGTACGCAGCTTCTGTATGGGCAGAAGGTTGTAAAGTCCGGGAGATGCGTCAATTGACGAGCGTACAACGCATAACCGCGGTAAAAGCGGCGAGGGCGTACAGGACCACCTCCACGGAGGCTGTCCTGGTGATCAGTAGGTCTCTCCTATCGAATATGTCGTTAGGGAGATTAGAGATAGACGATTAATAAATATAGGAAAAGGGCGCGAAATTATCGAAGATCTTAATCTTGGTAATAGGGAAATTGCAAGAAAGATTGTTGTATCTGAGTTAGGGCACCCGGCTGATATTAGAGGATCGAGTTTGTCGAAGGTGATGAGGACGCGATGGGTATCAGAATTTATACGGACGGTTCACGTATGGACGATGGGCAAGCAGGCGCGGCGTTTGTCGTGTATAAGCAGGAAAGGGAGGTGTTTCGGTTTCAAACCAAACTCGCGAACTGGTGCACTATCTTCCAGTGCGAATTGGTAGCCATACGAGAGGCTATCGATTACGTAATAAACCATACGGGCAGAGACGAGTATTATATAATCAGTGATAGTAAATCGGCGCTAACGGCTTTAACAAACATGAACACCTCGACAGATCTCCAAGCGGACGTCTGGAGGATAGCGCGTACGGCGCTAGAGTTTCGACGTTTAAAGTTCTGTTGGGTCAGGTCGCACAATGGTAACGTAGGAAACGATAGGGCTGACGAATTAGCTAAAGAGGCCGCGACGGGCGACTTTCGAATATCACATTCGTCGATTTCGAGGTCTTTAATCAAAAGAAAGCTGCGCGAAAAATCAATTCGACAATGGGAAGAGAGGTGGAACAACGCTGCCACGGGCAGGTTGACCCACAAATTCATACCGAGCATAGAAGCCAGAGGTAAGATCGAGGTTAAGCTCGATCACAAAATGGTGCAGTTGATAACAGGGCACGGCGCCCTGAAGGCGTATTTACAAAGGTTCGGTCTAACCAATAGCGACCGCTGCGAATGCGGTGAGGGCGCGGAAAGCGCAGAGCACGTGCTCTTCGACTGCCCGCTTGAGGCGGGAAATCGAGGGTTGGCTGATAGCAAACTAGCTATCCTAGGTCTGGCATGGCCAAAGAGCCTAGAGGAAGTCGGGGAAGTGGTTAACCAGAAGGCGTTCTGGACAGCCTTAAAAGAATTCACGGGAAGGGTCGCGAGATTAGACAATCAATGACGACCGCGTGTTAAAATTCGGTGGGGTTGGTGGGAGGATTGAAAATTTTAGATTGACTTGGCGTGAGTAAGGATACGAGCATAACCAAAACCTGATATTAAAAAAAAAAAAAAAGATAATTATACCAAAATGTCCAATATGCACTAGAAACCCCCACTCCTTTAATACAATCACTGCCTATCTTCATAATTATGTGCGGAAAATCGGGAATAAATAATACCAAATAAACAATAACAAATAAATCATAAACCCTCATTAAATTAAATCAATAAAGTAAACAAGGATAATAAAACAGAGTGCAACCGCGCATCCCCCCAGGACTTGAAAGTGAAGTGATAGTGATAGTGATTGTGATCCCCCCAAAAACATTTAGTGCATACCCACCAGGACTTTAGCAGTGCACCCCGTCCCACCTTTAGAAGTAAGTTACAGACGACCAGATCTTCGGATGCTGGAGAATTTTATTATCGAGGTAAGACTTAAAATGTGGCGGCTGTACTGCACAAGCATTGATTTACATTAATTAGTAGTTTTTGAAATAATTTAAGAAGCACGTTTGGTGTGTAAAGGCGCTAGCCGACATAATGCTTGTGCGAGTGCACCTGATAAATAGGGTGATGCTTTCGCTATTTTGTGCACTGCTATATGCTTAACGCTTATTAAACATTTATTTATATATTTACATAATTATATTTATTTATATTTTATATTTACACTTTATATTTATTTATATATAGCATGTATTATGTGGCTTATTTGTTTTGTTTGACGTTCTGTCGCCATTTTGGTTGCAGTATATATTTGGGAAGGACGAGCAGAATTGCGAAAATTGTAATCATAATGTAAATCAGTTAGGGAACGATAGGGAAAGCTAGGGATTAGTTAGCTAGATTTGGATAGTTTTAAGACGACCCTTCAGGTCGCACTGGTAAGCAGAACCGGCGTCTGCTATCCGGTATTACGGATCCCTCCCCCTCTCATTTTTGCTTGTTGATCGGGTACACTCGAAAGTCAGCGCTAGGGATACCATTATTTACAACCCTGTTTTTAGTTTTTGTTTTGTTTTTGTTCCAGTTTTTGTCAGATTTTTAGGTTTATTAGATTGTTAGAGTTTGTTAGGTTTGTTAGATTTTTAGGTTTGTTAGATTATTATTTAGTTTTTATTTAGGGTGAATCAACTATGAAGTAAGAATAAATTAGGAGCACGACTATTTTTCGCGTTTAAACCCAATGTAGTACCTCCGGGTGGAGCATTGGCGACGTGGCCGCAAGTATAGCGGCCCTAATTCAAATTATAATGTCCCTAATTTACTGTTCAATGTATGACTTCAAATCGAGGTGCTTTAGCAAACGTTTGGTTGGTTCTTTATTTACTAATTACTATATTTTATGCCTCGACTATTTGAAACTTTAATCTCAGGGTTTTCTCACCTACTCACCGTGAGTTCAATCGTGAGTAGATGTGCACTACCCAACCAAACTGCACCCTCGTTTGTTTTACCACTTTTTTAATGTACTGAATTTACTATGTATGCCAAATTTTAACAGATCAAAGTTGCCTGATGCCAAATTAATTTATGTAACTATTTATGACTTTAATTTCTGACGTTCTAATATATTCACGGTACTTACCAGAAATATACCGCGCTGAAGGCCTTCTTTTAACTGCTGGCTCAAGTTCGAAATCACCGTACGCACTTTCACAAAAGATTCTCCAATTTTGTCCGCTTGCGTACTGCCTCCAGGTATTCTTAAAACAATTTCGTTGACCCAAACCTGAAATAAATTTACCCCAATTTAGAATTTAGCAAAAAAAAACGTTGTCTACTTCCCCTGCGTTAATTCTTCCTCGCCGTATATTGATCTCCTGTTCCTCTGCTTCGTACCCCAATTAATCCTCTCTTCGCACAATCCAATTCAAACCCGCTGTCCTATTATAAATCACTCCTAGTCCTGCTATTCCAATTATCCATACGATATCCTTACTGCCGTTTAATCTTCTCAAATCAATCCAAAATTATTTATGTCGTCGATGCCTTCTTTATCCACTCCTATCTCCTACTGCCGTTATACCAAATCTATTCCAAAACCAACACCAATCTTCTCCAACAAATAACCGTCGCTTTCCCCTTTGCACTAATAACCACTTCCAAAATCTTCTTTAACTACTCGTTGCCTTTCCCGTTGCACTATTAACCACTTTTAAAAACTCCTTTTATATACTCGTCGCCTTTTTTTACTCGATGTTTCTTATTTCTTTCACACTTTGACTAAATAATACTCGATGATACACATATAAACTTTTATTTCAAAATATTTTACAACTTAACGCAGGTTTCATAAAATAGGTCTTTATCTGAACAATTTCGAAAAGTAAGTCCCTTATTTATTTTGCTTAGTTATTAAATCAACAAACTTAGCTTACTAGAATAACATTTTTAAACATATAACATCCAATAACACATCATCTTTCTTTCCGTGTCCAACATACCTTCGCTACAGTCTTTATAATAATTTTAAATCTCTACTATTGGTTCAAAACACTTCACCAAACTCCAATAACCTTTTACATTTTGATTCACTTTAAATTTTGATTTACAATTCGTCCAAAAGTTTGATTCTATTAAAAGGAAAAGCCAAATAATTTACACACGACCTGGACGCTTTGTTATATTGCAGATATCCATAAATGCGTTCGGCTTTCCGACGGCAAATGTACTGTCAACTGGCTCATAAAATATCAACTCAGTATAAAACCTCAAGTACCGTGCATTATATCAACGTCATAAAGTCATGTTATCTACCTTTTGGCATATATGTTTCAAACTGAAATGGAACATACTTTAACGTATGTAAAGTATAGCAAAATTATAGTTTTTAAATTATTAGATCTGAAATATTGATCCTATTGTTTGGCATACACCCCTATTAATACAAATATACCTTTAGAAGCCTTATACCCCCTCCCCCTTACATAATAATATATATATATATATAATAAAGTATAAATGGTTTTCATTCCTCTAACAATGATCACAGCCTAACAAGTCCTTTTAGTATTACCATACCAACACTATCCTTTTTACATCACCCAACAAGTAAGTGGTATTCTTTTAATAAAATATTTTTATATTTCATTTAGGAAATACTAGTGTTGCACAATAATGATTAAGCAATTGTGTTTGTACAGGTACTAATTGTGACAAACAGCTAATTACCTGATTAGTTGTAGTAACTTTAAAGCACAAGAACCTATGTTGAATCAATGGTTAAAATAACCATCAAAAGCATTCCAAGTACCATAGATACCTATATTAATATAGTGGTTTGTTTTCAAAAGTAAATTTTGAAAGTGGATTTTAAATTAAAGCACTTAAAAAAGAACACTAACTAGTGCTTGGTTTTCCATACAAAAGAGTACCACATCTTAGTAGGGCTAGATGTTACGTTGCAATAAACCTGAGTATCGAGAAATGTACACAATTTTAAGAAAAATAATAAAAATATTATTCTTATTCAAAACCACCGACACTCGTCAAACATGGTAAATGTTATATTTCATTTCTAATACTTATTTGAGTTCAAGCAACCATTGTAACCGTTTTGCTGTTTATATTATATCTTTTTTAGTATAAATGTATGGTTTAAAGCAATATATATTATTATTAAACTAAATGATTAGAAAAGTTTTTTCATTTAAAATAATCTATGGTCCATGAATAAACATCATATGCAAATGTTTGGAAAGGTTTTTCTTCATTTTAAATTACTTATAGCCCATGAACAATCATCTTTTGCACACACACACACCCACGCACGCTCGCACGCACGCCCGCACGCACGCACGCTTGCACGCACGCACGCACGCACACACACACACATAAATGCGTGTGTATGTGTGTGTGTGTGTGTGTATGACGTGTGTGTATTAATTAATACAAAAAATCAAGGTGTATGCGTTTGCTATTTCCACCTAGAAAATGCTGACATCTGTTACGTGGTTACATTAGCGCGTTACTAGAATCAACTTTGAGTAGTAGAAAAGAATTTATTAATTTCAGTTAGTTTACTTAACTTTTAGTACGAAAACGCCTTGGTAGTATACATTCTATAACGTGGTTGTTTTAGTGTAATATTAAATTAGGATACAAAAATCAGCAGGAAAGTCAAAACAAACTATTGAACTATGGAATTGAACTGACAAACTCTGCAACTACAATAACCATTGCAACCATACAAAAAGTGTTACGAACGTAAAAAAATGGCGCTATTGTAAATATTCAATGTAAAAGAGAACATAAAACTGGTCGTATAAATAGAGCTACATTGATTTCGATAATTGAGCAGCTAGACGCACGTCCCCGTAAAAACAAAAAATAGTATACAATGACCCTGGGACGAAAAACTTATAAATCCGACAAATCGTAAAAGAGGGGAGATTCATCTTTAGTTATTCAAGACCAAGCAGCAGAGCAGAACTTTAAACTCTATTGACACACAACCATTGCCGTGAGGATAAGGCTGTAAATAGGGCAGTAAACGTTATGCTATTCAAATCCCGTAATTGTTAGTAAACAAGTATCCGAACGCGAGTAAGAACGTAGAGCTAAAAAACACCGGGAGCTTTCATTTGAAACTGGAGTTGGAATAATTAATCTAACTGCAGCCAATCCCGCACTATAAATGATAGAGCCTTGTTGAACACAATCAAAATTGTGTCACTTGAATTTCTGTTTTCTATTTTATGAACATTACCCTTTGTCTTTTTATCTAATCCTTATGATGCGTGATAAAAATAAGAATGTACAAAACTTACTATTAAGAAGGACAATTACGTTGGTGCACCGCTTATTTAAAGTGAATTGTATACACATAACTTCACATTTGGAAAAGCTTATTTTTATAGGAGAAAGATAGTACATAGAAATAAAATTGATTAAACGTCTATCAATATTAAAATTAAATTGTTCTTTTTGTTTAGCTACATGCATATGTGACCAATTAGACAGATTTTAGTAATTTTTCTATTGTTATTTACTGTGATATCGATGTCTGATAATATATATATTAGGTGTACAAGACGTAAAGTTTTTGAATTGTGTTTATAGTTGAATAGTAGAAAGAGGCGGGGGGTTTGTAAGTGCTCTCCGAGCACGCACCTTTTGGGTAGGTAGGTAGGTGTATGGGTATTTAGTAAAAGTGTATGAGTATTTAGTAAAAGTGTGGGAATTTGTATAGCCCAAAAAAGTTGTATTTATTTATTAAACCCACCCCGTCTCACTAAAAACTAATCAGTGCACTAATTAACTATTATGTCACTTCGTTCCCTTTAGACTAAAGTTAATTCAGGTGCATAACATCAATTCAGCACACAACAACATGCTTAATTATTTCTTTAAGCTACATCATTTACAGTTTATTGAAAACCAATAGCGAATACAAAATAAAGGTTTGTTGTGACGAAAATTAAACATCTAAACTTTAGATCTTTAATAAAGATTAATTCACATCGAGTACTGTTGAATTGCATTCCCCTAAGACCTTACAATATTATAATGCTTTATATTAAGCATAATAAGCGCAATTATCACATACTACTAATATATTTCTATTAATTATATATTATTTCTGTTTAGTGCGACCACAATTCATAGATTAAAATTTTGTTGCATCGAATTATTTGGAAATCATCATCATTAAGTCTTCGGTCCTGGAACTGGTTGGACGAGTACTTCCATTGTTATCCATTCTAAGCTAACGCACACATTTCCCTGAAATTCCTACAGCCTACATCTTTTACTATCTGTGCGCAATAGTCTAATTTAGGTGTACTGTTTCTTCTCTTTTTTATTTCTAACTCTATTTTAATATATCCCGCACTTCTCCCTCATGACATAGAACGTGTTCTATCATGCTATCTCTCTTAAGTTTTTTACTGTTTTCCACATATTTCTTTCTTCCCCTACTATTTCTAGAACCAGTTTGTTCTTAACTTTGTCTGTTCATGATATCTTCATCATATGCCTGTAGCACCACATTTTATAAGCTTCTATCGTTTTCCCGTCCGCTTCTCCTGAAATACCAGTGAATATATTCTCTCGGTTTAGGATATTAGAAAATTACCAATAATAAATCACTGCATGAACGCGTCCTTTATAAAGGTAAATTAAAGAAATAAAATAAATAAGTACATCAAGCTTTCATAATTTATACAGCAGAACCATGCCAGAGCAGTAGCATAGATTATATTACATTAGTTATAAAATGCATAACTGCAGATCGTTGTCAATAACGTTCGCTATTTTATCGCAGATGTTAGTTAAGCTTATAGTCAAAATTTCTTATAAGGTTTTTAATATAAAATTGCTATAAATGTAGACAGTCTGGCATTTAATACTTAATTAAGGCAGTGAAACTTATTTCATAAATTCCATTGACAGAACTTATATTTCAATAACATGTTTTTATTTGTTTATAGAAATCTTTAAACTATTTATAGGCATATTTAAAAATCAACGCCTTTTTAAGTCATTTTAAATTTTTTTTGGGTATTCCTTTTCTTCCTAGCTTAAAATAATGCTAGATTACAATAAATTCATTCCACTTAGTATGGCGTGATGTTAGTGACGGCGTAAATGAGTGTACATTTATTGGGTGCGTTTTCATAAAAATTTGTAATGGCCAAAAATACATCAAGTTCGGCATTTCGAAAAATAGATGTAGATCAGTATAATGAAGATAATTTTAAGGAAGAAGATGCGGATCAAGCAGGTTCAACTGGTCCAAATGAGAGTGAAATTATAACCTTACTTAACCAATATCCTTTTTATGTACATTTACAAATGTTTTACAGGTAACATGAAGTAGTATGTTTTAGAGCATTTAGTATTTATTCAGTAAGATGTTCTGTATTTTTACGAAATTGTAATATAAATGTCACCTGGATATGTTTTTGCAGAGGTGAACTGAGTAGTATTCTGTACTTGTATCATACTTGACAAGTAATTTAAATTATTAACAGAGAATGCATTCATTCCTGTACATGTGATCTTTTTATTGACTATGGAAGTCAGTTGCAGACTTATTGCTTCCAACATTCTCCAGATGTTTTAATTGCATTTTCACTGCTTATTATTGTGAGTATCACACTATAATCACTCAACATGGTGTACAAATTCACTTGAAGTACATTCCAATTTTATGATCCATCAATAAATTAATATATAACTGATGAACTAGTGACAACGTATCACTGATATATTTGTTGATTAATATGGAATTTTCACGTGCTCATTATAACTTTCTTTTAAAAAATAGTTGTCTGCTTAGACTGCCATTTTGGAAAGCTTTTTGAATTTTCCTAGCATGTTGGTATGTGGTAGCACTCCAACAATGGTTAAACATGTATTGATTTTACAAACAGAAATTTGTACAAGTGTTCATTGAATTTTATTCAGATCTTTATCTTCACTGAATGCACACATTTCCATAAACTACAAACTATCTGAACAATATTTTAAAATTTCTGATTGTCATTGCATCATGTGCAAGTTTTTCAGTAGCTGCAACACTAGCAGGACTCGTGCACCTGGATTGGTAGTAGGTATGGTACTAATGTATCATCTTTAAGTCTAGTCGTGAAACTGGTTGAACACATACCTCCATTGTTTTTATTCTGAACTAACTTGCACATAACCCTGAAATTACGACAACCTACATTTTTCACTATCTGTGTGTAACATTTATAGATCTAATTCCATCTCTCTTTTTTTTTCTCTGTTAATAACATATGTTGCGATATTTCCTCATACCTTAATATGTGTCCTATCATCCTCTCTCCTATTCTTTACTGTTTTCCACATATTTTTTTTCATCTACCATTTGTAATATTTTTTGTTCTTAACTTTGTCTGTCCATAATATTTTCATCATACGTCTGTAGCACTACATTTCAAAATTTTCCATCTTTTTCCGGTCCACGTTTCACAACCATACAGTGCTATGCCCTACGCATGTTTTCAACAATTTTTATCTTATTTCAATTATTATAAATTTTTTGGGCCATAGCTGTTCGATTGCAATTATGATAATTTTGGATTAAGATGAACTAAAAATTATAAGTCGAAACACCGTGCCTGGGGGGTTGCGTAAGGAGATACAACTCACCTCTATATTCACAAAGGCCACGAAAAAGCTGTAATTTAATCCGTTTCAAATAACGGGCTTTGGAATCTTCCAGACTAACTTGGAACTCTAACTTCCGCGGTTGTTTGAAGAGACTATCAGGGGGGTATATACTAACGGATAGTATCAAAGCGTCACTACTTTATTAATTTTTATTTCTAGCAGAAAAGCACTAATAGGAAAAAGTAGAAACCATTTAGTGTACAAACGCATCTGAGCACAAAAGCTCTGTTGTCACATACCTAACCTTGTACCTCCAAGAAAAAGGTTAAATATTTAAAGCAAAGGGGTCGCTATTTGCGTCTCTGGATAACACATTAAAAATAAAAAAATATACCTCTGTCCGCAGCTGTGTCGGACATGGTTATTTTATACACTTTCTATTTCTGTAAGTACTGTTAAATTTGGAATGATATTTTCCTAATAGATTCAACATTTTTTAGATAACATTTTATGGCTGTCAATTCCTCACTCATGAATATTTCTTGTCGTTTAACACAACAATAATAGATGTTGATACAAAAATGTTTAGGCTTTTATAAAATTTTATTTACATTACTCGACAATATTGTAGAGAGCAGATCTGGTATCTTCGATTTACACTAGTACTTGATTTTTTATTTATAAGGTACATAAAATTGACATAAGCAATAATTATTCAAATTAAGTGTTTATTTAATTCCTACTGAGAATTTATTCAACCCTCAAGTCCAATACGTGGAATCTCTAATTAGATTAATCTTTTTAAAAATGATATTTTTATATTCAAATAACCTTCAAAACTAAACTCGTTGGACTTGGATAACAAAGGAGCTTTTTATTTCAACACTCACCATGTCTTCCTATGTCATGAAATGTGGTAAACCTTGAGGTATGAACGAGCCAGATAATAACCGTATCCCATTAGGGCCTCTTAGCATCAATCTCATATTTAAACGAGAAGGGTAGAACGGGTGTTCAGACCAGTGCTAGCCAAGGACACCGAAGACCAACTTCAAAAGATGTGAGGTAGGAATTTTCTTTTAATCGAAATCATCACCAAGTTACTCCTTTACATAAATGCTTTCGTAAAAGTTTTTATACGATAAACCATCATTTACAGCGAAACATATTTTAAAGGTGTCTTGTAGATGTAAAAATTTACATCAACATTAGCTGTAAAGATTATAAAATTTCATAGTTTAAATTAACTTTACTTAACTATTCATAACTTTTCTTAACTGCGCTGCAAGAAAACTGGAAGATTAGACAGGATATTTAAATAAAAAATATACGAACTATTGATTAACATCACCCCAGTTTTCTACGTAACTAATATTACGGAGATCGCAAACTTAATGCGATTCTCCAATCACTTGCCCTAGAAGTCGGGAAAGGCATCCTTTTTCTATGATAAATAAGAAGTGACTAATTCGTAATGAACGTTGCAGGTCGGTGCCGCTTATAGAAGCAAACAACATCAGGCGTGACCTTGTATCGCAAACTGTATGCTTTCTGTAGTAACCTTATTTGGACTTGAACAAACTTTGATCGTACATTGATAGTTTTACGAAAATGAAACTTCGTTTATGAGGGACAAAAATATACTGGTTGCTTTATAATTCTATAGGATTAAATATTTTACCAAAACAAAAATTTATGAAACTAAAAGGATTCTAATTCAAAAATGTTTAGTTAAAAGAGGTTCTGGAAAATAAATCGGCTTCACAATTTCTTGTCTTCGAACATAGTAGTTGCTTTTTCTTGTTAAATACAGCATGGCCTTGTGGTAATCTTTGTTTTATATCTTTTGCACTATACCCATTTCACACTGTTTGGCTTCCTAGGTAGCAGAAATTAGTAACCTCTTGTAAGTTCTTGTTTCCTATTTATATTCTGGTTTTTGACTTACTTTCCCCCTCCTTTACATACTAGTTCTTTAGTTTTATTTTTGTTAATTTTCATACCGCATCTCTATTAGTACCATTTCTATTTCATTAAGAGCTGCTTTTAACTTTTCCTTGCTAAATGCTAATACCATTATATCATCGGCTAATCTAAGCATATCAATCATTTGTCTCTGTGTAATAATTCCAAACATTTTTTTGCATTTAACAGTATCCATTACCTCTTCAATATATGTTAAAAATTTATACAGATAGCACATATCTCTGTCTCACTCTTTTCCTAATATTTACTTCTCTATGCTCCTATTCTAATTCTATTACAGACTTTTGCTCTTTGTATACGCTATGTACTATTCGTCTATCCCTATATCTTATACCAATGTTTTTGAGTATTTTGAACATTTTTTTCCAATATATATATATATATATATATATATATATATATATATTATTGCTGTAGATCCAATGGAATCGGCTCGCTAATTCGTGCCCCTCCCTTTGGGCGTCATAAAAATTGCTGTAGTTCCCCTTATGTAATCATCGTGTCCCACTTACCTTTGGAAGTGCCCCTCTTATGAATTTCTACTTACCCTAGCTGAACTCACCAAACTCCTCCAATCTTTACCTAAATAAAACAATTTATGCTTCCCCTAAGCTAATCTTCCACGGCTGCTCATTCTCTTAACACCTTTATAAAAAAAAATGATTCAAAATAAAATCTTTCGACAAAAACATACACCCTTTTATTCATATGACATAAATTATGCTTCACACAATCTCAATATTTACAATTTATTTACAGTAAAACATTTCACACTTTAGTTCAATCTAAGTCTCGTGACTTTTATGTTCCTCTATACTTCAACATTTCATTTAAAAGTAGATGGGCCTATCCTGAAACCCTAAATTTACTTTTCCCAGGTCTATGACGAGCTCAGTATAAACCCCTTTTATTCTGTATGCCTAAAATATTGCATTGTCAAATTACGCTAGAGACCCGTTTACTCCTTACATCAAATAAAAATATTATTCATGTATTTACACGCTCAGATTTAAAATAGAAAAGTGTCTTTTCCATATGTAATCAAATTAATTTTCCGTTCATAAATTTTTCACCAAGTAACTTAAATCACCCATAGTTATAATTTAATACCAACATAACATTACAATAAAAAAAATTCGTTACCTTGAGTATTCTTTGGAATCCCCACTTCAGTAGATGACGTCCACCAAGCTCACGTTCCTGGACTACACTCAATTTCTGCTTTTTAACTAGGACAACCATTCCATCTCGACTCGTTTGTCCAATTCCCCAACAATTTGTGGATGCCTTCCGTACAGCTACCCATCCAGAGTCCAAACTCCACTTAACGTCGAACCAGCACTCTCGTACAAGATGTAATTCAATCGCTTACCTCAGTAACATCCAGCATTACTCGTCATAATTATTTATGAAAATATTCAGCCCGTTTACTTTAATTGCACCTACTTGTGCTTTTATAACACTTACAATAATATTCGACGGGCTGCACTATCTCACCCAGTTATTAAGCTAGGATGTCTTCTCCATGATACTCAATGTAGACGAAGCGAATCAGAAAAATAAGAGAGAATAAGGGAGCCTTGCCACGTCTGGCAACGCTTATATAGGCTCAAAACCTCCCTTTTGTCACGTATTTTCACTCTGCCTTCTTCGAACTCTAGCAACCGCCATACAATTCCACAAAATTCGCCTCGTACAAAACACATAACGAACTTTCAAAACTAAGAATTTCTCTACTCCAACAACACTTTACTCCGAAAAACCAATGAAACTAGCCATCCGTCCGTATTTTCCATGAAATCCGTCCCTCTACTATTCCCTCTAACAAATCCAAAGGAGGCCTCTTATGTCCAGGTGTATATTCTTATTGCACTCATGCCCTAATACCCACCTTTTCTTGTCTTTGTCTTGTTTTCCTACTTACAAAGTCGACGTTATTTCCACCCTACTGTTATCTTTATCTACCGCATATTTTCCTTTATCATAGTCCCACTATTGCCATGTCGCCTACGGTTAGTACCCTTCCTACACGTGCGCCTTGATAAATTAATAACGTTCACAAACATGTTGCATCTCTGTCCCGCTTATTTATTTTTACAATATACTCTTCTGTCACGCGCTTGAAAACTGTTTGTCATTTAGCTACCTGCCATATTTTCCATCTTACTCTGTTACTTTATAACGATTCTCTGTCCCTTAATTTTATTGATTTGTTTGCAGAATAGTTGTCTTCACCAGAATTGCTTATCTCCCCTAAGCTTTTATTCTCTGAACTCATTGGCTGTTTTCAACTTGTTTTGCTGTCTCAAACATTGTAGCATTCTACGAATTTAATAAATATACGTTACTAAATTATTGATTTTTACCCTGCAGAGCTTTAATACTGCAAATTTTTGTGTGCAATTTTCAACCTTGCATTAAATTAACGTATACAAACTATTGATTTGAACCTTCATTAAAATATGCCCTTTTATCCCAATCTAATTAATTTTAAGCGTAATAAATAAATTATTGATTTGAATCTACATATTATACTGTTCGTTTTTATTCCAATTTAATTAATTCAAAGAGTAATAAATAAATTCTTGTTTTCTATATACAGGGTGCTTACATAAATACATGCTTGACCTATTTACACATGGCTAGCCTTACCCATCACAGTAATATATATATATATATATATATATATATATATATATATATATATATATTACTCATATTTAGACCAGGGTAGAAAATT
Source organism: Platerodrilus igneus (assembly GCA_036346225.1). NCBI lineage: Eukaryota > Metazoa > Arthropoda > Insecta > Coleoptera > Lycidae > Platerodrilus > Platerodrilus igneus. The sequence goes on from JARFIW010001381.1 coordinate 2,197,599, forward strand.
AAATAATCACATCAAATAATTTTAATCACCGTGTATAAGGAATTTCATTAAATAATACGCGTTATTAAAACCTTGAAGCATAAATAAACTCGGTCGTTTCAGTAAAAATAAGAAATTTAAATTATTTATAAGACGCTTTATATCAAAAGAAGCAGTATTGAAAAGCTCTGCGTGTAATGTAATTATTCCTAAACAAAGAGAAATTACGTGCAAAATTTATCTTAATTAACTCTATTTGGAGTAACCGGTATTAAACAAAGTGTACACATAATAATTAATATTTAAGTTGTATTCGCTAAAAATGAAAGGATAGAAATCAATTTAATTGGAGTTAATTAAACCGTTAATAACATATAATACCTATAGAAACTTGTAAAAACCCAAGATTAAAATACCACGGAATAAAGCTCTGAGAATTAATATTATTTTGAACACCTGCGTAGTTTAAATATCACATTCGGCGTAAATTTTGCAGATAATTAATGTTTCAAAGAATCTTGGGGAAAACGTCGCATAATAGTTACGAGAATTGCTAAAGCTGGTTATTTCACACTCCATGTGGACTAAAATAATCGATAATAAAGAATATCAAGTTGCACCAATAAGAACACGGTAGAGAAGGAAAGAGAAAATGCGTCAAGCAAAGACACATATTGTAAAAGGCGGGATTTAAGCAACGTCACGGGGGTCACAATTGGTTAAAAATAGGATGCAAATATCAGAGGTAGAACAACAATTTCTGTACAAAATCAATTAGTTTTTCTCGGACATGCTTGCGTGCCGTGTGGAAATTTTCTGAGATTTGAATGGGGCGAGTGAAAATTCGTAAAATCGACGTGCGAGCAACAGACTGGGAACATAGAATGAGGAATTCTTTAGAATTACCCGTTTTGGGGAACCGACCGACAGACAGGCTTTTTGCTATATATACCGAGATGAAGATAAACAAGCTCTCTTAGACTTTTGACGATTCGATGCGTTAAAAGCTCGTACATACGCGACTTGATTGAAGATGTTAAACCGTGCATTTTAGTTTGATTTAAAGTTTGCTAGTATATTTTAGTGATTCAAAATAGCTTGTTATTTACGTGCTAACATGAATGTACTTTAGTGCACTTAGATACAAGGTAATAAAATTTAGTTTCACTGTACCAATTAGCAAAATTTACAACGACGAATGTATACACAAAAGTAGGCAGTTTTGGCGTATATTGGTGACAGACGCATGAAGTTATTTGCTATTTTTCGGGGGTGTTAATAATTAAATGGTTCAAATACGTGTCTGGATCCATGAAACAAGGGTCAGATAAACACAGATGAGTTCGGAAAGGCCCAGAAACGACTTTGAATGGATGGTGATGGAGAAAATTTTAAAAGCGTGGAGAATCAGAAGCCGTAAATATAATCCTGTTGAATGGTGTGATTAACTAAAGAAACGATACTTTGAAGCTACGAGGACAGTAACCTTCAGGTAAATTATGCTATTTTGTTTGACATTTTTGTGTGTATTGAATGACTTTATAATTGATTTACTGTAAATGGACATTAGTGAAATTATACTAACCATAAAAGTTTAATTTTAAGAGGAAATTTGCTTGTTTAAGTAAAAGGGGTATTTTGTTTTGATGTTCGGGAATATGATGAAAATTTGGGTATGTCTTTGAGCTCAATTAGACGAACCTGGTTAATTAACGTAAAGGGGTGGTAGATGCTCCTTTATACTCAGACTCGGTCTGCTTATATTGTTATATTAATTAGTAGGCATCCAACAAGGACTTTAATTCTGGATGCACATTAAAATGATAATAAAATTAATCTTGAAATTTTTTGAAAACTGAATTTTATGCTGAAATTTAATTTGAGAATTTAATGTATTCTGAATATTGATGTAAATAGAGTTAACGTTGATGTTTGTGGTAGGAATGTGTTTGTTTCTTTTATGATTGAGGATGTAAGTTATCTAGAGGAGCAGCCGAGGCGATTAACAGAAGAAAGACGACGGACCAGGTAATTCAAAAGGTTTCACAGCATTCTTGACGCCCAAACTGTGGGGCTCGAATGTTTTTTTTTTAAAGGGCCAGTACCTAGAGATATGAGAGGAATCACAGCATTCTTTGGCGCCCAATTCGTGAGGCTCGAGTGGAAAACCTTAGTTTATGATTAATGAGAAGAATCACAGCATTCTTGGCGACCCAAAAGTGAGGCTCGAGTTCCAAATAAAATTTTTTGTTATTTTATTCCAGGAAACTGGCGATCTGAGAGAGAGTTTCTGTGTGTATAAATTTAAGAGTATTTGAGAGTGTGTGTGAGTGATTAGAACGTATGCAGAGAAAAGAGTGGTTAAGGAGTCAAGGAGTGGAAATTGGAAGTGACGATAGTGCATTGTGTGAGAAAATTTCGAAAATGGAAGAAGCGGGAGGCAGTAGAGATCAGTCGAGGACGGAATCAGGGATCAAGGAAACGAAATGATAATGAGGATGCTTGAAAGAATGAATGAGACGTTAAGCGGGGTTAGAGAGGACACAAATCGAAAATTTGAGCAAATGAGTGATGAATCGAATAGAGCGAGAGAGGACTCAAATCGAAAATTTGACCGAATGAATGAGACATTAACAGGAGTTAGGAAACCCTAAGTGAGAAAATAGATAAGACGAATAAAGAAGTTTCAGAATTTAAAATAGTCTTACCGTAAAGATGGGGAAGTTGAAAATAGGGTTGAAAAAATGAGCGTGATATTACAGGTCTTCGACAGGAAATGGGACATTTAAGGTCCGGCACGCATTTTTGTGAAGAAGAGATTAATGTAAAATGACTGAAGTAACGGACTCATGTAGGGATCAGTTAGGCCGGGTAGAACGCGGGTTAGTAGTATTAAATACAACATATCAAATTTAACGGGGATGGTCCCAGATTTTCTACAGGTGGTGTATCATTGGACCAACACATGAAGTTTTATGGCGATAACAGGGTAAATCCACAAATTTTTATTAATAGTGTAAGAAATCTAGTGGGAAATTTATTTGACGAACAGACTAAACTGAATACGATAAAGGCTTTATTAAAGGACAACGCGGAAGCATGGTACAATTTAGTAGGACAGGACATAGACACGTATCAGGACTTTGAAGACAAATTTTACAACATTACTGGAGTGATCACAAACAGGATCAGATTAGGGACGACTTGATTACAGGAAAATTTAAGGGAGAGTTTGCAGGTTCTAGGGAGCAATATGCCATCCGCAAGTACAGTGTGGCCAAACAACTGAATCCACCATTGACGGACAGACAGATTATTAAGTACCTATCACGACATTTTGAACTGGAAATTAGACAACACGTGGCCTTACAAAACATCACAGAACGGGAGACATTTTAGAGTATTTGCAGAGATATGACGATGTATGTGTAGGACGGACAAGAGAGATACGAGAACGAAACGTTAACACAGTTAGGTTTGACAACAGGACACCGAATTATCCGAGACGGCCTGACTACAACAGAAATTTTCGACCGAATTGGGAACGACGAGGACAGGAATACAGAAGTAATAGTGCGACTAGGGGACCGACGCCAAGACCTAGTTACACGCGACAGAACAGTTTACCGGAAGTAAACAGGACTGTGACCAGCACGCCGAATAGAGACAGGGACACGGATATTAACACGAGGAGGACGTACGCACAGGTTGTAGAAGGACAACCAGGACCAAGCACGGAAAACAGGATGAGACAGGATTTTTAGAACGTGACAGACCACTAGATTTCTGTGTAAATGTATACGAACATCCACGTGAATTTTTCAAAATTGAGGAGGAAGTAGAGTCAGAAACTGTAGAAAATTATGTTTGCCAATTATTAATTTAGAAATTTTGAAAATAATGTAGAAGTATTACTTGATACAGGGGCAGAGGCGAGTTTAATATCGGAGGAATTCGTCAGCAAAATTAGGGATAAGGTTTGTGATAGAATTATGCCTATAAAACGTAGCCATTTAGTAGCTCCAAATAAAAAGAAGTTTGCTGTAGTAAATAGTGTTGTGGTGCTTAGGATAGATATAGGAGGTTTAAGCTGTGAACAGGAGTTTGTAATTGTACCTGGACTGAAGTTTCAGAGCATTTTAGGTGTTGACTGTATGATGAAGTTAGGGGTTTTGATAGATATGGAACGGAAGGTAATAAGGATTAATGATAGGGTAGTGCCATGGAAGGGCAGTTATGAAGTCACAGAGGATGACACGGGGTTAAGTATTAATGTAGTAGAGGTAGAGGATGATGAGGTTAAACAGATCAACACAATAAGATGTCCAGAGGATAGGATAGTAGAGGTTCAAGCTTTAGTACAAAAACATGCAGAAGTAGTGGGGGTAGAAGCAGCATATCGGGAGCAGGTGAAGGCCGAATTATTTTTGATGAGGTTAAGTGGCAAGTTTGTTTTTAATAAAGTAGATTTAAGGAATTCATTCTGGCGGATTCCATTACACAAAAATTCTAGAAGGTGCATAGGATTTTCCATAGAGGGAAAAATCGATAATTGTAAGGTAGTATCGTTTGGTTTGTCGGCAGAAAGGGAAACAATAATAAATGAGAAACAGACAAGTGTAGGGACTGAAGAAGGAGCAATATTAAAGAATCAGGATAATAGGGATGATAAGTTTATTGTGTGAGATAATAGGGATGATAAGTGTAGATATAGAAGGGGGAGAAATAGGGATGAAGAGTATTAGGTTGGTGAGAAGAAAGACTTGGAGGGTCAAGAAGAGAGTTAGATTTAAATAGGATAGGGATAGAATAGGTGTATATAGAAGAATAGAAGTAGGTGTGTATAGAAAATAAAGCTAGGTATAGGATAAATATGGGAGATAATTAGAAATAAGTTTAGGATGAGAATAAAGATTAAATGTAGGAAGAAAATAAGATAGGTTAAGTGTAGATATTTCATAGAAGATTAGTGCAGAGTTAGGAATAAAGTTAGAAATAGGATAGGTATATAGGATTAGGTAGGGGGAAGTAAAGTATAGTGAAGATTAGTTAAAAGTTAGGAATAGGATAGGTATATAGGATGTATATAGGATTAGATGGATAAGTAGGATGAAGTTAGGGATAATTTCAGTTTATAGAATTAGGTGAGAGTTAGGAATAGGATAGGGATATAGGGTAAGTGTAAATATTTTTTTTGAATTGGAGACAAAGTAGGTAAGTTAGATAGATAAGGATAGAGAGAGATAGGCAATTTTTTGTAAATATTTTTTGGCAGTCTAAATGCTTGATATTTGAATTCGAATAAGTGGGATTATTTGTATTCAAATAGGGGGAAAATACTCATATTTAGACCAGGGTAGAAAATTAAATAATCACATCAAATAATTTTAATCACCGTGTATAAGGAATTTCATTAAATAATACGCGTTATTAAAACCTTGAAGCATAAATAAACTCGGTCGTTTCAGTAAAATAAGAAATTTAAATTATTTATAAGACGCTTTATATCAAAAGAAGCAGTATTGAAAAGCTCTGCGTGTAATGTAATTATTCCTAAACAAAGAGAAATTACGTGCAAAATTTATCTTAATTAACTCTATTTGGAGTAACCGGTATTAAACAAAGTGTACACATAATAATTAATATTTAAGTTGTATTCGCTAAAATGAAAGGATAGAAATCAATTTAATTGGAGTTAATTAAACCGTTAATAACATATAATACCTATAGAAACTTAAAAAACCCAAGATTAAAATACCACGGAATAAAGCTCTGAGAATTAATATTATTTTGAACACCTGCGTAGTTTAAATATCACATTCGGCGTAAATTTTGCAGATAATTAATGTTTCAAAGAATCTTGGGGAAAACGTCGCATAATAGTTACGAGAATTGCTAAAGCTGGTTATTTCACACTCCATGTGGACTAAAATAATCGATAATAAAGAATATCAAGTTGCACCAATAAGAACACGGTAGAGAAGGAAAGAGAAAATGCGTCAAGCAAAGACACATATTGTAAAAGGCGGGATTTAAGCAACGTCACGGGGTCACAATTGGTTAAAAATAGGATGCAAATATCAGAGGTAGAACAACAATTTCTGTACAAAATCAATTAGTTTTTCTCGGACATGCTTGCGTGCCGTGTGGAAATTTTCTGAGATTTGAATGGGGCGAGTGAAAATTGTAAAAATCGACGTGCGAGCAACAGACTGGGAACATAGAATGAGGAATTCTTTAGAATTACCCGTTTTGGGGAACCGACCGACAGACAGGCTTTTGCTATATATACCGAGATGAAGATAAACAAGCTCTCTTAGACTTTTGACGATTCGATGCGTTAAAAGCTCGTACATACGCGACTTGATTGAAGATATTAAACCGTGCATTTTAGTTTGATTTAAAGTTTGCTAGTATATTTTAGTGATTCAAAATAGCTTGTTATTTACGTGCTAACATGAATGTACTTTAGTGCACTTAGATACAAGGTAATAAAATTTAGTTTCACTGTACCAATTAGCAAAATTTACAACGACGAATGTATACACAAAAGTAGGCAGTTTTGGCGTATATTGGTGACAGACGATGAAGTTATTTGCTATTTTTCGGGGTGTTAATAATTAAATGGTTCAAATACGTGTCTGGATCCATGAAACAAGGGTCAGATAAACACAGATGAGTTCCGGAAAGGCCCAGAAACGACTTTGAATGGATGGTGATGGAGAAAATTTTAAAAGCGTAGAGAATCAGAAGCCGTAAATATAATCCTGTTCAATGGTGTGATTAACTAAAGAAACGATACTTTGAAGCTACGAGGACAGTAACCTTCAGGTAAATTATGCTATTTTGTTTGACATTTTTGTGTGTATTGAATGACTTTATAATTGATTTACTGTAAATGGACATTAGTGAAATTATACTAACCATAAAAGTTTAATTTTAAGAGGAAATTTGCTTGTTTAAGTAAAAAGGGGTATTTTGTTTTGATGTTCGGGAATATGATGAAAATTTGGGTATGTCTTTGAGCTCAATTAGACGAACCTGGTTAATTAACGTAAAGGGGTGGTAGATGCTCCCTTTATACTCAGACTCCGGTCTGCTTATATTGTTATATTAATTAGTAGGCATCCAACAAGGACTTTAATTCTGGATGCACATTAAAATGATAATAAAATTAATCTTGAAATTTTTTTGAAAACTGAATTTTATGCTGAAATTTAATTTGAGAATTTAATGTATTCTGAATATTGATGTAAATAGAGTTAACGTTGATGTTTGTGGTAGGAATGTGTTTGTTTCTTTTATGATTGAGGATGTAAGTTATCTAGAGGAGCAGCCGAGGCGATTAACAGAAGAAAGACGACGGACCAGGTAATTCAAAAGGTTTCACAGCATTCTTGACGCCCAAACTGTGGGGCTCGAATGTTTTTTTTTTAAAGGGCCAGTACCTAGAGATATGAGAGGAATCACAGCATTCTTTGGCGCCCAATTCGTGAGGCTCGATTTTATACAGGTTAACACAGCAATATATATATATATATATATATATATATATATATATGCGCCAGACAAGATTACAAAATATAAAATTTTATCCACAGCCACCTCGGTATTCATATTTATCAATATTTTATGGCAATTGATGAGCTACTGGAATTTTTTTTCTTGTAAATTTGTATTAAAGCAAAAAACAGCAGTCAAACCTGTGTATTTGAGACAATTTTTGTTGCAAATGCAAAGAATATTTTACCTTCACAATTTAAGTTTCCTTAAGTGCAACCCTTTCATATATGAAGATTAATAACAGTTGCACTATTTATCTATCCATGATAAAATATTTTTGACGTTAAGTGGTGCTTTATACTGTGAACTTTAAGCAAAATTTATTATTATTTTTGAAAATTCACTTGAAACTCAGTTTAATTAAGTTCTTCAGGGGAGGTTCTGTTTTTCTACAGACTTACGTTTGTTATTATTTTGGCCTACTGTCAGTTGTAACATGTAACGCGTTTTATTGTATGAATGAAACAAAGATATAATTGAGTTGGTTTACATAAAATATGCCGTAAAAACAACACCTTGAAAAGTAAATTGCAAATAATGATATTGTGAAAATACAATATATTCCTTTTCGTGAGTGTTTTATTTACAAGAGCATATATGATACAATCTGCTGGTTCCTACCACTATTCTTGCAATTTGAATATTTTGGACAATGGTGACATGTTTCCATTGTGTTTCTGCATACACAATTTGGAATTTAAATTTCTTATCCATTTACGCTAACTCTACAAAAGGTGCCTATTGGGAAGTGACTTTTATTAGTCATTGTCATTGTGGTCAAAAAATTTCTTTTGGGTACCTTATGCTTGTATTGTATATAATATACCACATAGTTTCATGGCGAATTACATTATTTTCCTCAACACTTTTTTACAGGTAAAAATCTAGAAGCATTAAAAACAGTATTAAGTAACGCACCGCTAGGTTCTAAAAATCAGCAGACAAAGGTAAGTTAATTTTCATTTCATTTATATGTATTAGTTTGAATATTTGTAGGATCAAGCACTGAATGTCACATTACGAGTTTTATTGGCAATAAAGGCATCACAAATTGATGAAATATTACAATCCTTAGGTTCTGAACTTATAGATGTTCTAATGAAGTATATTTACCGTGGATTTGAAATGCCTTCAGAAGGAAGTAGTGGGCATCTGCTGTTGTGGCACGAAAAAGTCTATAATGTAGGAGGTGTTGGGTGTATTGTAAGAGTGCTTTCCGATAGTAAACGAGCTTAATTGTTCTAAAAAATTCCTTTGTATGTTTAATTTTTAAATGAGATATAAAAAAATACTTTCTTCCAAAACAGTTGATTTGAAATGTTTATTATATATCTATATTTAAAAAATATATGTATACCAATCTTTAAATTTTTGATTTTTGAGTTTTCAGTAATATATTTTGCATTTCATCAAGACACCATTCCAAGCTAGCTTTAAACATAGTTGAACTTGTGTTAGGATAATCGTCAAAAGACGAAACTGAAAAATATATATCATCTTTACGAGGATTGTAACAGCAGCTATATCCTTCTCTAACTAACGGACCGTAACCCATTAAACTTTCATATTTAAGTGCAATTTGACTTGTAGAAATACGCATATGGGAACTACGCTTCCAACCAATATCTTCAAAAATTTCTGGAACTTTCATTTTGAGGTCTGCTGCTGCAAGTCTTAAACCTAACATATGACGATCAACACCAAATCCTCGTACAGCCTGAAAACATTTCATTTGAATTAAATCATTTAAAGATATACTTACATCCGTGGCATACTTTTTGTGACCTACAATTGCATTTGTAAGTGCTTTGACCTTCTCACCAACATCTAGCTTGGGTTCCAACAATTTCTGTGCAAATTCTATAGATTCAGTACTGCAAGATCGTATAGTTTCTGTCCGCCCCCCTACATACATACGTGTAGCTGCCGATTCATAATGAGCTCCAGGTTTTCTATGAATTCTGAAATTATAATGTAAGTGAATTCTAAAATTAAAATGTTCGCTTCTATTTAGTTAGAAACAATTACTTAATGTACCTATTCCCACTTGATATTTAATTGCTTACTGATATCAATTTTACACCCCGTGAATTCCAAATAGAAATTTACAGGTTCAACAAATCATATGACTCTATAACAAGTCACACATAGCGTAATAGCCATCTAACAAATTGCCATTTTTGCAATTGTAAATCTTAAAATAATTATTAATTGCTGTTGTTTCATGAGTGGCTCGCATAAATTTTATTTAAATGAATTTCCGTAACATTTCAGCAATAATGATGAAATATGTGTATACCTCTGAATATTCTAGAAACTGCAAAATATTAAAGTATGACCCAAAGATCAAGAAAACCATGCAATCAAATATACGTGGCGTTTATGAATTGAAGAATGTTAATGGAGCAAATGCATTTTCTGATACTGTTCTCTTGGAATATTTTGCAAATTTTTCAGAAAAGTATAAACCTTCTATTCTGCAGAAAATGCAGAAGCTTTTCCACATTCAATAATACTTTGAATGACAAATAGGTGCTTTCTCAATTAAAGACAATTACCTAATTTTTGAAATACAGAAACCATTAATTGAAATTAAATTGGAAGAAATTTAAAACAATTTGTTCTAGTAACATTATTATTCAAAACTCTCATATATTACATACTGATGTTAACAAGGAACATTTTTCACAAAATAAGTATGTTCAGTACATTTGGTTTTGTTGACAAACAGCAATATTTTATTTAGTTTTATAGATAAGATCAGGTCCTTTTAATGCTTTCACTGCTGAATTAAGGATGAAACTGCACCACTTGTGTGCTGAATTAAGAAAATCTAAAAATGTATATATACGGATGTAGCATTCAGAATTATATAGAACATATAATTACTGACAGCATATATTATATAATTTGTGGTGCGTCCATACGTTCATAGCATACCTGTCAAACTTAGATATTGAAAAAATGCAAATAAATACTACACTTTTTATTATGTAAATAAAAATCTGTTGTGCTAAATATTTTAAAACTTGTCAATGTGTGAAATAGTTCAAAACAGGGTACCGCGCAAAGTCCTACATCACAGTCGGGACAACAATATCCACTGTCCTTTCTTCGTTTTCGGTAATTGCTAAGCTTCCTTATCGGTCAAACCGACATATCCTGCCATTATACAAGAATTTATACCTATGCACTATTTAGCAGCAAAAACACCTGCGACACGATTGAAAATCTGAACACGACTAAATTTTATAAAACCGCAAATACTTGTGAGTTACGAGTACATATATGCAACTATAAAATTGAGTAGGCGAGCTTCTCGTATGTATATTTACTGACAATATTAGGATTACCTACTTTAAATAAATATTATTATTATTCAGACAACGCACAGATTTTTGAATTTATAAAATGTATATTTACGGACGTAGCAATTTAAGTATGCGTTTTGAAAACGTATATTTACGGACGTAGCAGTTAAAGGGTTAACAATTGGTTGTAATAAAAAAAATTGGTTAGCATTGAGATGTTTTTGAGAATGTAAAGTCAAAAAGTCAAAAATATTTTTACATGAATTTGGCATTAATTTAGTTGATTATTTCTTTAAATGTGGAGCATTTGTAGCTGTTAAAAGGACTTGAACTTTACAAAATCCTAAAGCCCCACCCATTTGTCTCCAATCAATTTGTGTTGCGTTGGATGCCTACTTGCCAACAATAGAAATAAATTTGTGTCTGAAAGTGAGAGTATTTATTGCCTTCTAGTGTGGTCCATTGCTCTCACAGGCCCTTACGACACCCGATAATAAAAATAACATTGCTGACCCCGACATGATCGAGAGGAATTAACTCTGCGATTGGATACAAGAAAAAAATCCTGCTTAAAAAATCAGTGTAAAATCAATTCCCGCAACCAAAAGCGACTTTGGAAAGTGTTTGATAAATGCCAAATCCACCCACGAAACACACGACAAATATCAGTTACAATCCAAAACCCTGATGATGTCAATGCATCCTTCATCTCATCGATCCCCACCTATCTGTTTCACAGGAACTTATAGACAGCTACTATACACTTATCCTATGCTGCTACTGAAAAACTGTTTACTTTCAACACAGTAAGTTGCAGTGATGTTGAAGCATCGATTAGGCGAAGAAAATCCAATGCTCATGGTGCAGATGGAATTACTCGTAAAATGCTAATACTAGTTCTGCCTTATTGCATTGAAATCATCACCCACATTATCAATTCCTTACAAAACAGCTGCTTTCCATTAATTTGGAAAAATCTAGTTGCACCTATTGCAAAGAAAAATTTATACGTCCACGTGTGATCTTCGACCTATTAGCATTCTGCCTGTTTTATCAAAAGTCATCGAATATATAGTGTACAGTCAATTGGTAACCCACTCTACTAATATGGCATTGCCTCAACATCAATCTGGGTTTCGTGTTGGTCACATCACTACTACTGCATTTACTAAAGTTATTACTGATTTAGTACATATGATTGATCAGTCCAAAGTTACATACCTGATACTTCTAGATCTGAGCAAGGCATTTGGTGTCATTAATCATGCACTTTTAATTGCCAAACTTCACTATTATGGACTAAGAGGTTCCTCACTTGACTGGTTTACTAACTACCTTGACAGTAGATATCAATCTGTGAAACTAAGTGGCAAGTGCTCTGAATTTATGGGTGTTTCACAAAGTGTACCACAGGGAAGCATACTTGGACCGCCACTCTTTGCAATCTTCACTGCTGATCTTCCTTCAATACTGCTCATGAAATGTAATTACCACATGTATGCAGATGATATCCTGCTATATATCTCAAATGATGCCTCTCAGAGCAATGACACCATTGAATGTCTAAATAACAATCTCGACTCTGTCAACAGTTGGCTTACCAAAAATGCATTGATCTTAAATGCAACCAAAACTATTGCACTATGCGTTGGTTCCAAAAACTCCTGTGCTAAATCTCAATCACTACGTGTATTAGATATAAAAATAAATGGTACTACTATTGAAGTGAAAAATTGTGTCAAATATCTGGGTGTATTCATATAGACTTCTACATGAAATACGACAAACACTTGCACAACAAAATTAGAACTTGCTACATTAAAATACGATCACTACACAAATACAAGCACTACCTGACCCCAAGCATCAAATGGAAGCTGTGCAATAGTCTAGTCCTATGCCATCTAGACTACTGTAATGTAGTCTACTACAACTTTCTATCACTTCAGCTAAAATATAGAATACAGGTCATGCAAAATATATGCTTCAGATTCGCCTACAATACTCCTTATTCGCAGCACAACTCCGTTCTATAATGCTAACCACCTACTGAAGTATGACAAAAGAGCCGAATTGTCACTGGCAGTCTTCATTTATACTTTAATTGCTTCTAATAAACCAGTATACTTATTTAGTCTGCTAACTCCAAGATCTACTGCTCACAACTTAAATCTTAGGACTATTGCTTACCTCAGCATATCTGCACACCAACTTTTAAATTTAAATGTGGCTCCTTGTGTAGTAGTAAAAACAAAAACAGGTTTTATAATGAACTGTTATGCTTCCTCTCAGCTCGACAAATTTCTTAACTATTGTAATTCTAGGTATTATGCTTTTACCATGCACAACTTACTTTATTTTATTTTATGTTAATTTTGGTGGAATTGAAAACCAGCTTGCTGAATTCCTACCATTGGTAATATCAATAAAGTTAATTTGAATTTAACGGATGACATATAGCGATGTCCGATTTGTAAATGCAAAGAAAATAAATATCCAGAAGGGGTTAAATGGAGATAATGTGCACGAAATGTGAGCAATGGACACATGTTGATTGTGTAGTTTTAGATTCAATACAAGTAGCAGCAAAATTATGTGAACTGCAGCAACGCAAACTTGAACTAATGGACAAGATGAGTCAAAGGAGCACTGTTAATAAGGTTAACAAGTGGTTTAATAATAATGAATTCCACGAGGAGCGATGTGTCAGTAGTGGAAACATGCAAAAGCTGTCGCAATACGTAGCAAATGCTGAAAAGCAACATGCAACAAACGAAGTTGCAGGTTTTGCAACCAGACAAAACAAGAATTTTCGATGATTCCATCAGCAGCAAATACGCTCAATCCTAACATGAAGCTTTTTCAAACTCAAATGCATCTAATGTGTAAACCTTATTTAGAGGGCCTCCCGTCCTTTGATGGTGACCCAGAAACTTGGCTAGTATTCTATGCACAGTTTGAATCCACAACAGCTCAAAGTGGAATTAACGAAGTGCATAATTTATGTCGTTTATGCAAGTATCTAAAAGGGGAGGCCTTTGAAACTGTTAAAGGTATTCTTGCCTTACCAGATTCCCTGGGTAACATAATAGAAACGCTTAAAACGATTTGTCTTTGTCAATATGGAGGTAATTAATTATAACCCGAAAATTAAAAAGGTTAGCAGAGCTAGCTTTGCCGAATGAAAATAAGCCTCATACTGTAGAACAATTTTATGAGTTTCTATGTGGTATGCATGCTACCCTTTTGAATGCAGGCGCACATGATTATTTAGCTAGTCCGCAAACACTAGATGCAGCCATAAGAAAACTACCACCAAGTATATGGCATGCCTGGTTGTTACATAAGGGTAATGAAGGCAAGCAAAAGCTAATTCATTTTATAAACTGGTTTGAGCCATATTACGATTGTGCAGCAGTAAATGAGAGGGACCACACGTGATCCTTTGAACAGAGGTAATAGGGATGGAAGGGTTGATGTACATAAAGATTCGCTTGATGTTACTCAACGCCATAGTATCACCTCTATCAAAGGGTGTGCATATTGCCGTCTTACAAAGCACAAAATAGTAGAATGTACTAAGTTTTTAACTTGTCCTTAATGCAGAAATGGGGTTTGGTAAGAAAGCGACAGCTATGCTTTGTATGCTCATTATCAAACCATAACTATAAATATTGCCAAACAGCACAGCCTAGTAATATAAATAATTGTAAACAATATCATCATGCGCTTCTGCACTTTAGTGCTTGTGAAAAGAGCAAGAAATCTCACTTGTAATTTCAAAACCGAATGAAATCACTGATAAAGCTCATGAAACATCAGCTACGATTCATTCCGCTAAACCTAGTGGTAAGAGTAAGACCGTTTTTAAAGTTGTGCCTGTTGCGTTAGCAAATCCAGAAAACAATAGGCAAATGTATATATGAGCTTTCTTAGATGAAGGGAGTTCCCCAACTATGTTATCTACAGATATTGCGAATAAATTAGGAGTTAGCGGTGTGGAAGACGAGCTTTGCACTATGCGAACTGATATTCTGTTAAAAACTATGCTAAATCTCAGAGAATTGTTGTTGATGTGTTAGGAGTTGACTAAAACAAGAAGTTTCGTCTTTATAATGTACACAGTACAAGAATTAAATTTACTGATGCCTGAACTTGACATAGATGTACTTAAAGTCTAGTATAAGCATTTGGCAGATGTAATTATTCCCAAAGTTCCTTTTTCTCGTCCAAAGTTGCTGATTGGTCTTGCGTATTGCCTATGAGGTTAGAGAAGGGCTGTGGAATGAGCCTGTAGCCACGAAAACTCGTCTGGGATGGACTGGTCATGGTAAAGAAGTCCGATCAGAATCAAATGAGTACATATGTCACATATGTGAATGTGAAGACATCAAATATTTGCGAAATGGTTAGTGAATTCTTTACTACAGAGTCGTTTAGGGTGACACCCTCCAAGGAATCGATTTCCAAAGAATATGAGCGAGCATTGGCAATATTGGAAAAAAGTACTGTGAATATACATAACATGTACAAAACTGGACTACTTTGGAGGAGCGATAATGTATCTTTACCCAACAGCAAGAACGTGGCCATTGAAAGATATTTGTTTTGAGCAGAAATTAAAAAGGATTTTGCATAAACTAAGTATAACTGAAACAAATTTCTTGGTTAATAAACATCATTGGTATATGAGCAAAATTGGTAATATTGGAAAAAGTACTGTGAATGTAGGTAATAAGGTACGAAACTGGATTCATTTGGAGGAGCAATAATGTATCTTTATCCCACAGCATGAACGTTGCCATTAAAAGACATTTGTTTTAAGCAGAAATTAAAAGAAATGAAGACCGGCAGAAAACGATCTTAGAGAAATTAAACAGCCATATGGAAAAAGGATATTTGCGTAAACTGAGTATAACTGAAACAAATTCCTTGATTAATAAACTTCATTGGTACCTACCTGTGTTTGCGGTTGAAAACCCAAATAAACCAGATAAAGTTCGAATTGTGTTTGATGCGGCTGCTAAATCCAATGTAATAAGTTTAAATGATGTTCTGCTTAAAGGACCAGATACACTAGCTTCACTATTTGGGGTTTTGCTTAGTATCTGCTGATATTGTGGTATGTTTAATCAAATAAAGGTTACTGAAGATGATCAATATTGTCAATTGATACTATGGCGAAACTTGGATTGTTCTAAACCTCCAGATACGTATATAATGACTAGGATAGCCTTCGATTCAACATGTTCGCCAAATTCAGCACAATACGTGAAGAATATTAACACGCAGTGTTACAAAGATACAATCCTTATGTCGTCAAGCAATGGTAAATAGGCACTATGTAGATGATTGTCCTGACAGCTTTAATTCTAAAGATGGTGCTGTAACCATCTCCCAGCAAGTTCGCTATATACATGCTAAACGTGGTTTCAATATTCCTAACGATATCGAATTCTGTTAAAGTTGCTGAAATAATGAATCCAAATGTAAATTATTACAATATTGTGAACATGAATGTTTCCAATGACTTGGGGACGGAAAGGGTACTTGGATTATATTGGCATACAACCCCTGATGAATTTGCCTTTACCCTATCCTTACACAAAATTAATCCAAAACTTATTTTAAAAGAATAGGTTCCGACTGAACGTGAATTGCTTAAAATATTCATGTCAGTCTATGACCCTTTAGGAATGTTATCTATTTTCACAGTTAGTGCAAAAATACTTCTGCAGGAAATATGGCGAAGCGGAATTCATTGGTATCAAAAGATTCCATCCGATATTGTCCTTAGTTGGAATGGTTGGCTTGATGGAATGCAAGAAGTAATAAAGTTACAGATTCGTCAATGCTACTTTAATAAAAGGTTTAATTGTGAAAGTGTAGAGATCCATGTTTTCTGTGAGGCAGCTTTTTCAGCTTGTGCTTACTGTGGATGTTCAGTTTACGATTTCCGTGTTTTGTGGGGTCACCTTTTATTTCGTTAATGCATAGACAACAAATATGTACAATTTATTTACAGATTTAGAATTAAACATTGGCTGTAAGAAATACATACAATAACATGAAATTGAAAATAACAATTACATAATATTCTACATGGATATGCAATATACAAATGTCCTTGAATTTATGCATGAGAATAGAGCTTTTAAGTGAACAAATTTTATTAACGCGAGAAATGCAAATGTCCTTGAGTGTTAGAAAATTTATATTGCAGCTTGAATGAATGTATTTGTACACAAAAAATGAAATTCGTGCACTGAATTCACTTTGAACTTTTATGTGCCTTTCTTTAAGGAAACGCGGCTCGAAAAGAAGCCTACGCTAAAGTGGATTAGCACAGGAGTAGGTACTCACAGATACGGTGTTGCCTGGGATCTGCAGGTAGAAGTTTCGTTGAATCAACGTCTGTATATGGTGCTAGATGTGGCAGATCAATCAACGCAGGTGCCATGTATTGTGCGGGTTCCCTTAACGGCGATATGATGCATGTAATGACATAATGATGGCGGATTCTTCGTAGTAGGAGTCTGAATTGGTGCAGGGTGTATATTCACACGTCCAGGCACCTATGTCCCCTTCAGTAATTGTGGGCTGCGAAGATGAGGGTGTCACGAACGACTCGAACATCCCATCTCGGTGGACCACGTTCAGCAGTAGATGCGGATACCAAAATGGTTCTACGAAGTAACTTCCTTTGGTGGAAATGCAGATCCTGGTGGTAGAACTTGGTGCACCTTACCGGCAGGGCGTAAAGTATCCATGTTAGTGCATAACGCACAACCTTCTGCTTTAACCTCTAGGCTTTGGTGCACCGCGATAAAAGGTTAAACTCAGAAGATCAGAAGTTATTGCTTGCTCCTGGCTATTGCATGTCAACATATACCCAAAAACAAATGAAAGCTCGCCGCCTTGAACATTATAATTAATGTTTGTATTCTAATAACAGGAAATTCCGGACGAGTCTATTCGCTTTTAAGGTGTGTTGATAGGTGAGTCTATTATTAAGGGGCGTTTACGTTTCTACGACGCTCATGAAATTTGTTAGCTGCATCTTGGGTTGCTTAACCCCCTTCTCATACCATGGAATAACGGTGAAATAGGATATATATTTGTAAAACAATAGAAGGAAAACTGAACTGCACCTGACAATGAAGATCAGGGGCTATATTCGAAGACAACAAACATAGAAACAAGGAGAAAATTCTTGAAAGCATACGTTGAAAACAAAAAAAAAAGAGAAATAGAGGGGCAGGGTATGTTCTAAAGAATTTTTGGAAAATTGTGCGGGATATATAACAAGTAGAGATAGGAAAAAAAAGAGGTAGAGGTAGGCTTAGAACAGACTAATGCACGCAGATAGTGAAAGGTGCAGTCTGTGGAAATTTAAGAGAAATGAGTAGGTTAGCTCAGAATAGGAAACAATGAGGGTACGCGTCTAACCAGTTCCAGGACTGAAGACCTAACGATGATGATTTTCCTTAAAAGAACCTAAATTTCTTAACCTGACTCTGGACAGGTATTGCTAAAATAAAAAATTTCTGAAAGACAAATGTTATCCATCAATAATGCTATCTATTACTCCACATTTTTCCTGTTTTCAATATTCAGTTATCAGACATTTATAAATTCCAATTTCCGGAAATGTCATTCATAACCAACATAGCAAATGGGTAAACCCCATTTTTCATTATACCTTTTTTCCATTTAAAAATATTAATTTTTTACGCGTTAACAAACACTAAATTCTACCAATAAAGTTACGTTTAAATTCTCGTATGTAAATATTTCTTAATATTTTAAATTGTTCCGAACTTCCTTGCACGATAATATCATGCTTAAATTTTAACAAAAACTACTTCCATCGATAATTTATCATTCGGCTAAATAATCACTTTTATGTTCGCTTCATTTCCTACTCCATGAATACCAATCAATTTACATTCATATTTCACATAGAAATTATAAAGAAGTATAAATGAGCTTATAGTATTACTTAATATTAATTGGCCTTTTATAATGTTCAATTATTTCAATTTTTTGTGCTTCAAACAACGGCTACCTTGACACATCATACCGCAAAATTTCAACTTAATGGCAGGATGAACTATCCCACTACCAACCCCTTTAACTGGTTACAACGACAACCATTCCACCAACAGGTGCATTAAAAATACCTCGTCCATGCTAGCGTATGATTAAAAGTTTTAAAATATACCATGTATATTGTCCCTGTGGGATCATCCATATTTATTTTTCCTTGAAGCTGCGTTTCATTCCACATTATTTCTAATTTAACATCATACCAACCACTAACCCTGAGGTCATGTATGCCTTATCACTATTTGCTCGTATCTTTACATTTTCGATGTTTTCGTATTACCGGTTCACGAATAATTAATTATTCATTCTGTTGGATGTCTGACTACTATTTTTCCCACTCTACTTTCTTATGTTGTCGGGTTTTTTGCCGTTTTAGTCTTCCTATTGGGTTTATGAATTGAATCCCGGGGAAAGTACATGATGTCGCGTGATTTACGTAGGTTAACATCTGCTTCCTTCTGTTTTGCACTAGAAAATGAATACATTGAAATGATTAAATTATATCTGCAATCTAATTTTTCATTGCAATTGCAACCATGTATATTGAAACATGTAATATTGCATGGAATTCTTTTACTAAAATTTATAAAAAAGCTCTCTCTATTTGAGATTATGGATATAATTAAAACTTTCTTTAAAAAAGACATTATTTCGCTGAGAAACTTTACAGTTATAAATATTTTATTTACACTTTTGTGGTTTTAATTAACTTACTACCCTGAGTTTGATCCTAATTTGAATTTAACAGATAAAACGATGTTTTTGTGGTTTTTAAGTTTATGATTTCAATAAAACTACCAATTTTACTGTACACTATATGAAATCAAAATGTACAGGATACATCAATATGAATTTTGTCTGTTTTGGATTACTTTTCCTTGCCCCATTTAATTTTTATATGTAAAGTAATGCAACCGCATTACAGAGTGTGTCGATAAAATTATATTTTTCATGAGGAATTTAAATAAAGGTGTATCAGATAATGCATTTTAATGGAACCGGGTGATTACAATCTAGTTTTCTAATGATTACTGCTTGGTAAGGACATAAAACATTAACACCAAATGTGTAGATCGCTTTTTCAATCAACTGATTATATAATGCACATGGTACTCTCTAACAGTGTCTTACTTACTTATAAAAAGCACTCTGTATAGCTATTTGTATATAACTGTCAGGACTAATTTTTTGGGATTTCACAAATTCTTTTCCATACTTTTCATATTTAAAGCATGTCATATCCAGATTGTCAGCCAATCTACAAAAGTAATTATAAAAAAGTATATTTCAATATATCAACATTACTTGTTAATATTTTTAGCTGCATTACTAATAGCATCTAGGAGTTTATTATTTAAATTAAATTCCAACCGAATTGGATCTATACATTTTCCTGAATCAGGTACGCCTTTATGCAAATCCTTTACACTAAAAGCAAAAATATTAGTAAATATTAATACAAACACAAAAATACATATAATTATGTAAGAAATCCATCAAAACAGCAACAGGCCCTCCCTCACTTGGAGAATGCTCATAGTTAAGACCAGTTTCACCAGATGGGCTTAAAATAAACTACTCTGCAGCATTAGGCAGGATTTCAAAACAAAGTAAACATACCTGAAGTGTTTTGTCAAACCACCTGTTACCACTATTTAACTCACTACCACCACCATGAATAGACTGTTTTAAGGCATTAGTAAGTCTACTGTCTGTTGATGGAATGCTGGACTTATCCAAACAAACCAAAAATAACGATTTCTGAATCTCTCTAACCGATTCTCTATTTTGAGGATCTACATTAAACTCCAATTAATTGTAATGCTTTCTATTACTATGCATACATACCTTGTATTAGTTCCTGATAAGCGTTAGCCCAAGTATCACGATTTTCTGAGGTGAGAATACCAACACCAGATCCTGATTGACTTGAGTGTGTAAGACAGTACTGTAATTGGTTTAATAACTCCTTTTTGCTTAGTGGAATTCCGTTGTCAGTCATAACATTAACCTTAAAAAACTAAACAGAAATATTAGCAACATTGACAAATTATGCTGACATATCTCCATAATAATTACAACCATTATCTGGTAAATTTTGTTATGCACACACCAGCATTAAGCAAAGCATGTACGACATAAAAGAAATGTTACACCAGATACATCTGTCGAGCATTTAAGGTGGATAGCCTTTGTATGAAAAAATGTGAATAAATAAACATAGCATTTCATAGGTTCCATCTGCGACTGATTTTGTCTTTGATTGTAAAGGAACCACAATAGTATGTTGCAACCTATCAAAACACCGAAACTGAGCTGATAGCACCAGGGAAATCATCTAGCAAGTAGCACATATCTCTGAGCTGAGATCAAAAGCAACATACATCGAAATGTAGTTTGCTTTGGTAGGATATGACGATTTACATGCCAAAATTGTTCCTTTAAGTAGCTGAGAAGTTGAGAAGAACTGGCATAACATAATCTTTTGAATTTAGAACACAATAGAAGAATAGTAAAATTATGCTTTGAAGATATTAAAACGCGATTTTTTCAATAGGAATGCAAAATTAGAATGTATACTACCTATTCTTAGTGCTTGTATTGCAACTACAAAATGGAGCTTGAATAGCAATTTTTTTCTTAGGAATGACTTTGTCATTTGACAAGGTTTTCATATCATTAGGAAAGGAATCGATTTGTTTATGAAACGAGAGCTAATTGAACAAGAGAACCTTGATTTTTTTTAAGGTTAACTGTGTGAATGTTTTAAACCTTTGTCCAGTTTCGTAAAAATCTCATACAATAGGTTAGTAACTGTTTTCGTTTATTTAAATCAGAATTTTGATCAAATACAAGATTAGAATTCAGAGATGATTTTTCCACCAAACGTTGGGATTTAATTTGTTTCCAGAAATGTCCCGGGTAACTACATCTGCAGGGTATAAATTACTAGGAACATTTTTTTCAAGAAGTTACGCAGATAAGTGTTTGAATTTAAAGGAATGGGTTTGTTGCAAATGTTTGATCTATGATAGAATAATAATTGAACAATTCAATTCTGGGATTAAAAAGTGAGTACTATTATGAGCCTTTAAGTAACATTTTAAAAACAAAGTTATGAATTTTAAATGTCAACGGTATGTATTTTGATAATAGGAAATTAATTAAGAGAAAATAATGATTTTGTTGGGCTAGTTAGTGACGGAAGCGTATACATTAAATTTAAAATTAAAGTTTTATTGGTGAAATTTAATCTTAGTAAAAGTATAAAAACTTAGCATTTTTGAAATGGACAATAAAAGAGGAGAATGGAATGGTTGTTTTCCAAGTGTTATTAATTAAGTGCATTGCCAACCAAATTGGGATTTATAATGTCATATGATTCATATGGAAAATAAGAAAAGTTTGAAATGAATTATTATTATTGGATGTAATCTAATGTTTTTCTTTAGGATTTATTTTGACAATACCTGGTCAGATTTGAGGTTAAGAAAACTGTTTGTTACGAAAGAAAAATAAATTTGTATTTTTATTGATATTATTTTATGCAGATAGAGTTTAAGTCTGGGTTGAATTTTTATTTGAATTCATTTAGGAACTAGTTAAAGTCAGCTAATTGTAGAGGATATACAGCTACCCCAGTGATAGTATCCTACAATTTTATTTAATTATGACCAAAGCAAGGGAGATTTATGCGGAGAAACCATCTTTCATATAGAAATATTATCATGAAAAATTGCTGGGACAGACGGTTTGGCGCCCCTCGATTTTGACATAGAAAATCCTTTCAGGGTAAGTGTTAGTGTAACGTAGGATTTTTTTTCAGCCCTTTTATTTATTATTTTTATTCATTTATTATTTTTGTATTTCTTTATTTTTTCATTTCTTTTCTCATTTTCCCATAAAAACCCACTCCCGAACTACTGCAGTTAGCCAACGGACCATTATATTGTTATGGGGTCCCCGTCCCTTCAACACAAATCAAAATTTATTTGTCTTCCGTTCATTTCATGCATAATAACAGATGGTTACATATTATTCTTACACCCTCATGCTGATTACCTTTGTTCACATAGAAATCAACTATTTATTTATTTATATATTTACACTATTTTAAAAGTTTAACAACCCTATTACAATTAAATCAACTCAAGTATACAAGAGAAATAAAATAGGTATAAAAGATGGAAAATAAATATATACAATATTAGTAAATTAAATATCAGAAATAAAAATAAGAAAAAGAAAGCATAACCTGAAAGAAAACATTAGTTAAAAGTTATACTACAATTTTTTTAAAATTTCACTAATGAGCTGTGAAAGTTGTCATGATATTTACAAAAAGTTTGCATTTTGTGCACACAAAATACAAGGGAGAAGAACTTAAGAACATTGGGTCTGGAGGTACTTAAATAGAACATAATATGGCCTCTAGTACATGAAGGCACTTGGAGATTTATGGCACATAAAAAATTAGGAGAGTCAATTACATTATAGAGTATTTTGTATACAAAAGTCACAGCACTTAGATCACACAGAGAATTTAAACTTGTCAAGGTGAATCTGCATAACAGTATATTATTGTCATATCCCACGGCTGAATAGACTGATTCTCCCAAAACGTAAGGTATTTATGAAAGTTACGCTGCACCCTCTTCATCATGTTTATGTAGATAGCTGCGAAGGATACCCGACTATATTACAATATTCCAGTTTCGTCCTAACGTATGCAAAATATATAATTTTGATAGTGTCAATAGTTAAGTGTTTACACATCCTGATAACAAAACTAAGCAATTTATGCGCAAATTAAAAGTTAACTTAGTATCAAAAAGTACAACAAGACCAAGAACAAATTCAGTAATTTGAAGTAATGAACCTTCAATACTGTAGGAAAATTCAATTAAATTATGTTACCTAGAATAATTTGTTACAGAACATTTTCCAGGATTAAGAGGAAATTGTTTGTGGTACACCAAAAACGTAGTCTATTCAGATTCTGCTGTAGTTTTGAACAGTTTTCAGTTTGTCTTACAATGCTGAACCGTTTCAAGTCGCCTGCATAGATTAAACACTCACATTCAAAATTAACTACTCATTAATGATAATTATAAAGAAGTAGGGTCCAACGATAGAGCCTTGAGAAACTCTAGAGGTAGGAATCAAGTGCTCGATTGAAAGTATAAGTAATCAATATAAAGTCCTCTATTGTTTAAATGGGAATTGAAAAAGGTCAACAGTTAGGACATAAATCCAATATATGATAGCTTTTGTAATAATAGATTATGGTCAAGTCTATCAAACACCTTGGAGAAGTGGGTATATACCACGTCTACCTGCAAACCTTCATATAAAGATTTAGACAAATATTGTGTCATACTGACCGAATTAGCTGCAATAGATCTATCTGAAATAAAACCATGTTTTTACAGACAAACTTTTGAAAGGGAGCAAAAATATATGAAACGATAAAAACAAATTCACATATTTTACTAAAGTTATAAGGATATCGATAGGACGGTAATTTATTATACAGGATCTATCCCCCCTTTTTTGTAGATTGGACGTACTCTAGAAGATTTCCAGATTTTGGGATGTTGAGAATGCTTGAGCGAGAAATTAAACAGAAAACTAAAGGTTCAATTAGATGAAAGTTGCAGTATTTAATAGCAATAGCAGGTATGTTATTAGGACCAGCAGTAAATTTAGATTGTAACTTGTCAATTGCCTTGGGTGTACCTACAGTTCTGCAATCACAGGTACACCAATACTGGTATAGCAGGAGATTGGTTTGGGATCACAATTATGAGTACCAGAAGTAAAGGCAAATTTAAAAAGTTCAGCAAACTTATTAGCGATGAGATGTGGATCAGTATAAGACTCATTTGTCTCGGATGGTTAACGGACTTTCGCTAACTGTTTACAAATGAGCAGAGCCCCTTCAAATGAGATTTGATTTTGTCGTTTAGTGACGTTAAATTGTTGTTAGCGATCTTGACAGAATTTTTGGTTTAACTCGTGAGATCCTAAGATTGCTATAGATTAATGGATCACTACCTAATTTATACTGCTTCAATAGACTCCCTTTTTGCTTAGTAAGATTGATATCCTTAGTGAACCATGGTGGATAAGATTTAATGCGATAGTTAGTTTTAAGGACAGGTATATCGAAAACTCCAAAGAGTAAAGCATAAAACAAGAATGTAGCAATTTCTGTCATGTAGGCGATACAAAGAGTTCCAGTCCATTAAGAATTATATAATTTACATTTTTGAAGTTATAGAGCTTTGTACTGAGATGTTTCGTAATTTACTGCGCATCCTCCCATGAGAAATTAACATGTGAACACCAGTAGAAAACTTGATGAGCAAAGACTTTTTGTGTACGGTCAGGAGTACCCCTCCCACCTCTATTAACACTGAAGTCGGTGCAACGGCGGTCAGTTCTAAACACATTGAACGTATTACAAAAGAGTTCACTGTCAAGTATATATGTGTGTATATCATGTGTATATGTGTGAAACATGCAGCACTGTACGCCTATTAAATAGGAACAAGAAGAGAAGCAGACAGTAAAAGGAAGAAGCCTTTTGGAATGTGATGATGATAGATGGACAGGCAAAGTTAATAACAAAGAGGTTATAGAAATAGTAGGGGAATAAAGATATCTGTGGAAAACAAAAAAATAGGAGAAAAAGGTCAGGATAGTGTACTAAGGCGTTTTGGGAAATAGTGTGGGCTATATTACAAGGACATATAGGAAAAAAAGAGAGGTGATTGTAGACCTAGATTAGACTATTGCATGCAGATAGTGAAAGATGCAGACTGGGAATTTTAGCGACATGTATGTATGTATATTCGACTTTATTATATTAAGAACTTACAGAAAAAACAATTAGGACTATAACTTAAAATAAATTAGATTAAGTTCAAAATACACTGACATCCTCAAGCGAGATTGAAGCCATTAGGCCCCGTCTACCACCTAACTTGAGAGTGACATCATCATTAGGTCTTCAGTCCTGGAACTGGTTAGACGCGTACCATCATTGTTTCCTATTCTGAACTAACCTACAGATTTCCCTGAAATTTGCACAGCCTGCATCTATAACTATCTGATCTAGGTCTACATCTACCTCTTTTTTCCTATCTCTGCTTGTAATATATCCCATACTATTCCCCAAAAATGCCTTAGAACGTATTCTGCCCTTCTATTTCTCTTATCTTTTTCCACAGATATCCTTGTTTCCTTACTATTTCTATAACCTATTTGTTATTATCTTTGTCTGTCCATGCTATCGTCCTCATACATCTGAAGCACAGCATTTCAAAAGGCTGCTACCGTTTTTCTGTCTGCGTTTCAGACTTCCCGTATTTCATAGGCATACTGTGCTGTGCTCCACACATATGCTTTCAACAATTTTCTTCTTGTTTTATGTTTGTTGTCTTTTCTCATAAGCGCTGTTCTTTCTTGTTAGATGCAGTTCAGTCATCTTCTATTGTTTTACAATTATATACCCTATTTCTCCGACCTTCATTGGTTGTGAAGGGAGGTAAGCAGCCTGTGGCTGCCAAGTTCCCCCAACACTTAACCATTTACCGATTTAATATATTTTCCAATATATCTTTTCGCACAGTCCTCATTAGTTGCAGATATTTCGCAACCAACAACTAGTTGTTTATACTAATCATCAGATTTATCTGCGCTTATTTTTTCGTCATTAAGTTTTCCGTCTCAAAACTGGTTGGACACGTACCTGCACTTATTTATATTCTGAGCTAGCCTACATAGTTCCCTGAAATTCTCCCACAGCATGTGTATACAGCTCGTTCCCCTTCTATTGTTTCCTAATTTTATGCCCTATTTCAGCAAGATTCAGTGAAGGAGGTTAAGCAACCTGTGGCTACCAAGATCCCCCAACACTTAGACATTTGCCGAAGTAATGGTTTTCCAGTAAATCCTTTCACACACTTAACATTATTCGAGAATATTGCTCAACCAATTCTTGTAGTTACTTATAATACTCATCACAGTTATTTTTCGTCATTAGTTTATCCATCTTGGGATTGGTTGGATGCGTACCTCCATTGATTTCTATTCTGGGCTAGCCTACACATCTCCCTGAAACCCCTACAGCCTACATTTTTTACTATCTGTGTGCAGTAGTCTAACCTAGGTCTGCCTCTGTTTCTCTTTTTTCCTATCTCTGCTTCTAATATATTCCGCACTATTCCCTCATGCCGTAGTATGTGGCCTATCATCCTATCTCTCCTATTTTTTACCGTTTTCCACATATTTCTTTCTTCCCCTACCATTTTAGTACCTCTTCGTTCTTAACTTTTCTGTCCATGATATCTTCATCATACGTCTGTAGCACCACATTTCAAAGGCTTCTACCTTTTTCTTGTCCGCTTCTCCTACTGTCCAGGCTTCACAGCCGTACAGTGCTGTGCTCCACACATATGTTTTAAGCAATCTTTTCCTTGTTTCTATGTTTGTGGTCTTTGAGCACAGTAGTTGCTTTTTCTTGTTAAATGTAGCACGACCTTGTGCTAATCTTTGTTTTATATCTTTTGTGCTTTTCCCATCTTGCGTTATTTGGCTTCCTAGGTAGCAGAAATCCTTAACCTCTTGTAAGTTCGTGTTACATACTTGTATTCTTGTTTTTGATTTATTTTCCCCACCCTTGCATACTAGAACTTTAGTTTTAGTTTTGTTAATTTTCATACCGTATCTCTCTGTTAGAACCGTTTCCATTTCATTAAGAGCAGCTTCTAACTCTTCCTTACTAGCCGCTAATATCGCTATATCATCTGCAAATCTAAGCATATCAATTTTTTGTCCCTGCATAGTAATTCCAAATGTCTTCCTGCATTTGACAGTATTCATTGTCTTCTATGTACAAGTTAAAAATCAATGGGGATAGGGCACATCCCTGTCTCACCCCTTTCCTAATGTTTACTTCTCTCGTTCCTGCTCTAATTCTATTACTGCTGTTTGCTCTTTGTATAAGCTATGTACTATTCGTCTATCCCTATAGCTCATTCCAATCTTTTGAGTATTTCAAACATTTTTTCCATTTTACATTGTCGAATGCTTTTTCCAGATCTACAAACCCTATATACACGCTTTCCCCTTTTTCTATTGTTTTCTCCATTATCACTCTCAGAGCTAAAATAGCCTCCCGTGTTCCCCTGTTTCGCCTAAACCCAAATTGGTCTTCTCCTAGTATTTTTACCGCCCGTTTTTCCATTCGTCTTTGCACAATTCTAGTTAATATTTTTGACACGTGTGCTGTCAAACTTATTGTTCGAAAATTTTCACATCTATCCGCACCTTTCTTTTTTGGTATAGTTACTATGATGTTACGTTTGAAATCTTTGGGTATTTCGCCTGTCTCACACATATAGCTTACAAGTTAGAAGAGACGTTCTGTTACTGCTTGTCCAGCGGCTTTTAGAGTTTCTGCTTGCACCTTATCTGTACCCTGCGCCTTACCATTTTTCAGACTCTTTAATGCTAATTCAAACTCCTCTCTAAGTATAGGATATCCCAAGTCATTTTCAATGTCTGATTCTTGTTCAAATGCAGTTAGTTCCTCTCCTGCATATAAATTCCCTATATATTCTTGCCATCTACCCACTTTCTCCGTTTTCTATGATGCGTTTCCTTGTCGTCCCTTATATTTTTGCTATACGGTTTTATGTCCCTAAAATTCATTCTAATTAATTTGTATGCTTCGTCTGTCTTTCCTATTTCCATCTTCGTTTGTACCTCTTTGCACTTTTCATCAATCCATTGTACTTTAGCTTTCCTGCATTTTCGAATAATTTCCCATTTTATAGCTTTGTATCTCTGTTTTCCTGTTTCGTCTGATTTATTTTTGTATTTTCGTCTTTCTTCTATTAAATTCAGGATATCCTTTGTTATCCATGGTTTCTTATTTTATTTTTGTGTATACCCCAGAATATATCTGGCCGCCATGTCTAAGCTGGATTTAATGTTATTCCATTCTGTTTCTACTTCCTTAGTATCAGATATTTTCCCGATATCTTTGAGCAATTCATTTGACTTTTTTTCGAATCTTTCTTGAATATCTTTATCTTTTAGTTTCTCTAAGTCCAATTGCCTTTTTCCGTTTCTTTTTTTCACATTCTTAAATTTAAGTGCAGCCTTCATAATTACGATGTTGTGGTCAGTATCTATATCTGCTTCTGGGTAGCTTCTACAATCTTTTACTTGATTCCTAAACCGTTGTCTAACAAGAATGTAGTCTATTTGATATCTTCCTATATCTCCTGACATCTTCCACGTATATCGTCTTCTAGCATGATGTTGAAATAATGTGTCTGTAATGATTAAATTGTTCTTGTCGCAAAATTCTACCAGCCTATTTCCCCTGTCGTTTCTTGTGCCTAAACCAAATAAACCTACTACCGCTCCATCCCTACCCTCACCTACCATGGCATTAAAATCCCCCGTAATTATTAAATTTTCATGTCCTTTTACATATCTTAATATGTCTTCGATATCTTTGTAGATGTCTTCTACCTCTTCGTCACTATAGCTAGAGGTGGGCATGTATACTTGTATTATTACTGTGTTTACCGGTTTAGATTCTAATCTAACTATGAGTACTCTTTCGTTCTTTTGTAAGTAATTTTCTACACAGTATCCTATCTTTTTCCGCATAACTATCCCCACACCCAAATTTCCTTCCTCTGCTCCTGTATGAATTACCCTGAAGTCTCCACTCCAAAATCCCGCCTCTGGCCACCGAACTTCGCTAATCCCTACTATGTCTAGTGATAACCTATTCATTTCGATTTTTAGGCTCTCTAGCTTAAATACTTGCTTCATACTTCTAACATTCCACGCTCCGACTTGCAGAATGTTCCCGACTATTATTTTTAACTTTCCGATCGCATCCTCCGAAGTAGTTCCCTCCCGGAGATCCGAATGGGGGACTATTTTAACTCCGGAATCTTTTACCCCAGAGAATGCCATCATGTTTGTTATAATTTAGGTACGCTGTGTACTTGGGAGATAATGTGGTGGTTTCCCGTTGCCTTCCACATCGCGGTAGTGTGTCTTAGACTGCCATACCGACCCCTATGGTCTCTGCCAATCTAAGTACCGAAGAGCCGCTGCCCTCTTTCCGGGATCTGTCTTAGTCTGGTTCCTCACTAACGACCCTACTACTTTGGTTGGACCTGTAGTTTGGCTCTTTAGCTCATTAGAACGCGCAAACCATTTCACCTGTTCTAGTAATTTAGAACTTCGGCAAGGTGCAGGTCTATTCGAAATGGTTGAGAGTGACAGCACGTAGTAAATTAAATTTGTTTCATCCATAGTCTTAAGAAGTGGGATCATATAACTCCATTCTACATAGACATGTGATGGCTTAAACTTGGTGATAGAAGGAGACTTCATATGGCTGCTTTTCTCTATAAGCTCTTCTCTGCTAAAAGTCCTTGTTACTTATTTACTAAATTTTCTCCTCTATCTAACTGCAGTCATAATACGAGACATGATGATCTGCTGGCCATCCCTTTGCATCATACGCACATTTTTCACCAATCTTTCCAGGTTGCTGGCACTCTGCTTTGAAACTGAATACCGCTAAACATTCGACATGCCCCCACAATTTTTAGTTTTCGCAGACTCTTCCTTGAACACCTTTTATCGACCGATGCGTAATAAAACGTATATTTTGCTACAGCCTTTACTTCTATCATTGGCCCTACTCACAGTATGTCCGATTGTGTGATTGAGTGAGTGATTGAAATTTTGTTTTTCCACATTACAAATTATTATGTTTTGTGATATAATTTACTGAGTGACAGCACGTCGAATGTTTTGCGGTATTCAGTTTCAAAGCAGAGTGCCAGCAACCTGGAAAGATTGGTGAAAAATGTGCGTATGATGCAAAGGGATGGCCAGCAGATCATCATGTCTCGTATTATGACTGCAGTTAGATAGAGGAGAAAATTTAGTAAATAAGTAACAAGGACTTTTAGCAGAGAAGAGCTTATAGAGAAAAGCAGCCATATGAAGTCTCCTTCTATCACCAAGTTTAAGCCATCACATGTCTATGTAGAATTGAGTTATATGATCCCGCTTCTTAAGACTATGGATGAAACAAACACAACTATTTTGTGCTCTCTGAAGTCTTTCACTAAGCTCAGTTGAAGCACTTTTGTAAATAATATCACAATAATCGAAATACAGCATAATCAAGCTATGTACCAGTTGTACCATAAGTTTAACAGGCATAAACCTTTTTAGGCAGCGCACCAAATACCATACGATACGTATGTGTTACTTGATTTTTCAGACTCAATTGTTGGTCAATAACAAACCCAAGGTTCTTAACACAGTCTGAAAGTTCTATAGTATTCATGCCAAGGCGCAGCATTGGAGCGATATTAAAATCAATTTTTCGAAGCATTTTTGGGGTTCCAACAAAGATAGCTTTACACTTGAATGGGTTAATTGCAAGTCCGTTATTTCTACTCCACCTGAGAATGTTCGAAAGATCTTTGTTTATTTTATTGAACGCGGAAGTGATATTATCTAGCTGAAAATGTAAGTATATCTGAACATCATCCGCATAACAGCGGTAACGGGAATGAAGAAGGAACTGCGATATGTCTTAGATATATAAGACTAAATAGGAGAGGACCTAAGACACTTCCCTGTGGAACACCTGCTTTTAGTTGTGCCCAGTTGGAGAAGGACTTATAACCAGAAGAAATAACTTCTTACCTGCGGCCACTAAGGTAAGAGAGAAACCATTGAACTGTTGAATGAGATAAATTGCTAAGCTTGTATAAGTGTAGGTTGAATAGGAAACAATGTAGGTACGCGTTTAACCAGTTCCAGGACTGAAGACTTGATGATGATGTCATGTATATCATTACTTAACTATGTTTCAGTTAAGCATATTACTTCATATTAATAGTTTATACAGAAGTTATACAGTTCAACCAATTTGGCACGAGACCTCTAACATTTTGGTAGTATGTACAACCAGTTGACTCCTTAGAATTCAACAAGTTCGCAGAGCGCGAGTTATAGACTGTGATTGCTGAGAAAATAGAAGACCTTAATACACATACCTTTAATTTATACTTGGCACAGTCGGTATTCCATACTGTGTTATTAACATTGATTTCTGTCACCAGAATACATTCTTTTATAGTTAATACAATTAATATATTTCACTTCATCAACTGTATATTCAAGTGTACATAGCGGACAAATAGAATTACTCTTACAAATTCCCATTTTATGGTTGTAAGAGCAGCAATTAAAGGCATCTATGTGATTCAATACCATCATAGACAAAACAGTTATCAAGTCCCACCATGAGGGTGTTTTTCTAAGAGCCATCAATTTATTAAAAGAATGCATATCCAATTCCACCAAAGCTTGATAAACATTGAGGTTCTTTCTGGTTGACTATATTCTAAGGACTTTGTAAGTCCAATAACCACCAAAGAAGTGGCCGTTTTGATTTATTAGAAATTTCTCAATACAAGTGGCATAGTTCCTCAGTTATACCCACTATATTTATTTTAGGCAGATGATTCTTTATCTCAGTTATATCATAATTACTGGACATGTTATCATTCATGATTTGTTTAATTTTTTGGTTGGAATCATCTGTTTGATTTAGTGATTGGAATAGAATCAATCAATTTTGGAATAGCTCTCTGTAGGACTTCCGCCTTCGCAATCTTGTTTTCCTGCTTGAAATGTTTAATTTTAATTATTATTCCACATTACTTCTTTGTATCACCTGTGACAAAAAGATTGGAGTTTCCTTCTGAAGTTGGAGGCTTTCACGGTCGGAGTCATTATAAATATTTATGGTTTCGGCATGGGACCGTGTCATTTTATAAACTCAAAAAAAAATCTAACAATATAAACAAAACGATGGCTACTACCTTTCCCCCATTTGGAAAACAAGCCTATGTTCACAAAAGCAGAACCGTGACGTTCACTGACCCACTACGACACTCCTCTCTATTCGTGATCTCATGCATCAAGTTCTCACCCTATATAAACTACCACTTTCGCTACTTTCACCAGTTACTTTGCCACAAGGCACCTTTCGGCTTAAATGGGCTGGTGAGTCTGCTAGTTCAGAAGTAGCTTTACATACTCTTTACACTTTAACTGGTCTACTTAATATTATCATTCTTATCTTTATTATTTTTATTTTTAATATTTTATTTTCTTTTCTTGTCCTGATAATTACAAAAATGGGCAAAACGTCGACCTTAGTTTATAAAATGACACGATCCCAACCCGAAACCATAAATATTTATAATTTCTTTCTGAAACTTTAAATACGACAGTAGAGAAATAATTTCCAGCTGCTTGGCAGAGTTCGTTAATCCTGGAAAGGAATGCACTATATTGCCTGATTAGTTACCATCAAATTCTTTAGTCAGTAATTTGCTTTCCATCTTAAAGAGTTGATTTTCAGCACAGTATTATCAGATTCAAGAACTTTATATTGTTCGAATGCCTCCTTGGAAGATTCCTTACTGTACTAAAATATATAGAAATATATTGCACAGAGTCATTCAGATTTACAATTTCCTTCAGCAAAGAAGGCACATGTTTAAAATGGAACCTACATTTTACATACTAAAAAGTGGGAATGTGTTTTTGCAGTACTATGATTTGTAGTTCACTTGTTTTTAGGCCCGAGCAGGATTCTGGAGTATGAAAGATTACTTGACAGCATTCACAAATAACAACTTCATCAGAA
The DNA here is from genome assembly GCA_036346225.1 of Platerodrilus igneus. Taxonomy (NCBI): domain Eukaryota; kingdom Metazoa; phylum Arthropoda; class Insecta; order Coleoptera; family Lycidae; genus Platerodrilus; species Platerodrilus igneus. The sequence continues at coordinate 2,231,346 of JARFIW010001381.1, forward strand.
TGATCAAAGTAAAGCTTACAGGTAGCATATGCAGCAGTCATATTGGACTATTATGTAAAACCAATAAAGTATAACCATAGGGTCAAGCCTGAGCAATGTTTATAGTTCAGTGTTTATATTTATACAACTAATAATAACACAGTTTAGATAATTGCTTGTTATCACTAATACTGTTATAAAAGTTGTAGACCTGATACCTTCAGTTGTAACATCTAGAAACCACAGCAAATTTAATGACAGAATCAATTAATATTGTTAATAATTTAGACCAGAATAAAGTTGTTTTTTTTTAAATTCACTGTTCACACTAATTGTAACAGGCACATTTTTACAGTATAAGTGAAACACTTACTGGGAAATTTTGATAATAAACAGATCTGTACATACCTATGAGGTTGTAGCTAGAATATAGCAAGTTACATACCTGGAGATATTATCGAAGGACGAAATTTGCTGGTCCAACGATTACTAATCAACGAATTAATGGACTGTATGTTTATGATGTTGTAGTGCTTCCTCTGCAAGCCGAGACGAAATATCCATTGAACGACAAGTTTGGTTATAACTTACAAAGTTCGCACTATTATGGCCATAAAAGCACTTGTGTAATTACACTCTTCATTCCGAACACTACACGATAATTAATGTTTTACATAACGAACCATAAAACGAGCTTCGAAAACATACCGAATTGTATGCTGCTTTAATAACGTCTTCACGTTTCGAACGATTAACTACGACTCGCGTTCTTACACTCTATTTAGGGGTGCAGGCAGGTCAAAACAAGTTTCTACCAGTTCGAACCTGATCACGCGTAACCTTCGTGATAAAAGGGGTGAGGTATTCAGGATGCATATTTCCAATGTCTACATTAATAGGATACAGGAGCGAGTCGTCTTCAAATTAAACTTAATAAAATAATAAAAAAGACCGAACATACCGCTCACCAAAAATAATTAGAAACTAACTTATTTTTAAGCTAAAGATAGAACGATAATACAATAGGTTTATACGTGAGTATATACAACAACACAAAAAAAAACTATATTACTGTACAGGCAGTAAGCATAACTTAACCAGTGGTCGTTTGATTAACCCTTGGCTAGTTTTTACAGTAGCAACCCGAATAACTCCATCATTACCGGATGCACTTCAACGATGCATCCTAAACGCCATTTTAACGGAGGAGTGTTCATTTCCCTAAGAAGCACTAACGAACCGATATTTACCTGATTTGATTGATTAATGAACCATTTATTTTTCTGTTGTAGAGTGTGCAAATACTCTACACTCCATCTTTCAAAAGGTTTGGTGTATTTGTTGTAGCAGTTGCCACCGATCTAACCGAGACACTTTGGTATTCGATAGGTCTGGATCCGGTAGAGCCGAGACTGGACCGAGAGTTAAAAAATGACCTGGTGTTAAATATGAAAAGTCATTAGGGTCTGTACTCAACGCACATAATGGGCGTGAGTTCAGCACCGCTTCAATCTGCACCAATACTGTGCACATTTCCTCATACGTTAAAATCTGATCACCTACTACACGATATAAGTGACCTTTCACGGATTTAATCCCAGATTCCCAGAGACCTCCAGTGAGGAGAACCAGGCGGATTAAAACGAATTCAATACTTTCCGACTCCACTGAAATTTTCATCATTTCTTTCAAGGCTCGAGAGGCACCCACAAAGTTAGTTCCACAATCCGAATATATTTTTAAACAACGACCTCGTCGAGCGATGAATCGCCGCAAAGCTGCAATAAATGCTTCCGAAGATAAACTCGATGCCAATTCTAAATGAATGGCTTTTGTGCTTAAACACACAAACAAACAAATATAAGCTTTAGTAATCCGTGGGCCTCTAGTCCTATTGAATGTAATATTAAAGGTCCACCATAATCAACTCCGAATTGAGAAAAGCCTTTCCTGGAGTGACTCGGGAGAGGGTAAATTTCCATCGAAGGCGATAATAAGGAGGATTTGTCCTAAAACAACGAACACAAGTTTTCAAGCAAGCTTTTACTGCTCCCTTTGCTGAAATAATCCAAAAATTTTGAGCGAGTAAAATAATGTAGTGCGCACACCGAATGTAAATATTTGACATGACAATCCATAATAATAAGTTCCGTCAATTTATGCGACTTTGGTAAAAGTAACGGATATTTTGCATCAAATCCTAACTGCGAATTTTTCAATCTGCCGCCCACCCTAAGCAAACCCCGATCATCAATAAATGGGCTCAAAGGGCGAAACTGCTTTGATATAGGTTTTTTATGAATACAATTGTCCAGTTCCTTTTGAAATACTTCCGACTGTACATTTTTCACCAGAATATGCAATGACGATTGCAATTCCTGACTTAAAATGCTTCCCACCAATCGTTCTGAACGAGCAACTCTCAAGTTACATGCAAAACGTCTACAAAACGAAAGTACTCTTAATAGTCTCTGTAATGTTGAGAATTTGAACAACAAACGATCAAAGAAATTTTCCTGAGAAATTACCAAAAATGTTTTCGTAACTCTCTCTTCCGTAGGCAACGTATCCTCTATTTCTAATACCTTACTGGAAGGCCAATTCCTTTTTGCAACCAATAACCAAGGAGGACCCGCCCACCATAAGGGATGGTTGACCAGTTCAAGCGAATAAACCACGAGAAGCACAATCTGCGGGATTGTACTTGATTCCACATGATACCAATTTGAAGGAGCTACGTATGACTGGATACGAGCTATCCGATTTGCAACAAAGGTTTTCCATTTGTTCGGCGTTGATTGAATCCACGCTAATACCACCTTTGAATCCGACCAAGCAAAAATATCTGCGAACTCCAAAATATCTTTAAATGTCACCAGGACAAAATGAATTAATTCCGATAGTAATACTGCAGCACAGAGTTCCAATCTTGGCAATGTTATCTTGCTGAGTGGTGCTACCTTTGACTTAGCACATACCAAAGAAACGACAATGTTATGATCCATATCCACACAACGAAAATAAATTACTGCAGCATATCCTACCTCAGAGGCATCACAAAAACCATGTAACTCTATTTTTTGTAAGTTATCTCCAACGAATCTACGAGGAATTCCTATATTCGAAACTTCCTGTAAATCTGATATAAACTTTCTCCATTTTTGAACGAACTTAGTATGAGGTTCTTGATCCCAATCTAACCCCAATAACCATAATTCTTGGATAAACCGTTTAGCGAAGAACACCACTGGCGCTAAAAGACCAAGCGGATCGAAAATTCTAGCTATTTCCGACAAAATATTACGTTTGGTGCATTGTCTTTGTTGCACATGAATAGTGTATGCAAAAACATCTGACGAAGGTCGCCACTGAAGACCTAAAATTTTCAAAGAACTGTTTACATTATCTTGAAATGACAACGTTTCCATTTGACCTAAATTTGAGAAGCTTAGAACTTCTACCGAATTACTGCACCACTTGCGCAGTTCGAATCCTCCAGATTTACAAAGGGCATTCAATTCAATAACAAGTTGTTTTGCTGTTGCAATCGAATCACAACCTGTTACTACATCATCTACATAAGTATCTTCGACCATGGCCTTTGCAGCAAGAGGAAATTAGATGCTTGTAGCTTTGCTAGTTCTTGGATGGTACGTAATGCTAAAATGGCGATGATGCCAACCCATATGTGACAGTATTTAACTGAAAGTCACAAATCGATTCCGAGGGCGTATCTCTCCAAACAATGCGTTGATAGTTACGCTGACTTTCTTTCACGAGAATTTGTCTATACATCTGCTTTATATCTGCAGATATGACTACACGATGTACACGAAAATTCAACAATAATACAATTATATCCTTTTGCAAAGCAGGACCAACTAACAAATTATCATTCAAAGAATTACCTGCAGCATCCTTGCACGAGGCGTCGAATACTACTCTCAATTTAGTGGTAGTACTGTCTACTTTATGTACTGCATGATGCGGTATATAATACAAATTACTACATTTTAGAGAATCTACTGAAGGGACCTTAACCTTAGTCATATGACCACTGTCAAGATAGTCTCTCATAAATTCTTTGTAGCTCGAATACAAATCCAAATCCTTTAATAAACGACGTTCCAAACTCAAAAATCTACGAACTGCAATTTCTCTAGAATTATAAAACAAACGTTCCGAATTTTTCAATGGCAATGAAACCACAAATCTTCCAGTTTCATCAATCGAATAATTTTCACAAAAATCTTGTTCACTTTTCTCTTCCTCAGGCGAACGATGCACTGTGGAAGGAATATTCTCCAATTCCCAAAATTTACGAATGTCCACATCAAGTGGTTCTACCACTGCACAGAATGAAGTAAGCGAACGAGTAGGAGATACCACTTTACCTGTTAGTACCCACCCCAAAGTAGTATGAATGGCAACGGGTTCAAATGCATTGCCCCAACGTGATTCATTTAATATTATTTGAGCAAATACGTCTGCTCCCAAAAGCATTTCGATTGGCTGCGGAACATCAAATTTTGCATCAGCCAACTGTAAATCTTGAATATGTGGCCAATTATTTATTGGTAGTTTAGTAGACGGCAATCGATCACAAATCATAGGCAAGATAAAACATTCAGTCTTATATAGAGGTGACGATAAACCAAGTGGACTAACAAAACACAATGCCTTGCCAGACACTGAAGATGACTTCAAACCTAATCCCTGAACCGTGACTTGAGCTTTAGCTTTCCTTAACCCTAACTTCTGCCGACATTTTTCTGTAATAAAGCTTTCCATACTTCCATTATCGATTAAAGTTCGAACAGAATGTAATTGACCCGAATAATCTTGTACCGAAACCACCGCTGTAGCTAACAACGTGGTGGTGTGGTCTAACGACGTTGATATTAACGAATTAGTAGTGGTTTGTTGTTGAATAACCTGTTGGTTAACCACCGAACCTTCTTCAGTTGAAGGTGACGAACTATTACTTGATGTGGTTCTCTGCGGAGAAACTGGTGCCCGACGATTTCCAAAATGTAATAAGGTATTATGATTTTTGGCACATTCTCTACAATTCCACTGGCAACGACAATCTTTCACCGAATGTGCATCACCTAAACAACGAATACACAACTTGTGCCTTTTTACCACCTTATAGCGTTCTTGAGGGGATTTATCAAACAATTGCTTGCATTTATACAACGGATGCGAAGCTTGACACAAAATGCACTTTCTATCAGTAGAAGTAGCGACAAACGAATTTCTAGGCGCCGACGATGCGCTAGCGAATTTTCTAGTATCTGAAGCACCGAATTTTATGCTTTCCCGAGTTTTCGAAGAAGTATCTAATGAAACAATCTCACTAACTTCCAACACCTTACATTGCCTTTCTACAAATGCTCTTAAATCCTTAAATGTAGGAACATCTACCACATTCTCCAACTCAAACCTTTTTAGAGTTTCACTGTCTAATTTTTTGGATAACAAATTAAAAAGTGCGAAATCCCACAAGTCGATTTCTAATTTTTCCAATGCAAACAAATTTTCATCGATGCAATTAATCAAACTTCTTAATTGTTTATGCGAATTTACCGTACTAATTTTCGAACATCTCTCAAGCGAGTTCCAATAAGTGGATGCTAATAACCTTTTGGATTGAAAACGATTTACTAAAATGTCATACGCCTTTTGATACGAATCATTCCCAATTGGAATATGTTTAATCAAAGCATGTGTACTCGAATCAATATTATCTAACAAATACATGAACTTCTGAATTGGCAACAATCTATCATTCTCATGAATCAATTTTTCAAAAACTGATCGAAAACTTTCCCAATCGACAATCTTACCGGAAAAGCGAATTATTTTTAACAAAGGGAGGGGGAGGTTACCACTAGCGGGAACAACATCATGCGGTCCTGTAGCTGACATACCCATGACCGGTTTAACATCTTTCGCGAATTCCACTTTAAATTTAGCAGCGAAAATTTTAATTTCCGTAACTAGATTACCTATCTCTATTCTCAAAGCACGATACTCCTCTAATTCCACCGACTCTTCCACAACGACCGTCTGACACAAAAGTTTAAAATCTGATTCGACTTCTTTCGCAGAATCCAACCAAACGTCTATCACACAACAATTATTTTCCGCTCTACCAATTTCTCTCATATTATCAAGAATACTATTTAATCTACTCCACGCTGTTTTAGCTTCTAAAATAATCGTTTCCAATTTATTACTCATTTTGAATATTAAATAACAAGCATAAATTATCTAAGTTATTAAAACGACGAAATTTCTAATTATATTACTATTTGAAAGCGACTCCAAGTTTGTAGGTAAGGAATAACGAGATTTTATAGAAGGACATAAACAAACAAGTGTTTACAACCTGCACCAAACGACGAATTATTCACACACCAATCACGTGATACGAATACAACCGACACCAACGACAGCTGCACTATACCCTGAGGGTACAAAGTTCAGTAACTACACCGTTAACCAGATACGGCGACGAAGCGACCAAATATACATACCTATGAGGTTGTAGCTAGAATATAGCAAGTTACATACCTGGAGATATTATCGAAGGACGAAATTTGCTGGTCCAACGATTACTAATCAACGAATTAATGGACTGTATGTTTATGATGTTGTAGTGCTTCCTCTGCAAGCCGAGACGAAATATCCATTGAACGACAAGTTTGGTTATAACTTACAAAGTTCGCACTATTATGGCCATAAAAGCACTTGTGTAATTACACTCTTCATTCCGAACACTACACGATAATTAATGTTTGACATAACGAACCATAAAACGAGCTTCGAAAACATACCGAATTGTATGCTGCTTTAATAACGTCTTCACGTTTCGAACGATTAACTACGACTCGCGTTCTTACACTCTATTTAGGGGTGCAGGCAGGTCAAAACAAGTTTCTACCAGTTCGAACCTGATCACGCGTAACCTTCGTAATAAAAGGGGTGAGGTATTCAGGATGCATATTTCCAATGTCTACATTAATAGGATACAGGAGCGAGTCGTCTTCAAATTAAACTTAATAAAATAATAAAAAAGACCGAACAAGATCACTAAATCATTTGTAAAAATAGTTTATATGGGAGCTCCATAAACAAACTTTCTTAAATTGCGTCATCTTAGTTTTGTCCTATCAAGAAGGTTAGACAAAATTTCTCTGTAAGTTACCGCATACGAGGGGTGTTCGATATATATTGGTAATAAGTAACAAAAACAAAACTTAAGGTGTGAAAACTTCTCTACTGTTTATCGAAATATTCTCCACAATGATTGATACACTTTTGCATACGTTGGAACCAATTTTCATAGTATTTTTTTCCATTCCGATTGAGATATCTCCAAAACACGGGTTTTGAACGCATCAACCGCCTTTTCTGGTGTCGAAAATCGTCCACACAGTTTGTTCTTCACGTGTGGGAACAAAAAGAAATCATTAAGTGCCAAATCAGGAGTATATGGCCAATGACCCATCAATTTGATGTTTTGAGTGCTCACATAGTCCATTGTTTGAGCCGATGTGTGAGAGGTCGCATTGTCATGATGGAGAATGATTCGGCATCATCGGTTTATTTTTCTTTTTTCTCCGAAAACTTGTGGCAAACAAATGGTTGTATACCAAGCAGAATTAACTGTTCTACAATCCTCTAAAACAACGGTCGTGACATGTCCATTTATTTCGAAAAAACAGGCAACCATTTTCTTCAAAGTGCTTCGAACACTGACAACTTTTTTTGGATTTCGTTCATCTTAGAAGACCCATACAGTCGACTGCTGTTTACTTTTGGGTTCATACGAATAAATCTAAGATTCATCACCTGTGTAGATGTTATACACTGCATTTGATGCACTGCAATCGTACTTTTTGAGCATTTCTTTGCACCAATCAACACAAGTGTTTTTGAGCGATTGTCAAATGATGTGGGATCCAACACGCACATTGCTTTTTCACAGGTAAATGTCCATGTAATATCGAATGTATACTTATTCTAATGCCTAAGGATGCCTGAATCTCATGATGTCACATGACGATCTTGCATAATTTTGGACGACCTTCTTTAAATTCATCTGCTAGCGAACTACGACCACGATTGAATTCACTATACCAACCATATATAGTGGTTTTAGTTGGAGCTTCTTCTCCAAAAGTCGAAATAAGTTGATTCAGGCACTGTTGTGGATATAATTCACATCGGAAATAGTAAAAACTCATCGCACAAGAATGTCCAAGAGTTAATTCCATTTTTTGGCTGAGACGAAATGTTCAACTCAATCAAAACAAAACAAATAGTATTCATATAGCAAAATGTTATAAATATGTATAATGTCAAAAATTTCAAACTAGGTAAGAAACGTCAAATTGCACCTAGCAACACTAGTGTTGTCAGTTCCAGATATATATCGAGAACCCCACGTATAAATCAGATTTCTGCATGTAGGGTTAGTTCGAAATTCCATAAGATTTTTTAAAGAATATGCTGCTTATTTTCAATAAAAATAGAAAGGTAACTTCTTTGCACAATCTTTTGTAAGAATTGTAACAGTTCGTTTTAACTGTTACGAATCTGGACGTTAGGCAACTTTGTGTACCTCCATTTATATTATAAGTTAAGCGGAAAAACAGTTGCCTTTGTCTTATTAGTAGAAATTCTGTTAGGTAGGGATCAAAATGCGTATTCTGGTATTCTGCGCACTCGTTGAGATCGGGCTATCTTATTCAACTTTTGGTGGAAGATGGACATGAGGCAGCGTTATTGGAAGCGTTTCCTATTGAAAATAAATTAAATTGCCGGATAGGGGTAAGCCGATTTTATTTATTATACAATGATTTTAAAATAAGGTTATCCGTTGTAGCAAATTAATTTAATTTTTAAATACGTGTTGTTCACTTCAATATGGTTTTGGTTAGATTGCCATTTAAGTGATTTTGAATACTTGTTTGAGTATTGTAAAACGAGTAAATTAGAAAATATCAGTAGAGATATTGAGCTAATTTATGCTGTTTCTACTTCTTGGATTGGATCCTGGAAGGCTTGCTTTTTCTGGATTAAGATTCTTTGGTTTAGAGGATCAGGTGTTCGAGTGTCCGCCATGAGGTACACACCATCTGTTGTTATTTCCACTGATCGCGTTTTGTCTTGACGTATGGTCAAAGACATCAAAAATACTTTATTCAGGTATTTATGTATATATCAGTTTAAATTTTTATGAAAGAAAAACTTATAATAATTGTTTATTTCACAAATGTTTCTATACTAATAGCACTGTGAAGATGCAATGCCTTAATTTATGTTTGAATTAATACGTTGTAATTTTATCTTGTAAAAACCTCCTCGACATGAGCTCATATCGCGACGGTTTATTTTGTGAGTCTTTTGATACACTGTAATTATTAAAAAGAAAAGAAAGAAAACTTACTGATGTAAAATTTGCAGTTTGTTAAAGTTCTAAGAGAATTGAAATTGGTTAAAGATTAAATTTGTATTAGTTTTACTAAAATAATTTTGCAGTTTGATTATCTTGTTAGTTCAAATACAATTATTATACGTAATTATATCACCTGTTGTTGTCTTATTTCAAACTGAATCAGTGGAAGTCTTGTTAGATAAATTATTTCCATGTGCATACTATCGCAGAGATAAAACAAAGAACCCACTGTGTTAGCCCTGATGATAATGTCTCTCTGAAGTGTTAAATAATAAAGAAAATTCCAAGCAGGTGAACTTTAAGACAAAACAGAAAGTTACAGAATGTACTGGAAACATCTGTATCTGGATAAAATAGAAAAGTGGCAGCCGGGTAGAAACGAACCACTATGCTAAATGTTGAACTAGATACCTGTAGAACTTGAGTTGCTAGAATTAAACACTACCATAGTTTGGTTGTGAAGCTGCATTCCTTGTCAACTGCATAATAAGGAATAAAATTGGTACGGGCCATTTTGATGCATATCAAATCTCTTTTAGTATTTAATTTTTATATGTAATTTCATCAGAACCATATATTTATATTTATCTCCTTTTCTGAATATTTAGATGACTTCCTGTTGGAAATTATGCGATTGACTTTCAGCGATCGTATGGCCATCATGGGCCAATACGAATTGACTCTTTAGCCCAAATGGAGAATAAAATAGCTTTCCTGGAAGTGAAGGAACGCTTTTATCGGTACCTTGAAGTGGTGAAGTAGCTGCAAAAGACAACCTCCATCTTACTCCTTTTCCTCTCTTTATCTATCTTTTCCTAGGTTTCTTTTACAGGAGGTGCAGCGGAATTTGGTGATGAATACCGATCACACCGTCGAAATTTGCTTGAAGAAGCTGGTGATTTAATAAAGTATTTCATTATAGTGCAAAGTGGTATTGTACACCCGTAATAAGGCTATTTAATAGGTTATTATGGTAATTAGTCATTCTATCTTTACGAGATATTTTGTTACATTGCCTCGTAAGGTGTAGATCATACCCATTTATATAACTGCCAAATCGACATTTAAAGTATAACAATTGATGGTTAAATTGTAACAAAGTACTGAATTTAAGCGCTGTCTAGATGTCACCTTGGTGATGGGACTGAAAGTTTCATATTCCTGCATGAAAGACGACAGACAAGGACTGTTCCAAAGAAAAATACTTTTAGTGCATTTTGTTATTAATCACTCATATGCGGGGATGAGAATTTAAGAGTTTTGAGGCACTACATTTGATTTTCCAATGCTACACCAGAAGGTACTACATTGACCAGGAAACGAGTAATTTTTACAAGGAAATTTTGAATTTTGCCGAACCCTCGTTATTCAAAGTAAGGTAGGGATCTCTAACATGTGTGACAAAACACATACACGGGACCAACATTTTATCTCTCATTCGAACGAAGGCGTATTTTTGTGAAAAATGCTCGCCTAACATTTTTCAAGCGGTCCGTATCGGGAATCGAATCTGAGACCTTGGGATTAGTAGTCACACACAAACCGACTAAGCTACGGAGCCACCCTAAAGTTTTGGGACAGCAAATATTCCACCCTCATTACATTTAGGGGGTTTCAATAAAGTTTGTTTCACATTGTTGTTGAGCAGAGAAGAAACTTCGCAAGTGTTTAAACAAAAACCTGTAAAAACCAAAAAAATTGATAAAGTGGCACATTTTAATATTGTTGTACTTCTATTTTGCATACAACTGATTTATAAACAACAGTTGCATAAAAACAAAAGTGTTCCTATTCACTCCAATGATAGGCTTTACAAAACAATAGTTATATTTAGAATTACACAAAACAGATTACCACACCAGAATCGATTTTTACGCAATAAAATGTATTTCTATTCATCCCTTTGCAACATGTAAACCAATCTTGTGTTAAGCTTGCTCTATTTTAAAGACATAATCCCTAACAACGCAATAAAATTATATACTTACATGATTATTATGAGCAACAATAATATGTGTCGAATTAGCATTATATATAAGTTTATCCTTAGGAGAATCTGGTATGCGGCAGGTTCCTATAATTTTCTCATACTGTGTCATATCCAATTCAGCTGTGCCCATTTTTTCAACTGGGATATCTTTTCTACAATCAATTTAATTAATAAATTTTTTTTAAATTAACGAACACATGCCTGTCAATGAGTTGTTTGAAACTAATAGCACCCACTATCAGTTTAGCTGCATAGTCAACTCTATCGTTTTGAGTTTTAAAACGTGTAAAAGGCATTACTTGACCAGGGCTAGAAAATATTGGGACAGGATCGCGATAGCTCATGTAAGCAGTGTCTAACCACCATTGTTCTAACCAATTACGATGTGTTTCTGATCGTTTTAATAAATATTCTTGTAGAATTTTTCCTGGACCACGTGGTCCACTAAAATCACGAACTACCTCTTCAGTACACTTATACTCATCATCGTTTAAGAATGGTTTGACTGTTTTCAAATATTTAGTAAGAGTTACTTGCAAATCGGGAACAGGTAAATGGGGAAGGTTTTGTGGATTTTCATTATCATACTTCTCAGATCCTGCATTTGTAGCCATAGAAACATTTTGCAGATTCTTAAATCTGTGTAGTAATAGTTTTGGATATTGTTGAAAACACTGAAAGTAGAGAAAACATTAATTTCAAAAAATATATATATAAAGTATATAAAATTACATAAATTTTAAAGCTTTTGTACTTAAAAATAGTTTTAATATTTTTGAAATAAGGTAGAAAAACGACAATAAATCAGCAAAATCTTTATTTATTTGAAATCTGCCGATTCTAAAATATTTCTACATTGTAAAACATTCCTTTGCTTGATGATTAATCTTATTCTTTCATTCCTGATTTATTTATAAAACAAAGCAATCTCCAGTGCATTAATATTATCCAATATGGTTTCGGCAATAATATGTTTGCAAGTATTTGGTGAAGACCAAATATTTTATAATCTTTATCCTCTTCAATAAAATAATGAATTCGCTAATTCCAAATAATTTATATTATGAACTTAATTTATTTTATTGATTGAATTATATAGCACAATACTGCATGCAATTAACACGTTCACTGCACCTGACGTGTATTCGCGTCAACCCGCCCATTACGCTGGTGCGTCTGACGTGGATCCGCGTTCCTAGTATATGTGGATATATTACATCGGTGCCTTGTTAGTATTGCTGCTAGAACATTGTTATTGGAGAAGCACGTAGGTGGAGGATATCGAAAGCACGTGTTTTTTACAGGTTCCGTTTTAAGCGATTAGAAGTCAGTTTATCGTTTATTAAATATTGTTCGTTATGGCGGATAGTGAACCAAGGCCTTCTAGTGTTAAAAAACCTAAAATTGCACGTGGATTTACGTTAAATTTATCGTCTTGTATGTTTTAGTTCTTTTATAATATTTTTTCTATTTTGCAACGTTGTCTGATTTCTGAAAAGCAATCACCCATACTGACGCGTATCTGCGTCAGTTAGCACATCGGAAAAAAATTTAACTTATGTGCTACTGACGCAAATCCACGTTTAATTTTCAAAAAGCCTAAAAATAACTTATATTATATAGGTTTTATATTTTTGAGCTTTTATAGCCAACAATAATGTCCAGTAACAAAAAAATTGTTTTAGGTTATGAGCAAGTACACTAAAAGTAAGGAGCAGTGAACGTGTCAAATGTTACACAATTATTTATTAAGCTGTTGTATACAGGGTGTTTCATTAACAATGGGACAACGGTTAACTGGAGATACTATGCATCAAATAAAGAACATTGAGCCAAACTTTTCTTATTTTTCATATCATTTTTTTGATTTTTTTTGAAAAATTAAGTGTGTTGTCATAAGTACAAAATATTTTTATTATTAACTAAAATTTCTTGTACAAGGTAAATTAACTATACAAATCTAAACACATTTACACATATTCTATCATTTTAATTCATTTTTAAAACAAAAATAAATTGACAATTAAATTATGCACTACCTATAATCAAGTTCAACTATAAATTGCTCAAAATTACTACTGTCGTTTACAATGCATGCTTCACACCGTCGCTTCTTTTTGTAGCTGAAAGTATTTGTTCTACTGTTAGTTGTGTACAGGCAATGCAGATTTTCTTCTTCAATTTTTGAAAATCATTTGGTGGATTGAAATAAACGACCGCCGTCAGATGTCCCCAAAAAAAACTAAAGGCTTCAGATCAGGTGACATAGGTGGCCACACTATTGCCTCTCCTTCCCCTGCCCATCGATCTATGGTTAAAAATTGGTTCTAGATATTACAGTACAATTACTGCATTGTACACAGTAGAACAAATACTTTCAGCTACAAAAAGAAGCGACGGTGTGAAGCATGCATTGTAAACGACAGTAGTAATTTTGAGCAATTTATAGTTGAACTTGATTATAGGTAGTGCATAATTTAATTGTCAATTTATTTTTGTTTTAAAATGAATTAAAATGATAGAATATGTGTAAATGTGTTTAGATTTGTTTAGTTAATTTACCAAAATTATTCCATGTACGAGAAATTTGGGTTAATAACTCTGTTAAAATAATGAAAATATTTTATACTTATGACAGCACACTAATTTTAAAAAAAAATATCAAAAGAAATGATATGAAACATTGTAAAACCATGTTGTAAAATACGATAAATGCAAATTTAAAAAAGTTAGCCAAGGGCGAGTCGAGCTCGCACTATTAGGGTTCCGTACCAATACTACAGTGAGCAATCAATAAACCAAATTAAGCTGTTTTTATTTTTTATATATATTTAAATCTTATCCAAATTTGATTGTGATAACTGAAAAATGAATATATTGTCCCACATTGTACTGGTACATTACTAAATACGTTATCTATTACTGTGTTCAAAAATTTTTGCCAGCAACTATTACACTGTTAAATAAACCTGCAGTTTTCCGATAATCTATGACTCAATAGCTATTATCCCTATTAAAATCAAATTTTTAGCTTTGGAAATGTAAAATAAAGGGGGGAAGGGAGAGAAAGGGTCATTTTGACACACTTTGAGCTATATCATGAAGATTACTGGACCGAAAATTATAAAAAAATATTTTTAGAATCTTCTTTCAAATGATACCTCACACGATATATTTATTAAAACTTTTTTCTTTTGACCGAATTAACCCCCGCCATTTTAATCTAAAAATATTTTTTCTATTTTCTGACTGTCGATATGTGTGCGCGCCATAAAGACCTAGCATTGTGCCAAATTTCAAATTCCCACGTTACATAGTTTTCGAGAAAAACCTCTATGACAGAGGGACGGACGGACACGAAAGTGATCTTATATAGGTTCAGTTATACCTTATAAAGTATGGAACCCTAAAAATTGCAACTTTAACCTACTCTCATTTAGTCAATTTTCAAAATAGGACAAAACTTTATAGTCAAATCTAATTCAAATTTGAAACCAAAAAGAGAGGGTGAGGTGGTGCAATTTAAAAAAAAATGCTTTACTGCACATGCGCGGAAAACAGTTAAAAATTTAAATTTGTTAAAAATAAGTGTAATATTATGTTCTTATGCAATAAAAAAAACCCGAATGAAATACAAGGTCGGGCACTCAAGATATTTCATGTTACCTATGTTGAACACACTGTATGTTGAAACAGTATCAATGGGGGGAAACAGGTGTTTACTCGGGAAGAATGAGGGTTATCAGAACTTTAAGAAATTTCAACATAGGAGGTCAGGATTGAAACAATTCCAGTCAGACAGGACAAATTAGCTTGAATGGTTGTAGGAAATAGGTAGGATTATATTAGATTTAAGGTTAGTATGTAATTGTTGTAAGAAGAACAGCAATATAAATATTTAACATTAAAGGACTGCAGAGAGACAATAGATGGACAATTTAGGGGTATATTTATAGATAAAGGAGAGTTTAAAGTAGTAAGCTAGGATACGATAGACAGACTCGAATTACTACATTATAAGCAAGTGCAGCATGCATTCATAGTACAAACACTGTTGATTAACAAAATAAATAGTAGCTGAGTGTCACAATTAAAAAAAGGTAATAGAAAGTAGGCGTGGAGTCATGTGACCCAGGGTTTCCAAGGGAATATTATATATAAACAAAAGGAGTTGAATAAAAAAATCTAACGAGGTTCAGACGTATTTCATGGTTGTTACAGTCCGATTTAGCAATCGTTCTGTACATGGTTTTGTAAATATATTTCATGTTTAAGAACTGTACAAGAGGGTGATGGTGATTATTTGTTTATTTAAAAAGGTATATAATGTACAATGAATTTCCAAAGTAGTTTCTGTAGACTATACAAATAGTTTAAATTAAATTTCAGTTACAATTCATGTTTACAATTTTGTAGGGTTACGTCTGTTTAGATACATCAATGCCATTGTGTTTTAAATTTGTAGTTAAAGTTATTGCCCAATGGATAGAATCGGTAATAATGTAGATAGATTAGCTTTTAACGATCAACAGTGGTGGCTGTGAAATAATTTCATTAAATTCAATTTTTGTTTATTTGTAATAATTTTTCGATAGGGTACAAGTTTGTTCCATATTTTTATTCAGTATACAACAATAGTTATAGTAATTTGAATTCTTCTTAAAATTAACGACGACGCCTATGTGACAGGTGTGGTTTCCAATTCGAATCGTGTTATCAGTTGTTTTCGACAAGTGAATGCTCTCTTTAATTTTACACCTTAACAGAGCAGCACGGACGGTTTGGAGCTCTTCCTAATTATTATTCAGATTTATTATTTTAAAATTAAGTCATCCATATTATTTATTACGGGATTATATTAATGGAGTTCTTAGTGTACAGTAATAATTATTTATTATTGTATTTAATGGGATTGTTCCCGATTTGTAAAATAACCAATTTCGTGCTAGAGGAGCATGCTTGTAAGTATGGCGGCATGCCATGTGCATTTCCTAATTTGATTTATTTTAGGTACCCTTTACATATTTTATGTATATGGCATTTTTAACGTTTTTGTTTTTGTTAATATTTTAACCGTAATTCTGGTTGATGTATTAACTACATTTCCGTTACTCGAAAAGTATTGAAGTTATTAATTGCCTTACTCGGCGTGTTGAAATTTATTGTTTAAAGTTGGAGTTTGGTATTAAGAATTTATTGGGTCATCGTTGGTTCGATATTTCAGTTCGATTTTGGGAGTTATGTTTAGAAGCTAGTTATAAAGTTATCTTCTTGGAAAAGTGCTACTTATGGGGAGATCCCAATTATCCTCATTCCTATCACCAGGAGCAGAAGACACCAGTCTTGAGGTTCGTGGAATTTCGTAGCTTATCTGCTAAGTTGATCCTGAGCCGAGGGTTATGTACTTACATCAAGGTGTTCCACCGAATTAAATCATGTTTGATATCGTAAAATGTATATTAGATTAATGTTCCCCAAATGCATGCACTTGGCCTTTGATATTTTATTCATGAAATTTATACGTTAAATGTTTATTTACTTTATAGTTTTTGTGTACTTTTATAGGGCCGATGGATCCGCTGAGGTATATAGGACTTGGGCTCAGTATAGAGTTAGCTGGTAATTTAACAATTTATTAAAGCAGTAAGTAGTGAACAAGATTATTCATCGTGGTGGAGAATAGAGATATTTATTCTGCTTCAACTTGAGTAAGCAAGAGGTGGTAATATTAGAAATTGTAATTAAACTGTTGATCTGAGTACTTAAGATATTTAAAGTGTCTTATATTACTTGTTCTAAGATCATAACAGTCCTAATTTTGAAAATATACTAACACCCCTCCCAGGGTGGTAGCATGGTCTCTCTGACAAAAATAATTAGTCTAGTATAAATAAAAGACATCAAATTGAAGAATAAAAAAAATTTAATTAATATTTGGAAATCTGACAAATTTAGAAGTCAGAATTTCATTAAAGTGACATTTGTAAAAATTCAGTACATGTTATTAAAGCTGGTGGAATTTCTAAGTCCAAGAATAGTGGTATTTTCCTGGAACATAAGAAAGCCAGAGAAAAGCTCGAGATTAGAGAATAGTTGAAAAGAAGGAAAAATTAATTTAAAAGATTTAGATGCTATGGGGTAAGTAATTGACATTTGTAATTTCCATTATATTTGATATTTCGATAAAATATGAGACTTGTGTATGATAGTTACATCGGAGATTTAAATTTTTAGGAACCTCATCTGTAAAGAAGGAGCGCTCCTACTCGAGGGCAAGCCGGGACAATTTGTAAAATATAATAGCAGAGCAGAGTCGATGTGATTTTAGAAACGTTCAAAGAGCAGAGTCAGAGTAAGTTAAATTTAGAGAGGTTGAGCTAGTCGGAGCAAAATAGTAATTAAGCGAATGACCCAGGTGATATTGACAACGGGATCAAGAGCCAATCTTAGAATTCAGAATCATAAACAAATACATACATTTACAATTATCCATTAATAATATGAATCAAAACGAAAAAAATCACAAAAGGAAAACCAGGAGTATGTTCAAAATATAGGAATATATATTTATTTATTAACATTCACGGTAAAAACCCCTTAACAAAACAAATAGAAATAAGTTAAAAGAAACAATATAAAATAATTTAAACAATAAATTTAACAACACGTGGTTTATATTCATAATTGCATGTAGATTAAAACAATGTTGGCGAAAGAAAAAAATGAAGACTGTGGGTATGTTATCTTCTGAAGTTGGTTTTTAAAGTTCAAAATTTAAATTGTAAAATAGTTAAAATTGTAATTGTTCCCAATTCTTAGAAATCTGGTCATGGGGGAACCGTGACCATAATTTGCTCAGTGATATGGAACATGGAAGAGATTTGTATGACAAGTAATTTTCTTGGGTACATTAAATTGTATTAGTTCCAATAATTCAGGACTCGTATACCTACTTGAGATAATTTTATAGAGAGTAATAAGATCTGCTTTAATTCTCCGTTTATGAAGAGTTTCCAAATTTAATTCATTGAGCATCAGATTATAGTCAATATAGTAATCAATTCTACGTATACCAAGTTTAAATGCACAGGTTTTTAGAAATTTTTACTGAACGGATTCAATTAATTGTTCCGAATTGTAATAAAAAAGAGACCATACTGGCGAACCATATTCAAACTTTGAGTGTACCAGGCTACAATACAATGTCTTAATAGCATCAATAGTGAGTTCTCTGCTGCATCTAAGCATAAACCCAAGATTTCTCAAACTTTGACTAACAACAACTGAGAAATACTTATTAAAGTTTAACTTAGTATCAAAGGTTATACCAAGATCAAAGCTGATTGAGACACATTTTTCAGTATTGAGAAACATTCTGTTTTCAGTTGACCATTGTACAATGGCATTAAGATCGTCTTGTATTCTCAGAAGGTCCCTTGAGCTCGTGATTGCTAAAAATAGCTTCATATCGTCAGCAAATAACAATACTTTTGAGTATTTAATGCAGCTTCTAATATCATTTATAAACAGGTTAAATAAAAGTGGACCAATATGGGAGCCCTGCGCAACTCCAGAGGAAGCATCTATGCTGTCCGATATATAGTTCTTTATTCTAACTTGTTGTGTTCTGCCTGTTATAAAACTAAAAATCCAAGAGCACCAACTATGCGAGAAACCATATAATGCTAATTTACTTACAAGGCTAGAATGATTAACCTTGTCAAAGGCTTTGGCGTAATCAGTGTAAAATGGCATCAACTTGAGAGTTAATTTCAAATGCTCTTATAATATATTCTTGGTAAAGCAGTAAGTTAGTTAGAGGTGATTTACCAAAAGAAAAACAGTGTTGTTCAGGAATAAGAATGTGTCTACAACAGATGGATAGATAATCAGCAATGATTTTGTCAAAAAGTTTAGGAATTACTGATGGAATGCAAATTGGTCTGTGCATAAGTTCCCACAAGCGTAAAAAGTAACCTCATTTATTTTTTTAATCAAAAAAACCTTAATTTTAACATCCAAAAGCGAAGTTTCCATTAATTATATTTAAACTGGGTACATAAATATCAAGTGTTATATTTTGTATCATTTTGTACATGCAGAACTTTAATAGCAACTTATACTTCATCATAAATTTTAAGGACATAAAAATTTTTCTTTTTAATTTCAAATAATATTTCCTAGTAATGGTATTTTAAATTAAATATTCAAAGCTAACATGAAAGTCGATTTGCTGTTAATTAGTTCAATTTTATCTTTATTGAGAACATATAATTAAAAGATGTTCAAAATATTCTTCCACAGTTTTAAGTTCCATAAATTCATTTGTGAGAATAACATATTTAAAAGCAACAAGAATGGATAGACGCTATACAAGTTTTGTTTATCAAAAAACACAATAAGGCTATCGTTTTCTTTTCTTAATTTTCTTTGTGAAATAAACCACTCAAAGTTGTTAAAATATTTTTTATTTACGTTTCGATCCATGACCCAGGATCGTTGTCAAAATAATAAAAAATTTTAAGTTTGACATTTATGACACAAATTGAAGATGACTTTGATTTATTAATGTATGATTTGAATATATTAGGTGAAAATTTTAAAGTTTAGAAGAATGAGTGCCTTCAATTTGTGTTGCACCCTGGGAGTGATTTTTCAAAGTAGCCAATATGTTTAACGTGAAATCAGCTGATTAATTTTTATATAGTTAAATTTCATATAAATTCAATAACTTGAAGATTGGAAAACATTTTTTAACATGTTTCTATTTATACGTTTGAGGGAATGGTTATTAAAGAAGTGTGTCGTTACGTTACCATAAGACTTAAGCAGCCGTTTTTTGATATTTATCTTGAGGAGGTAAACTACTTCATGGCCATGATATTTAGTATGTGAAGGAAATTAATTAAGTAGCCTTGCGACTACCAAGATCCCCCAACACTCGAATCTTTGCCGAGTTAATATGCCTATTGTTATGTAATTAGTTATTGTATGTATAAATAGAAATCATGTATCTAGGCTGTATTTCATGTTAATATCCCAAGGAAAACCCAGGAAAAACTTGCAATGCTACCTAGAAATTGGAGGCATTTGATTTTCATTTGTTATTTCTTTTAGTAATGGAAGCCATTGTTTACCGAAAGTCACGGATTCATTTGCTATGCAGTTATTTTTATGTAGGGTTATATAAGCAGCTTCTCTGATTTTTCGTTTTTGGTGGTTTTATTCTTTGTAAATAATTTTTGTGTCCTCCCATTTTATGACTGAAGTTCCATGCATGTTGGCAAATCATGGATTTTTCAAATTTTCTATTTTTTATTTATAATTTATGTTCCTTTAATCAAACTTCAAATCGTCTGGATCTTTCCCCTATGTAAAACATGTTACAATCGCACGGTATTTTGTAGATGCAGTTTTTTGAACTTTGATTGCATTTTTGGGTTTTGTTTTTGTTGGTTGTGTTCTTAGTGTATCGTTGGTTCTAAATACTGTTTTGATTTTGAATTTGTTTCCTATTCTTTGGATTTTTTCGGCAAATCTTTTTATGTATGGTATTGAGAGCATTTTTTGATGTGTATCGTTATTTCTGTTTTCTTCTTTTTTATTTTTGGGACTTTATTCATTTCTATTTTTATTATTCTTTTAGGATACTTGTTTTTATTAGTGTACATTTGATTAGGTCTTTCTCTTTCTTTAAAATTTCTCCGTTTAATGATATTAATTTTGCTCTATCATACATCGTTTTGATAATTCCCCGTTTGACACAGTGTGTATGGTTTGAATTGAAGTTTAAGTATTTGTTTGTGTGTGTTGGTTTTCTATATACTGATGTATTAATTGTTGTATCATTTTTGCTAACTAGAATATCTAAAAATGGAAGTTTTCCATGTTGCTCTAATTCATAAGTGAATTTAATAAGTTGGTTCTATCTCGTTAATTGAACCTACAAAGTTTTTGATTAGTTCTGTATTGAGGCCAAATAGCATAGACATCATCTACATATCTCCACCAGATTAGTGGTTTCAATTCTTGTGTGAATATTACATTGTTTTCGTTATCAAGAAATACTAGAGGTGTAGATAAAGCACGTACACGTATTAACATTGGCGGGAGTACAAAGCTAGTAGAACAGGTTAGAAAGAGTAGACATAATTAAAGCTTAGTAAGGTTAAGGTGAGAGAAGGATATGCATTCGAACTAGAAGGCTATAAATACACATTGGACGACTTTGGAACTTAGGTGGGTATTGAATAAGGTTGTACTTAACGATAATATGCAAATATCGATTTATATTCCGCAAAAAATGTTAATGAAGAGTATTTAGTATGTGGGAGTGTTATTTTGAAAATACGATAGATTGTCTTTCCGTGAATTTAAGTTAAAAATGGTCCGTTAAAATCTACAAAGTGGAATGAGAATGCCTTTAAATACAATGCAAATGAGTTTAGAGCTTCTTTTTGATCTAAGCAGTGAAATAGCCAAGTTGAAATTTATTCAAGTATTTATTGAAAAATGTTTAAATAAAAATTAAGTGAATTTATAGTCCGGCAGAAATTCTCACGTAACAAATCTTATTTAACTATTAGGTGTTAAACAACTAATTTTAATTAGGACTTTCCGTGTGGACTGGGATAATTTTGATGAGGAGAGTAATTCTGGCATGGAGTATAGTTCTGATGTGGAGACTAGTTCTGGCGTGGAGTATAATTAACTCCTAGTAAATACCACAAGTATCTGTTCCAATAGAATTTGATGCCGGAGCAGTTTAAAGTTTGGGTGTTGCGCATAACTGACCACAATGTAGGGCAACACATTTTAAACTTGCATTAGGCTAAATAATTCAATTGTACCAGTATTTTGTTAAACTAATCAATTGGTATGATAATGGGCTTATTAACAAAAGATTTAATGAAAATAGGTGCGGTGACTTATTAAATAATGAAAAGGTAATTAATTTGTAAATATTTTGAGCAGGTTGATTTATGAACCTCGTGAAAATTCGGTTTTTATTAGTACCATAATGAAGAAATTGTACCTAACTTTCATTTTGTTTCTTGACCTTCAATTATAGATTTTGAATAATTTCTTGGGTATAAATGTCTACATGAATTAAAACCATTTTATTGAATAATAACAGACAAGCCGGTCAATTACACAGGCCTTTTCTTATGTTAATTTGTTTAAAATAACCATTGGATAATTTCCTAAAGCATAAAAACGGCATATGTCTTTTTATATTATTAAATATTACTGTTAAAATTCTTACCATGAGTGTAAATTTCATAATATAATATTTGCTTTTTAAAGATATATAATATATTAACCGACATATTTTTGTGAAACTAAATACTAAGCTCCGTCATTTTATAAATGAATGGTTATATACTTAATATATGTTATTAATCATGTGCCAGGTTCTATTTTGCTATATATTTTATAGATACTGATTTTATATGAATGCATGTGTAAAGTGTTGTTAAAATTGGTATGCATTTTTTATACAGGATGTAACTTTATATTTTTCTGAAAAAAACTACTGCAAAATTTTCAGATCTATTTCCAGAAATGTGTCCCTTTTCATCAGCTATAACTTATATTTGTAAGGTTTTCCCTATACCTCATACTTTTTAAAATAAACACATTGATTGATTTAGAAATTATACACTATAAATAAAGGCCCAAAGATGAAAACAAAAAGAATATTTATTGTACGAAAAAAGATAAGGTATTTTGAAAGTAGAAGAGCTGACCAATTTCAAATCAAGAAACAATTTTAAGCATAGATGATTCCTTGTAAGAAAAAATGAACAGTGACCAAGCTATGTTTTAATAAAAAATGAAATTAATCTCTAGACCAGTAAATAAGAAACAGAAAATAATAAATATAATCTTAGTATGAATATCAATCAAAATCCCAAAAAAGCGTACATGAAATTATTGTCAACAATTATATATGAAAATTAATAATACAAGGGATAGTTGAAATAATATGATTCGAGAGTAAACAATACTGTAGGTGATTGTTAAAAAACGTTAACAAAAAACAAAAAGCTTTTTTGTGAAATAATTAAAACAACTTAAATAATTTGGTGAATTAATGTTTCGTCTGAACGTAAGTTAAACTTGCAGAAAGGTTTTAGAATATATTAAACAGAGAATATGCTTAATAAAACATTGTTTATGATGAAATTAAAAATCAATTATATGGTGGAATCCGAGGTAAAAGAGAGAAAATAGAAAAGGGATATGGATTTGGGAGAGGTGAGTAACGCAATTATGTAATGCAAAAAATTTGCCAATTGTTACAAAGGTAGAAATCTGTAAGTCCGATAAATGTATAAACGAATATTTTTACCTGAAATAGGTACACGAAAGTAGAAAATGTTTCTTTGATTTACAACTACTTATTATACAATCAATATATGTGATAAAATAGATAACATAAAAAATTTACATATGAAAATTAATAACGATAATTATGGTATGATAGTCTTAGCGGATCCTAGACTAGTTATCTTTTATGTGTAACCATAAAGTGAAAGAAAGAGAATGATTGAATGCTTCATGTGGAATGTCACCCATGCAGATATGATACGTAACAAGTTCATAACTGCGAAAATGAAACGTGTACATTCATTTGAAATGTGCATTTGGTAATAGAAGTACAAGTTATGTTAGATAGAGATATTAATATTATAGTTCTCCAACGCGTAGGAAAGGAAAAATCAGTTTTAAAATTAGCTGGTTAGAAAACTTTATAAATTATGAGATTCTATAAATGGTACAAGAGGATGGAATAAGATGTACTTATAAGCAAAATAAAAAGAATTATACCAAGCATAGTCTCACTTATGGATTTACGATTGACTATCAGAACACAAGCACCAGTTTGCAACAAATATCAATTAGCATGGTTATTAACTTATCAAGAAAAGCAGTTATTTCAAGTTATTTGATACCTGTATAGGTGTTATGAACATAAATAGGTTTGACTTATCTGATTTTGTTGTACAATATGGTATTTAGTTTGATAGTTTTGGAGGAATATGTGCTAGACTCTTATTAATTAAATTTCAAGTGATTTAATGGTAAATCACTATGAGATTCAACTTTGAATACAATATAATCTGAAATGTAATAAAAGATATATAAAACTGAATTGGCTGGACATTTTTTTTAAATTAAATCAGTGATTTCCACTATGTTTTACATGACTACAACAAATTTTAGGGCCTCATTTTATAATTTTGGTTCAATAGGCTCTGTTGACATATAATTTACTTACATTATAATTTAATTTTATCATGATTATTAATTTAACCTTAGGATTAACAATATTATTGTTCCACAGGTGTTTTAAGCAACAAGTAGATAATTCAACTAATTCAAGGTCAAAGTTCCTTCAAAATTTAAATCATTACTTACCTTGTTATTAGTTGTTAAAACAGCTCTGGGAAACATATTTATTCTGTGTTCCCTAAAAATAAATTATTTAAAACCAATTTAAATAAACGTATAATCAATTAAAAATTTAAAAACCTACCCTTCTAATTCAGTAACCATTATCTTTAGATTTGAAAGTTACATTTATAAGACGGAATAAGGTGCAGCGATACATTAAATAGTTTCTATGTTAATCTCAATACCCGCTGATATAATGTCTCGAGGTCAACGAGTAAGAATTATGAAACGTAATGTTTGTTCAGTGAAAGTAATTTTTGTACTTTCTAAATTTAAATTTGGCGCTCATAGGAAATGGGATCGAATGTAAACAAATTTCTAACCTAACATTTAAAGATAATTTTGAGTTTACCGCATGGTTTGCCGTTTTCTTTAGCGTAACAGCTTGCTAATGTTAATGCAAAATGGTAAATTTAGGAGATACATTTCCTAATTTTCTGGCTCAAACAACAATAGGAGAAATTCAGTTTCATGATTGGTTAGGTGATTCGTAAGTAAAACTCTTTTCTTGAAATATATGTAAATAAATACTTACTTTATGAATGTGGAATTTTATCAATCACATACCCATTTGCTTGTGTAAGGGCTATCTGTAATTGAAGTAATTTAAAACAATTAGTCTGTTGCATACCGTTCGTTTATTTATAGTCATTTAATTTGAACAGCTAATGCTCTAGTGTAGGATGAACATTAAAGAATGCATGTTAAATACAGGTTGACCTATCAACCACTTCAGATTAGTTAGTACAGTAAATAACTCATTCAGTTCCTTAACTGAAAATAGGTATTCATAATTTCTGTTGGATGCAGCATTTGTGAAAGCTGCTTTATACTATACATTATAGCAATTAATATCTTGAAACTTTTATGAACATACAAAAGGGCTTAACCAATGCGAACATGTAAACTGAATTTAATGTACTGGCATTTATAATTCATAAATTGATTAGTCGATAGCCTATTGCCTATGCTTGAGGCAAACAACGACTAGAATAACTGCGGTATATAGTTAGGTAAACTCGAGGTTTTCTCTCGTACAGTTTTATTCCAATCTTTAAAACAGAATATTAACATTAAATTATTATGTAAAACTAACTTACAGTCCATTTCCCTTTTTTTGGCATAATGTAAATTTGATCAGACCTTGGTGCAAAATAATGTGACTGCAGATAACTTGATCCAATATAAAACTACATTTTTACCTGCCAACTACATACACCGTCTTAATATTCAAAACTTCCTTCTGTCCTGTATCTACCTTACATTACAAACCGTACACTTAAGTTTTGGCAGGAGGGCTGGCTTGATTTAAATACGATTTAATTCAATGGACCTTTTAAAAAAAATCATTTTTATTTTTATACTTATTCATTTTATTTTTTAAATTAATACAAATTTAATGTGTGTTTTCTGCCTTTTAAATGCATTTTCAATTAAAATAAATATTGGATAATTTGATCACAATAAAATTTCTGCAAGAACTACAAAATAAAATGTATTTTTTTTTAAATTTTATTTACATTTTAAAGTATAGATTAAGACAATAGAAATAGTAAATATAAATAATGGATAAATCAAAACAAATATAAATTCTGTTTATTGTTGTTAACAGACACATAAAAGAAGAAAAATTCTAAGAAAAAATATAATGCAGGAAACACATATTTTATAAAAAAACTAAATTTTTAATCGTTATCTTGATTATAATACTTACACAGAAATACTAGCTTACTTGCTTTTTGTACACCTAGTTCATTTCTTAGTTTTGAATGGAGGAATCTAAACGTCAAAAATGTTGGTATCACAGATGTGGAAGAAACTATTGCACATGAAACGATATGTAAATTCTTTGATATATCAAGGCATCTCTTTTTTGCGATAACTACCACTGAAGAGAGTTATGATGGTCAATACTTCAATGGTGCAAATTAATGGTAATATATTAATATCTCTATACATATTTCTTATTTTTGTTGATCTTTGCTCTGTTTCATCAGCAGTTAATTTATAAATTGTTTTTGTGGGATCTAACAAATAAGTGATAAAGTGATATGGCGTTAAAGCTTTACTGTAACGTTGTTTGAAAACGTTTATTTGCGACAATTCCAATTCCTCAAAAGCCATTTCAAGACTTTTCCAAATCTCTACTGTATCAGATAAAGATGCATTTGTTTTTTATACTGCATCCAGCTCAACTGATATTGGTTTCAAATTGTTCAAAAATCTTCAGCAGATCGTTTCAAGCCAATGTTAGATATGTTTTGAAAAATTACCAGATCAATTTCTTTTCTATGTTCATCGCATATTTTCAAAAGCTTGTCCTATTGACTCACATAAATCTCCATGCATTCTATGTGACCTCTTGAGAAAGGACAAGTGACTTTCCACCAACTTGTTTGTATTTAGTAGAAGCCAGGTGGTTCTTACGAAAATATTTTACAACCTGCACAAGATGTTCTGCAATGTCTTTCATTTCAAATTCAAAATCTTCTGACAGTAAATTTAGAATATGTGCTCTGCAGCCATATGTTATTGCATTCAAATCAATAAAATCTGACACATTTCGTATATTTTCACGTATTCAGACCATGTCTGTAGCATTATTCGTTTTATATGAAAAAATAAAATCTTGTGTTATTGAAGTTAAATAATCTGCCATGTGGGACTGTACGAAAGTGTCAATTATGTCATAAAGAAATGAACGACCCTCTTCATATATTGTTACCATTACATATATAATGGGTTCATTGTGAATATTGGACCACCCATGAATAGACACATTAGCATATTGACCTTTTAAATTTCTAAAGCATTTTTCGTGCTCTTTCTCATAAATCTCATCTCATAAGGTAGTTGAAATAATTTTCCTTGACAGAGGCACATAACCAGGCGCTTGCTGGGATACTTTGGAAGGCTCGGGAACATTTCCTTATTGAGGACTTCACCCCGACTCATTAATTTGATTAAAAGACATTAAATTTTTTCTAATTTTTGGCAACATGAAAATATTACACCGTATGGTTGGTCATACATTAACTACCATACTGTACGTGTTCCTTAAATGAAAATGAATACTAAAATAAAGAATTAATAATACTCTTGAAAGAATCAGTCATTACAACACTTTTCTCATCATTAGGTCTTCAGTCCTGGAACTGGTTAGACGCGTATCCTCATTGTTTCCGATTCTGAACTAACATTCACATTTCCCTGAAATTTGCACAGTCTGCATGTACTCGGTCTACCTCAACCTCTTTTTTCCTATCTCTGCTTGTAATCAAACGGTGGCGTAGCACTGGAAGCTGCTGCAGCATACGACACCTTACGCGACATCACCACCTCCTGGCTCAGGGAATCCTGTTGTCCTGAAACAGAAATACCCCCGCTGGACTTTCCCCGACAACATTGGCTTTCCCAGAATTTTCTAAACAGTCTAAGCGCCCTAAGTATGCCTATAAGCTGATTCGTCGTGTCACGGATATCATCCACGGCATGACGAATCAACTTTCTGTCCTCCACCACGATAGTGGCCGAGGTTGTCGGCACCTTTCTGCAGATGACCACGTGCGCTTTCCCTGCCATAAACTTTTATTGCTCCAGCTCATTGAGGTCGCTAGCGGCAACGCTACCGTTGCTGCTAGTCGACGTCTTATGCTGACCTCTTGAAGTAGAGGGTAATTCAGGCGCCGCAACCACCGCTGGAGGCTCTGACTCCCCCGAAACGACCGCCACAGACACAGGCTCCTTTCATACCTCTTGAACCACCTGAGTCCCTAACAACGTCCTTCAAGACGACCTTAAGCTGCGTCCCCCCTCCACGCCCTCCAACCTAGCGGACTCCCACTGATCACCCTTCTTCCGTGGCACTGGCTCCTCGTCTCGGTGAACCACCATGCTAATATAGCTAACGAAAAAAAGAGTAACCAACGAAAAACGCAACTCAAAAACGATCTGACCGTTACGACGCTAAAAGAACGCAAAAAGTTGGTCCAATAAAAATATTTTGGTTAAAGATAAACCGTAAACAACCCTGTATTTATTTATTTAAATTTCGAACCCTCAAATTAAATTTCAAATATAACAAAAGTACAATAAACACTAAACGTCAAATTAACAGCTAGAACCAAATAAAACGGCTAGCACAATAAAAATAGTTCGATTAAAAATAAACCGTAAACAACACTGTATTTATTTATTTAAATTTTTAAACCGAAAAATCAAATTCTAAATATACACAAGCTAATTACTTCTAAATATCAAATTTATAAACTACTGCACTTTAAATTTAACTGTGGAAATAAACAAATAAAAACACGCATTATTGGAATGCGGTACAGGAAACGCACTTACCTCGTGTTTACTCGGTGCCTGGCACGACCTTCAAGTATTACACCACTAATTACACCAAAAGATCGACTTTTAGGAATCTTTAAGTACACGTGTACTTAAAATATGGAATATTTATATTCAATTTATTTCCAAATTTACGGTTTTTGAGTTATTTATTTAATTTAAAAGGGCCTAGATTTTGGTTTTTAGGTTGTTAGTTTATTATACGCGCACTATAAAAATTTTACACACTTTTTTTGATGGTATTAGGCGGGTTTTTACACGATTTATGCGGTTTTTGTTTTAAATTTATTAAAAACGCTTTTTTAATTATTTTGAATTTATTTTGGATATTTGTTGATTAGATTTTTGGTTTAGTGGTCCGAAGTTTAAGTTACTTTATTTTTAAACGCGAATTTTGGTTAAAATTTAAGTTAAAACACGATTTATTTATTTGATTTAAATTTTGTTTTTTTTTAGTTTTATTTACTGCCCTACGTATTAAAATTTAATGTCACACAATAATAAAATTACATACAATAAATTATAGAGCTTTAAATATAAAAATATGGTAAAAAACCCTATATAAAAACCTACTTGTTGCTGCAGAAACGGGAGCTCCATAAAACACGTCCGCACACTTCAACAGCTAACTAGAAAGTTTCAATAGCCTATATACAGCTCGATTCCCCTTCTATTATTTTCTAATTATATGCCCTCTTTCGCCCGAGATTCAGTGGTATGTGAAGGGGGTTAAGCAGCATGTCGCTGCCAAGGATCACCCAACACTTAAGATATTTACCGTATTAATAGTTTTCCAGTAAATCCTTTCGTACAATTAACATTAGTTGAGAATATTGCAAGACCAATACCTGTAGTTGTGTATAATAATAATCTCGTTTAAGTCATCATCATTTCATCATTTTGTTTTTGACCTTACTTAAGGTCGGTTTGACACAACTCTAACTTCTTTTCTATCCTGTTCTAATTTAAAACGTTCTACATACCTTTCACAACCTAAATTTCTAATAATTTGACTAATATAGTTTGGTCTAGGTCTTCCTATATCCTTCTACCTTTTTCCTATCCACCTGGCTCTACATAGATATTAGCAACCTGATGGTTGTTAAAGAACTCCAACATGTTTACATGATTCCCATTTATAAAGAAATGAAATATTACCTGTTTAAGTACAGTTATTTTTTTCGACATTAATTTGTCTATATTGGGTTTGGTTGGATGTATACCTCCATTGATTTCCCTGAAATTTCCACATTCTACATCTTTCCGTATCTGTGTGCAATAGTCTAACCTAGGTTTACCTCTACTTCTCTTTTTTCCTATCTCTTCTTCTAATATATTCCACACTATTCCCTCATGTCTTAGTATGTGGCATATCATCATTCTCTCCTATTTTCTACTGTTTTCCACATATTTCTTTCTTCCCATACCATTTCTAGTACCTCTTTGTTCTTAACTTTGTCTGTCCATGATGTCTTCATCACACATTTGTAGCACCGCATTTCAAAGGCACCTTTTTCTTGTCCGCTTCTCCTACTTTCCAGGCTTCACATCCATACAGTGCTGTGCTTCACACATATGTTCTAAGCAATCTTTTCCTTGTTTCTATGTTTATTGTCTTTGAACACAGTAATTGCTTTTTCTTGTTAAGTGTAGCACGACGTTGTGCTAATCTTTGTTTTATATATTTTGTGCTTTCCCATCTTGCATTATTTGGCTTCCTACATAGCAGAAATCCTTAACCTCTTGTAAGTTCTCGTTACCTATATCATCTGCAATTCTAAGCATATCAATCTTTTGTCCCTGCATAGTATGTAATTCCAAATGTCTTTCTGCATTTGAAGTATTCATTGCCTCTTCGATATATGTTAAAAATTAATGGAGATAGAACACATCCCTGTCTCTCCCTTTCCTAAAATTTACTTCTCTGCGTTCCTGCTCGAATTCTATTACCGCTGTTTGTACTTTGTATAAGCCGTGTACTGTCCATCTATCCCTATAAGTCATTCCAGTCTTTTTGAGTATTCGAACATTTTCGCCGATTTTACATTGTCAAATACTTTTTCCATATATACAAACTACATACACACGCTTTTCCTTTTTCTATTGTTTTTCTATTAACATCCTTAAAGCTAAAATGGCCTCCCGTGTTCCCCTGTTTTACCTAAACTCAAATTGATCTTCTAGTATTTCTTTAGCCTGTTTTTCTATCCGTCTTTATATAATTCTAGTTAATATTTTTGACATGTGTGTTGTCAAACTTATTGTTCGAAAGTTTTCACATTTATCCGCACCTTTTTTTTATAGTGATTACGGTGTTACGTTTGAAATCTTTGTGTATAAGGCCTGTCTCATACATATAATTTACAGGTTGGAAGATACATTCTGTTACTGGTGCCTTATTATTTTCAGACTTTAATGATAATTCAAGCTCATCTCTAAGTATAGGAGTCCTCTTTTTCAGTGTCTGATTCCTGTTTTACTGCTTCTAGTTCCTGTCCTGCATTTAAATTTCCTATATATTCTTGCCATCTAACCACTTTCTCTACATTTTCTAGAATGACGTTTTCTCTCGTGCCTCTTATATTTTTGCTATACTGTTGTATATCCCTAAAATTCATTCTAATTAGTTTGTATCAGATCATGCATTTTTAGTGTTTTCATTTGATACTTAAGCCAAGACAATCTACTGTTATATATATATTTCTCATCTGTTGAATTTATCTTAATCGTTTGTTTTCACTGTAGTGTACTTTGGCTTGGAGTAAGCAAAGCCCTAGAGTTCCCTTGTCGTAAATTGAAACAATTTTTTGAAAGACCATAAAATTTTTTTAAAATGTTTAATACCCTTGTCATTAATATTGACAGTATTTACTTTTATTTGCTGAATTGAAGTGTTTGATAATCGCACACTTCTGATAACATTACTTGTACTTTGGTATGTACTCAAAGTTATTAATAAATATAGTCTAATGGTCATGTTGAGAATGAATCCAGCCTAACGAGTTATCAGCAGTTCTATGTAGTGGCATTTGAGTATATTCAGGATCATCTGTAAATCATTGTGAATAATCATGCTTATATCAGATCTTATAAAGGGCTGTAGTTTGAAATTTTTTACAATATTATTAGATGTCCATTTAATAATTATCATGTGTATGCAATCTTTATCGATTGTTTTTAACCTATTTATTGTATTCCAAACCTTCGGTAATTGAATTAACAATGTCATATACATTGTTTTTAAAATATCATTCAAACTCTTATTACGTGTGAAATTGGCCCTAACGATCTTTTTAAGTTACTTTACCACGGAAACGTAACAGAAAAAGTGCATCATCTGGCTTTCAGTGGCAAGGGCGGATCCTATGTAAAGAAATGCAGTATCTTTTAAGGGGTAGACAAACTTAAACACTTTCCCTTTTACTTACCTGGAAAGGCCTCTGAACTGTTGATTTAATTACAAATGCCAGATGCCAAGCTACCTAGAACTGGTTATGGCCTTGATTAGATGCTGAATGATCTATTAGATGACTGAATGATTATTTCTGATTTTGATAGCTGATGGCGTCCTCCTACTACTTTAATCTAAGCGCAAATAGTAAAAATACTCGACGCCAATTGCTTAACCTATATTAAAACATGAATATTGTTCAACCAACACAAATAAACTAAGTTCTACCCTAATTAGCCAACTTGCATATTTCTAAAAAGCAAGATCATTTTAAATTTATTCCAGTTTAAGTATCCAACAAATTGGATGTATGTGTAAATTACAGTATTGCCCGAAATAAACAGTACTGAAATTGTAATTGTTTTGTATATTTAAAAAATACATATTATTGACACTTTATTATATGTTCTAAATGTGCACCTCTTCGTTCGAGACAGACTTCATAACGATGTTCTAAGTTTCTGGTCATGTTATTGAATAAGGGTTGTCTCAGGGCTGCGAAGAAGACTCTAACGGCATCCTTTAATTCATCGATGGTTTGTGGTGCCCGTTTGAAAACGGCATTTTTAGCCATGCCCCAAATGTATGCGTCTGGAGGTGTGAGGTTTGGAGAATGTGAAGGATAAGGAAGTCAGTAAATCGTGATATGAATTTGCTTGGAAAATGTTCTTGAAGAAATTGACGAATTGCGGCAGCAGTATGGCAAGTTGCCCGTCCTGCTGAAAAAATTGGTTTCGAAATGCCAAGTTACGTGCACGACAGAATTGACGTAGATCAGGGATAAATCGTGTTAAAATTTGTCTGTACCTCTGTTGATTAAGTGTGACTTGCCTACCATTCTCTTCGATAAAGTACGGACCAATGATTCCGTGTCCGGAAACAGCACACCAGACACTCACTTTTCACTATGTAAAGGAACCTCTTGAACCTCATCGGGTCTGGCAAAGCCCAGAAATCGATTTGTGCGACGATTCACATAGCCTGACAAGTGAAAATGTGCTTCGTCTGAAAACCAAACATTTTTCAAAAATTCAGGATTTTCATACTGTAACGCGAGAATTCTGGCGCAATATTCCACTCTACTGCGATAATCCGAGGATGTAGTTGTTGATGTACCTGAATCACATACGAAAATGTACCCAGCTCCTTCAGGATTCTTTGAAAGGAAGTTCTTTTAAATCAAGTTGTAACGCTGTCCTTGCCTGGCTGACTTTCGGATTTTCTAAGATTTGCTCAAAAACACGTTCATGGTTATTGTTGTTGTTAACTGTCCTGGGACGCCCCGAGTTTCCTTTTCATTGACACAATACACTACCTGTATTTCTAAACTTTTCAATAACCTTCAAAATTACAGCATTACTTGGAGAACGTTTATTAAACCTTTGTGTGAATTGATCAGACACGTATAGCAAACTTGCACCATTACGTCGGCCGATTCCGTATGAACGAAAATAATGCTCTATCAGAAACACTTTCTCCTCTGTACTTAACACCATTTTTAACAATTAGGCCCTACTAATTACTTGTTTGAGGTTTACTTGACCGGTCTATACTAGCTAACTAGAGTGTGACAGCGCACGCATAAAAACACCATCAACTTAGTTTCAGTACTGTTTATTTCGGGCAATACTGTACTACGAATATAATTGTGGTGTTGGTTTTTGCTACATTTTGCTTTCATTCAGCGAGCAACAATGTAAATGTCTGAATACTAATAAATTTTTATGCAAACAATGGAATACACATCAACAAAACATGCAGCAGTAGTAGGTTAAAATTTTATCAGTTACAGCTTTTCTCTGACCACCCTGTTCAAAGCAAAACAAACTTGGGTGTCAGTAATCTGTAATTGATTGATAAGCGCCACTACATAAACACTTGCACCAGGTAACGGTAAATTATTTGATTTCGCAATCAATTTCAGGAGTTCTGATGCACTGGGCAACCCTAATTTATAACATTAATGTTATGAAAATTACTGTAAATCGGTTCATCTGCTTGACGAAAGCTACCAGCTCATTCAATGACTTGAATGAATGCAAGTGAGTTTTTCAAGTTTTCCTCTCTATCATGTGATGGCGGTATTTATAAGCTATATTATTTTAGGAAATTCACCAATTTCAACTGTTCACATGGTTCGCGTGAGTTAGGGGTCAAAAGTTTATTGATACATGGGCACATTAGTTGCTCTCACAGTTGCTATGCACTATTGAACATCTGCGTCATCGGGTAGACCCAATATGTTTTAAATTATATTATTTATAAGTTTCTGTCTGCGTAATTTATAATAATTTTGATATCTTTTCAATGTGTGGGAATATTCTAACATCCAGGTTTGTAGGATGATTAGTAATGAAAATATGTTTGTGTTTTTCTAATTTGGTATGTTTATAGTGTAGTTCTGGTTTTTAATTGCTGGTTGTAAAAGAATGCACTAAGTACTTTACTATTTATTGTGGTATTTTACTTTAATAGTATGATGAAAAAGTCCTGTTAGTAAATTGTAAACTACCCAGCCTCTATAAAATCGCTTGCTTATTTTCTAATAACGGTTTCTAAACTAACTAAAATTGATAAATGTTTTTCTATATACCAATGTGTATGTAATTAATGCAGTAGTGTTACACTCTGTAAATAATTAATCGGAAAGGTCTTTTAATTTCTCTCCTACAAAGTCAATAACACTAAATTTGTTGAATTTTATACGCATCAACAATTGAAGGATACATTATAAAAATTTTGGATTTCTTATTATTATTAAATTTATATAACAAAAGTTCTTTTATCTTTTTTAATTATGTTAACTGCAGTATTTTGAAATTTGTCTTTCTGATAGCATGTTATAGTTTTTGATAAAATTAACATGTCTTTATATAAGATTGTAGTAAGTTATTGCCCACTATCCCTGAAAATAATAGCTAATTATTGGTTGTAGATGGGGTATTTTATTTTCACATCCATCTGATTTTACACCAGTCTGTACTACAGAACTTGCAGTTGCAGTTCAGTTACATACAGAATTTCAAGCGCGTGGTGTGAAAGTAATTGCACTTTCATGTGACTCAGTCGAAACTCATCTCAAATGGATGGACGACATTAAATTGTATGCCACGTATAGCGGCGAAGTATTTCCGTATCCACTTATTGCAGATGAAAGTCGTGATCTTGCAGTTTCTCTAAACATGATTGATCCTGATGAAAAAGATGCGGATGGCATTCCCTTAACTGCTAGAGCTGTGTTTGTGATAGATCCAAAGAAAAAAATGAGATTATCTATTTTGTATCCAGCTACTACAGGACGTAACTTTAAGTAAGTAGGCATAGTATGTGAGTCTAACTTTATTATTGTATAATTATCAACAAATTTTACAATATTTAAATTTATCATTTTTATTAATTTAGTATGAAGGCAACTGGCCAACAAAGACAAACGAAGCTCCATGTTGATATATAACATTTGAGACAACTAATTCTGGTGTCAAATTAAACTTGACAAATGCTTTTAAGTGATTGTACAAGCCCAGTTGCATATGTATTGGACCAAAAAAAATATGCAACAAATGCTATTTCTCTAAATTAGAATTTATTTGATGTTTATCATTTCAGCAGAGGCACTCAAGCTTAATTGATTCCATGTGTTGTAACATGTCAATTTACCATTCTCTTGCTATGTTACATTGTGGTCCCATTTCCTTCAATATAAAAGCATTATTCGTTTTAATTTTATACTAATACCGTTTACAACCACAAGTTAGTTTTGATTTGTGAAACATTTCCCTTTAGTATTATTAAATAATACACTATATACATCTACCTTTAGTCTTAATTTAATGTTCTTTCTTTTGTATAGATAATATAAATAATTAAGATCATATGTAATTTTTCTATTGGTTAACCTTTGAATAATATCCATAAATACACAACTGGTGTATATATGAATCTAGCATTCAGGATAGTTTTCTTGTTTTGTCCCCCTCTCAAACCTGAACAAAATTTCCGTTTGTCTTGATATTTAACGGTCTTTTTGAGCACATGCCGACTTCCGATAAAGATGTCCTTTCTAAGGCCATGATGTCGTACCTGGTATGTGAAAGGTGTCTTTGATTTTATTCTTCCTAACATACATAAATATCATTTTAGAATATAAGCAAAATGCTTATGAAGAAAGCCTACCTGAATAACCTGTTCAAAATATTAATGGATGGTAAGCTGTTTTTAAATAAATATTTAGACTGTTCCTCGTGGCGTATTGCAATATTTCGATTTGTAACACGTTTATTTTCTAGGGTCCTCTGGTGGCATATCCTGCCGTAGCATATCTTCTGGTAGCAAATTCCTTTGAAGTATCTATTTGTCTGTGCTAAGCTATCTAAGCCAATGCATTAATTTTGCTACCTACAAATATTATCTTTTATCGTTCAAGAATGTTATGTTGACGTTTTATCTATCTTCTAAAATAAATTAAATGTCCGTTGATGAAACATTGTTACGTGCCAAATTGGCACTTAAACATTTTTTAGTTTAATTTTGATGTGCGGAAGTTTCGCGCCATAAATTCAAAAGATTTGGCGTATATTTCCGTCACGTCAGAGTGCGTTTGCGCCAGATCGCGCGACGCGAGTGGCGGAGAAAAAGTGGGAGAAGTGTTTCCGTGAGACTCTGTAACGTCGCCGTTTGCCTTTGAACATCGAGAAGGGCGGTCGTGTCTGGTATCGTATCTTCATTTTTATTATGTAGATTTCCTTTTGCTTATCTTTGTTTGACTTTACCTGATTAACCTATTCCTTATCGTTCCGCTACATATAGGAATCTGATACGACCCTGGAGCAGTCCCACGACCCTAGAACGAGCCGGATGTCCATGCTCCGCTAACAGCTAACCGGAGCAGTCACCATCTTTAACTATCTTAAAGGGGGCTCCAGCCATTTGGATGGACGTTAGGCGTATCCTTCGTTAATTGCCTAAAAAGGGGCCATCAGTAGCCCTGATGGACGTCAACAGAAGCCAACTTTAACTCAGGGACATATTCATGTGAGTATTTCGCTGCTATAAACTATTGTATGAAAATTGGCATATTTTCCGTCAATGGCGTATTTAATTTGTTATTGGTGACGTCATTATCAGATGGCCGCGCTAAAGCCTGTGTAAAGCTTGGAGCTACCACCTGCCCGTGGCGTCGCTTATTCCGCGCTTGCGGATTTGTAATTATGAACTTTTTAAAGTGTAAGAATTGGCGCCTTCAACGTGTGAAAGTTGCAATAAGAGTTTTTCTTTTGTTTTCATGACTATAGAATGTATTACCTAATGTTATTTATAGCTTTTTCACTAAAAAAAATCAATTATCTAATATCTGTTGACCTTAAAACCCTATATTCGTGTTTTGGAACGCACAACATTCCTTAGATGTCAAAAATAATTGTTATGGTACTAGAGGTGTACTGCCATTTTGAAACTAAAATATAGCTGTTGATTATAAAATATGTTTTAATATAATGTTCCTTTAATTTTGAATGTGGGATCTGTTTGTTGACTTCAGTTTTATTGTTCAGTGCATAGTTATTTTTTACACACAAATATAAGTTTTTAGGAATGGTTTATACCATAACCTTACTTCTGTATTATACTGGTATGTGTATGATTTAGATATGAATAAACAAACAATCAAATAAATAAATAAGTAAGGCATGCCTTAAACACTGTGTATTACGAAAATTATCTACTTTATATCAGATTAAAACATAACCCTTGCTTGTTTTTAAAAAAAACGTACATAAATTATCTTGTGTGTTTACACTTTAAAAAAAAAGTGTCTTAGTCATTTACCTATTTGATTATGATATTCGAACTTACTTTTAAAGAAACCTTATGTTTAAAAACGTTTAATGTAGTGAATTGCCCCTTTAGAATATCTTTTGAAAATGCTAGATTAACGGGATCTTGTTGCATTTGTTAAATAACACATTACCTACCTTTTTATAATTTGGAGTGTCTTTTTGTAGTTTATCAGTGATATATTTCTTTTATTAAACACTAATCTTGCCCTCTTATAGTTCTAATCGTGTTTTTTAGTGATTTATATATGTACCGTAATTAAATTTGAATATTATACCTTACGAATGCATTTTATAGAGGTTCTTGCCTTTAGATATAGTTAACGAAATTACCTAACCATATCTTTTACCTTCCAAAATGTTGTAATAAACTGCATCTCTTTATATCTGCTCCTTTAAATACTGAAATAAAGGAATTGCCGTTAAGGTTTTAGTATTTAAACTCATTTACGATAGTTGTTGATAACTCCCGCAATATCGAAAGAATATTCCAACAATTTGGAATACTACTTCTTTGTATATGTATCGTGGAATGTTTCTTTCGTGTAGCGAGTATGATTTTGTCTTGATTGCATATTTTTTTAGATATCGATATTTCAACGTAGAACTTTAAGATCCATTAAGCTGAATTTACTGTCGGATTGGTCGTCTAGCTGTCTATAAGTCTAGAACGAGACCCATAAAAGGGCTGGTCGTTAAGCATCATAAGTCTAGACGAGAATTTGGTTGGTAAGTTTGTCGTTTTAGAATTTGTAATCATTTTTTTTAATAATGATGTTGAAATTTTTCTTTATTGGTTTGGGAGGAACTCGAATGAGAGCTTCCCATCCCAGTAAATATATGCTTTATAAAATATCTTTTTGTTATTCAACAATTTTATTAGTGAATCGGGTCTCGATTACACTTATCTCTTTACATATTGATTCAAATCTAATTAAATGGCTTAAAATTATCTTTAAAATTGTTCAACCCAACGTACATCTAAAAGCTTTTCACGGTTTACTTCTTTGACAATGGATCTTATGTTTTTAGCTCTCACCATCAATTAGTTAACTTTAATTACTTATTCCCTCTGTTGTGTACAGTATATACCTCTTACACGGTTAACTTTACTTACCTTAAATTAGCTATCTTTTTCCTCTTGGTTGACTTTTCCTTGACCATACCGTTACTTATATATCACTTCATTCTCTACACCCCCCAATATAACTCTGTTGTTTCATTTAATTAATCCTCGAACTTTTCCTACAGCATATTATTTGGTTTTTAGTATTTTTCTTACGTCATTTAATTTTGTGTGGCAATTGTCGTAACTTTGGTTGAAATAACTCCTTGAATTTTTATGATTGGTTTGAGCTGATGGTAGAGTGGATGCTTTCTTCTTTGGGCTCACACAGGAGCCGCGGCCTATGCCATTGTAAGAAATAGTTCATATTCGCAGTTGCAAAAAACTAGGATTGTCTATTCCATGTGTTTTTCCTCTGAATTATTACAGACGCCCACATTATTCTATACCATTATTTGTTTCTTTTCCTACTAAATCACCATAACTTATAAACATTTTTTTTTCATTGTTTTTTATTGAACTTCGTGGTGAGGCGCTATGGCTTCTTATTGATATCTTATTAAATTCTCGGTTGTTTTAGCATATTGGGACAGTGTACCTGTTGTTCACGCGCGGGGGGTCTTATAAATTTATACATCGACTTACCTCCGCGGTGTTTTGTTTTTCTAAACTGCAGTTCCTCTTCCTTCAACCAAGTGGACTGTATGCGAATTGAGTCTATGTTACGTTACACTTGCACTGTGTTTTTTAGGGGGTTTCACAAATAAAGACTGCGGCACTTGACTAACTTACGATACCGAACGAAGAAACCGACGACCGTTCTGCTTCGATATCCATAAGAAAGTGTTTGTTCACTACTCTTAGTCCAACTTATTCACAGATGCAGAAGGAATTTTTATGACAGGATATAAGGGAACAAGGGATGACAGTTTTACTATTAGATTTACGACTACAAATTTAAATAACTTAACATTAACCACGCAACGTGCGACAAAGAGACCGAACATCCGCCCACCAAAATAAGTATGAACTAACTTATTTTATATTTAAAAATAATTAGAACTATTAACTAAGAAACCTAACCGACAAACTTATATAAGTGAATATATGTGTACATACCATTAAATATCAAGTAACTGGCAGTAAACATAGTTTCACTAGGGGGCGTTTAACTAACCCTTGGGATGTCTTGACTGTAGCTACCCGAACGATACTGTCTCTACCAGGGTGAACATCTACGACTCTTCCTAAACGCCACTGTAGAGGGGGTTATTTTCTTCCTTTAAAAGGACAAGCAAATCAATAGGTAGGGTAGCGGAATTCCTCAACCACTTACCTTTCTGCTGCAATGTGTGCAGGTATTCAGCACTCCATTTCTTCCAAAACCCTTGTTGCATTTGCTGCAACAGTTGCCAGCGATTCAAACGAGAGGGTTTATGGACAACAAATCTGGATCTGGTAACACCGAGACTGGTTCAACATTAAGAAAATGACCCGGGGTCAAATGACGAAATCATGCGGTTCGCAACTCAGTGCGCATAGTGGACGTGAGTTGAGAATCGCTTCGATTTGAATCAATACCGTCGAGAATTCTTCAACGA
This sequence comes from Platerodrilus igneus, assembly GCA_036346225.1. NCBI lineage: Eukaryota > Metazoa > Arthropoda > Insecta > Coleoptera > Lycidae > Platerodrilus > Platerodrilus igneus. The sequence continues at coordinate 2,272,547 of JARFIW010001381.1, forward strand.
CAAAATTTGTTCACCGATAATTCTCTTTAAATGGGATTTTACCGATTTAATCCCGGCCTCCCACAACCCACCAAAATGAGGAGCAGCAGGAGGATTAAACACAAATTCGATTCCCTCAACGCCTGCCGAATGGCGCATCAATTGAGAGATTTCACGAGAGGCCCCAACGAAATTAGTACCATTATCACAATGGATTTGAATACATTTGCCTCTTCGAGCAATAAATTGACGTAAAGCACCCAAGAAAGCGTCTGTCGACAAGTTAGACACTAGTTCCAAATGGATGGCTTTAGTGCTGAAACAAATAAATAAGCAAATGTACGCTTTCAATGATTTTGCGCCACGACATCGATTCATCGTGACAGAGAAAGGTCCACCAAAGTCGACTCCCATATGTAAAAACGCCTTACCTGGAGTTAACCTAGAAGCTGGTAAATCCCCCATAGGGGGGCATAAAGCCACAGGGTTTACACGAAAACAACGAATGCAGGATTTCAGACATTGCCGAATAGCCCTCTTGGCGCACAAGATCCAATAATTTTGAGTTAGTAAAAATTGTGTTGTTTGATTTCCAGGATGTAAATGTCTTTCATGACAATCTAATATAATAAGTTCAGTCAACCGATGCGACCGAGGAAGCAAAATTGTAAATTTTGCATTATGCGACAACTCTGAGTTACGTAGGCGACCGCCCACCCTCAACAAATCATGACTATCTAGAAACGGACTAAGGCTACGAAGTTGTTTACTAACAAGTTTTCCAGTTTTAATATTTGCAATGTCTTGAGCAAAAACATTTGTTTGAACTCTTTAATCAATAAATGTATAGCCTCTTGCTGCTGAGCTAGAGACAAACCATCAGAATATTTTGAACGCAAATCTGGACATTGAACATTACGAATGAAATGACGAATACAGGTAATAATCCTACAAATTTTCTGCAGGTTTGAAAATTTATCCAACAACATATCTAAGAAATTGTCAGACATAACGACTGTTAACTACAGAGTACGATATTCGACGTCCATCTGAGATGAGTCGATAAGTTTTGGCAGCGATGTTACTGGCCATTCTTCATTACGACGCACTAACCAAGAAGGTCCTGTCCACCATAATGGATGATGAACCAACTCTGAAGCCAAAAGTCCACGTGAGGCACAATCCGCAGGGTTATCCTGGGACTTAACATGAAACCGTGAAGATGGAGGAATACGTTCTTGAATATGCGAAATACGATTGCTAACGAATGTCTTCCACTTATGCGAGGAAGACCGAATCCAAGACAAAACAACAGTAGAATCTGACCACGCGAAAATATTACTAAATGATAAAATATCTGTATAAGTATTTTTGACGAAATCTACTAAATCTGCCAAGAGTACGGCAGCACACAATTCGAGACGGGGCAATGAAACGCGATTAGTAGGGGCAACCTTCGATTTTGCGCATACTAATGAAATGGTAATATTACCTTCTAGATCGAACGAACGGAAATAGATGACAGCTGCATACCCGGCTTCAGAAGCATCACAGAATCCATGCAACTCCGACCTTTTAAAATTATGACATACGATGCGACGCGAAATCTCAATGTTCGAAACCGCTGGCAATTCACCCAATGTTTCCATTTTTGTATGACTTCCAATGGAGGCTCTTGGTCCCACCCGAGACCTAAAAGCCAAAGATCTTGAACTAAACGTTTAGCGAACAGTACTACAGGCGCTATCAACCCGAGAGGATCAAAAATTTTTGCGATAGCCGACAAAATATTACGCTTAGTGCAAGTGCACTCTTCAACGTCTAAGTTGTATAAAAATGCATCTGTAAGAGCACGCCACGAAAGACCCAAAATTTTTATTGAACCACTATCTTTATCTTGAAATGTAATTGCGTCCGAACTGGACAGGGACTCCCTCAAGTTGGACATCACTTCCGGGTAATTACTACTCCATTTTCTTAATTGAAAACCACCACTAGAGCAAATACTATTCAAGTCACCAATTAATTGATTAGCAGCTTCAATCGAATTACATCCAGTGACTAAGTCATCAACATAGGTATCGCTCGCCAATACCGATGACGCGAAAGGAAAATTAATCGACTCTAACCTTGCCAATTCTTGAACAGTACGCAAGGCCAAAAAAGGCGACGACGAGACTCCATAAGTTACAGTATTTAATTTAAAGTCCATAATAGGATCTGATGGAGAAAATCTCCAGACGATACGTTGATAATCACGATGAGTATCTTTAACCAAAATCTGCCGATACATTTGTTTAATGTCAGCCGTAATTACGATAGGATGTACACGAAAGTGCAATAACAAAACTGCAATGTCCTTTTGCAAAGCAGGACCAATAGCCAAGCTATCATTTAACGTCTTTCCAGATTGATCCTGACACGAAGCATCGAAAACCACACGCAATTTGGTGGTAGTGCTATCCCGCTTATGTACAGCATGATAGGGAATGTAATACATTTTTTCATAACCCGACGAATTTTCAAGCGATTTAACTTGAACCATGTGCCCGCTTGTCAAATAATCCTCCATAAATTTTTTATAATCTGAATACAATTCAGGATTTTTTAACAAACGACGTTCTAACGACAAAAATCTTTTAATACAAATTGATCTCATACCCACGAATGAGGTTTCCGAAATTTTAAAGGGCAAGGACACTACAAAACGACAGTCCTTGTTACGTCTATAATTTTCCACAAATTGATTTTCACACCTTTCTTCTTCAGGAGAAATGTGTTTTTTGAAGGGAATATTTTCTAATTCCCAAAATCGACGAATGTCACTGTCTAAGGGTTCAACGAAAGCACACAACGACGTAATAGAACTATTCGGGGAAACGACCTTTCCCATTAAAACCCAACCAAAGGTTGTTTTAATAGCAACTGGCTCGTTAGCGACACCCCAACGAGACTCGTTCAACAAAACCTGAGCAAAGATTTCCGCTCCGAGTAGCATGTCAATTTTACCAGGAACATTAAAATTAGGATCAGCTAAGGCCAAACCTCGAGTATGCGACCATTCCTTGACCCCTATCGACGACGAAGGTAATTGATTACAAATGTTCGGTAAAATATAACAATCAATTCCATATGCTGGAGACCGTGCTCCCGAGGGGCTGACTACACACGATAGTGCACCAGACACCAACGACGAATTCAAGCCAAGTCCTTGAACAACATTGGCTCTTCGTTTTCTTAAACCTAATTTCTGACGGCACCTTTCAGTCATAAAACTTTTCATGGATCCGTTATCTAATATTACACGAACAGATTGCAATGTTCCTGTATAATCAAGCACCGACACCATTGCCGTAGCTAACAGCGTGGTTGTGTGTTCTAATGATGTCGAAATCAACGAGCTAGTGGCAGGTTGTTCATGCACAACCGACGACGACAGATTGTCTTCACTAGGTCTACTAGTAGAAGTAAGTCTAGGCGCCGCTCCCCGAGGAGACGCTGACCTTTGACGATGGGTTTGGCGGCGTGGCGACACCGATTTTTCTTGTTTATCGAAGTGAAGCAACGAATTGTGCGACTGATGACATTTTCTACACGACCAATCTAACGTACAATTTTTCATCGAATGTGAAGTATTCAAGCATTTGATACAAAGATTTTTAAGCTTTACCACCTCAAATCTTTCTTGAGGGGTTTTATCGAGAAACTGCTTACATCTATAAATAGGATGCACAGCTTGACAGAAACTACAATTTTTAACATCATTGGTGGTACCAACTAAAGAAGTTTTAGCCGAAGTGCTAACAAACCTTCTTTTTTCTCTTTCTTTAACGGAATCTCGAGCCTTTAAGCATGTTCCTGAAGCAATGTCATTGATTTCCAACACTTTACATTGTTTTTCAATGTACGACCTTAAATCTTTAAACGAAGGAATTTCGTCACTATTTCCTAATTCAAACGCTTTAAAATGTTTGTATCTAATTTTTTCGATAACAGATTAAACAACATGAAATCTAATAAATCTATTTCCATCTGCCTTAATGCGAATATATTTTCATCAAAACAACTAATTAATTGCCGGAGTTCCGCATGTGAGTCTGAGGAACTGACCTTAGGGCATTTTTCGAGAGCATTAAAATATGTTGAAAGTAATAACCTCTTGGACTGAAAACGATTAGTAATGATTTTATAGGCTTCCTCGTATGCATAATCATTTAATGGCAAGTGTTTTATTAAACCACGCGACGAATCATCTAATGTATCGAGATGGCAAAATTTTTCAACGGGTGACAAACTGACATTATCATGAATCAACCGCTTATAAATTGCATTGTAACTCTCAAAATCTGAAATGCGTCCGGAGAAGCGGGGGACTGAAAGATGTTTCAAGCGAATTGCACAGTTTGACGAAAAGGAATTATTCATATTTTCCACCTTTGGCTTATTTTCTACCCGATCTAATTCGCATTGTTCAGCGATAATACGAATATCTAATAGGTAATCATCGATTTTCACCCTAAGAGCCGAAAATTCATCCAATTGTTCACTTTCTTCATCAAAGAAAATATCCTTGCAAAAGGATTTGAAAAGCGTTTCAATCTGTTCGACAGTTTTAATCGACGCTCTAATTAAAGCAATCGATACGTTTTCCGGTTGGTTGATTTTGCTGTATATGTGATCCAACCTTTGAACTACAAATTTAGCTTCAAGAATAGCTTTATCAATTGATATAACCATATTTAATTAATGATTAATGAACGACAATAAAAATTAATGTAAAAACAATGCATGACTCGAATACGCTAAATTACTAATTCATCTACGAAATTAAATTATTAATAGAAAAATGCAACTAACTACAGTGCTCGCCCGACAAAGCTTTTAAGGTTTCAAATAAATACCAATAACCCCTTTGTTATACAAGTTGCATGAACCCGAATGGTTGCTCCAACTTGAAGTGACAAATAAAGATTTAGGATACAATACCCTCATAAATAGTTTACATAAAAAGATACCGACGACGACCCTAATCTTTGCCACAAAGGATAAGGAATGTATTGTAAAATCTACCGTTATAACCAGATGTATTTATCATTCAATTTGCAAGCAAGATGTTCTTTTCTGTGTAACACGTTTAACCATAATAAAAACTACGACAATTTTATAAATTTAAGTATAAGGAGCTTAAAGGATAGGAACTAATTATTTAATTAAAGATCCGGTGATGAAGGCCAATTTTGTTCACGCGCGGGGGGTCTTATAAATTTATACATCGACTTACCTCCACGGTGTTTTGTTTTTCTAAACTGCAGTTCCTCTTCCTTCAACCAAGTGGACTGTATGCGAATTGAGTCTATGTTACGTTACACTTGCACTGTGTTTTTTAGGGGGTTTCACAAATAAAGACTGCGGCACTTGACTAACTTACAATACCGAACGAAGAAACCGACGACCGTTCTGCTTCGATATCCATAAGAAAGTGTTTGTTCACTACTCTTAGTCCAACTTATTCACAGATGCAAAAGGAATTTTTATGGCAGGATATAAGGGAACAAGGGATGACAGTTTTACTATTAGATTTACGACTACAAATTTAAATAACTTAACATTAACCACACAACGTGCGACAAAGAGACCGAACACCTGTATTTAACTGCTTATAATTAGGCATCGTTGTGTGTTTAGGGTGCTACCGTTTTAAAAAAACTACCTTAAAAACAGTTTGTTTTCGTGTGATTGTATCTGTAATGATACTTTTGAGTTGTTGTGTCAACTTTTGTCTGATTTTCTTATCGTAGTGGATGCACTCGTTAGGAAAATGATCGTACTACTTCTCTTAAGAGTCTAGTGAATTTTAAACGTATATACCTTATCTTGTCGGATTAATATTGCAGGTGGTCCTTCAGACCAATCTGTGCTTTAACAGGGACAATTCTCTACCTTCTCTCGGACGCTTGTCCAAAAACTCTACTTTTTTATATCCCGCTGTCTCCGTTTATGCCTTATTCTTCTTTCGGTGGACCTGTTCTTGTCCCGGAACACTCGCGCAACCACACGGTGACTAACGGAAATGAAAAGGCAGAGAAATAGGAACGGTAGAAAGAGGGAGGTGGTTATTTGGAATGCATAAGGGGCACTTCCAGGTAGAAAAAAGTAGAGGAAGGGCTCGCATTGAGCAAAAGAGACAGAAAAAGGTGGATAGCAAAGCGCTACTCAACCAGCCAATGTGGCCAGTAGCCCGGAGTGAGGGAACATCACTCTTATGTGGCAGACGGGTGTTCCGGGACAAGAACAGGTCCACCGAAAGAAGAATAACGGAGACGGCGGGATATAAAAAAGTAGAGTTTTTGGACAAGCGGAAAAAGATAGCTAATTTAAGATAAGTAAAGTTAACCGTGTAAGAGGTATATACTGTACACAAAAGAGGGAATAAGTAATTAAAGTTAACTAATTGATGGTGAGGGCTAAAAACATAAGATACATTGTCAAAGAAGTAAAACATGGAAAGCTTTTAGATGTACGTTGGGTTGAACAATTTTAAAGATAATTTTAAGCCATTTAATAAGGTTTGAATCGATATGTAAAGAGATAAGAGTAATCGAGACCCGATTCACTAATAAAATTGTTGAATAACAAAAAGATATTTTATAAAGCATATATTTACTGGGATGGGAAGCTCTCATTTGAGTTCCTCCCAAACCAATAAAGAAAAATTTCAACATCATTATTAAAAAAAAAAGATTACAAATTCTAAAACGACAAACTTACCAACCAAATTCTCGTCTAGACTTATGATGCTTAACGACCGGCCCTTTTATGGGTCTCGTTCTAGACTTATAGACAGCTAGACGACCAAATCCGACAGTAAATTCCGCTTAATGGATCTTAAAGTTCTACGTTGAAATATCGATATCTAAAAAAATATGCAATCAAGACAAAATCATACTCTCTACACGAAAGAAACATTCCACGATACATATACAAAGTAGTATTCCAAATTGTTGGAATATTCTTTCGATATTATGGAGTTATCAACAACTATCGTAAATGAGTTTAAATACTAAAACGTTAACGGCAATTCCTTTATTTCAGTATTTAAAGGAGCAGATATAAAGAGATGCAGTTTATTACGATATTTTGGAAGGTAAAAGATATGGTTAGGTAATTTCGTTAACTATATCTAAAGGCAAGAACCTCTATAAAAGGCATTCGTAAGGTATAATATTCAAATTTAATTACGGTACGTATATAAATCACTAAAAAACATGATTAGAACTATAAGAGGGCAAGATTAATGTTTAATAAAAGAAATATATCACTGATAAACTACAAAAAGACACTCCAAATTATAAAAAAGGTAGGTAATGTGTTATTTAACAAATGCAACAAGATCCCGTTAATCTAGCATTTTCAAAAGATATTCTAAAGGGGCAATTCACTACATTAAACGTTTTTAAACATAAGGTTTCTTTAAAAGTAAGTTCGAATATCATAATCAAATAGGTAAATGACTAAGATACTTTTTTTTTAAGTGTAGACACACAAGATAATTTATGTACGGTTTTTTTTTAAAACAAGCAAGGATTATGTTTTAATCTGATATAAAGTAGATAATTTTCGTAATACACAGTGTTTAAGGCATGCCTTACTTATTTATTTATTTGGTTGTTTGTTTATTCAAATCTAAATAATACACTTACCAGTATAATACAGAAGTAAGGTTATGGTATAAACCCTTCATAAAAACTTATATTTGTGTGTAAAAAAATAACTATGCACTGAACAATAAAACTGAAGTCAACAAACAGATCCCACATTCAAAATTAAAGGAACATTATATTAAAACATATTTTATAATCAACAGCTATATTTTAGTTTCAAAATGGCGGTACACCTCTAGTACCATAACAATTATTTTTGACATCTAAGGATATTAGATAATTGATTTTTTTTTAGTGAAAAAGCTATAAATAACATTAGGTAATACATTCTATAGTCATGAAAACAAAAGAAAAACTCTTATTGCAAATTTCACACGTTGAAGGCGCCAATTCTTACACTTTAAAAAGTTCATAATTACAAATCCGCAAGCGCGGAATAAGCGACGCCGCGGGCAGGTGGTAGCTCCAAGCTTTACACAGGCTTTAGCGCGGCCATCTGACAATGACGTCACCAATAACAAATTAAATACGCCATTGACGGAAAATATGCCAATTTTCATACAATAGTTTATAACAGCGAAATACTCACATGAATATGTCCCTGAGTTAAAGTTGGCTTCTGTTGACGTCCATCAGGGCTACTGGTGGCCCCTTTTTAGGCAATTAACGGAGGGTACGCCTAACGTCCATCCAAATGGCTGGAGCCTCCTTTAAGATAGTTAAAGATGGTGACTGCTCCGGTTAGCTGTTAGCGGAGTATGGACATCCGGCTCGTTCTAGGGTCGTGGGACTGCTCCAGGGTCGTATCAGATTCCTATATGTAGCGGAACGATAAGGAATAGGTTAATCAGGTAAAGTCAAACAAAGATAAGCAAAAGGAAATCTACATAATAAAAATGAAGATACGATACCAGACACGACCGCCCTTCTCGATGTTCAAAGGCAAACGGCGACGTTACAGAGTCTCACGGAAACACTTCTTCCACTTTTTCTCCGCCACTCGCGTCGCACGATCTGGCGCAAACGCACTCTGACGTGACGGAAATATACGCCAAATCTTTTGAATTTATGGCGCGAAACTTCCGCACATCAAAATTAAACTAAAAAATGTTTAAGTGCCAATTTGGCACGTAACAACATATGGTTGTGGAACAAACAAGAATTGGCTCTTACAAATTAGAAGTTTGAGGTTAACAACCAAAATAATTAACGTTGGTGTTCGTCTCTACAAACTATAGTTCTCAACAAGCCGTAAGCTCAACATTTAAGTATACGTTTCTTTCATATACCTGGAATACAGGTACGAATTTATCTTATTTATTTTTGTGACGGAACGACTCGCATGAGTTACATTTTAACAATTATCTGAAAAATAATGCATGTAAAACATAGTCATAACTTTATTTATCGATTACCTTAACTAATTTAATATTATCTTTGCTTTGCTATATAACCTATTGAGTTGTAAACAGAGAAGCTTTCATGAAACTTTTTTTGTGTGTTTTGAGGTTATCTTCTGTTTAAATAATTGATTACAATTCTCTTAACTAATGTTAACAAAGCTTATTTATGATTTCCTTTTATTTAGAAAATTTAACTAGAAATTGTGCCTAAGCACAATAATAAACTTAGATTTTCTAATATCTTATCTGGTAGAGTTTGAGACAAATTTTGAAATTATGAGAGTGTAGATATATAGACTACACTTAGTGATTTTATCGTATGAAAATTTGGTTGTAAGAAAATAACGATATATATTTAATTTTTTTATTAATGTTATTAACTAAACGTCAATATATGTTGTATTAAGGTATTTTCTGTTGTCACATTCTAAATTGCATCCCTTTAACTTGCCTGGGTAAAATTTAACTTTGCTCTCTAAACCCCTGAGATATAGTCCTTTGCAATCTACCGCAGCTACAAACGGTCGACGCTAGTCCCGCAGAGTTTTATTTAGTCTCTGTTGTACACCCACTCCTATCTATAAAAAGGAAGGGTGCAGTGTTTTCAACAATTAATCAATATTATCTAATACTTGTATTAAGTACAATAATTAAAAAATATACACAAAAAAAAGAAAGTTATAGCTGTCGCATATTAATTAGACCATCAACCAACAAATATTTATTTACACAGCAAAATCTCATAATATTTCTTCTGCCAAATATTTTATCAAGAGGGTTTCGAAGAAACAGATTATAGCATTCTTTAACTGTTATTACCTGGTTACTAACTTATCTAAAATGGTTCGCAGATGGTCGCCAGCTAATGATATGCACAATTTTATTATTGCTACACAAAAAATGTGTTTTCTGCAAATAAAATTGCAAAAAATAATAATTTTACAATTTAAATAATTGGGAGTATTTAAACAAAAGTTAAAACTGTGCATGCTTCACAGATTACAAAAAGAGATGAGCTAACTCTACTAAGATTTAACCAAGACCACTTAGTTTCTTTGAGAGAATTAGCTGTAAAATTGACAGATACGATTGGCAGACCAATATAAAAAAATACGTGTTTGAGGAAAATGAAAAAATGGGATATGGGTTCTACAAGATAAGTTTTTACGATTAACAAACTACGAAATTTGTATTATTTTACTAAGGTTAAGAAAAAGCCAGTCCACATAAAGGGTGCCGATATTTATGGGCAGAGGAGCACCAAAACTGGGCTGATCGTCAGTGCGACTCAGTTATCTGGAGTGATGAATATAAGTTAGAGATACATTGGCGAAATACAATGTAGAGTTTTCAAATGGCAAGGGCAAAATATCACAGAAATTGTCTCAAAAGAAATGTTAGGTTTCCATCATCTCTGATGGTGTGATGCTGCATGTCATCACAAGGAGTTGGACACCTTTTTATTGACGGCACTGTCAATGCTGCAAAATACAAGATAATTTTGCAAGAAGAATTCTTGCTATCTAATAATAATAGTCAATTGCCAGAAGAGAAATTTATATTTCAACATGATGGTGCAGTCTGCCATACACTAAGGTATTACATTGGCCAGGAAGCGAGTTTTTTGTACCTCGAAATTTATTTTTGAATTTTGCCGAACCCTTGCTGTTCCAAGCAAGGTAGGATCTTTAATGTGCATGACAACACACACATGGAACCTACATTTTATCTCTCGTCCGAATGAGGGCGTATTTTTGTGAAAAAATGTTTGCCTAACATTTTTCAAGCAACGGTGTCAGGATTTGAACCTGGGACCTTGCGCTCGGTAGTCACATGCATACTAACTGAGCCCCAGAGCCATCCAAAAAGTCTGTCATACAGTGAAATCATTAACATCATGGTTGCAAAAAAATGAATGTACCTGTTTTAAAATGGCCTTCGAGCAGTTTTGATATTTTCCCTATTGAGACCCTTTGATATCACATGAAAAAAGCAGTTCGAACCAGACCAGTTTGCACCATTCCAGAATTAAAAAAATAATATTCAGGAAATTTGGAATAAATTTCAACCAGTGTACTGCCATCATTAGTTGCCACATTGCCAAAGAGAATTGATCCTCTTTTAAAACGAAAAGGTGATTGCACTCAGTGGAAACTCCGACTAATTGTTCAAAAAAGTTTCACCCAATTATTAAGCACCAGACTCCTTTTCCTTTTTGTTTATTTTATAATTACTGTTGCCGATATAAATATTATATATTGTTGATTAGTTGTTAAATACTTGGTATCAATTAAGCTTAATTGTAAATGCTAATGCAACAGAGTAACATTGTGTTGCCTATTTGCTGTGATTCATTTCATACGCAACTGGTCTCCTACGTATATACAAAAAACATAATATGGGTAGTAAAAAAAAAAGCGACATTTGGGATTTCATATTTTATTTATCAAACTGAATTAAATATAAAGAGGCATATATATATATATATATATATATATATATATATATATATACGTTCATGATGTCAAGGCAAATACAAATCACACTGTATAAAATCAATAACCGGCTACAGTTAATTAAAGGAAGCACATTCAGTAAAACTTAATCACATATATTAAAATAAACAAATGCCGATGCAACCCAATCCATTTAAAAACATTTAAAACATTCTTAAGCTCAAAATAAATACACATTTGGCATATTGAAAGTAAATAAACGTAAAAGGAAATTCTTTCAAGATGCATTTGCGTAAGAAATGAAGTCAATAAAATGTATATAATTTATATCAGTTTGTAATAGGCAAACATCTGAAAACAAGCATATTAGAAGTGAAGGTGTACGTGCCATTGGAAATGTAGATAAGGTGACAAACTTGGTAAAACAGACAATGTAAATAAAGATATTGAGGCGAAAGCCTACGTGCGATTTGAAATGTATAAATTGCCACATTTAAGAAAATTCAACGTAGGTAAACAAGGTATGGATGCTGAAAGTTACAAATATTTGCAAGTTGAAAGATATAAAACACCATTTGTTAGTAAATTCCATAATACAAAGTTTCGATCTATGTGCAAATTCATACGTCCAAAGAATATGCAATACCGTCTTATAGTCCCGCAAACGCGACCGGCAGTTGGTAACGCTAATCCATGATGTGGAAATTAGCACGCCCATCTGTTAATGACGTCACACAATATGCAAATTATTACATGTAAATGACGAAATATGCAAATTCATAAAAGTATTATAAAAACGGAGTACTCACATGAATAGGTCCAGCTTCCTACAGAATCACTTCCTTCAGGGTTGCTCGTGGCGTCCTTCGGGATAAGTTAAAGATGGCGGCTGCGACTTCCATCAGGATTGCTCCGGCTAGCGACTGCGGGGCTCCCTGGACTCGTTCATTCTAGGGTCGTGGACTGCTGCCAGGTTGTATCCAAATTGGTATCTTCTTTCCTATATGTAGCGGGAACGATAAGGAACGGGTTTATAGGGACGACAATCAAAAGGCAGAGGGAATCTACATAATTAAAGATAAGATACGATACGATACCAAAACCCAACCACTCTTGTTGATGTTCAAAGGCAAAAGGTCCACGTCCCAGCGTGTTGCGGAAAAACCCCACTTTTTTCTCCCACACGCGTCGGCGCGAAGTTCGTCCAACGCACTTCTGATGTGACGGAAATACACGCGCCAAGTCTTTCAAATTTATGGCGCGAAACTCCCGCATATCAAAACTAAACTAAAAAATGTCTAGTGCCAAATTTTGGCACGTAACAACCGAATAAAACCCAACAGGTTACTGATAGCGCACATAATTGAAACATCTTGTCCATAGTCTAATAACAAAAGAAGGGAACGAATTGTCCATAAAACGAACTCTGCGCATATAAAAGGAGTCATTCCATAATCGACGGCCGGACTGTGATAGTCAATACAATATTATAACGCAAACTGAAATTGAGTGAAAGTTAGAAGTGGTATAAAATAAAATAATTGTAATTAAATAATTTCAAAGTGAAGTACACAGTAGAAGTGCTCATCGAAATACGTATGTTTTAAAACTCTGCCGTTTGTATAAAACATAAGTCTAGATTTAAGTAATACAAAGTAATATAAATTAAAATCTTTACTATTTATTGATTTAGGGCACTAAAGTACCACTAAAGTATGACTAAAGTACGACAAAATAACTAACAAAATAACCAAACAAATAATCAACTAAATTAAACTAAACTAAGACTAAATTACGACGTTAAGACGTTAAATTACTGGAATAAAACTCGAAATAAATGGTAAGATACTTGAAGTACAGTGCTAGTACTTCAAATCATTGGTCAAACGATTACAAGTTGCTGGAAAACAGTTTGAAGTACTAGGGTGCATGCCAAACTGCAGGCCAACGACTTGAAATCACTGAATAAGCAACCTATTTGGATCAGGAAGCTCCAGTAAGAATCAACAGAAGGAATACAAGGTCACGATTTATCTTTACAACTTATAGTATATTACATTTATTATTTTAAATATTTGATGAGCTTAAAAATTGCATACAATTTAGATATTTTGTGTAAAAGGTCAAGAAAAATTTTGTTGGTACTTAAAAGTACGTTTTAAAAGGGGAATAGTTCTTTGAATGTTCAACGAAACCATTCATAGTAAAATATAATTCTTTTTGCTGGCTTTAATTGCGATAAAAAAGGTTTAAAAAGGTTATAAATTTCATAATGAACAAATTTGATAGGAATATTTATTTTAATTTTGATTCAAAAGTTCTGTAAATAGTAAATGATATTAAAAAGGACGTAGACTTGTAAATTGTAAATTGTCTTCGCTTATTATACGAATTTTGGTGAATTTCACCTGTATTATTCAGGTATAGGGAGTATTAGAAGGAATTGGGTAAAAATTCCCTGTTATCATATCGTCGTTCACTTTGTGCAGAGTATCACTCAGCTAGTTGGGGTATCAAATTAATAGTGTTAAATTTAAATTATTTTAAAGGCAGAGAGGTGGAGATCAGCAGGCAATTGGTCGTTATACATCTGGCGAGCGGCGATATCGTAGCAAAGAAAAATTACGCCCAATGTGGGGCTCGAAAGACTCGAATTTAGGTGATAGTTAGGGGTAGAAAATCAAAGATACAACTTATGAAATTGAAGTATAGATTAGGGGTTATAGACTTAATTAAAAATTTATCGGCAGACAGAAAACAAAGTTAGAAATTTAGATTCAAATATAAAAAGTGGTAGAAATTAGAATTTTAGAGTTTATTGTAAATACAATTAAATTAAAATGAACATAAGGATGCAGGAAATTAGGAATACGTTGAGGACTGAAAGGGTGGAGATAGGATCTCAGGAAAGTGTGTTCTTAGAAGATACACAGACTGAAACTGCACGGAGAGTATTAGAAAGGAACAACAGTGAGGAAAAGCAAAATACACAGGCGTCTAGAATGATGTCGATTTTGTTAGCGCTTGACAAAATGGACAAAAATGATATGGTCATAAATCAAATGAGTGATAAAATGGTCAAAAATGAAAAAGGCATAAATCAAATGAGTAAAAAATGACAAAGTCATGAATCAAATGAATGAAAATATGCAAGAATTAAGGACATGGTTTGGGCGAAAATTGACTAAGTTGGGAGAAAAATTAGGTTCAGAAATCAAAATCTCAAACGAGGGTTTAAAACAAACAAATCAAACAATTGAGGAAATGAAGCTAGAAGTGCGAAATAAGGTAGTACAAATTATTGAGGACACAGATGATGTCTGGGATGAAATATCAAAAGTTATGTTAGATCAAGTAACATGCAAAAGGGAAACCAACGGTTGAGACCGTGTTCTTTTTTTTAAACTAAGGTTGACGTTTCACCCACTTTTGTAAGAGGCTTCATCAGGACAAAAAAAGAAAATGAAATATAAACATAAAAATTAAATAAATATAAAAAAATAATAATAAATATAAGAATGATAAAATATTAAGTAGACAAGTTAAAGTGTAAAAAAAATTATGAAAGTGTTACTTCTGAACTACCAGATTCACAAGCCCATTTAAGCCAAAAGGTGTCTTGTGGCAAAGTAACTGGTGAAAGTAGCGAAAGTGGTAGTTTATATAGGGCGAGAACTTGATGCATGTGTGATTATGAATAAAGTTTTGTTTTGTTTACAAAATCTTCCCCGTAAAGATTTTTATGATATTGTCAGAGGCTTTCACGGCTGGAATCATAAATATTTATGGTTCCAGTTTGAGACCATGCCATTTTTTTAAACTAAGCCCAACGTTTCGCCCACTTTTGTAAGGGACTTCATCAGGACAAGAAAAGAAAATGAAATATAAAAGTGAAATAAATATAAAAAACAATAATAAATATAAGAATGATAAAATATTAAGTAGACAAGTTAAAGTGTAAAAAATTATGAAAGCGTTACTTCTGAACTAGCATACTCATCAGCCCATTTAAAGCAAAAGGTGTCTTGTGGCAAAGTAAGTGGGAAAGTAGCGAAAGTGGAAGTTTATTATTTTTTTATACTTATTTCATTTTTATATTTATATTTCATTTTCCTTTTTTGTCCTGATGAAGCCCCTTACAAAAGTGGGCGAAACGTCGATCTTAGTGTTAAAAAATGACACTGCCTCGACCCGGAACCATAAATATTTATAGTGACTCTGGTTGTGAAAGCTTTTGACAATATCACTAAAACTTTCTACAGGGAGGATATTGTAAACAAAACAAAACTTTATTCATAATCACTCATGCATTAAGTTCTCGCCATATATAAACTACCACTTTTGCTACTTTCACCAGTTACTTTACCACAAGACACATTTGGCTTAAATAGGCTGGTGAGTCTGCTAGTTCAAAACTAACTCTTTCGTAATTTTTTACACTTTAACTTGTCTACTTAATATTTTATCATTTTTATATTTATATTTCAGTTTCTTTTGTTGTCCTGATGAAGCCCTTTACATAAGTGGGGGAAACGTCGACCTTAGTTTAAAAAATGACACAGTCTCAGCCCGGAACCATAAATATTTATAACGACTTCGGCCATGAAAGCCTCTGACAATTTTTTCGTATTGTTTTAGTTCCGTGAACCGATATTTTAGTTACTCCATTTCCTGTGCTATTATGGGACATATTCTTTAGGTTTATTATTATATGTTGTAATTCAATAAATTGAAGAAAAACAAAATATTTCTGTTTAATTACATTCACAAATTCATTTAAAAGTGCATCAAATTTTATTGGTTAGTGAAATCTTCAGTTCATCATCATTATGTTTTCAGTCCAGGAACTGGTTAGAGGCATACCTCCATCGTTTCCTATTCTGAGCTAAACTACACATTTCCTTGAAATTTCTACAACCTACATGTTTCACTATTCGTGTGCAATAGTCTACCTCAACCTCTCTTTTTTCCTATCTCTGCTTCTAATATAATTCATACTATTCGCTCATGCCTTAATGTCACCTATCACCCTATCCTATTTTTTACCGTTTTCCACATATTTCTTTCTTTCTCTACCATTTCCAGAACCTCTTTGTTCTTAACTTTGTCTGTCCATGATCTCATCATCATACATATGTAGCATCACATTTTAAAGACTTCTGTCTTTTTTCCTGTCTGCTTTTCCTACTGTCCAAGTTTCACAGCCATACAGTGCTGTGCTCCACGCATGTTTTCAGCAATCCTTTCCTTTTTCTGTTTGTTGTCTTTGAACATAGTAGTTGCTTTTTCCTGTTAAATGCAGCAGGGCCTTGTGCATTATCTCTGTTTTATATCTTTTGCACTTTTCTCATCGCGTTATTTGACTTCCTAGCTAACAGAAACCCTTAACTTCTTGTAAGTTCTCGTTTCATAATTGTATTCTGGTTTTTGATTTATTTTCTCCTCATTTACATACTAGTACTTTTATTTTTGTTATTTTTCATATCGTACCTCTCTGTTACAACTGTTTCCATATCATTACGAGCTGCTTCTAACTCTTCCTTGTTAGATGCTAATACCGCCATGTCATCTGCAAATCTAAGCATATCAATCTTTTATCCCTGCATAGTAATTCCGAATGTCTTTCTGTATTTGACATTAATAATTGCCTCTTCGATGTACAAGTTAAAAATTAACTGAGATAGGGCACATCCCTGTCACACCGCTTTCCTAATATTCGCTCCTCTACGTTCCTGCTCTAATTCTATTAGCACTGTTTATTCCATGTATTATATTGTTTCAACTTCCTGATAGTTAGACAACTTTATTTACTTGCATTTTCAAATATATTAGAGTGAAAAGTAGTCGTACTTGTTTACGATTTCAAAAGTTGTTTGGGTGGAGATTATAGGGCCATGCAGTGTGTTCTGCGCCATCCCACTTTTCAACCGCTTCCATTCTCTATTTGGTAGAAGATGGGCGTGATAAAAATTTTCATTTTTAGAACGTTACTTTTGCCGTGGGAAACTTTTCCATTTAGCAATAATTTCTGTTAGAGGTAAGCAATTTTTATATTTAATACTCAGTGCTTTTGTTATCGGATTTTCTGTTTTAGCAACTAATTCTAGCTGCCAAGCATTCAAAAGTAAATTTAAAGTTACGTCCATTGTATGTGCCATGTGGTTCTGGAAACCGTTACGAGTGTGGTACACTTCGAAATTTGTACTTTGCAGAATGCTGTCGTAAACTATTGTATAAAGTTGAAATATCAATATTTGTTTTGTGGATGATTTTAGTATTGCCCCAGAGCAATTTTTAATTTGTTGAGAAAATTAATATAATTCGCCAGGCCGCCATCTGTATGTTATCTGCATCTACTTTTCATGTGCAACTAGGGTCAAGGCCATTGACTATAAGGGAGAAGAAAGTTCCAAGTTAGGTTCTCCAATTCGCTACAGTGCTTTTATAAAATACCTAATATAATACACAGAGAAACTCGTTAATAAATGATTTAAAACCTGAATTTGATGCAGTTTCCACATAGGAGAATTGAGAATTTTGCAAGTAAAGTTGCTAGAAGGTTATTTAACTTCTGTCAAATTTCGTTGCGAACGCTGTTGGACGCTACTGAAGCGTTACCATCAAAATCTTAAAAAGTAGAAATAATTTTTAAATTGCACAATACGCCGCTACAAAATGCCTAATATGTATTGTGTCTTAAAAATTGATTCAGAATCGAATTTCGTACGGACTTCGAATATAGCAGGTTTAATTTTAAAGAAAAATATTAAAATTCCATGCACGGATGTGATCGAATCTGCTTGTATAGTTATATTCGATTGTAAATTTCTCAGTAAATCGAAGCATTTTTGCATGCCGTTAGAAAATATACGCGTAAAACATTTGACATTTCGACAAATATTCAATACAATAGTTCAGTAGTGCTAATGTTTTCAGATAGCATGCAAGGAGTACCGGGTTCGATGCTAAGGTGGTTCTATTTTTAAAAGGACACCCGACTCGATCTTACATCAAACACTACAATCGCTTTTCGGAAGAAATATGAAGGTATGGGACATGCTGAAACAATTGGGACGGTTATATATTTTACAACATTTGACTATTGAACGTAGATTTTTAATCTTGCAAGTGGGAGAAATACTCCTAATTTAAATCATTTATTAATCGTAAAATAATTACCTGCATTAATATAACACATGAAATCGATTATGTTAATGTGACTTTGTTGCTGCTTATTTGATAAAAAGTTAATGCAACCTTTAAATAATTGGATGAGCGCAAAACACGAGAAGACTTGGACAAATCAGTACTTAAAGAAGGTTGCTTTGAGTACGAAAACGCCAAAGCAAGAGTAGGCAAAAGGGGTCTGTGGGGAAATGGTTTCTGAGGTGAAAGGGGTTCCCAGATGGAGCAAATGCAGATCTGACTAAATTTAACGATGAAAAAAATGACAATTAATTTATTGACGTAGTGGAACATCGCACTATGATCGTTCGTTTCTTATTACATTTACTAGTGTAAGACTAACTTTTTAAAAAATAATTATTTGTCTTTTGATTTACAATTATATATTTTTTCAGTGAAATATTGAGAGTAATCGATTCTTTGCAATTGACGGATAGACACAAAGTAGCAACACCAGTTAATTGGAAGGTACACTTTTCTATACCTTATAAATTATACTAATAATGCTTTTGTAGCCGGGTGATCCAGTAATGATACAACCAAGTGTTACAGAAGAAAATTTATTATCTATGTTTCCTCGGGTTGTTACAACTGCATTACCATCTGGAAAGAATTATATGCGTCAAACTCCTCAACCCTAATCACAAGTTCCATTTGACATTTGTTAGCAGGAGAAGTTTTTATTAGCTTTAAATATTTGTAATTTTTTATATGAATTCTTAGTTTTGTATTAGAATTTTAAAATTGCAGTTTAAGTTTAATAAAATTTATAGTTTCAAATTTATTTCATATGTTAACGATAATAGTCTTAGCTGTAAGGCTCATAAATGCTTCCAACTTCGATTAAAAGCTGGTAGAGTTAGATAATTATGCAGATCGTTGCAAGAGAACTCTTAATCTAAACTTTATACTGTTGCTTAATGTGGATCGTGGATCTATAGAGACATAAGGGGTAGTCTTATTACTAATTTCCGTCTTAAACCAAATAAAAATGATAAGATACCAACACTTTTCTGATAACAAATATCAGCAATAATTCTTTAGTGTTATATGGAGGGTAACTGATTGTTACGTTACTATAAATTACAGCAAACACCGGGCCTATGAAAAATATTTGGCCACAATCCCATACTATTTTGCTTGTCCATACCTATCCTTGTTAAAAAAAAGTTTCAATCTCTTCTTGAAGGAACGCTGTTCTTAAACATGTTTTTAATGTGTAATATAAAAATACAGACAAATAGGATTTCAACTATTTTTTAGTAGTGTTTAATGTATAATAAAATACATTTACAATAGTGCTTTTCTAACCTTTTTCTTAGCGAATAATTTAATTACATTATCATAATGTAACTTACCTTGCTAATGTTGCTTCTACAGTTAAAGTTTTCATCGCAATGCAAATATTTGGAAAAACATTCGATTTTTATTTCAGGTATTTTTTTAACAAATATCACGGAAATAATTGTTTTTCACCAAAGGTTGCTTGGTGAATGGTTTCCAATAAACAATTTCATTGGAAATTGCTTGTACAATATCGGCACTGTTTGCCATTTAAACTATTAGCATTTCGTTTTAAAAGAGCATCATCCATTGTTAAGTTCACAAAAATCCTAACAAACTACAAATTTTATTCAAAGTGCTGTATCGCCAAGTTAACTCTCTGATTACAAAACCTAAAATTTTGTAAAACGCCAATCCAAAAATGACTTTTTACTGACATTTCTGTGTTATCGTAATCATGAACATTTTCATCCACAAATTTTGTTCCAATCTTATGTCTTCTAGAAGAAGAATTTGTAAGGAGTGTGATATTAACATTTTCAACAAGTACATTCATTTAAAGATCTTTTTAATCCGAAATTAGACTGTTGATATTACATTCTTCAACATAGTGTTGCATTTACACTTTGCAGGATCCTGTTTCTGTATAATTGATTGCCAATAATATTTTAAACCATATATTAGACAAAACTAAGCACTCATAATTTAGAATGCCACATAAATCAGCTCTAGTTTCTGCAGTTAAATTTAAAACTGATATTTCTTTAGTTGCTTTCGCAAACCTCCTAAATTCTTTGAAAATAGTTTTACAACATGTATTTGGGCCAATCAAAGCATATTAGATACTGTATAAAGAGCTCTCAATATTTGTTTTTAAAATTTCCCCTCTAGAAATGAGCTGAAAATATTATAAACTTTTTAAATGATACCAAAATATGTAATTGCTTCTTTAAAACTCCTACGGCATGTACTCCACAGAGATTAGGCGAATGAGATGTGCATGGAGAAAAAATGGCAAAAAAACTGCTTCAAAATAACACTGAACATTTTTATAAGGATCACTCATATCTGCTCTGTTGTCATAACCCTGGCCATGACAATCAACTATTGGGATGTTACGTTTTTCAAAGGTGGTCAAAATTAAACATACGATAGCTTCACCTGTTTTTTGGTTGCAATCAATGAATTTTAAAAAAACGTTTTTTGGTTTTACATTTCTCATCATTAATTTGCAAATCTCGCAGTATGTAAACAGTTTGTTCTGTATGCGATGAATCTGGTGTTGCATCGACTATTATAAATTAGTATCAGAAGTGATTTTAACTACCTGCGGTAGAGAATTGTTTTCGCCACGGCAACCTACCGCTTCGATGTCCCGTGCAAATTCAAGAAAATACTAGAAATACTTGCTGTAACTATCTCTTTTAATTTCAATGCTCCAATAATTGCAACGAATATTAGAAATATTCAAGCAAAAATCACATCGTAATATTGGTATTTTGAAAGTGTTGCATTAGGACGTCCGTTTTCGTGATACAGTTCAACTGCAGCATTTCAAATTACGAATTAGCTTAAAATAGTTTTGCAGCAGCATAGCCCCCTTTACAACTTTTTCTTTATGAATGCCACCTAAAAAGCACATGTAATTAAAGAAAATTGTAAAATAATTTCAGCAGTTATCGTTTTTATTTGGACCCTCCATTAATTGCAACAAATTTTTCAGATACGCTGGATATTTAAAGACAAATATTAGAACGAAAACTTATCTCAACGTTCTAAAAGAAATACACTTTCGTTGGTGAAACATACTTACCTTGTAAAATGTTAAAAAAAAATGATCGCCTCGAGCTTTGAACTCGTAACGTCGTACATATTATTCGGAATTGTTACCGCAGTGCTATTGCGCCTGACAATTATGTTTGTGCTATTTATGTGTTTACGAAATATTATGCAAAGATCACGTACAAATGTAACTATTCGGTCGGGTCTGTTCGTTTCCGTTAAATAAATTTAATTTTTTTCTTTAAAAATTGATCGTCATTAAAAATCGATGCGGCTTCATATTCTTAATTTAGTTTGAAGATTAAAAATGTATATTAGGTAGTTTATAGCATTGGATTTTGAAACTGATGAAAATAGTTCTGTCATGTTAGATATTGACAGTACTGAATCGGCTGTTTACTACTACCTCCGATGCTATTTTGTGACAGTTCTCGTTTTAATTTTAGAAACATTATGTACAAATGTTTAAAAAAATACACCACGCAATGCAAAACCATGCCAAAATCAAGTTTTAATTTGCTTCTAGGACGTCCCCTCGCATATTAGATATTTTTTAAAGTCCTGTGTCTATTTCTTGAAATCAACTCAAACTTGTTTTTGTCATGCTAACGTATTCACCAACATGGTCCGCTCTCTTGCATCGTGCGTTCGGCTCCTTGGTTCGTGGAAATGTAGTGGATATTTACTTTTTTGGCACGTAAAATACGACAGTGCAAAATCGACAAATCTCGGAAAACCGCTATAATTCCCGTGAAGTATTCGCTTCCACGGAACGAAAACCCGCCTACCGAATGTAGGGCATTATTTCCAACCAACCAATCCCGGACCGTCCCCTTGGAGGTAAATCCCGATTTGTTCCAACTCTGCCATCCAACTCCAGAGCATTAGTGAGTGAAAGCTGTCTCTAATTTTATAATTCTTTGAGTTCACATTTTTTCTTTTCTCGAGAATTGCTCTTGTCACAGTGTCAGCACAGTATTGTATAAACTCATTTCGACTTTCAAGAGATAAATAATGAATTTTGTCACCGCTGATGGTAAACCAGAAATAGACTATAGGTAATTGGTCCCTGTTGTAACGATGGCAGAAGGGGAGGGTGGCTTGCTCAGCCAGGAGGTCGTGGGCTGACGGCTTCGACTAAGGACCAGAATGGCGAAGCTCGAAGCGTAAGGGCGCCAGAGTCTTGCCACAAAGAAAATATAGAACCGTGACTCAAAGGTTCCAACTCATACACAAGTTCGCAAATACCATTTCCAAGCAGCACAAAGCGGCACAATCGTCACGCGCTAACTCAAAACAATAATAAAAATAATAATCAAGGAACACGTATAATATTTACTTGGCACAAATACAGGTGTCACAATGCACAAAAAAAAGAGACAGTAAAGTGATGCTTGGAGACCCACGAACGGTTCGGTACATACACGGGGTACCGCAAGATAGGCGAATGAATAAGTTGTAACTAACGTAAGTTAAAACGCGACGAAAGGCATGCCGCTCATCCGTTATATAAAGGCGCGGAGATAAATAATTTCTAAAATTTATAAATAAATCGCGTTCGTTGGTGGATCTTTTACAAAACAAAATATCGTAGCATAAAAATAAACCTGAAAAATAAGGCAAAATACATAGCCTACAAATCTGGTGAAATTAATAGTAAAGCAGATCCCAAAAAAAATGTATAAACACACTGTAGGTCACAATTGTTACTACAAAACTTCGGTATCTAAAGAAAAAGTACACACAATAGTTCGCCTGAATAGTGATTAAACATGTACACACCGAGGGGAAAGCAAAAGAATATATGAAACGTTACTTCTAATTTCCAAAAATGTAAAAATATAACTTTCGTTGTGATAAAACTGGATTTTGTAATAATTAAAACGTAAATAAATTTAGCTGATAACGTAGTTTAAATTGGTTGTTGAGGCGATACCAAAAAACAGGTATTAAAGTAAATAGGTATACGACCTTGAGATCCAGGTGTCCTGAGTACTCTTAGTAGTAGCAACACAGCTCTGGGCTCGATAATCGGCGGGCGACTATTGCTTCCTTCCAGAACAGCCAATTTAAATTTGTAAACAAAAGCAATGAACAAGCAGGAACGGTGATCGGCGAAAACTAAAGATACTACTAAAAGTAGTACCGACGGCAGTCTAAAGCAGGTAGTACTAAAAGATGGTACATAAAACCGAAGAAGAAGGCCACTAAAATGAGAGAAAAATAATTAGAATACCAATACTGTACCTAAATAATTACGTACGTTGGACGGCCTTATCGCAAAAGCGAAGAGTCGGAAACGCAAATAAATTCCACAAACGGAAGTGGACAAACGCCACTAACATCTGTTGTATAATTACAGATCCTCCCCAAAGAGATGCTAAAACAAATGCTCAATACGCACTTATAAAATTACACAACAAAACCAAGAGCGTTCACTTTACTCTTTTACAAGCTTCAAACAAACAATGAATATCGACTTCATGCACACTACACCTGCTAGATAAGATAATCGACCCATTCAGAAATAGAAATAGACAAAGAATTAAAACGAGTTGGAAATTAACCTCGAGAACCGGATAAGATTTTACAGAAAACACAGAATAATTTCAAAACTGGAAAGCTACACGTAACAATTTGTAATCATTTATGGTACTCGAGATTGTTTCATGTTTTCGATACAGTCATAGTGACATTAATTCCCTATTACTGGGGTCATTTAATAAATATGTCCTCTTTCTAAATATCAAATCCTTTTCTCCTAAAAATAAAGTTACATCCAAAATTCTGTGTACAATTTGTGTCCATTCGCGTTCTTGGTGCTTAATAGAATTTAAAATATATAGATTTTACAATGGGTGCAGTCCCAAGTTTTTCTCTAAATTTTGCCATTCTAAGTTATTAATTTTGTGGCTAATACTTTTCCGTACATTTTTTTCCATTGTTGATTTCATGAATATCTACATTTCAATGCAAAACTAGACATGTGACAAGTCGAAACTTTATAAAAGTTTGCAAGGAAAGCAAAATAATGCTTGTTTAATACTACATACAGAAAGTATGGTGTGTTCTAACTGTGAAAGATCAATTGGAGACTATGACCATTGTACTTGTGACAGCTGCTCTGCTGTTTACCATTTCAAATGCGCTAACCTCGCTGGATCTAAAATTAATGTTCTGCAATTGAAGACTAAACGATCATAAAATTCTGTTGCTTCAAATGCTTGCAAAATCTCAAAGCAATTCCTGTTCTGCAAGCCCAGAAAACTGAGTTATAAAAATCCGTTGAGGCTTTAATCAATTGCATTGCATCAACTACCAAAATTTCTGATGATAACATTAACATAGAAAGTCATTCAAGAGTATGATGAACGGAAAAAACGGGAATCAAACATCATGATTTATAATGCACATAAACGAATTACTTACCTTGCCTATATATTTACTCTGTTGCTATTTATATGCGTAAGAACCTGCTTTTATTTTCTACAAACTTCTCAATTCATGGTCTTAATACTAGGTTCGCTGGAAATTTTGTAATTCCTCAACATCAATTGGCCCTTACGGATAAGAGCTTTGTGTGTTTGGCTATGAAGGTTTACAATGTACACATTGACATTAAGAATGCTCATACTTATAAAATGTTTAAAGTTAAGCTTAGAAATATGCTAGTGAACAATTGCTACTATGCAGTTCAAGATTTTGTGTAAAATGGACTTATAGACCTATCACACATTGTAATATTGTGACTAATTTCCAATAATAACTCATACTTTTCCGCAACCAAGGATGAAGTTAGCACTTTAACTTGCACAGAATGTCGTCGCCGAGTAGCATTCGCATTTTTCTGTAAAAATGATGTTAGTTGCGATTAAATACCATAAAATACATACTTTGACGTTATCACGTTTAGATTTTTCTCATTTACTAATTAAGGGAGTCTGGAGATCAGTGGGTTTGAATTGTTTCCATGTTTTAAGATGTGGTTCATCTACAGTTGGTTTCCTTGTAGATGGTTCTATATCATGATAATCCTGTAAAAATCATATAGCAAAATAATTGATTATGAGCAATCATTTACATGTGTGTGTCTTCTACTCTTAATTCAAATGATCATTTTGAAGTACAGTATCCTGCAAAAAGAAATTTAATAAAACACATTAACAAAAGCTGCATACTTCAGCATCTTCATAAATTATTTCTATGAGCTCCTCATCATTTTCACTGAATAAATGTGTTCTTTCGACATTCTAAAAATAAACAAAATCTTTGTTTATATAAAAGAGCATTAACAATGTACTTACCACAGTATCATTCATGTAGTTTTGATCGCTATCAAATGGATTTTTGAGTTGAAAAACAGTTTTATCATTAATAATTGATAAAACTGTTTCATGCTCATCCTTTTTGATATCGATTTTAGGAACCCCTCTGCCTGTTTGTATGGATTAAATTTGAGGTCTTTTTAGGATTTCTCTTAGCAATACCTGACCATAATGAGGTTACGGATTTAGGTTTTTCTTTTAAGAAAAGTAAATTTATGTTTATATTGAAATTATTTAGTGGTGAGGGCTATGAAAACAAGTTAAGGAAATGTTGAGCATTGAACAGAAGCAGCTTGAAGTATGTAACGTGACCTTCTGCTCAGACGAATGTTTGTCGAACTTCGCTTGCAGCTTTGGCAAGGGATTTTTACATGTGGGCGGTTTTGAAAACTTGTGTGAGTCAACTTGAAGGGTTAACTGCATGTATAACTCAAATAAATTTGATTGTGTCAAGTTAAAGGAGTTGCTTAACTGAATTTATGTTTATGCATAATGTTATCATTTTAATATATAAGAAATATGTAAGTATTGAAATTAAAGTATTTTAGAATGGACAATGAAATGATAAAACGAAAAGCTGGTATTTAACGGTTTCAATATTTGCTATTAACAACATTCCCGGGATTTATAAATGTCATGTAATTTAATATTGGAAACAGGACTATTTGGAGTGATGATCGCTTTGTTAATGGAACAGTTTTAAGGTCTTTTTACGATTTTTTTAGTAATACCTGGCCAGAGTGAAGTTAAAGAATTTAGGTTTTTCTTTCCAGAAAAATATATTTGTATTTATATCAAAATTATTTAATGTTAATAGAGCTTAAGTTTAGGTTGAATTTTATTTAAATATATTTGAAAACTAGGTAAACAGGTACATTTGTAACGGGTATTCAGCTACCCCAGTGATGAAATCAATTTTATTTAATGATCAAAAATTCAATGCGTATTTTAGAGAAAGGTAACTTATAACTTGATCAAATTTAGGAAACCAAAGCAAAGGATATCTATGAGGAATATCATCTTCCATGTAGGGAATAACATCAGAAGAGATTACCGTTACAGATAGTTTGGCGCCCCTCAATTATGACTATCAATAAAGCCTTTCAGGGTAAGTGATTAGTGTAACATAGTTTTTTATTTTTTGGCCATTTTAATTATAAAATTTTTTGTTTATTATTTCGAATTTTTATTTATAATTCTTCCATAGGAATTCACTCTCACACCACTCTTATATTGTTGTGGGGTCCTTACCCTTTCAGGGCATATCAAAATTTAATAACTTAATGCTCATTTTACCCATAACAAACTTATCTTTTAGTTTTTAACTAAACTATGTTATGGGAGTATGAAGCATTAAGTTGTTATGGGATTGCCTGAAAGGAACAAGAATTTCATACCAAAATAAGGGGGATGCACCGACTAACTACAGTGGTACAGAAGTGGATCCCTATAGAAATAAGTAAAGCAAATAGAACAATCAAAATTCTACCTAGGTGTAATTTAAAGCTACGTTACCAATAATAATTACTTTTAGGGCTTTATATTCATGTCAAGTCTATGGATGCCAGCTCATCCAATCTAGTCTGGTAAGAATCCTTTTTAGATGGTGAGCAATCCGGCAGGATTTTGATTACGCTTATTACCTTCTGGTGCAATGGAACTTCCTTTCACAATTAATTGATATATTCAATCAAGAAAAATACAGTCTCGCTGTTTTACCTAAATCTATTTTTAATACATCACAGTATTATTCTTGTAAATATGTATATATGTCAGGAATTTGTGTACAACAAAAGCTCTCGTCGATCTGCCCAATTATGTTCAAGGCGCACAACCAGAAAGGCATACCTGTGGACAGATGTCCCAAGAAGAAGTCCTTTCAATCACAACTATCCCACCCGGCAGCAGACGACTATGGAAAGGTCCGACGCCGCCACACAACGGTGACGTCCGTCACCGCCAACAGGCCACCCATGCCAACTGCAACCAACCAGTTCGTAGACGAATTCTTGCCCAGTAGTCTTCGGGAAGAGTTCCAACCAGTAATCGATAGGTCAGCACAACCAACTACTACGGCCAGCACCAGCCTATTATCACTTGACACCGAAACATGCAGACCACGAGCTAACCACACAGTCCGCGTCGTTCTACTCAATTATATGCAAGGCATACAACCAGAAAGGTATACCTGCGGGTGGATGTCCCAAGAACAGATACCCTTTCGACCACAATCATCCCATCCAGCGGCAGGCGATCATGGAGAAGCCCGACGCCGCCGCACAAAACGTTAACGCAAACGCCGCCACAAGCTCAGATACTTTGACCACAAGGACCCCGCCGCATCCTCACAACAACCTAGCTACGCTCTTCAGCGAGCTGAACACAGAACAAACTAAGAATCGCGAGAATTTCCAACTCATGTTTTGTGGTACCCAAAAATCGGTGGCATAGTTGGTATGCGTGTGACTACTATGCTCAAGGTCCCGGGTTCAAATCCCGACACGGTCCACTTGAAAGTGTTAGGCGAGCATTTTCAGACGCCGTCCACTCAAACGATAACAAGTGTAAATTTCAACGGCACATATCAATATTAAAAATGGCATTTCTATAAAATTCACTTCAAAATCACAAGGATCTAAGGTCAAACGACGTTAAATAGCTCAAGAATTTCCAACTTGGACAAAACTTAAAAACACTTACTTGATTGAAGTCCAGATGTAATCAAAACTTGGACGTTCTTTCAGAACAAACAACATACCAGAAGTTCAGCAGCTTACAAAAATATCAGCGATGCACTTATACCATTCCATGAATTTATGCAAATCTTAAAGTTTACTAACACCATTACGAAATTGATAGATAATTCTCAAATCATCTGATGTTAGCCATAACCAAAAATCTTACTGTAGATTCATTTATCAATTCAGAATTAAATTCCAAAAATTCTAACATTTCAATATTCAAATTAAATCTTGCAGAATTATATACCTCTCTCTACATTATTTTTGTTGCACTACGAAAAAGAATTAACAAATTACCATGAGATTAATTTATTGTCACTGTTTTACTGACACTTGATAAAATTAACATTGTGTATTAGACATCACTGAAGCAATATGACTCCAGCAATCTAATTACTACACTTTGTTTTTCTAGTTTTTCTGCTTTTTTCGAACCCAGCACCAAGCATAATTGCTTCTAGATAAGAAGAGTTGACTTTCACCCACAACAGCTAACCTAAAAGTGTTTCAATTACACAACTAATTGTCAATTCGACAGTTACAATGATCATTCTACTTATAGGAGGGAGATCTTGAAATGACTCATAAGTGTTATTTCTTGTCACCGTACAATTTGAAATGATGCTCACAGTTTTGAAGCATAAAGTTAAATTAATACAACAGGTAAAACAGAACCGTAAATTCAATTACCACTTAGAAACTTACAATGATGTAAGGCTTGAAATAACCTTCTACCAAAACAATAGCATAAGTATCCATAAAAATACTGATGGAAAATAAATTTGTTACAACTTAATTTAGCTTACGGTGTTGTAGTACTTTTATATCATTCTGAAATGTTGTGACGATTTCACAATAATGTGTTATAGATACATATGCTTGAATTGTATATGTACTTGCACTCTGTATATATGACAATATGCTGTGCACTTTTGTGTTTTATGCATAAATAAAAAACTAGGAACTATACAAATCAAGCTGATAATTGTATATCCATTAACAAAACAATACTTTTTATTTCACAAGGGAAAGAAACATCTACTGACCGGTTTTGGCTTTCTTAAGCCTCGTCAGAGCAAATTAGTTTCCAACAACCCTATGAAGTAATCGAAGTTATTATAGTGATAAAAGTTCGAAGGAACCTTTTTACTATGGCAAGAGTAAATAATGTCGCCATCAGGCGGTAAACACCAACAGTACTAAGCATGGAAGTACAAAAGTTGATTCGAAATTACATCATAGTTTATAGACAGCCATACAAGTATGTTCTGCTTTTGTGATTTGCAGAATGTTAAAGAAAATTTATTTGCAAAAATAAGAAACATTCTCGTGGCATCGCCCGTTTCTTGCCCCAAGGGCAATTCATAATAATATATACAAGTTATTCGCAGTTCGCAATCAGGAGTTTGTGTTCAACAAAAGTAAAAATAAGATGTATCTGTACATACATTCTTTATTATACTCCCGCCGGTAAGGTACGCGAGCCACTACAGTCAGTTGGTAGCAATGTTAAATAATTGCAAAAATGATGCGCAAATAAGACATTACATCACATATTTATTCAAAATTACTGCATCACATAAAAAACCAAAAAAGTACTTACGTAAACTGTAGGGCTTCTCACAGCATTACTCCATGATGGCTGCAGCGGGGCTCCGTTGATCTTTCGGGCGTGGGTAATTCGTTGGCCCGGTTGAAACCAAATTAAATTTGTCTTTTTCGTTCCTATGTAGAGAGCGACAGGAAACGGGTATAAGGAGCGATAATCAGAGATAAGGCAAAGGAACCTACATAACAAAAAAAGAAGACATGATAAGACACAAAAATAACTACATTCGTCCACGTCTCGGTCACCAGTTCCGACACGTCTCCCGGAAATCCACCACTTCCCTTCTTGGCACACCGCGTCGGCGCAATCTCGCGCAAACGCACTGTCTGAAGTGACGGAAATACACACACGTCTTTTCAAAATTATTGGCGCGAAATCCTTACAAATTAAAACTAAAATTCGAAATGTTGACGGCCGATTTTTCGGCACGTAACATCTTATGAAAATAATAAAAGCTTATTCACTATACAAATCGAGCTAATAGTTGTATAGTCATTAACAAAACAGCAACTTTATTATTTCACAAGGGGAAGAAACATCCACTGACCGGTTTTGTCTTTTTTCAGCCTCGTCAGCTGGAATTGGTTTCCAATAACCCTATGAAGTAATCGAAGCTATTATACTGCTCACAAAGGGAAGAAACATCCACTGACCGGTTTTTGGCTTTCTTAAGCATCGTCCGCACGCATTGGTTTCCAACAACCCTATGAAGTAATTGAAGCTATTATACTGATATAAGTTCAAAAAAATCTTTGTACTATGAAAGAGTTAATAATTTTGCCATCAGGTGGCAAACACTAACATTACTAAGCGTGGAAGTACAAAAGTTGATTCGAAATCACATCGTAATTTTATAGACAGCCATACAAGTATGTTCTGCCTTTTAGATTTGGGTAGTGTTATAGCAAAAATTTATTTGAAAAACTAACAAACGTTCTCGTGGAGTCGCCCGTTTCTTGTCCCAAAGGCAATTCATAATGATATAAAAACAAGTTATTTGCAGTTCGCAAATATCGTTTACTCTTGCCATAGTACAACGGTTCCTTCAAACTTATATCAGTATAATAGTTTCGATTATTTGATGGGGTTGTTGGAAACTAATTTGCTCTGACAAGAGTTAAAAAAGCCAAAACCAGTCAGTACATGTTTCTTCCCCTTATAAAATAATAAAATTATTGTTTTGTTAATGGTTATACAACTATTAGTTCGATTTATCGGAATTTATATTTCTCGTCACTTGATAAAGACAAATTTTAAAACAGGTTAGAATAGTTATACTTTCTATATTTATGTAAGTTGTATTATTAAGTAAAGTTTTACCTAAAAATTCAACTGTATATAAATGTAGAGATCGAGTGACAAGAAAATATAAATTTCGATAAATCAAGCAGTAGTTCCCAATCAAACTTTGTACCACACATTTTAATATACTGTGACGTAAATGTTTTGTTCAATTTTTAAGTAAAGTTAATTGTAGTAACTGCACCACATCATTCAAAGTATGGTTCAAAAGAACTATGCGATAAATATATAAACGTCTGTTTATTGGTAAGCATACTGTAAAAATTTGTTAACATTATGTATATGTATTACTATAGAAAACAAAAACATCATTGATGAAGACCATCTGCGATGGTCGAAACGTCTGGTTATAAGTACAAAATAAACACACATATAATGTTATCTAAATAACTTTCAACATCATTCACAATAATATTCTTGAATACATATACATAAATTATCCAAACAAATTTTAACACCGCTCACATATTAATATTCCTGAAAACATATACCGAATGACCTAAATCCAAATAGCACATCTTCTAATAAATGCGTATGCCTACAGCATTTGGCATTACATAATTTAATCACTTTTGGTTGGTCACACCCTTTGTTTATTTTTCTATAACGATTAAACTACATCATTCACTTTGTTAAGACTTCCAATGTTCAGACTTATTCAATTTAATAGGCAAACAATATAACCTACACGTTGATGTTTTACACTTTTAATATCCAGCTAAAGAGGCTTCTCCTCAAACAAAAGAACACTTTATAACTATTTAAATTAACGTTTAAATGCATGTTCATTTAATTAAGTTCAGCTAATTCACCAGCTGGAATCTACAATAGAAAGGATATACTCAAGTTCCCACCAAGTGGTATGGACTAACTGGTCCAATTTTTAAATATTGGGCCTTGTCGACATATTCGTGTATCCAGCATGTTCAACACCAAATTGTTCCAAGTAAATGGGGTTCTTTGACTTCCTATTTTTTAAAATAACTTTCACATATTTATTGGTTACTGGTTTTCGGGCAATTAATTTATTGATTTCCAGCAGCTGTCCGGTGATGACATTCCCCCCTCTCTACTTTCTATTCTTCTGAGGAGTATGTCATTAACATCCATATGGCGTGAAAGCAGCATGCCTTTCTATGGTTTATTTAAGTTAGCATCACGTGTAAATGTAATATAAATGAATAAATCGTACTTTATGATGTTTGGTTAGTATTTTAATATCTGAATTTCATTAACACATCAGCTCGTTCTTTGTATTTAACAACATCATAATAATCTGATTTGTATCGTATCGTAAAAATATTCTAACCTACAGCTGTAATTATTCTGGCATACTTTTTTAAATGGAATTATTTTCGTATGAACAGCAGAAAAAAGCTTTCTTAATTTTATGTAAAAATTACCTAATACTAAAATTTCTTTTGTTTTTAGTGGCTTTTAGATAAGTTACTGACCCGAGTTACGTTCAAATATGTATAAAATGATGGTTTTGGGTTGCTAACCTTTATAAAATAAATTCCTTTTATTGAAATGTCATACTTAATGAACAACTATAATATTCACAAAATCAAAATATACACGGTACATCAATATTAAATTGTCAGTTTTAGATTAATTTTTTCTCTTTTTCATCCGGTTTCTATCTATGAGTGTTATGTCTAAGTCGTTTAAACTGGCACTGACCACAGTATTATCAATAATTCATAGCTTTGACTATTCTCTATGACAACAGTTAAAACATTTAACTTGTAATTTGTAAGTTATGACACGAGAACTCACTGGAATAGCATTTCTTTATTATCTACCTAATTGTATTTGCTTTGAGTGACTCTTATATATACGATGGCTGTCACACAAGAGTTGTGATATTTGAAGATATAATGCGTTCCGTTAGCGATACGGTAGCAGTAGTTGCTCCGGACCAGTTCAGATGAAACTCTTCAAGGCGTAGGTTCAAATCGATCGTTAAGTAGACCATAGGGAATGACTGAAGATCTCATAACTGGAGCTAGAACAAAAGGGTGCCAGGAACTGGAGCTAAAAATACCTGCGGAAATTGTTCCAAGTCCTCGGGCATCCCTAAAGTATCACAATATATCAAATAAAGCCGTAAATGCAAATTAACAATTTACTGAATTACAATTATTCTCAAATAAATCTCCAAAAGCTTAAACCAAAATATAGACAAAAAAGTTAAGCCTCACACATTCAACAGTATTAATAAATAGTTTATTTTTAATTATTAAGGCAAAGTTAAAGTCATAAATAAACAATAAATATCATACAAATTCATGGCCATAAAGTTGCAATAATGTTGTACCAAATTCAAACTCATAAACAGATTTACAAAAGTAGCCAAATGATTAATGTTGGAATTTTTTTAAAGTACACATCAATACTGTAAAACTAAATGCAAGGGGATTCAGTTTTAATTATTAATAAAGGCTGCTCACCATTCAGTAAAAGTGTACGAATGGTTGCAGTAAAACTATGTTTTAATAAAGGGGTTAGGAAAATTATTCAATTTCAATAATGTCAAGTAATTTGATGTTTAAACATGCATAGAAAAGTTTAGGGCTATTATATAACCTGTTTAATACACGTTGTACTGGATCCAGAATTCATTACACTGCTTACGACAGTGGAACGATAAACATCTTATTGCTCAACAGACATCAACAGTTAAACATCAGCATCGAAATACATTCCATAAATCGTAATTCCATGTAAATAACTTGACATGCTCCAAATGAGTAAGGCTAAACGCGTAAAGAAGTTTTTATTAAACGTAGTAGGTAGGACTGCTCCTCCAAATATGAACGGTACACCAGTAATATCAATATAAACGGATAATAATGTTGAATCTAATTGCAATCGGTACCAATAATTAACAGCACAATGCATAACCATAATATTTTTCAGATTAATACACAACATGAATTTGAACTGTACATACTCTAAGAATTAGACCATAAATTTGAATTGTAACATGAATTATAAACTGAATTTGCAGTAAAACTCCAAGCTTGTAGAACTAGAAGCTAGACATTCGGAGTAAAACAATAAAATTGCAACTAAGGCTTGCACTACAAATTGGACAAAATAACTCTAAAGTTGCGAACACTCTAAAACTGCACCCTAAAAATAATACAGCAATTAGGATAGAATTGCTACGGACACAATACTTACCACAAAATGTGGGTTCAATGCATAGCAACACAAGTGGATTAACCAACAGATGTTCGAAATCTTAGCTGAAGTAACGACCAAAATTCCGCTAAAAGCGTAAATAATTATCTTCATAACACACATCAATAAGACAATTACAATAACCAAAGTGAATGCAAAATCTGCTTCATATAGCGTTTCTAACAAAATACTTTCACTGAGGCATCACTCTTCAACCAAGGTCGGCACCAAATTTCCAGGTATACCACACTCATTATCAAAACACGTGATGATAACATCACAGGACAAACCATATAACAACTTTTTATAACCAAAATTAAAAATACAATTCCAAGGATGGTGTGCAAGATACGTTCAAGTTCTAGATCACTACTGTGTCCAATTAAAATGATATAACAGTAGAATATTTAACCAAAGGAGAGAATCAAAGGCGACTACTAGTATGTACAAAGATAATTTAACCAAGAATGCAGAACAGTTATGCCCGAGCATTACATGGCTCACTATTTGTTTAAAATCAAAACATTTCTATGAATTACACAAAAATGAGCAGATGATTTTAAATTTTGTTGTGGAGATTAACATGGGAAAATGCTCATTTTTGTTCTCATGTTGCAAATGCCGCAACTTAACAAAATAAACAAACTATACACATGGTTTATTTTATTTATTCAACATTAGAATATCAAACAAAACAAAATCTTAGTAATATTATGCATATAAAATGAAATCTATATTTTTAACAACTATGCAGCCACCAAAACCTTGCACACCGTTACATTGAAAAACTTTACTGATCGAGCAGGTGCAAAATATTACAATATTAGACAAATTTAAAACCTAGTGCACTTGAGTTAAAGACATTGCTCGATCAATAGAAGCTATTTCCCAGACTTGTATAAAGGTTGAAATTAATACTGAGTGTAAGTATATAACTTTTTAGTTGTGAACTTGGTTAACCAGTGAGTTCAAAACTCTTTTAAATCAAACACTATATAATTTTGCAACTAATTTGTATAACAAAGCTGAATATATAAGCTAAAACATATATAGCACCTTACAATAAATAATCGAATATTTCTTGATCTTCGATTTAAAATCTTTTGATTGAATTGCTATAAACAAAAACACAAGTAGAGAGTCAGGAGCAGTACTATTATAAAACTCCAGCAATAAAATATAAAATAATTCTAAAGTAGATAATACAAAATAAATTTTAAAAAGTGAGTGACTAAAATTGCTACTTTACAATCTATTCCAGTTAACAAATCTTATACCTAATTCATGTAAAAGAATACTTTAAACATTCTTTTTTTTTAATTTATAAAGTACTGCTTAATAAATCATATAAACAACTCAAGGTTGTGCATAGACTGGCAATAAATGTTACTTATACAAAAGTCATATATAGTTTTATAAAATATTACACAACAATGTATAAAAGTTGTAACCTATCAAAAATGAATGTAATTTTGTATGATCTTATTTATTTAAATTGGTAATATGTGGCAGTTAACCGCAATTTCAAAATAATCAGTACAAGCCCGAAATTATTAGAGATCAATTAAAATTTTAATATAAAGAATAAAAATTACGAAACAGACACACGTGGCTGCAATAACAAATAATCAGTCAAAAATTACAAATGAAATCAAAATCATAAGACTTAAAAAAATGCTTTGGTATTTGTCTGAAATCACATTTCCCAAACTGACAAAACACTGAATAATAAAGTCAAAACTTTTATAAACGTTAAGTAATCATATGAAAATAGTGTGAAAAGATAATTAATCAAATAAAACATATATAAAACCTTGTATATAATACAAATCTAATAACAATAATAAGAATATATAAATAACAAAGATTACTGCTCTGGACCTACAAAGAGCTTTTAAAACATCAAACAGTAGCCCAAAGCATAATGGTTTTAAATAAGTATTTAACAAGAAAGTAATTAATTAAAACATGTAGAAAACACAAAACTCAAACGTGCGCAACGTCTGGTAATATGAACGCATACCTAATGCAGTAAAGTAAAACAACAAACCCATGAATAGAAGGGCGCAAGAGATCGTTTTGTAGTGGCAAAACCACATAAAATTCTAACTGGAAATCTAATAGCATATCATGTATTTTCGATAAGTGGCTCAAGCACACTGTTTCATTGTTAGATAAAGAGGATAAAAATAAATTAAAGTAGTTTTTATAAACATTGGTTAGTTGAATAAATACTTGTCGTTAAACATGCAATAGTTATTTGTTTAATAAGGCAACAAACTAGATGATTTAATGCCATGGCTGGAGTTTCAAAGCTCAGGCGTTAAACCAGCCAATGTAATAATCAGCTTTGTGGCCGAATTGAGTAACGCTAATGCGTTAATTAAGCATACATTTGCAAATAGAAAAACATTTATTAATTCAAACTAGTTAAATAAACTTAAGAGCACAAAACTTTTAAAATTTTATATAAGCTTGGATAGTTACGTTTTAAATACATGGCGATTTTATTATAATGTTAAAATAGGACATAAATAATAAAGCACCTAGTACATTCACAACCCGCAATAATGACCAGGACTTTACATTCTGCATATTAAAAAAATACAGACACATTTCAGTAAATTACTAAGCCTAGGGAAGTGTATTCATAACCAATCACACGAATTGAAAGAAACCAAAATCAATGTAAATTACTCAAACAGGTGGAATTCCATAAAATAGTATAAAATTTAAGGCACACTGACTAACCAATGTTGCAGATATCAAATTAAATGTAAACTGTGGGAATATATAAGACTCTCACATACCGAAATACCCTTGACCTCGACTCATACAAATTGTATGACCGAGGAACATCGGATAACCTCCTGAAAAAACTTTAAATACCAACATAGAATTAAGATCTTTCACTTCAAGCTTTTATCGTCAGTAAGTCGATTGACCAGAAACCATCGTCGGGTGGGTGAAAAATATGGAGTAATTTGCAATGGTAGCTTTGAAACTCGGGTTTGTAAGTTCCGAAATGAGAAAGTAACCGTGGATTTGAGAAAATGTGGAAGTTGTTCCTGAAGTAGGATACATTTCTTCGATGCTAGTTGGATTAGTGAATTACTGACAACCCCAATTTTGTCCTGCACGATAAGGCTGTTTAAGCCTTGCATCCGATCAACAAACTGTAAGTCAGAATTTTTTATTTTCCTGCTGCTACATATTTTACTAATGTATATTTTATAATTGGTTATATAACATTTATTTGTATTATAACTTTTACATTGGTGCACGCTTAGTTAAAAGCGTAATGTAAACAGTAAATTCTAATATAGACAAGCACCACAATTGTATTTACATAAATTTGTGTATGAGTTAAGTCGCTTTGATAACTATAATCGAATAATTTAAAATGTTCTTTTTCTTTTAGGTACACGCATATTTGGCCAATTATGGATAGAGCTTAGTTTGTTTCTTTTGTTGTGTTTGTTAAATGCTGTGATATTCATGCTTAGTACAATATACGATAGGTGATCGACACAAACATTATAATAAATTAGCAGGTGTGAAAAAGTGTACACAAGACTCCACTAACCTATTTACAGAAGAAAAACCATTTAAATTATCTCCTAGACACCCATCATCTAGTGTGACTGAAATCAAGTGGGTTAGCACTCAAAAACTTTTATTTAACTTAAAGTTCAAATACCCTTTCAGCTACGTGTAGGTGAAAGTGTTGAACTTCGTATACCCCTAAAAAGATTTGCATTTGCAGAACCCACTCATCAATACTGAAAGTAAGCTGCTGCATTAACTACTGTTATGTCTTCTTGGAAGAGTAAACTTAATTCAGATAACTAGCATCAGAATAACATGTAACAATTAAGCATGTGATTTTTTCGCCAATTATTGTTCTGCTGTCATAATTTACAGTTTTAGAAATAAATATAAGTCTCTAATGAAAACTGTTTACAATTGCTTAAGTTATTGCAATTTCCGTGTGCCAGGTTTCAATTAAATGTTATCACCAAGATAATTAGATACAATGATTTACGGTTCTTTTATTTCTATCTGTCGAGTTTTTGTGATGTGTTATCATCGGGTTAATTTTAGATTTAATGCCTCAAAAATAGAACAAAGGGGATTTGTTACTGACAATATAAAGAAAAACGTACTTAAAAGCTCACAGGAAATTCCTGGATTACAAAAAGAAACCAACACTCAGCCATTTTAATAAAACGTGTTAGGCAAAAAAGAAACTAACACTAGGCCGTTTTAATAAAACGTGTAAGGCAAATGCGTTAATTATAAGCATACATTTGTATATACGAAAACATTTATCAATTTATGTTAGTCAAAATGAGCTTAGTGCAAAAATACTCTTAGAATTTGATACAAATTGGGTGGTTTGCAGTTTATAAGGCTATTCAATTAAAAACAAATAAAATACCGAAATAAACAAGTACACTCCTTTAAAGCTAGCAATAAAAAGAATTTCACATGTTAAATTTCAAATTAGGAAAACACTGACGTTTTCCTAAGAACGACTATTTGTAAACAATCTCATGTATTGCAAAGACACTGAAATCATCTTAAATCACTTAAGCTAACAGAAATCCATAAAATAATATAAAATTTAAGGTGTATTGACCTAAACAATGACGCAGATGTGGTATTAAATAAACAGTGTGGAAATAAATGATTATTCTCATGCATCAAAACACTTGACCTTGATCTTAAAACAGTTCAAGTCGTACAAACTTCCTGAACCAAAAAATCATGTAAACCCCTGGGAAGATTTTAACTTATACATACTGTCGATATAATACGAGTCGAGAAAATAAAATCAGCCGATCATTTATGCATTTCAAGTACTTGTAATTCAATTGATAAGCAACTACCGCTGAACGAGTACCAGGTTTAAGTAATTCAAAGTAACATCAATTTTATAAATTCGCAAGCCCAAATATGACTGTGGAATTAAATTAATTGCTGCTACCAGTGAAAGTGGTCTGGTAGTGGATGCTTTCTTCAACACCAGTTGGATTTAGAATATTGTAGACAACTCCATTTTGTCTTGCAATACAAGGTCGCTCGACCCTTGTATAAACAAGCTGCAAGTCATTGAATGTTTCCACTTGCTACACATTTTAAACTATTAGATTGTGTATATTTTAAATTAGCAGATGAATAAAAACGAGTGTACACAAGGCTTTGGGACACATTCTAATGTTGGAGCGACAGGGCAGATAGCGGTCATCAACAATGGCAAAAGTTACGTTGATGATTCTGTAGCTAACAGATGCAATAAGAGCGAAAAGATTTTTGCAAGTACATTTAGCAGTGAAAGCAACAATTCCAATTACAATCCAATATTGTTCTAATTTTACAGTTAATATATATATATGTATATATATATATATATATATATATATATATATATATATAATCACAAATGTTTGTAAATGCTTATTTTTTTAACAAACTAATTGTCAAATTGTTGCTAGGCAACTGTGAGGAACATTAGCATTACTTCTACTGCCTGTATAGTAAATGTAACACTATCGAGCTTCAGCAATTATTCAAAGCCTACTGTTAATGCTGATCAGAGAAAAATGAAGTCTAAAGCACTTTCAACCCTTCATGGTCTTTTTCAATAAACGATATACCAAATATTCAAGAACAAATACAAAAGACTTGATATATTATCCAAATGTGGAGGAAAATATAATCAAAACTGATTTCGATGCCAGCTTTGACTTCAAATTTAAAAGAGGACTATGGCAGAACTACGCCCAAAACTTAAACGTCAAATACTTTTAAAGGTAATCTATATGTAGAATATACAGAATATGAATGGTGAGATCACATGGGGACCTTTTGCTGTTTAGGATGCAATTTTTGGGATATGAATGTAAAGACTGTTCATTTAAAAAATAGCATATGGAACCTCTGGTGTAGAGACTGAGGAGAACTCCAGCACAACAAAGGTACTTTTCCAAATAATATGTTTGCATTCTATGTACAAGAAGAAAAAAATGTAATCTGGAAACCAAAACATGCCAAACTATATGTAACACAGAGAATAAGAAAACAACACTGATCAAAAACACATTAAGAAATGCTGTTAAGTAAAGTAAAGAGGAACAGTAAAAGGGATTTGATAAAACTACAGAAACGTTTTATAAAATTGGAAATTCCCACACAAATATAAACTGTTACCAAACAAACAGAGAAAATCAAATAAACGAAGTTCTATGTTTCATATTAAAGATCAAAAAGGAATAGAAACCACCACAAACAACCCAGATATGTCAATTAGGTATTCACTGCTAGAAGTTATAAATGATAATCAAACAAAAACCATGATAAAATAACGAAAATATATAACTGAACCGAATTATATATGAGAGTATATAATCTAAGCATATCAGATACCACACTAAGATACCTACTGAGATATAAACATCCCAACAGCATTAGACTGTCCCAACTGAAAAAGGTTATGGAATGGTGAATTGCATAAACAAATTAGCCATACTAATAAAAGTGTTTGCCCAATAAAAAGAACCATTCAATATATAACAAGATACACAAATTTTACAATAGAACATGGAATAAAGGTTCTGGATTACAAAAAATATATATGACTTCCTCATGAATAATGAAAACAATTGAAAAACAGGACAAATTAATGGAAACAAAAATAAAATTGTAATATAGAAATGAACGTTACTAGTCGAGATGCAAGATAGCAGAACCATTGGGATATTAGAACCGAATATGGACATGAAGTTTGCAACAAAGCATAAGCACAATTTTAAAACAAAAATAATGAACCATCAAATTCAAAAATAAAAAATTACAGACAAATTAAGCAAATTGGTATCAACACTTGTAATGCTTGCGCATTAATTCAGTACACATTAGGTTGTAGGAATAAATTTATATAATTTAGTAGAGTAGAGTAGTTTACATTTTATAAAGGGACTATTTTAATGATATTGAATTAGGACAAACAAACCAAAAAAGCACCTAATACATTTTTGTACAAACAGAAATAACCACCGGGACTTTGCACTCTTCATATTACACTGAAAAAATTAACGATACATTCTGGGAACATCAGCGTTCACAATAATATTTGAATAAAATCACATGGGGTTCAAAATACCACAGAATCATAAAAAGTCTTAAAATTAATGCAATGACGCAGACAGAACATCATTGAACTTGGCCATAAGACAGCCTCCAATGCATAAAGTATGAAAACAGAATTTTTGAAAAGGAGGAAGATTGAAATATAGGAATAAGTTCGAAAAGGTTGCTGAGTTAAGAAATGAAGAATTAAAATTAATGCACTGACGCAGACAGAATGCCATTGGACTCGGGCCATAAGTCGATGCACAAAGTGTGAGAACAGAATTTTTGAAAAGGAGGAAGATTGAAATATAGGAATTAGTTCAAAAAGGTTGCTAAGTTAAGAAAGAAATGACGTATGAATGACAGCGTACAAGTCGTTGGTGGTAGGCCATGAACCCTGAGGGGCTGATATCGAATTGTTTTGAACTTTTCTGGATACGTAGGACAGAAAGATGAAGTATGTGAATCGTAGAATTCAAATTCATATCGGTCGGGGTTATTTAAACAAAAAAAGGGCGATAAATTGGTTTTACTGTTCAACGAAAATTGAAGCTTAAATAGATGGAATGGGGGAATGCAATGTGCCGAATAAGTAATAACCAGATAAATCATTGGTGTCCTTGGACATCCTTCATCGTTAGTTTTAAAGATAATCTGAAAAATTAAAGCCACGAGTACTACAAGAGCTTTTCGTTTGTTTATGATATATAATTATATACTTGTGAATTTTTATGTCAATGAATTGTATCTATCTGGCGTGAAATTAATATTCCGTTACATAATTATTCTGTTCGGCTCTGAAATAGCAACAGCAATAGTTTTGTTTAAATTTAAGCATAATATAATTAGTCAACGATGTTTGAACATGTAAAGAGATTAAGAAATATATAAATAGAAGCTCAATTGTTAGTTAAAGAGTGCCAACTCAGTATTTTTAATGAATATTGGAATGCTTAAGCAAAAAGTTGGTATTGCGCTAGTTCTCTCTGTATTGTTTTTAAGGGAATTTCCAAATAAATGGGATTTAAAATGTGGTATAGATAAATCTAGTAAACTAGAACAACGGAATAGTATTATTTTCGGATAATGTCCTTTTTAAGAAGTTCTGTTAATAGTACCTGGCCAGTTGGATGTAGATTAGGTTTGTTTTCTTTGTTAAGGTTAATATACGAGCAATTATATTTCCAAAATTGACTGTTAATAAAGTTTAACCTTAGATGGAATTTTAATTGGAGTTATTTATAATGTGGGTGGCGGTAGAAAGAAAAAGTTGTGAAAGAATATCCAGTCACTTCAATAATGAAGTCGTATTTTGAAAAATGCTTTAATTTGACAAAAGTAAATAAGCGTTCTTAAGGTATGGCTAAGAAAGGTAAAAACGTGAAGTAGAGCATCAAAAGCAAGGAGACCTATCTAGAATATGTCTTTTCCAGGTAGTGAAAATTATTAAAGCAACTGTTTGGTGCCCTCATTTTTGACAACTCGTGGGTTGACTATTATATTGTTCTATCAGTACTTTTGGCAAGAACTCAGGTTTTGTACCAGAAATATAAAGTAAGTTTTATTCTATGTGTATAGAAATACCTATTTAGTTTACTATGCAAATAAAATAGAATGCATTATTAAACTTTTATTTGATGTTTTTACGCATCCTTCAGTATTATAAAGTTCTAACTAGGCAACCAATGATACAAGGGAATTTATGTCTGTTAGAACAATATAATTTTTAGTGATTCAGTTTCTATGAGAGTAATAAACGATGTGTAGTGTAGTTTTCCTAAATTATTTGACCCGTAAGTATTATAATGTACTATTTAATATATTAAGCAACATTTAAAAAGCTTTAATCGTCTGTTTTTGTGATATTGTGTTTATAACTTCAAATTCTATCGTAACCTTGACTGTTACAATAATACAGTTTTGAAGATTTTCTTGAATACTTACACTTGTTTTTTATGTTATTAGAACATGCTATTATTACATAAATAATTTGCTTTTAGTGGCTGTTCCTCCTTTTTCAAGGGTGTCTCCTGTAGTATTCTGCCAGAGTATATTGACAATGGTGATGATTCAATTCGAGATCCAGATTATTAAGTTTCGTATGCACAAAGTGAAGATCACGAAGGTCATGGAAGTGGTAACTTACACTTAAAAATTAAAT
The DNA here is from genome assembly GCA_036346225.1 of Platerodrilus igneus. Classification (NCBI taxonomy): domain Eukaryota; kingdom Metazoa; phylum Arthropoda; class Insecta; order Coleoptera; family Lycidae; genus Platerodrilus; species Platerodrilus igneus. Next base: position 2,316,758 of record JARFIW010001381.1, read on the forward strand.
GAAAAATGTTGTTAGTCTAAGGGACTATGTTATATTTACAGATTCAGATAAGAATACCAGAAAAAAAACAGTTCAAATGGTGAAGAGACTGCAAAAGCAGGAGAAGTACCTCAAATTCCAGAAGATTCAAATTCACCTAGGAGACTAAAGAGACAAAACATGGCTATTGACGAAAATTAAAAAATTACCAGAAAACGTAAGAAAAAAAACGAGAATTCGAAAATGAATGTCAATAAGAAATTGTGTCAGTCGGGTCAGGAATATCACAAGTTTTTAAATATATAAAGACTGCGAATCCAAGTGCTAGTATTTATGCGCTAGATAAGTGTACAGGAATTAGCAGAAATATTCAGTGGATTTTGGGTCTTGTCCAATGAAGCCAAATTTTATTTCTATGCCCGTAATACAGAAAAATGTGACAGAAATAGAAAGCAAACTGCAAAAAAGAACCTCTCATCGCCCATACATCGTCAAACATTACAATGCTAATGTATATGTAAGACATTTTCTCTTTCCACTTCGATTTAAGCCAACACGAGCATGAACAGAATGTAAGGAATTCCATCAACTTCTAAGCAGGGTCGCCATCTAAAAAAAAGTCATCTGTGAGAAAAATAAACAATACGTTAAGAAGCATATTAACCAAATTCCCAGAGTTGACTCGATTCGCATTACTGCGGAGTTAACACTAAAAAAGAATATTTAGACGGCACTTTCAATATGAATAAATTGTACGACCCCTATGTTGATATTTCAATGATAATCAAATAGAAGCCGTTAAAAAACACTGCTATAAGTATATCTTTAATTATGAAATTCCACATCGATTTTCTAAAACCCAAAAAAGATCAATGTGATGTATGCGAAAAGTACAGGTTGATTCAAAAAGAGACACAAATTAAAGAACTTCAGGAAACTATATTTGATAACCATTTGCAGGGAAAACCTGCAAAAATGATTCGTGATTTAAATAGAGGAAATGAAGACGACCAAACGGCTATTGTGTATTTCGACTTGGAAAATGTTTTTGCACTACCACAATGTAATGTGACCTGCCAGGCTTTTCTATAGCAGAAAATTAAATACATACAATTTAACAGCACATTGTAGCCTAAATAAGTAAACATACTGTTGTATCTGGAGTGAAGGTATGCACAACAGACAAGGCAATGATATAGCATACGGTTTAATGAAAATATTACACATAGTGGTCACTAATATTCTTTAAATTAAGACCTTTTGCCTCTGATCCGATTCTTGTGTACTACAGAACAAAAACTCTATTATAAGTCTAAGAAATGGTTGTGCGAATACATTGGCGTTGATGGATAACCTGAAATAAAACTGTGTATAATTATGCACATTTAGGTTGAGAATTATTAAGTATGCACTTGTGGATTGAAAATGTCTATTGTTTGTATATACATAATAAGGAAATAATCAAAGTGAAAATAATTAATTGGTTGGACTAATTAGCGACAGAATTGTGTATACTCATTTAAAATGAAAGTTTTATTGGTGAAATTTAGTATTAGTTAATGTACAGAACTGTATTATTTTGAATGGACAATGAAAGAATAAGAGGTAAGTTGGCATTTAACTCTTTTCTATGTCGTTATTAAAGGCATTTCAAAAAAATTGGGATTTATAATGTTATATAATTTAGTATGGAAAGTCGCAAAAGTTTGAAGTGATAGTGCTATTTCTGGTTTTTCTTTAGGTTTTCGTTTAGTGACACGATGTAATTTAATGTTGTTTTTTTAAATTTCTTTTAATAATACCTGGCCAGAGTGGGGTTAAAAATGCAGTGTTCCTTGTATGTTTGTATTTATATCGCCACTATTTGATGTCAGTCAATAGAGGTTAAATGTAGATTAAAATTTATTTAGGAACTACGTAAAGTCAGCTAATTATAAAGGACATCCAACTTCCCCAGTGATGGAATCGTATTTGGAAGAGGCATCACATTTTTCAATTTTAATTACTTTGACAAAATTTTAATAAGTGTTTGAAGATATTTGAAAGAAATGTAACGTAAAAGGGAAAAATTTAGGAACCTGAAGCAATGGAGATTTATGAGGAATAACTGTCTTCTGTATAAGAGGAAATAATATCAAAGGAGATTGCCATGACAGACAGTTTGAAACCCTCAGTTATGACAGGCAGAAAAAGCCTCTCAGGGAAAGTGATAGTGTAATGTAGTTTTTTGTATTCAGCTATTTTATTTATTACTTTTATTTCTTTATTATTTTTATTTGAAATTTTTCTATTTTCTTTTATAATTTTTTCATAGGAACCCACTGCTATACCACTGCAGTTACCCAGCACACCCTAATATTGCTACGAGGTCCCTGCCTCTTCAGGGCAAATCAAAATGTATTATCTTACCACTCATTTTACCCGTAGCAAACACTAGAATTGTTAATACAAAAAAGAAGATTCTGATGAAAACAACAGCAAAAACAAGAACTCTGTAAGGATAACTACTGGATCTTAATCGATACGTCACTTATAAAGCTAAATAATTGAAATAATACAAAGAAATTGCATAAACATACAATAAAAAATTGGAACTTACATATCTATTCAATAGTGAAAAAATACAACCTCATACATAACAGTCGATAAGTTGCTAGAGCTGCTATTTACCACTGAGGCACAACAAGGGACAACAGATGAAACACTATACACTACTGAGGACGAATCTATGAACTTTATTGAAGCAAAAGTAGAATCTGTCATAAAAAAAAGGAAAATCAATGAATCCTTATGTAACATATTTAAAAGTGCCAATGTGTTATTTTGCAAAAACCAATAACAACATTAACATCATTTCTAAAGGCATGCTTATGACAATATTCCTATATATATGGAAAGGATCATGAGTAATAACTTTCAAAAAAGCAACGATAAAGCTCTATAGGATACAAAATTTTAAGAACCATTCTTCTTAGAGTGAGTAAGTTACCAAGATGTTCCTTTGGATAACATTGCAAAAAGTCATACTGGTAGAAGAAAATGCTAATAATTTTAAATTAAAAATGGAAAATCACTGGAGATGCAATTAGCAAAGTCTTGAAATACATAAAAGCGCCGATAACAAAATACGTAATGCCAATCTTGTCCAAGGAAAATTTATGACTGTAATTACTGTCAAGTCGAATAAACCATTAAAAGTTCGATACAAAGTGTACATGTACAAATATAAAAGAATGTCCTCAAAATCGATGCGTAGGACCAATATTTTGAGATATTGTTATAGTGAAGTTGCTGCAAGAAATCCTCCCAGTTGTATCTGGTGTTTCGTCTGCGACAACCTACACCAACATCAGGTCATAGTGGTGGAAACTGATGCTAACCTATAAATTAAAACGTGAAAGATGCAATAACCAACATACGAAAAATGAAAACTAATGGTTGTCCCTAAATAAAGGTGGACAATCGGTTAATGAAAGGTAAAAGTTCAAACTGATATTTAAATATATTAACTTTTTTCATTGCTGCGATACTATTTTGTGGCAGTTGACTAGCTCCATCAATTAAGAAATAATGCACCGACAATAGACGCATTACCACTTCTTTACAGTATAATTTAAATAAGGCCCGCTGCACTTGCGGCCACGTCCCCAATGCTCCACCCAAAGGTACTACATTGGGGACCACTTCTTTACAACATTTGAAGTCCTCTTTATATACATACTCTTTTATCAGTAAAATATAAATATATCCAAGTTGTTGCCTTCACAAAACAGAAAGGGAGATACAACAGAAAGTTAAATATGTGACCCCGTAGCTTTTCAAATGTCAAAAAAATATAGTTCAAGGGTACAAATGTGAGGGAATACTGTTTTCCTTGAAATTTGAAAACTGAAATATATCGTAAGAGATAGTGTTTATAGGTTAATAGTGGTCGTGCCTACATGAGGCTGTGTTGTTTTGAACTGTAATTACACAATCGGTAAAAGAAATAGGTTTCTAAACAAAGAACCAGATATTTATATTTGATAAATTATAAATATTAATCAGCCATCTTTAAATTTAACTCCTAAGCTAATGTATGTTTCTTGGTTTGTGTCATTTTGAAGACGATGTATAAGCTCCAAAAACTAAATGAAGTTGCAAAAAATTGATGTTCGACCTTTAGGATATGAATTTTGAGTTTTCGGAAGAGGTATTTTTATGATTGTTACCGTAAATTTATACCATATAAAATAGTATAAGTATTAAGGAAAAGTACTATGGAGTTTGCGGATGTATCTTTTTTCCCTTATAATACTTTCGTTATGCTTATAAGTGTTAAGATAAATCATGATGTTGACATAAATTTGGTTCTTAACACTATGTTATAAAATAACGACAACCAATCACAAAGTGCGACGCATAAACTTCTCCAACATGAAAATGGAAAAAACAAATGTCAATCGACATACTCTTTTATATTATTCTGCTATATAAGCTCACTTTTGACAACATTGAGTATTTTTAGCTGTAAAACATAAAAGTAATGTAGCCAAACTAGCACAAACAACATTTCTTTCGTTAATACATTATTTTATACGTACATTTACTGTAACACCTCGCGAAAACTCTCTGTTGTTTGCGTTAGTTCGGTTATGTTACCATTGTTTGACAGCTAAAAGTTCAACATTGTAAAAAGTAAAGTTATATTGCAGAATAATATGTATGGGTTGACGTTTGTTGTCTCCACTTCCATGTTGGAGAAGTTTAGCAATGCATTTCGTGATTGATGGTCGTTATTTTATAAGAGAAAAAGTATGCATCCCCAAACTCTCTGTTGTAATATAAAAAATATTTTACATTATATATTCAGAGCTGCTATGGGCATGTCACAACCACCATGAATGTATGAAATTACAGAACAAGGAAAATTAGGTATTATATTTGAAGTATTGTTTAATAATAATAATAAATTTTAATAAGATGTTTGATAAAACCAACATTGTGAGGCAAATTGTGCAACCCACGATATGGCAATAATGCATAATTTTTTTATAAAAAATAAATTGGAGTTATCTCCAAATAACTTTTCCAATATGTTAGTTGTTTTTGTTTAAATGCTCCTCAAGCTTAACCGACATTTAGTTAAAGCAATGTCTAGTACGTGACCTACTGTGTCAAAATGTAAAATTAATTCAACTAAAACTGATGTACACTATAATACCAAAATTGTAAAATTTTAAGTTTTAAAATACCAAACACTTAATTTTTTTATAAATTGGCGAAAATGATGTCAATTTTCTTACTCGACAGTGAATTTTCTTAAGCATAATCATATTTATATAAATATGTTATTTTACATAACTAACTTCTGTAACGAAGTTCTTCAACTGTAAGTTCAATTGAAGTACTTTCAATAAAGTTCTACAAACATAGTTCCTATATCCTATATCATGCATAACATGTGACAATATATAACCCAGTATGAGCATAAAATGAATTATAAACAAATTAAAAACAGATTACCAAAACCTGATTTTTTAAATTTTAAAGAAACACGTTAAACGATCTCGTAAAATATGCACGGTTATTATAGAATATGTACAATGGAGGTACACATTTTCTATACATGTCTGTACCTGTTAAATTACGTGCACATCAATCTACTAGTAGAATTTACTATTAAAAAACCAAGAAGGAACTTTCCATAACTTTCTCATACATCTAAAAAGATAAAGAAAGAACATTTTTTTTACTAAATCAGAACAAAAGTTGTAAAGACCCACAATTTTGTTGTAATGCATGTGTGCAAAATTTGGTTGATGTCAGTGTTTTAAAGTTAATAATGTTAATCGACACGCACACATGCACATGCACAAATCTCGAGGTCAAATTTTTGTTTGATTACAATTTCCCTAAACTACAAATAAGAAAAGTAAATCACAATTTTCTGTTGACCTTAAGATCATACAAATTTTCTAGTAACCCATATATACCTCTTAACAATAAATGGGCAGTTCAGATCACTACCCAATCACTAAACATTACAAATTGCTTTTTTTAAATATTTATACCTGCACTAACAATATTTTTGATGTAAATTTATCCTCTATATTTACAAATATTTTATCTTAACAATAGTTTTGACATAAATTGCATTTATGCTCTTTAAAACCAAAAACATTTTATATTACAAACAATCCATGTATTTCCATAATTCATAAAATATATATAAACATAATCCTCCATCTACTATATATATATCTGCTAAGATTTATTCAACGGTTTAGTTTAATTTAAGTGTTATTCTGTAATAAAACCTAATGTAACGAATAATAACATATAAGACTTAAGTCATTCGCTTAGGTCTCTTTATAACACTTTTGTCATGTACAAAAAAATATTATAGTAGCATAGGCATCAAATAAACAATATAACTCATTCGTGAATAAATTCCGGCATATTTGCAAAAAGCAGGGAATAAGAACACCCAGCTAACATCTTTATGCATATCAAAACAAATAAATAAGTGCACCATAGCACTTAAAATTTATTTTACCTAAACTATAAATAAATCAAAACTTATTTCACTATTTCATTGCCAGTCTATCTTCCGAATTAATTACTCTCCTATAACATTTTAAAGAATTAGTTAACACAATTGCTTAAAAACAGCCTTTTATCAAGTTATCACAAGAAAATAATTAGAGATCACTGAAAAATAAATATAACTACATATTTAAAATAACTTACGAACTACTTTTTTGTGTATATGTTTAGGGATTGTTGGTTCAATTGCACGACAATTACTGCTGTTAAAAAGAAAATATTAAAACAAAAATGTTAATATTAATTATACCTTAATGGAACACGGTTCCATGGTTGTATGTTAGTTAAAGAATGTTGTAGTTGCCTGAGAGGAGACTCATTTATTTGTTCGTCTATATTATTTCCTACAAAAGTACTGCTATGGCTCAAATATGATTGCCAGCGAGAATCCCAATCGGCCTATATTGTAAAAGTTTTAATGTATAACTTAAAAGTGCTTTACATCTTACCACAAAATTATTGCGAATACCATTTTCATGTTGAGCGATAACAGATTGTGCTTTATTGGTTATTAGTATATCATCCATAGAGGGACGTTTGGTGTGGTCTCTTCGAATCATACCTTCTATTGAAAGGCGAAAATCATCAGATAGCTCTGGAATTATTAAAAAATGTGTTATCAACAAGTAAAACTATATAGAACACAAAGAATCAACTATCAGATATTGGGTTAATTATTACAATTTAAAACAGGATTTTAGTATTGTTTTTTTTTATATACACTTTTAAACCTCTACTTTCTTTTTGGCCATTGGCAAAGTAACTATTCAGTAAAATAAAGATGGCTGAATATATGTTAAATCTATTATAAAATTGTTTTGCCCAATTATATGGTACAAGTGGAATTCATCATATGCATTAATAATTCAAAATTTTTAATATTTTTAGACTAGATGTTCGATGATGATTACAAAAATACTATTACTGCTTCAAACAGTACTACTGTGGCACTGTGTCATTTGAAGGTCATATAAACATTTTGTTATGTTTATTTTCGCCGATGGATTCAGATGTGTCCTTTTTGTTGTAATTCGTTTTTCATTCACCTAGCTTCTGTTTCTATTCAAAACCCCATACTGTATTTTTACCTCGTTACAGTAGTACGTGCTATCATAACATTTCTAGTCAAATCTATTCATGCTAAAAACGAAAATTTGTTCGATGATTAAATGGTTTATATCCGGTATATTTTATTTTTCTACAATGAATACGCTTTCTAATAATTCTGCAACTCAAACCCATTGTGCTTTAAAAACAAAACTTTATGCTATAATTAATTAGTCGAGACCTTGTTGGAGGTATCAGTTGATTTGTTAAACATTCTGATAACATATAACTACTTTCTCTGTTGTTTCATTCTAAACCTTCGTCTAAATAGTGTATTGAACTATTCCGATAAACCGTGTTTTCCAGTTTCAATCGTTCGATAACGTGAATGTTTGCATTTCAAATTCCTGTTATTTGAACTCATTTTTGAACTTGACCCTGCAGCTTGTGCGTCGAGATGTTTGTTACATGATTCGTCACCATACTTTGGAAGCAATGCACCTTTTTTTTTGTTCGACAAGATAGAGATGGCTTGCATGTATTGCTTTTTTTAGCTGGAGGCCAAAGGGGTCCTCTCTCTGTGTAGGCTCGACTGTTTGTTGCGTGGAGCAGCTGTTTTTTTGTTTGGTGGATCACTACTGTAGTTACGATGGCCTTTACGTCGCTGTGTTGACTCAACCCACGTGGTTGGCCAGATAAGTATCCTGATGCATAGAGGTATGTGCCCTGTTTTCTTTTATACATGTCAAGGATTTTTATTTATGAACGGTAGATGGTGTGAAACCAGTTCACCATACTTGTTGAATAGCTGGCTGCGCAGGTGCTTCTAGATATACTTCGTTAGTTCTTACAACAACGTGGCCTGTATTTAAGGCTTAAATTTAACAACTGTACTATTGACAAAATCAACATTCGCTATTTTTAATTTTAACATATTTGTTATTCAGTAAATTTACATTTAATGCTTAAATTTAACACCCGTACTATTGAGAAAATCTACATTTAAAACATGCTATTGCTATTGTTATTGAGAAAATCGAAACATTAATCTTTTTTTTGTTTCAATGAATTTTATTACATGTTAGCCGTGAAATGCGCACTTTGCGGATCCACTATCAAATTTGTACTTTACAATATCACTAAAATTTAATACTTTTATTTGTCCATGCGAAACAAGAAATTTTTTTTATTTTTATTTATTTTTAGTTGTTAATAGATAATCGTGGACGATGTGCTTAATTTTTTTGTGCTTTATTTATTTTTTTGGTAATTAGGTGAATCCCACCACTCTCCGGGTCTGATAGCTAGCCTGGTACTTACGTTTTGTCCAGCTACGTCATTGTACGCAGCAATTTTAAATTGAAATATAATGCAAATCAGATATAAAAAGTCTGATTTCTTATTTTGCTTCAAAACGGAATAAATAGTTCAACTAAAAATAAGAAATTCCTCCATGCCGTATTCAAACATTTTCAGGACTGTGTCGTATAAAATTATTGCCTTTAACATAAGAAAAAAAATATTTAACACAGTATCAAAGAGGCTACAGTTAATTTACAATCCATACTCATTCAACTGTACGTACTATTCAAACTGAATCATTTTATATGCCTCAAGAGAAAAGAGGTTCAGGAAGTAATTAAATTGACATAAGTTAGATGAAAGCAGAAATAAATACGAGATTGGATGCTGTTAGTATTACCATACACAATCTACAAGAAATAGTAGAAGAAAAAACACGATGGAAGAATTTAGGGAAGTAAAACTAAATATAATGGTATTAAAGAATGAAGTTACAAAAACTTAATAAACTGGAATTAGAAATAAACAAAGGGAACTGGTAAAATTCAGTGAGATAGCTTTGGGTATGATAGTAATATTATTTGTTTAGAACAATTTTCAAAAGGGATAGGAAAATTAATTCTAAAATAATTTAAAAGTTGGTGTAGTAACCATTAGGGTTGAGCAACATGAATTAAAAATGGACAGATTAATGCAAAATGGCAACACGAAAATTGGGTTTAGGTTGACGGAGATGAAGATAAGCATGTACTTAGGACTTGAATGAAAAATTTTGAACTATTACTGGGGGGATAATAAATGCTATAAGACTAGGGATACTTAAATAATGGGAAATTCTGATGATATCTGGGATATGAAACAAGGAAAACACTTGAGACAGGATAGTCACTACAAGCATAAAACAGGAACATGTACAATGGAAAATGATATGGAAAATAGTTTGGAAAATGTATTGACAATTAAAAATTTCTTATTGATACTGGGCAGAGCCAGTTTGATCTCAGAGAATTTTATGATGCAACATAAAAATTTGTTAATAGAAAATTCAATACCTTTAAAGGAAATTAATTTAATAGTGCCGAATGATAAAAGGTTTGCAACAATTTTAACAGTATGGTAATTTTAAAGCTGAAAATAGGAAGTGTTGTTATACAGCAACATGTGTTTTGATTGTACCAGGGTTCAAGTTAGGGTGAATGATGTTGATGGATCTAATAGATATGGTAAAAGTAGAATTAATGTCGAGATTATTATATGGGGTGGGTTAATAAATTGAGCATCAATATAGAGATTAAGTAATGTTGATTATATTGAAAATGAGAAATAAATAAAGTTGGATCCAATTACTTGTCCTGATGAGACAAAGGAGCATGTTGTATCGAGTTTTAATTAATGCGTGAGCAAGTAATCTTGGTAAGGTTGAGGGAAAAATTGTTCAGGTAAAACTACGGTGCAAGTTGATTGTAAAATAGAGAAGATATTAGAGAAGAGGATCACAGGTAAATCTTCAACCCATTATGCCGATCTATGTGTTCGTGAGAAAGAAGAAAATTAAAATAATAAAATTTCTCATGATTTTTAAAATTTCATATTGTAATTTGGGGAGAACAATGATGAGAAAAAGACGATCTTGGTCAATAATGGAAAAATTCTATTTGAAAATAATTAATTATAGGAGCATAAACCATTCCGAATGGACCTGCACCTTGGAGAAGTTCTAGATTACTAGAACGGGTGGAGTGTCCGCGTTCCAGTGATCTAAAGAGCCAAACTACAGGTCCAACCAAAGTAGTAAGGTCTTTAGTGAGGAACCAGACTAAGACAGGACTCCGAAAGAGGGCAGTGGCTTTTTCAGTACTTAGATTGGCAGAGATCATAGGGGTCGGTATGGCATTCTAAAACACACTACTGCGATGTAGAAGGCAACGGGAAACAACCACATTATCTCCCTAGTACACAGCGTATTTAAATTGTTATTAAAGATTATGGCATCCTCTGGGGTAAAAAATTCCAGAGTTAAAATAGTTCCCCATTCGGATCTCAGGGAGGGGACTACTCCGGGGATGCGATCAGAAAGTTCAGAATAAGAGTGGGGAACATTTTGCAAGTCGGAGCGTGGAATGTCAGAAGTATGAAGCAAGTAGGTAAGCTAGAGAACTTGAAAATTGAAATGGATAGGTTAGCACTAGACATAGTAGGGATCAGCAAAGTTCGCTGGCCAGAGGCGGGGGATTTTTGAAGTGAAGACTTTAGGGTAATTCATACAAAATCAGAGGAAGGAAATGTGGGGATAGAGAAAAAAGATAGGACGACATGGAAGATGCCAGGAGATGTAAGAAGATATCAAATAGATTACATTCTTGTTAGACACAACGGTTTAAGAATCAAGTAAAAGACTGTAGGAGCTACACAGAACCAGATATAGACACAGCACAACATCGAAATTATGAAGGCCATTCTGAAAGTTAAAAATTTGAGAAAACAGAACGGTAAAGGCACTTTGACTTTGAAAAGATAAAGATATCCACTAAAGATTTGAAAAAAAGAATTGAAGTGCAGAAAGGTATCGGGAAAATTTCATATACTAAGTAAGTAGAAACAGAATGGAGTAACATTAAATCTAGCTTACATGTGGTGGCCAGAGATATTTTGGGATATACACAAAAAGAAAATAAAAAACCATGGATAGCAAAGTGTATCCTGAATCTAATAGAAGACGAAAATACATAAAGAGATCAGATAAAACAGGAAAACAGAGATACAAAGGCATAAAATGGGAAATTATCCGCAAATGCAGATGGAAATAGGAAAGACAGACGAAGCATACAAACTAATTAGAATGAATTTTAGGGATATAAAACCGTATAGCAAACATATAAAGGACACGAGAGGAAACGTCATTATAGAAGATGTAGAGACAGTGGATAGATGGCGGGAATATACAGGGAATTTATATGCAGGAGAGGAAATAACAACATTATAACAGGAATCAGACATAGAAAAGGATCACTTGGGATAGCCAATACTTAGAAATGAGTTTGAATTATCATTAAAAGGTTTGAAAAATGGCAAGGCACTGGGTACAGATAAGGTGCAAGCAGAAACTCTAAAAGCCGCTGGACAAACAGTAACAGAACGTCTCTTCCAACTTGTAAGCCATATATATCTATGAGACAGGCGATATACCCAAAGATTTCAAACGTAACATCATAGTCGCTATATCAAAAAAGAGAAGCTTGGATGGATGTGAAAATTTTGAACAATTAGTTTGACAGCACATGTGTCAAAAATATTAACTAGAATTGTACAAAGACGAATGGAAAAACGAGCTGAAGAAATGGAGTAGGAAGAGGCGTTATATAAATTCCTGTGAATAGCCTTTCAAGCCCCAATGTTGGGCGTCATATAAATTTTTGTGAATTCCTCTATGTTGGTATGTCATATAAATTTTTCTGTAATTTCTGCCCACGATTATTTCGTTATACAACCTTGCTATGTCACAGCCTCTAACATTGCCTTCACCTTTTAAAACTTTACTGTTGTGTTCGTACTCTGCCTTAATCCTCTGCGTCTCTAAATCCTGTAATTTCTTGAATTTGTATGCCACAGCTAGCACAATCTATTAAACACAGAGTGCCCTACGTCACGACAATAAAGATTGTTTAACCCCTTTCTGTTAATATAAATGAAAATGAAGCAATCCAAAGTTACGCATTATAATAATCGATAATATCTACACTTTTATGTCTATAAATTATTAATTTGTTAAATATTCAAAAATTAGTCCCTGAATAAAACATTGATATTTACCTATTCCGCCTAATTTTATGTTCCCTGAAAGCCAGCAAAAACTCCACTGAAATGACTTTGAAGTACCTTTTGAACGTTCAAAACGTGCTTCCTCTATTTTTCAAATTCTCAAATGATTTTTGATGACCCTTACAGATATTTGATAGCAAAATATTAAATGTTAAAATTGAAAAACAGTCTTATACTAATAGTGAATAAAATCTCTGACCTGCGTTTTCCTGCGTGTCTCTAGGAACTGTCTCTGAATATCGATGGATTGTTACAGTTTGACTCGTTAGCATAGTTTTTTCACTTGTTGACCAGAATGATTAATTAATCATTGCTTGAATTTTCCCCTCAAATTCTTGGAATGACGAAGCTTGCTTGTAGTTTAATTTGAGTATCGACATTTATTATGTTTCCTTGTAGGCTTATTTAGAATTTCCTTGAAGTCTGTTTGTAGCTATTTATTTAGACGAATATTTATATCTGGAGGTTTATTTAGAGGTACAATCAGACGTACACTCAGTGCCCTAAATTTCTTAAATATTAGAATTAAATTCAATTAATACTTTACCTTACGTTTTAAGATAAAAACGGCTATTTCTTGTTGTATAAATTGGCACTTTTAATTTTCACTAAGTTTAATAAATTAATCTTCACTACGTTCACTTTTACGTAATATTTTATTTTCAATTGACGTGGTTGGTGCCTTGTCGAAGGGATACTGAATGTTTATAAGGTCCCCATAGTATTTATAGACTCCACCTATCAATTTCCATATTGGTGTTCATCGTGTGTTTGTTGATCAACGCGTTGTACTTTGCGCCCATCTCTGCAGAAATAGGTATTTCTAAAAATTCCTTGTTTCCATTCTTGTTCAGACGCTTGATCTCACACGTAGATGTTCAACTTGGTGCAGTATATTTCTCAGAAATTCCAAATTTTCATTGCATTCTGTCACGTCTTTCATGTTTGTGTCGACCATGGTTCAAACCTTATCAAATCGCAGACCGCCTGTTATTTATTTTGTGTTTGTTACTCCAAATATGTTGGATTTTATCGAAATACAATGTCTTTTGTCACGTATTCATATTTCTAATAATGACGTATTTGAACGCGTTTACTTATTAAGGCGTTGATATTTTAATGATCTTATTAAATAGCTAGTATGTCAATTTGTTTATCTTCCCCGATTATGTGTTTACCTTGATGAAACTCGATGCGTTCAAAACCTAATTTTCTCGTTTCTTTCCAATTTTGGACTTGTATATTTAACTTAGAACGTATTATACGACGTACACATTATTATTTTAGCTAAATATTATCTGATTATGGAATAAAGAGCTTCTTTCTTATGAATTAAATTGGTTATGATTTCTATACAGCATGTTCGCTATTGACTTTATATAATATAGTCGATTTACTCCTATTTAATGGTGAAATTGTTTGGTTCTCGTAACGTTAATAATGTTTACATTTATCCTATGACCCCTATGACTTAATACATCCTTAAACTACCCCCTTATCATAGCATTATATATTAAGCTGACAGTATTAATCTTTAGTGGGAAGCTTTTTCGGTTACTTCACTTTATACAGAAAATGCTCGATATACCTACTATACATAACTCGTTTAAAATTAACAAGCACTATGTAAATAAAATGTAAAACTTGTAACATTCTGTTTAGACAATCATGCCTGGGTAACAATGCCACCTCCAATTTGCCACTTACATTAGTTCTAGCTACTACACTTTTAGATATAATTAATGAGCTAAAATTGGAGGTCTCATATGACCTCTTTCGGACTTGCTTGCGTACACTTGTTTTGTGATTAGAACAGTGCCAACCAAACTATTCCAATGTATCGGCGACCTATATCATGCCTTGTTTGCTTATTTAATAATAGCTTTTCAGCATTCTCAGTTTTCAATAAAATATTTTCTTCCGAGAAATTAAAAAAAAAAAGTAATTTTGCGCCTTTTACATAAGGTAGGTCTTTTTGATCCACATTAAAAAATACTCAAATATCTTTAAGAATTTGCATAATGAATTTTAAATTACCTTATTCTGGCATATTGTACAGTTAATTTGAGTAATATAGAAATTATGTCATGATAAATAGAAAATCCAGCAAACTAATTAGGGTAAATTTTACGTACCTGCTTGCACAGGTCAATATACCCCCCTGGCATCTATTATCAGTATTACTATAAATACATCTGCATTTCTGTAATTTATCACTATACATTTGGATTGTTGTTTAATTACATGTGCAAATAATTCATCCTTGTATGTAATAAAATGGTGTCAACAAGTTATAAACGAACTTACAAGCGACCGATTTTGATTTTAAAGAGACAGTACTAGTGGTGCAACAAAGTTGAATCAGAAGATGAAGAATCCAGCAGTATAATAAAATAAGTCACAGTAAAGTCTATGTAAACCTACACCAACCAGCTCATTTCTAATACAGTATGAATTACCAGTGCGTTGAATCCTAGACATAGGACTGTTGTACCCATAAGTTGTTCTATGGAAGTTTACTGTAAATTGAATTGTCTCTAATATGTCTGTTAGGGATACACCAGTTAATTAAAGACAGCAGCTTGGGGCAATCCATCATACCGTGCATTTATATTTCCAATGCTCCACCAGAAGGTACTACATTGGCCAGGAGGCGAGTTTTTTGTTGCCTAGTAATTTAGAATTTTGCCAAACCCTTGCCGTTCCAGGCAAGATAGGGATCTTTAACGTGCATGACAACACACACACACACACAGGACCTCCATTTAACCTCTCATCCGAACGAGGGCGTAATTTTTGTGAAAAATGCTCACCTGTCATTTTTCAAGCAGTCGGCCATGTCGGGATTTGAACCCAGGACCTTGGGATACGTAGTCTTACGCTTACTACATTGATCCACGGCGACGCCGCAATCCATCATACCATGAACAAGTTTATAAAGGAGGATAAGATCACATTTGATTGTATGTGCTTTGAGGGAAAGAAGTTTAAACTTGCTACGTAATTGTGAGTAGTTCGTAAATTCAACTCTCATCCTGGATGCACAGATCCGCAAGAATTTGTTTTGAATAGCCTCCAGAGAATTAATATGAATATTATAATGTGGGGACCAAACCGTAGAGGCATAAGAAGGAATACTTCGTACCCATGTAAGATATAAGATTCTATAAGAAGTTATAGATAGCTCCTTCGAATTCTGTGTTATAAAACCAAGCTGTTTTAAACTCGGGGATTTAATTTTCTTAATATGTGGTATAAATGACAACGAGCTGTCAAATAACACTCTCAAGTCATTGATGATGGACACCCTAGATTGTATATCAGATTGGAATTGTACTAGATGATATGGCAAATGTAATAGTGCAGCACTTGTTAATATTAAATGCCATTAAACTGGAAGAGATCCAGGATGAAAGCAAGTTCAAGTCCCTTTGTAGTTTAAAACAATCTCCAACATCAGTCACCCTCATAAATAATTTTAGATCATCAGCAAATAGTAAGTAGTGACAATATTGAATTACATTAGCGATGTCGTTGATAAACAAATTAAATAGAATTGGCCCCAAATGAGAGCCTTGATGAACAATTAGTAGGATTTAGAGGAAGATGTGGTTTTACACAATATATACCAAGCAAACCGGCGAAATATGGAATACAAATATTTTTGTTGTGTGAAGTAGAGACTGAATATGCCATCGATGGAAATACATCAATGAATTTAATGTTAGATAATTTTTTACTAGCGTCGAATTATTCGAAAAACTTTTATCTATGGAATAACCACCGTGGGCACTACAAGAAGAAACAAAAGAGATATACCGGCAGAATTGTTACCCAATAGACACCAGAGAGATATTTCATCTATTTTTGGTTTTACTCAAAACATAGCTCTTGTGAGATGTCCTAAAGAGAAATAAATCTGTAATTCTGCTGAGTACAATGCAGCATGATAATGAAGTGGATAATACGACGAAGAAAAAATCAGAAATAATAAAATTTTATAATGAAACAAAAGGCGGTATGTATGTGATGGTCAAAAAATACCAAATTACACATGCAAGCAACAGATAAAGAGATATCCTTATGTCATAAAGACCACACATACGCAAGGTGGGATCGAAGAAGATTTTATTTGAAGGAGTTGGCGCACTGTAGCTTATTCTACCACATATGGAAAAGCGATAAAGGAACCCCGATTTGTAGAAACCCAACATAGATGCAATTTGAAAATTTATTCAAAGTAAAAATTAGAAACGGCACCAGAGAAACTAGCAACAAATGATGTTCCTTATGTCCCATAAAAGAATAGAAAATGCGATCGCATATGCAATAAATGCAGTAATATTATTTGCAAGGACCGCTCGTATATACATGTATAAAATGTGTAAATAATTAATTATTATGTACTATTTGTAATTAAAAAACCTATTAAAACAACCTAAAACCATAATTATTCAGTTAAAGCACACATTTCAATAGAAATATAGAGGGCCTTTTTGACCCACGTTATGTAACTGTGTAGTTTCTAACAGTCATGCATCCTAGGGTTAAGTAAAAACGAGGGACACTATTGCCTTATGAGAAAACACAAATGCAATACATACATTATATATAAATACAAAAAATAGCTGTGCAAATTATCTGTCATATAAAGAAAGATTCACACTACAAACTTGTTAAGAAATTTGCACTACTTACATTTTCTGGCATGATTATTTAAAAAACATTAGGATTAATTTACCAAAACAAATGTAGCTTTATTAATATAAAGGTTATCCATTATTATAACACAAGATATGCTAACAATATATACAAAAAAATACTATGTGGATGTTCAGTTCACGATTTCTGTGTTTTGTGGGATCACCTTTTGTTTAGTTAATGCATAGTGACAACAAATGTGTACAATTTATTTACAGATTTAGAATTAACTATTGGTTGTAAGAAATACATACAATAACATGAAATTGAAAATAACAATTACATAAGATTCTACATGCATATGCAATATACAAATGTTTTTTAATTTATGCATGACGATAGAGCTTTTATGTGAACAAATCTTATTAATGTTAGAAATGCAAATGTCTTTTAGCGTTATAAAATTTATAGTGCAGCTTTGAATGAATGTAATGTTTGTACACAAAAAAACGAAATTCGCACACTGGATTATTTTGAACTTTTACGTGTGTTTCTGTGAAGAACCGTGACTCAAAAAGAAGCCTATGCTAAATGGGATTAGTGCAGGAGTAGGAACTCATAGGTATGGTGTCGCCTGGGATCTTGCAGGTAGAAGTTTCGTTTGATCGAAGTCTGCATACGGTGCTAGATGTGGCAGGTCAATCAATGCAGGTGCCGTGTATTGTGCAGGTTCCTTTACCGGTGATGAGGCGTGGAACAGCATAATGATGCGGATTCTTCGTAGTAGATGTTAGAATTGATGTGAGGTGTGGTATTCACACGTCCAGGCCACTATGTCCGCTTCCGTAATGGTGGGCAGCAAAGATGATGGTGTCACAGACATCTCAGACATCCCGTCTTGGTGGGTCGTGTTTGGATTGGGTTCAGCAGTAGATGCTGATACAAAAATGGTTCTACGAAGTAACTTCCTTTGGTGGAATCCAGGTTCTGATAGTAGGATTTGGAGCACCTTGCCAGCAGGGCATGGAATTTCTACATTAGTGTATAAAGCACAATCTTCTGGTTTAACCTCCAGGCTTTAGTGCACCATGATAAAAGGTTAAAATCAGAAAATCAGAAGTTATTACTTGCTCCTGGCTATTGCATGTCATCATATACCCAGATATAAACGAAAGTATTAATCTTAAGATTTTAATGCTCGCCTCCTTGATCATTATAAATAATGTTTGTATTCTAATAATCTGAGATTCAAGGCGAGTTCACATCTGCGTTTCTATGACGTTTAAGAAGTTTGTTAGGTGCAACTTGGGTTACATACCTACAACCTCATTATGACATCTTTCAAAAGGAACCGGTTTATACATCTCTCACAATATTTAGAAAACTTAATACTAAAATTGTACCATTAACCATGCTAAGACAATTCAAATATGCTTTGTATGAATTACTTTCCAAACAGACATACTATACAATAGAAAATTTTTCGGAAGACGATTTTATAACCAATAAATATGTAACTTTATTAGTCTATTAATTTGTGTTTATTATTTTTCTAGTGATATTGTATTATATACTTTAAGTTATAACTGCCAAGCAACAATGGATAAAAATACATTCATGATTTATAAGGAAAGTACTAGAAACGGCTTGAAGTACCATCGGTACATTTGAGCGCCCCACACTCTCTGCGCCCCGCCCTCAATGTTTAGCACATATCCCCACTATCAAGATTTAATGTTAATCACTATGGCCCTTAAAGTGAGAGATGGACTTAATTCTTTGTCCTTAATAAAGACATTTAAATTAATTAATGCTCTCAAATAAAATTAGTCTTCACATGTTTACTGATGACATCAATTGTATCTACACTCAAATTCACATACAGTGAATGCATCAATCAACATTATTAATGAAGTGTTAGTCGCTGTTCATCCGTGGACCACTAAAAATGTGTTAATACTTAACCCTACAAAAACTCAGGTCCTATGTATAGGTACCAAAGTATCACTAACAAGAGTAAAACAAGGGAATCATACGAATATAATATTAGACAACTGTGTAGTTCCTCTTAGTGAAAAAATTAAAAATTTGGGTGCGATTTTTGATGAGAACCTTACATTTGAAGACCATGTTAACTCAATATGCAGAACTGGTTACTTCAAGTTGAAAACACTACACAAATATAAATATTCATTGCCTCAACACGTTCGTTGGCAACTTTGTGATTCTCTAATTTTGAGTCACATCCACTACTGTGATACAGTATATTATAGTTATTTGGGAAAGGTACTTCAAAATCGTATTAAAGTACTACAAAATTCTTGCCTTAAGTATTCTTTTAATTTGCGCTACAGAGATCATGTGACTCCCACATATGTCAAACATAGCATACTAAAGATGGACAAACAGTGGGAATTGCACTTTTCAGTACTACTTTATAAGGTATACCATGAACACTTACCGTCATATCTTTATGAGCTCCTAACAAAATGTTCTACAACGCACAATGTGCGTCATACTGGCCGATTAAACATACCACTTCATAATATTGAAAAATTTAAATGTTCCTTCGAATATCTTGCCAGCAAAACCTTCAATACTTATATTGAACTATACATATCTTGTGATACTCCAGCAGCATTTTGCAAGAGAATTAAAAACATTCTGCTGTGTCAACAAATCCTGTGAATTATTATATCTTATGCTTAATAGGGTGTTGTTGAAAATCAGTTTACTGAACTACATCCTTTTAGTTAGGGCTTGTACATCTTGTATGGCTTTACCTAATAAAGATTATATAAATATATATAAAAATAAAATTTTGGATACAGTGAGCCAGAGTTTCGGTTTCATAAAGTTTTTCGTGTTAGTTGTTTTTATAGAAAAAATCTTTGGAAAAGCGTAAAAAAATCTCCGCAAAAGCCTCGAAAATTGTCATAAAGCCTAGAAAAATGCCACAAAGCCGAGAAAATTGCCGTAGAGCCTAGTAAATTGTCATAAAGCCTAGAAAATTGCCATATAGCCTAGAAAATTACCATAAAAGTATAGGAATTCGCCACAAGTCTAGGAACGCGCAATAAAAAGCCTAGAAAATTGCCATAAAAAGCCTAAAAAATTGCCACATGGCCTGGAAAATTGCCGCACAGCCTATAAAATTGGCATACAGCCAAGAAAATTGCCACACAGCCTAGAAAATTGTCATGCAGCCTAGAAAATTGTCATGCAGCCTAGAAAATTGTCATGCCGCCTAGAAAATTGTCATGCAGCCTAGAAAATTGTCATGCAGCCTAGAAAATTGTCATGCAGCCTAGAAAATTGTCATGCAGCCTAGAAAATTGCCACAAGTCTTAAAAATTGCCATGCAGCCTGTAAAATTGCCGCCAAACCCTATACAATTGCCGCAAAAGTCTATACAATTGCAATACAAGTCTAGAAAATTGCCATGAAGCCTAGAAAATTGTCATAGAATATTAGAAACGCCATACAACATTAGAAAATTGCCCTAAAGCCTATAAAGTTGTCGAAAAACAGAAAATTCCGTTGAAACCTAGAAAATTCCGTTAAAACCTAGAACATTCCGCCAAAATCCAGAAAACTCCGCCAAAATCTAGAAAATTCCGTCGAAATCTAGAAAATTATGTCAAAATCGGGAAACTTCCGTCGAAATCTAGAAAATTCCACTGAAATCTAGAAAATTCCGTCAAAATCTAGAACATTCCGTCAAAATCTAGAACATTCCGTCGATACCTAGAAAATTTCGTTAAAAAATCTACAACATCCCGTCAAAATCTAGAAAATTTCGCCAAAATATAGAAAATTCCTACAAAATCCAGAAAATTCTGGCAAAACCTAGAAAATTTCCCTAAAAGGCCTAAAACATTTTCTTGAAAACCTAAAAAATTTCCTTAAAACCTAGAAAATTTCCCTAAAAGACCTAGAAAATTACCTTAAAACAGAATATTTCCTTAAATCTGGAAAATTTTCTTAAAAACAGAAAATTTACCTAAAAAGTAAGAAAATTTCCTTAAAAATGGAATATTAGCAGACGATCGGACGTGAATGTTTTCTAGTAATGGAAATAGAATGTTCAGATTGAAAATAAAAAAAAGCAAATTGAACTGGGCATCAAACCATTCAACTTACGAATGGTAGCCAGACATCCTAGCACTACGCTACTGAGGTGACACTTATTGGAAATCTGTTAGTAGTATACTTGCATTTGAACGAGGCACGTACGAAATACACCGATCTCTGACCAAATCACGCTCTATTATAATTACTTGGCTATTATCGTAAAGAAACGCCAAATGTAAAAATTAATTATTTCTGAAGTAAATAGCCTGTGTATATCATAAAGCGATTCTTTCGTATAATAATAATCAATTATTGATTCTAATAAGGCATATTAGGTAATTTATAAATGTAAATTTTAGAAATTGAAGAAAAAGTGTGTACGTATAGATTTTGAAGGTACACATTCGTTCGCTTCCGGCGGCTTTCGCTATCTGTGTTTGACGTTTCTCGAAGTAATTATACAAATTTAAACAACTGTTTTAAGAAAATACTGTAGTACCAGCTTGCAAACTGTTAATAATTCAGGTTTTAGAATACGAATAGCGTTGTTTGGTATATATTAGGTATTTTATAACTCCCGAATACGAATTTTGGAAACCAACTCGATCTTTCTTCTCTCTCGTACCAACGCTAACCGAGCAGTTGCCGACCTCGTCGCATGGCTCGTTCGGCTTTTGAAATCGGAAATTTTTGAGGAATCCAAGCTTTCTAACACGTTAGCGAATACGTCGCTGCAAATTAATCTTTTCCCGGAAAACCCTTATTTCTCCCCAATTTATCGGTTTTTCGCGATAAAAACCGGCCTATGCAATGCACGCAAAAATTCTCCACTGAACCACCACCCGCCCGTGGCCCCAACTCCAAAACCCTCGGACGCAAATCTCGAAAAGCGATCAATTCGCACCTCTCAACTTTAGCAGACGGGCTATCAAAACTTATAGGTTTTAGACAAGATTTCGGATACTTATCCTGTTGTTGTATTTTGATAGATAGGTGTAGTTCTATCTTTCCAAATCATCAATAGTTCAGATTGGATACATTGCAAACACAACAAAACTAGTTGCAGGCTGTGCTTTTCTTATAAACGATAGACAAACTGAACATGTAACGAGGTTGCTACACTCTGAATAGTTCTTAATATTAATTAGTCATGAGTGTGGTCAACATAACATTATAAAACTCTTAAGGATATTGTATTACATGTATTTAACATAATTATAAAACTATTGGTAATTTGCAAAAAAAATAAATCCATCAAAGAGCGACAATAACAGCAAACCTAAGGTGTATGTAGTTCTTTCTTCATAAATCACAAACATACTAATTAACCTGTTTAATTTTTGCATTAACAAACTAAAAAATGCTACAGATTAAATATTCACTGCGATCTAAAGAAAATATTATTACTTATAATACATACTTACAAGGAAATCATTTTATGCTCAAAAAAGTATTTGCAAAATAACCATTTGTTGCTTTTTCAGAAATTTAATGCTCTAGTGGTTAATTATAAGCAGAAATTGACTTCAAGGACTATTACACCCAATGTTAAGAATACATGTGAAATTTCATATACCTTGTTTCAAATATGAATCGGGTAATATTTCATTTCTTATATTTTCCCACTCCTTTCCACGGCTTGGTAAACTGGTATTAGAAGCTATCTCCAACATCATTAAACCAAAACTGTACACATCCCCAAAGTATGTATAAATTCCATCACATAAAACTTCTGGTGCGACATATCTTCCATCTCCTTCGGAAACACTAAGACCAGTTCTAAATTTTTTGGATGTAAGAGGATCTACCTGCAATAATATTACATAGAAACAAAAAATTATGAAAAGAACATACATCATTTAAATTAAACACTAATCCAAAATCCCCTAATTTGCAAATACCATTTCCAGTCACCATAATATTTGATGGTTTGACATCCAAATGAATCATTTTGTGATTATGTAAATGTTGTAAACCTTGTGCTATATCTACGAAAACATCCCATATTTGAGGTTCCTTCAAGCTGTTATCAAGTTTTATGACTTTATCCAAACTTGTAGTACACAATTCCATTTGTATGTATACACGATAAGATTCTTCCCAAGCACCATAGTAATTAACACAGCGACAGTGTTCAGGAATGTTTTCTAATCGTCTTACTTCACCATAGTTTAATAACGAATGATTATCATTGGTAACTTTAATTGCATATTTCCTTTTATTTTCTATACTTATGCCTTCATAAACATCCCCAAATGATCCTTGACCAATCTTCTTTAACGAAGTAAATACTTGTTCTATATATGGAGCTGATAATTCCTTCTTGTACAGTCGACTAAGTTGTACTATTCAATAATTTAAGGTAAATTTTTTAAAACTAGAGAGATAATACTTTTTTCTCAAATATATTACATAAAACACCAACATCTACAGTTATTACAAAGGTAAGAAATTCAAGATATTTTGTCTTCTTCACTCTGCATAAAATTGTAATTATTTAGAAAACATTATTAAAATTCAACTGTAAGTAACAACAGGACCTGTCCTAATGCTAAAGAAATTCTTATGCACATGCAGGTCATATTACTAAAAACACATCAAACAATATCCAAGTGAACTTTGTGGTGTAATGGAGTATGTATGATTTTTGAACTTAAAGTGACAGATTTACTTAAAACAGCAAGGTGTACTAATTCTTAGCTACAAGCATTGCAAAAATAAGCCAACATAAATAATTAATACTGCCCTTTAGTTTTGATTATTTGCAATCTGTCCAACAATCTTCATAACCAGTATGCAACAACAAATTTACTAATTAATATAACCAAATGTATAAAAATATCTGAATTGCTTGCACAGGGTGGGCCAGAATTCGGTCACCAATTTGTACTTATACATATAATAAATAAATATATATTGCTGTGTTATCCCCCTATATTAGGCCCCACGGTTAGGCATACCATAAAATGCTGTGATACTTCACCAGCCCCTACGATGGTTTTATTTATTTTTATCCCCACGGTTGGGCATGTCATAAAATGCTGTGCTATTTTATTATATTTAGCCCCACGACTTGGGCGTACATAAAATGCTGTGTTACTTTCTTTCCCACGATTCCTTAATGTAATATAATGCTCTCTTTATATTAATCAAGCACCTATGATGTGAAATGTTAAGTTATGGATTTTCTTTGCCCCCACTAGCTGATTCAATTAAATAAAGCAATTCTACAATACACAATATAATGATTAAATATTTACAACCTTTTTAAAGTCTTCCCCTTTTTCAGAATATTTACATATACTAGATTTAAGAAATTGAAGCCAGCAAAACGAGCCTTTTGTTAGATTTAGAGACCTTTTGAAACGTTTCAAGATGCCTATTACCTTTCATAAATTGATCAATGAAACTAATGTATTGTTGACTCTTACATGTACCTAAAATATTGAATTAAAACAGTTTTCAGTAATAAATTATATCAATATGGCTAACCTGGAGTGGTCCCATAGTTCCTCTGCATCCCCCAAGAGTTTTTGTGCCCAGGAGGAAATCGACTGTGTATGGGATCATGTTGGAATGGTGAAATCCAAACAGGAAAAATGTGAAAGTGAGATGAACGACAAACTCACGAATTTAACTAAATTACGGAACGTAGAAGAAAATTGTGAAACAGAATTCAGGACGATAAATCGGGAAATAGGTAACTTGAAAACTAATTTAGGAAATTTTAATGTTAGGGAACCCATTAGGCTAATTCAACCGAATCTTTTAATTGACCAATATACTAAATTTTACGGGGTTGGAAAAGTAAATCCAAAAATCTTTTTGAAGAATATAAAAATGTTAGTACAGGGCTCAACAGATGAGCAATATAAATTAATCTTAGTAAAATCAATGCTGAAAGGGAGATCCGAAATGTGGTATAACTTAGTTGAAACCGAGGTAGAAACATTTCAACAGTTCGAATAAAAATTTCTACGACACTTTTGGGGGGATAATCAACAATTATGATCATGGGAGAAATTTTAATAGGAGTAATTATAACAATTTTAATAATGATTTCAGGCGAAGTAGAAACACGGGTCAGACACCAAGGCAACAAATAGAGCGGGCTAATCAAGAGGGAAATAATAACCGAGAAATAAATAGACAGGAACATGAAGATCGACGCACGCAAACGAGGAATATTTATCGCACGCAAACAAGGAATATTAATTGCACACAAGCAGAGATAACGAGTCAGGCAGGACCTTCCATGCGAAACCAAAATTTTTAGATACGGACGAACCAAGTAAATTTCTACGGATAAACGGATACGAACATCAGCGCTAATTTATTAAAAATGAGACTGAGAATGAATTAGGAAGATTTGAAAGAAACTTATTACCAATAGTTAATTTAAAGGTGGAAAATAAAATAGTTAGAGTATTGATGATACTGGGGCAGAAGCATCACTTGTTGCGGAAGAATTTGTTAAACGAGGGAAATTGAGGGATAAGGCGATACCTATAACGAGGTGTGATTTGGTGACACCAAATAATAAGAAATTTGTGAAAATAAATGAAATGGTATAGATGGATAGATATTATATTTGGGATGGATATTATAGATAAGTTGGGGTTGAAGATAAATGCAGAATGCAAGGAAATAGAGTACAATGGGAAGTATATTAAATGGTATGAAGAGGGTAATATAGAAATAGAGGGTGACTGCGTAAATATTAATCAATTTGAGGATGAAATTGATAATAAGGGGAATACAAATGAAGAGATTAAATGTCCAGAGGATTTGAGAAATAGGGTGAATATATTATTAGAAAAGCATTAAGAACTAATAGGGTTGAAATCCAGAATTGCCACAGGTTATGAGCATAAGTTGGAAGTAGTAAACACCGAACCGTTTTACACTAAATTATATCCTATTCCAGTAGCATACAGGGATAGAGTAAAGGAAGAAATAGAAGAAATGTTACGTGAAAGTATCATCGAAAGCTCCAGTACACACTTTGTGAATCCATTAGTCGTCGTGAAGAAAAGTGATGATAGCATCAGGTTATGCTTAGATACAAGAAAGATTAATAAGCGAACAAAACCACAATACAATTGTCCACCAACGATGGATAGCATATTAGCGAGAATAGGTAGTGAAAAGTCTTTACCAAAATAGACTTGAAGAATTCATTTTGGTTAATTCTATTAGTGCGAGAATCACGGAAATACACGGGTTTTTCGGTAGAAGGAAGAATATACCAATTTAAAGTGGTCCCGTTTGGTTTGTCCTCGAGTACGGATGCACTAGTGAAAGCTATGCAGAATATTTTGGGACCGTATGAAGAATTTTGTATCCACTACGCGGATGATGTTTTGATATTTAGTGATATTGTGGAACAACACTTTGTTCATTTGGAAAGAATTTTATTGGAGTTAAATATAGCAGGTTTAAGGTTAAATTTAAAGAACTGCAAATTTTTTAAGATAGGGTTAAATTTTTAGGATATAGAATAGATAGTGAGGGTATATTCATAGAGCAGGGAACAAACAAATATGAGCAAAAGGACACAGAGTCGGGAACAATAAAGAGGAAAGTTTCACACCCATACAAAGCGGACACGAATAAGTAAATAAAATGTAAAATAAATTTAAGTATAGGCATAAATAGGGTAGTAAAATATGATACGGGTATAAGATTAGGAATAGGTATAAATAGGGTAGTAAAATAGGACATAGGTATAAGATTAGGTAGATGTAAATAGGGAATTAACAAAGGGAGAGTTAGATTTGCAAAACAAAATAAAAATATAAGAATTTATAGACCAGTGTGTTTAAATTCACGTTGGGCGCCAAAAATGTCATTGTTCTAAAATTTTATATTTTAATTTGGGGGAATAATGCCGTGATAAGGGGTTGTTTAGGGGTGTATTGAGTAGTAAGGCTCGAGTAGTAACTGTAAATAACAGAAAACTGCATTTATTTAGCAGAAAAATAAGTAATTCGTACATTATGTAAATAGCAAGCATTTAACACCCTGTATATGACCGATATTAACTTTAAGTGATGCCAGTAAACATATCTTTCAACAATAGAACGCATATCCAATCCAAAGGTAGTGGGAAAAAATATTTAACACCCAGATAGGCTTATCCATTTTTCGATAATAAGATCAGGAGCGTCCCATTCGGGGGGGAACAATCACGTTTAACCCTGTAATTTTTTTGTGTGTAAGCTTCAAGCTTCAAGTGGAAACTCAACTGCCTTATCACCGGTGGGTGTTAAATACTTTTTCCCACTACCTTTGGATTGGGTTTCCAAGCAGTTTTACAGATTGTTTCAACCAACCAGGTTTGTCTTTAATATTTCCTGTATTTTTAAGCTGTTTTCTGATGAAACTCTTTTGGATTCTCATATCATGCTTGTTTATTTGCGATCGTTGCTTGCCTTATTATTTGTTATCGCGGCTAGATTTTTAACTTACGTCTGTTGTTTTGTATAGATAAAGCTTTTGGAGAATTGTACAAATTAAATGATGTAACACGAATGCTGTTTTCGTATTTATTTATTTATGCGTTTTCTTATTAAAGCGCTTATGGTTCCAGCGTAATTGCATGAAGATTTGTTAGGTTTCATTTTATCTTCTGCGTATTTATTTTATAAACACTTCTCAACGTATGTTTAATTACATGTACGATTATTTCTCTGCTGAATATGCGTTCTATTGTTGAAAGATATGTTTACTGGCATCACTTAAAGTTAATATCGGTCATATACAGGGTGTTAAATGCTTGCTATTTACATAATGTACGAATTACTTATTTTTCTGCTAAATAAATGCAGTTTTCTGTTATTTACAGTTACTACTCGAGCCTTACTACTCAATACACCCCTAAACAACCCCTTATCACGGCATTATTCCCCCAAATTAAAATATAAAATTTTAGAACAATGACATTTTTGGCGCCCAACGTGAATTTAAACACATTGGTCTACAAATTCTTATATTTTTATTTTGTTTTGCAAATCTAACTCTCCCTTTGTTAATTCCCTATTTACATCTACCTAATCTTATACCTATGTCCTATTTTACTACCCTATTTATACCTATTCCTAATCTTATACCCGTATCATATTTTACTACCCTATTTATGCCTATACTTAAATTTATTTTACATTTTATTTACTTATTCGTGTCCGCTTTGTATGGGTGTGAAACTTTCCTCTTTATTGTTCCCGACTCTGTGTCCTTTTGCTCATATTTGTTTGTTCCCTGCTCTATGAATATACCCTCACTATCTATTCTATATCCTAAAAATTTAACCCTATCTTAAAAAATTTGCAGTTCTTTAAATTTAACCTTAAACCTGCTATATTTAACTCTAATAAAATTCTTTCCAAATGAACAAAGTGTTGTTCCACAATATCACTAAATATCAAAACATCATCCACGTAGTGGATACAAAATTCTTCATACGGTCCCAAATATTCTGCATAGCTTTCACTAGTGCATCCGTACTCGAGGACAAACCAAACGGGACCACTTTAAATTGGTATATTCTTCCTTCTACCGAAAAACCCGTGTATTTCCGTGATTCTCGCACTAATAGAATTAACCAAAATGAATTCTTCAAGTCTATTTTGGTAAAGACTTTCTTACTACCTATTCTCGCTAATATGCTATCCATCGTTGGTGGACAATTGTATTGTGGTTTTGTTCGCTTATTAATCTTTCTTGTATCTAAGCATAACCTGATGCTATCATCACTTTTCTTCACGACGACTAATGGATTCACAAAGTGTGTACTGGAGCTTTCGATGATACTTTCACGTAACATTTCTTCTATTTCTTCCTTTACTCTATTCCTGTATGCTACTGGAATAGAATATAATTTAGTGTTAAACGGTTCGGTGTTTACTACTGCCAACTTATGCTCATAACCTGAGGCAATTCTGGATTTCTACCCTATTAGTTCTTAATGCTTTTCTAATAATATATTCACCCTATTTCTCAAATCCTCTGGACATTTAATCTCTTCATTTGTATTCCCGTCATTATCAATTACATCCTCAAATTGATTAATATTTACGCAGTTACCCTCTATTTCTATATTACCCTCTTCATACCATTTAATATACTTCCCATTGCACTCTATTTCCTTGCATTCTGCATTTATCTTCAACCCCAACTTATCTATAATATCCATCCCAAATATAATATCTATCCTTAGTCCAGGTACAACCATAAAATCATTCCCCCATTTTACTTCTCCCATTTCACATCTCAGAATTACCATTTCATTTATTTTCACAAATTTCTTATTATTTGGTGTCACCAAATCACACCTCGTTATAGGCCTTATCCCTCAATTTCCCTCGTTTAACAAATTCTTCCGCAACAAGTGATGTTTCTGCCCCAGTATCATCAATACTCTAACTATTTTATTTTCCACCTTTAAATTAACTATCGGTAATAAGTTTCTTTCAAATCTTCCTAATTCATTCTCAGTCTCATTTTTAATAAATTCGCGCTGATGTTCGTATCCGTAGAAAGTTACTTGGTTCGTCCATATCTAAAAATTTTGGTTTCGCATGGAAGGTCCTGCCTGACTCGTTATCTCTGCTTGTGTGCAATTAATATTCCTTGTTTGCGTGCGATAAATATTCCTCGTTTGCGTGCGTCGATCCTCATGTTCCTGTCTATTTATTTCTCGGTTATTATTTCCCTCTTGATTAGTCCGCTCTATTTGTTGCCTTGGTGTCTGACCCGTGTTTCTACTTCGCCTGAAATCATTATTAAAATTGTTATAATTACTCCTATTAAAATTTCTCCCATGATCATAATTGTTGATTATCCCCCCAAAAGTGTCGTAGAAATTTTTATTCGAACTGCTGAAATGTTTCTACCTCGGTTTCAACTAAGTTATACCACATTTCGGATCTCCCTTTCAGCATTGATTTTACTAAGATTAATTTATATTGCTCGTCTGTTGAGCCCTATACTAACATTTTTATATTCTTCAAAAAGATTTTTGGATTTACTTTTCCAACCCCGTAAAATTTAGTATATTGGTCAATTAAAAGATTCGGTTGAATTAGCCTAATGGGTTCCCTAACATTAAAATTTCCTAAATTAGTTTTCAAGTTACCTATTTCCCGATTTATCGTCCTGATTTCTGTTTCACAATTTTCTTCTACGTTCCGTAATTTAGTTAAATTCGCGAGTTTGTCGTTCATCTCACTTTCACATTTTTCCTGTTTGGATTTCACCATTCCAACATGATCCCATACACAGTCGATTTCCTCTGTAATCCTCGCAATTTTCTCTTGCATTTGTGCCCTCATTTCCGCAATTGTTTAGTTAGTTTCCCTTAATCCATCGCTCAGAATTTTGATTTCCTTGCCTAATTTTTCGCTATTTTCGTCGATTTTCGTAGTCATGGTTTTCATGGCCTCTTCATTTTTGTCCATTTTACTGTTCAGTGATATCAAAATCTCCATCATTTTTGTTTCTTGTGAGGTTTGCCGTTGTTCCTTGCAAGAACTCCTTTCAAACGTCTTTTCCTGGATTATTACACTCTCTTGGGATCCTATTTCCACTCCTTGATTTCTTAGTGCCTCCCTTGTTTCCCGTATTCTTTCGTCCATTTTTGAAAATTATATTTATACTAACTCTTAAATACTAAAATAAATCTGCCTAAAATTAATTAATGTACAAATTTCTCTGAATTTTTGATTTCGGTGATTTTTTTTTCAAATTAAAACTTTTATTATCATCATCATATTGTTTTCGACCTTACTTAAGGTCGGTTTGACGCAGCTCTAACTTCTTTTCTAATCTGTGCTAATCTAAAAAGTTCTACATACCCTTCACAACCTCAATTTCTAATAATTTGACTAATATAGTTTGGTCTAGGTCTTCCTATATCCTTTTATCTTTTTCCTATCCATCTGACTTTACATAGATATTAGCAACATGATGGTTGTTAAAGAACTCTAACATGTTTACATGTTTACCATTTATAAGGAAATGAAATATAACCTTCAAAAGGAAGTGTTAAAATATATGTTATGGTAAGGCTTAAAGCGCTACCCACATGCCAGACCGCTACCTAATTGTGAGTTATGTCATTATGACGTTTATTAAATTATAAGTTATTGTAAGGATTAAACAACGAATCTCTACCAACATGCAAGACCGCTAACTAATTGTGAGTTATGTTATGGTGACATTTAGTTAACTGATTTTTATTTTTTGTTTTGTTTTCGAACTTACTTAGGGTCGGTTTGACGCAGCTCAAAATTCTTTTCTATTCTAAGCTAGTCTAAAAGGTCTACATACCCTTCACAACCTAAATCTCTAATAATTTAACTTCTATAGCTTTGTCTAGGCCTTCCTACTCTATTTTTATTTGGTAGTCTATAATCTAAGACTTTACTAAATAGTCCCTCATGTCTTAACTGGTGCCCTATCATTCTATCTCTCCTGACCTTCAATTGTTTCCACATACAGGGATCCTCACCTATCCTGCTATAAACTTCCTCGTTTGTTACTCTATCTGTCCAACTAATCTATAACATTCTCCTATAACACCAAGTTTCAAAAGCTTCTATCTTTTCTTATCTACTTCTTTAATTGTCCAAGCCTCACTACCGTATAGTAGAACGCTCCATACGTGCGACTTTAAGAAACTTTTCTATTATCTAAACTAATACTATTAGCTATTAGTAAGTCTTTCTTTTTTAAAAACATTTTTCTAGCTTGAGCTATTCTAGCTACTATATCCCTTCTGCTACGTCCATCCTTTGTAATTATACTACCTAAATAGCAAAATTCATCTACCTACTCTAACTCGGTATTACCTATTTTTAATTTTGGGTTAGAACTAGGCTGTAACTCACTTGTCATTATCTTTGTCTTTACTGAGTTAATTCTCATACTATAGTTACTCCATAGTATCTCATCTAAAATATTTAAAAACTCTCCTAACTCTTTTCTAGACTCTGCTATAATGGCTATATCATCTGCAAAACGTAACATGTCTATTTTCTGTCCCTGTACACTAATACCTATCTCTTTTCTCTCTCTGGCTAAGTTTAAAGCTTCCTCAATATAAACATTAAAAATCAAGGGAGACAGTATACAACCCTGTCTAAACCTCCATTAAGTTAGACCCCCCACCAGCGATAAATAAATTAATACCTATAAAAAAATTAGGTGCTAATTAGGTGCTAATTAGGTGCTACATTCCAAAATTAGGTGCTCGAATAGTTTGGCAGGAAATTAAATTTGAAATGGGGGGCTGACTTAACGTTAAGCTGGACCCCCCCATATGAAAAAACTAATTTGCAACATGCAAACTGAAAAATTAGATATACCAGAATTAAGTGCTAATTAGGTGCTCTTAAAATCAACAAAAACATATCACTAAAATAACCTTTTATCTTAATAATTAACTATATCATGTATAAGTATATGATTCGACAAGAGTAAAGTCCCATTAAATAATTAGGTGCTCTTACGACTGTGGTCTCAAAATACTCGTCTAGTAGCGTACTGTCGATATATCCAGTCGCCGAATTAAGTGCTCGTAAGGTTTCGCAAAAATTTTGCACTATAACGTGGTCCGCGTCACGCGTACAAAGAGTAAAGTCCCATTAAATAATTAGGTGCTCTTACGACTGTGGTCTCAAAATACTCGTCTAGTAGCGTACTGTCGATATATCCAGTCGCCGAATTAAGTGCTCGTAAGGTTTCGCAAAATTTTGCACTATAACGTGGTCCGCATCACACGCGTGCAAGAGTAAAGTCCCATTAAATAATTAGGTGCTCTTACGACTGTGGTCTCAAAATACTCGTCTAGTAGCGTACTGTCGATATATCCAGTCGCCGAATTAAGTGCTCGTAAGGTTTCGCAAAAATTTTGCACTATAACGTGGTCCGCGTCACGCAGCGTACAAGAGTAAAGTCCCATTAAATAATTAGGTGCTCTTACGACTGTGGTCTCAAAATACTCGTCTAGTAGCGTACTGTCGATATATCCAGTCGCCGAATTAAGTGCTCGTAAGGTTTCGCAAAATTTTGCACTATAACGTGGTCCGCGTCACACGCGGACAAGAGTAAAGTCCCATTAAATAATTAGGTGCTCTTACGACTGTGGTCTCAAAATACTCGTCTAGTAGCGCACTGTCGATATATCCAGTCGCCGAATTAAGTGCTCGTAAGGTTTCGCAAAAATTTTGCACTATAACGTGGTCCGCGTCACACGCGTACAAGAGTAAAGTCCCATTAAATAATTATGGAATTAAACAAATTCATCATTCTTAATTACAGAACAAGCAAATATAGAAATAACTTCACAAGCATTGTGAAGAAAGCTATATAGTAAGCATTGATAATGTTTAAAAGTATTATTAATATTTTGATTATAATTTCCAACATTATTTATTCATATATATTAATAATTATAAAATTCGTAAATCATATTTAATAATTCCTAAATATCTTTTAAACATTAGTCGCGCACAAGAGCGTGAACTGCTATTCATACTATATATGAAGATATGAAGATTCCAACATTGGAATATAAATGAAAACGATAGAGGAACGGACGAGCACGCGGATGGGGATGCGGACGTGGACGAGGACGTGGACGTGGACGTGAACGTGGACGTGGAGGACAATGGCGAGGAAGAGAACGCGGACGAGGACAAGCAAACGTCCATATTTATAAAGGAAACGTGTATATATAATTAAGAAAATATTTTTATATGTTTATATTAGATATGTTTTATATGTTTATTTTTTATATGTTTATATTAAGAAAATATTTTTATATGTTTATATTTTTAAAAATGTATAAATTTTTATAAGATTAAATATAAAATATCTGTAAAAATAACAAAAATAATTAATATAAATCCTTTGTAATCCTTTAACTTTCCTAAAATAAATTATCCTTACATTATTACATTAAAATTATCATTAAAAATATTAATATAATAATACTAAATATCAAGTGGCGGCTTTGATTACTTCACCTAATACATGACGCGATGATAAAAAGAAGAAATATTACACGCAGAGTACAATGTACGTAAAATATTGAATGATATGCAGTTAAATACATTGAAAAAATAAGCAAAATACATACCGAAAAACCGATTAAAATTAAACAATAATGAATTTGTTTAATTCCATAATTATTTAATGGGACTTTACTCTTGTCAGCGTGTGGCGGACCACGTTATAGTGCAAAATTTTTGCGAAACCTTACGAGCACTTAATTCGGCGACTGGATATATCGACAGTACGCTACTAGACGAGTATTTTGAGACCACAGTCGTAAGAGCACCTAATTATTTAATGGGACTTTACTCTTGTCGCGTGTGGCGCGGACCACGTTATAGTGCAAAATTTTTGCGAAACCTTACGAGCACTTAATTCGGCGACTGGATATATCGACAGTACGCTACTAGACGAGTATTTTGAGACCACAGTCGTAAGAGCACCTAATTATTTAATGGGACTTTACTCTTGTCGCGTGTGACGCGGACCACGTTATAGTGCAAAATTTTTGCGAAACCTTACGAGCACTTAATTCGGCGACTGGATATATCGACAGTACGCTACTAGACGAGTATTTTGAGACCACAGTCGTAAGAGCACCTAATTATTTAATGGGACTTTACTCTTGTACGCGTGTGACGCGGACCACGTTATAGTGCAAAATTTTGCGAAACCTTACGAGCACTTAATTCGGCGACTGGATATATCGACAGTACGCTACTAGACGAGTATTTTGAGACCACAGTCGTAAGAGCACCTAATTATTTAATGGGACTTTACTCTTGTGCGCGTGTGACGCGGACCACGTTATAGTGCAAAATTTTTACGAAACCTTACGAGCACTTAATTCGGCGACTGGATATATCGACAGTACGCTACTAGACGAGTATTTTGAGACCACAGTCGTAAGAGCACCTAATTATTTAATGGGACTTTACTCTTGACGCGTGTGACGCGGACCACGTTATAGTGCAAAATTTTTGCGAAACCTTACGAGCACTTAATTCGGCGACTGGATATATCGACAGTACGCTACTAGACGAGTATTTTGAGACCACAGTCGTAAGAGCACCTAATTATTTAATGGGACTTTACTCTTTGCGCGTGTGACGCGGACCACGTTATAGTGCAAAATTTTTGCGAAACCTTACGAGCACTTAATTCGGCGACTGGATATATCGACAGTACGCTACTAGACGAGTATTTTGAGACCACAGTCGTAAGAGCACCTAATTATTTAATGGGACTTTACTCTTGATGCGCGTGTGACGCGGACCACGTTATAGTGCAAAATTTTTGCGAAACCTTACGAGCACTTAATTCGGCGACTGGATATATCGACAGTACGCTACTAGACGAGTATTTTGAGACCACAGTCGTAAGAGCACCTAATTATTTAATGGGACTTTACTCTTGTCGAATCATATACTTATACATGATATAGTTAATTATTAAGATAAAAGGTTATTTTAGTGATATGTTTTTGTTGATTTTAAGAGCACCTAATTAGCACTTAATTCTGGTATATCTAATTTTTCAGTTTGCATGTTGCAAATTAGTTTTTTCATATGGGGGGGTCCAGCTTAACGTTAAGTCAGCCCCCCCCTTTTCAAATTTAATTTCCTGCCAAACTATTCGAGCACCTAATTTTGGAATGTAGCACCTAATTAGCACCTAATTAGCACCTAATTTTTTTATAGGTATTAATTTATTTATCGCTGGTGGGGGGTCTAACTTAATGGAGGTCCTGTCTAACACCATTTCTAATCTTAGCTTCCTTTTCTATTTCATCAAATCTAATTACTACGCTTTGGTTTTTATATAGACTGTAAATAATTTTTCTATCCCTATGAGAGATTCCTATTTTTGCAAAACCCTGAACATAACAATCCAATTAACCCTATCAAATGCTTTTCTAAATCTACAAAAGCGAAATGAGTCTTTTATTTTTTGTAACCTTTTTCGATAATTACCCTAATCATTAGTATCGGTTCTCTAGTCCCTCTGTCTTTACGAAAACCATATTGGTCTTCGCCTAAATAATTCTCAGTCAAAGCTTCTACTCTATTTTTAATTATTATTGCTAGTATTTTGGAAGCATGAGAAGTGAAACTAACTGTTCTAAAATTCTCACACCTATCAGCTCCTGACTTTTTTGGGATTGGGATAATAATATTTTTTGGAAATCTATTGGAACCTCACCTGTGTCATATATTACATTTATTAGTTCATATAATCTGTCTAAAGTTTTCTGACTTGCATATTTTATTAATTCTTGGAATATCGTCTATCCCTGGCGCTTTATTTAATTTAAGATTCCGAACAGCTCTATCAAATTCTCTCTTAATATTGAGAACCCTATTTCTACATCCTCTTCTTGGTCGTTCTCTAACTCATCCATATCGTCTCCCTTATATAAATCTTCTAAATATCTTTTCCATCTATCAGCTACCTCAACTTTTATTATAGTCCCAGTTTAATTTAATAATGTGCATGTGGGCGTTACTCGAGTTATGTGTTTATGTACTAACAATTCTTGCAATAACTATTTATCAACTATCGCTCTAAAATTAAGTAGGTAGGTATAAATCAAACTTAAGCCATTAATATCAGTTCTTTTATTTATTGCATTTTGTTTTGAAAGATGACACATTTCTAAGAACAATCATTTCTGTTTATCTTTTTCAAATTCTAAAATTTGAGGATTTTCACAATCCATTTTATGATTAAAATTAAATAAATGTGACAATAAAGTGCAGGAATTTGACTTGACTTTAATGCTGCTTTCATGTTGTGATGTACGTTGGCTTAGGCATTGTAAGTTTTGCCCAATGTTCAAATTATCGCAATCTAAACAGTTAATTTGATATACAATGTTTCTTTGTTGGAGTTTTATCTTTTAATTTTGAGAAAAGAGTACACTTATTGTTAATATATTTCTTTTAGCAAATTTAAAATTATTATTTTTAAAAACCTGAATTAATTTTTGAGTTAAGTGTTCGATGTGTGGTAGTGTTTTGTGTATATGGTTACTTTCGAGATTGATATTGTTATTATTATGGGTGTTGTGGTTTGTATTTATATTTATTTGGGAATTATATAATAATTTCGTTATTAATGAAGGCGGATAATTGTTAGTTATTAAAATGTTTTAACTTTTGGATATTTTTATTATAAAAAGTAGGATGTGATATCCTTTTAATTCTATTCTTCAATGCAAGAATAAAATTTATTTTCGTTTTTAAAGAGTGGTAGGAAAAATAATTTAAATACCTATTTGAGTGTGTAGGTTATTGGTACCAATCTAATATAATTTTATTTTTACTGTTTCTAATTAATAAAGTATCTAAAAATAGTATCAATCTATTAGATTCAGTTTCTATTATAAATTTTATATGGATGTTATAACTATTGAAAATTTCTAAAGTTTCATTAACTTTGTTACTTGGAATTTTGGAATAGCTGTCACTAAATCGTCTACAAATTTTTTTATAAAAGGTAGGTTAAATGGTAGTTGTGATTTAAGGTCATAAGCGTATAATAGAGATTGTACTGCATAAATTCGAGAAAATTCGAGAAAGAACCATATTTACTTGGACATTTATTTGTACAAGAATATATTAGTGAAATACATTGCCTAGAGGTATTATGTACGCTCGATGCATAAACAAGTGATTATTAAGAGTTTCATTCATAGTTAATAATTAAAGGATCATGTTTTATATAAATTTACTTTCAAATACATTTAAATAGTCAATTATATGTAATAACGGGAAAGTTGTAAGTATAAATATTCCAAAAGAATTTTAGTTTTTAATTTAATAACAAAAAACCTGTTTCTAATTTAAGTTTAAGTTTAAACCATTATCAAGGAACAAAATGCATAAAAACGTGTTTATTGACCCATGCTCTAGAACATGATGCAACGTTAAGATACAAGCATATGTAAATGATGCGTTCAGACATAGATTCTCGCATAAACTAAAATGTTGATAAAATACATAGCAAAACGACACGAAGATTCTCGAACCTGATACAGAAACATATGGAAGAATTAATTTTTGAGTTAAGTGTTCGATGTGTGGTAGTGTTTTGTGTATATGGTTACTTTTGAGATTGATATTGTTATTATTATGGGTGTTGTGGTTTGTATTTATATTTATTTGGGAATTATATAATAATTTCGTTATTAATCAAGGTGGATAATTGTTAGTTATTAAAATGTTTTAACTTTTGGATATTTTTATTATAAAAAGTAGGATGTGATATCCTTTTAATTCTATTCTTCAATGCAAGAATAAAATTTATTTTTGTTTTTAAAGAGTGGTAGGAAAAATAATTTAAATACCTATTTGAGTGTGTAGGTTATCTAATATAATTTTATTTTTACCGTTTCTAATTAAAAAAGTATCTAAAAATGGTATCAATCTATTAGATTCAGTTTCTATTATAAATTTGATATGGATCTTATAACTATTGAAAATTTCTAAAGTTTCATTAACTTTGTTACTTGGAATTTTGGAATAGCTGTCATTAAATCGTCTACAATTTTTTTTATAAAAGGTAGGTAAAATGGTAGTTGTGATTTAAGGTCATAAGCGTATGATAGAGATTGTACTGCATAAATTCAAGAAAATTCGAGAAAGAACCATATTTACTTGGACATTTATTTGTACAAGAATATATTAGTGAAATACATTGTCTAGAGGTATTATGTATGCTCGATGCATAAACGAGTGATTATTAAGAGTTTCATTCATAGTTAATAATTAAAGGATCATGTTTTATATAAATTTACTTTCAAATACATTTAAATAGTCAATTATATGCAATAATGGGAAAGTTGTAAGTATAAATATTCCAAAAGAATTTTCGTTTTTAATTTAATAACAAAAAACCTGTTTCTAATTTAAGTTTAAGTTTAAACCATTATCAAGGAACAAAATGCATAAAAACGTGTTTATTGACCCATGCTCTAGAACGTGATGCAACGTTAAGATAAAAGCATATGTAAATGATGCGTTCAGACATAGATTCTCGAATAAACTAAAATGTTGATAAAATACATAGCAAAACGACACGAAGATTCTCGAACCTAATACAGAAACATATGGAAGATCATTCGTTCAATGATGAAGATTTGGGAAACTGCAGGAGTCGCATAGAAATAAATTATGTCAGACGGGTTTGGCTTATTTAAATCCAATCCGGACAGCCATGAGATCAGTGTTGATTGTAATGTCAAAGTCAAAGCATTCTGCCTTTGATAGCATACAGTTTACGTAATTAAATTCATATATAAAAATGTACAAAAATTAGACAGCCGACAATTATTTAAAAATATATTAAAATGTGTATCTAAAACACATTAAGAATATGTAAGAGAGAATTTACTTAAAAATATGGAAATTAAATAAAAGATTAATGAACATACGGTTTTTAGAATGTCAATTTGTATGAAAAGTGGATTTTTTTAAAAACAATTTAAGAGAGGATGGAGCAGTGATTGGTAATTATATTTTGAAAGGGTGAATGTTGGCAAGTTATGAACGACAACGAAAAGATGCTTAATGGTAAAAACTAAAACATTTTGTTTCAAAATTGAGTGATTTATATGTGTGCAAGTCAATTTAATTTAATTTTAGAGCTGTTTCGAAAAACCTACGCACATGATCTGTCATTACACAAGAGAAAGTAAAATATAATGAATTCAATTACGTTTAAGAAATTTTAAAAGGGAAATGATATTAAATTAGATGACTTCTAAAGATAATTGATGTACATATTAATTATAAGGAATGTTTAATTAAGAAGTTATTCATGAGTGATAATCATCATTTAAGATTTGTTTGTTAGAGACTAATGTAGAGGATTTACTTTTTACTTAAGTTATGAATAAAAATGTCCAATACCCCTCCCAACTCAGCTACTTATAACGAAAATTAAAAAAATTGTTTCCATGTCATACGATTGGGCATATTTCACAAAATAAACGTAAAAAATGTTATCATTAAATTTCTAAAAGTTCTAATCCCAATATAAAATATAACCCACTTAAATTGTGGAAGAATGAATAGGTGATAATAAATAACAAGAAAAATGTAAATATACGATTTTACTATTTGACCTAAATAATGTTACCATTGTATGGCTAATGAGTATAATATACAAGTTGTATTTGCAACTGCAACCTAAACATATCCTGAAACACGACTGATGACTTGCTGTTAGTGTATTGTTGTAAAGAATACCCCCACCCCCATTTGTTCAAAGAGCTTTTATCTTTATTTTATATTTATTGAGCAACGCAGTTGAATAACGTTTTTGAAAATACAATTCATCTCTGTGGTAGCACCACAACAACACAGTGTATTAAAAGACCTGCGATAATTTTTTGTAACATGATATAAAAATTATACAAAGTGCAAGCAAAAATAATAAACCCAACCATGCAACATAATAAATTAAATGCAATGCATTTCTCAGGATAGTATGTATAAATACAATAAAATTACAAAGTCTGTTGTTAAAATAATTATTCTAAAATACAAGAACTGCTTCCTATTCAAATTACTGGAAACTGATAGTTTTCACAAGTTTTTTGTACTTAAAGTACAGAAAGGCATATATTACATACAATGGATGTGCAAATTTTTTTTACAAATATTATATTCAAAATTTGAAATTTATGCATAACACAAATACAACAAATTATTAATGGTAAATCATTCATGAAAAAAAACACGGCAATGACAAAAGAGAATGGGTTAAAAAGCCTTGCATATGAACTAATTACATAACAATACGCATATTAGCAGTCCCCGGCTGCTTAAGCCTTACGGTAACGTAATCACACACTTCTTTAATAACCATCCCCTCAACCGTATAAATAGAAACGTGTTAAAAAATGTTTCCAATCATCAAATTATTGAATTGATATGAAATTTAACAATATAAAAATTAATCAGCTGATTTAACGTTAAGCGTATTGGCTACCTTAAAAAGACGCTCTGCCAGGGCGCTACACAAATTGAAGGCACTCATTCTCCTAAACTTTTCACCTAACGTATTCAAATCAAAGATTAATAAATCAAAGTCACCTTCAATTTGTGTTATAAATATCAAACAATTTTTTTTTATTATTTTGATAACGATCCTTGGTCATGGATCGAAACGTAAATAAAGACAATTTTAAAAACTCTGAGTGGTTTAATCCCCAAGAAAGATTAAGAAAAATGCAATACAAACCACTACAAACATACAGGGAGTATTCTTCTACTAACGGTTCATACCTGTTTTTCCTATTAAATTTTCTAAGGAGGAGAGTTCCAGGGTATAATAACCAAGACGGCAACGGTTTACCATTAGCGGATTTTCTACAGTGTTGGAACATTTTCTCATGAGGAGTGCAATTTATTGAGGTACAAAGCAGCAAACTGGAGTGTAAAGCATCTTCTAAAACAATCTGCCACTGAGAGGTTTGTAACCCTCTTGACTTGAGGGCAAGCAAAACCGGTTTCCAAATTACATCATTGTTCTTTTCAACCTGTCCATTACCAGGTAGTTGTATGGTGAAGAGTGACTTGTCCCGATACCATATAACATTAAATACAATTTTAGCTCATTCGACATAAACAAAGATCCTTGATCCAAGTGTACATACAATGGAATACCTAATATTGAAAACAGGTTGTTAAGGCATGTAATCACAATAGCAGCAGACATATCGGACAAGAATATGCAAAAGGGAAATGAGAGAACTCGTCAACGATGGTTAGCATGTATATATTTCGATCAGTGCTAGAAACAGGCCCCTTAAAATCTACATTCAATCTTCGAAAGGGAGCAGTTGCTTTAATTAAGTATCCATAATCTCTTCTTACAAATCGAGGTTTCAGTTCAGCGCATATTGAACAAGAGGATATTAAGCGTCTAATCTCTTCTGTAGAGTAGGACATATTTCTAGAACGAATCTAGTGTGTCATCCTAGTAATACCAGGGTGACATAACATTCGATGTAGTTCATAAAGATATATAAGACCGTTAAACAAACTACACACTGCTACAAACATCAAGCACAACATTATCTTTGCCTTTTCGATACGTAATAACTCTAGCCTCCACCTTGCAATTTTCTGGCCAAACATGAACGAAACAGATCACTAATCGGTGTATAATTAAAAGTGTTTTCCAACAAGAAAATGCTGCCATTTCTTTAAGGCCTCTACAATAGCATAAGCCTCCTTTTCGACTGACGAATGTCGCTGCTTACTGTTAGATAGCGTATGAGAGAAAAACACCACAGACCTTCCTTTTTGGCTCAGTCACAGCGATACAGTGCTCTAAAGCATCAATTTCTACTATAAA
This sequence comes from Platerodrilus igneus, assembly GCA_036346225.1. Taxonomy (NCBI): domain Eukaryota; kingdom Metazoa; phylum Arthropoda; class Insecta; order Coleoptera; family Lycidae; genus Platerodrilus; species Platerodrilus igneus. The sequence goes on from JARFIW010001381.1 coordinate 2,359,631, forward strand.
TGATACATCATTACGTATACTTGTAACGGCAGACTTTGCAATTTCTTGTTTTAAGCTTTCAAAATCAGAAACAACAGGCGGTGGTAAGGGGAAGTTATTAGTTAACACAAGTTGTCGAATTTTTGTTGAAAAAATTGGTACCCATCTAAAGTAATGCACGAGTATTCCTAAGCACTTGTTTAAGGAACCACAGTTTTCAGACACTGGGAAGTGTAAAATAGCTTCTAGTCTTGAAGGATCAGGGCTGAGAACGTTATCTTTAATGTAATAGCTTAGTAATGTAATGGAGTTTACAGAAAAGACGCTTTTGCTTTCGTTCAACGTAAGGTTGTATTTTGAGAAAACTGCAAGAAGATATTTGAGATTTTCATTGTGCTCGCTTCAGTTTTTGCCACAGACTGTTACGCCATCGAGATAGACATACACGCCAGTAAGTTTTTCTTTAGAGATTATATCATCTAAAACTCTCTGAAAGCAAGCAACTTCATTAATTATTCCAAACGGAATTCTGTAAAATTGGCAGAGTTTTCCGTTAGCTTCAAAAGCAGTATACTCCTTTTTGTCTTCCCGTAGTGGTATTTGATGATAAGCATTTCATAGGTCAATAGTACTAAATATATTGAACCTTGCTACCCAAGAGACTAATTTTTCTATGTTTGGCAGTGGATAAGCATCAAGGTAAGTTAAACGATTTATAGTTTGCGAGTAGTTCATCACCATTCTTCTACGGTGATTTACGTTCTTTGTAAATAACACAAGTTCGACAAGGAGAGCGTCTAGGTTTAATAACTCCGCCCTGAAGCAATAACTTCTTGGGTAATGAGCTTTTCGTCCTTGCAGGAATACTTCCTCGATTTCGTAGCAATAGGTCTGCAGTTCGAGGCAAAGTTAGAAAATAAGACGGTAGACTCTACTGTAGCACAAGTTGTGCTACATACGTTTAAACTAGTTTTAGACCTCCGACACGGACTTTCACCGAACTGTGCAGCTTAAAGATATCATGGCCAATTATAACATCAGTACAAAGTTTGGAAAGGATAGTCAGCTTAACCCTAGTGTACCTACTTGTTATCCAGTATATCCAATTCAACAAAACAGTGGCCCTCTATTCTAGATTGCCGTGAAGTTGAAGCCACAGATATAAACCCCAAACTGGCAAACGTGGTAATATTAAGAAGAGAAACAATCTTTATCGATATAGGTTTCAGAACTTTCAGTATCCACCAAGGCATCAGCATCAAATCCATCGACTTTAATCTTAATTATGGATTTCGATAGGCATTTGGGAGCAGCGGCTACAATTTGTTCAGAATCATCGATGAGGCAACCATCAGTCGTTTTATCCATATTCTTTCCCCATTTACACAATTTAGCAAAATGCCCATACTTTTTGCATTCTTGACTAGAAGAGATTGACATGTTACTACAGTTCTTAGGTTGTAACGCCTTTTCGCTAACGGTATCATATTCGCCAGCTAGGGCACTAAAGTTATCTAAAGGTTGAATATAAGCTTCAGCATGTTTTAGGGCAGATTCAAGAGACAAGGCTTGCGTAATCGCGGCATCTAGGGTACGGGTTGCATTTTGCAAAAGACGCTATCGGATATGTTGCGATTTCAAACCGCTGATAAAAACATTCCTAATGTAATCACGGTTTTCTTCAGCATTATTCGTTGCTTTGAAATCGCGATCCTTATTAAGTTGCAAAAAGTGATCTATAGTGTTGCTAGAGCACTGCTTTGTTGGAACCGAAGTATGAATAGTATGCTCTCTACATTTATACTGTAATTAAGTTCAATTGGTTTTGACGGTTTTGTTTAGAAGTAGTTGACAAAAAGTCAAACAAGAAGTCCTTTTTTATTTTCTTAGTTCATGAAAACCATTAAATTATAATAGTACGATCTTGTAGCAAGTTTGTGGAATAAAGTTAAAGTTAGTAGCAGTCATTAAAAAAGAAACTGTATTTATTTCTATCCAAATTACAAGCTTGTAACAACAACAACAAACTTTATTGACAGTAACTAACTATTTTTTGTTTCCATATGTTACTAATCAACATAAAAACAGAATATACAGGGATATATAGTATTAAGCCCTATATTATAGATTTATTACTGACAGATCTGTTATTTATACAAGTATTTGTTTTATTAAGAATCTAAATAACCATGTTTTTATTGTTGGCTAAATATCCACTTTTAACTTCATCATGCTTATGTGTTATCAACTTGCGTCTTGGAAATATTTCATTTTTCTTTTTAGAAAATAAAGTGTTGAGACGTTTTTTAGCATCAGAATAAGAGGCACAGTCTTCTACGAAACTATACACACTATGGCCAATGTGATTGATGAGCAATACTAGCTTTCCTCCTCAGCTACCTCTTTAATTGACTTCAGAAAATTTTCGAAAGTAGCTATCTAATGCCTCCATTCTTGAGCAGCTTCACTAGCGCACGGATCTGAATCAAACCGATCTGGTTTCAGTAATTTATCCATTAGTAGTATGTCGAATATTAACAAGAAATATTAGTTGATTAGATTGTAATAAAATAACAGTGTATTTGACAAAAGATCTTTAATAAGGTTCTAATCAACTAAAAACTTTGTTTATAATTTGACAGCTAAATAAACATATTGTAACCCAGTAATTAGGAATCCACAAGGGTAAAGTGATTTAGCAATTAATTGCATTATTACTACAGTTATTATCAGATAATGAGTAATTATCGGGTATGGGATATAACCTGGGTATTAATTTCGAGTACCAGAATACAGACGTTATCGGGGATCGTTGTCCCTAGTTGCTTCGCGAATCTTTGGACAAAACGAATATAAAGTAGTTTTATCGCATTGTCGCCTTGTTGTCTCAGTACCTGGCTATACATTAAAGAGAGTGCTCTCATCTCATCGTGAATAACTTAAATATTCGACAAGGCTCACTTGGTACCTGATATGATCTTCTCTTGATCCAAAAGCCATTAGATTTTGTTTTATTTACACCTTTTTATTGAAAATAAAAATTCTGTGAACATTGTATTACTGTGATGTAATAAGGTTGATATCATAAGTTAATTATCGCCTGTATTATTTTGTCAGATTTTTCGTTCCTTTTTCCTTTGCCTATTACTCCTATTCCAATTCTTAATTTTGGCACAATCTTATTCAAAACTAGTTCTCAAGTTTCTGAATTCCTATCCTTTACCTGTTCTTGAAGTTGTCATGTTACAAAATACCATCAAAATCATTTGAATCCTATTTTACCAATGTTACTTTATGAAAAGTGTAATTAGACGTATCTAGTGTATGGACTGGTAAAAAATGTCTAAAAAAACTCATTCTAAAAAAGAAGGAGCATTAGCTTTTACTCTAAAGTTGAGTTTTCAAGAACACTTGTGTCGCAATCAACAATACTGCTAATGTACAAGTATCGTATAATACTTGATATACGTATGGCTTTCATACAGACAGGCGGCTGTGACCTCCAATAATATTCACAAATAAATGTTCAATTTTCCAATAAGAAAACGTCTGTAAATTCAAAAGTTTAAACAATATAAAACCACAATAATTTTTACTATAAAATTAAACAAATGTAGGGAATATGTATTGAGAAAATAAATAATTCTTCCACATGATACCAACCGAAAATTTATATAACTAAATAAAGCTATCGATGGCTAGTACCTTTTAATCTTTATTAAAATTACCCAACATTCTGTTAACACAATATGTTTCAAATTTTCTTCCAGGTCCCATTATATAGACACAATGTATTTGCTCCAGAATCATTATATCTGGTTTTTATAAACACTAATTGGGCATAAGAGTGGATAAGTCAAAATAAAACCAGCGTCTTAAGTATGTTACCGTATATGAGATTTAACAGTTTCCTTGTGATTAGCACCCAATAGAAATTATAAACAGTAAACCCGTCGTAACTCAGAAGATACTCCTAAGACAAAATAATTTACTTAAAAAGGATACTCTCACGTTTAAAATATATAGGCTTTGCTACATTGTTACTCTGACCATCTTTACCATTTCGTTTAATAATTCTTCGTTGCACTTTTATCGGAAGGTCTGGCATTGATACAAGTCGCACACCAGTTCCCTGCGATTCCTACAAAATATTTATATTATAAATACTCCTTGACTACAGTTATAAAAGGGAGTAGTTAACCTCTTCAGATGACATGTTTACGTTTTCTAAATTATCCCTACACTTGTACGATCTTTTTAAAGCTTTTTTGCGTCCCATTAATATCACATATATCTTTAGCCGAATAAAAAGAAAAATTACTTCATTCAACCATAACAGAAAACACTAAACAAAATTTAAAAAACTAACGGTCAACATTTTGGATGCGTCAATAATCGCCACGCGCACAACGACCAAGGTCGTTCGGTATTCAGAAGAAATCATTTCCGTTTCAAGCTCCAAACAACCAATGGAACGCTTCATTAAATTCTGATTTGAGCAATATTTTAAATAGGAGAGTGCAATTGATTAAATAATTATAAAGAAATTAAAAATTAATGTTATACATATCACCTGTATGAAAATTAATATGTATTTAATGTTAACAAAATGTTAAATTAATCCCGTGGGCTAACTTATGCAACCACAAACAATAATATTTACAAATCACATAAAGAGATCTTTGTTACCCGTGATATTCGACTGTGTTCAATAAGAACCAGAAGGTATTGTATGTTCATTCGTATAATCACTAACAAAGAAATTCTATTAAAATTTTTTTAATACGTTTCTGTTAGTATTCAAATTGTTCACAATACTCTTTCACGTTTAGCTTTAAATTTATTAGACAATACTTTGTTATACCTATTTCATTGTTGTTTTTTATGTGCTTTAGCTCTTAGGCTGCTTATTGTACAAATAAATAGAAAAAATTTTGGTTCAGTCTTACTCTTTGTGGTTTATTAATTTCTAGGAATGCTGATAATATATGTAAATTAAAGTTAAAAGCGGTCTAGATTTAAAACAATTAATTTTAAGCTAATTGTCGATTGGCATATACGTTTCAAAACTAGCGCCAATAGAATCTATGATGTGATTTAGTTATTGTCTAAACATAATAGTTTATTTACACACAACAATTTATTGACCAATTTCTAGAACATGTTGACCTTGGGCAGCAAATTAGGTTATTAATGTATATTACATTCAACAATTTACATATCAATTTCAAAATCTTGGTGCTCAACAATTTAAGCAGACTTAGAGCAATTTCTAATTTTTCATCACATTGTGGCTATTTTCTATTACCAAACTATAGGATGTTCACTAACTTGTTTATTTCTATAAGATTTAAGAGGTTAAGTATTTATTGTTTGTGTGAATTACTTATGGTAGTGAAATTTTTGCTAATTTAAATGAATATCGTTCACTTCAACAATCTGAAGAAGGTATGTAAATAGAAAGTAAAAATTGAAAAACGGTTATTTTTTCTGAGATAACCAGAAAAAAGTTTCTAAATTGAAGTGTGTAAAACCATTCAAGGTCATCAAGTTCTTGGCAATTTTCTACTTATTTTTTAAGTTCTAGAAATTGATCAATAAAACAACATACAAACTTTCCCTGCGTTTATGGCGATTATTTTAATAGAAATTTACAAATGCAAAGTGTTTTAATCGTCATTTTACCATAAGATTCATTATTACCAATTTGGTGTCTATTTTACGTGATAACTAGCCACTTTAATAACTCATTTTTTTATTTTCGCAGCATAAATATTTCACTTTACGTTGTTTGTTTGTGTTCATTTTGGTTTCGGGTTTTTACTTTTTATTTATGCAGCTTCGATTATATTCATTTAAATCTTTCTACAACTATATATCGTTCCAATAGTTTTTTTGCACCCAACGATTTATTGATCAATTTCTAGAATTTATTGACCTGGAGGAGCAAGCCGGTTCAAAAGTGTGTATTACATATAATTAGAGCACTTCTAGTGATTTAGGTACAACAATTTATAGATCAATTTCAAGGCTCAATTTAAGCCGACTCAGAGCAAGTTCTAACTTTTCATCAATTTTTTTACTATTTTCTATTACCAACCTGTAGGATGTTTACTAACTTGTTTATTTCTATAATAATTAAGTGGCTAATGACCATATTCTCCGCATGTATTTAAGCTTGGCTTAACATTTAAGCGAGCTAACACGTTCATTTTAAATGCACGGAACTGGCAAGAAGTTTTAAACTCGCTTAAAGTTAAGCCTTTGAATTTGACAGTTTAAATAACTAAGCTCGATTTATTGTTGACCATAACTCCACATCATGCACTGTTTTTACAAGTTCGGCGTGTTTTTAATTTTTGTACTTATCTTCTTTTTAATTATAGATGTGAAAGATAAAATGTTTTTGGAAGCTGATGTGGATGTATTAGACGTGATTCACTTAGGATTTATATTGTTCCAATGTAACGACTTGTTGAAATAAGGTCGCGCACTGTCCGATATAAGCCGGGTTTTTCAGTTTTACCACGCTTCGATAAGCTAGGATTTGTAGTTCGACTCCGTGTTATTTGAACCATTGTTGAATTTGATTCTACAGCTTGTACGTCGAAGTGTTTTCTACACTTATTTGTCACCGTATTTCAAAAGCGATGCACGTGTTTCTGTTCGATAACTAGGAGGTGTCTTGCGTGTATTCGCTTTTTTTTGCTGGAAGCCAAATGGGTTTTTTCTTTGTGAAGGTCTACCTGTTCGTTGCCGTGGATCAGCTGCTTTCTGTCTTTGGATCGCTGCTTTAATTACGATGGCAGGGTGAATGAACCCTGACGTCCATGACGTTGCTATGCTGACACCCCTGCAGTTTGCAAGATACGCCTACCGACGCATAGAGGTATGTGACTCGTTTTCTTTTACGTACATCGAGGATCCTTATTTATCAGCTGTTGATGTTGTGAAACCAGTTTACCATCCGTGTTTAGAAGCTACCTTCCCTAGTACTTCTGGTTATCTTTCTTTAATTCTTACTACACCTTCGTCTACATTTAGTACTTTAATTTAACCCACTTGCTATTGAGAAAATTTAAGCATTACTTTTTTAATGATTTTTATTACCTGTTAGCTACGAAATGGGCACTTCGTGGCTCCCTTATAAAATTTGTTCTTTAAAATATAGCTTAAATTTAATACTTTTTTTTGTACCAGTGAATCAAGAAATTTTAATTTATTTTCATTGTTAATAGATAGTCGTGGGCGATGTGTCTTTTTTGTTTCTGTTTGGTATGTAGGCAAATCCCCCCCACTCTCCGCGGTTGGTAGTAAGCCCGGTGTTTACTTTTCTTCCGGCTACGTCTAGGTACGTAGCAAACGTTTGGAGTTTGACTATGATTTTTAAGATCAAGTTGTATAGTCTAGCTATGTATATTTAACTACAATATTTAGTATTTTAAACTTTTTAGAAACAATAGTGTTTCTTCAATAAATCAATTACTCACGACACTCTTGTTTATGCAGGTAGCGCACATCAAATTTACTCCAGCTAACTTTTAGAATAAAATTACAGAAATGGGTTAGCGAAGTATGACAGATATACGAAGGTGTTAAAAATCTATGAATATTGCAATGATGTCAGATTTAATTTACGCTTAGTTAAATCTTGCATCTACTTCTAACTGTGTTCTATGACATATCTAAAGCCTGGTTTAATAATTTAATCATGCTTAACTTGCTTTTACTAACCTTGCTTTTACTAAATACAGAGAATATGACCATAAATATTTACTGTTTGGTGTTTTTGTGAATTATTTAAGGTAGTGTAATTTTTTCTAACTTAAATTAAATAAATCACGTCAACAATACGTAGAAGTATGTAAATAAAAAGTAAACATTGAAAAACTGTTGTTGCTTCTGTAATAACTAGAAAAATTTGATAAATTGATGAGTGTAAAATTATTCAAGGTCATCAAGATTCTTGACAAATTTCTACTTGTTTTTAAGTTCTAGAAATTAATCAATAAATTGTTGTGTGTAAAACAGCTATAGGTTGTCAATAAAAAAGAAATACCACAAGGCGGGTTATATATCGTCTATATTAATATGTACTTAAAATTAAGTGTAATAATTATGTATTAGCTGTAGCATGATACATTGTATAAAGACGTGTAATATAATAATGTCAATGAAGTTCATATTAGAAATAAAATAAAAGAGGACTTCTTTTTAACACAAAAGCAACTTGATACAATAGGGTAAGGAACAATGAACTGCGACCAAGCAGATTTATTTATAATTACTTAGAAATAAAGACAATGTATGATGATCAAGAAACAGCAGAAAAGCAATATCTGCAGTTTCCCACAGAACGATGTGCGACCGGAGGCTTTATATTAAATTTAAGAAGCTCATTCACTCAATCTTAGAACTTCATTACTTTATTATTGTTAGGTGTTCAAGCTACTCATTCTTAATTATTGATTAATTTAAATATTAATTTGTAATATTTTACTTTGCGTTTAAAGAATATAAGCGTTCAAATCCATTGTAAATGAAACAAGTCATTTGTGTAATTAATGAATCTAAATAAATTTGGTAGTTGTGTTTTGGAAATAAACTTTTTAAAAAGAAACTCCCAAGGATTCAAAATCTATATGGCGGCGTTCTTACTAATTCGATTTATGCGACTTATGTTTTTAAAATAATTTTTATCAGTGTTTCACCATTACACAAGCAATTCAATCAATTACATTTCTTAATTCCACGATAAGTTTGATGTTTTTACTTCGCCAACCTCGTAGTTTCTATGCTTGATCGTGCAATTTCCTACTTTTTAGAAACTTCCTTGTTATCTATTTTATTTCCTATAACATCTTCAAATATATAACTGCTCATTTAGTAGTAGCCTATGCAAATTCATTTTTTATGTTTTCATGCATTTCAAGTTTGCCTTCTTCTTTGAATTTCTAAGATCTAATCATTTTTAACTTTCTCAACATATTAATGTATTAATCGTTATCCTGTACGTTTTAAACACGTTCAAGAAAGCTACAATCAACTTAAAGTATTTAATCATTCCCTTTCATAATTCTTTAGTACTGGTTCAAAGAATATTTTTCTTTTGTGGTTAAATACTATGTTTTGTTTGTATTTATAGTTAATTCACTGTTAGTTATAATTATAGTATATGAATAATTAATAAAAATGCACAATGTGCTTTGCATTAACCTTATCTAACCTATGATAATTGATTTTGTTATGTGTTTCAATTCACTCTCAGTTCATTGTTAGCTCGCAGGTAAACTCGCATCCGCCTTGTGGACATTAATGTCATTAGATTTGTCGCGATTCAGCCTTCAAGCAACTCTGTGTTTTTGATGTACCGCGAAAACTTAGTTAAAAGTGTGTTGTACGTCGCAATGATTTTTTGTTAGACAGTCGACCTCCTTTCAAAAAGTCGACGTTTTTCACTACTAGTTCTTCAAATACCTCTAAATCTAATAACTCAGGTAAGTACTTGAAGGTTTTCGCTATTCTTATTGTTTTCGTATACATGTACAATTTCCTCACCATCTGCGGTTATCGAAGGTAACCGTCGCATTAACTTATATGATCATTTCTCGCCGGATCTGAATGTTTCCTGCAAGCTCTAAAATTTTTATTACTTTACGTTGTTAGATACCGCTTATCAAGGTCTAGCATTTATGTATCTTGGTAGTTATTATTTTATAGTTACATACTTGGTTGATCAATATTTGAATTTGGTCTTTAAATTATTTGTAGTGTTTAATTTGAATTTTCACATAAAGCGCGGTAATCAATACTAATTAGTGCATACATTAAAAGCTGCCTTTTGCTTTCGCATATTTTTTCCGTTTGTATTTCTTCGCTTTCGCTTTAGTAATTTCTAATCATGGCAAACAGACTGAAAAAGGCGTATTTTATAAGAAACATGCAAATTAACTCCCTTCAGGAGATCTTTAAAATCACTAATTAAGACTGTAGTTGAACCCAGTGTTTTAGACTTCCGGGCTCAAATCACGTCGTTCGACACGATTTTAGAAAGACTTTTTGAGCAACATAATTTCATTATTGGTAAAATCGCTTCGACTGAAGACGCGGATAAATCAGTTTGAAACAGAGAATTCAATCAGAAAGCGCTTTGTCAAAACCTTTTTCTTGTTAAAGCCCTTTATTTCAAGTTATTTCCATTCAATCCTGCCTCCCCTGTAGAAGGTGGATCTGCACCTTCATACAGTGTAAAATCCAAAGTGATCCTACCGCCGTGGATTCTCTCTTCATTTGACGGTGATATCAGTACGTTTGAAACCTTTATTGATCGATTTGATAGTCTGGTTCACTATGATGACCTCTCCGACGTCGATAAATTTTTCTACCTCTAGTCCGCTTTGAAAAATTCCGCACTATTTACCATTAAAAATTTTGATCTAACCGCTTCAAATTACCCTCTTGCATATAATAAAATTCGCAAAAAATATCATAATACTCGCCGCAACACTTCTGCTCTATGGGAAAATATTGAAAAATCCCCAAAATTGAATTCTGACCATACATCAGGTTTGCAAAAATTAGTAGACACTTTTACCGATAACTTGCAAGCCTTTAAGAAGTTTGAATTGCCTTTAGGAAAATGGGACTTTATCCTGGTGCAAATGATCCTAAATCGCTTGGATGTGCACACTGCCTGCAATTTTGAGTTGCATCAGTATCCCTCTTCCATCCCATTCTATGCAGAGTTAATTGCTTACTTGGAAAAACTTGTACATCTTTATCAAATCTGTCGGTCAATCATAAACCTGATTTAGACGAAGTTGTTCATACTAACAACAATGCTAGGTCTCGCTCTGCCGTTTCCATGTAAGTCCAGACGAAGTCTAATGTTAAAAAATGTCCACTTTGCAAACACGATCACAATCTTTATCGCTGTAATGATTTCGTCAAACTTTCTTCACAAGATCGCTACAACTTTGCAAAAAACTCACATCTTTGCATTAACTGCCTTAGCAATTCTCACATTTTAAATAAATGTAAGTCTACTTTTTCATGCCGCCAATGCAATCAACGTCGTCATTGCTTATTGCATTCCGATCGCGTTTCTTCTAAACCTGTTTTCGCTGCTACTAACCAGGCTCGCATGAGCCCGGACACTGCCGCCTCTAAGGTTTCACTTTCTATTAGTCGCGCTATTCAAGACCGATACAAGCCATCCGTTCCTCTTGCCTCTGAGAAATCATCGACTTTGTTTAACTGTAGTGGTCCGTCAACTTCGAATGTCGCTTTATTTAATTTCTTAGGTAAAACACCCGTCGTTTTATTTTCCACCGCTCAAGTGGAAATTGCTGATTGCTCTGATTCTTTCCAAAAATTTCGCAGTTTACTCGATTCGGGCAGCATAACTTCTTTTATTTCGAAAAATAGTGTGAAACGTCTAGGTTTTCGTACTACTCCACATTCCTTTACCCTTAGTGGTTTAGGCTCCATGCGCTCTGCAGCTCTACAAGGCGCTGTCGCCGTCTCTCTCAAACCAATAGGTGTTTTTTCACCGATTATTCATTTTCAAGCTGTAGTGCTTCCCAAAATTTGTGAAAATTAATTATAAATACAAACGGAACATACCGCCTATCAAAATGCAAGGCATTTTTGAAAGAAAAACAGTTACCAAGGGTGACGGAAATATAGAAAAGGCAAACAAAAGAAAAAATTAAATTAATGCGAAGAATAAAACAAAGAAACAATTAATGTAAACAGAACACAAACTACAAACAAAGTAAAGAACAGAGCTTAGCAACAGGGTGCTTCAGCTTGCCTTGAGCGGTCTTGAGACATGGTATTAAAAGGGACCAGCAAAGTCGACGCCCGAACGCAAAAAGGGCTTGACTTGAGTGATTTGACATGCAGGAAGGTTGTCCATAGGAGACTGCGATGCGGTAGGAGCAGTCTTCTAACGAGTCGCACACCGACTCAGAACACGACGAATTGACTTCTTACTAGAAACAATCCAAAATTGTTGACGGACGATAAAATCAACTATTTGAACACCGCGTGGAAGTATTTCAAATGGACAAAACTTATATACAAATCCGTAAAGCGACTTTTACTAGGCAAAAGGACGGAAATTTCCCTTCAGAGGATAAGAATGCGTGAGACAGCCGGCCTTCAACCCGTACTATTCCTTTACTAATAAACGGGAACAATTCACGAAAATTCTTTTTTAGAACTGATCCAGACTGGAGGGCGTACAGTTCAATTAAAAAATGAGTTTGTTGAGTGTACTTAATCAAAGGGATCAAAGAATTATGTAGCTCGAAAGACGACAAAGGTCCGGTGTATTTTGACAACAGATGTTGTAGGTTATGGACAAAGCGAAGAATCCAAGCGGCAATGCGAATATAGAATTGAAAAGAAGAATTATTTTCCAAAACTATTTCAATCCAAAAAAAGGACGCGACGGCGGTCAGAACAATAGAACGTTCTTCGATGAGAACTTCAGGAGAATAAAAAGGTTGTATATATGGACTGTATTTTTCGAACAAACGGTACAAGGCAGGGTGTGCCACCCACCATAAAGAACACTGGCACAAGTCGCTAGGTAGTAAACCACGTGATCCGACATCAGGATTTCCATTGGAGGGGATATGATGCCAAGAAGCGCGGGAAGTGTTTTCTTGAATCTAGGAGACTCGATTGGCGACAAAGGTTTTCCAGCGCTGCGGTGGGAGCCGAATCCAAGAAAGAACCACCATGGAATCAGACCAACAAAAATTTTTAACAAACGTAAGATGGGAATCAAAGGTTAATAGTTTTGATGCCAAGGTGGCGGCTAAAAATTCGAGTCTGGGCAAAGAAAGGGTACGAAGAGGAGCAACTTTAGATTTTGCACACACTAAGCGAAGGTCAACGACGGAAGGGGTATCAAATCGAAAATAAACAACAGCACAGTAGTCACGTTCGGAAGCGTCAGCAAAGCAGTGAACTTCGCACGTAGTAAACTGTGGCAGGATTAGCAAGCGGAGTAAAGTGAAATCCGAAAGAAGCGGTAACTCATGCAAGTATCTTTCCTACAAACGGAGGAAGTCGAGTGAAGGGGGATCATCCCATTCTAATTTTAATGATCATAAACACCGAATTAAATGCTCTACTAACAAAGTTAGGGGGGGATAAAATTCCCATAGGGTCGAAAATACGGGCTAAAGTGGAAAGTAAGTTTCGTTTGGTACATTCTATCGATTGTGGCTGAACTAGCAAACAAAAAGTATCTGACGTGGGGTTCCATTGAAGACCTAGAACTTTAACAGGTTGAGTGTCAGGATCTTCAGGGGAGCGAGGTTGTGCGAAATGTTACAAAGCGACAGATCTTTGAGTAATTCAGGTTGTTTAATAGACTTATGACTTATGAAATTAAAATCCACCCAGTTTTAGAAGAGCAATTAATTGATTTCATAAAGCAAGGGTTGATTCAATAGAGTTCCCACCAGAAGCGATATCATCGATATAGGTGTGATTGCGAAGAGCAAAAACGGCCAAAGGAAAGGAGTTTCTTCGTCCTCGGCCAACTGCAGAAGTGTACGTATCGCAAGAAAAGGAGCGCAATTTATCCCATAGGTATCTGTATTCAATTGAAAGTCCTGAATAGGCTCTTCAGGGAAAAACGCCAAACAATTCTTTGATAGTCACAATGAGCGGGACTAACAAAGATTTGTCTATACATTTGACGATTATCTGTAGTAATAACATAAGGATAAAGGCGAAATTGTAACAAAATTGCAGTAATATGTGGTTGAAGTTTGGGCTCAACAAACAAGTGATCGTTTAAGGATAATTGAGACAGAGTTTTAGCAAAAGCATTAAAAAACAACTCGTAATTTTGTACTTATGCTTTCGGATTTCACAATGCAATGATGCGAGATCTAATAAGAAAAATCCGAATGAGACCCACTAACAACAGATTGCATATGTTGAGAATCCAGATATTCACGCATGAACGAAACGTACTGTTCGTAAACACGAGGTTGCTTAAGTAGACGATTTTCTAAAGAAACAAATCGTTGTAAGGCAAGATCACGACCACCTGGAAAAAATGATTCTTGATCTCTAGACGGCAGTGAGACGACATATCAACCTTGTTCGTTGCGGCGAAACGTATCAACAAAATGTTTTTTCAACAAGAGTTTCTTCAGGCGTAAATGGTTGAGCGGTGAGGACAGCTTCGACTTCCCAGAATTTAGCGACAATACTTTCCAATGGGGAAGTACATAAAATCTGTCATACACAACAAGCTAGTTACTTCAGACGCGGGCGAGGAAGGTATGCTTCCCATTAAAACATATCCAAAAATAGTATTAAGAGCAACAGGTTGATGGCTAGCACCCTGTATGCGACCGTCTAATAACACTTGGGGGAAAATATTCGCGTCAAGTAAGAAATCAATGGGCCCAGATTGAGCAAAGAGCGGATCAACTAGCTTGAGGTGAGCCAGATGACTGAAATGTTCTAAAGAAACATTAGTAGTAGGTAAATTTTCACAAATTTTGGAATGCACTACAGCTTGAAAATAATAATCGGTGAAGAGACACCTATTGGTTTGAGCAAGACGGCGACAGCGCCATGCAGAGCGCATGCAGCCTAAACCACTAAGGGTAAGGGAATGTGGAGTAGTACGAAAACCTAAACGTTTCACACTATTTTGCGAAATAAAAGAAGTCATGCTGACCGAATCGAGTAAACTGCGAAATTTTTGGAAAGAACCAGAGTAATCAGCAATTTCCACTTGAACGGTGGAAAGTAAAACGACGGAAGTTTTACCTAAGGAATTAAATAAAACGACATTCGAAGTTGACGGACCACTACAGCTAAACGTAGTCGATGATTTCTCAGAAGCAAGAGGAACGGATTGCTTGTATCGGTCATGAATAGCGGGACTAATAAAAGGTGAAACCTTATAGGCGGCGGTGTCCGGGCTCATGCGATCCTGATTACTAGCAGCGAAAATGGGTTTAGAAAAAACGCGATCGGAATGCAATAAGGAATGATGACGTTGATTGCATTGGCGAAAAAGTAGACTTGCATTTATTTAAAATGTGAGAA
Organism: Platerodrilus igneus; assembly: GCA_036346225.1. Lineage (NCBI taxonomy): Eukaryota > Metazoa > Arthropoda > Insecta > Coleoptera > Lycidae > Platerodrilus > Platerodrilus igneus. The sequence goes on from JARFIW010001381.1 coordinate 2,374,703, forward strand.
TTGCTAAGGCAGTTAATGCAAAGATGTGGTTTTTTTGCAAAGTTGTAGCGATATTGTGAAAAAAGTTTGACGAAATCATTACATTATAATTTACTTAAGGGCCGCTATGCTTGCGGTCACGTCCCCAATGCTCCACCCGAAGGTACTACACTGGGTTCAAACGCGAAAATATAAACGTGCTCCTAATTATTCTTCTAACTTCAAAATTTACACATCCTAAATAAAAATCTAACAATTGAAACAAAAACTTAAAATAGGGTTTGATTGATGGTATTCCTAGCGTTGATTTGGAGTGTGCCCGATCAGCAAGACACAAACAAAATGAATGGGTCAACTTAAAACTATCCAAATCTAGCTAGCTAATTTAAAATGGATTCAAATTTTCTAAGAATACGCCAAATATTAATAGTGAATCCAGCTATTTTACCTGCTCTAAAAATTTACAAATTTGTCTTCCCTGGTTTAAGTAATTTGTTAGCTTAAGTCCGTCCCTAGCTTTTCCTATCATTCCCTAACTGATTTATATTGTAATTACAATTTTCTCAGACAATCTTCCTTCCTATATATAAGCTGTCACCAAAAATGGCGACAGAACGTCAAACAAATAATATCAAACCACAAACAATAAAAACAGGCAAAAATATAAATATAAAAATAAATATAAATATTTATGTAAATATATAAATAAACATATATAAGCATTAAGCGTTGAGCAGTGCATAAAATTGCAAAAAGCATAACCCAAATTATTAGGTGAACTCGCATAAGCATTATACCGGCTAGCGCCATTACGCACAAAATGTGCTCGTTAAATTATTTCAAATCTACTAATTATCATAAATCAATGCTTATACGAGCACACCCGCCACAATTTTGTTCTTACCTCGTTAATATATTTCTCCAGCTTTCAAAGGTCTGGTTGTCTGCATACATTTAAACTTACTGCTAGAGGGAAATGGATATGCACTGCTAAAGTTCCGGTGGCTATGCACTAATCGTCCTGGGGTCACAATCACTATCATTTCACTTTTAAGTTCTGGAGAGATGCGTGGTTTACTATGTTTTATTTATTATTTTATTCCTTTGTTTATTTCATTGATTTAATTTAATGAGGGTTTTTGATTTATATGTTCTTATTTATTTATTTGCCCGGATTAAGTTTTCAGTTTTTATTTATTCCCGATTTCCGCGCGTATAAGGTTAGATAGTGGTTATAGTGATTGTATCAGTGGTGCGGGGGTTGTCGTGCATATGGACTTTTATAAATATTATGATAATTTTTTTTTAGCTTTTGTTTTTTTTATTTTTTTTTTAGTTTTAGTTTTTATTTATTTTTTTTCCGTTTTTTTTAATTATTTAAATACAGGTTTTGGTTACCAAACTCATATCATTTAACGTCAGGTCAAAATCTAAAATTTCCAATTCCCCCCCCCTTTCGATTTACGCGCGGTTATCGCCGTCTAATCTCGCGACCCTTCCCACGAACTCTTTAAAGGCTGTCCATAACGCCTTCTGGTTAGCCACTTCCCCAACTTCCTCTAGGCTCTTTGGCCATGCTAGACCTAGGATAGCTAACTTGCTATCAGCTAACCCTCGATTTACCGCCTCAAGCGGGCAGTCGAAGAGCACGTGCTCTGCGCTTTCAGCGCCCCAACCGCATTCGCAGCGGTCGTTGTCGGTTAAACCAAACCTTTGTAAATACGCTTTTAGGACACCGTGCCCTGTTATCAGTTGCACCATTTTATGATCGTGTTCTACCTCAATATTACCTCTAGCTTCTAAGTTCGGTATGAACTTGTGGGCCAACCTGCACGTGGCAGCGTTGTTCCACCTTTCTTCCCATTGTCTGATTGACTTTTCGCGCAGCTTTCTTTTAATTAGAGACCTCGGTATCGACGAATGTAATTTCCGAAAGTCGCACGTCGCGACCTCTTCAGCTAATTCATCAGCCCTATCGTTCCCCACGTTACCATCGTGCGACCTAACCCAACAGAACTTTAAACGTCGAAACTCGAGCGCCGTATGCGCTATCCTTCAGACGTCCGCCTGGAGTCATGTTTGTCAAAGCCGTCAGCGCTGATTTGCTGTCGCTGATTATATAATATTCATTTCTGTTCGTGTGGTTTATGACGTAATCGATTGCCTCTCGTATGGCTATACCAATTCGCACTGGAAGATAGTGCTCCAGTTTGCGAGTTTGGTTTGATACCGAAACACCTCCCTTTCGTGCTTGCCCGTCATTCATACGTGAACCGTCTGTATAAATTCTGATACCCGTCGCGTTCCTATCGCCTTCGACAAATTCGATCCCTCTAATATTGGCCGGGTGCCCTAACTCTGATACGACAATCTTTTTCTCTACCTTCCTATTACCAAGATGAATATCTTCAATAATTTCGCGTCCCTTCTCTGTATCTACTAACCTTCTATTTCGAAACTCCCTAACGACATATTCGATAGGGAGAGTCCTACTGATAACCAGCACCACCTCCGTGGTGGTGGTCCTGTACTCCCTCGCCGCCTTCACCGCAGTAATGCGTTGAACGCTCGTCAATTGACGCATTTCCCGGACTTTACAACCTTCCGCCCATACAGATGCTGCGTACAGCATTGCCGGCTCTATCGCTCCGGCATAGACCGTCCTCAGCGATTCGCCCCTGAAACCCCATTTTATTTTCGCCGCCGCCATCATTTTGTTTGATATTTCGCTGCCTTTGCTTTTAACGTACTGCGCGTGAGCTTTCCAATTTAACCTATCGTCAATCTTTACCCCGAGGTATGTAATTGCTTCCTTAAACAGTATTTTCTCCCCTCCTAGCTCTAGCCTAGGGGTCGCTGTCCCTGTTTCTTTTCGAAATAGAGCGTCTCTGACTTCGCCGTGTTAAATTTTAATTTTACCGCTTGCGACCATTCGTGTAGTTTATTAAGCGCCTCGTTTGGTTTTGTACGCATATCCATTAACAATCGCGATCTGACAATTAAAAGCGTATCATGCGCAAACCCAACGATTGAGCATCCTGTGTGCAACTTGACCCTAAAAATGCTCTCATACAACAACTTCCAAAATGTGGAACCAGAACATGACCCCTGCGGACATCTCCTTTCCACCTCGCGCGACAAAACTTCACCCGGAATTTCAACCTGTGCCAATCGCCCCGAGAAATAACTATTGACCAAATACATTAAGTTTCGCGGACAACCCCCATTTTCCAACTCGCAAACAATCAATGGCCACCAGGCAGCATCAAATGCTCCTGAAATGTCCAAAGCAACAACAACACAATACTCTTTAGCATCTCTCGCCTTCTTAATTTCCCCGACAACGAACTCTAATGCGTCGATAGTCGACTTTCCCTTCATAAAACCAAACTGTCGGTTATTAAAACCGCCGCGGTCACGCACTAAGTGCTCAACTCGGGTAGTCATAATGCGATCCAAACCATTCCCCAGCACCGGCAGCAAGCTAATTGGACGATAGCTGCCCGGGTCTGACGCATCCGCCTTTTTAGGTTTAGCAATGAATTTCATGTTCTGGACTTTTCAGCAACGCGGAAAGACGCCTTCTCTAGACAAAGATTAAACAACCCTACAAAGACACACGGTGCTAACAGACACGCCTACAGAGCTGCGTCTGAAGTGATTCCGTCATGCCCCGGTGTCTTCTTAGGGTTCATTCTCCTAAGAGCCCTGACGACCTCGTGAACTAGGATTGCCTTATCGGCACCTGTTCCTTGCGCTTCTGTAGCTTCCCGACGTACTAAATCGTGTGACCCCTCATCCTCCTCGGGATTATCCGAAGGGAATAATTTCTCTAATAAATATTCTGCCGTGATTTTAAAACCTTCCGTATATTCGCCATTTGTCTTTCTTATGTTACCGAGCGCGATTTTCTGTTGTTTACTCCTTATTACGCAGTATGCGGTTCCCCAAGGTTCTTTCTGTGAGTTTCGCGTGCAGAATACTTTTAATTTATTTGTTCGCGTTTCTTCTATTAATATCTTATATTCGCGGTAACTTTGATTGTATTCTACTCTCCGTTGTCCTCTTATATTTCCCGAGGCGCGTTGATAGCGGCGCCTTAGGTTACGCGTTTCTGCCCGCTTGGTGGTTAGTTCCGGGTCCACTAGGGTACGCTGTCTTTAAATGTTTTCTTTCGCGTCATGGAGTACGACGATGCGTCTACCACTGCGTCGTTTAAATTTTCCGCGAGTGTTTCTATTTCGTCTGCCTCTCGGCAGTTAAATAGCTCGTTTTCAAGCGCTGGGATACTTTCGCCAAATATTTGTTTAAACCACTCCCAATTTGTTTTATTACAGAACCGCGGAAATATAGTTAGCTGCTTGTTTGCGCTTGTTTTGGTTTCAACGTCCCATGTTATTAATTTATGGTCAGAGAGCGTTTCCTCGTCCGACCTTAATTTCCAATCACAAATGATTTTTAACATCTCGTGCGAGGCTGTAGTAATATCAATAAAACAGCTGCCTTTATGCCCCTCAAACGTAAGTGAATCATTAGTGTTTATCACACTAAGATTCCATTCCGTTAAAAGATCAGCAATTTGCAAACCCCTATCGTCTTAGGGCTACCCCATAACGGTGACTTAGCATTAAAGTCTCACCCGATTATTAGTTTCTTATTCCTTCTAATTTGGCGAAAAATGCCTTCGATGTGATTTATTAAGTCCTCGGTTTGAGGATTTTCCCGACGGGAGTCGACTTGTGGAAGGTACGCGCTTATCACGTAGAACGTGTTTGTCTCTGTTTTTATTTCCCGGTGGTTATAAACTCGTTGGACAGATTGTTTAATATTATCCCGGCGCACGTCCCATTATTTATTATTATTCCGCTGCGCGGACGTTCGCTATTTGCGTTTAAGACGGTAACTCCCATCCCAAAACCTGTTATTTAGGTGCGGTTCCTGTATGAACCCGATGTCGATTTTATTTTCTTTTATTATTTTGACGAAATTATTGGTGGCCCCTTTCTGCGCGCATTTGATTTTCGAGCTCCTCAAACATCATCTAATGGCCTAGGATCCATAGTCGATGTTCCTAGTGATGACCGCCTTCAACCGCTGCATCGTGGGGCACTGGCTGGACTTCGCATCATGACGAGTGTCGACCCTGACGCTACCAACCCTATCGTTCGACCTTGCACAGACAACACAACGAGAAACTGCCCGCCTACAGCTCTTGAACTCAAGCCCCACTTCGGCGCAGTTGCCGCAAAACTGCACCCACTCCTTACACTCTGTGGACCTGTGGCCGAACTCGTAGCAACCGAAATCATTACAGTGATAAAGATTGTGATCTTGTTTGCAAACAGGACATTTATTAACATTAGACTTCGTCTGGACTAACATAAAAACGGCAAAGCAAGACCTAGCATTGTTGTTAGTATGAACAACTTTTATTTAAATCAGATTTATGATTGCCCGACAAATTTGATAAACATGTACAAGTTTTTCCAAGTAAGCAATTAACTCTGCATAGGATGGGATAGGAGAAAGATCCTGACGCAACTCAAAATTGCGGGAAGTGTGCACATTCAGGCGATTTAGGATCAATTGCACCAGGATAAAGTCCCATTCCTCTACAGGCAAATCAAACTTCATAAGGGTTTGCAAGTTATCGGTAAAAGTGTCTACTAATTTTTGCAAACCTGATGGATGGTCAGAATTCAATTTTGGGGATTTTTCAATATTTTGCTAAAGAGCAGAAGTGATGCGGCGAATATTATGATATTTTTCGCAAATTTTATTATATGCAAGAGGGTAATTTGAGACGGTTAGATCAAAATTTTTAATGGTAGGTAATGCGGAATTTTTCAAAGCGGACTGGAGGTAAGTAGGTAAATAAGGCCGGTCCTAATTCAAAACGCGACAGACGTATTTTCCATGTGTAAAATACGTCTGTCACGTTTTGAATTAGGATCGGCCCTATATAATTTCAATGTAAAATAGTTGTGAAAACATTTCAATGTAAAATAGTTGTGAAAACATGAATTCTTATATACTTTCAATGTAAAATACTTGTGGGCACGTTTTGAATTAGGATCGGCTTTATATTACTTTCAATGAAACACACGTATGTTGAAAAATGTAAGTGCAGAGAAAAATGTGTGTAGCTGTTTTGAATTCGGTTTTCTAGCGAGAAGTTACACGTGCACCGTTTTGAATTAGGATCGGCGTTATATACTTTTAATGTAAAATGTGAAAACCTGAATTCTTTTCAAATGTAAAATACTTGTGGGCACGTTTTGAATTAGGATCGGCTTTATATTACTTTCAATGGAACATATTTCAAAACACACGTATGTTGAAAAATGTAAGTGCAGAGAAAATGTGTGTAGATGTTTTGAATTTGGTTTTCTAGCGAGACAGTATGACAGATGCAAAATATTGCATTCAAGTCAATTGTGTTTTAATTAAAGTGGATTCTGATTTATGTTTAGAGGCTGCAAATACACATGAGCCGGTTTCAATTCAAAATGAGTTCACTCTTGTGATAGGTTGAAAAGTGGGTTGGTAAAGTACGCAGATGGTGGTAATCTGCTATATAAGGAGATTGCTCTAATATTAATTTAATTAGTCGAAGTTTACTGCATATATTTACATACAAACATGTATATAATTGATATTCAGGGATTTAAATACAAGAAAAACGAGTTTGTGTGTAAAGAAATTGCGGTTTTGGACTTGTTGAAAGGTGATGTTTGGCATCAAATTTTTAAACTGCCAATGCAGTCCAGTTGTTTGAGTCAAGATCATATAAAACATAACGACTGGGTGACAAGGAATATTCATGGTATTTCTTGGGATGAATCTTCAACGGCTGGAATGGTGTCATCATATATAGCGCTTTATTTGAAGCAAATTATCCGACCCGGTGAAGAAGTATTTGTGAAGGGTCTAGAAAAGAAGAAATTGATTGAAACATATATAATGCAAAACTTTGTAACTGATATGCTTGCACTAGGTTGTCCTAAGCTATCGGAGTTAAAAATCAACAATCGTTTAAAATATAACATCCATTGTTGTAGACACGGCAATAATAATTTGCAATGCGCAAAACAAAATATCTTTTATTAAAAGAATGGCTTGATAATAATAATAATAAAAACAATAGAAAGATTTTGTCTGTATTATTTATTTTAATATAATTTTACAATGTTAGCCTTACAAAATTCCTTTATAATAATAATAAAAAACAATACAAATATTTTGTCTGTATTATTTATTTTAATATAATTTTACAATGTTAGCCTTATTAACTATTATTATAACAACTTCTAGCAAACATTATTTTTATCGATCCAGCTATTGTGTACGTTAGAGAAGCCTAACCATTTTACAAATACTTTATTTCCACTCTTTCTTAGGACTTTTTCTACCAGGTAAATTCCTGGATGTTTAACCTTTTGCAACTCAGTTTCATAAAATGCACCTTTGATTTCTTTCTCATCTTGATCTTCTAATATATATGTTGTAGGATTGGTTACGTTTACCTTTTAATCTTAAAATTTCATTTGACCAGTTTGGCGTGTAACCTTTCATAAATGCTTCCCTGTGTTTACTAATCCTCACACTGTCTTTTATTGAATATTTTGGTATTTTGGTTGCAAGTTTGATGTGGGTAAATGATGATTTAAGAATAGTTTTTTCATTTGATTTATCAACTTTTACAGGTTTGACTCCGATAGTATTGTGAACTGTATTGTTGTATTGTTTCACAATATCGCTTAAATTTTTATCCAATTGTAAGAACCGTTCAGGTTAAACAAGCGCCACATTTTTCCTTTAAAGTTCTAATTACACGTTCCACAATGCATGCTTTCTTTGTAGAAAAACACTATAATGGTTTATGCCATATGTCTGCATTAAGGATTGAAAGTGTTTGTTATAATATTCTTTACCAAAATCAGACTGCAAATTTTTGGCGGATTTTTAAATTTATTTAAAATTGTTTTCATTGCAGCAGTAACATCAATACCCGTTTTACTTTTAAGTGGTACAGCCCATACGTATTTGGAGAAACAATCAATAACTACTAAAATGTATTTAAATCCTTTGTTTGTTTGCGAATATGGTAGCATTTCAATCAAATCGGTCTGAAGAAGGTCATTTAAACCTTTTACTATCACTTTGCGTCTCTTGAAATTTATTCTTGCTGGTTTATGAAGTTCATTTACTATATCCTCTTTCACTTTTGATTGAGCAACTATCATAATACTTTTTATAATCAGGATTTATTAAATACAATTAATGAAATACTTCTATGTTTGAATGTCGTGGGCTCCACTTGCTTTGAAAGGAACTTTAATATAAAATCAAGAAACATTGTGGTATTGTTTATAATAGCACCGCTATCACAAAGCTGATTACATCCATACGTTTAAGCAAAATCCTTGTAACTGTGCAATTACATAACTTTTTCGTTTATAAGAATTTCAATGTCTTGCGGGTATCCTTTAATATTCTCAATGACTGCTTCCTCATAAGGAAATTCATAATTATGTTTAATGTTGAAAATAAGGAATGTCTTGTCACCGTCGAGGAATGTATTAGAGTAAAACGTTGCTACTACCGTGTAATGTAGCATATGTAACTTGTACTCAATCAAGGTTTCAAAACCTTCACTTTTGTTTTCATATTCCTGTTCACTTATATCTATTTTACGGTTATGTAAGTGCCTTCCAAATTTGTCAATTGTCATATCATCTAATTACTTTCGCCTCACGCAATTCTTCAATGATCGAATTTATTTCGTTGCCGTGACCTGTGTGTCCAGCAGTCTGAGATGAAACTAAAAGTCGTAATCTATCAACAAGTTCATTGGGATCATTCCAATATAAATAATCTATAGCGTTATTTGATACTTCCATTGTCATACCGTCTCCAAGACGCTTTCTATAGGGTAATGTTCTAGGTCTACGGGGTGTTTGGGAAGTATGTTTAATGTAGATATTATATTTTGTACTTATATGAAGTATTACCCTGAATTTGTTCTGTTTCAGAATAATATCTTCTATTAGCATTTGTTCTTTTACAATATCAAGATACGACTTTAGATCTTGATGACTGTACCCGACAGGATATTTTTAAACAGTAGTTCGTATAATCCAGGAGTACCTTTATATTTCAAATCATTTATTAGAACATTTTCATCATCCAACGCGAAATTCGAATTGCCTATCATAAGACCATTTGAATCAGGGCTAAACCTAATACCATATTTATGATCAAATTCGTTCTTAACATCTTTAAACATTTTGTAAATATATTCTCGAGGTAGCGGATGTAGCTGTTCGAGATAATGTGTCATACCAGGTGAATCGGCAAAGCTTTGAATATATTCCTGGGCTTCTTGTGCATTTCGATTAATTTCTGCTTCGTATTCATTCTCAACATCGTCATCATCATCATCATCTACCTCTATGGCATCATTTTTATATTTGGTATATGCTGAGCAATAACCGGGAATCAATATAGTCAACGTTCCTTTCTAGCAATTTAGGTTTAATTTTTTTTACACTGCTATGAGGCAGTTCTTCTTCTTCTTTAAATTTTTCTTTCTTTACCGCACTTTCCCCATCCAGTTTATTAGCAATAGTTTCTAATCGTGATGTTATGGGTAAGATTGATTCCACTTGGACGACTTCATTATCTTTTAACTGACGCAATTTGTTTTTACAATGTTTCTTTTCTTAATTAAAATTCTTTTAAGTTTTATCGCCTCCTTGTTCATTGCGTAAAAGTTTATTGTAGTAAAAAATTCTTCGATACTAACGATACTTGCGTCTCTCAAGGTTTAAATATGTATGAAGTGATCAAAACCTATTCGGTACCTTCCTGATCTGGATCACTATCTTTGTCTACAACTAAGAAACCGTATTTGTCTTGCCAACAAGCAGCACATATTTCACGGAATTTATCATACTTCATGTCAGTATTGACGTGATCGTCATATATGTGTTTTAAGTTTAAATCATCTTGTTTAAATAAAACTAAAAGATTAGCATTATCACGTAGTAAGTGCTTAGGTATACGAGTATAACTTTGACAAAGGTAAAAACTGTCTACTTGTTTATGACGCCCCATACTTAAGTATTCCCTAATGATACCTTGTTTATCGCAAGCTACATCATCAAAAACAAATATAGAATTATTTCGAGCATCAGATGGTGATATAATATTATCAGAACTGGAAAATGTATAATATTTGATCCCTTTTATTGGTTGTAGTAGACTTTCAAGGTATTGATACTTTGGTTGATAAAGTGATTTAGAATAAACATATACGTTTTCAAACTTTAAACCATTAGGATGTTCTATCAGCCCAATCATAACGTTGGTTTTACCGCAATTTGATGGACCAACAACTAGACATCGAATAGATGAAGGCAGAAGAACGCTATGTTTTTTCTTTTTAGCTAAGGATTGCACGCCAATGTCATTATTGTTTATGGTTAAAGGTGTTGATTGTTTCACAACACGCATGTTTGCAAGTACTAAATTCGATTTGTAAAAAAAGTGGAATTATATATATATATATATATATATATATAAGAAACGGCGAGTATATAAAGAATCATTAATTCATAATATTTTATTTATTTACTGCACAGCTTGAGAGGATAGTTGTCCGCTAATGATTACATATAATAATTCTAAAACTACTGGGAACGGACTATTAAATACTGTAATTAACAATTTACCATTTGAAGCGCATATTCCGGGTTACAAATTTTGCGGTCCGGGTACAAAACTAATCGAACGGTTAGCTCGGGAGACAAGGAATAAACAAGTTAGACGAGGCTTGTAAGGAGCACGATATTGCATACACCAAAGAAAAGGATCTATCTAAACGTCATCAAGCAGATTCGAAGTTAGCTCAGTTAGCTACAGAAAGACTAAATTCTGGTGACTCGTCTTTAGGTGAAAAAGTAGCAGCATTTGGAGTAGCTACCGCAATGAAAGCTAAAGTAAAACTTGGTATGGGTGCATGTGCATCACTGAGAACAAAAATATCAATAAAATAAGAAAACTGATAAAGAAACGTAAAATAAGAAGTACGCTAGGTATTAAAAGTATTATCAAACAAGCACGTACAGCTTTAAAAAGACTAAAGGATCTAATATTATGGATGCAATCAACATAGCAATTAAGGCCGCCAATACAGCAAAACAAAAGAAGCATATTAAATCAGCTCGTATTATATCAATTCCTAAAACAGGAGGTTTTCTACCACTAATACCAATTTTGCAGGCCTAAGCGCTCTTGGTACTCTTACTGGAGGTGCAGCTGCTTTTGCAAAAGCAGTTTCAGATACTAAAATAGCTAAAGAACAACTAGCGGAAAAACAACGTCATAACAAGGCAATGGAGGACATTGCAGTCGGAAACGGCATGCACATCAAACCTTATAAAAAAGGTTTTGGTCTTTTTAGCCCTGCAAAACCTAAAAGGAACGCAACTTGATTTTACCTAATCGAGCACTAAGCAATGTAGAATTAATAGAGTTTGTTAAGCAATTAGAAGTACCATATTTCCGTGGAGTGTTCATGAAAACAATCTTCCCAAGAAAGTTAATTTAAAAGAATGTGGTATAATTAATTTAGATGGAATAGAAGGTTTAGGCACGCATTGGACCTCTTACAAAAAGTACGGTAGTAGCGCTATTTACTATGACAGCTACGGAAACCTGCGACCGCCAACAGAGTTGATAAGTTATTTGAATAGCGGGGTAAATGTAAAATTCTTTATAACATTAACCAAGAACAATCGTACGGTACTGTGTTTTGCGGTCATTTATGCTTAAAATTTCTAAGTAGTGCATAGAACTGCGTACGAAGTTGTTATGTCGTACACTTTTACTCTAACGGGAAACACTTCAGTTTTAACAAGCAATTTTAATCCGCCTATAAACTTGGATAATGATTCGAGTACGTATTAGGATTAACAAATTTTGAGTCTTATAACACAATTCCAAACATAGAAAAGGAATAAATAATAAATTTTATTATGGATCTAACGGAGAATTCATAGAAATACCTGAATGTGCTTATGAGATTAGAGAAATTAATAAATATCTTCAAAAAGCTTTAGGTGATAAAAGATGGCGTGGTCGTATGGATCAATCACGAAGCGCTAGAAAGACGCCATTGTATATAGAAATTACAGCTGACAATAATACACTTAAATGTAGTATTAAATGTAGTCTAGATGTGGATTTTACCAAAAAGGATTCAATTGGTTCTCTACTTGGTTTTAATCCGCGAAAATTGCTAGCATTTGTCACGCATCAAGCAGACTACGCGATCAACATTTGTAAAGTGAATGCAGTTTTAATCGATTGTAATATTGCAAGTGGATCCTATTTAAATAGTAAACCAGCCCATGTAATACACGAATTTTTTCCTCAAGTACCTGCAGGTTTTAAAATTGTCGAGTGTCCACCTACGATTATATATCTACCAATCAGGTTACGTATAATAAATGAAATAATAGTTAAAGTGTTAGATCAAGATGGAAATTTAGTTAATTTCAGAGGAAAACTGCTAACTGTAAGGTTGCATTTAAAAAATCTGCAATAGCCATGGGTATTAAGTATAATGCACGCAACATGTCAAGAATTGATATAAATGCTGGAAATTTCAAAGCAATCGACACTCGATTGATTGTTTCAAGACCGCTAACAACACAAAACCGGCAGTTTCTACAATCGTTAGGACTGCATTTAATTAAAAAAAAAGTAGAATGAATAGTGAAATACTGAACGTGCGTGAAAAGTTTACTTCGACAATGCAATTGTTAATATTGAAAACATACTCATCAACCTTATGCTAACACATCTTTAAACAATAATGATGAAATTCGAATCCCTATACAACAACAAGATGTATACACCTTACCATCGAAGAGCATGCTGTACATAGAAGGTAAATTAATTAAAACAGATGGAACGCCGTCGCAGACAGCAAAGTTTGTAAATAATGGAATTTTGCTGCTTTTTGATGAAATTAGATATGAGATTGGTGGTATCATTGTAGATCGTGTTCGGAATCCTGGATTAACGTCTATAATGAAGGGATATGTTTCATATAATAGCAATCAAAGTAAACATTTACAAAACGCTGGGTGGTTTCCTATGGATGATTCACAAATAGTTGATGCCAATGGGAATTTTAATGTTGCAATAAACCTTTCAAAGGTTCTCGGATTATGCGAAGATTTTAAAAAAAATATTTTAAACCTCCGTCATGAGTTAGTCTTACTACGTTCTAGTTTTGATACTAATGCTATAATTAATCCTACACCCGATGAAGAAATAAAAGTTGTTTTAAACAAAGTTTTATGGAAAATGCCGCATGTAGCCGTTGATGATACTCAACAAATTAATTTAATAGAATGCGTTGCACAAAATCAGGATTTGCATATTCCGTTTAGAGGATGGGAGTTGCATGAATATCAACTTCTACAAGAAACGCAACGTCATACATGGAACATTAAAACAACAACACAATTAGAAAAACCAAGATTTGTGATTGTTGGTTTCAAACCAACCGAAAAATAGATACATGAGCAACTACAGTCGTTTTGATCATTGCTATTTAACCAACATGAAACTATATTTAAATTCAGAAATTTTCCCGTACGATAACTTAAATTTGAGGTTCGAGAATAAACAGACTGCGTTGTTATATGAGATGTATGCTCAGTTTCAGCAATCATACTACGAAAAGGAAAATGAGCCACTTTTTAATCCTGAAGATTTACGAAGTATTGCACCATTAGTAGTCATAGATTGTTCTAGACAAAACGAAGCGTTAAAATCGGGTACTGTCGATATTAGATTAGAATTTGAAACTAGCAGAAACGTTTTGCCAAATACATCTTGTCATTGCCTTATACTTCATGATAAGATAGTCAAATACAATCCACTCTCAAACAGCATAAGAATATTATAAATACTTTATTATTATTATTACTGTACCTTTACAAATTATGAAAAAACAATAAATCATTTAGCAATCACAGTCTATTTATTAATATTTTTACATGTTTTACAATATCTTTTACATGTTTGAATTATTAAGTGATTTAGTAAACAGCCATAAACATTGACAATTTTAAATAAAAGTTTTGTTATACATTTTTCAAATAAACTAACTGGTATGTTAGTAACAAACTGGATTTTTTTTTAAACAGAACGGTTACTACTACTATTTTTCTCTACAATACATTTATACTAATATATAGTTCAAAACTCGGGCAGATTGAAAGGTATCCTATTTTTAGATACATCCAAAAACGAAAATCGGCGTACTTGTGCAGGTATAAACATAACACTGAAGTTTTATAACTAAAAAATATTATATGTTAATCTAGATAAAATAAATTGCATTCTTTATTTGAGCCAGTGGTTGAAGCTTTACAAGTCATTTCTGTATGTATGTATAGTTATACCCCCAAGGTTTAGTATCAGTGGTTAAGGTACTAAGAATTCTTTTATCATCACTTGGATTAAGAACAATTTTGTTTTGTTTAATAGTACAGAAATCATGTTTGACTGATCTAATTAAACATTGCTGTTTCTGTACAGTCTGTTTATAAAACAAAGCATTCTTAATACTTGTTAAGGAAGATCACTTTGACTTTTTTATTATCCTATCCTGAACTCTGTAAGTGTACATTTTAGATCTAAGTCCTACAAACTCTAGCATGATGTCACCATTGTTTTCATCTTTCATAATACCAGGAACTTTTTTATTTGATAATGGAATATGATATTTGTTATGAGGATCGTAATCGGAAGTATCAAATCTATGAATATCTTGTTTGATATAAGAGTAAATATCTTCAACGCTAAACTCGTATATCAAACTATCCGTATCTGTGTACAGCAGCTTTGCTTTGTTAGCAAATTGCGATTTTATATAACTATAGTGAAATTCATATAAATAGGTTTTGAAATATCTAGAATAGAGAAACCTACATAAATGGGTTTGTCTAAGTAAACCTCTAATTTATTCATTTCTATTAAGACTAGATCTTTGTCTAACACAGTGCAACTATGAAAATTAGGCTTCGCTATGTAACTACGAGCTCCAAACCGTCCTTCCCATTTGGTCACTAATTTCACATCTTTCCTTTTCCGTACGTTTTCCATCATCTTTCCATAATCCGAATTTATCATATTTTTATAAAAGCATATATCGAAACTGTTTTTGACTGTTGTCTTAATTTCGTATTCAAATCAATGTATTCTTTTAACCAAGGAGCTTGTTTAAACCGAAGAACCTTATGAATCTTTTTCAGTTCTAAACCGTAGCTTAAATACATTTTAAATTCTTGTAGTGAATAATATAGTTGAGTTTTGGATATAAAGTTGTAAGTAATTTCTTTAAGTTTGATTTATTAGAAGGTACTGGTGGTATCATATGTTCAGGCGCCAAAGGTACGTCACTGTGAATTTCATGTAAAGATACTGGATAGTGTAAATCGCATTCAAAAATATATCCTACATCAGAATCATCGGGAATATTAAGTATGTCTAAACGTACTATATCTGGACTGGTACCATCTAAAAATTCAAATTCTCCATATGGAAGATATTCAGACATTGCAGCCCCATATAAATTATTAACATCAAAATACATTAAATATTTAGAATCGAAATTTGGATCATAATCTGCATTCATATATTTGTTATTTGCTTTAGCATATCTATTCGAACATTGAGAAACACCGCCACGAATTCCCGTTCTAAAAACATTATTTTTCAATATCAGTAAGCAGCTCGAGTTTAACGTTCGTCGTTTTAACATCGCATCTAGAGCTAAACCAGGAGCCGTAAAGTAGTGAAGCGGATCTAACTTATACGTGAACATACAAGTTTTTCTAAAGCTTTCAAATACATCAGTCAAGAGCAGTACATCTGTTTTTAAATATAGGTCTGAATAGTCCCTAGTGTTTTTATATTAAATGTTTGCCAAACGTGTTTAGCATGATTGTAGTCTTCATCTGAGATTTCTTCATTGCGCAAACGATTAAAAATGCTGTTTTACAGGGTAAATCGGTTTCATTGAGCCTATCCCAAGAGTTAATGTAATCATAGGGAAATATACCTTTACGCGTAAGTAACTGAAACTCATTATCGGTGTTACAATTTTCCTGGTGATGAATTTTTATTATCATCTAAGTATGAAGCTAATTTTTCGATGCTAGATGCCATAAACCTGAATGAATCGATAAATCTAAAAGTAACTTTCGTACCATTTACATATTTTGTAAAAGATATGTATTTTTCCTTATTTATTAGTAGAATACTTACCAAACCTGAAAACCCTAACGCAATTTTTTAATAATGAAATGCGAATCGTAGCCTGATAAGTTATGAAAACTACCGGTATCATATAAAAATTATGATAATTGATGTTGCAATCTTGATGAGCCGCTCCTCGAAATTCACCTGTAAACTGACAGTGATCGCGAACTCTAATATCATCTATACTAAAAGGTTTATTGCAAATGTGACAGTGAAGGGCAAATTTAAATGCTAACTTTTGTAATTCTGTTAAAGGATTCATAGGTTTTGGGTTACAGAAAATTTTATTAGTCGTTTCTGAAATCAGTTTCAATTGAGCAACAAACCATTCTATACAATCCTTTCCGCGATACAATTGAAATTTGGAATATTTATTATCATACGAGCATTTCAAATAATACGCTACACTAAAGGGTATATATGCCTTTGGTAAGAGACTGTGTTTAGTATTACCTCCGACTCATTGCATGGTTCTAATATACATTCGAGATCTGCATAAACTACAAATGATACTTTTTCTTGATAGTGGAAATGTTTAAACGTTAGATACTTTTCGGATTCTTCGGGTAATCTTATTGAGCAAGTATTCTGTTTTTCGCAATAATTCGAATGACGCTTAAGTAATGCTGCTGTACTAAAATTATTTAAACATCTATAACAAAAAAATCTTCTATGTTCATGTGAAGACAACTGTTTTGCAAATAATTTTGACATATCTTTAATCCAAGTAAAATGAAAGTGATTCTCATTAGCATTTGCCGGACGAGAATATTGTAAGGAATCATTATTTAAAACTAACAGATTAATAGGTTCAATTTTTTTAAAATTTTCACTTAAACAAAATGGCAGTATTTTAGTATTTTCTATACAATATAGGTTAATTGCGAGATTGTTAAGCTTCTCAATTTTTTTTATGTCTTTTAATGTGATTGGAAACTGAATTGAATTGTAGCGTAATACTGTATCAAAATATGGATAGCTAGATATTCTCTGACTATTTTGTTTAGCAGGATATAAAGCGGAAACCAAGCTCCAAAGAATGCAATGTTGATCGTTATTTATTACATTTACCACAGCTTTTTTTATAAAGTCCGGAACCGGTACAAACGTTGAACACCCTCCTTTAAGTGGATCATGATTGTTTATATTTACCTTCAAGTGTAAAACTTCTTGGATTGCCCAACCAGAATCCTTCTCGCAAAATTCTTCTAATCGCTTCGAAATCTTGTTCAATACGTTCTCCTTATACCACAGCTTGAGATTGGTATTTATATCGATGTGACGATTTGCAGTAGGAAACGTTTTCAAATCTATTTCGGCAGTTGTAGGCTTAACAAAGTTAGCGGCAAATATTACATTAACTTTCAACATTGACTTTTTTAAGCAAGCAACAATCTTGCGTTTAAAACTAGCGAACGCCTTGTCTAAGAACACTAGAGGATCTCTATAACTTAAATTGGTAATAAGTCCCGTAATTATTCGACTTCCAAAACATGATTGTACATCATGCCAAATCAAATTTTTTCGAGTATGACCTCTAGAAAGCGTTGCATCAACACCTTTACCACGATATTCCAAAGTGCGTTTCAAGTGCCTCAATCGTACAAGGTAGCTTTTAAGATGTGCTAAATTAAATTCCAGCCTACTAGGATTTTCTTGTTGATTGTCTTCGTATACCTTATTTCTAATAGCAAGCTTCAATATACTAATATTTGCTTTGATAATTAAAATGTGTTTCGTTATTTCATTCACTGATTTAATTAGATTCACGCATTTTACAGTTAATCTCAAAATTGCGCTACTAATCTCGGATACGGTTTCAGCATTCATGATTCTATAGAAAATCAAAATACACTACTTAATAATACAAGTATTTTCTCTATTTACTATTTATATAAAATATCATCTGACGTAAGCAAAACAACTGCAAAAAAGGTTCATTCATCTGAGTTTACGGAAAACGCGTAAGCAAAACAACTGTAAACGAAAATAGCATACAAATCGAAATAATTGCATAGCGAATTGCTTGAATGCAATTGTTAAAAATCGCCTTTATTTACGTTTTTATTTAAGACGATTTTCAAGCTTGAGTCGTGCATGCGGTCTAAAAAATTGCAGAGTTGCCTTCAGTACGTGTCTATGACAAATAATTCGCTATGCAAGCATTTCCAATATTTACATACTGAATGCAACTCTGAGCAAAACAACTGCAAAAGGAATGCATTCAACATCATTTTTCATTCCGTATGCGTTTACTACAAAAAATGTTTTTATACGACCTTTGATTTATTATGTGTACAGAAAATACATTATCATTACAGCGCTATTTTTTTATGATTACATTGAAATATTTTTAAATAAAAACAAAGCAAATTTGAAAAAAAAATGTCTCAGATTAAACCGTCTTGTTTAATAATTTACACGCACTCCTGGTTTTTAAAAACCCAGTATTAAAAAAACATTCTGCAGTTTTATTATATAACAGTACTTTTAAAGAATTTTCACACAAATTACCTATATATATATATATATATATATATATATATATATATATTTATGCATGTAAATTGTGTCAGCGGTAATCTAAAAAAAACTTATTCTATAAATATTACTACTTAAAGGGATTTATTTGCATTGCATTATTTTTAAATGAAAAATTAATCTGAAGAAAAATATCATAATTTACACGCACTCATGGTTTTTTTTTTAAAACCCGTTATTAAGAAAAAACATTTTCCAGTACGTTGATAGTACTAAAGAATTTTTCTTATTCAGCACAAATCACTATATCCCTATATATGCATATAAAGTCAATTTTTTGTTAATTTTTTATGGAAAATAAATTATGCTAGCAGTAATATAAAACGAAATTAATCTAATTTAGGTTTTATTATGCGCCTTCTTGCAATTTCTGTTTCAGTCAATGAATGTAATTCATTATTTCTGCTGAGCAGTACATTTAAAAAAATTTCTTATACAGCATAAAATCGCATAAACACACAATTACCTATATATTTGCATATAAATTATGTCAGCGGTAATCTAAACGAAATTAATCTAATTTAGGTTTTTATTATGTGCATTCATTGCAATTTCTTTTCAGACAATGAATCTAATTCATTATTTCTGCTGAGCAGTACCTTTAAAAAAATTTCTTATACAGCATAAATTATGTCAGCGGTAATCTAAAACGAAATTAATCTAATTTAGGGTTTTATTATGTGCATTCATTTCAATTTCTTTTTCAGACAATGAAACTAATTCATTATTTCTGCTGAGGTATAATTATATTCGCTTACATACTGTTTTGTTCATTAGAATAGATTACAGAGCTGAATTTTTTCAGAAAACGATGCAAATTTTAATTTTTCTAACAGATCAGTTTATTATTTAATATAAATACTTCACGTAGATTTTACCAACAGTATTCAATCAGATCTCTTGTATAATTATTAGTTACTATTACTAGCAACTTTTAAAAATGAGTAACTTGTCATCAATCAAAATTGTAATAGTACCAACGTAAAAGTTCTAGAGCAATTTATATTACATTCTGACGAAGACGTGATTAAAGAAGTTTTGGTTGTTCTTCGCCTCAATTCAACACTGCTGCTATTTTTGATAGTGACGTAATAGATATATCACGGTAAGTGCTTTTTCACATTTATACATGTGTTTTAAAACAGTACTAATTTATAAGTTACATTAGATCAAAAAACCATTCTGGAAATTCTGAGGCTATCGTAGGATCGTTGACACACTCTGGTTCTCTCAGAAACATCAGGTAGTATACAAAAAAAAAAGGTGAACCTACAATAATCTTTTATGTTATGCTCACAGACCAGGCAAAAACATGTCGACTATGAAAAAGTTATGTACCGAATCTAATATGGCTGTTTGCTGTGAAGATGACAAATCCTACGAAGATGACACAGTAGAGTTGCTTAACGCATTTAAAAAGCGTGGAGAGAAGCTACTGCGTCGTATAGATTTGGAACTAGAAATAATAAAGCAAAAAGAGAGGAACTAACAGCGAGGAGCAGCAGATACTTCAAGAACGGAGTTAATAAATACTTTTCATTTATAAATAGTTAGATCAAAATATTCAACAATTTGTAAAATAAAAAAGTATTTTATAAAAGTTTCTCTTTTGAAACAAGACTTTCTCTAAACAAGGTAGTAAGCTCAAAGTAAAACGCACATAAATCAAAACCCACTTTAATTTGATACATCATTCTTTATACAATCGACTTAGATGTGTTATAATAATAAACTAATTTCTTAAATTAGTGACATATTATTCTGAAAATTCTATGTTGACAGTTAGACCGATCGATCCCTTACTAGTTATGTATACGTGTTTGTTCGAACCAATACTTTCATTTAATTGTTTTACTCCATGTGCTTGAAGGTATTCAAAATATCTCAATGGCAATATACTCTTGAACTCTTCTGTTTCCACTAATACTCTTTCTCCATATTTTGTCTTGATTGTTTCCACTTTTAAAACTTCAAACCTCTTATTCACTACAAGATCTTTTGAATTTACATAAGGTTTGCGATATGTGGTTTTATTAAGAGTATTAAAATCCATATTGCTTTTCTTTGACTAATTAAATTAATATTAGGAGCAATCTCCTTATATAGCAGATTACCACCATCTGCGTACTTTGTCAACCCACTTTTCAACCTATCACAAGAGTGAACTCATTTTGAATTGAAACCGGCCCATGTGTATTTGCAGCCTCTAAACATAAATCAGAATCCACTTTAATTAAAACACAATTGACTTGAATGCGATATTTTGCATCTGTCATACTGTCTCGCTAGAAAACCAAATTCAAAACATCTACACACATTTTCTCTGCACTTACATTTTTCAACATACGTGTGTTTTGAAATATGTTCCAATGAAAGTAATATAAAGCCGATCCTAATTCAAAACGTGTCCACAAGTATTTTACATTTGAAAAGAATTCAGGTTTTCACATTTTACATTAAAAGTATATAACGCCGATCCTAATACAAAACGGTGCACGTGTAACTTCTCGCTAGAAAACCGAATTCAAAACAGCTACACACATTCTTCTCTGCACTTACATTTTTCAACATACGTGTGTTTCATTGAAAGTAATATAAAGCCGATCCTAATTCAAAACGTGCCCACAAGTATTTTACGTTGAAAGTATATAAGAATTCATGTTTTCACAACTATTTTACATTGAAATGTTTTCACAACTATTTTACATTGAAATTATATAGGGCCGATCCTAATTCAAAACGTGACAGACGTATTTTACACATGGAAAATACGTCTGTCGCGTTTTGAATTAGGACCGGCCTTATTTACCTACTGAGGTAGAAAAATTTATCGACGTCGGAGAGGTCATCATAGTGAACCAGACTATCAAATCGATCAATAAAGATTTCGAACGTACTGATATCATCGTCAAATGAAGAGAGAATTCACGGCAGCAGGATCACTTTGGATTTTTTCACTGTATGAAGGTGCAGATCCACCTTTTACAGGCCAGACAAGGTTGATTGGAAATAACTTGAAATAAAGGGCTTTAATAAGAAAAAAGGTATTGTCGAAGCGCTTTCTGATTGAATACTTTATTTCAAACTGATTATCCGCGTCTTCAGTCAAAGCGATTTCACCAATAATGAAATTATGTTGCTCAAAAAGTCTTACTTAATCGTGTCGACCGATGTGTTTTGAGCCCAGAAGTCTAAAACACTGGGTTCAACTACAGTCTTGTTAGCGATTTTAAAGATCTCCTGAAGGGAGTTAATTTGCATGTTTCTTATAAAATACGCTTTTTGAGTCTGTTTGCCATGATTAAAAATTACTAAAGCGAAAGTGAAGTAATACAAGGGAGAAAAATATGCGAAAGCAAAAGGAAGTTTTTAATGTATGCACTAATATAAAGCAGGCAATTAGTACTGATTACCGCGCTTTATGTGAAAATCTAAATTAAACACTACAAATAATTTGAAGACCAAATTCAAATATTGATCAACCAAGTATGTAACTATAAGATAATAACTACCAAGATACATAAATGCTAGACCTTGATAAGCGGTATCTAACAACGTAAAGTAATAAAAATTTTAGAGCTTGCAGGAAACATTCAGATCCGGCGAGAAATGATCATATATGTTAATGCAGCGATTACCTTCGATAACCGCAGATGGTGAGATAAGTGTATATGTATACAAAAACAATAAGAATAGCGGAAACCTTCAAGTACTTACCTGAGTTATTAGATTTAGCGGTGTTCAAAGAACTAGTAGTGAAAAACGTCGACTTTTTGAAAGGATGTCGACTGTCTAACAAAAAATCATTGCGACGCACAGCACACTTTTAACTAAATTTTCGCGGTGCATCAATAACAAAGAGTAGCTTGAAGGCTGAGTCGCGACAAATCTAATGACATTAATATCCACAAGGCGATGCGAGTTTATCTGCGAGCTAACATTGAATTGAGAGTGCAAATTGGAATTATTAAAACACGTAACAAAATCAATTATCATAAGTTAGATAAGGTTATTGCAAAGCACGTTGTGCATTTTTATTAATTATTCATATGCTATAATTATAACTAACAGTAAATTAACTATAAATACAAACGGAACAAAGTATTTAACCACAAAAGAAAAATATTCTTTGAACCAGTACGAAAGAATTATGAAAGGAAATTATTAAATATTTTAAGTTGATTGTTGCTGTCTTGGACGTGTTTAAAACGCTCAGGATAACGAATAATACATTATGTGTTGAGAAAGTTAAAAATAATTAGATCTTAGAAATTCAAAGAAGAAGACAAACTTGATGCATGAAAACATAAAATAGGAATTTGTATAAGCTACTACTAAATGAGCAGTTACATATTTGAAAATGTTATAGGAAATAAAGTAGATAAGAAGAAAGTTTCTAAGAAGTACAATATTGCACGATCAAGCAAAGAAACTACGAGATTGACGAAGTAAAAACATCAAACTTATCGAGGAATTAAAAAATGTAATTGATAGAATTGCTTGTGTAATGGCGAAACACTGATAAAAAATTCTTTCAAGAGCATAAGTCGCATAAATCGAATTAGTAAGAACGCCGCCATATAGATTTTGAGTCCTTGGGAGTTTCTTTTTAAAAAGTTTATTTCCAAAACACAGCTATCAAATTTATTTAGATTCATTAATTACATAAATGCCTTGTTTCATTTACAATGGACTTGAACGCTTATATTCTATAAACGTAAAGTAAATGCAATTGAAAATATTACAAGTTAATATTTAAATTAATCAATAATTAATATAGCTTGAACACCTAACAATGTTAAAGTTATGAAGTTCGAAGATTGAGTGAATGAGCTTCTTAAATTTAATATAAAGCCTCCGGTCGCACATCGTTCTGTGGGAAACTGCAGATATTGCTTTTCTGCTGTTTCTTGATAATCATACATTGTCTTTATTTCTAAGTGATTATAAATAAGTCTGCTTGGTCACAGTTCATTGTTCCGTATCCTAGTGCGTCGGTGTTACGAAGAAGTCGCCTCTTATTCTATTTCTAATATGAACTCCAATGACATTATTATATTACATTCCTTTATACAATGTATCATACTATATCTAATACATAATTATTATATTTAATTTTAAGTACATATTAATATAGGGGATATGTAACCCGCTTTGTGGTATTCCTTTTTTAATTGATAACTTATAGCTGTTTTACACACAACAATTTATTGATTAATTTCTAGAACTTAAAAATAAGCAGAAATTTGTCAAGAATATTGATGACCTCGAATAGTTTTACACACATCAATTTATCAACTTTTTATAGTTATTACAGAAGCAACAACAGTTTTTCAATGTTTACCTTTTATTTATATACCTTCTACCGATTGTTGACGTGATTTGTATTAATTTATGTTAGCAAAAATTACACTACCTTAAATAATTCACAAAAACCCCAAACAATAAATACATATAGCTGTATTTTCCGTACGAGACGACGAGCGTCTCGCGGTAGTAATGCCGTGGCTGCAATGATAGGTTAGGTTACTGTTAGAAATAGATATTATTATTAAAAACACAAATCACTTAACACACATATCAGAACAGTTGTTGCTAAAACTATTTTAGACTGTTCTGATATGCGTGTTTTTTAATAATAATATCTAATTTGTGTTTTTTAATAATAATATGTATTTCTACCAGTAACCTAACCTGTCATTGCAGTCACGGCATTACTGCCGCGAGACGCTCGTAGCCCACAGGATTAATTAAACATTTTGTCAACGTTAAATACATATTAATTTTCATACAGGTGTTATGTATAAGATTAATTTTTAATTTCTTTATAATTATTTAATCAATCGCATTCTCCTAATTAAAACATTGCTCAAATCAGAATTTATTAAAGCGTTTCATTGGTTGATTGGAGCTTGAGATGGAAATTTCTTCTGAATACTGAACGACTTTGGACTTTTGCGCGTGGCGATTATATGACGCATTCACAATGTTGGCGGTTAGGTTTTTAAATTTTGTTTAGTGTTTTCTGTTATGGTTGAATGAAGTAATTTTTCTTTTTATTCGGCTAAAGATATATGTGATATTAATGGGACGCAAGAAAGCTTTAAAAAGATCGTACAAGTGTAGGGATAATTTAGAAAACGTAAATATGTTATCTGAAGAGGTTAACTACTCCCTTTTATAACTGTAATCAGCATCGATTCTCCTTGGCATTGTGTCAACTAATGTTTTGCAATATCCTAGTTGAAATGTATTCAAAATTTCTTGAATTCTGGAATGGTGCAAACTGGTGTGGTTTGAAGTGCTTTTTTATTCGATGCCAAAAGGTCTCAATAAGGGAGCGATGACTGTCTGAAGGCAATTTTAAAACGAACACATTCATTTCTTGCAATCATTATGTTACTGGTTTTGCTGTATGGCAGGCTGCGGCGGCTCCCAGACTTAGTTGGTTTGCGTGTGACTACTAGGCTCAATGTCGTGGGTTCGATTCCCGACACTGATCACTTGAAAAACGTTAAGCGAACATTTTTCTGAAAAATATGCCTTCGTTCAAATGAGGAAAAATGTAGGTCCTTGTGTAAGAGTTGACACACATGTTAAAGATTTCTACTTTGATTGGAACAGCAATGGTTAGTCAAAATTTCCACACAGAAAAAACACATTCTGGCCAATGTAGTATCTTAGAATGGAGTACTGGAAAAATCAAACGTACTGTATGGCAGGCTGCACCATCTTGTTGAAATATTAATTCCTCTTCTGGCAGTTGAATCTCATTAATGGACGACAACAATTCTTCTTGCAAAATTATCTTGTATTTTGTAGCATTTACAGTACCGTCAATAAAAAGAAGGCATCTAACTATCTGATGACATGAATCCCCACATTAGCAGCGATGTCAGACACTTACTTTTCTTTTGGGACAATCTCTCTGATATTCTTTCTCAGGCATTCGAATAACTTTACTTCATTAGCGCCAACGCATATCTCAAACTTAAGATTAGTCTCTCCATATAAAATGGGTACCACTGACGATCAACCCAGTTGTGGTGCTCCTTTGCCCAAAAGTATCATTTTCGTTTTTATATGAAGTGGTTTTTCCTTAGCCTATAGTAAAATAAGTTTGGAAGTTTTTAAGAATGTAAAAACGTATGTTGTAGAACCCATATCCCATTTTTCATTCTTCTCAAACAGGTATCTTTTGATATTGGTATGTCAATTGCATATGCCTATTTTACAACTAATTCGAGATGAAACACGATGACCTTGGTTATTAAGTGTCCTAATCTTTGAAGCATGTCCAGTTTAAAAGTTTTGTTTGAATGTTTCAAATTTTTTTAAATTAAGAAATCATGTTTCTGAGTATTCCTTGAGGAATACTTAAATTTTTTGCAATTTTATGCCCAGAAAGTACATTTTTATAAACAGCAACAATAATGTTTCACATATCATTAGATAAAGACCTTCCGCAAACCATTTCAATAAGTTAATAAATACATAATAACTTAGAACACTCAAATAAGACTAAAACTTGTTTCTTCAAGGCGCTCTTGATGAAATATTTATCAGAAGGAATATTATGAGATTTTGCTTGTGTAAATAAACATTTATTGATTGATGGTCTAATTAATATGCACCAGCTATAACTTTCTTGTTTAGTTTATATTTTATAATTATTGTAGTTAATACAAGTATTAGATATTATTGATTAATTGTTTAAAACACATGGAAGCAGTTAAGCTTAATTGCCTATGGTTGAAATAATGAACCTCAAATAAATTCTAGTTCCGAAATATAGCAAATGAGTTGCATATTTCTTTTGGCTCAATACATATGCGATTGGGCTTGTATAGCTTCAAATAATGTGGTTTTTGTAATAAAATTCGCTCCAAATAAAGATATCGTTATCATTGTGTATCAAGGTTCACATTAAATGCTGACAATGTTCAATAATAATTTATTTAAATAAATTACAATAACACTAGAAGTCACGCTATACGACAGTATTTACAATGATAGGAAGTAAATATTTCTAGTATGCAAATATCTTGTTCAAAGAACAAGTGCCATTGGAATACCATTCCTAGACAATAGAAAAATTTATAGCTCATCTTGAAATTTATGAATATCATGCAATTGATCGCCATAATCAGTTGCTTCACTTCCAACAAATATATCATGATGATTTAGTATTTCGTCAAAACTTAAAATGCCATCCTCATCATCGTCACTAGAAGCAAACAAATGATGAACTTCTTCATCTGCAATTTCCCTAAAATTATTAAATACCAAATTAAATAAGAAACAACAATTTAACACATTTATAATAATTTTTGATGGGGTTGACGTTACAAATACGTAAAACAAATTTTATCATTAATTAACACTGACATTTTTTCATCTCTGCCATCTTAGATGTGACAATTTATTTGTGCTCACCCTGTATATTACTTTGTAATACCTTGTACATGTATTTCACCACGACCCGTATAAAAGAGAATTGTAAAAGTTTAGAACAAAAAAAACCTTTAGATATTATGACACGTATATTGTTCAATTACAATGAAGCCATTTATACAAACACATAAAAAATTTATAAATGGAAGAAAATGTTCGGAATCGTGGTCGTCCATGTTCTGTGGTTGACACGGCATATCTACCACTACACTGGGTCCCCGCCAACCAATCTGCCCGCCCGTTAGCCACCAGCCCGCTCTAAGCCAAATAAAACTTAATTTTAGTACTAAGTTACGCACAGAAAACTATCCTTTGTTTATGTTTGTTAGGGGTAGTTTTAATTTTTCCAAGTTTTATCCGTGGTTTAAAATTCAAATCGATACCTAAGTCTTCTATCTCCTTTTCTAGCCAATAATTGGATACATAGAGACTGTCAAGGTTTTCGACTTGTAAAATGTACCGAAGTTTATTTCTATACCTAAAGTCTTTGATACCATACACAACGAGTTCCATTTCTTCGTGTAATTCTTGCAATATGTTGCAATCTTTTAGTCATGGCTTTCCAAGTATGTTGTGCATACGTATCTTGTTAGTAGTCAAACCATTTAATCTGATATGTTTTGAGTCTTGAGCAAATTGTTGAATTAGAAATTCCACTTGGAGAGTACACAATTTTTTCCAGTCGAAGTATGAGAATGTTACAGTAGAATCTGCACACATACCACTATAGCAAATACCTTGGATGACAGGTTGAAGACCACCATATAAAGCATACCCAACTTCTATTATACGGTGGTGAGAATTTGGTGGAAAATCTCCTAACATACAGGTTGTCTTACCAACTAGTTGGTTGATGTTTAATTGTAGTACTCGCACATCACTTATAACATCAACACCAGCAAAATGCATTTTTTAACTTATAATTTGAATCGATTTGATTTATGTGTAATATACTGAGGTTATACAATTTCTCCTATATCTTTTATACTAGCGAGCAAGTGTATATTTCAACTTTCAAACTAGTTCTGAAAGGTGATCAACAGTTCAAACTCAAGTAAGTGAATACTTAACCCCGTCTTACAATAAAGCCATTAAAATCATATACAAGAATCGATAGGAAAAGCAAGTGTATAATTATGTTACTGCAGATTTTCTCTAATCTAGTTTAACTTTCAAATATGTAATTTTGAAAGGAAATCACCAACAAAGCAATTAAAATCACATACACGAATCAACAGAAAAAAGTGTTAGGTCTACGTTTATAATTGTTATCGGGGTTTTACCTAATTTGTATGAACTTGTTACATTAAAAAAATATCTGGCAACATCTTTAAAATAGCTGAAGGCTCCTTAGAGTAACATAATCAATAATATCCATCTGCCTCAAAACATTTTGGTGAAAGCAGATCCTCATTAGAACGACTAGCGTATGCTATTTTGTTTGTAATTAGGTGAATGTTTGACTACAACAATGAGATCCGTTCGATATATAAACCTCTGCTACCACCTATAGAACCCTCAGTTTCCTCTAGAACAAGTCTAACGCACAAGTGCTTATTTAAAGCCTGCCTGTGTTTGCAAAAGAAAATTGTAGGTAAAAAAAATATGAATTTAAATCATTTAAATAAAAGTATGTACCATAAAGCATATATGCATTGTAAAGACTTAATCGTTAACGAAAAATATAAGATTCTACAAGCAGAATTAATCAAAACAAAATTTGATGATCAAGTGCTGATTGAAACCGAGAAATTTAAATGTATATTACCACAACGATACTTTGACTATCTCTAGGCTGATAGAATTTTGGTGCAAGCAATGCTATCTATTTAACTAGTACAGGTTCTATAGGAATTATGGTTAATCTACAATTGTTAAGTGATGAGTAACAAAAATATTGTCACATGTAGCGAGAAGTAAAGATTTTAGTATTTTATATCGCTTGTATTCTTAGTTTAATGAGGTAAAAATAAGTTTACAAATTTTTAATATTCTTCTTTACTGTTATTAATGTAAAACATATGTGTAGTTTTGAAACCTTTCAGGTTAAATAGACGCATGAGAGAAATATATATATATATATATATATATATATATATATATATTTAATTCAAAGACAAGAATAGTATATAAACTTTATTTAAAATAATACATTTCTTAAGAGTAATACATTTTGCTTAGTACAACGTAATAAATTATCTTCATGCAGTAGACAGTGCGCTGATAGATCATAAGCATCTCTTCTAAGTGCTTTAAAGCTAGGTATCCAAACTTTTCCATATTCAGCACTTCATAGTTTGGTAAATATTTAGATAATATTTTGTTTTGATAATCCCTTAACAAAGACGCTAGCATTTGGTGGCACCATCTCTTGTAGTTATAAAGCTAAAACTAGCAGACTTAATTTGACGGTTGATGGTGTTTCCCAATTTAGTCCATATAAACAAAACAAATTCAACAAAACATACATACTTTCTTTTGCCATAATTATATTCTGCGATAAAAACCTATTAGTTGATTGTAGAACGTTTGAAATTCTCTTCCAAGCATCTGATTTAAACTAACATCTAATTTCTGTAGGGTTGGGCTAATTTTATTAAAAAAAACATTAAAAAAATGATTTCAATCAAAATATTTATTAAAATCGTCAACTGTATATGGTAATGTCATCCTCCGATCGATGCTGTGATAACATTCGCAGAGTTGTGACATTCTGGTGCAGCAATACATTTAGCAGGTGTAAATCCTGCATGCCTCCTTAAAATTCCCATCCTACTAAATGTATTACCACAAACGGTGCATGTTACTGCATGCCCCTTAGGCTTGATGGAGGATGATGTTTCTACCAAGTGATGTTGGTCGATATTTACACAATGGTGCGAGTTCTTCATATGATGAATTAAGTTGTGTCTTCGGGTAAATGTAGCCAAGCACACCGCACATATAACTGCAGAAGAAGAAGAGCTCATGATCTAAAACAAAAGCCAGCTCTTAGGAAACTGTAACGAAGAAATGGAACTTGTATGTCTAATCAAGTATGTTGATAAACTAAACTAACAACTTGTTTCTACTAGATATTTTTCACAGTAGTTTAATTTAAAACACAAAATAAATGTTACTTCTAAGTAACTGTTTCAGTTTAAGTTCAAAATTTAGAATAAAAAATGTTGTACTTACAAAAGATTCAACGTTGAATATTAAAAAAAACTACAGTAGTCTGCGAGTCAAAAATGTGTATATAATAACGCCGTACGCCGATGTGATAAACGTCCAGCTGAACGCCACCTCTCCGTGTTTTTCTCAAATCTTCTAATTTTATTATGCCATGGCTAGCACTTTTTAATTTACACAGAGTGCACAACATTACAATGATCAATTTTTATTTACCCCTTTATGGTTACCTGTTTGAATTGATAAAACGAAGTCAATCAACATTCATATAATGAAAGGAAATAATATTTACACTTCGCAATTTTTGTAATCCTTTAAATACACCCTTCAATCAATTAATATTACATATGGATCATTTATCCCAAAATTTATATCCTTTTAATTTAATTAAGGTCACCAAAAACCATACCCTTTACAACAAAATCTGGAACGTTCAAGACCCTTTTATGATTATTACGTAAGTTTCAACATATTCAATATTCTTGTTGACTCCTTACAAGCTTTAGAGAAAATTAATATATTCAGTGTTGAAATTTAAATTTGAAAAGATTCCTTAAAACTAGGTAGCTCTGATCTGTGGTCTCCTGATGAGTTGATTCGTGTTGTGGATCAACACCCCCTTATTATCTTCAATCGAAAACCAATGCTCTGCTTTGTACTCCTTATGTTTGAATCAATAATCCAGTACGGTAACGCCTTGTTTCCAAAATTCACCTCGTGCTTTATTCTATGTTTTTCTGGATACGCCTTGGACCTCTTCACTTAAATACAACTTGGAATTCGTAGGTTTCTTAGTATTATAAATTTAGAATTACTCCACTTATCGTCGTGAATTAGAATTAGATTAGAATACCAGACTTCTTATTCAGATTTCTGATGAAACTATTTTGGAGTTCCAAATCATGCTATTATTTACTATTGTTTTACGATCTTTGATCGCCTTGTTGTTGTTATCGTTGCTGGACTTTTAGCTTATGTCTGTTGTTTTGTGTAGATAAAGCTTTTGGAGCATTGTACAAAATAAATGATGTAACACGAGTGCTGTTTTCGTTTATGTATTGATTTAAAACTCATCCTTGAAAGTGCGTTTTCTTATCAAAGCGCTTATTGTTCCTTTTTTCTTACAAGCGTAATTGCACGAAGATTTACTAAGTTTTATCTTATCTTCTGCATATCTGTTTTATAAACTTGTTGAACACCTCTCAACGTAGTTTAATTACATGTATGATTATTTCTCTGCTGAATACGCATTCTATTATTGAAAGATGTGCTTACTGGCATTGATTAAAGTTAATTATGGTCCATATACATTCCTGTTAAATAAATGCAGTTTTCCGATTCCCATTGCTATTTACAGTTACTACGTGACCCTTAGTACTCAATACACCTCTAAACAACCCCTTTACCACAGCATTTTATATATATATATATATATATATATATATATATATATATCTAAATTGGAACATTCTAATTAATTGTTTTTTACGATCACCTAATTAAAGAAGATTGTTAAAATACAATATCGAGTTGAAAGCACCTTCAAATAAACGAATGTAATACATATCCTCAAACGACTAGTGAAATTACCAGTAAATTCGGATTTACACATCATTCTAATTACAAAGGCTGGATGGTAAACCATTCACCTAATTACCAAACAAAAATAGCATACGTGATCTAATGAGGATCTACTTGTACTAAAATGTTTTTGAGGCTGCCAGCTATTATTGATTATGTTTCTCCAAGGAGTCTTCAGCTATTTAAAAAATGTTGCCAGTTATTTTTAATGTGGCAAATTCATTTAAAAAAACGTTGACAAATATTTTTAATCTGACTTTAAAACGTCAGATATTTTATTGTCTTGACAGTATACAATAAACCGATTTTATATGAATTTGCAACATCAAATAACGCCGCACACTGGCACTATACAAAACACATCTGTTACAAACTCTTCCAGGATCAGTTTCCTACACACTTTTTCCCAAACTCCGTATATCGGTTTGGGAATTATACTTTACTCCATTAACCGACTTAACTATATTTTCATCTTAATCTCGAGCCAACACATCCGTATAATAAATGTATAAGGTTCTTATCATCCTGCTTCCATAATGCGATCACATTGGTGCTATCTCTAAGTCTGTGACTTCGGTTAGGTTAGTTCATGTTGTTTGGACTTAGGTTAGGTTAATTCACGTTGTTTGGACTTAGGTTAGTTCATGTTGTTTGGACTTAGGTTAGGTAGCCTGACTTATCTAACCTAACCTCAGCCCAGACAAGTACATGTGGAGGTGGAGAGATGTGGAGTGATGTGAAGGGGGTGTGGAGGGATGTTGAGTGATGTGAAGGGGTGTGGCGGGATGTTGAGCGATGTGGAGGTGTGTGGAGGGCGGTGGAGGTGGGTGGAGAATGGTGGCACCAGAATTCCTGTTCTGCATCTACTTACAAGAATTAAAGAAATAATACAGTAACATCTGCTTTGGGGAGTGCACATCGTAAAATTTAAGATCGTAACATTAAATTTGAAATAGCAAGTTATTGACGTTAACATTAATTTACACACAGAAGTAAACAGTAGAAAGTGCTCTAACGCAAGCTTTAAGAATAAGGTACATAATCGTTCGTGTTGTGAGCATGCATTTGGTAACGTATAGTCTACAATTTAGTGCGGAATCAACCCAAAAGAAGAAGTGCCTATCTTCCAAAACAGCAACACAAATAAAGCAAACGGAAAAATTCACTGCACCTTAAGTCATCGGCTTCTTTTTGGTACCATCTTAGGATGAGGAAATGCGGCTGGGTGCTGAAACCACCAACTTATACTAGCACGGAAAGCATTTTAATCTCGCAACACACGACACCTTTTTCGCTAAAAGGATGCTGTATTGAATATCCCGCTTTCAAAGCACGGTCTGTATTTATGAGTAAAGAACCATATGTGGGCAAGGCGTTTGGCTTTCAAAAATATTACAGAAGGATCAAGTGCAAAGAATTCTCAGACAGCAGCTGAAAAATACCAGATAACAGCTTGCAAATAAGGAAATAACGGCTACCAAGAATTGTTAACAAAGGGGGACAATCTTTTTACTTTGGACACCTGCACAGCTGCAAGATAACAGCACGCTACTTGATGCAAGTATAAACTTGGTATAGATAACAAACCCATTCCAAGTGTTCGTTTACCAGGCAGGTGGTCAGGGCCACCTAATCTTTTAAAAGAAAGCCATGAATGTATGTGTAGCTGTTGTTGAAACGTAATTACTGCAGGTGGTAGAACATATAGTAGCGACTTTGTAACGAAGCTGCTAAGCAAATGTTTTGATTTTATCAGGCAAAATATTGTAGACTAAATACTTGATAAAATTTTATAAAATAGCGCTAATATCAAGTGGAAGGAAATCGAGCTTGTTGATCAATAGTTTTTATGATTTGTTTAGAAATTTTAGGGCGTTTTAAATAGAAGTAGAATGAATTAATATTCATACAGAAAAAAATCGCTTGCAGGGTTTTGAACGTAACAATTTATATCAACAAGTGCTTTTTGTAGACCTCGTTCTAACTGAACCACAAATTATTCAGAACAATCTCTTATAAAAACTCAACAATTTTAGGAGTGGTTTGGAATTGCATGGGTTCTAGTGCGTGCCTACAAAACCATAGAAAGTTACAAAAAAAAAGTTAGTTTGTACTTAGGGTTATTAATTTAGATAAGATCTCTATCCAAAATTTAGACATTTTATAGAATCGAAATACCACCCTCTCTCCCTCTCGCAAATTGGAGATATTAGATTTATACATGGGAAACATTATATTAAATAGGAAAGCTAATACATAACAGACTTTTATTTAAAGTCGCTGCTTTATCAATTAACTCTTACAAAAACTTTTAAACCATTTCATGATTCGATGAACTGAAATGTGGATAGATATTATAGCCATAGCAGCATCACACAGAACCACCATGATCTTGGTTTTTAAAATATAGACTGACATTAAAATTATCAACTGATTTTAAATTATAGTTATTTTTAACAATGCTGTCAAAAATTGCAGGTGGAACTATATTAATGTCTTATAGGTATAAAAGATATTCACGACATTAAAACATAACATTTGATTCCGTTTCTAAACTTTTGTTACATAATACCAACCTGGAAATTTGAAGATTGTATTGGAACAATATCTAGATTCTATACAAAATATAGCGAAATTCATTCAACAGCATTAAAACTTGATTTAGTATTAAAGCAAATAATAAACAGATGCCTCGTTCTGAAGATAACCTTTAGATGTGGAATTTTAGAAATTGCAATTTTAACTGTAACATGCCTTTCCATGATTACCCTTTAAATTTAAAAACAGTCAAAGGAATTGAACTTTGCATTTTGCACTTTCAGTGTGATAATAGAAACAGTCTCTCTAAAGTCTAAATATCCAAGATACTGAGTGAAAGACCGAATTAAAAACTTTCGAGTACGAATATGCAAATAAACTTAAAAGAACTAGAATTGAGTTGATTAATCTGTGATAAACTAAAAAATCGAATTCACTTAGTACTTAGGTTGAGCTTTTGGATCTCTTGTAATTTTAACATTTCTTCGGTTTTAGGTTAATCACCTTCAACATAATATACTTTTAAATCCACTTGATTAAAATAAGTAACGCCATTTAAAAATAGCAAACATTTAAGGGCATTAAGATACAAGGAGACGAACAGGTGTTTGGCTTTGATTAGCGAAACAGCCTTTCTTTCTTTACACCCTTACAAAGTTGACAGTAAACGTGATTTTAAATACATACAGCATATATAATTTTAATCACCAGACTTATTTTATAATATTTTTCACAACGTAATTGTAGAACCAACGCCCCAATAAATAATACAAGTCTGAAATGTAAAGTAAACATGTATCTCCAGCAGGAAAAATAAAACCTTTTTCGATGACAACATTGACGTTCTTCGTAAAGATGCTTAGTTATAATAATTATAAACATTTATTTTGATATACCCTGAGTAAATAAAACCGCCATCAGGTGATAAACATCAACACTACTAAGCGTGAAAGTACAAAAATTGAATCGAAACTACATAGTAAATCCTATAGATGGCTATACAAGTACGTGTGGCCTTGAAGACTATTTCACTCTGAGGAGGCTTAATAAAGCCGAAACCGTCGGTCAGTGGATGTTTCCTCCCCTATGAAGTAATAAGCTAATGTTTTGTTAATGGCTATATAACTACCAGCCCGATTTGTATTCGTCAATAGGCTCTATTATTTTCATAGAGTTTGTTTACAGATACATCTTATTTTATTTATTGTTCTACACAATTTCTTATTGCGGACTGCAAATAACCTGTCTTTTATTATTTGATTTGCCTTGGGGCATGAACCCGGTGTCGCCGAGAAGGTTTGTTAAGTTTGCAAATAAATTTTGCTGTAACATTCCAAATCTCAAATGGCCACACGTACTTGTATAGCCATCTATAGGATTTACTATGTAGTTTCGATTCAATTTTTGCACTTTCACGCTTAGTAGTGTTGATGTTTATCACCTGATGGCGGTTTTATTTACTTTTGCCATAGTACAGAGATTGTTTCCAAA
The DNA here is from genome assembly GCA_036346225.1 of Platerodrilus igneus. Lineage (NCBI taxonomy): Eukaryota > Metazoa > Arthropoda > Insecta > Coleoptera > Lycidae > Platerodrilus > Platerodrilus igneus. The sequence continues at coordinate 2,410,805 of JARFIW010001381.1, forward strand.
TTATACCAGTATAATAGCTTCGATTACTTCATAGGGTTCTTGGAGACTATTTCACTCTGAGGAGGCTTAATAAAGCCGAAACCGTCGGTCAGTGGATGTTTCCTCCCCTATGAAGTAATAAGCTAATGTTTTGTTAATGGCTATATAACTACCAGCCCGATTTGTATTCGTCAATAGGCTCTATTATTTTCATAGAGTTTGTTTACAGATACATCTTATTTTATTTATTGTTCTACACAATTTCTTATTGCGGACTGCAAATAACCTGTCTTTTATTATTTGATTTGCCTTGGGGCATGAACCCGGGTGTCGCCGCGAGAAGGTTTGTTAAGTTTGCAAATAAATTTTGCTGTAACATTCCGCAAATCTCAAATGGCCACACGTACTTGTATAGCCATCTATAGGATTTACTATGTAGTTTCGATTCAATTTTTGCACTTTCACGCTTAGTAGTGTTGATGTTTATCACCTGATGGCGGTTTTATTTACTTTTGCCATAGTACAGAGATTGTTTCCAAATTATACCAGTATAATAGCTTCGATTACTTCATAGGGTTCTTGGAGACTATTTCACTCTGAGGAGGCTTAATAAAGCCGAAACCGTCGGTCAGTGGATGTTTCCTCCCTATGAAGTAATAAGCTAATGTTTTGTTAATGGCTATATAACTACCAGCCCGATTTGTATTCGTCAATAGGCTCTATTATTTTCATAGAGTTTGTTTACAGATACATCTTATTTTATTTATTGTTCTACACAATTTCTTATTGCGGACTGCAAATAAACTGTCTTTTATTATTTGATTTGCCTTGGGGCATGAACCCGGGTGTCGCCCGAGAAGGTTTGTTAAGTTTGCAAATAAATTTTGCTGTAACATTCCGCAAATCTCAAATGGCCCACTATTTATACCATCTATAGGATTTACTATGTAGTTTCGATTCAATTTTGCACTTTCACGCTTAGTAGTGTTGATGTTTATCACCTGATGGCGGTTTTATTTACTTTTGCCATAGTACAGAGATTGTTTCCAAATTATACCAGTATAATAGCTTGATTACTTCATAGGGTTCTTGGAGACTATTTCAATCTGAGGAGGCTTAATAAAGCCGAAACCGTCGGTCAGTGGATGTTTCCTCCCCTATGAAGTAATAAGCTAATGTTTTGTTAATGGCTATATAACTACCAGCCCGATTTGTATTCGTCAATAGGCTCTATTATTTTATAGAGTTTGTTTATAGATACATCTTATTTTATATATTGTTCTACACAATTTCTTATTGCGGACTGCAAATAACCTGTCTTTTATTATTTGATTTGCCTTGGGGCATGAACCCGGGTGTCGCCGCGAGAAGGTTTGTTACGTTTGCAAATAAATTTTGCTGTAACATTCCGCAAATCTCAAACGGCCACACGTACTTGTATAGCCATCTATAGGATTTACTATGTAGTTTCGATTCAATTTTTGCACTTTCACGCTTAGTAGTGTTGATGTTTATCACCTGATGGCGGTTTTATTTACTTTTGCCATAGTACAGAGATTGTTTCCAAATTATACCAGTATAATAGCTTCGATTACTTCATAGGGTTCTTGGAGACTATTTCACTCTGAGGAGGCTTAATAAAGCCGAAACCGTCGGTCAGTGGATGTTTCCTCCCCTATGAAGTAATAAGCTAATGTTTTGTTAATGGCTATATAACTACCAGCCCGATTTGTATTCGTCAATAGGCTCTATTATTTTCATAGAGTTTGTTTACAGATACATCTTATTTTATATATTGTTCTACACAATTTCTTATTGCGGACTGCAAATAACCTGTCTTTTTTATATATATTGCTGTGAAACCTCCACCGTCTGCAGGAACTGACCCTTTCAACAAAAAATTCTAGTCCCACCTATTGATGCATCATAAACTGCTGTGATCCTGTTTTCGCCTCGGCTGCTCACCTAATTTTATAAACCTCCTCATTCATAAAATTAAACAACACATTCCTACCACAAACATCAACGTTAACTCTATTTACATCAATATTCAGAATACATTAAATTTTCAAATTAAATTTCAGCATAAAATTCAGTTTTAAAAAGAATTTCAAGATTAATTTTATTATCACTTTAACGTGCATCCAGAATTAAAGTCCTTGTTGGATGCCTACTAATTAATATAACAATATAAGCAGACCGGAGTCTGAGTATAAAGGAGCATCTACCACCCCTTTACGTTAATTAACCAGGTTCGTCTAATTGAGCTCAAAGACATACCCATATTTTCATCATAATTCAGAACATCAATACTAAATACCCTTTCTACTTAAACAAGCAAATTTCATCTTAAAATTAAAATTTTATGGTTAGTACAATTTCACTAATGTCCATTTAAAGTAAATCAATTATAAAGTTATTCAACACACACAAAATGTCAAACAAAATAGTATAATTTACCTGAAGGTTACTGTCCTCAAAGCTTCAATGTACATCGTCCCTTTAGTAATCACACCATTCCAACAGGATTATATTTGACTTCTAATTCTCAATGCTTTTAAAATTTTCTCCATCACCATTTATTTAAAGTTGTTTCTGGGCTTTTCCGGAACTCATCTGTGTATATCTGACCCTTGTTTCGTGGATCCAGACACGTATTTGAACCATAATTATTAACACCCCGAAAAATAGCAAAGAAATTCATGCGTCTTTCACCAATATACGCCAAAACTGCCTACTTTTGTGTATACATTTGTCGTTGTAAATTTTGCTAATTGGTACAGTGATGCTAAATTTTATTACCTTGTATCTAAGTGCACTGAAGTACATTCATGTTAGCACGTAAATAACAAACTATTTTGAATCACTAAAATATACGAGCAAACTTTAAATTATTTTATCAAACTAAAATGCACTGTTTAACATCTTCAATCAAGTCGCGGATGTAAGAGCTTTTAACGCATCGAATAGTCAAAAGTCTAAGAGACCGAAATTCATATTACCACCGGTATATATAGCAAAAAGCCTGTCTGTCGGTCTGTTCCCCAAAACAGACAATTCTTAAGAATTTCTCATTCTATGTTCCCAGTCCGTCGCTCGCGCGTCGGTTTTTACGAAATTTTCACTCGCCCCATTTAAATCTCAGAAATTCTCACACGGCACGCAAACATGTCCGAGAAAAACTAATTAATTTTGTACAGAAATTGTTGTTTCTACCTCTGATATTTGCATCCTATTTTCAACCAATTGTGACCCTCGTGACGTTGCTTAAATCACGCCTTTTCCTATATGTGTCTTTGCTTGAGGCATTTTCTCTTTCCTTTTCTAACCTGTTCGTATTGGTGCAAATTGATATTCTTTATTATCGATTATATTTTAGTCCATGTGGACTATCTGGGTTTAATAACCCCGTATCGCACATTCTCGTGAATATTAAGCCCCGGTTTCTCCAAGATTCTTTGTAAACATTAATTATCTGCAAACTTTTCGCCGTACGTGATATTTAAACTACGCAGGTGTTCAAAATAATATTAATTCTCAGAGCTTTTTAAATAAACCCTGTTTTGTATTTCGTGCTAAAGCATCTGACCGTTTCCAATATCCTTAGAATCGACATGTTTATCTAAACAAATTAAACTGAAATTGCCTTTTAAAATACGCAGGTGTGTTCAAACCTCCTACTTCTAACTAACACTTCTAGGATTTGCTTTTTATTGGGTTTTTACAAGTTTCTATAGATATTATCTGTTACTAACGATTCAATTAACTTCAATTAAAATTGACTTCTATCCTTTCATTTTAGCGAATACAAGTTAAATATTAATTATTATGTGTACACTTTGTTTTACTACCGGTTACTTAAAATAGGGTTAATTAATATAAATTTTGCACGTAATTTCCATTTGTTTCTGTATTAGGAATAATTAAATTACGCATGAGCTTGTTAATACTGTTTCTTTTGATATAAAGCGTCTTGTACATGATTTTAAATCTCTTATTTTTACTGAACGAATGAATTTTTATTCTCCACGGTGTTTTAATAAAGCGTATTATCTAATAAAATTCCTTATACACGGTGATTAAAATTATTTGATGTGATTATTTAATTTTCTACCCTGGTCTAAATATGAGTATTTTCCCCCTATTTGAATACAAATAATCCCACTTATTTGAATGCAAATATAAAGCATTAAGACCAAAAATTACAACAAAAATTGCCTCTCTCTCTCTACCCTTATCTATCTAACTTACCTACCTTATCTCCAATTCAAAAAAATATTTACACCTATCCTATATCCCTATCCTATTCCTAACTCTCACTTAATTTTCTATGAAATATCTACACTTAACCTATCTTATTTTCTTCCTACATTTACTCTTTATTCTCATCCTAAACCTATTCCTAATTATCTCCCATATTTATCCTATACCTAGCTTTATTTTCTATACACACCTACTTCTACTCTTCTATATACACCTATTCTATCCCTATCCTATTTAAATCTAACTCTCTTCTTGACCCTCCAAGTCTTTCTTCTCACCATCCTAATACTCTTCATCCCTATTTCTCCCCCTTCTATATCTATACTTAACATCTCTATTATCTCACATACAATAAACTTATCATCCCTCTTATCCTGACTCTTAAATATTACTTCTTCTTCAGTCCCTACACTTGTCTGTTTCTCATTTATTATTGTTTCCCTTTCTGCTGACAAACCAAACGATACTACTTTAAAATTATCAAATTTTCCCTCTACGGAAACTCCTATGTACCTTCTAGAATGCTTGTGTAATGGAATCCGCCAGAATGAATTCCTTATATCTACTTTATTAAAAACAAACTTGCCACTTAACCTCATCAAAAGTAATTCTGCCTTCACCTGCTCGATATGCTGCTGTTGCTTCTACCCCACTACTTCTGCATGTTTTGTACTAAAGCTTGAACCTCTACTATCCTCTCCTCTGGACATCTTATCGTGTTGATCTGTTTAACTTCATCATCCTCTACCTCTACTACATTAATACTAAACCCCGTGTCATCCTCTGTGACTTCATAACTGCCCTTCCATGGCACTACCCTATCCTTAATCCTTATTACCTTCCTTTCCATATCTATCTAAACCCCTAACTTCATCATACAGTCAACACCTAAAATGCTCTGAAACTTCAGTCCAGGTACAATTACAAACTCCTGTTCACAGCTTAAACCTCCTATGTCTATCCTAAGCACCACAACACTATTTACTACAGCAAACTTCTTTTTATTTGGAGCTACTAAATGACTACGCTTTATAGGCATAATTCTATCACAAACCTTATCCCTAATTTTGCTGACGAATTCCTCCGATATTAAACTCGCCTCTGCCCCTGTATCAAGTAATACTTCTACATTATTCTCAAAAATTTCTAAATTAATAATTGGCAAACATAAATTTTCCTTAGTTTCTGGCTCTACTTCCTCCTCAATTTTGAAAAATTCACGTGGATGTTCATATACATTTACACTGAAATCTAGTGGTCTGTCGCGTTCTAAAAATCCTGTCCAGGTCTGTTTTCCCTACTCGGTCCTGGTCTAGCCGTCACCTCCGCGTATGTCCTAGGCGTTTCCACTCGTTCCGTGTCTGTATTAGCAGTCCCGCTCATGTCTGGTGAACTATTCATTCTGGTAGGTTCGGTCTCGGTGCAGGTCCCTTCTAAACTATTACTCCTAACGTATGGTCGTCTCTGTTCCCAATTCTGTCGCTGGTATCCGTAATTATTCCCCCTTCTAGCATAGTTGTCCCGTCTATTGTCAAACCTAACTGTGTTGATCTGTCTTTCCCTGTTTTCCCGAGGTCGTCCACTACTTACGTCGTCGTACCTCTGCAGGTATCCCAAAAACATTTCTCTGTCCACTATGTTCTGTAGTGCTATGTGCTGTCTTATGTCTACCTCGAAGTGTCGTGATAAATACTTAATAATTTGTCGGTCCGTCAGTGGTGGGTTCAGTTGCTTTGCTATGCTATACTTGCGTATAGCATATTGCTCCTACTTCCTGAAAATTCTCCTTAAATTTCCTGTGATTAAGTCGTCTCGTACCTGGTCTTGTCTGTGGTCACTCCAGTAGTGCTTTAAAAATCTGTCTTCAAACTCCGTGTAGGTGTCTATGTCCTGTCCTACTAAATTGTACCACGCTTCCGCATTGTCTTTTAATAAAGCCTTTATCGTATTTAGTTTAGTCTGTTCGTCAAATAAATTTCCCACTAGATTTCTTACACTATTAATAAAAATTTGTGGATTTACCCTGTTATCGCCATAAAACTTCATGTGTTGGTTCAATGATACTCCACCTGTAGAAAATCTGGGACCATCCCCCGTTAAATTTGACATGTTGTATTTGATACTACTAACTTCGCGTTCTACCCTGCCTAACTGATCCCTACATGAGTCCGTCACTTCAGTCATTTTATATTAATCTCTTCTTCACAAAAATGCGTACTTCGGACCTTAAATGTCCCATTTCCTGTCGAAGACCTGTAATATCACGCTCATTTTTTCAACCCTATTTTCTACTTCCCCAGTTTCACGGTAAGACTATCTTTAAATTCTGTAAATTCTTTAGTATTTTGTTCAATTTTCCGCTTATCTGCTCTAATTTTTGGTTGGACTCCTCCTCGCTCTATTAGATTCTTCGCTTAGCAGTTCTAATTTTCTGTTGGACTCCTCCTAGCTAATCGCATTTCCTCTAACATTCTCATCATTAACTCATTTCCTTGATCCCTGATTCCGTCCTCGACTGATCTCTACTGCCTCCAGCTTCTTCCATTTTCGAAATTTTCTCACACAATGCACTATCGTCACTTCCAATTTCCACTCCTTGACTCCTTAACCACTCCTTTCTCTGCATACGTTCAAATCACTCACGCACACTCTAACTACTCTTAAATTTATACACACAGAAACTCTCTCTCAGATCGCCAGTTTCCTGGAATAAAATCACAAAAATTTTATTTGGAACTCGAGCCTCACTTTTGGGTCGCCAAGTATGCTGTGAGACCTTTAAAATCCGGGAACTCCATTACTAGAATCGAGCCCCACAGATTGGGCGTCATATTTGCTGTGAAACCTTTACCGTCTGCAGGAACTGGCCCTTTCAACAAAAAAAATTCTAGTCCCACCTATTGATGCATCATAAACTGCTGTGATCCTGTTTTCGCCTCGGCTGCTCACCTAATTTTATAAACCTCCTCATTCATAAAATTAAACAACACATTCCTACCACAAACATCAACGTTAACTCTATTTACATCAATATTCAGAATACATTAAATTTTCAAATTAAATTTCAGCATAAAATTCAGTTTTAAAAAGAATTTCAAGATTAATTTTATTATCACTTTAACGTGCATCCAGAATTAAAGTCCTTGTTGGATGCCTACTAATTAATATAACAATATAAGCAGACCGGAGTCTGAGTATAAAGGGAGCATCTACCACCCCTTTACGTTAATTAACCAGGTTCGTCTAATTGAGCTCAAAGACATACCCATATTTTCATCATAATTCAGAACATCAATACTAAATACCCTTTCTACTTAAACAAGCAAATTTCATCTTAAAATTAAAATTTTATGGTTAGTACAATTTCACTAATGTCCATTTAAAGTAAATCAATTATAAAGTTATTCAACACACACAAAATGTCAAACAAAATAGTATAATTTACCTGAAGGTTACTGTCCTCAAAGCTTCAATGTACATCGTCCCTTTAGTAATCACACCATTCCAACAGGATTATATTTACGGCTTCTAATTCTCAACGCTTTTAAAATTTTCTCCATCACCATTTATTTAAAGTTGTTTCTGGGCTTTTCCGGAACTCATCTGTGTATATCTGACCCTTGTTTCGTGGATCCAGACACGTATTTGAACCATTTAATTATTAACACCCCCGAAAAATAGCAAAGAAATTCATGCGTCTTTCACCAATATACGCCAAAACTGCCTACTTTTGTGTATACATTTGTCGTTGTAAATTTTGCTAATTGGTACAGTGATGCTAAATTTTATTACCTTGTATCTAAGTGCACTGAAGTACATTCATGTTAGCACGTAAATAACAAACTATTTTGAATCACTAAAATATACGAGCAAACTTTAAATTATTTTATCAAACTAAAATGCACTGTTTAACATCTTCAATCAAGTCGCGGATGTAAGAGCTTTTAACGCATCGAATAGTCAAAAGTCTAAGAGACCGAAATTCATATTACCACCGGTATATATAGCAAAAAGCCTGTCTGTCGGTCTGTTCCCCAAAACAGACAATTCTTAAGAATTTCTCATTCTATGTTCCCAGTCCGTCGCTCGCGCGTCGGTTTTTACGAAATTTTCACTCGCCCCATTTAAATCTCAGAAATTCTCACACGGCACGCAAACATGTCCGAGAAAAACTAATTAATTTTGTACAGAAATTGTTGTTTCTACCTCTGATATTTGCATCCTATTTTCAACCAATTGTGACCCTCGTGACGTTGCTTAAATCACGCCTTTTCCTATATGTGTCTTTGCTTGACGCATTTTCTCTTTCCTTTTCTAACCTGTTCGTATTGGTGCAAATTGATATTCTTTATTATCGATTATATTTTAGTCCATGTGGACTATCTGGGTTTAATAACCCCGTATCGCACATTCTCGTGAATATTAAGCCCCGGTTTCTCCAAGATTCTTTGTAAACATTAATTATCTGCAAACTTTTCGCCGTACGTGATATTTAAACTACGCAGGTGTTCAAAATAATATTAATTCTCAGAGCTTTTTAAATAAACCCTGTTTTGTATTTCGTGCTAAAGCATCTGACCGTTTCCAATATCCTTAGAATCGACATGTTTATCTAAACAAATTAAACTGAAATTGCCTTTTAAAATACGCAGGTGTGTTCAAACCTCCTACTTCTAACTAACACTTCTAGGATTTGCTTTTTATTGGGTTTTTACAAGTTTCTATAGATATTATCTGTTACTAACGATTCAATTAACTTCAATTAAAATTGACTTCTATCCTTTCATTTTTAGCGAATACAAGTTAAATATTAATTATTATGTGTACACTTTGTTTTACTACGGTTACTTAAAATAGGGTTAATTAATATAAATTTTGCACGTAATTTCCATTTGTTTCTGTATTAGGAATAATTAAATTACACGCAGAGCTTGTTAATACTGTTTCTTTTGATATAAAGCGTCTTGTACATGATTTTAAATCTCTTATTTTTACTGAACGAATGAATTTTTATTCTCCACGGTGTTTTAATAAAGCGTATTATCTAATAAAATTCCTTATACACGGTGATTAAAATTATTTGATGTGATTATTTAATTTTCTACCCTGGTCTAAATATGAGTATTTTCCCCCTATTTGAATACAAATAATCCCACTTATTTGAATGCAAATATAAAGCATTAAGACCAAAAATTACAAAAAAATTGCCTATCTCTCTCTACCCTTATCTATCTAACTTACCTACCTTATCTCCAATTCAAAAAAATATTTACACCTATCCTATATCCCTATCCTATTCCTAACTCTCACTTAATTTTCTATGAAATATCTACACTTAACCTATCTTATTTTCTTCCTACATTTACTCTTTATTCTCATCCTAAACCTATTCCTAATTATCTCCCATATTTATCCTATACCTAGCTTTATTTTCTATACACACCTACTTCTACTCTTCTATATACACCTATTCTATCCCTATCCTATTTAAATCTAACTCTCTTCTTGACCCTCCAAGTCTTTCTTCTCACCATCCTAATACTCTTCATCCCTATTTCTCCCCCTTCTATATCTATACTTAACATCTCTATTATCTCACATACAATAAACTTATCATCCTCTTATCCTGACTCTTAAATATTACTTCTTCTTCAGTCCCTACACTTGTCTGTTTCTCATTTATTATTGTTTCCCTTTCTGCTGACAAACCAAACGATACTACTTTAAAATTATCAAATTTTCCCTCTACGGAAACTCCTATCTACCTTCTAGAATGCTTGTGTAATGGAATCCGCCAGAATGAATTCCTTATATCTACTTTATTAAAAACAAACTTGCCACTTAACCTCATCAAAAGTAATTCTGCCTTCACCTGCTCCCGATATGCTGCTGTTGCTTCTACCCCCACTACTTCTGCATGTTTTTGTACTAAAGCTTGAACCTCTACTATCCTCTCCTCTGGACATCTTATCGTGTTGATCTGTTTAACTTCATCATCCTCTACCTCTACTACATTAATACTAAACCCCGTGTCATCCTCTGTGACTTCATAACTGCCCTTCCATGGCACTACCCTATCCTTAATCCTTATTACCTTCCTTTCCATATCTATCTAAACCCCTAACTTCATCATACAGTCAACACCTAAAATGCTCTGAAACTTCAGTCCAGGTACAATTACAAACTCCTGTTCACAGCTTAAACCTCCTATGTCTATCCTAAGCACCACAACACTATTTACTACAGCAAACTTCTTTTTATTTGGAGCTACTAAATGACTACGCTTTATAGGCATAATTCTATCACAAACCTTATCCCTAATTTTGCTGACGAATTCCTCCGATATTAAACTCGCCTCTGCCCCTGTATCAAGTAATACTTCTACATTATTCTCAAAAATTTCTAAATTAATAATTGGCAAACATAAATTTTCCTTAGTTTCTGGCTCTACTTCCTCCTCAATTTTGAAAAATTCACGTGGATGTTCATATACATTTACACTGAAATCTAGTGGTCTGTCGCGTTCTAAAATCCTGTCCAGGTCTGTTTTCCCTACTCGGTCCTGGTCTAGCCGTCACCTCCGCGTATGTCCTAGGCGTTTCCACTCGTTCCGTGTCTGTATTAGCAGTCCCGCTCATGTCTGGTGAACTATTCATTCTGGTAGGTTCCGGTCTCGGTGCAGGTCCCCTTCCTAAACTATTACTCCTAACGTATGGTCGTCTCTGTTCCCAATTCTGTCGCTGGTATCCGTAATTATTCCCCCTTCTAGCATAGTTGTCCCGTCTATTGTCAAACCTAACTGTGTTGATCTGTCTTTCCCTGTTTTCCCGAGGTCGTCCACTACTTACGTCGTCGTACCTCTGCAGGTATCCCAAAACATTTCTCTGTCCACTATGTTCTGTAGTGCTATGTGCTGTCTTATGTCTACCTCGAAGTGTCGTGATAAATACTTAATAATTTGTCGGTCCGTCAGTGGTGGGTTCAGTTGCTTTGCTATGCTATACTTGCGTATAGCATATTGCTCCTACTTCCTGAAAATTCTCCTTAAATTTCCTGTGATTAAGTCGTCTCGTACCTGGTCTTGTCTGTGGTCACTCCAGTAGTGCTTTAAAATCTGTCTTCAAACTCCGTGTAGGTGTCTATGTCCTGTCCTACTAAATTGTACCACGCTTCCGCATTGTCTTTTAATAAAGCCTTTATCGTATTTAGTTTAGTCTGTTCGTCAAATAAATTTCCCACTAGATTTCTTACACTATTAATAAAAATTTGTGGATTTACCCTGTTATCGCCATAAAACTTCATGTGTTGGTTCAATGATACTCCACCTGTAGAAAATCTGGGACCATCCCCCGTTAAATTTGACATGTTGTATTTGATACTACTAACTTCGCGTTCTACCCTGCCTAACTGATCCCTACATGAGTCCGTCACTTCAGTCATTTTTATATTAATCTCTTCTTCACAAAAAATGCGTACTTCGGACCTTAAATGTCCCATTTCCTGTCGAAGACCTGTAATATCACGCTCATTTTTTTCAACCCTATTTTCTACTTCCCCCAGTTTCACGGTAAGACTATCTTTAAATTCTGTAAATTCTTTAGTATTTTGTTCAATTTTCCGCTTATCTGCTCTAATTTTTGGTTGGACTCCTCCTCGCTCTATTAGATTCTTCGCTTAGCAGTTCTAATTTTCTGTTGGACTCCTCTAGCTAATCGCATTTCCTCTAACATTCTCATCATTAACTCATTTCCTTGATCCCTGATTCCGTCCTCGACTGATCTCTACTGCCTCCAGCTTCTTCCATTTTCGAAATTTTCTCACACAATGCACTATCGTCACTTCCAATTTCCACTCCTTGACTCCTTAACCACTCCTTTCTCTGCATACGTTCAAATCACTCACGCACACTCTAACTACTCTTAAATTTATACACACACAGAAACTCTCTCTCTCAGATCGCCAGTTTCCTGGAATAAAATCACAAAAATTTTATTTGGAACTCGAGCCTCACTTTTGGGTCGCCAAGTATGCTGTGAGACCTTTAAAATCCGGGAACTCCATTACTAGAATCGAGCCCCACAGATTGGGCGTCATATTTGCTGTGAAACCTTTACCGTCTGCAGGAACTGGCCCTTTCAACAAAAAAAATTCTAGTCCCACCTATTGATGCATCATAAACTGCTGTGATCCTGTTTTCGCCTCGGCTGCTCACCTAATTTTATAAACCTCCTCATTCATAAAATTAAACAACACATTCCTACCACAAACATCAACGTTAACTCTATTTACATCAATATTCAGAATACATTAAATTTTCAAATTAAATTTCAGCATAAAATTCAGTTTTAAAAGAATTTCAAGATTAATTTTATTATCACTTTAACGTGCATCCAGAATTAAAGTCCTTGTTGGATGCCTACTAATTAATATAACAATATAAGCAGACCGGAGTCTGAGTATAAAGGAGCATCTACCACCCCTTTACGTTAATTAACCAGGTTCGTCTAATTGAGCTCAAAGACATACCCATATTTTCATCATAATTCAGAACATCAATACTAAATACCCTTTCTACTTAAACAAGCAAATTTCATCTTAAAATTAAAATTTTATGGTTAGTACAATTTCACTAATGTCCATTTAAAGTAAATCAATTATAAAGTTATTCAACACACACAAAATGTCAAACAAAATAGTATAATTTACCTGAAGGTTACTGTCCTCAAAGCTTCAATGTACATCGTCCCTTTAGTAATCACACCATTCCAACAGGATTATATTTACGGCTTCTAATTCTCAACGCTTTTAAAATTTTCTCCATCACCATTTATTTAAAGTTGTTTCTGGGCTTTTCCGGAACTCATCTGTGTATATCTGACCCTTGTTTCGTGGATCCAGACACGTATTTGAACCATTTAATTATTAACACCCCCGAAAAATAGCAAAGAAATTCATGCGTCTTTCACCAATATACGCCAAAACTGCCTACTTTTGTGTATACATTTGTCGTTGTAAATTTTGCTAATTGGTACAGTGATGCTAAATTTTATTACCTTGTATCTAAGTGCACTGAAGTACATTCATGTTAGCACGTAAATAACAAACTATTTTGAATCACTAAAATATACGAGCAAACTTTAAATTATTTTATCAAACTAAAATGCACTGTTTAACATCTTCAATCAAGTCGCGGATGTAAGAGCTTTTAACGCATCGAATAGTCAAAAGTCTAAGAGACCGAAATTCATATTACCACCGGTATATATAGCAAAAGCCTGTCTGTCGGTCTGTTCCCCAAAACAGACAATTCTTAAGAATTTCTCATTCTATGTTCCCAGTCCGTCGCTCGCGCGTCGGTTTTTACGAAATTTTCACTCGCCCCATTTAAATCTCAGAAATTCTCACACGGCACGCAAACATGTCCGAGAAAAACTAATTAATTTTGTACAGAAATTGTTGTTTCTACCTCTGATATTTGCATCCTATTTTCAACCAATTGTGACCCTCGTGACGTTGCTTAAATCACGCCTTTTCCTATATGTGTCTTTGCTTGACGCATTTTCTCTTTCCTTTTCTAACCTGTTCGTATTGGTGCAAATTGATATTCTTTATTATCGATTATATTTTAGTCCATGTGGACTATCTGGGTTTAATAACCCCGTATCGCACATTCTCGTGAATATTAAGCCCCGGTTTCTCCAAGATTCTTTGTAAACATTAATTATCTGCAAACTTTTCGCCGTACGTGATATTTAAACTACGCAGGTGTTCAAAATAATATTAATTCTCAGAGCTTTTTAAATAAACCCTGTTTTGTATTTCGTGCTAAAGCATCTGACCGTTTCCAATATCCTTAGAATCGACATGTTTATCTAAACAAATTAAACTGAAATTGCCTTTTAAAATACGCAGGTGTGTTCAAACCTCCTACTTCTAACTAACACTTCTAGGATTTGCTTTTTATTGGGTTTTTACAAGTTTCTATAGATATTATCTGTTACTAACGATTCAATTAACTTCAATTAAAATTGACTTCTATCCTTTCATTTTTAGCGAATACAAGCTAAATATTAATTATTATGTGTACACTTTGTTTTACTACCGGTTACTTAAAATAGGGTTAATTAATATAAATTTTGCACGTAATTTCCATTTGTTTCTGTATTAGGAATAATTAAATTACACGCAGAGCTTGTTAATACTGTTTCTTTTGATATAAAGCGTCTTGTACATGATTTTAAATCTCTTATTTTTACTGAACGAATGAATTTTTATTCTCCACGGTGTTTTAATAAAGCGTATTATCTAATAAAATTCCTTATACACGGTGATTAAAATTATTTGATGTGATTATTTAATTTTCTACCCTGGTCTAAATATGAGTATTTTATATATATATATATATATATATATATATATTATCATGTAATTAATAAGTTAAGGGTACATAAATAGATTTTAAGACAAGCTAGGACCAATATTTATACAGTAGGACACGGATGATCAAAAGCAACAAGTTAAATATACCGCTTTAATTCTAATTTAATTGTAGTTTAAATAATATAAAAACTTTTGCATAGTTCATTAGCATAAGATCGATATTTGTAGTAAACCAGAAACATTTCAAAACAGGGGGAAGAATTCTACGTATTAATTATAGCAGATGTTACAATAAACAAGTTTAACGCTTTTCGGTTGGAAAGAGAAACAAACACATTAAGAAATGTTCCAAGTAGTCGTTTACTTCAAGGTTTATATGTAAACAGCATAAATAAGCTATTAGATTTTCCAAGAAGAGCTAAAACCGTTGAAATTGGTAGAATCGATTTAATCTTAAAGGTAGTATAGTAGAGAGACCACAAACAAGCAATTAAGAGAAACCAGAATGGAATATAGAACACATTAGTATGAGGGAGACGTAATTTATTTTGTCGAGATAGTATAGGAGGGAGGCATATACGTAGTTTGCATAGAGGTATAAAATAATAATTTCTTGAGAGAAATTAAGCGATATCATCGGACGTGACGTATAAACGCGTAACAGTTTAAAGACGTGGTAGGGAAACATTCAACAGGGATGTGCAAGAATGTAGCATATGTGGAACAATGTAAGAGAGAGGTGAAAGTGAAATGGGTAAAGAGGTGTGATTGTACGTAGAATCGATATCCGTTGGAGTAGTTTTCGCAAAAATGCAAATATGGTTGACTATTTTCGTACACTTTCTGATGAATTTTAGGTGTTTTGAGCGTGATAGTTCGAAGAAAACTTGAAACCGTTTGAGATTTTTAACGAGAAGTGGACGACAGTTGGTGATTTTCCTAGAATGTTTGTCGGTTTGGGGGTAGAATACATGCCGGACTTCAAAACAGGCAGGTCCAGGAATTCTTATAAAACCACCTTCAACGAGGTGGAGGCTCTCTTATTCTTAACGTCTTCGCTCGTTTGCAAGTTTACTTCGAATAGTGCAGTAATTGAGTTAATATAATTAATTATAAGTGAACACGAGTTGTAATAAGTTCAGTAATTACAATTCTGAACTGAATAGAAAGTATTTAGAGCGATGCATATGTAAGTACTAACTTTTGTTAATTTGGGTGATTGGAACGTACCAAATGGGATTGATTGGTGAATGCAGCAATTTTGATTGGTGCTTTATAAATGAAAAGAAGATGCGAATTTTTGGGACGTTGAAGGCAATTGGGTTTAATGTAAATAAAGTTAGATTTGGATAGCAGCGTGATGCATGGAATGGTAATTCAACCTGGCAACGGTTCCACAGCTTAACAATATATGTGACGGCATCTACTTCAAGGCTGATTGGCAGAGACCTGCAGGAGAATGGTTACCAGGTAACTTGTTTGATAAAAACATTTGGTGGTAATTATAAGCTGTTTCCTTTTATTTTTCTTGTGCTCTGGAGTGATTTACTTAAAAAAAAATTTTTATGAACTGAAAATTTTAAGGGACATTAGAAGTACAGGGTAATTTGCTGAGGTAGAAAAAGGATAAATAATACAGAGATAACCGCGATGTTGTATAAAGTAAAGGGGACTTAGTTTATATTTTTTTAGTGCTGTAAATTTGCACTCAAGCGTAGAGTTTTACTATGAGCACATGATAAGACTGGGGTTTAACGTCTCGTATGAGAAACGCCCAATTACTGTAATAGTGTATTTGTTTTTATTTTGAGGTTATCAAAATTCAATTAAATTTTTGAAAAAGGATTTGTTACTAATTCAAGTGATACAATTGCAAATACAAAATGAGCTTTGAAAATGTTATATTTATGTTATAAAAATAGAGTGTGTTGTATTTTGAGAGTTGAGCTATTTTGTGTGTATGATTGAAGGGAGTAATTTTATTTTAGATTACGGCAGAGCTAGGCGGTGAGCAGGAGTCGTAGAGTGAGCAATACAGGTAAGCGTCGTTGTTGATATTTATAAGCATATAATCGAGTCAGAACAAGCAGCTGAGGAAAACTACACAATAAATTATGGCACCCAATTTGTGGGGCTCGAACCTCTTAGATATTTTTGTAGGGCTAACTCAGGGAAAATTCACAATTTTATATATATATATATATATATATATATATATATATATATATATATATATATATATATCTGAATTGTTTGTATTTGATAGTTTATAGAAGAAAAGTAACTGTTTTTATACCTAGAGGCTTCTTACTTAGGGTAACATTGAAAGTGACGGCATTTAAATTCAACAGCTGTTCACGAATCCAATTATCTTTCATTCACATGTAAACTGAGCTCGTAGAAAAATATCTGCGATTGAAATTACTTTTTTACATTCGCATGAAACTGTAAAATTGCATTCACTCAAATTATGCTGTAGATCAGTTACAAATTCTGTGATGTTTTAATTTTCTTTTTTATGTACTAAACAAGTAGTGCTGTGACACAACAATGTTTCTACTTGGAGAAAGTATATCAGCAAATCCATCTGTCGGTTTTTTTTAAAAGAAAGCCCCTTTATAGGTTTTCAGGATCTAATAATGCTGATAAATTGTTGTGCTGTGCTAATCCTATCGATATAGTTAGGTAACCGAGCTTTTTGAAAATCTTTTACATGTTATTTTTGATGGCTACATAATTTTCAAAATGTTCCAAATAATTATTGAATTTTTCTTTCCTTTTGTTGGAATATGCGATAATACGCCCCGTGTTTTGTTGTTTTATATCAACTGTATAATATAAGTACGCATCTGCAGACATTAAGAAGCAGAGTGTGCGCATTAGAGTTTTATTAAAAGTTCATCTTATCTGTAGTAGTAGGTCTGTGGTAATGTGGAAAAAAATGATAGTGTTTTACTGGCAATGGGTTTTGGCTTTTGTATTGAAATGATAGTTATGTAATATAAAACATTATGTCTCCAATTGTATTTTATTGCTTCATTAAAAAGAACAATTTAACATGGTAGCAGAAACCGTGGTTCGTTAATTGTAGTTTGTTAGAAAACGAAGCCGTGTTGGTGGTTATATAAAATATGCAACGTGCACGAGCAACATAACCTAAAACAAGTAGAGCATCTGTTAAAACGGGAATTGAAAGTAAAATTTACGGTAATAGAAAATGGGTAATAACGACGTAATTGAAAAGCTTACAAAGGGGTCAAAGTACGACCAGTGGAGACGAGGGTTCATGTTTTTAGTAAAATATAAAAAGTGTATTGCTGTTATTGAAAATGACGTTCGTCCTACAACGATTAAAGAAGAAGATTGGAATTCTATGGTCGATAAAGTTATGTACTATTTTTCCATTGCTGTGCCGGCGGATGATATGATGAATTGTGATACACCAAAGCAGGTAATCGTAAAATTAGATGGTTTATATATGAAAAAGTCTGAAGCTAAACAGTTACTAATTGAACGCCAGTTGTGTAATTTAAAAATGAATGATACTGACGACGCTGAAAAGTTTTTCGAGATGTTTGAACGTAAAATCAATGAATTACAGTGTGCTGGTGGTGATGTTAGTCGGAAAAGAAAAGTTAGTTATTTAATGATGTGTTTACCACACAGCTGTAGACATCTTATTGAAACAATTGATTTAGTGCCCGAGGCGGAACGTACTGTTGATTATATACGCGAGAAATTAATGAGTCGTAAAGATTTAAATAAAAAGACAGATGATGTAAGCCCTGTTGAAAAGGGAATTAGTAACGCTGAGCCGAATGCTCAAGCCTTTAAAGCAAATGTTCAAGTATCTGGTAATGCTGATAAGAAAAATATTATATGTTATGGTTGTGGACGATCAGGTCACATAAAAAAAAATTGTTGGAATCGTACAGCAGAATATTGGAAGAAACAAAGTAGTTTTGCAAGCAGAGGCCGTGGATATTCTGATTATGGTCGTGGTAAGTCAAACTTTAATCGAAGAGGTAATTTTTGAGGTCATACATCGTATTCGGAAAATTTTCGTGGAAATCATAGAAGAATTTTCCATCCACAAAGATATCGAGAAAGTGGAGGAAGTAACTTTGCTGGAAATGCTGATGTTACCGAGTCAAAGGAAGAAAATGATGTCCAATTATTTCATATTGATGTCAATAGCTCTAACGTGAGTAATAATGAAAAAGATAATGTTATAGTAGATTGGTTGATTGATAGTGGATGCACGGATCACATAGTAATGTCAGATAAATATTTTTATAATTATATTAATCTTAAGGTTAATACTCAAGTTAAACTTGGCAATGCCGAAGTTTTAAAAGCATCAAAAATAGGAAATATTTTATGTAAATTTAAAAATGGAAATTCGAAAAGGGTTGTAGATATCAAAAATGTATTCTATGTCCCTGAAATAGGCAAAAACTTGTTAAGCGTTAGTGCCATGACAAGTAAAGGGAAATCAGTAATTTTTCAGCCACATGGTGCTGAAGTATACGATCAGAAAAATGAATTAATTTTGTATACAAGTGTCAAAGATAAACTTTTCCCTATAAGGTGTGAGGTAATATCTGAAAGCAACATAATTTCAGCTAATTACACAGCAAAAAATATGTCAGTCAAAGAGCGTTTACATAGAGTGCTTGGTCAT
Source organism: Platerodrilus igneus (assembly GCA_036346225.1). Lineage (NCBI taxonomy): Eukaryota > Metazoa > Arthropoda > Insecta > Coleoptera > Lycidae > Platerodrilus > Platerodrilus igneus. The sequence continues at coordinate 2,430,111 of JARFIW010001381.1, forward strand.
GTAAATTTTAATGATTTGCAAATAATGTGTCATCAAAATTATTTAAATGATTTGCCAAATTATTTAGATAACAATTTTATGCACTGTGAAATTTGCTTAGAAAGTAAAATGTCAAATTTAAAATATGAAAACAATCGAAGACGTGCTGACTACTGTGGTCAAATAATTCATACAGATGTAAAGTTTATGGATGAGGAAGGTTTTAATTTTGAAAAATATTTTGTTAGTTTTATTGATGACTACTCGAGAGTTGCAAGAGTATTCTGTATTAAAACAAGTCTGATGTGTTTGATTGCTTTATGGAATATTTCAATGTCCTTAAAAATTGTGCACAAGGTCCTTTATTAGAATTGAGGTGTGATAATGGAAAGGAGTATCTGAATCAAAATTATTATGATGTGGCAAAAAGGGAAGGTTTTCAAATTGTGCCATGCGTGCCATATAATCATGAATTAAATGGAGTTGCCGAACGATTTAACAGAACCATTATGAACCGTGTACGGTGCTTAAGAAAGGAAGCTAATCTAGAAAGAAAATACTGGCCAGAAATTGTTTTAGCTGCCTGTTTTATAGGAAACAGATTAAAAATAGTTCAACTTTTGAGAAAAAGACACCGTATGAAATATTTTTGGTCGTAAACCGAGTGTGAAAAATTTGCAAATGTATGGAAGTGATGTTTTGTTAGAATACCTGATGAAAAAGAACGACATCAGATGATAAGTCAATAAAAGGAAAATTAGTAGGTTATTTTGATCAAGGTTATAGGATCTTGGTCAATGGTAAAGTGCAATTGGCAAGAAATGTGAGGTTTGTTGAATCAGACACTGAATGTATTCGTTTGAATGATGAGAATAGCGAAACTGAATCAAGGAAAGAAGAGAAAATGGAAGAGGTCAAAAGTAGATCAGAAAGGAAAAAAATGATACCAGTGCGTTATAACGATTATGTCTTATATTCTAATTATGCAAATCTGAGTGAGCCCAAAACGTATGATGAAGCAATTGAATCTGAGGAGAAAGAGGAATGGCGAAAGGCAATGTTAAAAGAATTTAATTCATTGAAGGATTCAGAAACTTGGGAGCTAGTTGACAGACCTGTAGACACAAAGGTGCTAAATGTGAAATGGGTGTATAAAATAAAATCCTATGGCATGTATAAAGCTAGACTTGTCGTTAAAGGATTCGAACAGAATGAATTGGTGAATGATGTACGCACCTGTTGCTAGGTTATCAACTGTACGTACATTATTAAGTGTTTGTGTGGAACGTGGCTATGACATTCATCAGATGGATGTACAGACTGCATTCTTACATAGTCAAGTGAAATCTGAAATATTTGTTGAACAGCCAGAAGGGTGTGAAATTGGAGAAGGAAAGGTTTATAAATTAAAAAAGTCACTATATGGACTGAAAGAATCTCCGAGAAACTGGTATGAATGTTTTAGTAAGTTTATTGTTAGTCTTGGATTTACACGTAGTCAACATGATCTTTGTCTGTATTCTAATATAAAGATGGATCTCTTTTGTATTATTTTTGTAGATGATATCCTTATCTGTGGGAGTAACATACATTCTATAGAACTGATCAAAAGAGATTTTACAAATCATTTTAAGATGACCGATTTTGGGAATGTAAAATCATATCTTGGTATTGATATTAATTATGATAAAAATAAGCAACAAATGACTTTAAGTCAAATGAAATTTATTGAAGAGCTTGCAGTAAAATATGGTATTAACCACAGTTTGTTAACTAACATAAAGATTTATGAAGATAATAGTGGGACTTGTATGTTGGCAAATAATGGGAATTTTTCGAAAAGATCCAAGAATATAAATGTTGCACTTCACTTTGTTCATGATTTAGTAGTTCAAAATGTAATCAATGTAATAAAAATTGAAGGCCGCAACAATGCAGCTGATATTTTTACAAAGCCACTAGGCCGTAATAAGTTTGAAGAATTTAGATTTAAGTTGAAATTATATTAAAGTATAAGGTAGTAGTTATTGCAGAGTGTTTGACTTTAGTTTTCAATATTTTATTGTGAATTTTTTTTTGTCGCGTTTATCGCAAGGGTAGGTGTTGGAATATGCGATAATACGCCCTGTGTTTTGTTGTTTTATATCAACTGTATAATATAAGTACGCATCTGCAGACATTAAGAAGCAGAGTGTGCGCATTAGAGTTTTATTAAAAGTTCATCTTATCAGTAGTAGTAGGTCTGTGGTAATGTGGAAAAAAATGATAGTGTTTTACTGGCAATGGGTTTTGGCTTTTGTATTGCAAATGATAGTTATGTAATATAAAACATTATGTCTCCAATTGTATTTTATTGCTTCATTAAAAAGAACAATTTAACACCTTTGATCAAAATTTTCAAAACTAGGAATGTGGCTTCAATCTCTTGAAAAAACACCTGGTTCATTCGTTCTCGGATTCTGCAGTTGATCTGGAATTTGCTTATCAAGTGTTGTTTTAAGATTTTGTTGACTAAACATTTATCAACTGTGCAAATTGTTCTAGATCGATAGCAGTTTACAATATTGATTAAATTTAATTCTTTTTTTCTCCTCGCCAATTGCTATATTGTTGTTATTATTTTTTAAAGAATTAATAACAAATATTGGAGAATTTCTTATATTTGTCACTAACCATAATTATTAAATTTCACTTGTCAATTCATATTACTGGATCATTTTTCTATCTCAAACCTAATTGCATCATAATTATATCAACATATTTTATGAATAAATACTACAATAATTATACAAAAAATTGTGATTAGCATTCGAACACAATAAATACCAATCTTCTATATGGAAAAATACTTACTCATTACTAGGAACTGCCCACGATAATATTTCATTTCCACTCAATATTCCATCTTTATTTTTATCTAATTCCCAATCAAATTTCATCTTTTCTGCTTCTAACCATTTTTTATCATGATCTTCCCCACGTTCACCAATATATTCTTGAAAACTGATACTTCCATCTTTATCTATGTCTTTATCTCTTAAGGTTTGTTGAAGAACTAGTGGTATTAAATGAGGATGTTCTTCAGGGTGTGAAAAAGCAACCCATTCTTCGCCTTCTAATAAACCGTCATCATTTAAATCTGCAGTTTTCCACATAAGTTTGTCATCCTTAATGTACTACAATATAAATATATGATATTAAAATATTCAAAGCTTATCACACCTGCAGATTTTCATAATCCCCCTCGATATTCAAGTCATTGCCATATGTATCAGAAGCATATTCCTCCCAACTAATTTTGCCATCATTATTATCATCAACATCTTCTAAATGTTCCTCTGCCTCTTCTTTTGATAACATTCTACAAGATTTTACGAAAATTAAATATAGCATGCGGGTTAACATATAATACATACTTAAAAGATCTTAAAATCCATGCTTTTAGTTCCTTTGGATTAATTAACTGATCACCATTTAAATCCATTTGCGTTAACAAAATTCGCAACCTTCTTTTAGATTCTTCTGGTGATAACTGATCATACTCTTCAGCTTCCTTGGCACTACCAATAATAGCTTCATGATCAAATTCGTTATTGTGCTCTTGTGAATCGCTAATGTGTCCATGATCCCTTCTGATAAAGATACCGTCTTCTCGTCGCTCTTTGTTAAGGCTGCTCGAATGACTATGTACAACTGCTGCATGAACATGTATTATTAATACTAACAACAGGACTACTCTTACTGTAAGATTAAGTGGGGACATTTTATAAGTATTCGATTTAAATTATAAGTACTAAAACAACTTGGCAAATTGTTGTGAATTAATAATATGACGTTTGACTCGATTAACTACATAAATAAATCTTTAAGAACCATAAAAGGTAATTAGAAATCAATATTGATTAAACACACAACTCCTGCTTAAAATTGAAAATAAAATCAATGTTTAAATTGTTTTACAGCTGACATTTAACCTAGTCATACTTATATAATGCTTCAAATCCACTCACTTTATGTTACCATTTCACAACCAATACTTTTTCGTACATTAACAAACGAAAATTAAAATTATAAAAATCTAAAAAATAACACTTTGAAATATGTAACCACATAACGTCACAAAAATGTACACTCAAAATCCAGTTGTTGGAGACGTTTTACAACACGTGACCAGTTATAAAACTTAAGAAAAAATACAAAACTTCAAGAATCAAATATATCTTCGTGTTTTAAAATTAAATTTTTAGGATTTTTATACATCTTTATATAATTAATTTTCAAACTTGGAACTCTTATATTTAAAGCGGCACGTGGGCAAACATTGTATACAAAATACAACGTCTACCAAATAAACGATTGTCCCATTAAAGAACAAAGTCTTTTGTTCAAGATGTAATTAATCCCTATATTTGATTTTATCTTCATGTCCTTGGGATAATGTGGAATACATTTGTTTACATATTATAATTAGTTTACTGCAATCTGTAAAAACGGCAGTTGTGATTTAGTTCTTATTCTTATACAGTTTGTAATATAGATTAGATTAAAAAGGTGTATCACTCAAGAATTAATTGAGCATACATTTGTAAATAGAAAAGCATTTATTAATTTAAGTTAGTTAAATGAGCTGTACCTTATAGAAGCTGGTTTACAATTTACTTACATGGCTACTTCGTCATAATATTAAAATAGTAAAGAATTTTACAGTAGGCTGTTACGCTTGTTGGCTGCACAAAGTTTTGATTTTAATATAAACAACAGAAAATGTTGTAATACGAAATGCAAAGCTTTATTTTCCCATCATTATTATTGTATGTAAAAATTAGATTACAATTAGAATAAAATTGCGATTTCCAGTTCTCGCGCATTGCAGTACAATAACCTATAATTTTATTGTATGTATTCGTTTAAGCCCACATTTTTACAGGCCAAAGAAATGTGTGATTATCGCGTTTAGTCAATTAGAAGTGCTTTTATGGTAGGGACAATAACGAGTTCATGAGAAAATCGCGTTTTAAATAAGGACTTAATCGTCAACTACCGTGGATATCGTTGTATTAAACACGATTGCGCGTTAATTGCAGGAAGTGTACCTTTGTGTTCTCTCATACCCGTCCAATTACCTTAATAATGTCTTGTGTTCCTTAAAAGTATAGATTCAACGTACTTAGGTGCAAGAATTTAGACCAAATATAAGAAGCAGATCTTTACAAAATCTTGATCTACTTGAAGGCGTCAGCGGTGATTTATGGCTAAAAGCAACGAGCTGAGGCTGTTTTGGCTACAGTTATTGAGTAAGGTAAGTCTTTTGCATGTTTTTAATAGTTTTCTTGTACCGTTTGACGGCATTAATTTGTGACCGCATTTGAGGCATAAAAAATTACGCCAGGGGTTAACGCAATAATTAACGCCACTGGCAGCTTAATAAGACATATTAAATTAAAAAATATACCGACACATTTAAATAAATTACGAGTCTTAGAAACGTGTATTCGTAAACATTATCACGAATCGAAAGAAACCGAAATCATTGTAAATCACTATAACAGACAGAAACCCATAATACAGTATAAACTTTAAGGCGTACTGTTTTCTACAGTTTATTTTTCAATGCTCCACCAAAAGGTACTACATTGACCAGGAAGCCGTTTTTTCTTACTAGCAAATTTTGAATTTTGCCGAACCCTTGCTGTTCCAAGTAAGGTAGAGATATTTAATGTGCATGACAAAACACACACACACACATGCATACGCATACGCACACACACACACACACACACACACACACACACACACAGTCTTTTATCAATAATTTTTATGTAAATATTAAAATCTACATCAGCTGAATATGTAGCAGGTGAAAAACAAAAATCCTATCACTCACAGCTTCTTTGTCAAATACAAGGCTCAAGCTACCGTGTCGTGCGGGACAAACCTGAGTGTCAGTAATCCATTTAACCAACTATCGTTGACGGAAAATATCACTCCAGAAACACTTTCACAACGTAACAACACTTTTCTCAAGTCTGCTATTTCTTTCGCGTTGGAACTTGTTTCACTACAAAGCCAAATTCAAATCACCGTTACAAATTACTGAACCTGTTCACCTGCCGGACGATGATGCTTGTCAATCGACTGACTAAAGATAAAAGAACTTGTATTGAAAGGTTGTAGGTCAATCGACAAAAAGCGACGCGACTGCATTGGTTTGTACATCAATCTATTAAAATCAACGTTACTGTGGATTCAATTTAAGTCAATTGACTAAAAAGGTGTATTACTTTGAACTCAAAATAGGTCCGCAGAACTGCAGATGGCATAAGAACAGTTGCATAATTTTGATAACTGCTTAGTTGTAGTAAAAAATGTGTTGCTTTAGACTCCAATTAGGGCAAGCTTAGGTTAAAAAATATAAGAGTAATCAGCAAATTTTAGATTTAGATTGATTATCTACTCTGCAGAAATATGAATAAACACAGTTCTGTTGAAGTTTATATCCTGCTCCTCCTCCTCCATTCAGCCTGTCAATTCCTGCAAATGTTAACAATACAAACACTCATTTCTACGTAAACTTTTAACCGTCCACAATTCTTAAAACTCCACCACACAAACAAAACTTCAACGGCCACAGTTTTCCAATGATATCCTAACGTACGTTCAAAATTCCTTGTAATTCCTCTAACCCCTACAATTTTTCAAAACATTTCCTTGAAAATCTAGCTAACGCTCACAACCCACAGTCTTAAACTCGTTTCGCCGTATTCCAAACATCTCTCACCAATCACGTTGTGTATATCTACCCACAACTGACAAAGTAAACGTCTAAAATACGCCCCTAATGCAACATGTATAGTATATATTTCACTCCAACCTACGCCCCAAAATCACCTCTCTTTTGCTTTATACTCACTCCACTGCCTTATATTCATAACACGTGTTATCTTCATTTTGTTCTAACATACACGCTAAAAGAACTATCCTCTACTTCGTCTGCCTTCCCCGTTGTCAACGAACGTTAAGCGTTCAATCTACGCCTATATCACTTGTACATGTTCTATCTACTAATCTCTCTTTGTTTGCAAGTTTTGTTGTAGCTGACGAAATCACCCTCTCTAATCCAAGCTTCATATCTTTTTAACGAGGCTATAAATCTATCATTCAGTGACAGCGATAACTAACGCTATCTAGAATTTGCATGTTATTTGTGTAACGTTTTCTCCCCTAATAAAAACTACACAGAAATTGCAGCGGTTCCACTTGTTTATTTAATTTAATACTAAGAAGGCTGTTCCAAAACACTTTCACAACTTTTTGTAAATAATTCTAACGACCAACATTGCTTGTAACTAAACGCTTTGAAATCTTAGAAACACTTATGAAAATATACCTCCATCTTTGCTATAATTTAACTATAAAAATAAAATTGTTTTATAATATAAAATTTAGATGCTCGCTTCTGCCGTTTCACGTTCTAAAAGCTTTTAGAAAATATTCTTATACTTAAATAAAACTGTTGAAATATGTTTATAACTGTCAATTTGAAATGCTATTTTACATACGCTATACCTTATGAATATTTACATATGCAAGATTATAAAATTTAACTGTTAGCTTCCTAAAATATTACAGTAGAATTATTAATTTCTACACTAACGGTTTGAAAAGCGTTTTCAAATTGTAATTTGTTGTTAGAATTGTGGTAAAACAAAGATGTAGTATTTTATGTATACACTTTTCCACGTCACTCATTAGGTAGTGTACTAGACGCGTTTTGTTTTGACGTGATATCCACTGCTATATACCACAAGCTATATACCTCTAATTGTAGTTACCAACTTAAAATTACTACAGGACATACACTTAGTCATAAAATTTAATTCTACACAAGTATGCTAGGTGGCCTGCAACGTACACGAATATATTAGACACTTTTACCAATTCTTAGCTACAGTATGCAATCTATAGTGCACATATACAATTTTTAAACCGTACAGTCATTTTTGAATTTTTATAGCCACCATTTTTTAAATAGTACTGCCATCGGGCCGTTGTTACTTGTACAGTATATTTTTTAGTTATCGTTAGCTTCAAACCCATTCACTACTTGATTTTAGCTCTATTTTTGTCATTTCCGAAAGCACAATAGAATTGCAACTATTTTCAAATGTTATGCAGAACTTTAGAAACGTTAGAAATATTTAATAATACTCATATAGACTCTCAACGGCATAAGGCAATTTGGAATTATAAATAGAAAAATCAAAACAGTATTAAATAAAAAACGGGTTGAAAAGAACAAATGATCAGTTTTATCAAACTCAAAATGAATCCCATTATATACCTCACGTAGTATTTTTTATTCATATACACAAGGATGATCATATTTATGACTTCCGACGAGGATTCTACTTTCCCGTAAATATTCAAGTAGTAAGCTGGTAAAATGAAATGTGCGTTGTCGTTAGATTATAATTAGAAGTTGTGTGGCATTCTCATTTTTTACACTATTGTTAAACTTGGAATTCTATAATTTATACAGATAATTTTATATAGAATAAATTAAAATACTATATAGTAATATTATTTTTTAAATTTCAAAAAAATGAACATTGAGCACGCACTACTAAAATATGGGTATACATTGATTAATGTACCATATCATTCACATTACAATTTCCAGAAGGTCATTCACCCAAGTCTCCCAGCTACTGGGCCGAAGACTAATGATAAATTATAGATGTAACTTTTGTTTAGATTAATATTAATTGCCTTATTTATATAATTGATTATTGACAATTAGTTACATTGTTAGAAAAATAATAAATAGTATGTGAAATGTGCTGATTTGCTATAGGAGGATTTAACCCTGCAGCTAGACACTCGTAAATTAGAGGGTCCCTTAAGAGAAATGTTTCTATAGTAATTGCTCCGTGACCGTTTCTATCAATACATTTTGTTTATGTCTTGTTCTGTATGTAATTAGATCGTAGTATAAAAAATGCGCGGTTTGCTTTAGATTAATGTTGTATTTATTGTATGATCAACGCACTTCATTTTTCAGTGTAGTATAAACTAATCTGTTTGTGCTGAAGGAATTATTTTCTAATTGTAATATCTTTTGAATTAACGACGAAAACACCATGCCATACGCAAATCAACCTTCCGTGCATATTACTGAATTAACCGACGAAAATGTTAAATTTTACGTCGAGGATACGGAATTAAGGTAACTATTATATGCTTTCACATGTTTGTAAGTTTGTTTTATATTCTAGTGTAGCAAACAGTATGCGACGAGTATTTATTGCTGAAACACCTACGTTAGCAATTGATTGGGTTAAATTAGAAGCAAATTCTACAGTCTTAAGTGACGAATTTCTTGCTCATCGCATAGGTTTAATCCCTTTGATTTCTGATGAAGTGGTTCAACGATTACAATACCCTCGGGTATGTGCTAATAATATAGTGATTCATTTATTAGTTCTAACTAAATAGGATTGTATTTGCACTGATTTTTGTCAAGAATGTAGTGTCGAGTTTACGTTAGATGTTAAATGCACGGATGACCAGACTCGACATGTAACCACAGCTGATCTTAAATCTAGTGATCCACGTGTTTTACCAGTTACTTCAAAACATCGCGATGATGATTCTTCTGAATATGGTGAAACAGATGAAATATTAATAATTAAATTACGTAAAGGACAAGAACTAAAAATGAGAGCATATGCAAAAAAAGGATTTGGAAAGGAACATGCGAAGTGGAATCCAACTGCGGGAGTGTGCTTTGAATATGATCCTGATAATTCCATGCGTCATACATTATTTCCTAAACCTGATGAATGGCCCAAAAGTGAATATACTGAATTAGATGATGACCAATGTAAGTCTGCTGCGGTCTCTTTTGCCTTTGGTAATCATTCATATTTTACAGATGAAGCCACGTTCAACTGGGAAGCAAAACCAAATAAATTTTACTTTAATGTTGAATCTGCAGGTGCTTTAAAGCCTGAAAACATTGTTATGATGGGTGTTGCTATGCTGAAAGAAAAGTTATCAAATCTACAAACTCAACTTAGCCATGAATTACAAACTGATGCACTTGCTATTTAATTCGATTAAGTATTAGATATCTATAATTTACTTTTTTTAAATCCTTTGGTGTTTTAAAAGTCTTAAATAGGTAAAATATTACTTCATAGAAGTTAATTTGAAATCTGAATGGATTTAAATTAGATAAGTTAATTACAATGTTACGTATTTTATTGATTAAACTGTAATGAAAATTAGAATAGCACTAAAAATATACACATTTTGATTGAAGACCAAAAAAATCTAACGAAAAGCGTACCTATATGAGGTTTTTATTTATGGGAACATTTTTTCTTCCAATTTATAAATGTAACTTTACTTATCTTTGTTGATTATTGAATAAGGATGTGTTAACAATTATCAGAACACTGGAACAAATTTACTTGATATAGCAACAATTCTTGTTCTAGCTTAAAGGCATAGTGGGATACGTCTTTCTTTTTTTTATTTTTCACCATTTCAAGTGTGTAATTTTTTTACTCATTTGTTACCTATCTGCGAACCCACATTGTTGGATGCGAGTGAAAGTGAAAGTTTCCCGAATATAATGATAACCCGGGGCGAAATTGGTTGGTAAGTGGCTAAGAGAAAAAGGAAACTTATATTTAGGTAAACGGCTAACTTTGAAAATTACCTCAGCGCTGTGGCATGAGACGGGATTGCAGGCCGATTTTGTTTCGTTTCTCAAAATTCGCTAAGGTAGGGTGCCATGAAAGCAAAAGTCCTGGCGAAAATGCAGAAATCCCTCAACTCTTAAATGGACTTCGATAATAAAAAAAGGACTGTTCTAATACAGTCGTATATGTAAAAATAATTACTCTTGAGATACCTTAAAATGCATTAAATTCGAACTTTATTAGAATGCAAATTGATCATTTTCAAGCGGTTTTATAAATACAAAGCCATTTATTTTATTGCCATAGCGATAAATTCGCCGCAACTGGTATGGAATAGTATAAGTATGTGTTAGAATTTGTTTTATTTATCTTAAAAACCAATCTTCCTTGTTACAATTGCTAGGATACGGGTTTTTACATTTGCAAAACCGTAAATAAAATAATTAAAGCTTTAATTAATTATATAAATTGACTTTCGTATGTATCAAAATATCATTTTAATTTACTTTATGAATTTTGAAACAACTTCTAGAATGCTCTAGTAATTTATTAATAAAGACAAATTCGTCATCAACTACTAAGAAATGTATAAACTAATTAATAAATAAACGAACTCGTGCGGTTATTAAAAATGTTGTAAAATCGATAAGAATTATTTTTTCTGCGTTACTGTTTAAAGATGCCAAGCTACCAGTAACTTTGTGCGTTGGACAAAGATAAACAACGATTGCGATACTCGTAAATCAAATTGACCACGACGGTTTGACACTAATTAGGCCAATAAAACCGTGGATTTCCCAGATGTATTACATCACGTATAGCACTTACTTTCGAATTAAACTCCGAAAACTCTGGAAAACCATGACGTAGTCAGATAAGTAGTGTATAAGCGGGTACTTTGATTTAAGATTCATTTATTTATAAAGTTGCAAACATGTTATTTTGGAAAGGTCGTTTATTATGTATACGGCATGCATACAGTATTTAATATATGACTTTGAATAAAGACATAACTCTGCATAATTATGGAGTATAATTATTTTAGAACATTAAAAGAATTGAACATTCGACATAGATAGTTCTGATACAAAAGCTACTTTAAAGCAAATTGATTAAAAAAGGAAGTTGCACTTTTGGTAACTGATGCTTTAAATGGTGATTTTGAATAATATGAAAAATCCTGTAAGATGAGCTTTCGATATCAATTTAAAATGGAAGCAGAATGTATTTAATACTGTTAATTACGAATGGAATAAGCACTTTTTGGATTTCACAAGTATTAATTTTAGATTGCTCTGTTTGTAACTGTGATTTGAGATTTTTGTCATTTGAATTTAAGGTGGAATATCATATATTTTTTTGTAAGGATATTTATCAGAAAGTTTTGTGGTCAGAGTTCGAAACATTTTGACCTTTAAATAGACTAGTGTCAAGAAATTTTGGCCAAACACCCTTTCAAGCGAGAGAGTAAGAAACAAATAAATTATTCCGAAGAGGAGAAATGTAACTTCTGTAAATTTTAACAAAAATTAGGTAAGGAACATTTTAATAATTAAGTAAATAGGTTCTTGTTATAAATAATTTTATTTAAAAATTATGCTATAAGCTGTTCTGTATTCCTTTGTATGAGAGAAAATTGTTTTTGAATGTGTAGATGCATTTTGATATTGCTGTGTTTGATTTTATTTTGTAGATTCCATTACTCCCGTTGAGCTAGCCAAGCAAAAAAAAGTTAGAAAGGAAGGTAAGTCAGTAATTTCAAACTTTTCATTTTTGTACGTGTGTCACAGCACTCTTTTAGTGGCGCCCAACGCGAGGCGTTATCACAGCACCCTTTTCGCGACGTTCCTACTTACAGACGTGTCACAGTATCTTTTTAGTGGCGCCCAACGCGTCGCGTTATCACAGTATTCATTTAGCGGCGCTTCAACGCGAGGCTATTGTCATATTAATATATATATTTTCGCATATATTTAATGCTTTCTCAAAGGCAATAGCTAAAAAGTAATACAACTATAATAAAGACACTGGTAGTAATAAGCGGTACTTACATTGAGATTAATAAAAATTAGCTTCTATAAATAAAATTTAAACTAGGTTGCTTTATATAATGTTATAAAATTGAATTGAATAAAATAATTTTAAGTATAAATTAGATTATTCATACAGTAGTAAATTTCTAAAACAAAATAATAATTTAATTATATTAAAATCAGATAAAGGTAATTTAACTGTTGCAATGTCAAAAACCGAATACAATCAAAAAATAAAAGAACTATTATGCGACAACAATACATACTTAAAAATTACTAAAGACCCGACCCAAAAAATTCAAAGAAAAACATTAAATATCATAAAAAACTTGAAAATAAAAAAATATTACAGCGAACAACAATCCTCAGCTCTAAATAATTATAGAAGTATTTCTCCAAAATTTTATGCTCTTCCTAAAATTCATAAATCAAACTACCCAATGTGACCCATAGTTGCATCTAATAACAGTCCAACTGAAAAGTTATCTAAATTCATTTCTGAAATTTTACAAAAATCAATTCAAGAAAATATTTATAAAGTAAAGGACTCGTTTGATTTTGTTGAATTCATACATAATTTTCAACTTCCTGAAAATTACATTTCTATCAGTTTAGATGTTGTGTCTTTATTTACAAGTATACCAAAAGAGTTAGCAATAAATAACATTAAAAATATTTGGAATAATATCAAACAGAACTGTAATATACCACAAGACATATTTTTAGATATTATACATTTTATTTTTACAAATAGTTACTTTAGATACAATAAAATATTTTACCAGCAAATTACCGGTTGCCCCATGGCATCCAATTTAAGCCCCGTTATAGCTGAAATTGTAATGAATACACTTTTAAATAAAGTCATACCCAGCCTTTCATTCGAATTGCCATTTATAAAAAAGTTTGTAGATGACATTCTGACAGCTATTCCTAAGGATAAAATAAACGACACTTTAGAAGCATTTAATAAATACAACAAAAATATCAAATTTACAATAGAAGTAGAAACCAATAATTCAGTCCTATTTTTAGATTCACTAGTAATCAGACAAAACAACAACCAAATTATCACTTATTGGTATATCAAACCTAGTAGCTCGGGTCGATACTTAAATTATCATTCTTATCACTCATTTAATATAAAAATTAACTTCATTTTAGAATTAAAATCTAGAATTAAACGAATTTAACATCCTTCTTTATATCAAAAAAATTTAAAAATACTTAAAGGACTTTTAAACGAAAATGACTATCCGAGTTCGTTAATAAATAATTTATTGTTCAATCAAGGAAGCAAATATAATAAAAATAAAGAATCAAACAAACTTATTAATAACGACCTAGTACAAAGTTACAAATCTCTTCCTTACATAGAAGGCTTAACTGAGAAATTAATGAAAATATTTAAAGATAGTAAAATTAAAATTGCAAAAAGAAATATAACCACTATACATAAATTATTTTCAAAAATTAAAGATAAAACCAACCATTTAGATTAGAGAAACGTAATGTATAAATTAAATTGTTTAGATTGTGATCATATATACATAGGACAAACATCTCAAAATTTAAAACAATGAATAACACAACACAAAAGCGATATAAGAGTAAGACCAAAAGCTTGCACCCTCACAACGCACGTCTTAGACAAAGAGCATAAAATAGATTTTAATAATCCGACAATTTTACAAATTGAACAGAATAAATCAAAAAGAACATATCTGGAAATGTGTCACATTTACATGAACTCAAAAACATTAAATAATAAAAAGGATATAGATAATCTCAGTTTCATATACTCTTATCTTTTAAAATTTAAGTTTAAATCTAAAATTAAATCTAAAACAAATCATATTTAATTACCATTTAAATATTTCTTCTTTTTTTATATATTGAAACAGTGAGGGTTGGGATGCGTTTATATACTTAAAGGGGGGGGGGGCTGCGTTCACATATCTTATTAAAATACTAATAATAATAAAACATAGGGGACATTTATTCATACTGTTAAAATCATAAATTAAAAAGCAAGGGTTTAAAAACAGGTCATAATTATAAAAGGATGCTTGAGATTCTCGGTGTTGAGCTCCATGATTAATGGTAACCAGGGATGTCATGTGCTAACTTCTTCACTGGTGGTGGACGGCATCAACGTATGGAAGCATGATTCATTTGTTGGAACGTTTTGATAACATGGAATCCAAAATAAAAGCCAAAATTATTATTCTGATTTAAATGCCTAGGATTAAGACCACCTTTCATTTGTATTATATAACCATCAAAATTTACAGTATTTTAGTAGTTTAGTTGTAATATTAGGGTTGAACCACAGTTTAATATTTAGAGTTCAATATTAAAGTTGAAAGTTTAGTTAAAAGATTGTTATTGGTTATCATGCATTTGAAATGAATGACATGCATTGTATATAGTATATTAAGGAACTAGTAGGATAGGACAATTTTAAAAGACAGTGTGTAGATTAAAAAAATGATGATTATTGATGTTGTCATGGAAACAGAGGTTTTAATTAAAAAAAAGGTAATTTTGGGAGGTTTTGATGAGATTTTTGGTAAAACAAGCTCTGAAAATAAAGAGAACTTACATTTAAAATTTGGTGTTATTAAATATTAGAAATTATAAAAAGTGATTAGGAGGTAATTAGTCCTTATCCAGAAAAGATTGGTGTAATTAAGAAGAGCCAGACATAGTACTTGTGATGCTAGGATATTTCTAGAGGAGTTTTAGAAGAGTTTGATTATTGCGGAAGCTTGCCCAAGTCCAAGGGCCCAGAAATCGATCGAGCACCACAACTGTTAGCATAGGTACCAGGAGCCTAAGGCAATCAGTGCACCCTAATTGTTCCAACAGTAAAGATCATCGTGAAACAGCTACTACTAGTGAAGACAAGGACCAGTAATAAGTATCCATTAATAACAAATTTAATTTCCGTAATTGATTTAAAATCAACCCTTACAAAGGGTCCTTTGTAATATTAGTAAAACTAAAACAAACAATTGTGTTAGGTTTTGGATGTCACTGCTGAAAGAGTTAGAGAATTGTACACCATTGATACCTTGTAAGACGCTGTCCACTGCACAGGATTTTAAGAGGTATTTATTTAGAAATAAGTCTTCTGATTGCCATTATTGATTGAGGGATTGATTCTGTGAATCAAAAGTATCCAATACCACACAAAATATATTTGACAACACATTCAGTACGCAATAATTTATCAGTACCTAGTGAAAGGTTACGTATCGTATCAGTCTGTCAATCGTGACATAAGGGTGCGTGCGTCAATTATATTTTTAAAAGGGGAACTTTACGATCATAACGGCGACTGCTCTGGTTTTGGAACCCAGACTGGGGTAGTTAATTTGGCAACAAAAATTATTAGAATACCCGAGTTAGGAGTACTCATAGTCGAGGCATATTATATAAGAACTAGGAGCTGAGCCGCACGCTGCCCTTGAAGCACCCTTATGTCACGATTGACAGACTGATACGATACGTAACCTTTCACTAGGTACTGATAAATTATTGCGTACTGAATGTGTTGTCAAATATATTTTGTGTGGTATTGGATACTTTTGATTCACAGAATCAATCCCTCAATCAATAATGGCAATCAGAAGACTTATTTCTAAATAAATACCTCTTAAAATCCTGTGCAGTGGACAGCGTCTTACAAGGTATCAATGGTGTACAATTCTCTAACTCTTTCAGCAGTGACATCCAAAACCTAACACAATTGTTTGTTTTAGTTTTACTAATATTACAAAGGACCCTTTGTAAGGGTTGATTTTAAATCAATTACGGAAATTAAATTTGTTATTAATGGATACTTATTACTGGTCCTTGTCTTCACTAGTAGTAGCTGTTTCACGATGATCTTTACTGTTGGAACAATTAGGGTGCACTGATTGCCTTAGGCTCCTGGTACCTATGCTAACAGTTGTGGTGCTCCAATCGATTTCTGGGCCCTTGGACTTGGGCAAGCTTCCCGCAATAATCAAACTCTTCTAAAACTCCTCTAGAAATATCCTAGCATCACAAGTACTATGTCTGGCTCTTCTTAATTACACCAATCTTTTCTGGATAAGGACTAATTACCTCCTAATCACTTTTTATACTTTCTAATAATTAATAACACCAAATTTTAAATGTAAGTTCTCTTTATTTTCAGAGCTTGTTTTACCAAAATCTCATCAAAACCTCCCAAAATTACCTTTTTTTTTTAATTAAAAACCTCTGTTTCCATGACAACATCAATAATGATCATTTTTTTAATCTACACACTGTCTTTTAAAATTGTCCTAGCCTACTAGTTCCTTAATATACTATATACAATGCATGTCATTCATTTCAAATGCATGATAACCAATAACAATCTTTAACTAAACCTTCAACTTTAATATTGAACTCTAAATATTAAACTGGGGTTCAACCCTAATATTACAACTAAACTACTAAAATACTGTAAATTTTGATGGTTATATAATACAAATGAAAGGTGGTCTTAATCCTAGGCATTTAAATCAGAATAATAATTTTGGCTTTTATTTTGGATTCCATGTTATCAAAACGTTCCAACAAATGAATCATGCTTCCATACGTTGATGCCGTCCACCACCAGTGAAGAAGTTAGCACATGACATCCCCTGGTTACCATTAATCATGGAGGCTCAACACCGAGAATCTCAAGCATCCTTTTATAATTATGACCTGTTTTTAAACCCTTGCTTTTTAATTTATGATTTTAACAGTATGAATAAATGTCCCCTATGTTTTATTATTATTAGTATTTTAATAAGATATGTGAACGCAGCCCCCCCCCCCCCTTTAAGTATATAAACGCATCCCAACCCTCACTGTTTCATGATATTCTTGGAGAAACAGCGCCCATCGATATAACCTGTTGTTAACGTAGTCCTTTTTCTTTAAAAATGTAATCACAATGTTATCGGTCTCTATTGTAAACGGGTTACCCAACAAGTAAAATTTTAACTTAACTGAGTATACGACCGCCAACATCTCCTTCTCTGCGGTGGTATATCGCGTTTCGCATTCCTTTAACACCCTTGATATAAAGAAAACGGGCACTTCTACCCCTGTCTGAATCTGTACAAGTTCCGCCCCAATTGCATAATCGGACGCGTCAGTCCTCAGTATGAACCTGTCTCGGAAATTTGGGTATTTTAATGTCAGTTCCTTATGAAACGTCTCCTTCAAATTTTGAAACGCCCGTTCCCGGTCTACAGTCCACCTCCAGCGTTCTCCCTTCTTTAATAATTCCAACAGAGGCACACACAGTTCCGAATATCGAGGAACGAAACGCTTGTAATAGTTCAAGACTCCTAGAAATCCCCTTAACCCCTTTAAATTTTTCGGACGACTCAAATTCTTCAGTTCGTCCAATCTTTTAGTGCATATGCTGACTCCCTCATTACTAATAATATAGCCCAAATATGTTACTTTGGTTTTGAAGAATTCACACTTCTTAATGTTGAGTTTCATTCCCCCTTCGTCTAATCTTTCGAGGACCCTTTTCAAATGTTCGAAATGTTCATTCTCGTCACGTGAAAATACTAAAACATCATCGACGTAGTGCGTGCAAAACTCTTCCAGGTCGTTCAACATATTCTGCATCGCTCTAACTAACGCAGCAGACGCAGAGGAAATTCCAAACGGGACAACTTTGTACTGAGATACTTCTCCCTCAATACTAAAGCCCGTATATTTGCGACTAGCCTCGTGTAATGGTATGAGCCAAAAAGAATTCTTCAAATCTAATTTACTAAAGATAATCCTATCACTAATTTTATATAGCAAGTTGTCGATCCCCTGGGGTTGCTCGTATTGTGGTCTTGTTATTGAATTTAGTTTCCGCGCATCTAAACATATTCTTATTTCTGTATTATCTGCCTTCGGCACCACCACAACAGGGTTTATAAAAGCAGTCTTCGCCGATTCAATGAGACCATTCTTAAGCATTTGTTTAATTTCTTCCTTAACCCGACTTCTTAGATAATACGGGATAGGATAAACCTTTGTGTAGAATCCCTGTTCGTTTGTAACTTCTAATTCGTGTGGGTATTGTGTCGCGAATCTAGCTTTTTCATCAAATAGTCCTACATGTCCGTCAAATAATTCACCTAATTTCCTTCGCAATTGTTTATCTTGTATTCCTATTTGTTTCTCATCGAAAACTGATTCAAATAGGCTACATATTAAAAACGCTTTGATCCCATTTTCCCTAATCTAAAACCCATATTACTTTTCTCGTATTTATCACCCACTTGTCTCTCCTTTAAACCTGTCCCTAATCCGTCACTAACCGTAATATCCATACCTATATCCGTATCGTCCATTTTATCCATACCCAGTTCCCTTTGTCTCGTAAATCCATTCCTAATATTTATTAATTGTTCCATGCTATTCCTATTTTCCATTCCTAATTCACTACTGGCCCTTAACTCCATTCCTAACCCCGTATCGTCCATAATAATCGTTCCCAATCCCATATCGTCTTTACCACCATTCTCACAACTATCAGTATCTATCCATTTATTTCGAATCTCCCTTATTTCAACCCATTTCTCAATCCCATTAATCAAAATACCAAATCTCGCAATTAGATCGACTCCCAATATGAAATCTGGATGTAGCCCCTTTTCAACTAAAAACTCTGCTTCCCCTAGCCTACAATCTCCTATTGTAACTTGAACACTCATCATTCTATCAATTGTTGACAGCTTTTTCTTAGTCGCGGACCACACGTTTATTTTATTTATTTTAAACAATCGCCCCTTTAATAATTCTGAATGCTTATGAACGACCGCTTCTTTAACTAGCGATATTTCAGAACCGCTATCTACTAACGCTAAATAAACACTACACCCTAACCTTAAATATAAAAATGGCAAATTTCCTTTGCTTTTAGAACAACTATATAACAAATTATTAATGAAACTACTAGGAACTACTATTTCTAACTGTACATCTGTCACATTTAAAAATTGACGTTTTTTTTTATCCCATCAGGCGCGTCATTGTGTACCTGCACTACTTCGATTCTGTTTTCTTCCTCGCGTCGCGAATCTCCGTAGTAATTTGTTGGACGCGTATCTTGAGTCCTCGTTTGCGTGCCCCGTTTCTTGATTTCCACGGTTGTATCTATTTTGATCGCCGTTCGCACCTCTTTGTGTCGGCTCGCGGCCTTGGTCTTGGCATCCATTTCTCCAGCGGTTTCCATCGTTTCTGGGTCTGTCGTCGTACCCTCTCCAGAATCCCCGACTCCGGTCCCGGTAGTCGTTCCTAAAATTCGATTCTGTATATCGTTGGTTTCTCCATCCCTGCCGATAGTTACCCCTTTCGAATCTATTTATTGGTGTCGTTTGGTACCTGTCTTCAGGTCTGTAATTCGGTTGGTGGGGTGTGAATTCTCTTTCCATGTTCTCGCTCTGTCTCCTAAACTTTGATCCATTTTCCTCTGCTCCTATAGCCATATCATAATTGCGTGCTATCTCAAGCATTCCCTTAAATGTTTTTATGTTTTGAACCGCTATCGATCTGGTCACTTCGTTTTCTAAATGTCTAGCTAAAAATTGGACGATGTCTTGCTCCGGAATCTTTGGCGTAAGGTATCGAGCTTGGTTAAACTTTTCGATCAGATATTCTTCATGGGTTACATTTCCATGTCCATATTTACCCGATATTAAATTCATTCGTATGCCCATTTGCTGCACACTTCCCCAGTATTGCTCCATAAATAGAATTCGGAACTGCTCGTAAGAATCATAGTTTTTTTTAATCACACTGTGCCATTCCGCCGCATGTCCCGATAAAGATGCGTTTACTATTTGTATTTTAACGTCTTCCAGTTCCGTCCTTACCGCTTCATCCAATTTATCCAGGAATACCATGGGTTGTTCCCATTTCCGTCCTTCAAATTTTGGTAGAGTATCTTTACCCATTCTAAGCGCATACAAATTAGAGCATGTAACGTTTCTCCCCTGTTCCAACGAATCGATTCTTTGTTGCACCGTTCTCACAGTTTTTTCTATCGTATCAAAGTTTGCGTTGAACGACGTAGTTAATCCAAGCAGCTTATCGTTCACTGTTTTAGTGTCTACTACTTTTATCTTTTCCATGCCCTCAAATATATCCTTTCTAACGTTCATTTCGTCGTCTTTCATTTCACCGATTACATGCATGGTTCTTTTATAGTTTAAGTCATGTTTCTCGTCGACGCTAGCCACTTCTTTCCGGACTCCAGCTACCTCGTTCATGACCATTTCGCCGCATAAATTTACCTTTTCTTGTAATTCCCGGTTTACTTCAGTTTTAAATTCGTTCAAATTTTGTTGCATCGCTTTAACAACTTCCTCGACCCGAGCTTCTATTTTATGTCCAAAATCGTCCTGTTTTTTTTTGCATACTGTCCATCTTTTCTCCCAATTGCCGCTGGATCGCCTGGTTTTCTCTCAATAGCATTAAAATCAGGTCCATATCATTTACTTGTCTTTCTTGGTCTACATCGCCCAATGGTCCAACCGGTTTCCTTACCACCGCCGCTTCGACGTTTACATATTCCTCTTCCGCTCGAATCGCATCTTCCTGTCCCATTAAATTTGTATCTACCCCATATGTCCTCCCCGATCTCGTGCAAAGCTTTTCCAATTTGCTCATTTTACACTGTGCTTGTGCTCTTTAAGAATTTTAGTTAAATTGAAACCGTCTCAACGGCCCCACCTAAGTGCTAACTAGACTAACTTAGAAATAAATAAAACAAACCTTTATTTATTCACAAATTTATACTAACCTAATTAATAACAGCTACTTCAACTGCAGTTCGGATCCACTTCTAGTATTTCCTTGCCTCACGTAATGGCACTGTAAACAATAGTGTAAAGTCCTTCTTGCCGCACGTTGCTGTATTGCGTACAATAAAGTCAAAGCCCCACGTTGGGCGCCACATACAATAACATACAATAAACCCCCCTTTCCTTCTTTCTTAAATCGAATATAATTCCTTCTGCTGGTGCTTCAAGGGCAGCGTGCGGCTCAGCTCCTAGTTCTTATATAATATGCCTCGACTATGAGTACTCCTAACTCGGGTATTCTAATAATTTTTGTTGCCAAATTAACTACCCCAGTCTGGGTTCCAAAACCAGAGCAGTCGCCGTTATGATCGTAAAGTTCCCCTTT
The DNA here is from genome assembly GCA_036346225.1 of Platerodrilus igneus. Taxonomy (NCBI): domain Eukaryota; kingdom Metazoa; phylum Arthropoda; class Insecta; order Coleoptera; family Lycidae; genus Platerodrilus; species Platerodrilus igneus. The sequence goes on from JARFIW010001381.1 coordinate 2,452,045, forward strand.
TAAAAATATAATTGACGCACGCACCCTTATGTCACGATTGACAGACTGATACGATACGTAACCTTTCACTAGGTACTGATAAATTATTGCGTACTGAATGTGTTGTCAAATATATTTTGTGTGGTATTGGATACTTTTGATTCACAGAATCAATCCCTCAATCAATAATGGCAATCAGAAGACTTATTTCTAAATAAATACCTCTTAAAATCCTGTGCAGTGGACAGCGTCTTACAAGGTATCAATGGTGTACAATTCTCTAACTCTTTCAGCAGTGACATCCAAAACCTAACACAATTGTTTGTTTTAGTTTTACTAATATTACAAAGGACCCTTTGTAAGGGTTGATTTTAAATCAATTACGGAAATTAAATTTGTTATTAATGGATACTTATTACTGGTCCTTGTCTTCACTAGTAGTAGCTGTTTCACGATGATCTTTACTGTTGGAACAATTAGGGTGCACTGATTGCCTTAGGCTCCTGGTACCTATGCTAACAGTTGTGGTGCTCCGATCGATTTCTGGGCCCTTGGACTTGGGCAAGCTTCCCGCAATAATCAAACTCTTCTAAAACTCCTCTAGAAATATCCTAGCATCACAAGTACTATGTCTGGCTCTTCTTAATTACACCAATCTTTTCTGGATAAGGACTAATTACCTCCTAATCACTTTTTATAATTTCTAATAATTAATAACACCAAATTTTAAATGTAAGTTCTCTTTATTTTCAGAGCTTGTTTTTACCAAAAATCTCATCAAAAACCTCCCAAAAATTACCTTTTTTTTTTTTTAATTAAAAACCTCTGTTTCCATGACAACATCAATAATCATCATTTTTTTAATCTACACACTGTCTTTTAAAATTGTCCTAGCCTACTAGTTCCTTAATATACTATATACAATGCATGTCATTCATTTCAAATGCATGATAACCAATAACAATCTTTTAACTAAACTTTCAACTTTAATATTGAACTCTAAATATTAAACTGGGGTTCAACCCTAATATTACAACTAAACTACTAAAATACTGTAAATTTTGATGGTTATATAATACAAATGAAAGGTGGTCTTAATCCTAGGCATTTAAATCAGAATAATAATTTTGGCTTTTATTTTGGATTCCATGTTATCAAAACGTTCCAACAAATGAATCATGCTTCCATACGTTGATGCCGTCCACCACCAGTGAAGAAGTTAGCACATGACATCCCCTGGTTACCATTAATCATGGAGGCTCAACACCGAGAATCTCAAGCATCCTTTTATAATTATGACCTGTTTTTAAACCCTTGCTTTTTAATTTATGATTTTAACAGTATGAATAAATGTCCCCTATGTTTTATTATTATTAGTATTTTAATAAGATATGTGAACGCAGCCCCCCCCTTTAAGTATATAAACGCATCCCAACCCTCACTGTTTCAATATACATAAGCATTTTTATATCTGTGTAGATTTATATGGTCTGTTTATATGTATATGTGTGTGTATGTATATATATATATATATATATATATATATATATATATATATAAATTTATACAAGGCCGCCCACAGAATAATTTGTAGAGGGGGTCAAGACTACTTTCAAAAATATTAGTTATGTTATACAAAGGATGAACACTGTTAATGCAACCCCGTTACCAGACGTATTGGAAAGTAATGTAAGGCATAAAATCTTATTTCCTTAGAGTAGCTCAAAAGCAGTTAGGACCATCGATAATGCAGCGTTTTTTAATATTATAGTTGAAATCACGAAAGAATGCATTCACACCATAGGTTACTGAATTTAAAAGCGATATACATTAAAAGTATGTCGGTGTTTAATTCAGAAACCTATGACACGAATGCATTATTTCGAGATTTCGACTATAGTATTTGAAATTGAAAGAAAAACGTAGGATTGATAGTTTCTTAATAAATGCAGCATTCTGTAATTAATCGAATTTTCGTAAAGTGTAAAGTTACTTACCAATCTGGTAAATTGCTGGTGCAGCAGGCTATCAATTCTTTTGGCTTGATGATGCACAGGGTAGCAAATGGAAAAGATTGGATTTTACATTAACACACACTAATTGAAAATTGAATGGACTTATTCCAATACACGTAATAAGCCACCCGTAAGAAAATGTAAAAATACAGACATCAAATCAAATCACTTTATTGGTTTTATACCAAAAGGGATAGAATTCAGCACTGCTGATTTTAGATTCCACCCTTAAATATAAAATACAAAATATACGATTATATACATAATACAATAAACATCTAGGATAGTCTAAGACAGTCGCTGCTCCCTTATTAATACATCATAAAATTTTAGCCTAAATATATTTTTATTATTAGTCTCGTCAAATAGTGTTCTATATTTGTTTATTAAAACAGGTGCTACATAATCATAACATGATTTAAATTTCTTTGTTGAGTGTTGCGGAATACTGAAATCATTTGTATTTCGTAGGTTAATACTATGCTGAGTAGCTCTGATTTGTATAGCTTCAAACAGGTAGTTTGGTCTACATTTGGCTAATATAGCATATATGTACACAGCGAAAAGGAGTTCTGCACGTTTATCATATTTAAGTATACTCTTAGAATTATAGTATGGTGTTATATGTTGCTTACGTTCGATATTATATGAATATCTAAAACATACATTCTGAAGTACTTGTATTCTTTGCCTTAAGTAGCCTGCTAAAATTTATAGTAAACTACACTACAGTAATCTATATGACACAACACAACACTATTACATAAGTTCCATTTAATGTTTGAGCTTAACAGAAATTTGTATCTGTAAAGGGTCCGCATTTTACTATAACACAAACCTATTCTTTTGTTGATATGTTTTCAAACGTAAGATGCTTGTCGAGAGAAAGGCCTAAATATTTAACACAGTCAGCAAATGTCACTACCTTATTGTTTATTTTGATATCTAGAGATCTTTGCACTTCAGATTTAACATGGTTTACCTGTGAACCAACGAGTAATGCAAGTGTTTTGTTAGCATTAAGGATAAGACCATTGTCGTGTACCCATTTATCCACTACAACAAGATTTTCATTCAGTTTTACTATTGCATCATCGACAAGTAAAACATTACTAGAAACATAAAGTAGGATATCATCTGCATACATATGATATTTGCATTCTGGTGATAGTATTTCTGGAAAATCTGACGTAAAAATAGCAAAGAGTAGAGGGCCCAAGATACTACCCTGTGGAACACCTCGTGAAACACAGCGGAACTGGGACTGTTGTCCATGTAGTTTAACTGATTGCTGTCTGTTACTCAAATAGTCTTTAAACCAATCTGTTGCAATATTATCGCACCCATAGAAACAAAGCTTAGCAACAAGCAGGTTGTGATTGATTAAGTCAAACGCCTTACTGAAGTCTAGAAATAATAGATAAACAATATTTGATGCATCAAATGAGCATGTAAGATCATTAACAACCTTACTTAGTGCAGTTGCTGTGATATAGCCAGTGCGAAATCCAGATTGGAATGTGGGTAATAAGTTCCATTTTGTATGTGTTCAATTAGTTGTGTGTAAACTATGTGTTCCATAACCTTTGACATTATAGGCAATATACTAATTGGGTGTAAATCAGCATATGTAGTAGCCAGAGGTTTTTTAGCAATTGGAGTGATAGTCGAATATTTCCAAGTTATAGGGAATTTGCCTGATTCTAATGATACATTTATAATATGCGTTAAAACATTAATAATGAACGGCATTACCAACACTAATATTTTCTTATTTATGCCATCAAATCCTTGAGCATTAGACCTGATCTTCATGATCGATTTCTCTACCACATTTACATTTATTGGTTGTAGAATGAATGGCCCATTTATAGCTTTGTGAATGTTTTGATTGTAAAAGTTCATTTGATGACTTGGTATTGATCGATCTGGGGTGGATTCAATAAAGAATTCGTTGACTTCATCAGAATTTTGAATTTCATTTGAATTTGGGTTTTCGTTTTTGAATGTATTTGACATCTATCAAAAATATTCCATAGCTGCTTAGGATTGTTAATATTATTCCTACATTGATATTCAAGATATGCTTTTTTGTCATTCCTTACTGCTGTTGTGATAATGATTTTTAGGTCTTTATAAAAGCGAAGCTTAGTATTGTTCTTAGTCTTAATATACTTGCTATATTCCAAATGCCGTAGACGTATCATCAAACTGATGGTGGGCGTTATATATGGTGGCGTTTTCTTTTTTATATAAGCTGTACGTATTGGAGCATGTTCATTAAATAATAATGTTATTGCATTATTAAGATAATTCACTTTATCATTGAGGTCTGGTAATGATCTTATTAAATCCCATTGAATGTGACTAGCATCATAATTAAAGTTATTCATATTAAAGTTCTTAAAACATCTGTATGTGAAGCTGTATGGCTCATGTTTGCGTACATTTACATCAAATGTACAAAGTACTGCTCTGTGATCAGTCATGTGATAGAGATCGATAGTTTCACATGATATCATATTGATTTGAGGACTGGCACATACTATATCGATTAATGTTGATGTAGTTTCAGTAATTCGTGTTGGATCCTTCACATGTTGTGTAAGATTGAAAATGTTCAACAGTGAACTTAATTTTTTACACCTTGTGTCATGTTGAATGAAGTCAAGATTTACATCCCCAATAAGAATGATATCATCATATGTTGTACAAACATGTGAAAGAACCAGTTCAAGATCATTTAAACATTCCAATGTTGTACTCGGTGGTCTATAAATAAGTCCTGCTGCAATGTTATGTTTGTTGGTTTTAATGCTAATCCATAATTGTTCTAACAGAGGATGTTCAACATAATTTATATCCAATATTTTATGCGCCAGACTGCTGGCAATATACCAGCATAATCACCCACCTATAGTTGGGCGATCATTTCTTATCAAATTGTAACCTGCAATGCTAATCAATGCAGATGGAAAGTTACTTGAGAGCCATGTTTCTGCAACCCCAATAAGATCACAATCATTTAATGAAATAAAAGATACAAAATCATCGAAACAGGAATTGATGGAACGAATATTTATAAGACATAACCGCAATGGCTGGATTATTTGCTGATTTTTTAGGTCATGTGAGATATTATAAACCGTTTTTTGATGTAGTTGCTATATAGGAGTATAGTATTCTATCTTTGCAGCTTCTCTTTTGTATGCTTGTATATAACAGGAACATTCTTTGTGTACAGCAGGATGCCTGTTATCAATATCCATGTTCAACTTTTCCTTTGCATATGTACAGTTTGAGCATTTGTTAACATCAGCGCTGCAGTTTTTATAGTTGTGTTTTCCAGCACACAACGAACATGTTATTTCCGACTTACAATCATGAGCATGATGATTGAACTTAAGGCAATTGAAGCACTGAGTTACGTTGATATGATACCCATTGACCAACCAATTGCAGCTGTTTTCATATTTATTAGATGGTTATGTGTTTTTCGATCAGCTTCCAAAATGATTGTTGACTTTCTCATCTTTTTATTTTCAATGACTTTTAAAACTTTAATATGGAAGCTGTTTTCTTCAGAATGTATTTTATTTTGTTTGATTAGTTTTTCTAGGATTTGAGTGTGATCCATTCCATCTACATCGTCACGTTTAACGTTAACTATTCGTACTTTTGGTTTTTTTAGATTAGGGGCTTCTACATTATATCTTTTACCTAACTTTTCTGCAATCTTATTTTGTAACATATCACGATCCATTTCAGTTCTGCACCCAATGACAACCTTGCCTTTTGATGTTTCGAATACTTTAGATACATTAATCCCCATTTCAACAGGGTTGATTGCATCTTTAATTTCAGATTTAGTATTCTTACTTTGCTGAATGTTTACTGGTTTTACCACAAGTATTGGATCAGATTTTGTTATGCTAGCATACGTTTTCATGGGTTCATTGGTCATATTAAATTGATTGGTAGTGAGTCTTTTGGAAGCCATCTCCATGAATTCAGTTTTAAAACTTTCAAACATTGTACTGAGATTTTTCAATATTTCTTGATTGCTTAATTGGATAATGTTTTGTATGTAATTGTCATCATTACTAACACTAGACAAGCATTCTTTGCAGTGGAATAGAAGCACCCTCTTTTTGAGTTCAAGGCATCGAACTTCAGAAGAGGTATTATTACTGCATACATCACAAAATAGCTTTTTACATTTATCACAGGTAAAAACTTTATTACTTACTTTACACAAAGTACAGCTCAACATGACAAAACCATATTTAACGGAAACAGAAAAGCCACATTGTCAATCAAATGGCCACAAACCACAGATATTAATTAATAGTAAATAAATATCCGACTGGCACTTTAAATAGTGTCTTTAATATTTGTTGCACAAACAAACATGAGAACTAAGAAGGGTACAACAAACTATTGTAACTGGCACTGCTGAATAAGACTTTTCTTACGTTTTATTAATCATCATCATTTTTGAATAAAAATATCAATCTTCTTCGGTCTTGACCAACTCTATTTAGGACTTCATTTATAAATGCTTGTTTCTCCCTACCTACCATGTCCTTATGTACACTAAGCATGCATAAACCTCATAATTTATCCCCTGACATGCTTGATCTAAGCCACGATTTTACCCGCTTTAGCGTACTAAATGACCTTTCTATTGTTGCAGTAGTTGGAGGTAATGCCAAAAAAATATTCAGCGCAGTTTTGATGGCTGGAAAAAAAGAAACTTTATTATCAAGCAAATGTACAAAGTCTGTATCTTGTTGAATCTCTCTATTTTGTCAAAGTTCAACCCACGTTTGCAATTGTTCTGAAAAGTTATCAATGTTGTAACTTCTGGCTATTTCTTCTTTTTTATTTAACAATGCTCTTTTTATATTGTTGTCTTTTAAGTTATTTGGATGTAATCCAGAGAGTAAAAAAGAAGTCTTAGCATCTTCAGAAAACCTTGTGGAAATAGACTGTATAACAGAATCCAAATAAGGAATAAAAAGGCTTACTCGAAAGTAATCTTCAACACTACTCATATGATAATTAGACCTATGAGTTTGTCATGGTGCAATACGGGGTAATGTAATTTCCAATCCAAAACCGTGGGCATGTTCAACACTTTTTTTTATAAACCTCTTTAAAATATTGTTCAGGATCACTACGGTGTGTCTTAAAAAGTTTGAGTAGTTCATCTATGTGCTGTTTAACGGAAAATAAGTTTATACTTTTAGACTGCAGTGCATTACAAACAGGTTCCAATTTGCTAGAATATTTGGCCATAATATGCAGACAAAGAATAAATTTCGACGAAGAAACGCAATTTAAAAGTTGACTGGCCCTATTTCTTGTCTGAGCATTTATTTCACGGTTATGAGCTAAATTTTCCAGAGCGTTCATAGTATCTGCAAAATGTTCCGCAAACAACCTCATTGCTTTATATTTGGCGGACCAGCGTGTTTCACATAATAGTGGAATATTAGAAACATATCTACGTCTTAATGGACTATCTCGAAAGAAAGTAAGTACTTCTTTAATGGTACCTACTGAATTTTGAATATCCGGAATCTTGTTCAAATCATTTATCACTAAGTTTAATCTATGGGACGCGCAGTGAAAATATATCGCTTTTGGATATTTATTTTAATAAGTTTTGGACTCCTGCTCATGACCTGCCATCGTCGAGCAACCATCAAACCCTAATCCAACTAATTTATCCATACAAAGACCATATTCATTACAAGCGTTTAAAATTGCAGCAGTTATACCTTCTGCGTTCATCGATGTAAGGACTACAAAGCCTAAAAATTCTTCTCTGACCGAATTGTCATTACTAACAAATCTTACTCCAAGTGATAACTGTTCTACCCCAGCAATATCCGCACTTTCGTCAGCCAGAATTGAAAATGCTTCACTCAAATTCACATCTTTCACAATTTTTCCCTAATTAATGTTCCACAAATTGAAATTATTTGATTTTGAGTTCTGTGAGAGGTGTATTTTGAGTTCTTCTTGCAAAACTTTAAGTGCTCGTTTAGAATGTGATCCCCACTTTCTATTCTGAATTGTAAAAGATCCTCAAAATTACCTTTTTTATCACCTCGTAATGGCAAATCATGCATACCACAAAAAATGACGGTGGATAATATTGGTATAAGTTTTTTGCGATTCGATTCAATCAAATCCCGCTCAGCTTCATTTATTTGAGAGGTAATTGATAGACGTTTTCCTTCAATAATTTTTGTAAAACTAGAAGCTTTTATAGTTGAATCACGATGCCATTCGGTTGTAGCATGTGCTTTTGCAGAAACGACAAAGTCATGATATTTTGTGAAGGGCTTCACAATGAAAGAACCAAGAACCCCTCTTTTAACAGTTGGCCGAAAAACTACGCAATATTTGCAAAGTGCGCCTTTGAGTTTTGGAGAATACGCAAGCCAATCGTATTGTTGAAGCCAGTCATATCTAAAAGCACGTCTTCTTTCTTCGGAATCGTTCTTGAAATTATATTTGGGATCTGGTTTGTAAGGATTTGTTAATAATAAAAAGCGAACATCGTCGGAAAGTGTTTCATTCGAGTTAAAAAAATTGCCCAAATCGAGCATGTACTCATTCTTATCAGTTGAAAGATTGGTGTCATATTCACATGTGAGAGATTTTAAAGTATTAGGTGACGAACTACCAGCTTTATTTAGATCATTGACACTATTATGTACTATACTATTACACTCAAAAATAGCATTAGCACCAGCACCGCTACTACTACAGCCTATGCTAGATGATTCTTTTAGTTCATTTCGTTTGAAAAATTTTCTAATATCCATTGTTAGTATTGTTACTGATCTTAGATCTGAATTTCTGAAAAAAAATAACACGCTTTACTTTTCTGATACTTAAAAAGAAGAGATTTGTTAATCAAATAGACTTTAAAGAAAAAAAAATAAGAATCTCCCAATTGCAAATAAATCTAATAACTATAAGTTTTGTATGCCCGTCTTTGTGTTAAAGTTGAGAGGCGCGAATCGATCGCTTTTTGGGATTTGCGTCCGAGGGTTTTGGAGTTGGGGGCGCGGACGGGTGGTGGTTAAGTGGAGAATTTTTGCGTGCGTAGGATAGGCCGGTTTTTATGGCGGAAAACCGATAACTTGCGGAGAAATAAGAATTTTCCGGGAAAAGATTAATTTGAGGCGTCGTATTCGTTAACGTGTTAAAAAAGCTTGGATCCCTCAAAAAATTCTGATCTAAAAACCGAACAAGCCGTGCGACGAGGTCGGCATTTGTTTCGTTAGCATTGGTACGAGAGAGAGAAAAGATCGAGTTGGTTTCTAAAATTCGTATTCGGGCGTTAAACAATTTCTAATATATACCAAACAGCGCTATTCGTATTCTAAAACCTGAATTATTAACAGTTTGCAAGCTGGTAGTATAGTATTTTCTTAAAACAGGTATTAAAATTTGTATAATTACTTCGAGAAACGTCAAACATAGATACCGAAAGCCGACGAAAGCGAACGAATATATACCTTCAAAATCTATGAGAACACATTTTTTTTAAAGTTTGTTAAATTTAGAATTATACATCATCCAATATTACGTATTAGTTCCGATAATTAATCATTATTATACAATAACATGACTTTTTAATATAAACGGGCTATTTATTTCAAAGATAATTATTTATTACATTTGACGTTTATTTGCGAAGTCGCCCGAACAATTACACTAGACCGTGATTTGTTCCTAAGACTATGTATTTCTTATGTGACATTATGCTTAGTAAGTATACAACCAGCGCGATTTCAATAAAACACGCTTCAATAGCGCAGGCTTAACATCGCTGGTTACGGATAACTCCGGTGGTTCGGTTCCCAGTAAGATTCATCTTTTTTATTTCATTTTGTGTTGCTTTTTAAAACATGCAATAGCATTTATTTAACAATATGCATTAAATAAACCAAGGCATTATTTTTTCATATGCCTCAGTGCGATCTACAATCTATAATTTGTGATTTATATATTTAGTTAACAACCATTTGCAACGTTTACTTTTCAGATATTGTCCAACTTGCAGAAACGTATTCGCTTATATGTGTATAAAAACTAAAAAACCTTTAATATTTTACGATCTAAAAACCCAAACGCACAGATTTAAAACCGGTACATTTGCGTTGACGAACAGACGATTAAATTTGTATCAAAAATTGGTATACAATCCTTAACATATTTCAAATATGTACCAAAAAATATTACATCTATCATAAATTCTACATCTTGATTTAAAACTTTTACTGCGATTCGTGTAATTTATTTGAGAAATGTCAAAAGCAGGTTACGAACCACGGTGGTGCCATCTATAAACGATTATGTTGGCGCATTTTAGTATTAACACTATCCCAATAGATAGCGCCCACAATTTCGACTGCAATTATGATTGTCATTTATTTGACATTAATTTGACATTTACAATTATTGTTTATCTAACCATAGCGCTATTCAAAGTTTGCTTAATTTGATTTGCTGCATTTCAAAAAGTTCATTATGAATTGTGATATTAATAATCGACTTTTTGAATATATCCAGGTATGTGATTAAAAACAAATTTAGTTTTACTTAAGATTACATTACTCTTCTTTTTATAGGTACTTATTTCACCGTCATTGTTGTTATTACATACCTACCGATATTGCATGGACAAATAATTTATTGTAAAACTGAAACTTAAGAGAAACTGATATCTTAAAGTTAGAGCTTGGTGTTTGTTTATAGATTACTGTATTTGGAGGAGATTCATATTTATTAGTTTTTGTAACAAATGGTAAAATAATGGGTTACATATTTTTATCCGAATCGTGGATTGTGGATTATGGATGCTTTCTCTACTATGTTAGAGGTTGTGAAAATAAAAATGCCACTAGGCATATATTTTCACATTCTTATAAGAATATAATTTCGTTTCCATGACTATTTTTTTAATTTGTATGCCGATGGCCCGTGTTTTGTTGTATTTGTCAATTGTACCTGAAATCAGTTTTCTTCTTCCTGTAATATGCAATAAGCCAATAATATGTTTTGGTAAAATGTTTATTTCATTTCTTAACATGCATGTATGATGTTCAAACTTATATTTTCAGTTTTATTAATTTGACTTATGTACATACATTATGTATGTATGTGGTTCATTTCAGTGAAATATGGAAATATAACTTTTTGCATCTATAAGCTTTCAAATACATTTGCAATGCATTCTTACATGTAATCCATAGCGGGGTTTTTAACCTTTGAAATATAGTTTAGATGCTAACCAAACCTATAATTTCATAGGAAGTACTATCACTATCCGCCAAAATGGCGGACAAAGACGGCAACATCTTATAAACAAGACGTGGCGCATATATACTAACTCATCTAACCTATGTTACGAACAAAGACGTATAAGCACGAGTACGCACTATCTGAAACTCTGTTAACACAGTTAATTTACAAATTTCTAAGATTAAATCTTCTAAATTACACAATAATAATTCTTTATAATACTGATAAATATTAATTCTGATTATAGAAAAGTATCACACATTAATAGACGCGGTCTATTTAAAACACAAAGAGTTAAAAATTTAATTTGCCGTTTATTACCGAATACATCTGACAAATTTCAACTCTACGTTAATAATTGAGAAAACGCTATACATCTTTTGAGGCTTCGGCTACTACAAGTATACAACCAAAATATTTTCTACAAAATAAGGGTTAGATGGCGTAAGGCTAACACCCCCGCATTTGTATATAGTTGTTTAGTTTTTAGTGTTTATAGTTTAAGGTGGTATTAAGGTTAAAATTGAGTTTAAAATAGGTTTTTCCACTGCTTTTCCTATTGTACAACACACAACAATGGTATCAAATACAAATAAAATAGAAGAAATGGTTAATTATTTTAAACAGTTAGGTAAATATTTTAGTATAGTTACCGAATATTGTCATTTACATTACTTTTAGTTAAACGTCGCATCGTAGGTACTATTAAGGAAATCAATTGTTATTATTGCTAGTATTCAGCAAAATTGTAGGAAAAAGTTAAAAATAGATTATCTTTCCTTTCTTCCGTCTACCATACGCAACCTCGGTGGTTCAATGCCCAATTAAATTAATTTTTCCTTTACTTTTTTGTTGATTTTGTTTAAACATTAACAAGCGTCTAATATGCGTAAAATAGCCAAACAGAATTTATAACCCCTATAAAATGGTATACAATAAGTTAACTATTCTTTTATTAACAGTAATTGAAAACTTTAACATTTCAAACGTTTTGGTTTTTAATTTCTTCTATATTTCATTTATCTTAAATACAAACGTAGGAAACGTCCTGCATTCCTTTGATATTTGTTTATTTAGGATCCACTTCTGACACTTTTCTTTCAACAAACATAAAAAACAATAATAAAATACTCCCGCAGTGATTTCGACAGTCTACTAGGGCAACGTGGTCTTAATCCGATCGACTTCCCAAAGTGATTTCGACAGTATTCTATGGCGAAGCGATCTTGATCTGATCGACTCCCACTAAGTGATTTTGACAAAGTCTTCTATGACGAAGTGATCTTGATGTAATCGTCTCCCCCGAGGTACTTTCGACAAGGTCGCTAGGGCGGAGTGGTCTTGATCCGATCGATTCTCCGAAATGATTTCGACAAGGTCACTAGAGCGAAGTAGTCTTTATCCAACGACTCCCCAAGTGATTTCAACAAAGTCTACTAGGACGAAGTGATCTTGATCCGATCGACTCCCAGAAGTGATTTCGGCAAAAATCTACTAGGGCAAAGTTGTCTTCATCCGATCGACTCTCCGAAGTGATTTCGACAAAGACTACAAAGGCGAAGTGATCTTGATCCGATTGGCTCCCCGAAGTGTTTCGACAAAGACTACTAAGGCAAAGTAATCTTGATCCGATCGACTCTCCGAGGTGATTTCGACACAGACTACTAAGGCGAAGTGATCTTAATCCGATCGACTTCCCGAAGTGATTTCGACAAAGACTACTAGGGCAAAGTGATCTTAATCCGATCCACTCCCCGAAGTGATTTCGACAAAGGCTACTAAGGCGAAGTGATCTTGGTCCAATCGTCTCTACTAAGTGATTTCGACAAAAACTACTAGGGCGAAGTGGTCTTAATCCGATCGACTCCCTGAAGTGATTTCGACAAAGACTACTAGAACGGAGTGGTCTTGATCCGATCGGCTCCACAAAGTGATTTCAACAAAGTCTACTATAACGAAGTGATCTTAATTTGATCGGTTTCACCAGGTAATTTCGACAAAGTCTACTGGGGCCCAGTGATATTGGTCCGGTCGACTCAAGTGATTTTGACAAAGACTACCAGGGTGAAGTGACCTTGACCCGATCAACTCCCTGAAGTGACAGTCTACTAGGGCAAAGTGGTCTTGATCCTATCGACTCCCGCAGTGATTTCGACAGTCTACTAGGGCAAAGTAATCTTAATCTGATCGACTTCCCGAAGCGATTTCGACAGTATACTATGGCGAAGCGATCTTGATCTGATCGACTACCACTAAGTGATTTTGACAAAGTCTTCTATGACGAAGTGATCTTGATCCAATCGACTCCCCCGAAGTGCTTTCGACAAGGTCACTAGGGCAAAGTGGTCTTGATCCGATCGATTCTCCGAAATGATTTCGACAAGGTCAGTAGGGCGAAGTGGTCTTGATCCGATTGATTCTACGAAATGATTTCGACAAGGTCACTAGGGCGAAGTGGTCTTGATCCGATCGACTATCCGAAGTGATTTCGACAAAGATTACTAGGGCGAAGTGATCTTGACCCCGATCGACTCCCCGAAGTGATTTCGACAAAGACTACTAATGCGAAGTGATCTTGATCCGATCGACTCCCCGAAGTAATTTCGACAAAGACTACTAGGGCAAAGTGGTCTTGATCCGATCGACTCCCTGAAGTGATTTCGACAAAGACTACTAGAACGCAGTGGTCTCGATCCGATCGGCTCCACTAAGTGATTTCAACAAAGTCTACTAGAACGAAGTGATCTTAATCCGATCGGCTCCACGAGGTGATTTCGAAAAGTCTACTAGGGCAAAGTGGTCTTGGTCCGGTGCCTCCCCGAAATGATTTCGACCAAGTTTACTAGAGCGAAGTGATCTTGATCTGATCTACTCATGAAGTGATTTCGACAAGTCTACTACAGCGAAATGATCTTAGCCCGATCGACTCCCCGAGGTGATTTTGACAAAGTATACTAGAGAGAAGTGGTCCGATCGTTCCACGAAGTGATTTCGACAAAGTCTACTAGGGCATCTTGATCCTATCGTCTTCCTGAAGTGATTTCAACAAAGTCTGCTAGGGCGAAGTGATCTTGATCCGATCAACTCCATGAGGTGATATTGACAAAGTCTACTAGAGCAAAATGATCTTGATTCGATTGACTCCCGGTGTGATTTCGGCAAAGTCTACTTGAGCGAGGTGATCTTGATCCGGTTGACTCCCAGAAGTGATTTTGGCAAAGTTTACTAGGGTGGGGTGTACAGAGGGCGGGGTGTAGAGAGGGCGGGGCGTAGAGAGGACGGGGCGTAGAGACGACGGGGCGTAGAGACGACGGGGCGTAGAGACGACGGGGCGTAGAGACGACGGGTTGTAGAGAGGGCGGGGCGTAGAGAGGACAGGACGTAGAGAAGGCAGGGCGTAGAGAGGGCAGGGCGTAGAAAGAGCGGGCGTAGAGAGAGCGGGCGTAGAGAGAGCGGGGCGTAGAGAGGGCGTGGCGTAGAGAGGGCGTGGCGTAGATAGGGCGGTGTGCAAAGATAGTAGGGCGTAAAGATGGTGTGGCGTAAAGATGGTGGGGCGTAAAGATGGTGGGGCGTAAAGATGGTGGGGCGTAAAGAGAGTGGGCCCGTAGGGACTACAAACCGCTTCTAGTATTATTTTTAAATATGTATTCTCACGCATTAGGTACATTAGTACTTACTGCTATCCTATCCGTAACTAAACTGTAACTGCTATCTTCGGCCTTCTTTAGAAACAAAAACCAGTAACTACACTACTTATCAACACTGATAACAATAACTACAAGGAAAATGACCAATCAATATCTATCAACATACACGTCTTCTACTAATTCAACAGTCAGATAAAGTTTCCTAAGTCACAAATTAAAAGTACACTGCATTCGAAAAACACTGAATACAAACTGAAGTCACTGAAGATATAGACGTACTTTACTGTTATAGATAAAGAATATATTTTTTCTCAGAATAGAACACAATGAGACATTTGTAGAACATTCCAAAGTTTTAGTTGTAGAGTACCTGAACCTGTACAATAAGAAAGAAACCATTATGAAAGGCTTTATTTATATTTCGTTTGAATAGAAACTTTCAGGGTAAAGATATTTAGATATTAAAGAATGAAAATAACAGTTTTGTTATAGGCGGTTAGGGTTACTATTGTAAGGTAATCGCATTAATTCGCATTTCCTGCTTAAAATGACATACAAAGTCGGTCTATTTATAGTTAGACAATAGGCATACCTGTAGTGTAATCTCAACATTTAGATTTAGTTTATTTTTAAACAATAGTATAACGGATAGTGAAATCGTAATCTTCTTCAATCTCTAGTGAAGGTGCACTTCGTGTTGCGATTTCTAACGAAAAAAAAACGAAAGGAACATATTCAGGGGGGGTCAGGCGACCCCCATTGACCCCCTTTGTGGGCGGCCTTGTATATATATATATATATATATATATATATATGTGTGTGTGTGTATGTAAATATACATTTATATATATATATATATATATATATATATATTGTTATATATATACTGTGATCCTACCTTATTAGTGATAGGCGTAATATATCTATCTGTCACTCCTTGTCTTATTTTAGAGCCTTGTTGAGTTATGCCACACAATTTACCTTTAAATATTTTACACGGCTGCTGCACTTAAATATCCTACAGGGCCGTCAAACACGTGGCGGAATCTACCTAGGGTGGGTCCGTCCTAAGCAAACACCTCTCAACTAGACACCCAAACAAATATCCAAGGATTTTTCAAAATAATTTTAAATGCCAAAAGTATACCCAAACACTAGTTCCACTTTTATAAATTTGATTAAAGCACTGCGTAGATATTAAATACTAATACCTGGAATCCAGATACAAGCGCCGCCTTCCAGCCGTCCTGAAGCCAAGTGACCAGCTGCAGGCACCTCCTGTAAATAAATAAGTAACTCGAGCAACTGGTAATCTCCAGACTATAAAACTACTAATATTTCTACAAATTTTATGTTATACAAATACTCAGATAACTCCAATTCCACTATGCTTTCGTCTTCAAACAATAACGGTACAGACCAGCACTCCTCTTTTAATTAACTTTTATTCGCCGTAAAACTGCTACTATTTGCTATCTCCAGGTACAACTTGACTTTCAAAACTTTCTCGTAACTTTTTAAATGTAATAAAACTCATAACAGTACAAAACACGTCTATTTTTCGTAATATAAATTTGAAGTCCCTTATAAAATAAAACCGTCTTCTTTTGTTTCCGTTGCCATGACAACTATCTCTACGCACACTATGTAATTTATAATTATTAATAATTGATTAATAATACAGTTGTTTTCTCTAGATACATTCATTTTCTAGATGGTTTGTAATCCAGTGATTTATGTATATTGAACTTTTACAATATTGAAAATAGCTAACAAACTTTGATGGTTCAGCTTTTAAATTGTACGCAACAGACATTTATGTCTTATTCGGTAAACGTCCTGTCATTACATAACCAATCTTTAATTGTTAAAACATATTCAAACTGAAATTGATTTACAAATTTTACGGAGTATCACTTAACTCCTTAAAATTTTAAAAGCGTGCAGTATACCAAGCAATTTTGATATTTGTTTTACATTCAAATGGTTCTGAAAACGCTAACTCCAAATTAAATTTCATATACGTGCAACCATAACAATTAAAATACGTATACAATGCAAACTTATAACTAGCTTAGCCTGGTCTATGGCGGTATATGTTGTTGAATGCAATGCAGTTTCAAAAGCTTTATAAATTTATAAACGTGGAATAGTTGTTGTTAATTTATAAACCAAAAATACCTGAAAGAAAATACTCAAACAAAACCAAATATACCCCATTCTAGCAAAGTCGTTTCGAAGCCCTATTTAAACATTTTATAAGCCCACCCCCTTCTTGACAGTATATAAGGCCCCACTGATTTTAAATAAAAATGAAAATTTGCTTCCTGGATATAAGTAATTCTTTTAATGGTTGAGAAATTTTAAATTTTAGTTAAAATCACTATAGTTTTTTTTTTCTTTATGTATGAGGATTAAGTGTTAGTTTCTGTATATTCTGTATAGTTTTAAGCTCGTTAGTATTATTTATAGTGTTAATTTTATTCTTGCGATACTTTACTTTCCACATGGAAATATGGATACAAATTTTCTATATGAAAACGTCCCCGACATTCACCCCTGTCATTCTCCAATTCGTAAGTATTCCTTCTGCAAAAATTCTTCTCACTCGATAAGGACCTTCGTATGGAAATAACAACTTGGCACAAATATTTCTTTCCCAATTTGACATTCTCAATCTTTTAACAATAACAAGATCCCCAACTGAAAAACCACTTGCTTCTTGATTTTCTTGTTACGTTTCTCCAACTCCCTTCTTTGTATCGTTTCGACTTGTTGTCTGGCTTTATGCAACAACTCCGTTATATCCTCCACTTTTGTTCAGCTCTCCACGGTCTTGCTGGAATCACCTTCTTCATCAATGTCACAGGACACATTCCTGTCACTGAACTTGGTACAAAATTAATATATTCTTCTATTTGCGGTAAATACCTTACCCACCGATCATGTTGTTCCTGCGTTATTAACCTCAAAAACTTTATTACTTCTCGAATATATCTTTCACACGGATTTCCTTGAGGATGTCTGATACTACAGAATGTCATCTTTATTCCATCCTTCCTTAATTTACTTTCAACCCTTCGATTACGAAAATACGTTGCATTGTCCAACAATACCCTATTCATCTTACCTATTCGTTCTACAAACTTTCTTACAGAACTCAATGCATGCCTAGAATTACATCTCCTCGCTGGATAAAGCTGCACAAACTTTGTAAAAATATCAACTACAACTAAAATATGCTGATATCCGTTCCTACTCGGTATCAAATTACTCAAGTAATCCATTGCCACAATATCTAATGGACCTTCCGCTCTTATACATCTAACTTGATTCTGCAACACCACATTCTTATCCTTTCCTAACAAACACGTCTCACACAGATTTATGCAATTTTCACCAATTTTCTATCGTTTCGTGCATAGAAAGCTTCCTAAATATCAAAACGTCTTACGAATCCCTATATGACCAAACGAAGTATGAATTTCCTGGATCAGCTCAACGGCTACCTGTGTCGTTAACACTAATAATTCATCATCCCATAACCTTTTCACCAAAACTCCCTCGACCATATAAAACCTCTGTCTTGTTCTAAATTCTCTCTGAATAATTTTCTCTGATCACCCTTATTTCTTCGTGTGCTTGCATCCGATGAAATCTGGCATTCGACCATCTTCCCAGATCTTCAAACACTTGCAATGCAATCAAAAATCCATTCCTACTATCCGTTAGCAACCCTTCATCCTTCCTACTAAAGAAATCAGCCGTAACATTTTCTTTACCAGGTTTATGTCTAATCTCAAAATCATATTCCTGCAATACTAACGCCCATCTATACAATCGACTGTTCAAAAACTCTTTCTTCTTCAGAAACGTGACCACTGTGTTATCCGATTCAACCAGAAATTTATTACCCAATAAATAAAATCTTAACTTCTTCACAGCATATACGATTGCCAGCATCTCTTTTCCGCTGTCGAATACCTAGTCTCGCAGTCTTTCAGAGCCCTCGAAATAAAACAAATTGGCACTTCTCTCCTTCTTGAACCTGCACCAACTCAGCCCCTATTGCAAAACTCGAAGCGTCTGTCCTTAAAATAAATGGATCCGTAAAATTGGGATATTTTAATGACAGTTCCTATAAAATACCGCCTTCAACTCCCGAAATGCCTGCTCCCTTTGCTCGTTCCATTTCCACCTTTCGTTCTTTTTAACAACTCCAACAATGGAATGCACAACTCCGAATATTTTGGTATGAATCGACGATAATAATTTAATACACCTAAAATCCTCTTAAACCTTTCAAATTTCTTGGCTGTTTCAAATTCTTCAACTCGTCCAAGCGTTTTCACAAATTCTAATTCCTTCGCTGCCAACGACAAACCCCAAATACTTTACCTGGTCCTTAAAAACTCACACTTCTTCGAATTCAACCTCAAACCTCCTCGTCTAACCTTCGGATCACTTTTCTTAAATGTTCTAAATGTTCTAACTCGTTCTTAGAAAAATCAAAATATCATCGACATAGTGCGTACAGAAGTCTTCGTACTCATCTAATAACTTCTGCATGGCTCGAACTAATGCAGCGGATGACGTTGAAAGACCAAATGGAACAACTCTGTACTGATAAATCTCCCTTCAATGCTAAATCCAGTATACTTCCGACTTTCCTCATGCAAAGGAATTAGCCAAAAAGAATTCTTTAAGTCCAGTTTGCTAAAAATTTTCATCTCGCTTACCTTGTATAACAAATTATCTAGTGATTTTGGTTGTTCAAATTGTGGTTTAGTAATCGCATTCAATCTCCTAGCATCTAAACATATTCTTAATTCTAACTTATCAGATTTAGGCACAACCACTACCGGATTGATATAGGGTGTTCTCGCTGATTCAATAATTCCCTCTTTTAACATCTTTTAATCTCATTTTCACTCGACCCTTAATGCAAATGGTATTGGATATACCCTAGTACGAAAACTTCCCTCGTCTGTGACCTCTAACTTATGCGTATACTCCTTCGCAAACCTAGGCTCATTACTAAAAACTCCTGCATGTCTATTAAACACCTCATATAACATTTCCTTCATATCCACCCTATTAATCCTATCTGTTCCTCATCAAATACCTTCTCAAATATATTACATAACCGTAACTCATCAATTCCATCATAAATTCTATTCTTAGTCTTTCCTGATCCTATACTATCTGTATTTATCTCATCCTAGTATCCCAATTATCCTTAGGCACCACCCATTTCTTCTCTAAATTTAATACCTTTACCATTCGTGCTTTACCATCTATAACCAGTCCAAATTCCTCAATTACATCTATCCCTACAATAAAATCTAAATATAATCCTCTTGCTATCCAAAACTCTACTTCACCTAGTCTGGTACTTCCTAATACAATCGATACTCGTACAACTTTGTCTATCGTAGTTAACTTCCTCTTAATCGCAGACCATAAATTAATACTCTTAACCCTACAAATTTTCCCTTTGAATAATTCTGCATGTTTCAAAACTATTTCCTCTCTCACCAGCGATAACTGCGACCCTGTATCTATCAATGCCGTGTAAACAGAATCCTAATATGAATAAATGGTAACTCCCGCCTTCTTTCAAACTTATTATCTAACAACTTATCTACTAAACTAATACTATGCTGTGTCCCTAAATCTGATTTTCTAACACTAATAAATCGACGTTTTTTTGTACCGTGGGTTTATCGTGGACCTCCACTTTCTCTATCCTATCCTCCGATCTCTGTCGCGTGTCTCTTGTTGTTACGTGTTGGATCGTCAAGTTTCTATCTGTCTCCCGTTCTCGGTCTCTAATCCCTGTCGGTATTTCCCCCTGATCCGTTGATGTCTGCTCCCTTTCTCTCTGCCATCTCTGCCCAAAACCCATCCTTTGCTGTCCAAAACCTCTGTCATTCCTATCCGTCCTGTTCCAGTCATTGTTCCCCCTATATTTATCGTCTCTATTAAAACGTTGTTCCCAATTATTATTCGTTCTCCTTTGATTTCCTGATATTGCTTTCTGTAGTTGTCCTGTCCATTCTCCCTATAATTGTATCCTTGCACCCCAGTCCTCTGGTAGTCTGTGCTATTCCTATTCCTATCCCAATTCCTATTATCACTATTTTCCCTGGTATTCGTTTCAAACGTCCTAGCTACGTCATAATTTCGCATCATTTCCAAAAAGTCTCTTAAAGTCCGAACGTTTTGTATCGCTACGGCCCTAGTTATTTCCGCCTCCATATGCCTTGACAACAATAATATAATTTCATCTTCTCTTAATTTAGGAATCAGGTGCTGCGCCTGGTTATACTTTTCAATCACATAATTTTCTCTCGATCCTTGGTATGACCTATAGTTCCCAGTGTTTAAATCCGTTCGAATATTAGCCTGATGCGTGTTTCCCCAATATTGTTCTATGAATAGCCTTCGAAATTCCTCGTACGAACTATATTGCCTCCTCACGATACAGTGCCATTTCTCTGCACAACCCCCCAATGTCACGCTCACCATCTGCATCTTCACCCTCTCAGGCTCACTCTCTACCATCTCGTCCAACTTGCTAAGATAGACCATCGGCTGCTCATTCTTTCTGCCTTCAAACCTCGGCAAGGTCTCTTTCCTAGCCTATACTGGTATCCTGCATCACAAACAACTCTTCCCCTTTCCAATTCAACCAACTGTTCTCTCATCTGTCTAACATTCCCTTCAAGACCAGACAATCCATTTACCGTATTCCCCAGAACCGTCGTATCCCTTCTCAGCTTCTCTGCCACCTCCTGACTCGCCCGCAATTTGCCTATAATTTCGTTTTTAGAGTTAATATTGTCCTCCGTCTGAATCCGAACTATTTCACCTAAATTCTGCAATTTTTCTGTCTGTCTAACTTCGACCATGTACAGCTCTTCCCTTAATTCATTTAAACCTGTTGTTACCTTCCTTCTACAACCTGGACTCTATCCTCTACGTCCTTCAGAACTTCATCCTTAAATGAACACAAACTGCTCTGTATTGATACATTAATTCCTTCAATTTTCATTTCCATCATATCAAATTTTTCCTTAACTTCCGCTTGTGAATTTCTAACTTCGGCCAACAATGATCCTCTCAATTCTTCATGCGACTTAGTTAACGACCCTTTTAATTCCAACAAAACCATCATCACATCTTGGATCTGCATATTCTCTTTTCCCTTATCAATTTCATTTTCTCCCGATGTACCCCTGAATTCACAATAATCACCTCCGGCTCCACATATCCTCCAGCTTCATCCCTAGCATCCCCTGCTGCTACAGTCTTAACCACCGGTTGCCCTCTCACACCAGTCTCAACTCCATAAACTTTCCCTGACCTCGTGATTCTCTCCTCATCAGACATGTCCCTTTAATTTTCAAAATAAACTTCAATGATGTGCCCCACTAAGCTACACAACCTCTGCAAATCTGAATCAGCCCTATCGAGCCCCACCTTTAGGCGAACAAATATTTTGTTGCGAAGTTATTTACCTATTCGAGCCCCACCTAATGTTTTACCGCCGCTAAAATTGACCAAAGTGTGAATATCAAATTACGTCTTAGCCTACTACAATAAATTCAAAACCTTCAACAACTGTCAAATAAATATATATGAAACGTCAATCAAATATTAATTTTCACTTTTAAATAGAATATATGCAACGTACAACTAACAAATCTACTCTGCCTCACGTTGTTAGCGCCATCTGTTATATATATACTGTGATCCTACCTTATTAGTGATAGGCGTAATATATCTATCTGTCACTCCTTGTCTTATTTTAGAGCCTTGTTGAGTTATGCCACACAATTTACCTTTAAATATTTTACACGGCTGCTGCACTTAAATATTCTACAGGGCCGTCAAACACGTGGCGGAATCTACCTAGGGTGGGTCCGTCCTAAGCAAACACCTCTCAACTAGACACCCAAACAAATATCCAAGGATTTTTCAAAATAATTTTAAATGCCAAAAGTATACCCAAACACTAGTTCCACTTTTATAAATTTGATTAAAGCACTGCGTAGATATTAAATACTAATACCTGGAATCCAGATACAAGCGCCGCCTTCCAGCCGTCCTGAAGCCAAGTGACCAGCTGCAGGCACCTCCTGTAAATAAATAAGTAACTCGAGCAACTGGTAATCTCCAGACTATAAAACTACTAATATTTCTACAAATTTTATGTTATACAAATACTCAGATAACTCCAATTCCACTATGCTTTCGTCTTCAAACAATAACGGTACAGACCAGCACTCCCTCTTTTAATTAACTTTTATTCGCCGTAAAACTGCTACTATTTGCTATCTCCAGGTACAACTTGACTTTCAAAACTTTCTCGTAACTTTTAAATGTAATAAAACTCATAACAGTACAAAAACACGTCTATTTTTTCGTAATATAAATTTGAAGTCCCTTATAAAATAAAACCGTCTTCTTTTGTTTCCGTTGCCATGACAACTATCTCTACGCACACTATGTAATTTATAATTATTAATAATTGATTAATAATACAGTTGTTTTCTCTAGATACATTCATTTTCTAGATGGTTTGTAATCCAGTGATTTATGTATATTGAACTTTTACAATATTGAAAATAGCTAACAAACTTTGATGGTTCAGCTTTTAAATTGTACGCAACAGACATTTATGTCTTATTCGGTAAACGTCCTGTCATTACATAACCAATCTTTAATTGTTAAAACATATTCAAACTGAAATTGATTTACAAATTTTACGGGAGTATCACTTAACTCCTTAAAATTTTAAAAGCGTGCAGTATACCAAGCAATTTTGATATTTGTTTTACATTCAAATGGTTCTGAAAACGCTAACTCCAAATTAAATTTCATATACGTGCAACCATAACAATTAAAATACGTATACAATGCAAACTTATAACTAGCTTAGCCTGGTCTATGGCCGGTATATGTTGTTGAATGCAATGCAGTTTCAAAAGCTTTATAAATTTATAAACGTGGAATAGTTGTTGTTAATTTATAAACCAAAAATACCTGAAAGAAAATACTCAAACAAAACCAAATATACCCCCATTCTAGCAAAGTCGTTTCGAAGCCCTATTTAAACATTTTATAAGCCCACCCCCTTCTTGACAGTATAATATATATATATATATATATATATATATATATATATATTGCTGTAATTATAGGGTTAATTTAGGGGTAGGTTAAGTCATAGGGGTCGTAGAATAAACAAAGGAAACTCCCAAGTAACAGGAGCAACACAGCATAAATATAGCTCGACCCAATCGTGGGGCTAAATATTAATATAATAACAAGGGTTTTATTTTTCCTACAGTGAAATAACACGACATAAATATGACATGCACAAGCCTTGGGGCGAATATCACAGCATAAATATGGCGACCCAAAGTTAGGGACGAGAACATCACTAAAACTAAATTAAAATTGCAAAGGAAGATTAAAATATTTAAAAATTTGTAGAAGTGAGAAATTAAAAATCTAAATTTGTAAAAATACGAATAAAAATTTAATTTAAAAAGGTTAGGAATTTAAAAATCTGAAGGAATTTGAAATCTTAATAATAATTAAAATTTAAAAATGGAAATGCAAGAACCAAAATTGACGCTGAGCCAAAGCGAAGAACAACAGACGTCGCAACAATCGGAAATGATGCAAATCTTATTAGCGTTAACGAGGAGAATGGATGAAAGCGAAGATTAATAAAATTGGAGAAAAGTTAGGTGTAGAAATAAAAATTATAAGTGACGGATTGAAGGAAAGTAACCAAACGATCGCGGAAATGCAAGTACACTTTGAAAATAAATTCGCTAGAATGATGGATGATGTAGATAAAGTTAGAGACAAGGTTTGGAAAGTAAAACTAGATCAAGAAACATCAGAAAAAGAGACAAATGACCGAATTACAGATTTAGGTAAAAAGATGCTGGAAATTCAAGGAAACTGTGAATTAGGACTTACGGATGTAAATAGGGAGTTAGGCAATTTAAAATCAGAATTTGAAAATGTGGGTAGAAATTAGGGATTGTAACACACTAGGATAAATAGACCGAAAATTTCAGTAGAACAGTATTCCAAATTTTAGGGAGACAACAAGATAAATCCTAAAATATTTTTAAATAATATAAGAAAACTAATACAGGGTTCAACGGATGAAGATACAATTTAAACTTCGTAAGATCAATGTTGAAAGGAAGCGCGGAGATCTGATTTGATTTAATAGAAAACGAGATAGGGACATTTCAGGAGTTTGAAAGTAGATTTTTGAGAAAATTTTGGGGGGATAATCAACAATACAAGGCGCGAGATAATTTAATTACGGGAAAATATAATCAAAATTTAGGGATGACCAGAGAGATATACGCTATACAAAAATTCAGTCTAGCGAAGCAATTGGATCCGCCGATGGAAGAAACCCAAATCATAAAATACTTAGCGGGACATTTTGGCGAAGAAATAAGACATTATGTAATGCTTCAAAATATAGTAAACAGGGGAGATTTTCTTGGAATATTTACAACGTTGTGATGACTTAGGACAAAGTCGTGTAGTGGAAGGTAGAATGGCACCAAGACAGCGAGAAAATTTAGGCAGATTGCAACGAAACACAGAAAACAATAGATCAAATAATAGGGGAAATTATGGAGGACAATTTTATAGAAACAATCACAATAACTACTATCTCAATAATTTTAGAAGGAACTGGAACACAAGAGATACTCTAAGAAGAGAAGCAGAGCGGACGAATCACGGCAGAAATATAAATCAGTGTACGCTACAAACACAACATCTGGAACAAGCAGCACAACCTACAAGAATGAACCGTACCTATGCAGAACTTACGAGTCAGGCAAGACCATCTACGTCGAATCAGGATTTTTGAAGGAGGACAAACCAAGTAAGCCCTTAAAAATAAATGGATACGAACACCAGCGTGAATACATAAAATGTGAAATGGAAAAGGAAATGAATAAAAGCTTATTACCCATAATTAAATTGAGAATTGGAAATAGTCGAGGTGAAACACTTATTGATACGGGAGCTGAAGCGTCGTTAGTGTTTGAGGACTTTGTTAAATGGGAAAAATTAATAGGGAGCATGATGCCCATAAGGAAATTTAATTTAATAGCACCAAACAGCAAGAGATTTGCAAGTGTGAGCAAAATAATAGTTCTGGAATGTGAAATGGGTAAGATAAAGTTTGAAAATGAATTTATAATAGTGCGGGGGTTAAGAGTAGATGCAATATTTGGTATGGACATAATAGATAAGTTGGGTTTAAAAATAAATGCTGAAGGAAAGGTAATAAATGTAAAGGGGGAATATATAAAATGGGATTATGAGGAGAGCATTGAAGTCGAAGGAGACTGTTTAAATATTAATAAATTTGAGGGTGAAGTTGATATAAAGGGGGATATTGATGATAATATAAAACGTCCAGAAGAAGTAAAAGAAAGGGTAGAGGCATTGTTAATAAAGAATTCAAAACTAATAGGATCAGAATCCAGAATAACAACGGGTTATGTGCATAAATTAGAAGTCGTTAATATGGAGCCGTTTAACACAAAGCTATATCGTATTCCAGCAGCGTATAGGGATAGAGTGAAGGTAGAGATAGATCAGATGCTAAGTGAGGGTATCATTGAGAAAACAAACACGCATTTTGTTAATGCATTGGTTGTTGTTAAAAAGAATGATGACAGCATCAGATTATGTTTGGATGCTAGGAAAATAAATAAAAGAACTAAACCTCAATACAGCAGCCCACCAACTATGGATACAATTTTAGCAACAATAGGTAATAAGAAAATATTTTCAAAAATTGACTTAAAGAATTCATTTTGGCTTATTCCACTGGAACGTAAATCCTGGAAATATTTGGGTTTTTCGATAGAAGGGCAAATTTATCAATTTAAAGTGGTTGCTTTTGGTTTGTCTTCAAGTACGGCTGCATTAGTAAAAGCTATGCAGGGTATATTGGGACCATATGAAGAATTCTGCATACATTATGTGGATGATGTTTTAATTTTTAGTAATGACATAGAACAACATTTTGTACATCTTGAACGGATCCTGTTAGAACTAAACTTAGCAGGACTAAAACTAAATATGAAGAAGTGTGAATTTTTCAAGAAAAGATAAAATTTTTGGGATATCAAATTAGTAATGAAGGCATAACTTAGTTAGAGAACAACAGATCATAGGATAGGTTTAGGATAAACAGAAGTAACATAGGTTGATGAAAGGGAGTGATTCATTGGATATGGCAAAAGATGATGATGTTTATAATAATGAGAAAAGGTATAGAAAAGGTGGGGATAGATGAATAGAAGGGGTTTATTACAAACATGGAGAGATGTAGATACGTTATATAAATTAATAATAAACAGTAAAAGTCTTGAATAGAGACAAGAGAAAAATAGATATGAAAAATATGAAAATAGAAAAAGTTTATGTAAATAATAAAAGTATGGGTAGATAGGTATTGTACACATTGTAAATATTAGAACACAATAAAGCATAAGATAGGTTAATAATAAATTAGGATAGGAGAATTAAATTAGGATATCATCATAAATTAGGATAGATTAGGGAATAGGTGTATAGGTATAATATAATCAAAAATAGAAATAGGGATGTATAAATAATGTAGGAATTGTATACATACTGAAACAAAATAAAAATAAATAATTTTGACCAATGTGAATTTTGTCACACGTTGGGCGCCAAAACCATCATTTTCCAAAAAATTTAATTTGGGAGATTAATGCTGTAATTATAGGGTTAATTTAGGGCTGGGTTAAGTCATAGGGGTCGTAGAATAAACAAAGGAAACTCCCAAGTAACAGGAGCAACACAGCATAAATATAGCTCGACTCAATCGTGGGGCTAAATATTAATATAATAACAATGATTTTATTTTTCCTATAGTGAAATAACACGACATAAATATGACATGCACAAGCCTTGGGGTGAATATCACAGCAATATATATATATATATATATATATATATATGTGTGTGTGTGTGTGTGTGTGTGTGTGTGTGTATGTGTATATGTATGTATATGTAATGTGCATGTATGTGTGTGGGTATATATTATGTGTGTCTGTGTGTGTGTTTGCACGTTTATATAGAAAATTAGTCTACATATATGAATTATATCACTTTAAAAATGTATTTATGTGTAAGAGTATACATATATGTATTTATACATATACATTTACATAATTTTCAAATATACATGTGTATATATAACACCGCTTATTTACATAAGTACGTTTTTTTTATTCTAATTCTTTAGCAAAATCAACTGTTCCAACTATTCGTTAGCATTCTGTCAAAAATTTTATTTATGTCAAACTAATATTTTATTTATACTTAAAAATTT
The DNA here is from genome assembly GCA_036346225.1 of Platerodrilus igneus. Classification (NCBI taxonomy): domain Eukaryota; kingdom Metazoa; phylum Arthropoda; class Insecta; order Coleoptera; family Lycidae; genus Platerodrilus; species Platerodrilus igneus. Next base: position 2,480,448 of record JARFIW010001381.1, read on the forward strand.
TTTATTCAATTCAATTTTATAACATTATATAAAGGAACCTAGTTTAAATTTTATTTATGGAAGCTAATTTTTATTAATCTCAATGTAAGTACCGCTTATTACTACCAGTGTCTTTATTACAGTTGTATTACTTTTTAGTTATTGCCTTTGAGAAAGCATTAAATAGATGCGAAAATTTATATATATACACAGAGTGTCCCATGTTATCGTATACAGGCATTATCTCCCTTATTTGAAAAGCTAGAAAAATATATAAAAAACAGTTTTTAATGGCAATACCCTTCTAATGACGTATTCAGAAACGTCATTTGGTTTTACATTCCCTTGGAAACCACCCCGACCCCAACTTTTTATTATTAAATTGCACCCCTTATGTATTTTTACCGAAAATGAATTAACAATTTATTATAAATACGGCGATGTATCATACTTAGTAGTGTTTATTTACTATCACAAAAAAATAAACCATTTAAGTATTACAAATTATTTAACTAATGAGGCATGTCGAAGCATTACGCCGGTTATTATTCACCCTACGTCCACAAGAACGTTTTTAAGACTTTTGAACTGGTGGAAAATCTACAGAAAATAATTTAAAACATTTACTTTAATTTATTAAAAACAATAGATGTATTTTAAAATATAATTATCCATTCGGTTATGTAATTACACGAAATTTATAAACAAATTATTTTTTGGCGTTAACATATGAAAACAACTAAGTATGATATGTTTCTGTATTCAAAATAAATTTGCAATTCATTTTTAATGAAAATAAATAGGGGTTGCAATTTAATAATAAAAAGTTGGGGGTGGCTTCTATGGGGTTGTAAAAACAAAAGACGTTTTAGAATACGTCATTAGAGAGGTATTGGTTTGCTATTAAAAACTGTTTTTGTTTTATTTTTATATCTTTTCAAATAAGCGAGAAATTGCTTGTATATGATAACATGGGACACCCTGTATATATATACAGCTTAAAACTACTCAAATATCTTCAACGCAATGTCACCATGGACATTAGCTTTTACAGTTGCGAACTACTCAAATACCTAGAATTACATACAATACACGTTCATGCGTGGGCTGTGAAGACGGCTACTCAAGTGGAAAAAACACGTTTTGTTATTGTCTGCTTTCAAACTGATACATCGCGTAAAAAAAAGCGCAGTTAGTTTGACCACTGTAACTTGACCTATATGAAACTACATCTGGGTTCATTTATGTATCCTTACGCTAATCTTAACATTGACTTCGATACCAATCGCTATTCTATATTATATGAAATGTATGCACCGTTTCAACAATCAAATTACGGGGGCATCAGCGAACCCATATTAACGCCCCATAAATTTAAAACGCACGCCCTGTTTGTGGTCATCGATTGTTCCCATTAAAATGGCAGTGAAAGTAAGCGCGGTTGACGCACGATGAGAATTTTATGAAGGAAGCACTTAAAGCTCGCACCAAAGCGTATTGCCTCATTCTACACGATGGTTTACTTCAGTACAATCCTACAACCAATACTGTGAGGTCTAAAATGAATAGGCCTTTGTTTGTTGTTAACGTTCAAGGTTTTAAAACTGCCAAAAATAATGGATTATTTCCATTCACTTCTAGGTTCAAGTTCAAAATGACAGCTAAAAATTTACCATTTTTTGGTAGCTACAAATAACCTCCGAAAACAATTCTTCGTCAAATTCCAATCAACAATCAATAATTTTATTTATTTCGGATTCAAACTTGATTGTATTTTTCTTAAATAAATACTTTTATAAACAATTGATTCTCAATTAATCGAATAAACTAACATGCATAACCTTAAAATTTATTTTCTTAACCTAAAAATTTAATGGCTGCTTGCCTTCGACAAGCAACTTAAGGGCGCGATAGCATCCCTCTATTTTCATAACACGAACTAATTTAAAAATAGCCGCCTTTGTGGTATAACTTTCGCATGATAGAGGGAACTACTTTATTTTAACTTTAGTAGTGTAGTGGTTCGTTTCCAAGTTAGGCAAATAAGGGTTGCTAGGATACGGTACGATGCTGGTTTTTCTCCATTTCTGTAACTATTCATCGTAAATGACCTTCAACAATTTCGAAGTTGTTGAACAGCAAGCAAAGCGTTAGATATAGTTGAAATCAAATAAAGTCAAGCATGACTCATCGTTGCGCATATGAATAAAACACAGCTACAATATTGTTATGCTACTCTATTACCTGGCTCTTCCCCATCTAAAAGGATAGCTAGAAAATATTCGTCAGCTGTATAATTCAATGCAACCACTCTGAAGGTATGTCCATAAAATATTTCTGTTTGTAATTAATTGTCAAACATTTTTAAGGTTAGGTTAGAATTAGTGCTTTGTTATTTCACTTGCGATTTTCTACTTTTCTTTTAAAGATAATTCTGATATACAACAAACAGTTTTTTTTAAACTAAGAACCTTCTACACATTGAATAGTGTTTGGTCAACACTTATCAAAATGAACACGCTTCGTAACAAACATTTGAACTTTCAAGCTCAGTTGTTGGTGATGAATGTTCAAACATTTTTTGAAAGAGAACGTGATAATCATGGAACCTTGGCCCCATTTGAGTCAGTATTGCAGGTATAATCAAATTTTCAAGTGATATGTTGTGTTTTAACTGTTGCTTATTGTTAGCGAACATCTGAGGCTTGTGAGATAGGACTGAGTTCTCTTCGTTCCATTAAAAAAAGAGAGTTTTAGAAGCCCGAAAAGAAAATAAAGTTCCTGAGTCACCGAGCAAGCACCGAAAATTTAACAAGTCTAAATCGTCTGATGTAGATGGTTTTGTAATAGATGCGGTTAAACGAAAAATTTACGAAATGTATTCCAAATGTAATATAGTTTTCATAACAATTTTATTTAGTGTTTTTTAGTATTATGCTTTTAGGGCTCCATGTAACTGTTAAATCTTTACGACAAGAAATTGTAACCGCTCAAATTTTTAACTTCAGCCAGTCTAGTCTGACGAGACTTCTATCAACAATTGGTTTTTCTTTTAATTGGACGATGGTAGAAGGGCTGTGCTTGAACAGGAACATATTGCTGCTACACGAGTGAAGTTTTTAAGAGCATATGAAATGTACAAACAATTGTAACTTTATGATCCTGTTTTCTTGGATGAGACGTGGATTTTTAGTCGAGGTTCTGTTAAGAAGAGTTGGCATGATGGTTCAAAGCTCAGTGTAAAGAGAAAACCTCCTGGAGAAGGAAAACGGTTAGTTCTTTAAAGTTAAAATTACATTTAATAGAGATATTTTTTATTACAGGTTCATAGTCGTACATGCAGGCAACAAAACTGGATTCATCCCCAATGCAGCACTTTTGCATTCTACAAAATCTCCAAGTGCTGACTATCATGGAGACATGAATGCAGCATTATTTACAAAATGGTTTGAAGAATGTTTAATTCATAATTTAAGCAAACCCAGTGTAATTATTCTAGACAATGCTAAATATCATTGATTACTTGATTAAACACAATGTTAGTTGCGGCAGTCACACGTTAAAAGGGAACTATTATCCTATTTCCCTGCAATGGTTCCACTAAGATATTTTAATAAACATTACTCTTGCTAACATGATGCAATATTTTGCTTATATTGAATATTGTAGAGTATCAAGTTACGTTTTGGGATACGGCACACTACCCTTTTTTTTTAAAAACTATTATAAATAGTATAAGCTTCACAAAGCAACACTGCTGTAATAATTTACTTATCGCTTGTAAACATAAACATGAAAGTTTACAAACAACCATGGATGTTGAGGTTATGTCATTTTTGGCTTCATAAATATTCGCAATTAATCCAATCATTATTATATTACACTTATCAAAAGGTAATTCACCATATAGTATTAGTATACTTCATTTTAATGCGACAAAAACAAAGTCCAAAATAATTCAATTTGAAATATTCTGGTTTTAAACCTTATTCTACACATCATTAACAGTGCCATCTTCGGAGGAAGTCGTGAACAACTTCTATTAAAATAGCGTACAATTAATGTTATAATTCAATAAAATCCATTCAGTACACTACGGCTATCATGATCAATATTTTTGAAATTTTTTTTAACAGAACGATTATATATGTATTCTGCTATCCAACGAATGCTTTTTTTTTATATACAAATTGATTATGTTAGATGTAGTAACTAAAATAAAGTAAGTGAATTTTTACCATTACTTTTAACAGCTATTTCTTGCTTATTACTGCACTTTAGAAAAAAAAGCAAACCTTCGTTAGAAAGTACAAAGTTTTGTGAGTCTAATGGTGGAGTTACATTTTGCATATTTTCAATCCAACAAAAGTTATTTACCAAACAGAATAACCTGTTTTTTGATGGATTTTAGGCAGCCAACCATACATCCGATCGCGCCCTTAACCTCTGAAGTGTACTTCAAAGTCAACTTCAAATTTATTTCAATGTAAATGATACTGTGCATTACGATTTGACAAGCACGCCAATTACGTTTCAAATTCGACTTGGAAGTGAATGTAAATGAATATTAACTTCGTGTTCAAAGTAGTGGCTATTTAATCACTAGTGTCATCGAATGGAGTTGCAACAATAAATCTTCAAAACCGTCGTATGCTTGGGACCAACTATAAGCCCGCCAAATACCAAAACGTATGACTAAGCAGAGACTTTCACATAATATAGGATCATAGGATCAGGTATTGCTGTTTTGAGATAGCAGTTGCGTTGATTTTTATTATCAACTACAACGCTATTATCGTTAAGTTATATATACATGCCGCATGCAATAACGTTAAAGGTAGTTTCCCTATTCCCCGTTCTCCATTAACCAATCAGAATGCAAAAATAGTTTGAATAGTCGCATTCTATTTTTTAACGGAAAAACTGGTTAAGTTGAATAATATTCATCCTTGTTTAGAGCTGACCTAGTAGAGCTGTCAGCGTATTGTGTTGAGTACATAAGTTATGTTACACGTATTAATAAAAAACTAGAATTCTTTTTATGTATTGCCTGGAATGCTATTCTGTTAGTATCGTACTTCGACAGATTTTTACGCTTCGCTACTATCATTTGAAAAACAACAAATTGGTATTAATCTGCTCTAATTTATTTGACGGATGTATATGTTCAACAGATAGCAATAAACGATTTTGTTTTTATCCGTTAACGGTCCAACTAACGGAAAGCAGAGTGCCCAGCTTATATCATGTTACTAAATTATGTCATGAAACTAATAAAAAAACACCTTTTACCTGTGAGATTATTTATAAAGCTCACCCGCCTAACAATCATCTTAAATACACAACTACGAAACTGATATTATATTTCTGCTCAATCTCTCTCAAATGATGTTGGGAGTCTTCTCATTGAGGTAATACAATTGGAAGAAGCTATTCCAATGCTTTTCTTAATGAGAGGAACATATAAGCATTTATTTTTTGTTCGCCATATATGCGAATTTTTGTACTATAATCTAAATCCTGAGGTTTCAATCATACCTAATATCAACATAAAGGTACTGCAGTTACTTTTAACTACAGATTTTAAACAGCTGATTCATGATATTTGTATAAAAACTTGTTGTCATACGGTCTGCAGTCCTACGATAATATATTATTATTTTTCACCGGTTTTGCAGTGTTTCAGCTTCTTGCTAGCAATTTTAAAATTTATTTCTTCTCAGCTATGATGAAATTTAACGTAACATAAACTTATAAATAGGTGTTTAGGTTTACAGGAAAATGGATAAAACAGGACATGCTAAACCACAAATTCAAGGTAGCATATGAAATTGTGTTTTAATTGCTCATGCAAAGTTTTAGCTGTGCTTGATGTACTTCTTGAATCATCAGCAGACAAAGTACCACTGGTAGCTGATGGTGTAAATGCTGCAATACGCAAAATTGCAAAGAAGCATCCAAATGATGTCTTGAGCGTGTGTTGTCAACACTGCAAGGGTAATTCCAAGTTGACTCGAGAGAATCTCTCAGATTTACTTAAATCAGTGGAATACATTTGCCAAGAATACATCGTTGAAATTGATGGCGACATTGTTATCTTGCTTATTGACTTTGCTGTAGAGACAATGACTTTGAATAATGCTTATGAACCATTAGTTCAAATGTCTGCTTCTGCAGTACTTGTTGCACTTGGTGGAAAACATTGTATTCAGGTACGAATATCAAATTTAATAATATGATGAATGGTTGTGGTAAATCTATCGAGTAAAGGCCAAAGTCAGTTTATGTTACATAGGTTGGTGTGGCATTCTTAACAGTTTGTAAAGTACACGGTTTCATTCAATTACCTGCCATTATTTAACTATGTTTATAACCAGCATGACCAACCTACGTCAACATCTGTAACAACAATTGACTTTAAACATGTTATAGAGGAATTTAGAATACATATTATTATAGATCAAGCAAAAATAGATAGAAAATGATACTGCTTGTTATATAAGACATGATATTTTTAAATAGTTTAAGAATGTCACAAAATGGCATTACTAAATTAAGAGGTCCGGTATAATACTGATGTGTTGATTACACAGTTGACATTCGAAGCATATATAATCTACAATTGTAGATTGATGTAAACCATTGTTAGTAGATACATCTACAGAAGGTATTTGCTCTGAAATTGTTTCTACAGACACTTGTGGAAAAGATATGAAAATAGTAGATCCACTATGTATGCACCGATGGTGGAACATACAAGTCTCATTAAAGATATATTTGAAGTAAGGGATTTCTCAGATGAGATGTAACTGTTTTTGTTGGACACGCGAATAAGTTAATAAATAATAATAGGTTCGGATTTAGAAAAAAATGAGGGGGTGTTCACAATTTTTTTTGGGCAGTGTGTTGCAAATATATTGGAAAATACTGATGTTTGCCTTTAATATACCGATTCATTTACACAGTTAACTGAAAACCAAAATATGGGTAGCCATTTTTATTTTAAATAACAAAGAATATTGCAGCACTAGTTTTACAAATATATATATATATATATGGGTAGTAGTGTTGGTGTTTTATCACCTGATGGCGGTTTTATTTACTTTTGCCATAGTACAGAGATTGTTTCGAAATTATATCAGTATAATAGCTTCGATTACTTCATAGGGTTCTTGGAAACTATTTCGCTCTGATGAGGCTTAACAAAGCCGAAACCGTCGGTCAGTGGATGTTTCCTCCCCTGTGAAGTAATAAAGTTAATGTTTTGTTAATGGATATATAACTACTAGCCCGATTTGTATTCGTCAATAGGCTCTATTATTTTCATAGAGTTTGTTTACAGATACATCTTATTTTATATATTGTTCTACACAATTTCTAATTGTGAACTGCAAATAACTTGTCTTTTATTAATTGAAGTTCTGTAAGTAACATTATATTGTTCCATTGTTAGAGGTAACTACATTCATTTATTTTTTAGTACTCTGATCTTAAATAGATCGAAAGCTTGTTAGAAAACAAAAGAGTTTTATTACTCAGTTGATGACCAATAACCTGTTATTTGTATTTCTATTTGATATACACTTGGTCGTTACATTAATAATTATTATATATTGCTTTGATAAGAGGGTTGTTTAGGGGTATATTGAGTCATAATGGTTACACAATACATGTAAATAGTACTAGGAGCTAGAAAACTACATTTATTTAGCATGAAAAATACGTAATTTGCAAATTATGCAAAGAGCAAACGTTTAACACCCTGTATAAGAATTGCAATTGACTTTAATTAATGCCGGGAAGCATATTATTCAACAATAAACACACATTCAGCAAAAGAAATAACTCTACACGCAATCAAACTTGTCTTAAACCAAAAAGCATTCATAAATTGTAAATAGATATGCGTTACAAAATCATGATACAATTCCCATTAAAATTGAACATGTGATAGTGGAAGGAGATAGCATAGCGTCCTCATAATAAACGCATCTTTCGAAATAAATGTTTTGGAAACGCAAGAAGTAAACAGAAATATGTTAATTTATGTCATTTCGTCTACGTGATTTTCTACATGGAGTTAATACAAATCCCAAAGTATTATCTAGACAAACAAAAGCCATAAGTTAAATTACGTGCCAAGGCGAATTAGAAATTCCTGTAATAATATCAAAACAGACGGTTTCAAATAAATACAGAATAGAAATCCACTGGTATCCTACGTGACCAAGAAATCGTCCGGTGAGTTATTATCAGACCTATACCTGTAAAAGCCCAAAATATCCAAAACATCCCATGGTTGGTCGTAAACTTTGAACAAATTGCTGATAACCAATGAATTTTTAGATGAGGCGTAGCTTATATAACACGTGAATTTGATAAGCAGACAGTCTTAATTTGAACCGAGCACAATCCACATCACTTATACTCAAGAATGTACGCAACGAGTGAATATTAAAATTAAATAATCATATGTTTGTGAAAAGTGGTGTTAGAAAATTTAAAATAAGTAATAGTGAAAAATATATGAGATAAGTTTCACCGTTTGCTGGAAAACGTGAGTAAAAGTTTATTAATTAATTAATGTTAAATATTTATAATTTAGGGCTCTAAGAAAATCTAAGTAAAATCCAAGTAACTCTAAGGGAGATTAAGAAAATACTAGATTATTGATTAAATGGGGTAAAATTTGGAAACTAAATAAATTGATAATATTGGGAGGAAGTCCGATTGAGAATATTGGCAAAGCCGCACAAAAGCTACAGGTCAGAATATTTTATGTAAAGAGTCATCAAAAATTTCTTTTTATAAGTGAAGGAATATCCAGTAGAGTTCAGTGTCATTTTTGCTGGCTTTAAAATAAGGAAAGGGAGCTTTAATTTTTGGGGATAAATAATTTAAAAATTGTTATTTGATTCAGGAGTTCATTTTTGTAATACAGTAAAATAGATTAAGCTGTAGTGTATATGATTTTTCTTTCTCATTCAAATATTAAACGACTTCGTTTTATCATTCAAATCAGGAAAAGTATTAGAGAAAAGGGTGTAAATTATTTGATTATCGTGATGTTGTGTACACTGTGTGAATTAAACTGAGGTAGCCGAGGCATATTTAAATTTTAGGATATTAAAATACACAGAGCGGTGGTGATCAGCAGGAGACTGAAAGTATAATTACATCGGCATGCAACGTTATCATATCAAATTAATATATATATATATATATATATATATATATATATATATATATATATTATTGTGAGGTTTACGCTGGAATCATGCCCCACAAATTGGGTGCCATAATATTGTGAAATTGTAGCTCTACAATCGTGCCCCACGCTTGGACGCAATAATATTGTGTAGTTAAACCTGGTACTCTTGTGCCCCTGCATTGGGCTGCTATAATAATGCTGTGAAATTAAGCTTAAATCTTGCCTCAGCTACTCCTGAATCGTCCTCTTAATTCGATGCTTCCTATATATTACTTACACCTACCTGTTACATCAAACTAACTTCCTCTCATTATTACCATAGAAACCTAAATAGAAATCCACAACAATCATGCATTCAAAAATAACTCAATTAACCAAAATATCACACTCTATTTATCTGAAATCCAAATTACATTTTTTTCAAATTTAAAATACCATCGTTTTATATACATTCATGTGTTCACTAAATTTTATAACAAACATTTTGCTTATTGATAACCCTTTTGGCACATAACTTTTTATTAAAGTAAGAGGGCATTCCTCATACCTCACGTTACCTATTGTTCTAGCATGAACTCACCTTAAAACCTTAAAACTCTGCACGATCAATATCAAAAAACTCTCTATGCCTTTTTACAATTTTTGGTTATCTGCAAATTAATGAATAAAGCTCAAAATCAATCTTGTTTTAACAATCCTATATGCTTGGTACCCGCCTTTAACGTCAAGCAAACATCCTTTATCTTCCTTGTACATATCGCTCTATTGCACACATATGCTTCTACCACCTGAATTTCTAGCCCTTCTTATTTAACTTTTACCAATCGATTCGCTTGGCTCCATTTCCCATTTTTCTGAGCGACACGTGCTTGTTTACAATTATCTTTGACTTTATTGATTTTTAATTCCCTTCCTCTGGACATACTTTATGTTTATCTCTTATACTTGTAGGCTTTTGTTCAATCTTGGTCTTTTCATTGCTCCTTTCGACTCTATATCTAAGATTAGAAATCAATATTTTAACTAACGTATACTGCTTTTACACCAATTCTGTGTGGTTTTGTTTACGTCCTTGGCTGCTTTAATTCCAATGGTTCTTGGTTCCACTAAGCTATTAAATTTGTTTGCAGCAACTCTACTAAGAAATACATCTTTCCCCTTGTTATTTGAAACCTAGAAATCGTTATTTTTAACGTGCTCTACGCTTTTAAAACTGTTCGATAGAACTTCATTATGCTATAATTTAACTCCAAATTATTTTTTTTAATTCTCTTTTACATACATACTATAATACATGGTCCTAGCTGAATCTAATTAAGAAAAATTATTCCTATATTAATCACTTTAAACTAAATTGATATTCCCCTATTATCCATTAATTAAGCTAGAAAATAATTGTTGAAAATCTTTTAACTCAATAAATTTATTTTACTGTACCTAATTGCTCTTAACCCTATGAGTTAACTTATGTATTTTATTGCCCCTTTTAATTACACGATAATATATATATATATATATATATATATATATATAGCTGTGATAAGGGGTTGTTTAGGGGTGTATTGAATAGCAAGGGTCGTGTAGTAATGATAAATTGCAATAGGAAGCAGAAAACTGCATTTATTTAGCAGAAAAATAGGTAATTTGGATATTATGTAAATAGCAAGCATTTAACACTCTGTAGATAGACCATAATTAGCTTTAAACAATGCGAATAAGCATATCTTACAACAATAGAACGCGTATTCAGCAGGAAAATAGGTCATTCATACATTATATAAATAACAAGTATTTAACACTCTGTATATAGACCTTTATTAATTTTAAGTAATGCAAGTGAGAGCATATCTTTCAGTAAAAGTACGTGTATTCAGAGGAAAGGATAGTACATGTGATTAAACACGCGTTGAGAAGTGTTCTAATTAGTTATAAAACAAATACGAAGATAAGAGATAAAACCTAACAAAGCTTTACGCAATTACGGAGAAACAATAAATATTTTGATAAGAAAACGCAGTTTCAAAAATATATAAACGAAAGTGGAATTAAGGTTACATCATTTATTTTGTTCAATTATCCAAAAAGGCGATATCTAAACAAAACAACGTATGGTCGAGATAACGAGGTATCTATTGCAAATAGGTATTACACGGAAAACCGAATACATTACATCAGAAACCACTTCAAAATGCAGGAAATACAAAGACCTTATTGGTTAAGATATCTACAAGACTTGTTGAAAACCCAGCCCACGTGCAAGTGGGAACAGCCTATATTTAACACCGGGCAATGATAAGACGGGTCAGTTTAAAACTCAAGCAGGGCAAAGCTGCATTGCTGCTAAACAGAAAGTCACGCGTAATTTAATATTTAATAATATAATAGTGTATGTTATAGTGACAAATAAGTGCAACAATTATGAAGACTTCTTTTGCCGTTTAACGTGAGTAGAATTTGGGGTAATGTACTTAAACTAAATATTAATAATAATAGGGCTTCGAATGGATGGTATAATATTTCAAATGTGTGGATAAATTCAAATTCGAATGTTGATGATAAGAATTATAATTGATGGTATAACATTTTAAATTCGAGTGGATAGATATTATAATTCAATTGTGTTGATGATAATTTGAATGTGGGGATATTTTAAATGGATTGATATAATTTATATAATAATATTTAAATTATTTTTCTTGGGAAAAATGTCTAAATAAATAAATAATGTACATTATATGTGTGTTTATTTTGTACTTATAGCCAGACTTTCGACTGTCGCTAGATGGTTTTTATCAATGATGGTTTTGTTTTCTATAATATGATGCCTGTACATTATTTGTTAACAAATTTTTACAATATGCTTACCAATAAACGAACCTTTATATATTTATCACATAGTTTAATAAAATATTCTTTTGAACCATACTTTCAATGTAAAAGGAGGTACAGTATGTAGGTTATTTGTGTCATTTTTACTGTTGATTGAATTTGATTGCTGTTGAATGTGAAAAGATTTCAAGAATAGCCTCTTGTGGTAGTTGCTTTCAATATCTAGAATTTTGGTATCTTCAAATTTCACTGTGTTTGTTGAATGTAGATGTAACGACAATGCACAACTTTGTTTACCAAACCTGGCATCACTTTTATGTTGGATAAATAACTTGGCAGAGTCCAACTTCAAGTACATACAAGAAATAATCTTAGTTCTATTATACAAAGGTATAAATATCTTTAAGTACATTTTCGAAGGATTTGTACTAAACACTGATGTAAAATAAATTTTAAATTACTTTCTGAATATTAAACATCTTTTTATGTTGCTTATTACATTGTATTTTTGTTTCTCAGTAATGCAGTATTCACTTTACAAATGTTTGCCACATTGGGAAAGTGTTTATTTATGAAGTTTGGCATTTTTTGTAGGTAGTTGAAACGTTATTGAAAAGAATGGAAAAGGGTGTGGTCCCACATTATACCATACCGTTTACATTAGGTTCTTTGGCTTCCTGTAATACATATGGGATAGTGCCTTATCTTAAACATATTTTAGAGATAATTGTACCACTTTTGTCTATTGTGAAACTAGATTATCATAAAAATGCAATTACTTATGGTAAAATATTTACTTATGCAACTAAAATCTATAGAAAAATTTTTAGCTTTGGGCAAATTTAGTGATGCTTTGAATGAATATGTTTCTAATATAAAGCAAATGCCAGATCCTACTATAACAACAGAAATGTTTTACTCTGAAATGGCTGTTGCATATGATATTATTAGTAGTAATTGGTTATATTCAAGAGATCCCAAAGTAGTAGAAAGTGTGTTATTGGCAATGTCTTCAATGTTTTCGGTTCTTAGTTTTGATAAAGTATGTCAGCAAATTCCTCGAATAATTCAATTGCTGTTGAACTTATATAGAAAACAAAAAGACCATCTACCTATAACACAATGCTTGGGATCAGCAATTCAAGTAAGTACATAATTTTTCATTACTTATTCTAATCTTAAATAATAGGTTACCTCACTTGCAAATGGAACTTTATTGGAACCATTGCTAATACCAATTCTTCATTGTTTAGGAGACTTGGTTTGTATATCGCCTGATTATGCTCAACCTGACTTACTAAGAAACCATTCTGAAGTTCTTCGCTGCTATGATCGAATAGCTCTACATTTTACTGATCATTGTTTAGATTATTTGATAACACAGCTGAAAAACAATAATGACAAAGAAAAAATCAAATCACTTGTAATTTTAACCCACCTATGTCATTCTTCAGAAAACGTTTTACAAAATCGAATAACGCTATTTTTACAGGTATGCAACTGTAAAGATTTCAGTTTAATTTATTGGCAATATTTTAGATTTTATTAGATCTTAGTAGTGAAAGTAGTATTGGAATAAGAAAAGCTGTATTAAAGACAATTGTTGCATTTGCCTATAAAGGTATGTTGCCTAAAGGTAGTGAGCAAAAATATCTAACATTCATCGTTAAGTTATGTTGTAAACAAGTTACTACTAAAAATGCAGAAATGGAACAACAGGAACTATTAGATTTACAAACAACTGCAGATAATACATTGTATATGTTAAGTACATCAGTAATCGAATTAGAAGAAGTATTATGGAATTTATTGTTAGAATGTTTACTGATGAGTGAATTTTCTGATTCGTGCATTACATTGCTACGTTGTTTGACTCATTTAGCTGCACGAAAAAACTGCAAGGATACATGTGAAAAGGCATTTATTCGATGTATTGCTTTATTGGCTCAACCACTACCTGGTTTTCGTGGAACATTTATACTTAATTTTTTAAAAAATGTTAAGCTATGGACTTCTGATTCTTACAGGTAAGATCTTTTCTACTTGTGTGCCATTATAAATTGTGATTATAGATTGTGTTAATAGTTTGTTATTATTATACATGAAATGGTAATGCTATGTGTTTTAACAGTAATTCGTCATAAAACAAAATATTTATAACCCTAAGAAATTTATTTATGCCATAATGGATATGATATCAAGCTTCTCTACTGGCAAACAATTTTTACCCAAATTGTTATAAATAACTACAATTAAACATCTATAGCTAACATTTTTGTCAGTTTCTAAATTTTATAAACTATTAGTTTGTTAAAAATGTATAATTCTAGCAGTTTATGGGCATTATAATGTAACCTTTGCCTCTGTATGAATGTTACAGAAGTAAAGGAAGTGTGTAGGGATCAAGAGATGTGAAGAAATATTGTGAATGGTGGTGGGAGTAAAAGTAATGTAGTTAGTTATACCGTGCATGTCCTCCGAGAAAGAGGTGCTCGGTTTGGTTACCCCGAAGGGAATACCGTGATTGGTGTTGTTGTTGTTGTATAATATAACCAAAACTAGTATAACTTAATTATAAAACTATAAAATAGTAATTGTGGAAAAATCTTATTTTATTCATCTCTATTCTAATGAAATCCATTTTATTAATGCTGCGAGTTAATTTTAAAATCTCTTTATATGCTAGTCGGACTAAAAGAAAGGATAAAGCTTGTATATTGCTGCTCTTCAAGTCAGTCCTTTATTGCAGAAAAGCATACAAATCGAGCCCTCTTTTTTTATCTGTTTATGTTTGTTGGTGTAGTTTTGCTATTACGACTTACATATAGTATTAGCAATAAAAACTTCACGAGTAGGGTTCACTTAATTAAAGGCTATCACAATTAAGAATTGATACACTTCAACAGTAAAGTTCAGGCTTTCTACATTGTAGACAACATTTAATAAATTAGCAGCCAATGTAAAATTACTATACAAAGTAGTTTACGTATTGAATTTATTTTTACATTTATATACTAATTTATTTCCACACACTTCTAATATTCAAGAACAATCTGTAAATTATGTAGCATTATTACACGGATACTAGGTTCTTTAGAGATAAATAGTTTAGAGCACATTCAAAATTAAGCTCATCTTGCATGTCTTCGGAGGAGCTTACTCTTTGTATCCACAGTGGTCGCACCTAGATGTAAACTTCTAATGGTTAATTTCTGAAAAATTTGGCCTCAATAAACAATTACAGTGTGTAACGCAAAATAAATACACAACCACGATTTTTCAAATTTCAATAAAGTTAAATTGAAACCACTTGATATATATAATAAGCAAATAATCTATATTGGCTATAATGCTAACAATGATAAGGTTAAAGATCTAAGTTGACACATCGTTGTTACTTCAGTATATCTAACTTCAATTTAGAGCTTGTTCGTTTTTGCACATTAAACTTGACATGTGGTATCTACAATGCAATAAAGCTCATTCAAAGATGCTTAATTGCCAATACTAAACCTTAGAGATGATATCCCTACATGAAGTGCTAGAACTGTACTAGAAGTATTTTCCACGTGGATCACTTGAATTGCACTATAATTTTTGAATAATAAACATTACACATTAGCCCATTAGTATCAAGAATACCCACCCATATTGAAATATGTTTTGGAAATAAAATGCTTTTGATTTTGTGTTACAGTGGATATCTCGGTCATTGTAGGAATTTTAAACAAATGTTAGATATGAAAGTTGTTAGATACTGCATTTTCATTAATTTGCCAATATCTGAAAAACAATTGAACACCAAATAATTCAGATACAGCAAATAAATTTAGAATTTCAAAGTCAAAGTGGTTTTGTGATAGCTAAATTTCTGTGAATTGTTAATTTAATTTTTAATTAATGTAATTACTCATGCCTAGTGTCAAATAATTATTCTAATGAAGAAAAAATTGATATACTCAGGGCGTTCATCAGATGCAATGATAATTCTAGAAAAAACTTCTATAATGTATCGAGGAACGTATCCACAAAGAAGACAGCCACATTCTCGCACTTCACAAGACTCGAACGTTATTTAAGGAGAAATGGTTGTTTCTATGATAAAGTACGAAGGACAAGAAATGAAAGGTGATCCTGATTTTGGCATATTTTAGAGCATTTCCACCTAATTCAATATGTGAAGTAGTGACCAATTTGGGAATAACCCAATATAAAATATTTTCTATACTAAAAAAAAACAAAATGACCCCATATAAAATTAAATTAGTACATGGTTTAACAGCTGGTGATTCAGATAGAATGATAATATTTTAGATTTGGCCTGCCAATCACCAAGATTTATTGAATTTAATTTTTAAAAGCAATGAATCGAATTTCAATAATAACAATGAAATCTCTAACAGAAAAATGATCTTTACCAGGATACAAATAATCAATTTAAAATTCGAGAATGCAGATTCCAAAACCGATTTTCTCGTAACGTAATGTGTATTAGGTGTTACTATAGTAGGTCCTTATTTTTATAAAGAGTTTCTTAATGCAGAATGGTACAATTGGGAGATTATTTTGATGGTATATCCCTAGAAATACGCCGTGATATGTGGTTTCAGCAGAATGGGGCGCCTCCTCACATTGCAAGGAACACAACAAAATATTTTAAATGAAAAGTTTGGTGTAAAATGCATTGGAAATGGTGGCTCTGTAAACTGACCAGCAAGGTCGCCAGATATCTCCATTTTGGATTTGATTTGTTTGGGGATTTTTCAAACAACAAGTTTGTGCTACTCGTCCGCAAGATCTAGATGATATTAAAAATCGTATTTTTGTGACATGTGACAAAATAACACCTTATATGTTACAAGTAACAGGAAGAAATTTAATCAGAATATGTCAGGAATGCATTGCTAACAACGGTCACTTCGAACAGAACCTCGAATTTAGAGTTTAAATTTTACTAAATTTATTGTTATTTTCTTGTTATTATGTTGAGTACTCCATATTATAAAATTGACATATGATTTTTATTGTTTTCATTGTCTACTATTCAGCTTATAAGAAAATAATAACATGATATGTTGTAAATAATTTTATAGTGTAAAACTCGGGGAAATAATAAATAATAATATTGGTTACATTGGTTTTGAAATTGTCAATGTATTTGGTGTGTGAATTATTTGATGGTGATTTGTTTTTCTCATTTTGGTGAATTAATGAAAATACAGCGTCTAACAACTTTCACATACAACATTTGCTTGAAATTTTTACGATAGCTGCGATATCTACTGTGGCGCATAAAATCAAACGCATTATATACAGGGTGGTCCAAATTGTACCTTCGATAATTTTAGAAGCAATAAAAGACGTGAAAATAATATAGTTTTCTTAATAAATAAATAACAATTACTGTTCAGAAATAAAAGGTGTCGAAGTAGCGACTTTCTTTTAAATAATTAAATTTCACGCAAACTTAAAGGATTATTTTAGTGAAATTTGGAGACTGAATGTTTCTTTGAACATAATTTTTTGTTTTTTTCTTCATGCAGTAGCATAACTGGTGGGGGTGTGATTATAATGTTTTAAAAATAAAAAAGATACGCCAATGGCCAAATGATTTTTTTAGACATTTTTAATATATTTAATTTGTAGAAAAAAAGTTGTCTTGTAGATTTTCTCTAAAAATCAATCGTTTTACAGAATCAGAACAAATGTATTGCAATAAACCAAACTAAACTAAAAAAAGGATTATTTCAAACTATTAAAAATAAAACAAGTAAAAACTTCACAAAATTAAATTACTTTAGGAGCTGCTAAAGATGCTCACCATCAACTTTGATACATTTCCTACATCTTCGAATTATGGAATTCACAGTGGCAGATATTTTTTTATTTATCGGATACAGATGGTTTAAGTGTTATTTATACTTATTTACTTACTTCACCTCACAGGCATGGTTATGATGGCCCTGTGGATGAGTAGTAGCACAAGATTAAATTATATTTATTAAGGTCAAATTTGCTTACATAGAATTAGTTTTATCAATGAATAATTTATTGTCACACTGATTGTTCATTTAGTTTGTATTTACCCATTGTGCATACTGATACAGAGAAACAAAATTTTTTAAATTTGTCATTGTTTAATAATTGTTAACTTGTGAAACGTGTTATAATTGTTAGGCTTAATGCAATTGAAATTATGCTGAGATTTTGGAATATGTTAACAAAATAACTTCTCACATTTGTGTAAGAACTACTTTTTAGTCTGTTTTTAGTTGTTATCACGTACCCTTTTTAGTGTCCTGATGAAGAAATTAAATTATATTTCGAAAGCTAGACATTGCAAATAAAGAGAATGTTTAACTGATTGTTTTTAATTTTATATATATATATATATATATATATATATATATATATATATATTGATGAGATAAGACCAGCGTTGTGAGCGTCACTAAAAGAGTGCTGTGATTCAGATACAACAATTAGTAAAACTTGAAATTGTTCACTTACATTCCTTTCTAAGTTTGCCTGGCCAGCTCAACGGAATTGACCGAGTTTTCAAAATGAAATAAAATAGCAATATCACAAAGCATTTATACAGTATGAAATATTTTCTCTCAGAGTGTTTCGAACTTTGAACACAAACCTTCTTGGTAAAAAAATCCTTTACAAAAATTTTTTTTATTTGGTTAACACTTATTACTCTCCCTTAAATTAAATACAAATACTCCAATATCAGTTAAAAATAAATCTAAAAGTAATACTTGCAGAGTCTATAAAACCGCTCCTCGTAATTGAATATTATCTTATTTTAAATTGTCAAATCAGCTTACAAGACTTCCATATTTAAAATTTTCATTTCAAACAGCAGTTACCAAAGTATATTTTTGGTTAAACCTTCATTTCGATTATTTAATAAAATTTTTAAAATAGCGTTATCTTGAAGAATTTCCCCTCTTGTAATTAATAAATTCTATTTTTAATGTAATTTGCATTTAAAATCACTTTGCATACTTCAAATATCATCTTCGCAAAGCAACAGCACGCGACTTATATCAAATTAACATTTCGCGATCGAATTTATGAATCGAATCAATCGAATGAATCAATTATTTGATAAACGCTTCCATATATATTCTAATTGTTCTGTTTCCAGAAGGTTATAGAAAGTGTGTGATACTATTCTAAATAATAAACGCCTATCCTACATAATTTTCTTGAAAATCCTCATTAGAGTTCAGATTTGTTGAGTTTATTACCTCGTTTATCTGGTTCCAGTTATTCGCGACGTGCGCTGTTTAACCTTGTTTAACATATATACGATTATTGTGGTGTCGCATACTAATGCGAAAGGTAATCAAGTTTATTGTTATTTTATGGATTTTGTTGGTTTTTTGTGTTTCGGGCCGCTGCTTTAAACAAACGTTATTAATGAATTCATACGAATTTTAAATGAAGATGATTCATCGATTTATATTCCTAATTTTCTAGAAAATTCTTTATTTAAAATAAATTTCTGTAATCCATGGTGAAATTAATTTAAACTTTAATTGGTCTTTAATGCAAAAGGGGTTGCATTTTATAGAAAATATTTGCTTTCGTGCTTTACTACACAAAATTAAGACTAGAATTGGGTTTTTAAATACACGAAATTATTTATTTTTATGTTAAATACGTAAAGCTAGTATTATTCTATGCTATTTGCAATAAATCAAAAGCATTTTTATTAAAAATGCATTGATAATTAATAAGTGATAATAATTGGCTTTGTATTTATCTTAAAATGATCGATTTGCTTTCGTATTTAAATGCGTTTTACGGTATCTTACAATTAATTATTTTTACATATACAACTTACGTTACTTGCTATGTATTTACAATATGCTTATATCATACAGTGTGATTATTTATACATGCGCAATTGCATTTTTCGCATGTGCATCAATGAATAAAAGTACGCTTGTATTATTCCAATAGTGTTTTTCTCTGAACTAAATTTTTGTGTTAGTGTAGTCCATGAAGTGACCAGTTTCTTTCACGTGTGAGGCCAAAGCACACGATTTCACACCCCTTTTACAGTCACTTTTATGTGAAGTGAGTCTGGCAGATAACCACCTAGGCGTTTGCCCAACATATGTGTTATGACAATTCAGACATGGGACTTTATAGACTAAACCAGATTCTTGTTCATCTGGAATGCGATTTTATTAATTTGACAATTAACTGACTGCTTTCCTAATATATTTATTATACTAGCAATTTGATCCAGTCGATTATTTTTATCTTATATATATATATATATATATATATATATATATATATATATATTTTAAAAATGTTGTGGGTTTTAGGTCGGCTGGATTATTTAAGAAAACTCTTTTTTATAAACCTGAGCTTTCGGATTTATTTTAATCCTTTTTCTAAGGTACTACAATAACAGAATTGATAAATAAACATTAAATGATATTGTATACTCACTAAGGCGAGGTTATAATAAATTGGCGATTAAAATAAAAAGTTATTTTGGTTATAAATCTTCTAAAATGTATATAACAACTTCAAAATACAACAAGAGGTAAAAGTATTATGTAAATAAAATATTGATAATAAATAAAAGTCAAAAGTTTGATAGAAATTGTTATTAAAAGGCAACCTTAAAAAATGTTTATTATAACTATTCTGTGTATATATCTGCATGTAGCACTGTGAGTGTATGTATGTATGTATGTATGTGTGTGTATGTGGGTGCGTTTTTTTTTGTGTGTGTGTGGTGTGTGTGTGTGTGTGTGTGTTGTTTTTTATTATATTTATTTTAATATTATTAAGAGAACTTCATCTTATAGATCCATTGACAAATTTGTTGCTGTGTGGTTGTTTTTATTTTTGATATTTAGAAGATACGTGTAGATACAATTTAAGTTATTAATATCTGTTCTTTTGTTCATAGTATTTTTTTGCTGGTAGATGTGGCACATTTCTAGAAACTCTCTTTTTGATTTTTTGTCTTCCATCTGTAATATAATTGGATTGACAAAATCTATTTTATGGTTTTTAGTATTTACGTGTATACATAGGGCACAAGCATTTGGTTTTATACGTATATCGCTCTTATGTTGGGTTATTCGTTGCCTAAGGGTTTGTTTGCTTTGTCCTACGTAACACTCATTACAATCTAGACAATTGATTTTATATATGATGTTCCTTTTATTTAAAATAGGAGTTTTATCTTTAATTTTAGTGAAAATGTAATTTAAGGTTAAAGTATTTTTAGAAGTTATTTTTATGTTAAATTTGTTAAATACGTTAGTTAGTTTTGGTGTAAGGTGTTCAATGTATGGAAGAGATTTAAATGTAACTGTACTGTCTATTTGTTTATTATTATTATTATTTGTGTTGTTATGTGTATTATTATCTGTAATTTCTGTAGTGTGGTTATATAAAGACGTTTTATTAATTTTGGAGGATAGTTGTTTTGTATTAAAATATTAAAATTTTGTTTAAATTTTTTGATAAAATGTATGGTGACTTATTGTTTTAATTCTGTTTTTAGTGTTAAAATAAAATTTATTTTATTTTGTAAGAGTGATCTGAAGTAATTTAAGTACCTTCCAGAGTTGGTTGGTTTTGATACCAATCTAATAAAATAAAATTATTTGTATTTCTAATAAGTAACGTATCTAAAAATGGTACTGCGTTTTTATTCTCTACTTCTACGGTAAACTGAATTTTTTCGTGATAACTGTTAAAAGTATTAAGTGTTTCGGTAATTTTATTTGCTGGTACAGATGTAATTATGTCATCAACAAATTTTTAATGAAGGGTAGTTGAAAAGGAAGTTTCTTAATTACTTCATCTAAAAGACTATCCATTACAATTTGTGCAAATATTGGACTTAAATTGGATCCCATAGGGCAACCAAAAGTTTGAATATAATATTCATTTTTGAAGCTGAAGTAACTACTATCAAATATGAATTCTATTATATCTAAAATAATTGTTTTGGAATATTACATACGTTTTTATATTATGCCAAA